>CM029917.1:23113006-24516131 GCA_017639245.1 Myiopsitta monachus
CTCTGAGGTCTACTTCATGCTAAGCAAAGAAACAGATCTTTGTTGCTAAAGGGATTAGGGCTGCGGGATTTCTGAGGCTCGGCGGAGGCATTCAGCTGGCCTGAAGTGGGGGCTTTGTAAAGAGATACCTCCATTATGGACCCGCCAGCGGAAATCGCTCGCGCTCTTTATGCAATCTGGGTAATGCGATATTGTTGGGCGGCTGAAGGGCTCTGGTGAAGCCGGGCCCTATCTTCTCAATGGCAAATTCTTTTGCTGCTAAATAGATGGTGGTGTAATTACCTTTACTGACCGGGGGGCAGGGAAAACATCCATCTTTAACCCTTAGGTGCTTTAATAAGAGCAATCGCAGCGGGATACCACAGGGTTTGCCAAGAGGCCACGGCCACAACGGGCTTCCCGATGAGTTTCTACCACCTGAGACCATTTTATCTCAAATTCCTTATTAAGCAAATAAGTGCATGCCATAAAATATCTGTTGCCTGTACTACTGAAGGCTCTCCTAAGCCCACCTTTGCTCTGTGCCTTACTCAGGATGCCGATAACTTGTGTTCAAACCCCAGAAAAGCCCTCGACCAAAACCATCCACCACACCACATCCTCCAGCACCGCTGCTGCCCTGCTGGGGTTAACAGTATAAGACCCTCCGTGGGGTTTATTATTGGAGGGTTTGGTTGAGGGGTGGCCTTTCTCTTTCCTTTTGTTTGAGAAATAACCAACTGCCTCCTTCCTGATGAACAATAACCGACATTCAGGGTTTCATTAAGATTGCTCCTCGGTTGCACACAGCCAACACCACCTATACGTAAGTATTATGGATTTTTCCATGGTTAACTTCTAATTACGTTCCCCAGCTGAGCACAAGAGCCACAAGCAGAAAGGCGGGCACACAAACAGCACGATACCACAAGCCCCGCGTTTCCATGCAGCGGGAGGTGGAAATCTCTCCTAGAAAGCAGGCAGCGCCGACCTGCCCGCAGCCCAACCATCTCCATCTGGCACAAACATGTGCTGCCTTCACATTGGTACAGCATGGGACACCCAGAGATGGGGTTTACACTTCTTTTAGTGATCAGTCTGTGGCTCTACGATGATTCTATGACACACATACAAGGCCAGGGGCAGCATGACACCAGCACTGTTGAAGGATCTGATCTCTGTTTTGGAGAACTATTCAGCCAGACAAGACACAACAACCAGCCTGCAGTCCATTTTCACAAGTCTTCTGTCAGGCACTGTCTCAATCTCAGCTTTCCACCTTTCTGGCTCCAGTTTCAGACTCTCTTCCCAGGAAAAATGTTTGTAAAAAGACTTTGCTATAATTAGAAAGACGTTTCATTGAAAATTCATTACTGGAACCCTGTCCTGCAGCTCGGCGTTAGCAGGCTCTAAGGCACTGTTTTCTGTGACATGGCACTGCTAACCTGACAACCAAAGCAATGCCTCTGCTTGCGTTACAAGAGCAGGACTGGAGTTCCAGCTCTCAGAATCAGAGGATTATGTTTGGTTTGCTATATCAGTTAAAAATACCTCTTGTCTCTAGCCTCTGTGTCTGGTGAGGCTCCCAACAAGAATGGGAAGAGCAAGAAAGGGATATGTGTTAGTCTGAAGGTATCTTGTGCAATACCACCTCTGGTATATCACGTATACCGTATCTGGTATACGTGGCAGCACTGATGACAACTATTCCTGTACCTCCTTCCAGGACTCAGTATTTGGCCACCAGAAACATCAGTCTGCGCTTGCACAGCCCCTGTACAACTGGGAGTTATCACTACTACACTCCTATGGAGAAGGGGACTGCAAGGACAAAGTAAACTTGGACAATGTGAGCAAGCCAAAATGATGCCCGAGCTTTAAGCATTCCAGTGCTCCAAGAGAGGAGCCCTGTTATCCAGCACTCTCTCCCAAGGTAAGTGCAAAGGCTCACTGAAACTGGGAACCAGCAATTCCACCCAGGATCCATGCTTCCTTCACCATCCCTCTTCTCCATCCCTCTGCACTGGTGTGGAGCCCTTCGGATACAGCATTCTGCTGCTCTACCCATCCCAGAGCTTAGCTCCCAGCAAAGAAAAGCACAGTTTGCTGATGTTTGTTAAAAAGGGGAGATGACACCAAAAGGGAGCCCTTGAACACATCACTCTGACTTGGGGTTTGGAGCTTTGACCAGCCCTTCAGGTCTGGGACTTCTCAAACACAGCAGCGCAGGCTGCGGGCTAAGGGGTGGTGACTCTCTGGCCAAATACAAAGTAATTAAAAGCCCCCGCAGGGGCTCCACAGAGCAAGCTTTGCATATGGACTTCAATTATTGTACCACAGTCTTGCCAGAAAAACACAAAAGAGGATCTCAGGCAGCTCAGAGGATGCATATGGCTTGTGTAGGTGGAGAAAGCTAAGAGACTGTTACTTTGGGTAGGAAGCGGATTTTCTCTCTCCTATAATCTTGTTAAATTACCCTGGGTTTAAATCAATGATTTATATCTCTCTCTCCAAACCCAGAGGGGGAAAAAGCCCTCTCTAAACAGCGAGTATATGACAAGCAATACATTTTCACTTTCATTTATCCTCACGTTGCAAAGTTCACTCAGCAAACCAAAAGTGTTAAAGGAAAATACTGGGAAGGACTGGTTAAAAGGAAAACCTTGGCTGAAATGAGATGGAAAACAGATTTCCCAGGTTAGGTAAGTATCAGAAAATAATATACAATGTTAGACATCTGAAAAAGGCAGTAGGAAAATATTTAGGAATTTGCATAACCATTTGCAGACTAAGAAAAGCACATGGAAACAGTTTCATTATGAAAGAACATTTCAAATGGGAGGGAGGTGCTGCGTGCCACGATCTTCATTGAGCAAAGCAATAGCCTGTGCTCAGCACTGTGTTTTGGCAAGTGCCTGTGTGTCACTGGCTGAGGATTCCCAAACAGATTTCCCTTTGCCATGCTTGCCCTTTGGGTTTTGCGCAGTCTCCGCTCCCTTTCACACCAGTTTTGCTTCCATGGGGAAACATCTCTTAGCAACACTCACAAAAACCAGACTAAAATTAAACAAACCCCTGCACAGACCTGAGCCAGAGGCCGGGCTGCAGCCACCTGCAACAGGGAGGGCTGGAACACAGGAATTCACACTGACAGCCACGGAGTTTCAGACAAGGAGAAGATGAAAAGCTGGAACATCTGAAATATGCACCTAATGGAGTTAATGCACTCACTCTGCCAGCAAACAGTGGGGAGATGCCAGCAGTCTCAGGGCTTCTTCTGGGCACAAACACCATCACCTTTGGCTGTGACCCTGTCACCCCCAGGAGCAGGGTGCGGAGACCCCAGGGAAATGCATCCCACTTGGATGCATTCCCCCTGTGCCATCCCCACACCACACTCACCGCAGCTCTGGGAAGCAGCACTGGAAGGAATTTCCAAATGAAGAGCAATGCCCATGGATGAAAGCCCAAAGGGCTGGTGGCAAATCCTGCCAGTAGCAGGGCGCACCACTGCCACGCAAATCGGGCTGCTCCCAATGGCCCAGGATGCAGGTTACCACTGGAAGGAGTTGCACCTAGTAAAGAAATTCCCTCATTCAAAATGATCGTGCCCTTTCCCACAGAGGGGACGCACAGCTTTGTTTTGGATGTCATCCCCTTGCCTCTTTCAAAGCAGGGTTCAAATGACTCTGAAGGGTCTGAACCCATTTGTAGGCTGCTGGTGAGCCTCTCCCCCTCACTCTAGCAGACACTATAGAGCACTACCCAACTACCTTAAGTCTATCAAATGAACACCTCATCTACCTTCCAGTTTCTGAGTGCCCCACTGTGCTGCCGCTGAGCACCAAGCCTTGGTTACCATCCCAAGAGCAAACAGCTCTGTTCCATGACCCAGGTACCCAGCAGAAGGTTTCAGCAGCTCAACAGCAGAGAGGAGCTGCGTGTCAGAGTCAGGAGGAAACACTGACATCATCCACAGATGTCTGCATCTCTGCTGACCCACTGCTTTTCCTCTGGTAGGGAAAACACATCCAAGGACCATAAGGTTTTCCCACAGCAGCCCACGTTACTGGTGGTAGACCCATAGCTGAGTAAGACATGGGGGAATATAGAAGAGCCCCTTTCTATTTCTGGAATCTGGGTGAGGTGGATGGAAAATATCAGGCTCCCAGTTCCTGTGAGAAGCCAATAATAACTTCCTAAACACTCTCCCATCCTTTGACATGCATGCTATTATGGGATGCTGAGAGAGAAGCCATTGCACTGATAAGCACACAGGGCTCCTTCCAGGCACTGCCAGGATGGTCCCAAGCCCTGGCACAGCACAGGATGTGTCTCTGTGTGCCTGTCCCCACTGCTGTGCTTGAGAAGGAAATCCCCCCACATAGCCTCAGTGACTGTGAGGGACATAAAGCCATCTGTTCATTGAGACACGCCTGCTGCAAACCAATTAATCTAAGGAGCTTACATTAAAGGATCTCACTTAGATGCAAATCCTCTCTCGTAAACAAACCTTACAGGTCTCAGCCCCGGTCTCCAAGGCAAGTTCCAATCTGATTAGTTACTCCACATGCCTTAAATTCTCCCTTTGAGTTACCAAAGAATAAAACTGTAAATTCTTTTTGCTGAGCTATATTAACCACTTACTGAATTTCACCCTGAGCTGCCCTTTTCAGTGATATTCAGTGAACCTGGGACCTCTGGTGAAAACCAAGTAATTGGACTTGCTGCTTTGCACTGGTTGCTCTCCAGACCACCATTCACACACCACAGTTCGAGACCTCCACAACGGCACAGCACACACTGAATTTTATCTCCCACATACACACCACTGTTGACCATCTTTGGATGGCTGCCTGAGGCAGAGCGCACAGCACCAAGTGCACAGCTCAGGGTATTAAAAACCAGGAGAATGAGTCAAGAAGGGTGTTCAGCAGCAGGTTTCTGACTTACTCTGAGCAGCAGCTCTGGAAAGCATCTGTGGGAAAAGCGCTCCATTGAGGTGGGCTTACCCGGGATGAGCACTGAGCACTGCTGCAGGAACAGCGCATGTTGACTCCATGGGCTCTGGAAAAGCAGTCAGATGAGGAAACACCGTCATCACCCTACGGAGGAAACATATTTGTTGGCTGATGGTTTAAAGGTGGTTACCAAAACGGATCCACAGGCTGCTCCTCGGCAGCTCGAGGAACCCTGAGGAAACTCCCCACGGCTCCTTTGGACATGAGCCTTCCATCTCCCCACCAACATCCACTTCCTTCGCTCAGATAATTCATTTGGACTCTCAGCCTTTCCACTTCCATTTAAACACACAAGCCTGAAAGCTCCCAAAACTGCAACCCAGCCTGGCAGTGCTGTTAAGCAGTGCTCATCTCTGCCCCTTTTAGCTTCAGTTAAAGCAGTGAAGCAGTTCCAGGTCGCCTCAGTGGGCACATGTCCATCAGTATAGAGGGTTTGATTCTGGGCCAAAACCAGCCTGATTTCTGTCCCTTGCCTCATACATCACTTTTTTTTCTGTGCTGTTTAAAAACAGACAGAGAGAAGCAAGAAAATGATAAATTCATGAGAGCTAACTGAATGTGCAGAAGTATATACCTCATCTACTTGGGTTTCTTCCCAGTCTTCATACATAAAGCTGAGTCTCTCAATGGTAGCTGGGGTCACACAGAGGCGCATCCTTTGCTTCTCTTTTCTTGCTCACAGCCTCTGCTCAGGTGGAAACCTAACGGTAATGGAAATCTCCCAAACATGGACAAATTCATCTGGCCCTGCAGTAGAAGACAGTAAGAGATAAGAGTAAGACGCATTTCTGGAAAGAAAAAGAGCTCTTCATTTAAGGTGATCCCCATCCAAAGACAGTGATTCACCTCCTTGCCCAGGAGCTGCAGTTTGTCAGGGGAGGCACTGGGAGCCCCAGCACTTCCCAGCCAGCACAGAACAAGAATCTCCCCTTGGCCTGGAGGTAACAGAATGGGAAGTTTTGGCCTTACATGAAACTCGTGAGAGAATCTGAAGTTGTGGGTGCCCTGTACCTGCATGAGGGGCAGGAGCTACTGGGAACTGCCAAGCTGCACTGAAATCACTGCAAGCGAGTGGGTCGGGTGGCAAGAGCAGAGCCGGTGCTGGGAGCAGCACTTGTGATTTTGGCATTGAAAGTGTTACTGAAATCATGCCATAAAGTTCCTCTGAGGCTTTAATTTCCCTCCCCCTGAGTCTTCCTTTGATTTTCATCCCCTCCTTTCCTCGTGTCCTTTGAACTTTTAAAAAGGCGCTTTGAAGGCATGTCATAAAGCAGTGTTTTTATTCAGGAGCCCCTCTTTGATGCTCCTGCTGCTGTGTGTGAAGTGCAGCCTCGCAGGATGTGGGAGCCCGAGGAGCCGAAAGCCGAGACGGAAGGGAAAGGACAGAAAAGTAAAAGTGTGGATGCGGTGTTTGTCAATAACTCCCTCTCCTTACTTAACGTGTTGACTCCTGGGCTGTGTGTCCCAACCTGCTCCTCCAAGAACACAGAGACTGGAAAGCTCAGGGAGGGAAGCAGTGGGGATAAAGAACAGTGGCAGCTGGCTGGGAAGTCCATCCAACCAAAACCCGTCAGAGAAAAGACAGAAAGAGCAAAGAAAGGATTACATGGCACCATATAATCCTGCAGTTACAACTCCTTAAATATTGAACCAGCGCTACAGGATTATATACATTTGGTATTTCCTGGATCAAGCTGACTCTGTAATTCATCATGATCAAAGCTACAAGGAGTAAAAAAACCAAAAAGGAAAAAGAACCCAACTGAAGGCACCTTCAAGCTCAGTCTGCCAGCAGGCAGGGTTTCTTGCACCAATCGCACTCCCTTGGTGTCTCCCAGGATCAAGCCATGAAGTATTCCTAAGGACCTTGTTTGGCTCTCTACCACAAGCAGTCATGAGCAAGTTGCCAGGTGCCAATCCCACAAAAATCTAACACTGCCCGTAAGCTAACAATTACTTATAGGAGGAAAACTGGAACAAGACTTGGAAAACCAAATGCCAAGGTCTAAGTTATTCCATCCCTTGCAATGGTGGGGTCACTCCGCATCCCTCCCCACCTGTGGCAGCTCTTCAGACTCAGAAGTGGCTGGTGCAGAGCACCCTTTCCCATACTGAAGTATCTTCCCCTCAAACTAAAAAGCTCGGAGCTGCAGCCCATGCTTAGGATGACCTTTTCCCCCCTCCCGAGTTTCTTTCTGAATTAGAACGGGACATTTCAGCAGCGAAGCTGCTCGTGCAGCACAGGCCTCCATGGCACGAAGCCACCGGTCGGAGCCTCTCAACTTTGTTTAACCTTTGCGTAGGGAATTGCATTAACTCATCGCAAGAGAACCTCTCGGCAAGGCAGAAACAGATGTTCAGGCATTAGATAAGCTACGAGTGAGTCCGTGGTGTTTATCAGCAGGGATGTGGGGTTGGTCTCGGCTTTGTTAGTTTTAAAGGCTGAGCAGTGGTTGGAGTTACTCGGAAATAAGTGGAAATTATCCTGAAAACTGCTCGAGGGGCTTTTAGAGGAATGTTTTTCCTCAGTTGCTCCTTTTTACCTGTAATACCCATTTATTCCCTTTTTTTTCACTACAGCCAAGTATCTGCTCTGAGACTGAACGCAGATGCAGCTGGAACAGGAAATTTAACTTGCTTCCAACCTGGGAATTTTGCACTTTAAACTTGAGATAAGGAGAGAACTTTGTTTTAAAGACACATGTCCCCTAGCAAAAGACAAATACACTTCCACAGGGGTCAGCCCACAGTGCTCCTGAGAAAGCGGTACTGCAGAAAAGAGCAGACTCTAAAGAGCTGTTATGATTCTGGTGCCCATTCAATGATCCCCACTTATTCCACCCCTCCCTGGCCGGCTGTTAGAGAAACACAACACTAAAATGCCCACGTGAAAATGACTTCTTTTGATTTTTGCCCACCTTGTCAGGCACCTGCTGGTGACACTCAGAGCACAAACTCTGCTCCATGAGTTAACCCAAAGCAGGTCTCTGCAGGTAAAATCTGGCCATCGCTGCTCCACTACCTGTGTGTAACGAACACAGGCAATGCACAAAGACACACCAGGTGAAACCTTGCATTTGAGCTTTTCAAAGTGCTCCATGTGTGACAAATCATTTCACTGCAGGCCAGTTTGTGCTGCTCAAAGATGCGGGTTTAAGCCAACTTAAACCCTGCATAAACCACTGCAAAGTTGCTTGCATTTATATCAACAACTGGCTGAATTTATGTAAATAAAACCTGAACTACTGCATTAGCTCCAGCCATTGACAGGCAAGTGCTGGCAAATCTCCACTAAGCCCTTCAGAAGTTTCTGTCCCCACCAACATTAGTGGGACCAAACTTTCAATCCAGAGAGAAATAACTCGCCCAAAGCCACACAGCCACACACATTACAGATCTCAGAAGTCTTGGCTGAAGGAATTGTGATTGTGACTCAGCAACACAGTTAAGCTTCAATTTAAGTGTATGTGTGCGTATATATGCACACACGCGCACAAAGGAGAATGAGATTCAGGGGGTTGCAGCCTCTCTACACTCAGGATTGCCCCCCAAAGGGTTCAGAAGAGAGGCCAGACCCTTTGTGGTGGCATCAATGCCCAAGCAAAGCAATAGTTGCACTGCCCAGGAGATTTTACAGTGGATGAGTGAGATTTGGCAAAGCAACCAAGGCACTTCTTGGTGCAACCAAGTGCCCTTGGGCACCAGCAGCCCGGCTCCTTCCTCAGCAGCTGCCTTCACACAAGCAGGCTTGAGGAAAGCAACCAAAGAGAAGAATTTTAGGTAGTAAAAGATAAAGGAGTGTTTTGTGAAGGGCGTTCTGTGTACCTAACCTACAGCAGGGGGGTTTAAGACACATTCAAACACCTAAAGCCGCAAGTGTCAAAGCTGGCACTACAGAGAAACCCAGTGCCCAGCCTGCCTGCATCTTCGCTACCCAAACATCATCCAAACCTCCAGCCCTGAGGTTTTCATCCTCCTTAAGTCCTGCTCTGCCACTCACAGGGGACATCTCCCCCATGTTGCCCCCAGGGCTTCCCAAGCACCCTCCCCAAGAGGAGGGCAGGGGAGGAGAGAGCTCAGCAGCTGCCCCGCCACCACCAAACCCACTCTTCGGCAAACTAGGTCAAATTCAAATGCTTTGCTCTCAACTGAAGGTCACTGCTGTCTCCCCAGGCTGCACTGGGCAAGCTAAAATGTATTTACATTGAGAAGATGCACAGAGGCTTTGGAGCTGGAAGCGGTTAGAGGAAAAACAGGCTGTTAAAGAGAGCATGTGCATGAGCATGCATCTGAAATGGTGAATGCAGAGGAAGGAAGGAATTAAAGAGACAAATCATCAGACATTTCCCTCAAAGGGCAAGAGTGAGAGCCCTGCCTTCCCCGCTCCTGGCTGAGCCGTGGTAGGCACTCCTGGGACAAACTACAGCACTGACAAGACGTAAAGGTCTTGGGTTATATTTGCAAAGCACTTTGACACACAAAGTCCCAATTCCCCTTCACAAAGTCTGACAAAAGCATCATGGAAACAGGCTTCCAAGAGACAAAAAAGTGACTCCATGGCACACACACAAGCCCATGCAAACTTTCCAGCCTGTCCTCCAAGTGTGAGCATTGGTGTTTCCATTAAGTGCCTTAAAGCTCCGAAAGCATCCGGAGAAAAAGTAAACTCATGATTAGACTGAGCAGGACTTTTTGCTTGGATTTCCGCACAGCTATTACAAGTAGTTTTGCAACAGGAGCAGGGATTGCCCTGGTAAGTCTGGGAGCATCTCCCCTGACTGCCATACAGGTAGGAACACAGACACAGCCATTTGAGAGCATTTGCCTGAAGTTATTGGTAGAAAGAGCTGCTGGAGGAGACTTCATGCAGAGGTAGGATGGAAACAGCCCTGGATCTGGAGCCACCCTGCACTTCGGAAAAGCCCAGACCTGGAGCAGGCTACCTCCCCTGCCCCATCTCACCGAGGTGGGCATCCCAACACTGAGGCTGCCTCACGGCCATCACCTGCTCATTGTACAGACTATCCCTTCTGTCCCGATGACACGGCTGTGCAAGCTATAGCATCGCCTGCACAGGGAAGTTATGCTAGAAGACTAATTAATGTATTTTGGCTGCCTTTTAATGAAAGTCAGCAGCTGGAAGCAGGCGCGGAGCCAGCGCCACGTGACTGCTCAGCTCTCCCTTGGACACGCTTCAGGAATCTCTTTGCTGCTGTCTCCGGTTGTCCCTTCCCGCTCCCCCCCGCCCCAGGCTGAACTAATCATGGTCTGGCTCCTAGATATCATGGGGAGGGCTGGGGGAGAAACACACACGGAAAAGCTGTTGTGCATCAAGCACTGGATTATCAATACACGAGAGATACAGCTCTCCACAGTGTTTCACTCCACCATTTATCTCCATGCAGGCAGAAAGGCTGTGAGCGGATGAGTGTCTGCCATGGAGAGCAGTTTCAACGGAGGTTATTGCATTCTTGACTTAAGCCCATTTTTCTGGTTTCCATGCAAACGTCAATGAATTTAAAAAGGGAGCATTCAGTCGGGACCTTCCGAGTCAGACAAAATACAGTATCTCTCTATATGGGGATTATACTCTTGCTTGGCAGAGGGATGAAGCCAATGGATTTCTTCTGCCTCTCAGAGTCCTGACCCCCTGACAGTCTCAGAGCCCACATCCCCATCACCTCCATCGGTCGCTGCAGCTGGTCTCAGGAGCACTGGGCAGAAACACGTATTCTAAACACGTAGAATACAAGTGGTTGGACCTCATACATGTACATACACACGCATACAGGTGTGTGTCAGGGACCAAAGACGACAGGAATGTAAATATGTTTTACGCCTAATTATGGAAAGTACTTTGGCAGGAGGCAGCCAGCAGCACAAAGAGCTACTATTGAGATTCCCCAAGCCATGGCCTCCATTCAGCACACAATTGACAATATTTAGACAGTATGGGCTAGTTCCTTCCTTCACAAGGTAACTTCCTCTGTCTGGCAGCCCTCGGGCAGGCTATAAAATGACCTTATGTTTAAGGACAGTGTCAAGTAAAATAAGCAGGCAGAGGAAAACCGCGCCTGCTCGCTCCCGCAGCATCTCCACTGTTGTTTCACAGCTCTCTTCTTTGTCCTCTGGTACAGGCAGCTTCTCTGCTTGAATGGAGCTGAAGAGCTCCTGAAACAGATGCCCACACGCCACTGGGCAGGCAGCAGCCTGGGTGCACTGGGTGACCACACTGCATAGCACACACTGATGGCTGCATGAAGCAGGCTGCAGGCATGCACCATGCACCGGGAAGAAAAGTGAAGGAAAATAGAAAGGATGGCGTACATATTCAGACTTATTAATCCCAAAGGAATTTAGTTTTGGATTCTGCCTCTCCTATCTCTCCCCCTCCCATTTCCAACCTTCCCCTAGGCAATGAGATGCTCAAAAGCTTTCTTGCCTTTCCACCATGCAGCTTTGCTAGAACTGCCTTTCTCGCTGTGCAGTGCCCCATTCCAATCTGCTACCAGTAGCGTTGGGTTCCAGACCACAAGGTACATTGGCCTCTGAAAGTCTGGCTTCTAAAGCCAAATAAAAAGCTTTTCATTGACACTCAAATGTAGGTGCAGCAAGTCAAAAGCCTTATTTTCATGTTTTACAGTGCTCCCACCTGAATAAATTCATTTTAAGTGCCACTTTTCCATTTGTGGATTAGCAAATGTTGGGAGGTCTGGATGCCACAGCAAGGTACCAGAAAGCAATATATTACCCACTGCAGGAGTCTGCTGGTGCTGCTCTAACCTGCAGCCATCGCTGCCGTAAAGCTTTGCAGAGCACTGACCCACCTCTGAGCATGACCACAGCCCTGCCTTGGACCCACAGCCACAGGGAGACAGACAGACGGACAGCAGCAGGTCTGCTCCTGACAGGCAAGTAGCCTGTTAAGCCATTAAGCCATGATGGTACTTGCATGTGGGATGGCCCAGTGGAAGAAAACTACTACTACGAAGTTATTCCTAACCCTCCCACCTTCCTGCTCCCCTTTGGAGCAGAACAGCTCCATTATACCACAGGGTTTGCTCGAGCCAGAGCCTGCATGGGGAAAGGAGGGCTTCCCCCAGCATGAACGCACACTCCCCTCAGATCAGACTGGGGCTCCTGCAGCCACCCAGTTTCAACAGGGCTGTGATTCTGCCCATTTTCAGCTAGAATGCATAGCATCACCTTAAATTACACAAGTGGCTGTGGGCATCAATGCAAGCTCACGTAATGGATGTAGGCACACCAGCCTCACACAGTAACATCTACAGTAGAAATCTGGAGAAATTAAGTTGTTGGCTCTGGTTTTATTTAATATTCCAGACATTTTTAACCACATGGAATGATAGCATAGATATGTCAGAGCATCACTGGCTACTGATCCAGAGGACAAAGATGCTCTGTGTACACAGCTAAAAGATCTGAAGCCCTATCCGCAGTGGGAACACGTATCATTCAATCAAACACGGAAAACATCAGCAAGCTTAGCACCTTTCAGAAAGAAGAATTTGCCAGGTTTAAAATCCAGATCACAACGGATCCAAAAGCAATTGGCACTGTACAAGCTGCTTCATCCCATTCAGCACAGGAAAGGTTCGCCACAGCCCTTGGGAGCTCTCTAGCAAAACACAGAAGGTTTGAGTTTACTCCACGCGTGCAAAGAAACGTCTCTGACAAATCAAACCCGCGCTTGGCTGAGCAGGCTGCAGCATCTGGTTCCTCACTGCTCACACATACCAACCTCTCACAGTAATGCAGGGACAGAAGCACTAGGTGGCAAAAAGAGCCAACAGGTCCCTATTTATTATGCTCTGGAAAGGAGCATTAATGTACCTATCAAATTTCAGATGCCTTAATAACAACCATGATGGGCATCAGCCCATGTAGCCAGCAGCATGTTGTATTGTTTCCAATGAAAGAATGGAAGCGAGGGCTCACAACTATAGAAAGGGAGAGAAAGGGGTTAACCCCCAAACTAGTACGGAATAAATGTTATCAAAGTACAAATAGCATCTTGATGGATTGCTGTTTCCTTCCTGGTAATGGCAGTGCAACAAAGCATCAACACAAACAGCAATCCAAACAAAACCAAAAAAATGGCTAGTATTGGTCTGCATTCCAGATGAGAAACATCTGCAGGGGCAGATCAGATCTTTTCTCTCTTTCCTGGGCAATTAGTTAGACAATGCTGCACTCTCATAGGTAAAATTATTCTCCCAGCCTCTTCTATCACCCCATAAATTAAATCAGTATTTTTGGAAAGGAAGGAAAAAATCAATAAATACCTCTAGATAAATAAGAGCAAAAGACTCCCTTAGATGCAGTTTAGATGCCTGCCTCGGTGAACATTTCCTGTGCAGCCCTTCTCATTTCTAGCTGCACTTTCTCAAATGAATGGGGGGAAAAAAACAATTCTCAAATGCATTAAATCCTCAAAATAAGACTGCAATTTTTCCTATACCAACACAAATAACGGAGAACAGAAGGATTAGACCGATGCATGCACTGGGTGACTTGTTACCAGACAATAAACAAGGACAATCTCATTAATTTTGGAACCACTACAGCCAATTATGAACACATTGTGTTTGCCATACATATTGATTAGAAAAGCTGTTTATTTGAACTAATAAAGCAGTAAATGAGCTGAAATTGTCTCTTCTTTATTTTTAATATGATAAATGGAATAAACTATGAGTACATCTGTTCCAAGCCTCTTTTCCACAACATGTTATGCCTGAAAAGCCTCAAAAATGCTCTTCTCTATTCCAACATTTCAAAGTAATGATTTCTGCAAGGCATCACCTACAAAATATCCATCAGTGCCTACACAGTTTAATCCTCATTCTGCATTTAGTTCATTTTCTGAACTAAACCACATTACATGGGGAGGAGAAATCAGGCATCAGTCTACAAATACATCATGGGCATCATAGCCCATTGACCTTGCAAGCATTCCTTGGCATACTGGCGTGGCTCAGACATCTGTGATCACGCTGTTATCAGCAGGATGACAAGAACAGGGCCATGCAGGTAGATTTAGATTGGGCATTACGAAAGAATTCTCTGCTGTGAGGTGCAGAGGCGCTGGCACAGGGTGCCCAGAGAAGCTGTGGCTCCCCCATCCCTGGCAGTGTTCAAGGCCAGGTTGGACACAGGGGCTTGGAGCACCCTGCTCCAGTGGAAGGTGTCCCTGCCCGCGGCAGGGGTTGGAACTGGATGAGCTTTAAGGTCCCTCCCAACCCAAACCAGTCTGGAGTTCTATGCATACAAGCTGTCATTATTTTAATTTCCACCCAACAGCAGAAGAAAGCCATAGACAAATCCGTGCAATGCTGCAGCAGCCCTTTTCTCAAGCGAGACACCACAATACTGCATTTTGCAGTGGAGTAAATGCTGAACCTCATTGTTTGCCCATGAGCTGCAATGACAGAGCACATTGAGACAAAACAGAGGGTCTGATTCTGGGATCTCCCAGGATCAGCTCAGCTGGAGCTGGGAATACAGACCTGCTCCCTGCACCGCCCCTGAATGGGAGCTCAGTAAAGCAGCAAATAGAGAATAAAAATTGTCAGCAGATAATGCCGCCCTATTTTAGGCTGTGGTCAAGCGATTTGCTTTTCTGAGAGGGATTTTTTTCTATTGTGGGTTTTTTAGGGCAGCCACAGTGAAGTTTCTACATAAAGGAAAAGCAAACAGCTGAAGAGTCCTCCTCGGGCTTTGATCCTCCCTGCAGAGAGTAAACCAGGAACTGTTTGTTAAAACCCTAATCCGATTTAAAACTGCTTTTGAATGTGCTAAGGGAGGAAGCACTGGCTCTCGCTGTCCTGTCCAGCCCAGGGCTTTAAAGCCGGGTTACTCTGCGTGTACAAACCCAGTATCCCTCTCGCGGGCAGCTGTTGCTTTGGCCAAAACCACCCACCTCTATATAAAGTTATTCCGAATGGACAGTTAACACAGCTCCTTATCTGAGCACCCTTTTGCTCTCTGAAGAGCAATGGCAATATTGCAGAACCAGCCAATTCCTACTGATCAGTAATTAATGGGCTGCCAGGGCTCTGTGCAGCTCCCCGGTAACTGAGCTCTCAACTGGGGAGCACAGTTAGAGCAAGAGCAGCTCAGTGCTGGCACTCACTGAGAAATCCTTGAAAACAACACAAAGGGTATTGCTATTTAACCCACGGTTATTCCATGGACAAACCAGGGAGCCTGAGCACCGCACGCACACCTGGTGCATGAACATCTCAATACAAATCCCAGTACAAATGAGACCAAAGTCACCTGCCATAGCTGGTACCAGACCCACCAAACAACTGCTCATCCTGGGCAAAGCCCTGGATCTGGCCTGGGCAGGCCTGGCTTTGCTGCAATGAACCCTGCTGGCATTACAACCCTGCCTACAGCCATCCCAATGGCAACGAGCATCTCTGCGAAAGAGCATCTCTGCAGTGTGGATCTAGGTGAGCATTTTCCTTAACATATGTTGAACTTAGCAAGTAAAACTATTTGCACTTTTCTTCCTTTAAAAATACAATCTCAAAGGGAATCAGTATGAAGCAATCTGCAAAACAACCTAATGCAGCTATAGGTGACCAAGCCTCAGCTGCTACATCTTCCCTTGTGGATGGAGGTAAACAAACTGTTCTTGGGAGAACACCATGCCACAACCCACCCGGTCCCTTTGCAGGGGCTCCCCCATCCTCACCCTGACCTCAGCAAGTGCTTGGGTACCAGCAGTCCCATCCAAAGGCTTTACTGACCAGCTCTGAGACAAACTGTTGGCAAGACGCTTGGAAGACTTGCGAAAATAGGTAGGTACAAGGAGCAGGGAGCCATCAAAGACACTCATTTCACTGCAGGTCTGAGCTCGGTGCAGGCTTTTAATATAAAGGGCACTGCAAAGCCTGATGAGTGAAGTTGGTTTGAGAGCACAAAGTGTCCTTATTCTTCACGACATGGAAAATTTGTAAGATGTCCAAAGGCAAGCCAAGGAAAACACAAACTGTGATCCTGCCATGGCACAGGGACACAAACCCTGCTATTGTTGATGCGACAAAGTGGCACGTCTGCTCACACAAATTAACAGGGTGCAGAAATCACGAGTTCAAAGAAGAAAAGCAAAAGTACTGCCACAATGAGCCATGCTCAGGGCCAGGGCAAGCCGGACTGCACTCCTCCAAATGGTACCCTGCTTCCTTCCTTTAGGGGAAGGAGAGGGAAGAAACGGGATCCCACTTAATTCTGTACCAAGCAGTATCTGTCATTTAAATGTGTAACAAAAGAAAACCCACAAATGTCTGAAATGTTTCCAAGTGCCCTGGATAACCCATACATTCCTCAGGCATCCAAGTGCCCAGCCGAAAGCCGCGCTTTTGCCACAGAGCCCTCACTGCAGTGGAGATCTCCACATGAAACTGCACTGGGAGGGTCTAGAAGGCATCCAGAGCTCAGAGGCTAAAGATGATTTATCTAAAGAGGCATATTTCTACAAAGCTTCACCACTCTGGGCAGTTAAGGAGGTTTAAAGCCTGCTTTATGCAGCACTGGCCTTGGTCTACGTTAGCAGGTAGAGCTGGGCTGCCCCTATGAACATCCGCGTGCATACCCCAGCTGTGCTTTGCAGCAGTATTTTGACAGTGGAGTCCTTTCAGGATTAAAGATATTCAACTTCAGAATGCCCACGTTCATTTGGATTTGAGACCAGGAGGACAGAGATGCAGCAGGAACGCTGGCCAGAGTGATGCTGCCTGGCTGCAGAGAGCAGAAGAGGTTTCACCTCTCACCACACATTAGCAGATGGGTTTTTATGCCACCCACTGTTATTCCACTACCTTTTTGTCCTCTAAACTCCTCTTTGCTGCCAACAAAGAGATTACCTAGAAAGGCAACTTGGCATAGGTATGCCTGTAGCCCAACAACTCCACTATTAGAGAGCCAGAGAGGTGGAGGACCCCCCTACCCCAAGAGCTGCACCAAGAGAATGACAACCCTGGCTTCAAAGAGCTTATGAAGGAGAAAAACAGGAACATTGAAGATTTAGGATCCTCACATCTGAGTTCCATCATTGTAGCACGATACAACAAAGCTGTGATCCAGCCTTCTTTGGTCAAGCATGGATCAGGAGATGAGCACACACAGCTCAGCTTGGTGTGCCATTATTTTCTGTACATACAGTAAACTAAGGGATTGTAAGGAGAAGAGATTGCAGCATGAAAAGCAAGGCCCCAGGGACACCAGGATCAGAAATGTGCGGGTAACCGGCAAGATACCACAGCAGCTCCTTTGGCTGGAGCCGAAAAGCAGCGATTTTGCCTTGGAACTGTTTATAAATCCCGGCTCCAGAAAAGCTGAAGGGGCTCAACGTGATCATTCACACAGTAGGAGGAGTCTGTGTGTTTCCAAGATGCAGGTGCTGGTTCCAGATCAAATAGTGTGGTTCTTCAGGGGAAAAACGATCTTCCATGCGCCCCTGCACATATAGTCATGGCTGCAGCTCTTGTGTTACTGCATCGCAGCTCATGGTCTAAGAGCTGCTTCAGCCCAACTGTTAATACCTTGTGTTTTTCAGAACATTTCAAGAGCAGGAACAGGGAAAAGACAACAGGAGGACCTCCCCCTCCCTTCCAAGCACAGCTTTTACAGAGCAAAATGACCTTTACTTTAGAAGAACGTGCTTGTAGCAAGAACGCTGTATTTTTTTAACCGACCTCTTTTTGACCAATTAAAACACACCCCCACGCCATAGGCAAGTACACAAGTCACAAATCTCTGCTTTACATCACACACAGCACTTTTAAACGACATCTCCTTTTTCCGGGGTGGAAAATCACAGTCAGCATTTGTATATAAATATTATTACACAGCTTGAATGTACAAGCCAGGAAACCGAGTGGTGCATGACAACGTGCTAAAAATTCCTCCCTGCATTTTTGTTTCACGTTAGAATCCAGCACTGTTTGTACAGTATTCCATTGTCACACAGAGCCTTGTGCTCACAGCAACCGGCAGTTCACACCCCTACACTTTGTCCTAAAACCAAAGTACAACAGCACGTAGGAAATCATCCCATCCCGTGATCCTGAGGCACTGCTCTCCTGAAGACTTCTGATTCATTTAACCTGTGCGTACATAAATCCCAGGTTATTGTCATGCCTTGACTACACAGATGCCTATGAACAGCAAAACTATTAAGAATGTGAGCATGTCCTCCAAAAAGCAGCAAATGAGGAGACCATGTCGGCATGCATTCCTTTTAAAGTCATAATAATATTACTTGTCTTAATAACATTATTTTAATCACTGCAGGTTTTCTAGATAGATTTTCAATCACAACAATCCTCTTTTATAGGCTACAAGAGACTAACAGGGCCAAAGATTAGGACTTCACTTTGGCTTGGGCAAAGCTCAGTCTTAGGGTCAGCATCCCATGCAATAGCTTGGGCTTGTCTGTTGAGTGGCATGAGACCCTGGTTTCTCTTGGGAGATTTGAACTTTAACTTGCCTTTCCAGAGCTAGAGGCAGTAGTTTAATAGTCCAGAGCTTTTCTATCTCCAAATAAACAACAAAACCCAAATTGAAATCTCCAGCTTTCAGTTCATCAAACCCTAATCCCCCTGTACCAAACGGTGAACTCTTTACTGCTAAAAATACACCAAACTGGCCTGTGCTAGCTGCTTAAGCATCCATAAATAGTGGTTTGTTTTTGAAAGCCACACACTTCCATGTGTCCACAATGTGCTGTTTGCCTTTGAAAACAAAAACACTTCCACTGGAGATACACACTGTTCCATTAAAAAAAGGCTATCCAATCCCTAAGGCATGAAAACCTTAAATGGGGAGAAACCACGTCCCGAACACGCCTATCACAAATATCCCACTGACAAAACATGAAGTGCTTTCTGGGAGACTGCAGCATTAGCACGGAATAATTCTATTTGTAAGCACAAAGATAATCAAATACAGAGCAATAAAAGAAACTCCGCTCCTAACAGCAGATACCCTGAAGGAGTTTGCAGCGTGCAGGACAGGCCCTAGTTAGGGCTGTCCTTAAACAATCAGAGGAGGCTCCCGCTGGACAAAGCAAAGGTAACTTTGGAGCATCCAACCTCAGAGCCCTTCAGCTGAGTCCGCAGCAGCTGAACGAGGGCCTCCTGTCTAAAATACCCCAAAGATCGCAGCAGTAGGACAAATCCACACACTTTATTAATCATAGTACTGCATTTGTCTGGATATGACAAAAAGCTCTGAGGGTTCCCTGCCCCTTTGGCTGCCGAGCTCCTGTCATTATATCCATTAGCAAATCACCTACCAGAATTTAACATTCCTGACAGTTTGGGGGACAAAATGTGATCTGATTACGAAATGTCCATGTAACCATTCCATTTCTAATGACTTTGATAAGTTAAGACAAGGTTTGAGGGGAAATCTCAAGTCTCTTTCAACACATACTCTAATGAAATGGAATTCACAAAACCAATGGATAAACAGGTCAAAATCCCCACAAATAACTTTTCCCTTCTAACATTAACCCTTTCAAGGAATATCAGGCACAACTCAATAGGCTTGGAAAGTGTTAACACACATTAGATGGACAGAAGACTTGGCTTTTCAACTGAAAAATTGGATGTTTAGATTGGACTGAGACATGTACCTCATCATTCCTGTAACTCTAGGCCCTTACATATATTTACATCAGTTTCTCTTCTCTAGTTTTCCATTCCCAAACATTTCCTGTTTGTCCCACAGATAAGAAAAGCTCCGAGGCTGCACTGGGCACCAAAACGTTTGTGAAGACGTGCACAAGGACTTCAGAGTATTTTCCCTCGGAGGAACTCGACCGTCACATCCCATTACATTTGAAACTCGGGCTATTTTTGCCCTTGTGCATCATTCAGCGCTTGTCCTCATGGGCTCTCGCCTGCCAGGACGATGACTAACTTTCTCCCTTCAGTTGTTCCCTCCACCCCTGAGAACATTCACATCCATCTGGAGCGCCTCACAACAGAGTGTTTTTAAGCTACCCAAACCACTGCAAACCAGGATCAGCAAGCTCCACTCGCCCATCCCCACCTCCTCCTGAGTCTTGGCACACAGATGCAGAGCCACTGCCCTTGACCTGGGGCTGGTGCAGGGTGAGAGCTCCATTGATGCTAACATGGCTCCAAAGGGTACCCTAACCTTTTCTGTATCAGGGTCTTTTCTTAATCAATTGTATCATCTTCATTTTCTACTGTTTAATTAACATCCTATTCTAAAAGAAACAAAAGGGAAGCGCACCGTTCCCTGTGCTGCAAGCTGCACAGCCTCACTCCCCATCCCAGCAGGAAAATGAGGATCTGGAGAATGCTTTACCAGAACTACCCATCTTTTACTCAAAGAATAGACACTAAGGAGGGACAGGAACAAAAGGATGCTATCAGCTGAACATGAATTAATTACATTCATTAGCAAGAATGAACGGAACAGGATGTAACAGCATTAAGCTGCAGCAGAGGACACAGGTTTTGAGGTGCAGGAAAATCCGGATAAATCTCTGACATCAATAAGATCACTGGCTTGTGGGAAGACAGAAGCACTCTGAAAGAACCAGTAACAGAAGAGAGGAAGAACATGAAGGCGCCCAAAAAAAGATCTCATGAATAACAAAGCAAGAAGAAAAGCTTTTTGAGATCCATTAAAGGCAAATCATTTAACGTTTACTTTCCTTTCTGCAGCTGTTTTAAGTTTCCACATTACAGCACCATTAATTAGGCAAAACTACAGGAACTGATGGGTATTTTGACAGAGCATAGAATGCTGGACTCGGCCCAGCAGACCTGTCATAACATTCTGATATACAACATCAGGGGTGCTGTGGGCTGCTGGGTTTTATTATAAAGAAAAAGCAAAACAAACCAGAACACTAAACCCCAGTAATTCCGCGAATACCTGTGAATAGCAGGTTGAGGCCGCAAAGAAAAGTGGGGTTTAAGTGTTCAAAAGAATTTCCTTTGAAATCATATATTTTCCAGTCTGTAACTTTTTAATGGATATAATCTGGGTATTTTCAAAGCAGAGACAGGAGGAAATTAGTCAGGAAAATATTTAAGTGTTAGAATATGATAATTATATACAAGTATGTGACTCCTGTAATACCCAGCAATACTTCAAAGAGGGAAGGGCTGAGTTAACTCTATTCTACTGCTGTCCCCTGTGGAAGAGTCAAAGCAGGAGGGATAGAAAAACAGGGGGATCAGTGCTGGTTTTGCAGGGAGAGGCAGAATTCCCTTTGCTCTGTGGGTCACAGGCATCCCGCTCCAGCAGAGCGTGGTGCAGGAGAAGCAGGACATTCACCTGGCACCTCTTTGTAAGAGGTGTTTTGATTTATGTGTTATTTGGGGCTTTCCTTCAGCAGGGAGCAACAGGAAAGCCGCCCATCACCCAGCCAGGGTGGCCGGGGTGGGGGGAGGGGAATGCACCCATCAACCTGCTTGGAAGTTCACAGTAAATGTTGATTCAAAAGCTACATCACACCAGTGACTTGGTCAATGTCACATTCCTTCAGGATCTTTAACTTCCAACTTACTTCAGAGGTTATAAATCATTAATGAAACAGTACAATAGGAAAGGATGATCCTTTCCTAATGTAACTATGTGTTACATACACACCTCACACCCCAAATCAAAGCTAGTTAAAAATTAATGCATGGGGATGGAAAAGGGAGACACATAACCCATATTAACGTTATGGGGCACAAAGGAGCTGTGGTTAAAATGCACAGTTAATTATCACCACTCCTGGGGAAACAGCAAAGAGCTACAACACAGAATGAGTTTATAGTATACAAAAACCCCAATTATTTTCCATCAGCACAGCCAATAGCCACAGCACACGGACTCCATCTCCCATGAAGCTTTTGCATGTTAAACCTTAACTTCAGAAATAACAGGAATTGGTGAACAGAAATGCCTTTAACCACTGCAGTAGCTCAGCTGGAATTAAATCTGCTCCTTTTTGCTACAGGTTTCATAAACTTAAGTGCAGAAAGGCAACAGGAAAGACAGAGGCAGCGGTGCCTCAGCAACCAGTTGTAAGCACAAGTGATTTATACATTTGCATTGCAGGATTTCAGCTCTTTCTAAAGAAACAGTTCCAGCATCTTACTCAACACATCAAAACTCATTGCCACAAAAGACAGTTGAAAGCTGAAAGCAGATTATTTAACTGAAGGGACCTCGGAGATCATTACCCTGTAGTGTTTCATCAGGGCCAATTCTACAGATGGGGGCACAGGCACATAACGTTAACTTATTGGAGTTTTTATGCTGACGCAATTAATTCAGTGGGGCTATTAGTGATCAGTATCCTTGTCTATGTCAGGTGGAAGGAACAGATCTTATTCCTGCCAAAGCAAAGATGGATTTCCTGTCTGCTTTTGATCACTTCATTGCAGTATACGAGCAAAAATGTTGATATTTGTTTGCTTTGCTGTTCATCAATGACATCATTTCTAAATGGAGCTTTGCAGTGGAAAGTTATGTAGCTTTTTTAGGAAGGAGCTAGAGGAGGGTTATTCAAAGTGTAACTGGTTATTAGTGATGGTTTCAGGGAAGGAGGAGGCATTTTTTCAGGCTGCTGTCAATAGTTGGTAGCTCTCTTTATGGACCGGTGCCAGAGAAGCGAGAACAATCCCAATACTTGGATTCTTTGGGCTCATACTGGCCCGCTCTAGCAATAGGAACACCGAAGGGCCCATAAAGCCCTGCTTTACAGTCACCAGGGCTTTAGTGCCAGTATTTTTCCACAGTGTTGCTTTGTTTGCCAGGGAACACCATTTCCTCCACATGAAAATTCATTTTCTCAATCACAGGTAAGCTGATCGGGTTGTGGGAAAGGTGCGCCAGCACATAACCTGCTGATAGCGCCCGCTCCTCCCTGGCATTAAAATATACATACGCACACCAAGCATCACAAGCCTATGAATCCATTGAGAAAGACAATCCCCAGCTGTTCCAGACCCAACAGAGACAAGTGGCTGTGTCATGCCAGGGGACCACCTTCCTCCAGCAAGGGCATTGGCCGCATCTGGCCGCATCTGGCCACAGCTGGGCACATCTGCCCCAAAAGGCAGGAGTGAAGGCTCGGGCAGGCGCAAAGGGGGTTTACATGACCGGAGGTACTTCAGGAGTAGATTTGTTTTCTTGGCTGAATGCTGCTGCCACAGCCTAGGCTGCTGTGGGACAAAAAACTCCATGCATCCAGTGGGGACACAGGACACAGAAAGCATTGTGTTTGCATTAAAGCTGCAGGATGACCACCATCCCTGTGCTTGCCCTGCACAGCTCCACGTTTGATTCCAAGCTCCCCCTACACACAGGATGCTCTGCAGAAGTGACCTTCTCCTTGTTGTGTTTCAGGAGAACTGGGACCAGGCACTCTGGGAGAATGTGGACAGCAACACTTCCACTGCCCTGAAAACATGTTCGCATTTGTTCACTTAGTTGCTAAAAATGCTGGAGTCACATGGGAATGCCTGGGAATGCAGCCCAGGAATGTCGTTTGTAAGCAGAATTGTGTTTCTGGAGACTATTGACCTGACCCATAAATAAATACTCAGGAAAAAAGATAGAAACATTCACAATTTATGGTCCTTCAGATGAGCTGTTCAATCAGAAACAGTTGGAAATAGTTCCCAGAGTGCCCTCACCAACCTACTATCAAGTGGCCAAGCGCTGGAGATTGGTAAATAACCCACAGCCCTTCTGCAGAGGAGGAGCAGATCCAGTTTCAGACCTGGAGCCTATGATGGGAAAATCCATATCTCAGATTTACAGAGTCTCTGCCTGATAACAGGCGCTGTTATTCTGCCAGCCGGAGAGCAGGAACAATCACAGCAGCTTCAGAGCCCTGCTTACCCCTTACAACCAGGCCATGCCTGCTCTCTACCCCAAGGATTTCTACCTGTGCAAGCTGCAGTCATGCAGAAGAGCCCATCTAAAGCCTGTATTCTGGTAAGGCACCAGCTTCAGAATTTGCATGTGCCTCAATGGAATGCTTTATCCCAATGGATGGTAAATTTCCTGATGCAGTGAGTTCAGATTTTGAGGCTGAGCCAGCCAGCACACAGCAAATGTGAATCAGGAAACAGCCTCCAACCGGCAAAAGCCTGGAAAGGCAAGTGCAGAAAACGGTCCGTTCAGGTGGAATTACAGTGCAGGCAAGCCAGAAATAATTGCAGAAACTGAAGTAGTAAAAAAGAGAGCTCCTCTTGGCCTCCTCAGGAGAGAGGGCAAATCATGAACGGTTTGATGGGATGCGGAAGGACAGGGACAGTTTTTGCTTTGGATGCTCTCTCTTTGCTCATTCAGGATCTCCTTTCTCCTCTCTCCCCCACTGAAGAACCCCATTTCTCCACCTTCCTCACACAGACCATCTTTCCAAACTCCTCATTACCTTTCACTTTACTCTTTATACACCTTTCTCCTACGTCGCTGAGCTCACACTTCAGTTATCAGTGTCAGTTACTGTAATTGCTCGTAAACACAGAATTATTCACGGAAAACCGGGTCAACGGTTATTAAAAGCCAAAGTGAATTATCAAACAAAAGTGAATCCTGAAGTACAGCAGCAAGCAGAAGTGTTGGCATTATACATCCCACCTCAAACCTGATTTCCATTCCTTGCATTAAACTCCAAAAGAACCCTGACTGTTTCCACAGCCAGGTAAGGGCACAGAGTAAAGCAGCAAGGGAAGGAAGGAAATGAAGCACAGTTGGTGTTAATTATGCAAAACAAGATGTGACTTAAAGGATGTGAGTAATGTCTGGCTACAAGCAACAGGTGCCTGATAAGGGAGGAGGAAACCCAGGCCTTTCATGTGTGCCGCAGGAGCGGACAACTGCCATAGCTCCATTTCTAACACAGATAACGACACTGAGTCACCTCCAGGGTGGATTACAGGGTTCATGAAGTAATTTCACAATGAGAAGAGGGATGCGCTGCCCC
Source organism: Myiopsitta monachus (assembly GCA_017639245.1). NCBI lineage: Eukaryota > Metazoa > Chordata > Aves > Psittaciformes > Psittacidae > Myiopsitta > Myiopsitta monachus. The sequence goes on from CM029917.1 coordinate 23,138,012, forward strand.
GTGTCAGGGAGCCCGGCTGCTGGGAGAGGCCCCTGCTGTGTGCTGTAGCATTGCAAGGCAGCAAGATAAAGCTCAAGGACACTTCATGATGCATCGATGCGTGGATGGGTACAGCACCCCCTCTCCCCACCAGGAGGTCAGGGTCTGCTTTGACATACATCCACTCATCTATCCCTCCCTCCCTTTCTGGGTTAGAACACTGGGCTTCTCTCTTGCTTCCCACAGAGGCTGAGGGGTGCAATCCAAAAGGAAGCTCCAAAGAAGTGGTATCTCCTACAGGAGCAATACACTCAATCATTATAAATCCTTCCAGATTCTGATAGTCCTAAAAGCCCACAAGCACAGCACAGCCCTACAGGAGCTGCACTCAAGCCTAATATCTCTGCATCTCAGCAGGCACTCCTATTTTCTGTTTGGCATCTATTTTGTAGCACCTCATTTCTCTTGGGCATCTCAACAAGGACCTGGTTCAGGTTGTGACTAGCAGCCCACAATGCCATTGCCAACATAGCAGTCACCATTTTATCAACACCTTTGTCATTCCACATCAAAAACCCCTTATTGTTTTCCAGGCATGATAGACCAGCACAATAATTGCTGTTAACAATGCACCAAGGGGGGGAAAATTCCTACTAGCAACATCCAGACAATTCATCACAAGCATCAAACTATCAGAAATATACGATGCTGCCCTTGACTGATTTTGCAGCAATACATTTACATGCAAGAGGCATATAATCTCAGTAGATGAAAAAGTATAGATCCACTTATCCAGGTTTTATGAACTATTTCTAAGAGGTGTTAAAAACCCTTATCTTTAACAGGAAATGTTAATCTACAGTTTCCATCCTTATAACACGGAGAAACAGTTAAATAAATAATGAGGAGGAAAAAGTTCTTCTCGTATTACCAACAGATGGCAAAACATCCCATAGGGGCATCCTTGGGTTTCAAGAGGCAAGGCCAAGTTTAAAAACCACTTCTTCTGTAATAACTTGAGCCCACTGCCAGCAAATTAGGAAATTCCACATGCAGTATCAGTTTAGGCAGGGAATTAGCTACTTCTTCGCGCAGGAGCAGGGCCTGCGCGCCAACTTACCGTAAGCCTACAAACACCAGCCAGAAAGGATTTGGAGGAACATGAAAATCACAGCAGATAAAGTCTACACATGTGCTCTTGATCCAGTTTAAAGATAGGAAAACGCCAAGCGAGCAAAGATTTAAGAGAGAACATGGCTGCACGTTCAGAAGGGCTCAGAAACACAAGTTCCGCGTTCCCCAGGGGGTTGCACTTTCACTTGACTAAATTGCCTGCATGTTTGCCTTTTTCTGATGGCAGATTAGGAACCATGCATTTCCTTAAACCACCAGCGTTTGGCCAAGACACACACGCCCTTCCTGGAGACCTGCCAGCCCGCACTCGCACCAGAGGCAGAGCCGGAGAACCACGTTCCAACATTGAGCTGCTGCTGAGGCGAGCGCAGGAGCCGGCTGCGGCGACTGCCAGGCTCTCACCATAGACCCAGCTCTGCCCTGCCTGAGGGAGAGCAGGTTAAGAAGAAAGGGTGGCTGAGGAGCTCCTCTGAACAAGGCCCAGGGTTCAGCTGACGGTGTTTTGTTATTATAGCTTTATACAACAGTTCTGTGACTGAGAAACCCAGAGGAGGAAGTGCATGTTCCATGTCACAACCCAGCCGCAGGAACTGCTCGGTTTTCTTTAACAGTAGGGAAGAAGGAAGATACCCTTAAAACCATGGGCAGCAACACCCATTCCTCTAAGACAGACCCAGCTTCTGAGCCTTGAGACCACTGCGTGCCCAGAGGCTGCACAGGACAGGCCAAAGAGTCTGTGAAAGCCCCCCCGCATGTTCTCTCCTGGAACCATATGGCCTGAGCCCATTTCCTCCTCACCCCTCCACACACATATAATAATCTCTATATCCTTTTGCAGTTTTATTGCTAGGGCTCCTGTCAAGAGAGCACGGTCTAGCTGGGCTCTGCCGATAACTGCAGTGTAATTACACTGTCAGGCTCATTCACTAGTACACAGCAGCCTGCCATTGCCACATAGACACTGCGTCTCACCGGGAGACACAAACTGTCCTGCAACAAAGGACTTCCCATGTGCATTGAACACACAGCCCTGAAACACAGAACACAGCATTCATCTAGAACAGCCCTTAATTCCAAGATGCTAGGCTGACACTGCTGCAGCGTTACAGCACGCCTGCAAACCCCAAGCAAGGCACAGAATTTACACATATGCCAGTGCTGTAACATGAGGGGATCAGAGCAGATATTTATTTGTTCGGGCATTGGAGTCCCTCAGCTTTGAGGTGGTTTCCAGAACTAAATAGAGAGATGTTATTTTATTCTTTCCTCTATATCAGCTCTTCTAAAACTGCATTTTCATCCGTTACCCATTTATTCGCCAGTGTTCAAAATCAGACACAGAATTTCTATGCTTGCCTGTCCTTTAAGAGGCATTTTACCATAAAGAACACAACCAATAACAAATCAACATTTTTAACAACCATATTCTATTCATTCTCAAAAGCAAGCATCCATCTGGCATATTTGAAGTCTCATAATATTTCACATACTCCTTAGATAAGCTGCTCTTTAGAGAGTCTCCTTCTTCTGCCCTTCCCCTGTCAAATTGCATTTGCCCATGACCTGTGAACACAGCTCCCATTGCCCTCAGAGACACACACACATGCAATTAAACCATCAGCCCTGGAGCACACGCTCTTAGAGCAACCTTTTCTGTAGGGTGTAGCTGCAATAACATAACACTCACTGTTCATATCAGTGCTAAATATATAGGTAATGCAGAATTCATTCAGTGCTGTGCAAGGTTTGAAAAACGTGTGCCATAAATATGGCAGGAAACGAGAAGGGTCTTGGTTTGTGCTCTGAAGATGACTCTTCACACGTATTAGAAACACATTATTATTCTTATTGCATTTTCAGTGTGAAGTGACCTGCCTCCGAGGATCCTGGAGGATTGCGCCCGAGAGCCAGCCCACTGCCGCTGCTGCCCAGCTAAGGATGGAGATTCTCCATTTGCTGAATGGGAAGTGAAGCACATAAGGATACCGGGAGCTCTCGGCATGAGGTTAGGGCAAGGTTTTCAGAGGAGCTCACCTTCGAACAGCAAAATAGCAGTTCTGTGATAAGGATCATTTAAACATCTGCCTCTGAGGGCCTCACACACGGCCCGGTGAGGTCCAGCAGGACTTACAACCAGCGAGACACGGCAGAGCAGCAAAGCTCTCACACCAATGGCTCACTTCCAAACAGGGACCAGCCTCTCGCCCTGGGTGGTTCCGCGTAACCCGCGCCGCTCCAGCATCCTCGGGAGGCAGGAGCCACACAAGGAACCTGCGGCTTCCAAACCCCACACGCGGATGCAGCCGCGGTTTTCGCTCGCGGCTTCCCAGCGCGGCGGCCGGACGCGTGCGGCGGTGCAGCGGGGGAAGGAGAAACCGCAGTGCCGAGCGCGGGAACAAATCCCGGATCTCTCCTCGCCTCCCGTTCGCACGCCCCAGAACGGGAATCACCAGCGCCCCCCCACACCCCCCGGCCCCGACGAGAAGCGCTGCCCGATGCCGCCCCGCTCCCTGCGGCGGGGCGGGGGTAACGGGGGGGCTGCCCCCCGCTCACGGCCACACCTGGAGGGACAGGGACAGAGCGAGCCCGGGGGTGGGGGGGGGGCGGACGGGAGCGGGGGGAGGTCGGTGGTCCCTTCTCCCCGCCGCGGCAGCCGCCGTTACCTGCAGCCCCGGGCGGGGGGCGCGGCGCACGCGCAGCCGCCGCCTGCGCTCCATTCATAAAAAAAAAAAAAAAAAAGAAAGGGGAAAAAAAAAATTGGGAAGAAAGGGAAAAAAAAAAAAAAGCGCGAGCCGCCGCCGGGAGCGCGCGCCGCGCCGGCCCCCATTCATAAAGGACAGCCGAGCATGCGCGCTGGAGCGCCGGTGCCCACCCATTCATAGAGTCCGGAGGCCGCGCATGCGCGGGAGGAGCCGCTACCCTCCCATTCATAAAATAGCCATTTTCCCAGGCAGCGGCGGTTGCAGCATCGCGGCGGCCGCTGACAGCGCCGCGCTCGCAGGTCCCTTCCCGCAGCTCCAGCGGCTCCTGCCAGGATTTTCCCAGGTCCGGCCCCCTCCTCCGCCTCGGATTTAGGATTAACTCGCCCATGGAGCGATGGTCGTAGCTGAATTATCTAAAGTAAGTACGAGATCTGCTTTTGTGAGCAAATGTTAAATGTTGTGAAGTGGAGAAAGACAAATCAAGCCTGTTCCCCAAGGGAAAATCTTGTGCTCTCTCTAGATGCGTTCAGCCAGACCCTTCAAGATCCCTGATCGTAAGCGTATTTCTGACTATGACTTTTCTAACAGCAATTATCTCTAATTATGCCTAGTGGATATCTGCCCGGTGCCTCACAACCTACAGGAGACTTTGCATTCTGAAGGAATATCATGTTTCTTGCAGAATTTGTGTTTGTGTGTCCGTGTCTCTCATTTATACCTCTCTTCTGTGCTTGTTCATCAACATCTGCAGTTGGTGTACATATATGGCAGGCAGGTTTCACCATACTTGTGCTGGGTTCGAGTGCGGGGATTTTATAACAGAATAAGGCTCTTCTTTCTGTTGATGGGATGTCATCTCCTTCATCCCTTCTTCCTTCTCTTAAGAAGGAGCATAAATGTGGGGTCACCTGGGCTGACAAATAAGAATCGGGTATTTCTTGCTTTGGCATATGAAAAACTGTACACATTTCCTCTCTTTTCCACAGCCTTATGTCTTGTTAGTGTCAAGTAGTTCTGAGCTGTCTCCATAATAGGACACTTCAGAGCTCAGCACTGGTGTGTCAGAGCTTTCCTGTGTGACCTTTGCTCTTTAACATTTTATTTCACACAACTGTCCTTTTCTCTTTTATTTTTTCTGGCCTCTGTGCCTTATTCCATCACTGTTCTGCTCCCTGTCCTGCTGTCCACTTGTTTTAAATCTGCATGTCTGGATGGATGATGTATTTTAAGGACTAGATAAGTAATACAAGCAATAAAAATGTGTACCTAAGAATCATTTCATAAAGGTATGTGGAATGTATTATATATGGAGGCAAAACCTGTCTCGACTGCTCTTCCCCACCAACTGCGTAGCAAAGATAAGCCAGGATTTTCTTTTCTGGTACCAGTCCTGGCGTCACAGGAGAAAGACAAGCCTGGAGACGACATGTTCTGAAAATTCATTATTAGGAGGGGAATGGAAAAACCAGAAAGGGGCATATAAAAGGCACAAAGGTCTTAGAGGAAAGCAGGACTGGAAGCACAGCCCTTGGAAATGGCAGTGCAAATGAATACCAGTATTAATCGCAGGAGGAAAAGGCTTCTCTCTATTTCCTTAAGAGACCATGGGTCTGATTTCTTTATTTAAATTGTTTGAACCCCCAAGTTTTGCCTTAAAAGGTGAAGGAGAGAAAGAAAGAGAAAAGGAAAAACATTGCTGCATTATCCAGGGTAGAAAAGGCACATTCGAGATTCTTTAAAACTTCTTCAGCTGCTGCCTTTCTCCCATACCATGCTAAGGTACAGCATGTCAAAAATCAGCTCAGGAATTGCTCTTCAATTAGGTAAAGAGAAGCCCAGCTTTCCCAATATTAAGGCTTCCCCTCTCCCCCTTTATTTTGGGTTCAAGAATAAAGCTACAATTTGTGCATGGAATCACAATGATCCTGATGACTGGCTTCCCCCTTCTCCATAAAAAAAATGAATGATAGCAGGAGGAGGGGTTGTTCTCAGTTATTGGAACCCCACTGGGGATGTCTCATTGATAAATGTGCCATTTTCCATGGGCTACTGTGTTTTCTGTTGCTAGAAGGGACTCTATATTGGTATTATAAAATTAAAAGGACAATTTCTGAATGCTGCAGTCCTCTTGAAACGCTCTGTGAGGTATGTGCAAGGGAGAAATTATTTGTTCTCCTCCTGAAACAGCAAAACAAAAGCTGTTTTCATGGAATCATGACTAATTCCTAAACCATAGTGGCAAATGCAACATCTCAAAAAGCAGTTCCCCCACCAAAAAAAGAATACTCTGTTCTGAGACTGAGGACTAAAATTCACCACCTTTGCAGCACCTCAGCAATGATAATTCACAGTTCTGATGGGTTTCCAAATATTAACTATAAGAGCAAAAGAAATAATCCTATTGCTGTGCAATGTTTCACATTCAACCCAGTACTTACAACTGCCTTTTTGTAGGCAAACAGCTGCGCGAGTATCCTTTGGGTTTTATTCTTTTCAAATGCAATACAATGTATTTCCTTAAGAACATATAAAATCGTTTTAATGTGGTTATCATTTACTAGCATTAGCTTAATAGATCATATCTGAGCTTAGTTTTCTGTCCTTAAAAGAAACGTTCTTCTCCAATAAAAAGCCTTGACTCAGAAATCCGAGTCCCGAGAGGTCTGAACGTTCGTGGTTCAAAATGTGCTTTATTCACTCGCACCATAGGAACAGGCTTCGGCTGGACAGAGACAGCTTCTTGGAAGTCTACAGGTCTCATTTCCCAGCTTCCGAATTTCCACACTCTGGCAAGAGCCGAGCGTCTCAGTTTAAAAATGGCAGGTTTCCCTAATCAGCTTTCTATTTTTTTTCCCCCTTCCCTTATTACTCGTAGAGAAAATTCCAGCTCTCCTTAGCTAGATAAGGCTGTTCAGGAGGGGAACAAGAATCATTCATACCACTATTTTGATAATATTAATATATGCTTTATAGAAAAGAGCTTTTTTGGGTTTTAAAGCATTTACAGCTTGACTGGAAGTGCAGCCAAACTCAGCTTAATGAACTCCAACATTACATATTATTCTTAATCACACATTAAAAACACATGCTTAGTAAAAGGTCTCTTTTAACTCCAAGTGTAGTCCTCCCTCATTAAAAGCTTTTATTGAGCTTTCTGACTTCCATCAGTGGCAGTGTGGCCTGGGAGCTCCGGACAAGAGGATGTCCTTCATTCCAGACAAAGGCCATGGCAGAAGTTGTTCCCTTATCGCTGCCTCCTCTGCTGGGAAGCAGGTCCTTGGGTGAGACCCTGGTTGTCTATGGTGGGAGCCAGCCCTTGACCCAGCTGGAACACACGCTCTGTGAAGCCCTATAGATCTTCCCTTTACAAGTACTCTGTGAAAGCAAGGAAAGCTCTTATCCCGGATACCCTGCCTTCATTTGCACTGCATGTCCTGGGTATTTCCCTCTTTTCCAAAGAGCTGTAGGGAGGGGCTGTAAATAGCTGTGCAGAGCCAGCAAGGCAGGGTTTGTGCACATCCCCAGAGCATGGGATGCTGCTGTGATCAATGCCTCCTGGATAAGGTTTTCGAGACCCTGTAACCAAACTCATCGCAGGAGAGAGGCTCACCATGGTTGTTCTGAAGGCAGTGATAAAAGAGGAATTTTGCACTGGCTACATTGAGTCTGAATGGTGCTGACTTGCGCAGGCCTTGAAATACATGCCTGACCTGACACTATGCTACTTCAAAGTACATAGTTCTCAATTATGGTAATGTCTCTGTATTCAGACTCACCTGTAAAGAGCCTATTGCTTTTTTTGGTTTGTTTTTTTTCCTGTTGCCCTGCTTTACAAATTCATGTGTCCCAGATAGCAAAGAAAATAAGCCAATTTCTGCAGTACATTTACTGCAACTGTTCCTACCTGCACGTTGATCTTAATGAGATGATTGTCGCATCGCTTTCAGAGACTGTAATGCAGCTTTTGCCTGGATAATAACAGGTCTAGTATCATAGTAACCTAGAGGAAATGTCATCCAGCTGTGAGGTGACAAGATTCAGAGGTCTCTGGTCTGTCCCCTCACCATCGCTGACTCACAGCAGAGCTCCAGGCGAGTAGTTCAGGCTGTACCACAGCCCAGGAACATGTACAGGACAATCCAGCACCAGCAACCCCAGGAGAAGTCTGGGTCTGCTGAGGCAGATGGGTCTGCCCTGACACTGATGCCGTTCAGTGTCAACAGAAGGGACAAGCTGCTCGTGAGGTGTAATTAAGGCATAGTTCATTAGAAAGAGATAAAGTGACCCCTGATCTGGTACATGCAGCTCACAAAGGATAGAAAGAGTTATTGGTGGCTACATTACTGCTCTGAGCATCCTGGTAACAAACACATGCCAAACAGCACATTTAGGGCTTTTCTGTGATGTTTAAGGCTCTGTTCAGATGTTTGCATGTCAGCATCCCATGTGGAAATTCCCTGATCCTTCGGAAACAGGCTGGACGAAACTGTGGTACCTCTTACCTGGTGCTGGGTGTCAGGAGGTGGTTGTGGGAGCATGTTTTCCCATTGACTTCACTGGGACTGTGGGCACTGGGGATGTGTCTGAGTCACACCAGTGCTTCCCAGGGCTGGGTTTTGCAGGATTGCTTCCAGACAGGACCTGCTTCTGGGCTTGAAGTGATGATGAGAGGAAGGGACTTGTTCCCGCATATGTCTCAAAAGTTGTTTAAACATGTGAGGAAGAACTTGTTAAAATTATTAACTAACAGATAATGAGACAGTTGGAAGCATTCCGTATTTCCGCACTCAGGAGCTATTTAAGTCAAGACCCATTTTGGTTTTCAGCACATGGCAGACAAGTTACCCAACCCCACCTTGAGAATAAAGCTACTAAACCTTATTGCTTCAAAAACTGCTCTGAAAAACACTAACGAGAATGAGCTTTCCTGGGAGTTTGCACAATTTTCTCATGGAATTGCCTGCAAGGATGCAGCTTTCTCTAGAACGATGGAGGCAAGTCCAAAATCCTGTTAAAACATAAGGTCACGTTTGTTCTCATTTCATGTGACTGAAGAACCTTGCAAAATGTTTGAGTCTGAAATTATACCCAAACACTTGAAAATAACAGTTGGTTTCCTACAACTTTAGGCCTTGTAATTATCTGGTACAACAGTAATTTGAAATGGGCAATATCTTGCTGAAGAGACAAAACCAGCCCTGCAGTGCGTTTGTGAACTTGACTTCTGAATCCCATTGCACTTCCTTGGAAGGAAGGATATTTTGACTTGAAAATTGCATGTGGTGAGCAGCCATCCAGTCCCTGGGTAGCATGGGGAAGAGAAGCTTCCTCTGCATGGGAGCTTGCTTTGAAAAGAACTCCATTGTTTCCCCTACCTCTAAGGAATGAGCAAGTCCCAATGCAAGAGCATACTCATGAGTTTGCCTTCTTGCTGTCTACTTTCAGCAAATTGCCTGCACAATTGCACCCAGTGCATCTGTGCCTATGTTAATGGTGTAATAGGTCTGTAATTACTGAGGATCAAAGATTAACTGATTTTGTTTACAAGTATTCTGTATGGCTTTTTTCCTCAATTAAAATGCAATTTAGAGTCTGGCTGGGTTAGTGCAGTGGACAACAAAGGCATAAAGTTTCATAGCTTAAGTAGCTCTGACCTATTTTACTTTATTATCTCTTCTGTATTTGTTTTTTAATCTACAATTTTCTGTAAATGACACATCTGGTTACATTAAATGTGCTCAATTTGAGCAATTAATTCAATATCTGCAAGCACAACCCCACTGCCCTTGCCAGGAAAAGATCTGTTCACCACAGTGGCACCACAAACTTCAGTCCTTCCTTAGCACCGTGGGTGAGTCCTACAGGCAGAACTGTTCTTTCTTAGGGGGTTTGACATTTGCAGCTCATCTCTAGTAACCATCCCCTCCTTGGGCAGCTGCCACAGGCACCTTCAGGAGCTCCAATTGAAGCAGGTGGTGGAGGCAGCTCGGCCTATTCTCTCGTGCATTCCCTCCCAACCAAAGTGCCTCCCATTTGTTACTACCTCTACCCAGAGCCGCTTCAGGCAGTGGCCACTTCCATGTGCCTTATGCTGAATTAGGTCACTTCAACATCTGAGCTAACAGCTACAAGACCCCTGAACCCCAACTTGCTCACCTGCACAGGCCTTCAGAGCCAATGCAAGAGCCCCAGGGTTACAGCCCTGTCAGCTCTTGTCCTTTTCCAAGGTCTTAATTTCTGCCAGGTCACCCCAAACGTTAATTTTGACTGGGGATGAAGCTGCAGTTGGTAAGATCCCAACACTGCAATGTTGTCCTTCCTGACGAGCATCCTGTGCATGACAGGTTCCCAGTGGGGAGATGAAGAAGGGCATGGTGTCCTGCTTCTGGAGTGGGAATGAGCTTCCCTGCTGCTGAGCAGACATCACACCAGATACCTCATGACTGTTCACAGGAGTATCCTGCAAACTGATTGCATTTCAAAGGATGACTTGCTTGTATTGTTCCAGTCATCCTGGAAGAATTTCAGACTGGCTGCAGCTGCATTTTCCCCCTCTGGGAGCGCAGCAACCAAAAATGGTCAAGTTATGATATCCTGGAGGATCTTCCAAGGAAGTCACCAGGATCCATGCACATACCCAGTCTCATGGGAACAGCCTAGCTTCTTAACTTGCTTCTGGTCCAGCACAAGTCCTTAACCTGAGAACTTGACTGGATTCCTCTTCTTTACCATGAGTAATGGGGTGCTGTGTACGTAAACAGCTACCTAGTACCCTTTGCTACAGCCTCTTTTTTCATGCAATGCAGACATAAAGCTTAAGGCAGACACAGCTCAGGGAAAGATGTGCTGAAGGCGCATGCTAGGGGAAGCATTGCAGGCACAGAACCTGAAGTAACCACATCCTTAAATACTGACATTGTCGTCATCTGGGCAGATCCCAGTGGAGGAGAGCCTGCTTGCAGGACCAGCACCACTCAGCTCACTCTCTAGCTCAGCACACGAGATGTTTGACCTGGATCTGTCACCAGCAATCTTACGCACTGCTGAATCTTCTTGCGACAGGACCAGCAGCAGCAACAAAGTCACGGTCCTTGGAAAATCCTATAAATGCCAGAAATCTATGTCTTCTAAGAGTAGCTTGAAAAGTGACAGCAGTTAACTGTGGCAGGGCAGGCCCCGAAGGACCATGCGCTGGCACCAACAACTGGTAGGGTGTGTATCCGTAGTGATTTAAAGGTGATCTTCAAGAAGAGAGAGGTTGTGTCCAGAGCAGGGGTCTGGGAATGGGGAGAGCTGGGCCTTATTTTTCTGTCTTCACTCCAGAGCTTTTGTCCGAGTAGAGATCCTGTGCCCAGATATCTGCAGGTCTTTGGCCATGTCGGAGCTTCCATTCCTCTTGCTCTGCAGAAATAGTTTCCCTCTTGGAAAGACAATTTGAAGCAACATTGTAATGGAAAAAGATGAAGAGTTTTCAACATTAACTATCCTGAAGGGCAGTATTTAGTCCAGGGTTCATCTCCCTTCTGTGCTAGTAAACTCTGAAATCCTGATCAGCATTAGCATATCTAGTGAAGCCATCTTTAATGTCTGCCTGCCTATGGCCATGTCGGTGTACCGGGGTTTGGCTGTTCTAAGAGTGCCTGTGGCTATAATATGTCTCCAAACTAATCTGATAACATAACTTCCATGCGATGTCATCGTTGGTTCTGGACCATGGCAGAGTGTGCAATTACAGAGTTAATGTAAAGCCCAGATGCTGACTCCTGTCCCGGGGCTGCTGCCCTCCTGCTTGCTGCTCTCCTATGGTGCTGGGGCAAGGGGCTCCCTGTGGGGTGCCCTCAGTGAAGCAGAACCCCTCCATGTGCCACCAGAGCTGCCCTGCTGGGAAAGTCAGCATCAGTCAGGCTGTTTATGTTGATGGAGGCAGCGGAATGCTGCTCAGGGGCTGCCCAGCTCTCCTCCATACAGTGCTGGCACACACTGCACCTTAAACAAAATAGTGCTCCTTGGATCCAGCCTAAGTGTATGGCAAACAGACCGAACTCCAGAGGCTTGATGACAAGGGGGAGTGGGTTCAGGCCAGAACACAGAGCCTCGTGCTAGAAGGGAGAGGCACTGAGGGACTGATGCCAGGGACGTAAAGGAGCAGACAGGCTTGTAACATCCTTCAGCGTGCCACCATTTCCTCCAGCTACCTTCCATCTAGCATCGGCTCTGCTGCACTTACTCTTGGCAGCCAACACAGCTGCATCTCTCCTTACAAGAAAACAAACCCCAAACCCCTGTGAAGTCAAAGCCTTGCTGCAGACAAACCACCTAGTTCATGCAGAACCGAATCTGTTGCTAAACTGTGACTTGCAGCAAGTCTTTTTTAAATCATGACACTGGATTCTGACATACAGAAGAAAAGCAATGGCCCACAGTTGTCAGAATCATTGCTGCTTTTTACTTTGGAATACAGTAAATATGAAGAGACGCTCTGAAAACTCTCTTGTTGCTCGAGTCGGGATGTCAGTGAGCTATGAATAATGCAATAAAAAAAATCAAACGAATGGCTAAGACCCAGCAGGACTTTAACTTGTGAAGAGAAACAGCCGAGGGACCGCACTCCTATAATCATCATCACTGCTAGATCAAGCACTTCTTCCTGCTTGCCCTGTGCAGCAGACAGAAGCAGCCCAGGAGGCAGGACCCAGTGCCAGCACCCAGAGGTGCCATGTGCCTTCCCACTCTGTGGCACTGCCCTGGTCTCCGTCCAGCATCAGCCCTCACTCCTATTGATCCTGGGAGAACTGGCAGATTTTCAGCCCCTCAAATTCCAAGTGACCTATCACAGCAATGATGTACTCATGTAATAGTGGCCTCTGGTAACATTATTCAGTAGGTAAAGAAAAATGCACTTCCCCTTCTCCTTCCATAAATGAGTAATTAGTTCATGCTCCAGTTTTTGTTGTGTTGAGATTAGAGGGGAGCGTGTTCTTGCAATACGCATACATTTACTTGTGCGCACACACATCTTGGTTGTAGCTTGATGCATTTTTTCCCTGACTCTTTTCAGACTGCTCTAACATTAAACCCTCGCACGCTGTTGGAAAAGCTTCATTTATCTGAACACAAACAACTGGCAATGCCTTAAGCTGCGCACTGTTTCCTTTTTCTTGATACCAGAAGCTTTTCCCCTCCTGCAACTTGCTCTGAAGCTTTCCTCACCCCTTCTTTAAACTGCTCTTCAGCATTCTATTACTTATGAATAAAGGTCACCCCGTGAGGAAATGGCACATCTACTAGAAAACAATGTGCACTTTCTAAATTTGAACCGAGTCGTTTCCGTTCTTTGATTTAAGTTTAGTTACTTCCTGTGGTTTCTTGTCCTACTGAATCTTTGGATTGACTCCAGGATAAATTGCACTCTTTCAATGAAATTAGAAACTGTGGCAGCAGACGGCTGAGCTGGTGTAGCTGGTAAACAGCGCTCAAACCAAGTATTAGCCCACGTCGTGTTTCAAAGAAGAGTGCCTGATTACCTGTATGAGGTGACAAATCGAGTCTGACCCGTGTGTGTGCTCTCCCCTGCCCTGCTTTGCACCCAGGCAAGCTGCTGAGCAAGAACTTCCACCTCCTGCAGGAAGGCTGAAAGCAGCCTCCGAGAACAGTGGCTCCAAATGGAGACAGGACATTTCCTCACCAAAGCCAAGCCACCCTCCCGCGGGCAGATTCAGGGTTAGCAAGGATGAGTGCTCACCCCATGCTCCGAAGCATCTTTGTACCAGGCCAATGCTCCCACGAACCAGTTTTGCATCAGGGCTTTCAGGGATCAGGGTCAATTGAGGAAAAACCCCAAGCCTTAGGTGAGTCACTTCAGGCAGTTTGCTGACAAAAATGCATGTGAGTATACAGCCGTAACCCTAAGACGTGTGTTCCCCCTGCAAAAATGAGACACGAGCACTTCAGGGCCCTGCAGTAGTGGTAGCCCTCCCAGGACAAGAGGAGCTGTATATGGCCTTGGTTAGGGAGAGGAGCACAGCAGTGAAGGGTGATGTATTTTGTACACGGGCAAATGCTCTGACTCCCTTCTAAGTATACCCTAGAAGACCTTCTGCATAATAATCAGCCTCAGTAAAGAGGCCCTGTTTGATCCAGGGTTGTAGGGTAGAATCACAGAATGGTTTGGATTGAAAGGCACCTTAAAGCTCATTCAGTTCCAACCCCCTGCCACGGGCAGGGACACCTTCCACTAGAGCAGGTTGTTCAAGGCCTTCAAGGGTAACTCAATAACGATGCACTCTTTCTCTCCCCTACCCCTTTTCTTTCTCCTTTCCTTCCCCCAGAATACTTAAGAACAGATTTTCCACCCGTACTCAGACTGTTTGATCAATGGAGCCCCGGATTCCCCACAACATCACTGTTGTCCCCAACTCTGTGATGGTCCAGCCCTTGCTGGACAGCCGGATCCCCTATGGGCGCCTGCAGCACCCGCTCACCATCCTTCCAATTGACCAAATGAAGACCACTCACATAGAGAACGATTACACCGATAACCCCACCGCTGCCCAGCTGGCAGCCCAGAAGCGTCCCCGAGTTCCCCATGAACTGGTCCTGACCAGCCAGCACCCGCAGCGCTGTGAGCAGGATGTCACCCACCCCTGGATCTCATTCAGCGGGCGCCCCAGCTCCATCAGCAGCAGCAGCAGCACTTCCTCAGACCAAAGGCTCCTGGACCACATGGCCCCAGCACCCTGTGGCGGAGCAGTCCTCCCCAAGAGCAGTTCGCATTCAGCCCAAGGTGATTAACTGCAAACCCCTGGACCTGAAGGAACCCGTGTCTCAGGAACTGGACAAGCACTTTCTGCTGTGCGAAGCCTGTGGGAAATGCAAGTGTAAGGAGTGCGCGCTGCCCCGGACGCTGCCTTCGTGCTGGGTGTGCAACCAAGAGTGCCTCTGCTCAGCACAGAACCTGGTCAACTACTCCACCTGCATGTGTCTCGTCAAGGGCGTCTTCTACCACTGCACCAACGAGGATGACGAGGGCACATGCGCCGACCACCCCTGCTCCTGCTCCCACTCAAACTGCTGTGCCCGCTGGTCCTTCATGAGCGCCCTCTCCCTGGTGCTCCCTTGCTTGCTCTGCTACCTGCCAGCCACCGGCTGTGTCAAGCTGTCCCAGAGATGCTACGACCAAGTGAGCCGGCCCGGATGCAGGTGTAAAAACACAAACAGTGTCATTTGCAAGGCGCTGCCCGAGAGCAAAGGAAACAGGCCAGAAAAGCCCTTTTGATAGTTTGGGAGGATGGGGAGTGGGAGGGCACTCCACAGTGGCATTGGCTCTTTTTAATAACCTGTGTTCTGAGGATAACGTTAGTCTTTTGCCTCTGAAGAAAGCAGAAGCAACCATTTCCACAAACTGAAGCACTTTGGGTTATTCAGGGTTTTGGAACTGGTCAGAGTTTAAGTAGATGGGGCCAAAGGAGGAATCGTAATAATGTAAAGTGAAGGCTGCAAACCTATGTATATCGTGAAGTACAGCTGCTTAAAAACCCCTGGTTTGGACAGGACGGCTGCTCACCATGCCTGCACACCACAAGAACCATTAACTGCTTGCTTGGCAGGCACGGCCGCACAAGCAATACCCATTCCCAGCTGCAAAGAGCTGCATTGGATTTGTATCCAGGGTGGGCTTCTCGGTTTTGCT
The DNA here is from genome assembly GCA_017639245.1 of Myiopsitta monachus. Classification (NCBI taxonomy): domain Eukaryota; kingdom Metazoa; phylum Chordata; class Aves; order Psittaciformes; family Psittacidae; genus Myiopsitta; species Myiopsitta monachus. Next base: position 23,153,516 of record CM029917.1, read on the forward strand.
TCCCTTCCAAACCGATTCGCTACCAGCAGCCTGCTGAAGGTGATGGGTTAAGTCCCTCTGCCCTCCCTCCCCACCTGCACCCCGTCAGAAGGGCCCATTGCACACAAAGTACCCGTTTCTCAACAGCTTTCCGTGCCCCTCAAAGATCTGGAACCACGAGTAAAGATGCGGTTCAGTTGTTTAAGGGCCTCTCAACATCAGGCATGTTGCTCTCTTTGAACCCACCTGGCCACAGCGATTCGGACCCTCTTTGTAAAGCAAGCTGGTAGCAGGGTGCTCCCTCCCCGGGAGGAACGGCAGCAGGAGGTGTTCAGGCAGTTGTACCAACGCTGTCCTTCTGCCTGTAGCCGACCCATAGGTTTTGCTCAATGGAATATAAATTTTACACCACCAGTACAAACCCGCTCCAGGAGGATGGTGCTCAAATCCCATTTCCCAGTGCACGTGCTGGCTCCCCGGTGCTGGATCTCAACTCATGCCACAAATGGAAGATGTTCAGTGGTTCTTTCTCTAAACCTCTTAAGCTGTGTTGAGAAGTCACAAAAACCTGAGTGTCCCAGTACACCTGGGTGTATTTTGTAGGGATATCAATCCAGTACCTCCTCTCCTGGAACAAGCTCCTCTTTGCTCATTAACTAGTGAGATTGTTGATTTTTGTGTCTTGGGGATGAATGGCGTTTGCTGGAGCAGAGCCCATTCCCCATCTCTATTGCTGCTGTTCGACTTCTGCCTCCTCTGTACAAAACCGTGTCTTTTTAAGTGTACAGAATGCTGTTCATGTTAATTTTAGTGCTAACAAACACATGGGAAAGCCAAGGGAGGGAAGAGAGGCTATTTAAAGAATGTGCCCATGGTTTTCAGTAAGCGAATATCATTGGCTTTGCCCGTACACTCATCCTGGGGCTGGTTCTGCATTCCCTTAGGATGCAGCAACCCCTGAAGATGCAGTAACCCCTTTCTCTTGACAACTACAAGGTGCTAAGTAAAAATCTCTGTCCAGCCATGCAACACTCAGAAGCGGGCAGGTACTTGTTGCATGCAGAAACCTGATCTAGTCTTTTTTCTTTGCAATTAGAGGAAGTTTCCTCAGTAAATGCACAGCAGTGACAGTGAAATGTCATCTCCAATTAGATAAGCAATAGGCAGAGCTCATGTAGCATTTCCAGGAATCCCATTGACTTGGTTGCCACGCGGGAGTTGGCAGGAGCATACTGATGGGACTTGCGGTGTCTTTTGGTTTTGGAATTCAGTCAACCTGGATGCCTGGGGTTTAGTTAAGCTCCACTGCAGATACAAAAAAAGGGATGCTACATCTGTCACCAGATACCGAGTCCTATAGTTTATCCTCATGCTGACACCTCTGGAGACACCAGAAAGAAGGAAGCAGGTGGGGATCCAGAACCATATTGATTATCTTGCACAAACTGGAGGGGAAGAGATAAAAGGAAAACCAACCCCAAACTAGCTGAACTGTTGGTTGAATGTATAAGGAATTGTATTTAATAAGAGAGATCATTTTGCTAAGATGCAAATAGACCAGAGAACGCTGCCCTCCTCTATTGGGACCATACAGTATCCAAATGGCTTCCACCAGTGGTTGTTTTGCCTTTTTGACCCTCTGTCCCTGGCTGTTTCAGGGGGGACCTGTGCTGAAAACCTGCAATAGCAAAGCCCATGGCTTAGATGCGTGGTCCTTGCAAGCAAACACAACGCTGGAGTGGTCGCCACTGTGCCAATCTACACTCATGTACATACACCCAGCAATCCCAAATGGATTTACATTCATTGTACATAGCTGTAAACTATTTCTCTGTTGGTTTCTTTTAATATATAAGTCCTGTGAGACGGTCCCATGCTGGAAGACTGTAATGCATTAGTGGATGTGTTAGAGCAGTGGTAAATGTAGCAGAGCGACCCTCCCTCTTCTCCTCAGCCTCCCAACCCCATGGTCAGACCCTGCTCCGACCCTGCTCCATTAGCTCATGGTCCAAGGCAAGGCAAAGAAGTGCTGAGCTCCTTGCTGAGCACTCATAAAGGTTCGGGGTCAGCCAAGGTGGGAGCTTTGCTGGAGGGTACGTCTCCAGTCAAGGAATCTTTATTCCTTCTCTTCCCTCATCCCAATGCCTCCTTTCTCCCATCCCCTTTTAAGGTACTTGAGTCTCCTGCCAAACCCTGAGACGTACCATGGGCATGGTGCAACCCCAGCTCTGGCCATCCTCCTGCAGGTCAGGCCCCCCCTTGCAGGCTGAGGAATGGCTATGAATGAGCACAAACCTTGTCAGGATGCTTCTGTCCTCCGGCTGTGTCAGTGCAGTGGGGTGGGATGACAAAGGCAAGTGGGGAGGTGAGGGCTGATTCCCCTGGAACAGGCACTGTGCCACCACGGCAGGAGGAGGAGGATGGCGGGGTGCTTCGGCGTTATCACCCTGACCTGCTCATTGCTGTAGCAGGTTCATTGCCAGGTGTTGTCCCCTGCCCACACACAGAAGCAAGAAGGGGTGACTTCATGGGCAATGCCACATGGCGTGCCTGGCTGGAGCTCCTTGTCAGCGGAGCAGCTTCAACAGACAGACAAACCCTCACTGCACCCTCCAGCCCAGTGCTGCTACAAGCAGTAGCTACTAAATTCAACACCATTGCTCCCCAGGCACTGGCTTTCCCACCGGACAAACCCTCACCCTTTCCCAGCACTGGGCATTCCCCCTCCTCTCCTACACTGATAAAGGTTCCCCCTTCTGCTACCACCCCACCACATACACACCCTGAGAAGTTACCACAGAAGGTTTTCTTTGTATAGAATATTTATTTTGAAGCTCTATTTTAATAGTATTTATTTTAGAAAGTCTACTATTGTAAGAGTTCTTCTGTTTGTGAAGAAAAACAAGTACTGATGAATGTACTGATCTAGAAATTATATATATAAATATATATTGTTAAATATATAAACGTCTGTTGTGGTTTTTAAGCAAAAAAAAAACAAAAAACCAAAGCATGTTTATAGCAATTATTCTAAAAATACAAGCAAAGAGCAACCCAAACTTCAGTGGGATGCTCTCCAGCCCGATTCATCCCAGCCAAGGAACTCAGGGCAATGCTGGGCTTGTTCCACTCTATGGCCTGGCTCATCAGTGTGCACATCCATTAAGTATCCTGCAATTCAAGGCAGCAGGGAAAAGCTCCTCAGTGAGGAGGAATACCCTCTTCTGTCCACTCGCAGGAGCAATTCTCTCCTTCCCTCTGCCTCTAGAGCATGCCAGTTGCATCCAAGTCAGGCTGCTTTCCTCCACGGGTCTAACATTTAGAGATTAGAAAGGAACCAAACCCAAAGTCAGTGGTACCCCCATGCAGAGGGGCTTTGGTGACCACTCTGTCCCACAAAGCCTCCCTTGACAATCCAGCCCTGCTCCCTCCTTCATGCTGCTCATTTCTAGGAGCTTTTTGTACAGGATGCAAACCCCAGCCCTCTTCCCTGACAGCACAGGGTAGGACACAACAGCCAGCACCAAATACACAGCGCATCAAGGACAACAGAGTCACTCACATGCAAATGTGAGTGGCCATTCACTTACAGCTGCCTCGCCATAAGAGCAGGGCACGGTTTCTTTCACAGTTTTTTAAAGGCAGAAAGTCAGAGCTGTTCTTATGGCATCATTTACCCAGGTGCTGACACCAGCAACAGGCACCACTGAGGTCCCGGCTGGGTTCAGAGCATCCTCCAGCCCTGGCCAGCCTCCCCCAAGGTCACAGAATCCCAATCTGATTTGGGTTGAAGGGACCTCAAAGCTCCTCCAGCTCCAACCCCTGCCATGGGCAGGGACACCTTCCACTGGAGCAGGGTGCTCCAAGCCCCTGTGTCCAACCTGGCCTTGAGCACTGCCAGGGATGGGGCAGCCACAGCTTCTCTGGGCACCCTGTGCCAGCGCCTCAGCACCCTCACAGGGAAGAGCTTCTGCCTCAGAGCTCATCTCAGTCTCCCCTCTGGCAGTTAAAGCCATTCCCCCTTGAGGTCCCTCCAAGACCCCACACCTCAAGTGAGTTAGGGGTGCCCCTGCTCTCCCTGCCTGGCCCCTGAGCCGCATCCTGGAGCCCCCACAGCTCCCATCCACCAGCGCTCACCCCCCTCCTCCCCCCCTCCTGCCTCGTGTGTCACCAGCATCCCACTGGACTGCTAAAAATAAAGTATTGGGTTATTTTTCACCATTCCTGTTATTTATTTGCACGTGCTGTGGAGCACTGAGTCATTAAAAGACCTGCCATGGTTTGTGTCATCCACTAAGGTAACCTCAGTGCTTTACCTGGCCTGGGATGGTACTACTGAAACAATAATGTTGAGTTAGCCGCTGGATCAGGTAAAGAGACAATAACTGCACTGTGCGGATCATGGCATTTGCAATAAGGAAGAGATGCTGAGTTTGTTATTCCGGTGGTGGTTTGTTGGGCTTATCTTTTGAACAGACTGAGCCAGGATGTATCAATTTGAATCAGTTTGGCAACACCGGCCAATGTCTTGCACATAAAGCTTTAAAATAGCAGCTCGACGTTCACATCTCTGCTGGAAGCAAACCAGAGCACTCTTGTTGATTTGACGAGGGGATGTTAATGTAATATTTTCTCAATCAATCAGAATTATCACCTTTTTGAAATAGCTTTTTTGGCGCCATTCTCAATAGCTGACCATTGAACGAAAACAATTCCAGCACCATGAGCACAGGTTATAAAATAGCAAAGAGCTACACAGAGCTGAAAGGAAACCAGACTTCCCAGGGCACTATCAGGTCCAAAGCAAGCACAGCTCTCGGAGGTCAGATCAGAAAGGGAATTTCTAGTGAGCCAAAGCATCCAAAATATCCATTAATCAATGCATTAACCCTGAGTGAATGGGCTGAAACTTACGGAAACGAGATTAAAAGCTGATTTTGAAATTCCTTTAAAGTGATTTTGCTGAGTAATGAATTATTTCTGTCTCTGGAATTGGACACCAATGGTGTGCATGGGTGCGATGACGGCAGTGCGAGGAGGGAGAACCCTGTGCCCTGCCGGATGAGGAGCTGGGTCCTTGCAGGGGATCCACAACCAGCACTCACCATCCATGGATGAAGTTTGGCCTTTTGTGAGCAGCAGACAAATGGCCGGGACAAAGATGAATTGCCTTTGCGTTCTGCTTTACTTCCTAATGACAGCAACCTCCCGTGTGAGACACGGAATCACCGGCTGCCCGGCCCCCGCTGAGCGCCGTAAAACTTTAGGGACCTCCTCAAAGAGCCAGGAATGTCCACGAGCCTTCAGAGGGCACCTGCGCTCACAAAGGGAATGCTTCCTGTCCGGAGGAATAACGGGGTGCTCATAGAGGTCAAGGCAAACAGTTCAGCAGGGAGACGCAGGTCGCACCCCTCCTCCTGCACCTCAGGCCAGCTCAGGGCTCAGCCTCAACAGGCTTTAGGGTCAAGGAGCTCAGGGCCATTCACACCCAGAACAGACCCTGGGGACCCAAGCTGGAAACCAGGTTTTGAGGCAGAACAGGGATGAAGGAGGTTCACAGAAGGTGCTGATCATGTCCAGGCCACTGGAGCCCATTGTGACCCCAAGGAAAGCAGCCCGGGCACCCAACCAGGGCACAATGGGGCTTCTGCTGCTTGCTCAGGGTTTCTTGTGGCAGGTGTAAGAAGCCAGCAGCAAGCTGACAAACAGCAGTCAAAGGCATGACTGGAGAAGGTTTTAAATCAGAACCCCAAACCTTTGGGTCTCCCTGATGCCAGGATAACTGCACCTATTTCACATGGGGTCAACAGTCTCCCATCAGCAGCTTGGGCTGAATGACAACTCAAGGACTCAGAGCTCACCCCCACTGCCTATTAAACCCAGAGAATAGCAAAGGAGGTCCTGGAAATCCAGCCAGGATTTCAGTCTCTGAGGTTTTGGTTTGCTTCTCTCAGACCATCGCCCCTTCAGGCAGTGGGGCAGCACCTCTGGGATGCAGCCCCGCATCTCCTGCTGCCTTCCCGGCCTGGCTGGGCTCTGCAAACCCAAGCAGGTTTTGTGCTCCCAAGCATGAAGGTCCAGAATTCCTCAATGAACAGCCTGACAAAATGAGCTTCTCAGCATACCTGAACCGAGGGAAGGCAGACACCTGCTGCCCACTTGCTCCACAGCACTGCGGCTTTCATTGGCATTTTTCTCCCCTTACAACACAGAATAAATAGAAGTTTATGCATGAAGAAACTCTGATGAATAAATCATAAGCCCAAGTTCTGCTCGATGCCAGGTATGTTTGTGATTATGAGATGCAGTTATATAACTGGGTCTTCCTAATCAAAACCATGATGTTCCCAGAGCATGAAACTGGGACGTTCTGCACCGCATCCCTTCGCTCCAGTTACCGCACTGGAGCATTCAACCGCGTGTGAAGCGGCAAAATCCTCCACTAAGAAGTACCCTGCTCTGAGCTGGGAAGGAAGGGATCCACATTGGCTCTTCAGTGGAGCCTTCTGGTCCAAACAGATGCTGAAGCATGAATGGAGGAATAAGAAAGTCCATTCTTGTTGGTACAGTGTTTAATTGCTTTCCATGCAGCTCTTAACACAGATTCTGCACGTTCCTGTAAATAACCCTTATAAAGACAACCAAAGGGATTTTTTCCTTCACATGGGTGTCTGCATCCACTGCTAAGAAACCTCCAGCCGTGTTTCAGTGACTGGGCTCATGCCTGACCGATTTGGTTGGTGTGAATTAGACAGGACAAACCCCAGCTCACCAGCACAGATCTGCCTAGAAACCTGACAAGAAGCCACAGCACCACCGGAGCCAGGGGAGCACTGAGAAGCAGCGCCCATCTCAGCCACATCACCCACTGTTTAGGCCTCACAGTTTGAGTGAATAGGAGCCTGGAGTCTAAAATAAGGCCAGAGATTGCTCATTGAGGCCAGGAGATGGAAAAACACCGAGTTGGGAAGCCCCCGTGCTGCTGGGAAGCAATGGGCTTCTCTGCCGGCCCCAAAGGAGCGAATGGAAAATACAGTGTAGGACCCCAGCGAGGCAGCAATGTATCTTAATGATCCCTCGGCCAGCTCCTTTTCAGGGTTATCCTGGCTAAACACCGTAAACTGCAGAGGAAACCCAGAACGACAAACAATTGTAGGAACCTGAACAACCGAGTTCCTCTGGATTCCATGGGAAGTGCGATTCTAAATACTCCGACCTGTCTGTCTGAGGGGAAGTGGGCAATAAATAGCAGCCTGGTTGTTATCAAGAGGATGTGAGCTATTTATAAAGAATTCTTGGGCTTTTTGAACTCTGTTTAAAGAGGCAGCATCCTTCGCTTGGGTAACTGGGGGACTGAGATGCTAAAGCAAACAAGATTACTCAGCCACCTTGGGAAAGGTTAGGGCTTGCTTGTGTGATTCCGAAACTTGGAGCACATTTAAACAGCTGCACTGTTATTGTCCCCAGATCCAGAGGACAGCGTGGAAAGGTCTTTCAGTCCCCTGGGTGGGCAGGGACACACCAACAGCCAAGAGGTGCTCCTGACACGCAGGGACCTGACCATCCCAGCTCAGCAATCCCACGGCTGGCAGCTATGTCACTTACATTATATCTTACATCAACGAACTACTTCGTTCAGAAGGGCCTTCTCCATGCCTTATAACATGCTAGGAAGCCTCTTATGCCAACATAACATTGGCATAAATAATCTCCAGCTCTGAGACAAAGGGAGGTATCAAGTCATGCACTCTGCAATAGCAGAAGAGATATTGGTGAGAGGGCAAGGGGTAAAGGAAAATGGGCATCCTGTGTAAGGCAGGATGCATGAACCACACAAACATCCATACAGAGCAATGAAGACCTCCTTGCTCAAGGGGAACTCACCCCATCCCTCTGACAAATAACTGGTTCCAAATAAATCAGGAAAATCTGCTGCCTTTGCTGGGACAAGCACCTCTCCATCCTGCCTTTGGCAGCAGAGGCACACTGGACTTCCAGAGGAGCCACAGCAGCACCAGGAGCCATGGTGGGGCACACAGCCTAGCATGGATGGCTAAATGCCCAGGTCACATTGGCCATGGTGCTCTCACCCTCCCTGCACCATGTGAGGGACAAAGCAGTGACGGATGTAGGGTTGCTCAGCTGTGGAGCTCTGAGACCAAACAGAGGTTTGCCAGGTCCTGAGCCCCTTGGGGCACAGCAACAGCTGACCCACTCCAGGGAAACATCCCTCCTGCTCCTTCTCACTGTCCCATGATCCCCCCCTCAGGATGTGGCACCAAACGGAGCCCTCAAGGCTTTCCACTAGCTGCTTTTTTTATCTTGGTGAGCACAGCCCCTGGGCAGACAGCGCTGCTCCTGTGTGGGAACCACACACAAAGCGTCCCGACAAAACGATGGCATCGGCTAAAACACACAAACACGCTCAAAAGAAGGGAAACCGTGAAATTAAGGACAACAAACAACAAAGAGGAGCTCGCACACGGAATCTGTCAGTGTTTATGAGTCACGGAGGCCTTCCTGTCTCCCCTAATAAATTGTGGGAATCCGCTGAGGTCCATCCTCTCCCTGCAAACCACCGAGGCACTGTTTTCCTCACAGCACCCGGGCGGGGGGGGCTGCACAAAGGAAAGATTCCTTCCCCCCCCCCCAGCCCCTTTTCTTTTCTTCTTCTAAGTAGGAAACCGAACCTGGAGCAAACGCTGCGAGGGGCATAAACAGGCGAGTGCAGAAGCCACTGCGCTGAGATCACCGCGCGCCTTGGCCTGGCGCCGCTTCCCGACAGCGGAGGGCTTAACAATGGAATGGATGGGAAATGCCAGGAAAAGTTAAAGAGCTTTGGACACGAGGTCTTTGTAAAAGCTCACTCTCTATTGCTAACGACTTCTCCCCATCCTCCTTCCTTTCTCCCTTCAGCTAATGAGGATTTTCTTTCTTAAATGTTCATTCTTTCCTCAATCTCAGCATTTTCAACCTCTGCCAGTGTGCCCGTTCTGCTCCATCCAAGGTGTCCCACCATGCCAGCATGCTGGGATGCCAACCACTGCATCACGCCTCCAGGCGCAACCCACCCTGAGCTGTGCTCTGATTTCAGAGCCAAGGTTTCCCCTTGGGTTGCTGATGGGTTTCCAGGAGGGCACATTCCCATCCCTTGGGCAGGGCAGAGGCTGCTCAAGCACCCAGGTTCTCCCAGGAGCAAAGACCAAAAGAGCCTGCGCAAGCGCCTGCTGTAACCCAGGGGAAGGATGCTCAGCTCCTGCTTCCCAGCTCAAACTGGAACACACAAACCAAAACCAGGAACAGCTTTTTGGGATTTTTATGTGAAAGCCTCACCCAAGAGAGGATCTCGGATGGCTTCAAGAAGCCACCCGGACTCACTCAAACCAGGGCCAGCCTTGAACAGCTCATCCAAGCTGCAAGTAATTCACTGGCTAAACCATTTGCTTACACTTAGGGATTCTCAGCGTGAACTTTGTGTAGAGATAAAAACACAAATAAGGATTGTAACGCTTTAAAATGGCATTTGATCCTAAAACACAACACCCAGCTGCTGGAATAATGGTACATAACCCTATGCAGCGCCTTGACATGATGGTGTGGAGCACTGCCAAGAGCTCAAGGGAGACTAAACCTGGTATTTTCACAGTCACAATTCCCTCCTTGCCTTTCTCCTGGGGAAGTACCTCTGGCCACTGACCGGTTCTGTAGTTTCTATAGCCTTAAAGGAAGGACAGCCCAGAGCAGGAGCTGTGCTGCTTCCTCAGCCTGGAGCGGGTCCTGGGAGCCAGGAGCTCTCAGCAACACACCCCCACTGCAACTTCTGTCCAGTTCACAGAGCAGTTTTCCTGCTCCCTCCGGATTCCTTGGTTTCCATTGCCACAAGCACTGGAAATAAAGTCATTATAATAATGATTATGCTGCAACAGAAAGGCTATCCCCAAAATTACATACTTCAGAAGGAACAAGGGAGTTCAAACCCCTAAAACTTCAACCATAAGTGTTATAATGTTAGGTTTGTGCTAACTAAAGGACACGCTTCAGCAGCCCCTTTCAGCACCAATAACATCTCACTCACATCCCTGCTGGGGGAGCCCCGTGCCTGGGATGATGCCTGAGGACCCTGCTGCCAACGAGGCTAAAATCACCAGCACAGAGATGTCAGTGCTAACAGTGAGACATGGAGTGGAACCAAACCAGGATCTTTACAGCTACTTTATACCACTGCAAGCGGCTGCAGAAGGAGCAGAGCATCTCATGGGCATTGATGCCGCTGCACCCAGAGGACGGTGCATCGTGAGCTGAGCTTTTTGCTCAGATTGAAGCACTCAAAGTTGTACGCTTTATGTCAAGAAAGGCTCTTGCAGTCATGTGTGCACTGTAAAAAATCTGTACCACAGCTCGGGAGCTCCTGGGGGGGTGCAGTTTACTGCAGGAGCTGCCTTAGCACCCAGCCTGGTGCCCAAAGGAAACGAGCAGGACTTTGACTGCAGGTACGTGCTCGGCAAGGAGTCAGCAGAGCAGAGAAACTTTCAGCTTCCTATAGACTGTCAGCTACTGGGAAATGCTACAGACAATTCCGCCCCCCCCCCCCCCCCCATTTCCTCAGAGACTGAAAATAAAACCAAGGTAACGTAGTTTAGCAGCATCCATACAAGTTATGATCCCTGGGGTGTTGCAATGGGCAGGTTCTTTCCTTATCAGATTCTTTCAGTCTATGATCACTTGCATGAAAATGTGACTCCTGCTTCCTTGGCAAGCGAGAGGATGGCATCACCCACATGACATGGACACAAGGGTGACATTGCTGGAGACCCTTGCCCAGGTCATCCCCATCCCTGGACCAGCCTGAAATCAAAGCCAGGGCTGTGCTGACCATGTCAAACTAGCTCCTAAATCATATATATATATATATGTGTGTGTGTGCATGTGCATATATATGTATATATACATGTATATATATGTGTATACACACACACACATATTTATATATATAACCAAGTGGAAAAAAAATCTGGTGTGGATCCCCTGGGATCTGTTGGTGTCTCAAAGCCCCTCTCTCCCAGCAGACACGTCCCAATCCCAGTACCTCCATAAAGCAGAGCATGTGGAGCATGTGGCAGGCAATGGCAAAGACAAGGCTGACAGAGAGCATGAATAAAACAATAGGTACCACTCATCAGCCCTGAGGGCTTCCTCATACCGGGACTTAATTTCCCTGAAAAACAAAGAACAATTCCCTGCATCATGTACTGATGGGCTTGGATTTGATCCGCAGTACGAACACACACACACACACACACACACAGAGTTTTTTCCCTTACATTCTTGCATGAGGACTTGCATGACAAGCCTAATAAAAGCCCAGACAAATAACCCAAACCACACAAAAATGTACCACCGGTTCACATTAACTTCCAAAGCACTTCACTGACTGCAGGAAGAAACTGCCTTAAAAAAAGCAGAAGAAGAAGAAAAATCAACCATGAATGGAAAAAGCTGCATGTAAAAATGCCCAGCTGAAAGTCATCCACTGTGGTGGAGCTGACAACGCCTGGTGCTGGGTAGAGGTTGCTCCTGGGGCACCTTTGTGCAGGGTGTCTCTGACCTGGAACAAGGCTCAGGCAGCTGCAGTGCTGCTGCCCAGCAGCAGAGTCCGTGGGCACAAGGTATTTAGGGGAATAAAAGGAAGAAAGCCCCCCTTGCTTCACCCAGAGCCTGGGTTTGGCCACAGGATTCCTGCTCTGGGGCCACAGCTAGGACCCTGCCTGGTCCAGGACAGCCTCCTCTGGTTCTGTGCTGGGATTCAGTGGGAAACGCGTTCAGCCCCGATGCAGGACAGTGTCTCCGTGCAGGGAAGGATAACGCAGCACTGGCCAGGGCTGCCCTGTGCCAGATGCCGCAGCCTCAGCCGGCTCAGAGGATCCGAGATCTGCCCCTGCCTCTGAACCCAGCACGCAGGACCCTGGAAAGGCACCAGGGCCCATCCCTCCCCATCCTGAGGCACACACCAGGTACTTGGCAGTGACGCTGAGCAGGGCCCTTTCCACCACATCCCTGCACATCCCATCACCACCCCGTGCAGTTCCTCCCCTCCTGCCCCATGGCCGGGTGCTGTGCCCTATATAAGGAGGTTTCTTTCCAGGTGCTGCTCCCCAGAGCATCACCCCACCAACTGCCAGCAGCAAGAGGCAACAGCATCGACCCCCAGCACAGAGGAGGAGCGTGGTCCCTGGGGAACAGCCCCATGGGACAATGACACCCATCCCAAGGCAGAACACAGGGTCACAGCAGAGTGAATACAATCCCTCCCCCTGCCCCCAGAGGATATTCCAGAGAGGTTTTCCTTGGCAAGAGCTGATGGGGATCTTGCTTCCTGCCCAGTGGGGGGGACACATCCCCCTAGGGGATCTGGGACAGCACATCCCATTTCATGTCCTGCCTCCCAGCCTCGCTTGACTCCAGCCCAGCCAGCAGAGAACAGGCTCTACCCTCCAGCTGCGCAGGCAGGCTGGACAACAAACAGCAACGTGCCACCAAGGCATCTGTGCTGTAACAGGGAAACAAACAGCACACGTGCTTCTATTCACCACCCAATACATCTATACTCTGCCTGGGGACATTATAGGCTGTTTCGGTATCTAATGACCCTCACGGCCTTGAGAAACTGGCAGTCAGACTGTACAAGTGTGACCTCGATCCCCATGAGCAGCTTTGTACAGAAATGGGGAGAGTTCCTCGAGGAGCTGACAGTAACTGAAATCCACCTCTTCCGACTCCGGATGTGCCAAGCAGCGGCAAAAGAAATAGCAGCAGGAATGGAAAAACGTTTCCATTGCTTCCCGAGGCTGCCTGCCATCAGAGAGCCCCGGCGTGGGGTGGGGGGCACCGTGAGACCCCCCCAAAGGTGTTTGCATGCTTCAGTTGCCGTGGTCAGGAGGCGGATGCATAGGGCCCTTTGGTGCAGGGGAGCAGGAGGCTGCCCGCAGCCCCGCCAGCCAAGCCAGGGGCAACCTGCGCTGGGTAAGTGGAAGCCGGCCCCTGCTTTGCAATGCAGAATCCAGTAGCTAAACTTTAAACCACTTCCTCTACCTCCTAACAATGCACAGAGGAATTTCCACAAATCCCAAGGCTGCACTGACTTCCATTTCTAAACTTGGAAAAAGAACTACCAGGACATTCCTTTGTTGTTCCAGCTCACTCCCTGCTTGATCAGAGGGGATTTTTCTCCAGCTGAGCCAATTAAAGAACCCCCATTTCCCCTGGAAAAGGCAGAAACCAGGAACAAACAACGCTCTCGCTGCTTTGATTTTTAACTAATTGTTTTCTAGAGGGATCAAAACCTATCACCTCGTTCTGCTTTAGTGCTGAGACAGTATTTTGGCCAGAAGAAGAGAGCCATAGAGGCATTTGGAACTGCATTCCTGCTCCCTGGAAGGAAACGCTCTAGTGCCGCCTTCATTGAACAGAGGCTCTTTTGCATCATAAGCAGCTTGAAATACACCCCCCAGAACTGCAGCCAGCCCCAGCCAGTGTCCAGCACAGTCCTGCAGCCCCCCACTGCCAGGCAGAAACTCCTCAGCACTTACACACACCCCTGGGAACCACCTCTATTCTTTGCTTCCATTTTCAGGGGGGTGCTCTCTTACCTCTCCCCTTCCCACTCTTTGTGCCACCCCAAGACCTTCCTCTCCTTCCCCAGCTCTCTGCCCAATTGCTGGATTCCCCCTCACATCTCCGGGCACATTCTCTGCCCATTCATCCCCAGTAAAACCCCCTTCCACAGCTCCTGTCCTCACTGTCCATAGGCAGCATCCCAGCCTGACCGCCAGACACAGCAGTGCCTGTGACCATCTGCCACGGGAGATCCAGGCACCAGCAGAAGCCGGGAAGGAACAGTGATGCTCAGCAAGGCAGCGGACCCTGCTCACCCCACAAGAACCCCTATGTGATGTCCTCCTACGTGCTCAGCTCCAGCATGGCCTCAGTTTGTCCCCTTCGCTGTCCCCAGTGGTGTGTGGATGGGAAAATGCCATTTCCTTGGCCTTACAAAGAACATGGCAGTATAAATCACTGCGCTGAAAACCAAGATACGTGCTTGGATATGAAGGGCTCACCATCAGCCTGCTCCAGGAGCTTTCCGAGGAAGCAAAGGTGTTTTAGAAGCTCCAAGGATCAGATGCGGGTGCCTAAGCCAGGCAGAGAACACCTTGACTTGCAGTAGCTGTTAATCAGAAACCCTGCACCAAAAATAACCCGAGCAGCCAGCTAACCACAAACAAACAGAGCCAGAGGAGCAGCTCTTGCCTCAAGTGCAAGGAAACATCTATTCTTCTGCCAGGAAGAAAGAGAGACGCGAACCTTGAACTTGAGGAGGAAGGACCGAGTTCCTGTTGTTCAGCTGCAGTAATTAATTGCATATGTACCGGGAGAGGCCAGGAGGGGAAACACGTGCTGTTCGTGGAAAGCCAGCACGGAGCCAGTGCCACCGGCTGGTGCTGCTGGGACAGCCCCGGGCAGGATGTGGCTCCTCCATCGCCTCAGCTGTAGCTCAGCCATGAGGCTCTCGGGCCCATCACCATGGTCCGAGCGAGCCTGTGAGTATGGGTCTAATGCAGACACCAGAGAACCGGGTCCTCAGCAGGCTGGAGCCTGAGTAGACCAGGAGGGAGATAGGCTGCAGCGCAGCATCAAAGTGCTGCTGGGCATCATTAGTGAAATTTGCTTCTCGTGATATGACAGACCTCTTTGTCTCCTTTTTTTGGTGGTATCTTATCATCCAAGAGCTCATTAGCCAGGAATTCCTCATGCTGTTTATTTTCCATTTGTCCATATGTTCCCCACAAACTCAGCCTAGTCTCTGTTTTAAGTTTATACTTAGAAGCAGTAATTGGAAGGGATGAACAAAGGCATGAAGGAAGGCAACACAAGCACAAACAAGCTTACCAGATGTTTTGGATTCCTGCATTTCCCCAAGAAGCAGGATCCTTAATGTTTTGATCATGTCATCACAGCACAGAGCTGCTGCAGTCCAGAATACGACTGGCTCCTCTCTTCTGCCTACTGGCCACAGAGACAGTAATTCAAGTCACCACAACCAGCCCAAATCTACTCTTGCCATGAGCAAGAGCAAAAACCTGGGATGTGCCTATTCAGCACCAATGCCTACAGTGGGGTTGTCCCAGGGATGGATTTGGCTTTGGACATTGAAGCCACAGGACAAAGCCAAGCCAAAGGCCTTCTGTGTGTTTTCTTATTTCAGTTCAAAACCACTTTGTTTCCCCTTTAAGATCCATGCGAGTTCAATATCATAGTGCCACAGAACCAACTGGAAGAGACCTTTAAGCTCATCAAGTCCAACCATTCCCCAGCACTGCCAAGGCCACCACTAACCCATGTCATTGAGGTCATTTGGTGTGTGAGCACTTCCAGGGACAGTGACTCCAGCACTGCCCTGGGAATATATCAATAACACTTATTGATAGATGCATTTATTATGTATTTATTACATTGATTTAAAGTTAAATAAAATGGTATTAATCTCAAACAGGGCTTTGCACTAGTTAAATTCAAATGGTACATGTTTGCTAGTAGACGAAGCCTTGTTTTTCCAACACAGCTATTGCAAAACACTTGGGACAACACTGAGATGCTCTACAGAATGGAAAGAATTAAAATAAATAATAATTAGAAAAAGATACTGGCAATAGCGCATGATGCAACGCGAGCTGCTGGACCGGGAGACAGCGTTTCCATCCTGCTCCACAGCCTTCCCCCCCATTCAGATCCCAGCAGTGAAAACAGGCCGTAAGATTAATGAGAGGAAAAACTGTGACCGCAGCAAATAGAATGACTCACGCCCACTTCATGGCCTTCATTTCTAATCTGGAGTAGGAATTTTCTGCTGGACCATATTAGAAACATTTCTCCTCCTGCTGAGCCCACAGGCCATAGGGATGCTGCAGCCCACACTCAACACAGGCCCATGGCTTGGGTAGAACAGCAGAACAAAGCTGACCTCAGAGGTACCCAAACTCTACCTCAAGGATGCACCGGGGAGCACAGTGTGGGGTTAGAACAAGAAATGCAAGACAAAGAAATCCCTCCTGTCCTAAAGAGGGACAGAGCCCTACCAGCACCACCACTGCAGGCTGGCAGCAATCTACTGCGTACATGAAATTAAAGGGAGAACACTAAATGCAGCCTAAATAGTGGAAATCATGTACTAAAGCACAGCTCACATCATGGTCGGAAAGGGAACTTCCCAGTCTGACTGCAGAAAGCAATTGACTTCAATTAGCAGGGACAGAAACAGAGCTCTTGCTTAATAGGAGTATTGCATCTCCAAAAAGCCAGCACCTCAATTGCATCTCTCCTCTTAGCACTTGCTGAGCTTCCAAAACCTCTTGTATGAAGGAGGCGTTGGAATAACCCTTCTGTTGTCAGTCAGCAGGGCTACACAGGCACACTCCCGTCAGGAGGTTTATGCCACATCCCGATCAGGAGGACACACATTGGGCCGAAGAGGAGATAACTGGGGGGAAAAGCAGCAGGCAGAGCCTTCCTCTGCCGCCACCTCCTCCTCACCTCACCTGCTGCTGCCTGGCTCAGGCTCTGCTTAATGCGCAGAGGAAGTCATTCCCAGCAGCTTCAGAAAGCTTGGGCTGTAAAATGCTTCTTCCTCTCCATTTCCAGCTGAAAAGCTTAGGGCAATAGATCCTATTGCCTGATAAAAGCCTTGCTAGAAAACCAGGTAGCACCAAAGGACAAGGGACTGGTACCCGTCTGCTCTGAACTCACTGCCCTGTGCCAGAATCTGGCACCGGATTCATCCTGGGTCCTTTGGAGCAGCTTCCTGCCCTTTGAGCTGCAGATTGGCAGTAAAATTCCTCCAAGAATTTAAGAGCTTTTGCTCCAAACAACTAAAACCATCAAGAGACAGGACACCGACATCAGCACCCACACTAATGGAAGGAATTAAGCACAAGTGGCTCATCCGGAAGCCTGGGGATGGGGCTTTGCATCCCACACCACAGGAAATCCATTCCCTAGGTTGTACTTCTCAGTTCCCTGATAGAAGTGCTCTGCTATAACAGACAAAATCACTTTGCCCATTCAGGAGTAATTAGGTCCAATTTCATCCCACTCAGTCACAATGCAGAAGAGAAATGGACTTTCACAATGGAGCCAACGGGCAGCTCAGAGCTGCAGACACCAGATCCTGCACCCAAATCCATCCCTGCACCTAAAGCATCCGGTTCCCGCTCCCCTCAGGCACTCAAAATGCTGCATTGGCTGCAGCTCTGCTTTTCCCAAACTCCAGCCCTAAAGCCAAGCCTGATTTACCTCCATGTAGGTGTTAGCAGAGAGAGCTGCCCAAGGGATGAACAAGACACATCAGTGCTGTGCCCACCTCCACGGCGAGCAGGATCAGCAGAGCCAGGCAGGTCTGCAGCATCCAGCGCCGGCACTCAGCATCACACCATGTGGGGACATGGAGGCACCTGGAAACAGAGGGTTAGTGACATCACTGGGGCATCCTTCAGCAATGGCTCTGGGAAGAGGAAGAGGAGGCTGTCAGGAGCTGCAGCTCTGCAGTGGCAGCCGTGAACCCAAGGGCTGGTCTGACACAAGGACCAGTCTCACATACAGCCCAGAGAACTGGCGTGAAGAGTTCCAAGCCAAACTCAGAACCAGCTCACATCTGCATCAGCCAACCACTCCAGCTCTATCCCCCTTGCTGCAGCCACTGCCCTGTACTTCAGATTTTAGCCTGCAGCTGTTTCAGGGGCTTGAACTTACTTTTTGTTAGGGAGTTTTCAAACAGCATCTTGTCAAAGCCAAGCTCTGTGCTATTCTTTGGGTCACTGACTGCACCTGCAGGCTTCAACCAACCTTTACATCTGCTGGGCACTGCGGGGTTGGGTTTGGGGGGTTTCTCGCAAAGGGGTTTTAGTTGGACTGAAGTCACTGTATTTCTGCTGCCCCTCTGCAGCGTGCTGCCACCAGCTGCTCCCCCAGCAGGGACCCAGCCCCACTGACAGCTCCACCACCCAAACCAGCTCCCACACAGAGGGACAGATCCTATCCACACGTTTTGTGCTGGTCCCGCTTACCTCTGTGCAACTTGGAGAACCAAAGCAATAACTCAATGCACAAACAAGGAGCACTCCCAACTGCAAAGGATGATGGTGCTGCTGCAGGTTGCAGCCTATTTGGGGTGCAGGGGAGTTGGGTTTTCCCCCAGGCAGGGGCTCCTCATCCCCTGCTGCAGGCACAGTAAACCCCAGAGGAAGCACCACCAGCTACAGCTGGGGCTTTTGAGCACTCCTCCCAGTCACAGCTGCAGGAGGAGGCAGCAGTGATTGCAGCTGCATCACAGCCCCCCTTTGGCAGGGCTGCAGGACAGGGAACCGCAGGGCTCAGCCGGAGCACTGCAGGTGCTACTCTTTAATTCAGGCAGTGCAATGCATGTGAGTGGGCTGGCAGAGAGGGGAGCAGCCACAGAGAGCCCCAAAATGATGCAATCTGTAGGCAAAAGCTGCTGCAGGCATCATAGCGAGGATGAGCAGAGCTGCAGCAGGGCGGGATGGATGGATGGATGGATGGATGGATGGATGGATGGATGGATGGATGGATGGATGGATGGATGGATGGCCCCACACACACTTGCTGCATCCCAGCCCCGCGGTGTTGACCATTGCACATCTGCAACCCCTTTTCTTTTCTTTTTTCTCTGTCTTTCCCTCCTCCAGATCACTTTAAAGACCACATAATTAGACAGGCAGTTAAATGGCGACCTGGCAGGGGCAGTGACCTCCGGCGGTGGCAGGAAGCGCAGCAGTGGGTGGGCTGGGGTGCAGCCCTGCACACAGCGTGCTCAGCACCACCAGGCACACGGGAATTACCACTCGGTTACAAACCCTCCTTATAAACCCCCATCACAGCCTCGGTTTCCTCATTCTGCTCCAAGAAAACTGGCATTTTGGTGGAACAGCCGTGCTGAGCGATGCTGAACGCTCCACATCCCTGTCCGATGCGCTGCACTGGCACAAGATGCCCCATCCTCTCTCCATCCCCAACACCGGTCCAACCCATCGCACACAGCCAGGGACTGACCCGCTGTCATTCATCCCCTGGCACTGACACCGTCCCATCCTGCCCCAAGCGGGGCTGGGTGCTGCACCCTCGACGCTGGGCTGCTGTGTCTCCACGCAGGGCTGTGTGCGGCCGCTGCGCTCCCTTATCACCACCGCGACCTTTGCTGGGTGCAGATTAGTGGCTGGAGCCAGTTGGATTTGTTTGATTTCTGTTGATGGTTATTAGGCAGAGGAAGTGCCAGAAGGGATTTTGACCTCGAGTTTAAACCTATTCCAATTAGAGCCACTGAGCCTTTAATTACCACACTCCAGCCCCTTTGGTTAAAGGAACAACAAACACAAACACAGAACCTGGTGGAAGATGGGTTTTTCCCCCCATCGGCTTTCCCATCTGCTGCCCTCTTTGCCCGTGGGCTGTGGGACTGTGGGCATGGGGCTTTCTGACCACAAAGCCCCCTGTGCTGCCCCCAGACCCTGCGGCTGCTGGCTGTGATGCCCATGGGCAGGAGGCAACGCTGCCCACTGTGCCTGGGGGATGCTCCAAGGACCATTTCCTGGTGCCCAGGTGGGGGCAGCCGACCATCACCCGAGGTCACAGTTTGAGGGCCCATTGGAGCCCACCGATAGGCATTGGATATTTTGGAAACACTGATTTCTTCCGGAGGATAACTTCTATGGAGTAATTCCACCTTTACAAAGGCACTCCAGAGCACCCTTGCACTTCACTCCACTAGGCCTTGGGTCATGGATGGTGTTTAACCCCCCTGGAACTTTTGGCTCCTGGTGCAGACCCTTCCTGACACTTCAGGCCCCGGGCACAGATCTCTGCCTTTTGCTTCATTTCTTATAGCCACTGCCATGAGTTTTTATGTACATGCTTAAGCTTAGCAGAAGAGGGCTTGTGTCTGTGTGAGACCTATGATTCAAAAATCAGCTTCTAGGATACATCCCGAGATTGTTCTTCCATGTTGAACAATGACAGATCCCTGCACGTGCTGGTATTTTCCTTCCCTGATGGGCTTTTTGTCCATTCCCCAAACATATCGGAAAATAAAGCAAAACGGAACTGGAGGTCTCCAATTCAGTGGGTTTATTCCTTAGCATAATACTCTACTTCACTTGGATAAATTACCACCGATCTTCCCACTGGGGGCTGAGCTCCGGCCGGGGCCGGCAGAAGAGCAGGGACAATGGGCAGATCCCATTCGTTTCCTCCATGGCGGTCCTACCTTCTCCATAGGCAGATCTGGTTTCCTCCAGGATGTGCTGGTCTCCCTTTATCCGCTCCTTCTCTCCTCAGGTTCCTTTTCCTTCTTCCATGGGAACTGGAAATACGGTTTTAAAAAACCCGGGAAAAACCTTGAAGCAACTCTCATATGATTGCAAAACAGGGGTTTAAAATCAATTGCACAAACAACTCTGGTATTTGGACGAGAAAAAGCGACTCCTCTGCACCACAGCCAAGCTCCTCTGCATAAGGCTGCTACTGATGCAAAGTAGTTGTCACCATTTTGAGAGCTGCCATGGAATAACTTCTGCCAGCAGCCAAAGAAAAACCTGGAGAGAACTGGAGAGGGGCTTTGGACAAGCGCCCACAGGGACAGGCCAAGGGGAATGGCTTTAACCTGCCAGAGGGGAGACTGAGATGAGCTCTGAGGCAGAAGCTCTTCCCTGTGAGGGTGCTGAGGCGCTGGCACAGGGTGCCCAGAGAAGCTGTGGCTGCCCCATCCCTGGCAGTGCTCAAGGCCAGGTTGGACACAGGGGCTTGGAGCACCCTGCTCCAGTGGAAGGTGTCCCTGCCCGTGGCAGGGGTTGCAGGTTTACAATGCTGGAAGCAGGAGACAACCCAGCGGGTGGAAGGGCCAAAGGTGTGTATTTGGTCACTGCAGATGACCACAGACCGGCCACTTACGGCTGAGCTGTCAGAGCCCCAAAGGCACTATTTGAGCTTGGAGCTGGTGTTAACACACACTGAACATGGGCTGCTCCAGCCCATCACCCACCCACTCCTGGCTGCACATGCCACCCTGCGCCCCAACACTGTCTGCAGGGGATGATGAGCAGCAGGTGAATGCAGCTTCAGCCACCAAAGCAGGAATGCCAAACATTCACATTCTAAATAAAGCCCAGATGCCAAGAGAGCAAGCACAAGGCTCATCTGCCAAACTTGTGCAAATGGGATGCAGAGTTCCCGAATGGAACAGGTTTTGCCTCACACGCTAAACTTTACAATTCTCTCTTGTGGACTTATTCTGGCTTAGAAAGGAAATCTCTGTGTAACCCCCATCTATCTCCATCAGTCTGTTTGTTTGTGAGGACTATAAATGTGAGAAGCTCAGCCATGAACCAAACACATGAAGAGTTCCACAAGGCAGAGGAGTTCTAGATGTGAAACTACCAAAATAATCCAAGGCAGCCCCAAAACCGTATGGACCCATCAATTCCTGAGCTGCCAGGCTGGCACCAGGGCCTTGGAAACCTGGTTACAAAGGGGAGACAGACACCTTGGAGACTTGTGTTACACCTTCCACGGAAAGGCAATGAAAAGCCCACAGAGAATCCACATTTGTAACCAATGACCAGGTGCAACGAAGGATTGAAACCAAATTAAACACTGCTCTACAGCAAGAAGTGCTACATAAGTGACATTTATTAACGTTCTGCTGTATTTACAGTTTTAACATAGTAAAACTCCAAAGTGAATTACTGCTTGGCAGAAAGCACAGGAGTGCACATTAAATCTACATTTATAACGCATCATAGTCTCTGCTAACACAAATTAGAAAAGCAAGAATTACAGGTGGGGCAGGAACTGTCTCCAAAGTCCCAAAGGGAAAGAAAAAGACCTCTGTTTGGCAAGGTCAGTTTTATACAAAGTTGCATCATCATCTTTCGTTTTTCCACTACCGATGTGTACTGTGAAAACCCCTAGATATCCAAAAAGTAGGTAGTATGAAAGTAAAGTATCCTACAACATTGAGAATATAGACTATCAAAAACTTAATACTTGTGCTGCCTTCAAAGCAACGCTCTCTGCCAATGAGCCCTCGAGAGCCTGTACCAGAGACCCGCTTTGGCCACGGCAGCAGAGGGGCTGCTGGATATAAGCAGCAGAAAAAGGTGTGTGGCCATAATAGGGCCATCACCCCAACCTCAAGGCCACCACCCCATCTTTGAGGCCACCTCTTGAGGCCAACCCCTGTCCAGCAGCACTGCACAGCTGCAGAGGCCAGAGCAGAGCCCAGGCCAGCTCCCATGATGAAGGAGGAACTAAAGCAAGTCTGTCCCCTGCTGGCTCGAGGGCCAGGGCTCACGCTACCAAGATCACTACAGAACTACCCATGGAAGGCTTTATTAGCACGTCACAGACTCGACCGCAAGAGCTTTTTCAAACATCAGCCACTAATGAGTCAATGATTACAGAATTCTGCGTTAATTATTCAAACTTTACACCTAGAAACAAATAGAAAGAAATGCTTCTCCTTGTCTCTTTGAACAGTACTTTTATTTAGTTACTTTAAAGCAGGTGATTATTTTTTCTTCTGCTCCAGAGTCTTGATTCACTTCCTGCAGGTGTCCTGTTGCTTCTTGAGGGAGAATTCACTAATGCAGGAAGACATTTGCCAGAAAACATCTGTCGGAGAAGGATATTGAATACTGCAACTATAGTTAGATTGTTATTTTGGATAAAGGATGCAGTTCACAAAGAGCACAGGATGTCTAAAGGCTTATGAAGTATCTCAGTACACAATGACATGACTCTAGCAAAATGCTCAGTGCTTTTGTGCATGTTTGAAGAGTTAAAACTCCTCAGGGGAAAACAGGCACTGAACCAGACAAGGCTCTTAGAAACACCAGCATTAAACATACACGTGTACCAAATTACCCTGTACTATGAGAACAAAATTGGACTTTACTCTCAGCACCCATCCAGGATGATGATGATGTTTGTACTTTTCCATCAAGCATCTGGGTTGAAAGAGACATCCTCTACTTCTAAACTGGAACTGTTTAAGCCTGAGACCCACCACAAGCCCCTTGCACTTGTCATGTCCATCGCCAGCACACATGGATGGAACAGTGAACACCAAGCTAACCATTCCATTCAGTTTCACCAGGTGTTATTTGCTGGTTGGCACTAATTGTTCCTCTCCTCCTCCATGAAAAGTTAAGTTTCAGTAAAGAAGCACAATTTCAATGAGAACAAACTGCAGATGATAAAGCTGATGCTGAAACGCTCACGCTACGTGACCATACAGCGAGGGGAAAGAAACCCTCTGGTGACTCAGCAGGAATACGAGAGGATATTACAAATCCTGGAGGAGGCTATAAACCATGACTGTGTTAAACAGAACTGAAACACTTCAATAAATGGACTGAACTATTTTTACACACAATCACCAGTGGAAAACTCGGGCTGGAAAACACTGCACAATGGCTGTTTTGTGTGGCCTGTTCTCATTACAGCCTAGAAACGAAGCAGAATCTTACGCAATTTGCCGTTTCCAATGAAAGGAAAGTGAATTTGGAAGAATCAAGCCTCAGTTTTAAAATCTGAACAATTTAATGACCCCCAATTTAAAGCTGGGCTTGTTTGCTTTCTTTACACCACTGTCTCAGCTGCAATTGCTTCAACCCTGTCGTGGGGAAATCTAGTGCTATTATGATATTTCTAAAGGGAGCATCATGTTGCATTCGCCATCTGGGAAGCAACAGGATTTCCTTCCCCTCAGGGAGGGACAGTTAATGCAAGGCCATTATCTGCTGTAAGCAGGAAATTATGCTAGAAGGGTTCAACTACTTAAGCCTCCTACTTTAAAGTCCCATTAAGAAGGCAGCAAACTTAAGGTCTGGCCTCAAAATGAAAAGACTTTCAGGCATTAAGGTCTTTGAAGGATGTTCAGGCAGGACAGTGTGTTATGTTCAAGTATGCAGGAAGGGGTTTTAACAAGCAAAGGTGCACAGGAGCTTTACTTCTTCAGGAACTTGGCAGTAAATTCAAGCAGAATGCAATATCCACACAAATGGTTCTGTCTGGGGCATAAGCCAAAGACACTGGCACAATCTCCTCACATTCTGTGACCTTTACTCACGTTCAGGACACACCATGTGCTTCAGGCATGTGATTTCTTCTGAACGACTCGGTTGCCAAATACAGTGCAACACCGAGGGGCAGAGATTTTGTTCTTACAATTCAAGTCATGGAATCTCATGAATGTACAAATTCCTCAAAGCAAAAACTCAAGGAGAAATGTCAAGTGTTCCTCTGCTCCCCACCAAGTCAGTCTGGGCTCTGCAGCAATAGGAGCTGACTATGGGGTACCAAGAAACAACTGTTGCCTGCTGCCTAAAATACATTCAAACTGAAAGCAAAGCCCAGCCTGAAAGAGTCACTAGACAGAGTTAAAACCAAACCAGAACAAAATCAGGAAAGCAGAAAGTTTACCTTTAGTAAATAAAGAGAACTCTGGTTCTGGGGAGAGTGGAGAAGGTGTCTGGCATCTTCCGAACCTTTGCATAATTAATAAACCCTCTGAGGAACAGCAGAAAACCTAGATGGAAAAACCATGTCAGTTAACACAGGTGCTGCTCCTTCAATTACAGGGAGCAGTTCCACCCAACATTACTAATAGAGAGGGACATTTGTCACTGGGATGCACAACAGCTCATTAAATACAAGATTATTGAGTTTTTTAATCAATGACACCCAATCTTTCAGTGCTTCAGGACGCTGCCACCAAGAAATGAAAACAAAAGGAGGGTGTTTGTGTGTACCTTTAAAACCTTGAAGGCCTTCAGTAAGAGGAAGGGTTCTCTGAGGGTTACATTTCACTTTTATATCAATATGCACATATTTGTAGAGCCAGTAAAGCCCAAACTGCACTTGACAGAGTTTTTAAGCATGCATTCCTTCTTCTCACCCAACACTCACCTAGTACAAGGAAGACCCACCAGAGCCAGTACTGGCCATCAAAGTAACCAGGAAAATAGGTGGAGAACTGGGGAAAAAAATTATATACACACAAGTTAGAGCACATGGAAGTGCCTGAATCCAACTCTGCTCCCACCCATTTCAGCTGTAACCAGATCAAGCCCAGATGTGCACAGAAGAGACCTTATAGAATGCCACATTTCATCAGCTGCACTGAGTGCAGGGAACAAGCCACCTCCACAAACTTTCATTTAAGGTTTTTCCACACACATCCAGGCCAAGGGGAATGGAACAGAACAATGCCCAGCCATAAACTCCTGCACTCAGTGGAGCATTAAGACACTACTGGGCAAATACCCCTATTTTCCCTTACATCTTTGATGCCTGTAAACCACAGCTGCAGTTTGTGAAAGGGAAGACCAGGTCTGCTGCAGTGCATTAATTACACGGTGAGGTAGGACAGCACAGCAAACGAAAGTCCAGTTGAAAAAGAAATCCCAGACCTGTGGAACCCTCTGACAGGCTTTTCTATTGGGAAAATTACTGCCCATTGACTGAAAGGCACTGACACTATCAGAGCACTGAAGCTCATTGTGTCAGTGGTAAATACAGCAGGGTTTTTTATTTTCATTCTATTCAAGTTTAAAAACCTAACAGAAGATAAGCTTTATCATCAGAGTTCAAATCACATCCACAGGTAAGGTCACCTACTGCTGTCACACCTCTTAATCAAGCACATAGCTCTTAACACCACTGGTACCAGGTGACCACTTCCTTCAGGAAAAGCCAACAGATGCTGCATTGACACATTCTAATTCCTAGCCCCAAAAGCCCAGGTATGAAGTGCCAGCCCTAACCCCAATGCTCTCTACTGATGCACAGCTAATAAGCCTTTTTGCCTGCAATTTAAGCTCTCAGCCTGGGATGTCTGTGTGCCATTTTCACAGACGCCACCATTCCATGGGCTCCAAATAAAGCTTTCCTGATAGAAACATTTTCTCCCAGTCCCTCCACAAACTATTTTGCCGTTTTTTCCCCCATTCCTTCCAGCAGCAGCACAGCTCGATCCCTTTCTGCTACTCCCCACAACAGTTTCCTCTTTCTCCTCCTCCGAGTTTCAGAAATACTACGTCAGCCTTTCTCTTCATCCAGGCTCCCATAAAAGAAACCAGTTCTGACCAGTCATCCCCTTCCTCTCCTGGGTGATCCGGTGGAGGGGTGCACAGTGGATGTTTTAACAGCCCGGATATGCCGAGTTTATGTGGAAATAAAAGAGAAGTGTGCTTCCTCCTATCCCCTCCTGCTTGTGCCGCAGGCATGTCGCACCAGAGGGCACCAGCGGGCTTCTCCCATCCACTTTAGCTAGCTTCAGTGCAAGGGGATAAAACCGAGCTAAAGTGCCGATGTGCATGGGTTTGCACTACACAACTTACCCTGACAATAAGAATCCACTTAATGAGAGACAGACCAAACCCAGAAATGGCCCCGTATCGTCCTGCAGCTGAAGTAGTCAGACAGAAAGACAGGAAAAATCCAATCCAGTTGAAGAGAAATGCCACTGAGAAAGCAGGAGAAAAGCAGCAGGTCAAGTCCTCTTTACATTCCAAGTCAAAGAAAACATAAAACCTTTGCACACAGGTTTCTCCTAGTGCTACATAAACCTAAATGTGAAAACAACTCCAGCTACTTTGGCTCACTGCCTGAAAAAAGGGGAAGTCCCCCCATGGACTTACTGAAGAAAGTCAGCATGAAAATGCCATCATTTCCTATCCTCAGCTGGTCAGTGTCGTCAAAGTCATCCCGGGTCACAAATTCATCATCCTGCAAATCCAAGGGAGACGAGACATGGGTGGATTTATGTAAGACCAGTCCATACAGCACTACAAATTGTGCATGGGACTCTTCAAGGAAGGGCCAGCAAACTGCAGAGCCTTCAGAAAGCAATGTTCAACAGAAGGATCCAAAATGCTTCATTTACATTTAAGAAAGGAGGCCTAAAAGAAGGCTGGAGAGGGGGTTTGGACAAGCGCCCACAGGGACAGGCCAAGGGGAATGGCTTTAACCTGCCAGAGGGGAGACTGAGATGAGCTCTGAGGCAGAAGCTCTTCCCTGTGAGGGTGCTGAGGCACTGGCACAGGGTGCCCAGGGAAGCTGTGGCTGCCCTATCACTGGCAGTGTTCAAGGCCAGGTTGGACACGGGGGCTTGGAGCAAGCTGCTCCAGTGGAAGGTGTCCCTGCCTGTGGCAGGGAGCTTTAAGGTCCCTTCAACCCAAACCAGGATGGGATTCTAAGAAAGTCCCCTGTAGGGCAGGGGGCTGGAATCCTAAATCACAAAGGGCTACAAATGTAAGCAGGATGCTTCTCATCCTGAGACAATGCAGGGCATGAAATATTATATATATACTATGTTTTTTAATATTTTTAAGAGAGTCAAGACCCAGCCTGTTCTTGTTCTCACTGTAAAGAACTCCCCTACTCATCAAAGCTACTAAAATTGCCATCTCAGCAAAGAATTTGGCTTCTACGAGGGAATGTAACAAGCAGTGGCCATGTAATGCAGGGGTAGAGGAAGAGGCTGAACACAAGAGAGCGCTGGAAAAAAACAGAATGAAAAGAAAAAATAATCATTCTGACAGAATGGTTTTACCATCCTTGTATCAGCAACGCTGACCTCTGGAGCAGACACCTAAGGAAGCAGGAGGAGTATCAAGGCTGAACAGTTAATCCTAAGTCTTTAAAAAGCCCCAGTGGCAGTGCACACGGACACAGTATGGCTCCTCTGTCAGCGTGCCCAGCTGATCTGGATGCTGGCATTGCTGAGGTGTTTACATCACCACAGCCACCCACAGGAGCACTGGCAATTAAAAATAATAAAAATAACCAGCAGATACCCCCCAAATTAGCCCCAGACTCTTGGGAGTGTGTGGTACAACCACCCCAGGAAGCTCAGAACAAACACAGTCATGGCACTTGCTTAAGTAGGAGTTAAACCAGAAGTGCTCCACCAGCAATGTGAAGGACACAGAGCTGGTCGAATGTACTCACCCTTCCAGGAACCAAGGGGATTGTGGCTTCAGCCTTGGTTCTCTCTGCCTCATCGTAACTAGGCAGTGTTGTGGCCACGTTGTAAGATGGAGGCTTAGGAAATCCTGACTCATCCTTGTAGTCAAAATAAGCTGCAAAACAAAGGGTATACAGAAGGTGAGGTGTGGGTTCCCTGAGAACACCGTGTTGGGAATGAGCTGTGTTTTGGATGACTTCAGAAGACGTCAATACCCCAGGCTGTCAGATCCGGCCCCTCCTGTTCCCTCCCAGCCTCCTGCCATCCAAAAACAGAAAGTGGAAAACAGGGGAGCACCTTATCTGATAAAGAGCAGTGCTCTGGGTATCAGTGCAACAGGCCTGGCTGTTCTTGTTTAACACAATGATACACACTGTGTCTCTCCTGACTTCAATGACCAGAAGTAGTCATATTTTCAAATCCAAGTGCTTTGAGTGAGTCAAAGGCTCACTGCCTCAGCCCACAGGTGACAAATCTTTCCAGACAGAGACTCCAAATAGATTTCAGCTGGATGGAAAAGGAATTGGAATAAGTGACATCACATTTCTGAGCCCCAGTCACTGAGATGCACTAAACAACTAGAACTAATGGGACATCTTCATGGTGACTGTATCAAGGCAGGATGCTCAACAGGCAGCTTGAGAAACACAGTATCCAAACTTCTATCCACAGCTGGCTGACAGACACTGACAGTATGCTGCGTTTGAATCACAAATCTTATCTGAATAGTTGACTGTGAAAAATATAGGGGGAAAAAAAGAGATTTACCTAAGCCAAAATCCTCTGGTACATAACCAACACTAACCAAGCCGCTCTGCTAAAAGCTATTAGGGACATGACAGTGCGATGATTCAGAAGCATAATCCTTAGGACAAAGTCTTTAGTTACTGAAAACTGCAAGAAGAGTGAATTCTTAATTCCTTTTAAGTAACAAGCCCTTTTTGGAAGGAGCACATCATCAAATGGCAAATAATGAGAGGGGAACCACAAATCCTCATAGCACTTTGATTTTTAACTGTCTTCAATCTGCTGAGAACACCATGAAATGTAACTTGAATACCACTTGATGGGATGACATCAGACGAATGTAGCCAAAGTGCATCTCCTAAACCACAAGTAACAGCAGTCTCCCTGGATCAATTCTGGTCCTTTGCAGCCTTGGCAAGGATGCTGCAATGCCACCCATCAATAAGGAGAACAAGCAAGGAAGAAGAGCAGCACAAAGCTTGCTTTGTAAATGAAATGTACCTGTACTCTCCGCAGAAATGCTGCTGTAAGGCGGAGGGGCATCGTTCAGCACGGGTGCAGTCTCGCCTGGCTCCTCTTCATTCTGAAGCTGAACAGACCCACAGACAGAGAGGTTAACGAGGCTTCCCAAGCTCTGTGAAATCACCCCATAGTTTTAACTGGATGCAACAGACTCTTCTGTTGGACAACTGTTGTGCAGCACCATGAGACACATGAGAAGCAGCTCAGCCTCCCTCCAAACACTCCCACTTGAAATGATCTATACCTCATCTCAGCTTTAATGTGGTTTTAGTCGTATCCTCACACAGCCTGGACAAAGCGCAGCACGCACCTTTTCAGTACCTTCCCATTCCCCTGACACTTCTGCAGCTCACACTGCTTAGGAACTGCAGTTACACTTGGTTTAGTCGAAAGGACACCATGAGATATCCAACAGAAGACTCCATTGCTGCCTGTAGCTTTGCTAAGGAAGGGTTTTTTCATGGATACATCACATAAAGATACATACAAGTGTGAATCTTGCCATTTCCTTTCAACCTTTCACACTGCATGACTGAAAAGGAGATGGGTTATTTTGTGCACTGTGCCTCCCACAGGCTCTGTATAAATAACCACAGAGCTTATCAAACACAGAGTGTCACTTGCATGAAGCAGGCACGTGAACACGGGCTTTGGCCAGGGAATCCAGCAATACCAGGACAGAAGCATCTAAAGCAGAACCCACCAGAGAGGAATTTGTAAATCAGCTGCCACCTAATGATGTTTTCTTCTTCTTTCCATTTCTCATCATCTCACCAACTACCCTCTTCTGTAATCACCACAGGAATAACCCTGCAACCTCTTCCTTAACATCTCCTTGACATACCCCTCCCATATACCCACACTAATACTCTTGAAGCCATCCATGATGTTTTGGTTTCTTCCCTCGGGAGAGACATGCTGCCATTCAAGTCCTTCCCAAGCATTTAACACAAGGGGTCAGGGGGTGCAAATATGTTCCTATTTTACTTCATGTCTTATAAGGAAAAAGTCAAAATCAGCTCCCACTTCTAAATGAAGGGCTTGTTTTATACATAACTGTTGTGTGTCTTGGGTTTTTACTCCTCTTACTGCCTAAGGGCAAAGATCAGACTACATCCATGTGCTCTGTGAAAGTCAAAGCCAAAACTTTATCAGATGTTTGAAGTGCAGTTCAGTGGATGTTTGGATCCAAACCACAGCTCCGTGCTTGTCTTCTGCCTATGCAAGACCCACTCTATTAGCAAAGGAGGAAAGGCTCCAGCACACCAGGAACACTTTGGACACTGCATGCCCTGCACTACCCCCTCACCTGCTGAAGGAGTGGCAGAAACTAAAGCCCTAATGTCTGCAAGAAGGAAGACATACACAGCTTAAAAGCACAATCACCAAGGAGGGGGAAGGAAAGCACTAGATGTGACAACACTGGGAGAGACGAAATGAAAGAGGACACAGATTATTGAGAGGAACATTAATTCCTACCACTGGAATTCTTACAAGGTTCTTCTTTCAATAGTAAAAAGGAACACCTATTTTTACAACAATGTTGTGTGGGAGCAAGCGAGCTGAGCTTACTGCTGGCTTCACACCACTCCAATCCAGGTGACGACACAAAAACCACAGTTACTTTTGGGAGTGGAGCTCAAGGCTGTAGGAGTTATAGTTACAGAAAACACCTTTTTCTTCTAATGGACAATGTACACAAATGATTAATGATCCCAGGCATCTAAAATTCAACTAAGTGCCTATTAGCAAAGCAGCGAGCATTTATGTGGCAGGAAGAATGAATCACCAGGCTTCGTGTGGTGCAGCATTACCCTCACCTCGCGTGCTCTGTCTGCCCCATGTAGCATCAGGGACGCACTACGCCACACAACTCGGGCTGGCAGCTGATTCCCCCTTGGGCCACTGCTGAGTCTTTAGAACCCTGAGAACCTGGTTAAAGCAGGGGTTGACTTATGTCTGCTTTCCTGAGGCTGTGGGTCTTCTTTCTTTGATTTAATGATAGATTTTAGCTTTTAAAGCAAGATTCTTGGGTTTGAGGCTTTAAAAAAGAATCAACAGAATCAAAGGATGGTTTGGGTTCAGAGCGACCTTAAGGCTCATCCAGTCCCAACCCCCTGCCACAGCCAGGGACACCTTCCAGTGGACCAGGTTGCTCCAAGCCCCATCCAGCCTGGCCTTGAACACTGCCAGGGATGGGGCAGCCACAGCTTCTCTGTCTTGAAATAGTTCCATGTGAACTTTGCAGAAAGCATTTCCAATAAATGTATTTGTTAATTCTTCCGAATTTGCTGAACTTGGCACATGGGCTGCTGACACAGACTTAGATCCTGGGGGGGTTTAACCTCCCCTTGCCCTTTGCACATATTCTTTACACTAATTCAGCATTACTATAAGCTTCATCTTAGCAACAGATCATCAATAACACATTTACTCAGTCACAGATCATCCGTGTTTACTGCATTTCAGTTCCTATTTTATGTTCTGGCGTGCAAGGCAGAACAGCACACAAATCCAACAGAGGAAGATAACCCTGATCAGATCCCATTTTTGTTGTTACTGTGGTTTCTCTGAGATTTCCAAAGGCAGATATTCAGGTTAATGACAGAAAGGGAACTGGTATTTGTTTTAAAAGGCGACAGGATCGATGCTTTCAGAGCAATGGAATCATCACCTTTGCAAGCCAAATGCTAAGAATAAGTAAGTTAAAATGTGGACCACTACTAAATTTGAGTGCACTCCAGCACAGCAAGAGCCTGCCCACAAACAGGTTACACTTCACTCCCATCGCAACATCCCTTATTCCCCTCCTTCCGTATCTCTGGCCATGTGGAAGCAAACAAAAGTTGCTGCCAACTCGGAAGAAGAGAATTATTTTCACTGACTTACACTTCCTTACATCCCCTGACTTGAAATCCTGACTTTTGCCTTATGCTCTTGCAGACTCCCAGAACTTATCATCCCCTTATTAATCACCAGAAATAACAGCACATATAAGCTGTCAGACATATATATAAGATATGTAATAGATATATAATATAAGCACTGATAAGCTGTCAGACTAGGCAGCCTACACCCATCAGGCCTCTCCCTGATGAGCAGATAACTGCTTTCTCTGTCGGCACCTCCAGTTCATATAGCCCGAGAAGTGATAGTGCCTATCCCAGCCCCACGTGTGCTGTTGGCTCTGCAGTGACACTCAGCAGTCACAGTCTAAGCAAACCCTCCCCTGGCTCCTCCCTGCACCAGGAGATGCTGATGCTCCTCTGCCCAGGCCTCACACTGGCGAACCGATTCTCCCTCGGGCCCTGAGCACAGCCCAGCTCTGGGGAGCGAATCCTGAGGTCTCTGCCAGCCTCAGCTTCTCCTCCATTTTAATACAGGACCAAGAACCGTTCCTTCACTCCCCCAACCCAAAACATTCCATGCAGTGAGCACAAGGCTGCACCCACACAGTGGGACGCACGGACAAGGACCAGGAACCCGCAGGAGCATCCACCTGAAGGATCAGTTTGCAATGACCTCCCCAGCTACCAAGATGAACACCACAAATCAAAACGTATTTGATATCCACCAAAATACCACCCATGCTCACGAGGATGTTTTTCACTGACTCACTGCCGTTAATGGCCTGACAACACAGAAATACACCTCAGCCCTGGGAAACACACCTCTGCTCAAACAGGAAACTACACTGGTCTGCCCGGACTGCAAACACACACTTGGGTCAGAACAAACCTGTGCTTCAAGCCCCATCCAACCTGGCCTTGAACACTGCCAGGGATGGGGCAGCCACAGCTTCTCTGGGCACCCTGTGCCAGTGCCTCAGCACCCTCACAGGGAAGAATCCTGATACCCAAGATAATATTTTATTTAGAAGTTTGCATGTAAGGCTATTTTCTCCTGTTACACAAGCTGTTTATGACGCTGGACAACTACTGCTTCACTGCCTCTCCTGGGTCCTGGTAGAGATGGACTGTATTTTAATTCCACAATTACTTTTTCAGATAGAATCACTAAACCCTTTCAGCCTCACCTAAAAGGTATTGCTGCCTACAGGAGTGGGTGTTTCAGAAGCAAACAGTGAGACTTTAGTCACCTCAACACACTCTGGGCTGGTCATCAGGCAGCTTAAGGCAAGGCATGTGGTCCCCATCAGTTGCAGCAGAATCCAAGGGCATCACTTTACTCTGCAACTCCTTTCTGAATCTTTCCGGGGTTTGTGCCAATGGGTATCTCCCACTCTGCTTGTCTGAATGCAAAAAACCCTGAAAACAACCTACTCTGGAAATTTCCTCACCGTTCCTATCAGTTGCCTGTATCTATAGCAAGCACATCTTTGGCATACTGCAAGCACCTCACCAAGGAAACGAACAGCACCGACACCACTAATTGTAACTGCTGACATTAAAAGATTTGATATATTCTCATCTTTGAGTTTCAATCTGCATGACTGCTTGTCATGGGTTCAGCAGTAGCAGTCATTTTTTCTCCTTCTTGGTAGCTGGTGCAGCGCTGTGTTTTGATTTTGGGCCTGGGAACTGCGCTGATAACACCAGTGTGTTCAGTTACAGCTTGGTAGTGTTTTGTCTGGCCAAGGACTTTCTGAGTCTCATGCTATGCCAGGGAGGAGAGGGAGCCGGGAGGAAGCAGAGACAGGACACCTGACCCAAACTGACCAAAGAGGTTATTCCATACCACAGCACGTCATGCCCAGGATGTGAAGATGGAGAGCAGAGACCCAGAAGGGTGTGGTGGTGGACTGGAGGTGCATGGCATGGTCAGGTTTTTTGGTACTGGGGGGTTCGCTGCTAGGGGTGCACTGGCTGGGTCGGGCTTGGTGAGCAGTTGTATTCTCTTTCTTTGTATTTCTCCTGTCATTATTATTACTGGGGGTAGCAGCAGTGATTTGTGTTATACCTCAGTTACTAAACTGTTCTTATCTCAACCTGTGGAAGTTGCATTCTTTTGATTCTCCTCCCCATTCCCCCGGGACTGGGGGAAGAAAGAGAAGGAAGTGAGTGAGTGAGAAAACTGCCTGGGGGGGGGGGGTTAGAGACTTAAACCATGACACTGCTTCAACTGAAAAAATTAAATACAAGCATAAGGTAAGCACAAGGTGGCAACTGGCTCCTTGGTTCACTCCAGCCTTCCCAGATAGTAAGTAATCATTGTGGTCCTCCATGGAGTCAAACCGCATTCACATTATATCATCAGCAATGTGTTTCTTCTGTAGTTTCACCAAAAGAAAACCAAAGGAATGGCAAAATCTTTCTTCCTTATGTTTGCCATAGACACCTCCCCTTATGAAGTGATTCAGGATCCATGTAAACCTTCAACAAATGAAAAAGGAAGAAATATCACTTAGCAAGGAATGTGTCTTCACTGTTTAACACACCCACCATTTTCTAGGTGGGTTTACATCACTCACATACATCACATGTATCTTCAAAAGCTGCAAGTAAAAAGCAAGCTGCGGTGAACACAGAGTGTAAATAAACCTATTAAAAGCCTGGCTATTTTTTCCAGCATGGAGATTGGTTTCTATTCTAAGGACAAAATACAATTCTGCCATTGAACTCACAATCCAGGTCATGCCCAAAAGGCTTTAAGCCACCTAATCCTAACAACGTCTCTGTACAGCTTCCCCAGAGGCAGATCTAAACGCCAGCAACCTCCCAGTATCCCTTAGTGGAACACAGCACCGCCCAGGATAACGACACCAACACCGGGGCGTGCTGCTGCCTTCCTTCCTCCAGACATCTCCTATTCCCATCTACAGCCAGCTCAGCCCCATCACCCGGACAGCAGGTTCCAGGAGGAACTGAAACCAGCGGTCTGCCCTGGTCACACTGCTCCAGCCTTTGCTCCTGATGGAAAAGGGCTGGGGGAAGCCAAGATCCTTTCTCTGGAGTTTTAGCTTTATTCTTCACTAAGCTGCACTTCCTCAATATATCAGATCAGACTGCAACATCATCTGAAGGCGTCATCGCAGGCTATTTTTTATCAGATTATCTAATGCCTGCACAGAGCACAAGGGCTAGAAAGTTAGCTTTAGAGAACAAATCATGTGCCACTGCACAGCCCTTGAACACTACACGTGTGGGTGAATGGACACAGGCTGCCAGTGTGCAGCCAAGGAGGCTACCGGGGTGCACGGCCACCCCTCACTCCACATCTGCAGGACTGAGGAACAGGGTGGATGAAGAAACACCCAGATTCAAACCCTGTTATCGATCCCTGCTGTGGTCTGATCATCCTCATCGCCATCAACTTTTTTCTTCTGAAAGTACACAAATACAGATATCAAATCACTACAAGTCTGTCTTCACTGGCACACGGAACATTCATTAATTGTACATCCATGCACACAGTAAGGATCAGCTGTTGTTGAAACACCTTCAGTGCTGGAGAGACTCTCCCACCCTCTCATCTCCTCTTCATCTAAACACCAGCTCTACATCTTTAGTTTCACAGCTTGCAGGGGGTTTGGGAGCTACACAAGCATTAGGAGTTGGTTCAGCAGTAACACACATTACACCACCACAAATAAGTGTTCAAGGCCAGGTTGGACGGGACTTGGAGCAAGCTGCTCTAGTGGAAGGCGTCCCTGCCCGTGGCAGGGGTTGGAACTGGGTGAACTTTAAGGTCCCTTCAACCCAAACGATTCTATGAAATACCTGGGCTCTGGCAGAGGTCGAAGGGAAAAAATCAAGTTCTAAACAGCTACAGAAAAGCAAATATATTTGCAGGCCAGTTACACAGCTGCTTTCCTGGGGCCTCCATTATCTGCTTGTCATTAGCAGTCAAACCCCTGGGGCGCAGCCTGCTCTCTGCTCTCTGCAGTGCCCCGCAGAGCGCTGCTCTACGGCAGCAGCGCTCTGCTCTCTGACCGCCTGATGTGTGCACAGGAGCTGGTGAAACGCCAGCTTTACATACTGCTCTGTAAGGAGACCAGGACTGCGCGAATGGGGCAGGTAGCGTCACGGAAGAGCAACTCAACAGTGGCACGTTTGTCACCCCTCTCCACAGGCTCAAGGCGAAGAGACACGAAGCAAGATGCCTTTCTAAAGGACACTTGTGAAGATGTTTGTCAGGGTCAATGCCAATGGCAGGACTCTGACGGGAAAGGCGATTAGTGAATTACCTGGTTATTTGTACCTGCCATTTCCAAGAACAACAACAGAGAGATCTGTCTTCGTAAGCAAACATCTGCTGTGCACAGAACACGAGAAAAAAGCCCGAGTTTTACTTCACTTTTACATTTCTAGTATGCAACAACCAAAGGCCTCCAGCTGTCACGATAAGACCAATACTGCATCTCGTGTTCTGAAGTGAATCTCCGAAGAGAATCTCATTTTCTGAGAGAGCCTACCCACGCTGACAATGCTACCAAGGCAAAGTCATAGCACAGGGATTTCTACGAAGAACCCTGGATCAGCAGGAAAAGTGCTGTGTACCATTTTGAGGGATTTCTCCCTTACTTTAAGAAATGAATTCTCCACAGTCTGCTCAGTCAGGAATGCAACCAGAGGAGCCGGGACACACAGCAGGATCCAAACCCTTCTCCATGAGGCTGATGCTCCCGACAGAACACATCCGATCCCCCAGGAGGCGGGGAAGAGAACAACCCCGCATATACGAGGGAGCTCCGTAGGGCCCGTCTTGGCCTGCGGGGGTTTCAGTCCGCGCCAGCGGGGACCCCGGGTCAGCGATGAGCTGGAGCTAACGGTAATGTCACGGCCCAGCGGGGGTCCCTGCGGACCGGCGGCGCGGCCCTGCAGCATCGCGGGGGTCGGGCGGACGACAGCCTCCGGGGACCGCCGCCGGCGCGCAAGGTCGCCCCGGCCCCGCCGCTCGAGCGCGGCCCGCCCGCCGGCAGGGCCCACCGCGCCCAGCGGGCACCGAGGCCTCCGCAGGCCGTAGGCCCGGTCACCGCCCCGCTCCCCGCCTCTCCCCGCAGCGGGGCAGCGGCTCCGCGCCCGCAGGCCCGGCCCAGGCCCGCAGCCCTGGGAGACGCCCGGCCCGGCTCCGAACTCCCGGGCACAGCCGCGGGGGGAGGCGGCGGATCCCCGCCCGGCCCCTGCCCCGGCCCCGGCCCCGGCCCGTCCTCTCCGGCCCGTCCTCCCCGGCGCGGCCTACGGAGCCGTGGCGCTCCCCTCACCTGCTGGTACCGGCCGCAGCCGGGCTCGGCGGCCGCCATGGCGCTCGGCGGGGCGAGGGCAAGCGGGCACGGAGATGGGGTCTCGGCGCTGCCCGGCCGCCTCCCGACGGGCGCTGCGGAGGCGCAGGAGGCGGCAGCCGGGTCGCTCCGCGCTGCGGGCTCCGCTCCCGCCCTCCGCCCGTCACGCTCGGTCGCGCCCGCCTCCCGCCCCGCCCGCCTGCGGGGACGCGCCGGGGCCGGGACCGGGGGCTGCCGGCAGCGAGAGCTCGGAGCGGCGTTCGGTGCAGGGGGCAGGCGGGGCCCGCTGGCGCCCGGAGAGTGACCGGAGCGGGCCGCGGAGCACCCGGTGCGCCTCTCTGCCCGCGGGATGCTGTGCGCCAGCAGCACGTTCCCGGCAGTTTGTGGGAGCTGCAGAAGATGACCACACAAGCTATGTGCACCACTTATACATTATATATTTGATATTATGTATTATATAATGAAAGCTTCCTTAGAAAGTGTTAAACCGTGTGCTGGGATGCACCCCCAGAGCATGAGCAGCAGGTCGAGGGATGGGATTCTGCCCCTCTGCTGTGCTCTGGGTAGTCCTGGTCCAGCTCTGGGCCAACAGCACAAGAGGGATGTGGAGCTGTCGAGTGAGTGCAGAGGCCACGGAGATGCTGCGAGGGCTGGAGCAGCTCTGCTCTGGAGCCAGGCTGAGGGAGCTGGGCTGGGGCAGCCTGGAGCAAGAGAAGGCTCCTGAAGGGGAGACCTCAGAGCAGCTCCAGTGCTTAAAGGGGCACTGGGACTAGATGATGTGTAAGGTCCCTTCCAACCCATTCTGTGATTTTATGATGATTCTCTGAAACCCAGTGAGTCAGAAAACTGATGTAAACCCATGTTGAAAAACAAGGCCACCTCAGCAAGAACCCACCACGTCACCCACAGAAACCAGCACTGTCCTAAGCCACATTAACCAAGGCTTGGCCACAAGTACCACTACCTATCCCCATCACCAACACCCCATCAGTGTAATGACATGTACCTGCACCGCCATCCGCAGCGGCGTACCCGCACAGGCAGAGAAGAGGCCTGCAACATGCTGCACTGCAGCTGAAGCAAACACGAGATGTTGGCCAACTCCTCCAAAAGCACCATCAGATCTTTCATATCCACAGAAAGCAGATGGCATCGCAGATTTGAAACCTCAATCCAAAAGAAGCACGCGTAGGAAACCACACAATGATAGAGCCTAGTTTATTCAGAGAGGTTTCTGCGTTGAATGTTGCACTGGTGAAGAGACTTCCCAGCTTGTGTAACCTTTATATTCTATGTGCGCACTTCAGCTATAGTCAGCCTTGTACAGAACTACCCACATCAATCCCTAAGGTTGATGAGACTTAAATATACCAGCTTTAGGATGAGGAAGGCTGAATCAGCCCCCCTGGGATTCCAAGCTGCAAATTCAAAGTCGGAAGCGTTTAAACCTGAGGACATGGGTTTGAACTACTCAGTCATAAATACATGCCCTGATGTTCATTATTCAGGGTCATAATCAGGTTGGACTTTTCTGTTTTTTGCCTTTGTAGGAGTAGATAGCTCACTGCTGCCTTAGTGAGATGAATAGACATCACAAGCTCTCATGTTAAAGAAGAGGCAGAAATCATAAAGGATTTTAGCCAGAATAACCTCAAAGAGCAACTCCTGAGAAATGCTGCAGACACAAGGAGAATGCACAGTTGTTGCAACACAGATACCTTTGAAGGAGCTGGAATGCAAGCTGCAGGCACTGACAGCCTCTCTGGTTTCACCTTTCCACAACATTCACCATTTGCACTAAGAAGCTCCCTGCAGCTAGAAGCTGTCCTGATGACATGCACGGATTTACTTGCCATTGAGGTGGGATTATAGCCCTAAGGCTATAGCCACAATGGTGATTAGTGGTGCACTGATTGACTTGGACATCGTAGACACTAAAATAAGAAGCAACCTGCAGATGTCTTCAGGAAGATGCTGGAATGTATCCTGAAGAAATGGCAAAGCAGTTTGTGTCAAAGCCATTCTGGGGCTAGCTAGAGGCAAAACACAGCCTAATTAGGCCATGTAGTCTGAGCAAGACTAATTCACGAGGGGCAACGCAGCTTCTTCCAGGTGCTTTCTCTGTGTGTTTGATTTTCTTAGATGGGGAAAAGCTGTAGAAAGGTGATGCTGTTGTTATAGCACGACTGGTTCTACTTCATTTCCCACATGGCTCTGGGCACATCATGCCTCTGTGTGTTTTGACTCTTCCTCCAGCGCAAAGTATCTTTTCTCCCAAGAGACGTTCTGAAGCTTAAAGCCACTGCTTTTCATTGACTTCTGCATGGGATGTACTGTGGAAGTATTTGAAAGTGACTGAATGTCCTGCACCTGGGTCGGAGCAATCCCAGGCACAGCTCCAGGCCTGGGCAGAGAAGAGATTCAGAGCAGCCCTGCACAGAAGGACTTGGGGGTTGGTCAATGAGAAAATGAACATGAGTCGGCTGCACTGTGTGCTCGCAGCAGAAAGCCAACCGTATCCTGGGCTGCATCAAAAGGAGCGTGACCAGCAGGTCGAGGGAGGTGATCCTGCCCCTCTGCTCTGCTCTTGTGAGACCTCACTTGGAGTATTGTGTGCAGTTCTGGGGACCTCAACATCAAAAGGACATGGAACTGTTGGAACAAGTGCAGAGGAGGGCCACGAGGATGATCAGGGGACTGGAGCACCTCCTGTATGAAGATAGGCTGAGAAAGTTGGGGCTGTTCAGCCTGGAGAAGAGAAGGCTGCGTGCCTTCTGCGTGACCTCAGAGCAGCCTTCCAGTATCTGAAGGGGGGCTATAGGGATGCTGGGGAGGGACTCTTCATGAGGGACCGTAGTGATAGGACAAGGGGTAACTGGGTTCAAACTTAAACAGGGGAAGTTTAGATTGGATATGAGGAAGAAGTTATTTACTGTAAGGGTGGTGAGGCACTGGAATGGGTTTCCCAGGGAAGCTGTGAATGCTCCATCACTGGTGGTATTCGAGGCCAGGTTGGACATAGCCTTGGATGGCATGGTTTGGTGGGAGGTGTCCCTGCCCATGGCATGGGGGTCGGAACTGGATGATCTTGAGGTCCTTTCCAACCCTAACTATTCTGTGATTCTATGATTCTAATGTGTTACAGAATTGCAGTAGAGAGTCTTCTGAAATCACTGTACAATAGCACTGTACAAGCGTTCCTTTAATTGTTGTGTATGACTGCACAATAAAGGGAACACTTTTAATCTGCACTTTGTAATAAATATTGAACTCTAAAAGCTAAATAATAAACCCCAGAGGCAGGGTGTTTCAAAGCTAGAATAGTGAGAAATAAGCAGAGCACCCTGTGCCAGGGCTTCACCACTCCCACAGGGAAGAACTTCTTCCTTATATCTCATCTCAATCCCCATGACAGCCTTATCGAGAAGGGACTGGCATGTGTGCGCTCCAGAGCTGCCTGCTCATGCACCACCTCAGCACGTCAGCTTGTGGTGACCCCCCCAGCAAACTCCTAACTGGGATTTGGGTGCTGCTGGGAGAG
This sequence comes from Myiopsitta monachus, assembly GCA_017639245.1. NCBI lineage: Eukaryota > Metazoa > Chordata > Aves > Psittaciformes > Psittacidae > Myiopsitta > Myiopsitta monachus. The sequence goes on from CM029917.1 coordinate 23,194,577, forward strand.
CTAAGTAGGGAGTGGTGCTCACAGGGCTCCCCTCCACATCTGCCCAACATGGAATCTTGTTTCTCCTTTTCTCATAAATAGAGGTGGGAAGGTAAGTGGAACATGCTGGTGCGGGGAGAGGTGACAGCTGGTGGATATTAAAAAGACTCTTTGATTACAGGATTTGGAGAGATGGTCCTTTATGGAGATAATTTTTTAATTGTTGCTTCTTTTAGGGAAAAGATCCCAGTGCTCCCAAGCAGTTTCCAGTGAAATCCCAGGTCTCTGAGCACTGTTCACTCTAATCACTGCAACACAGAGAAAAAGAAAATGCTGTGCTGGTTAGAACTCCTTGGTTCAACTTCTGCAGAGAAGTGTTTGTTTCCTTCCATCTGCTGCCTTTGCAAGGAAAGAAGATCGGCCTGTTCAGATACCAGGAAGTTCTTCAACATTTGCACAGCTAGCTGTAAATGCAGAAACAATAACATGCATAAATTATCATACCTAAAAATACCCTGCGTGCCAGTCACACATATAACCCAGCCCTGGAGCGACTCCTAAGTAACATAAAACTGCATAAAGTATGCAGATACACGGGATGTGGACAGAACGGGGCAGCTGCGAGGGCAGATGCATGTGCCCGCCTCCCTTGTAACACTGTAGTTTCTTCCTCTCATCAAAACATGTTTTGCTTTTACTGAGGGCTGCCTCCTTCATCTTCGTGCGCTGTATCTGCCACAACCACTTGCACAGGAGATTAAAGCGAGAGCCAGACCCTGTGTGATCAACAGAGTCCCCCAGCATTTAAGCCCCAAATCCATCCTGACGTTGGGGCTGTGTGAGCAGCGTGGTAGGATGCTGTAAGGCTGATCCTCAAATGCCACACTTCTCCTTTGGGGGCAAAGTACAGCAGAGGCAGTGCAGGGATGGGTGATGAGTGTCCACAGGCTGCTCTGGCAGCAGACGAACCCAACAACCCCAGAGCAAGACACAGTTGTTGCCCTACAGCTGTCTGCTGTGAGAAGTCCATGGTGTCTCTTGCAATCAGTTCCTGTGTGCTCCGTGTCTCCAGTAGTTGCTTTCCAGCACCCGTTTCCATGGTAACACCGAGCGATGCGATGCGGTGTCTGCAGGATTGAGGTGCTGGTGCTCTCTCCCTTCCGAGCCCTGCACCAGTTCTGCTCTGCCCACCAGAAGCTGCAGGTGAGCTGCAATAACTGAGTCTGTGGTGAGGGCTGTAGTTCTTCACCACAACTCCCCTGTCGGCTCAGGGCAGAGGCTACGCTCACCACATTCCCTGCATGCCATTGGGGCATGAACAGCGTGGGAAGTGCTCAGACCCCAGGCAGGTCCCAGTGGAGGCACAGTCACGTTCAGCTCAGCACCTCAGTCCTGTGCCTGTGAACCCACCAGCGCTGCATTTCCTGCCGTGTCCACGGGACCAATCCCAGCAACATGACCCCAATGGGAACTGTGGAAACGCTGTTTCACACAGAACCAGAGCCCAGGCTGCCCTGCACTGCAGCAGGGTCGAGGATGCTGCTGTCAGCTCTTCACCCATCACCACAGCCACTTGCAAGACCACCCTGCCCGCTGGCTAGCCACTGCTGATGCAAACACATGGCACTTTCAGTTCGCTTAGTCTGTAGCCGAAAACTCTTCCCATGACCAACCACAGCTGTCTGGCGACAGCCTGTCACACCCTTCCTTCCCTATCCCAGTGCAACCCAAGCCAGGACTTCTCAGCATCCACAATGAGACCCAGTATGAGGAGCACTCAGCTAGCCAGGCCATTTGAATTATTAAAACCAGAAGGCATTGCACCGGCTGGATCCTAGCACAGCAACCGGTTATTGTTTATCCTCCTGATGAAGTGAAAAGCTGTCTAACTGCAGTAAGAGCTTTGATCCCAACACCGAGCCGAGACTGCAAGGAGAGGCGGGGTTTCCATCACAGCTGAAGGCAGCCGGAGGCGGAGCAGAAAGGTCCTTTGGGGGTCCCGCTGCTGTCAGGAGCAGCACAAGCACCCGCAGGTCATAGTCTGCTCGTTGTCCCTGCAGCTGAAGACCCATATGGCCCCAACCTGCCCTGAAACAGTCCCTACAAGATGTTTAAAGCACGAGAGCTGCTCTTTCCTGCCCAGCACACAGCTCATGGCTTCACTTCAGGCTTCAGGGGTCAGTGAATGACACCCAGAGCGGCTGAAAGGCACAGTCGTGCAGATCCCTGCAGTGACAGGGACCCCTCAGCAGAAGCATGAAGGAATAAGGATGTTTCACAGGACTCAGACTGGTTTGTGTTGGGATCTTAAAGCTCACCCTGTTCCAACCCCTGCCAGGGGCAGGGACACCTTCCACGAGAGCATCTTGCCAATACACTTCATTACTGGGAGTATTTAACCACTTCTGTTCATTCTAACGCTAAACCCCGACCCTGTGGAGCTCGGGCCGCGCTCAGACCCTGGCGCGGGGCCCCTGAGGCGAGCGGCCGCTGCGAGGGGAGGGGAGGAGCGGGGCGGGCGCGGGGGGCGGCCCTGCCGGCGCTGCTGCTGCCCGGACCCCGGCCCCGGCTCTGGCGGTGTCCGCAGAGGGGATCGCGGGGCGGCGGCAGCGGGAGGCGGCGGCGGTGGCAGGTAGGTGGGTGTACGGGTGGGTGAGCGGGGAGGCGGCGGTAAGATGGCGGCCCCGTCAGCTCGGCTCCCGCCCCGCGCAGGCGGTGCGCGGCCCCGCCATGAAGCTGGTCATCCTGGAGACGTACGCGCAGGCCAGCGAGTGGGCCGCCAAGTACATCCGCAACCGCATCGTGCACTTCGCGCCCGGGCCCGGCCGCTTCTTCACGCTGGGGCTGCCCACAGGTGGGTGCCGGGGCCGGGAGCGGGGGCCCTTCCCTCGTCCCGGCCCCGGCGCTGAGGCGGCGGCTCCCCGCAGGCAGCACGCCGCTGGGCTGCTACAGGAAGCTGGTGGAGTACTGCCGCAACGGGGACCTGTCCTTCAAGTACGTGAAGACCTTCAACATGGACGAGTATGTAGGTGAGTGGCCGCGAAGCAGAAGCGTTGGTTCTCGGTGACCTGCTGTGCTGCGTGTGTGTGTCTGCGTGGTGTGAACGTCCGAAGGGCCTGAGGCGGGGCTGATGTGCCCCAGTGCTCGGTACCGCAGCCGGGCTGTGGTGTCAGCACACGGTGCGTGCAGAGAATCCCACCTGTGGAACGTTCAGGGCAGGAGGGATAACGTTTGCATTGGCCATGGGAGTGAACAGGACAGCTCTGAAATCTGTGTAAGAAATATGATCAGAGAGCTGGAGCCAGGCTGAGAGCTGGGACTGCTCAGCCTGAAGAGAAGGCTCTTTAAGCAGCGACCTCAGAGCAGCTCCAGTGCCTAAAGGGGCTGCAGGAAACCTGGAGAGGGGCTTTGGACAAGGGATGTAGGGACAGGACAGGGGAATGGCTTTAACCTGCCAGAGGGGAGACTGAGATGAGCTCTTAGGCAGAAGCTCTTCCCTGTGAGGTGCTGAGGCGCTGGCACAGGGTGCCCAGAGAAGCTGTGGCTGCCCCATCCCTGGCAGTGCTCAAGGCCAGGTTGGACACAGGGCTTGGAGCACCCTGCTCCAGTGGAAGGTGTCCCTGCCCGTGGCAGGGGTTGGAGCTGGAGGAGCTTTAAGGTCCTTTCCAACATAAACCAGGCTGGGATTCTATGATCCTATGAAATATTAAAGGGTATCAGCTGTCTGGTACAATACACACTGGACACTGCTGTATTTTACCTGAACTTAGGTATTGACTCAGGATCCCTGCAATACTGTGCAGGATTAACTACCACCTTTGCTCTGTGATTACAAAGGTCGTTTTAGCTTCAGGTGTCTGGCAAGGACCAATGTGTTACCTTGTGGTTGCCCTCCTGTAACGATAAGCAGCACTCCTGTTGAGATAGCAGAGAACTGTTTCACTTATGAAGCAAGCTGTGCTGAAACAGCCTCTTGAGAAGAAAGACTAGAGAGATTAGTGTCCAGCCTAAAGTTCCAAAGGTGAAAGACACACAGGCTAATTATTTGCTAATGCTACTTTTACTCTGGTCAAGATATTTTCTTGGAAAAGTCCTAATCGGGCAGCATTAGGGAATAGGCAGACCAGGGAGGGTTTATAGCACTCAAGGTAGTAACAGATGAGGCACAGTGCATGCCTGCTTTCTGGAACATGTGCTGCATGTTAAGATGAGCACATACAGGAGCTCTTATAGGAGTCTTAGAGGAGTGATTGATTTTAATTTTGCTATTTAAGGAAATAAACCAACTCGTGGAAGTGGAGGGAGTCACAAATGATAGACAAAAGCAGAGCTCTGTTACCAAAGCCACTGCAAGGGCATAGAGGTGGCTTATGTTATGGGGGATATTCTTCCAGTTGGTCTTAGTTCTGTCCATGCTCTGTTGTTTCCAGGTCTCCCGAGGGATCACCCGGAAAGTTACCATTCCTTCATGTGGAATAACTTCTTTAAGCACATCGACATCTCGGCAGAAAATGTTCACATTTTGGATGGGAACGCCCCAGATCTGCAGGCGGAGTGTGATGCGTTCGAGGAGAAAATCCAGGCAGCCGGAGGAATCGAACTCTTTGTGGGAGGTGAGGCCCAAAAGACTGATAGCCTCTTAACACCACTGGCAGGAAGCGCTGCCTTTCCTCCACCAGCTAGCCCATGTACTGTCAGGATTGTTCATGTGCAGTGCAGTGGATCTGCAGTGAAAGCCACCCTATGCTCATTGCCCTGGGCACTCGTGTGCTGGCAGCTTTGCCTTCCAGTGCACTGCTCCCCCATTTGAAGTATTTCAATCCAGTAAGTGAATTGTTCAGGAAATTATTAGCAGGAGAAACAGGCAGCACTAGAATTGCACCAAATACAAAATGTATCGCTATTGCCAATGCTAACAGGACACTGCCAGGAGCAGTCAGAGTCCTCTGAGCACAGAGGAGCTGAAGGCAAGCTTTTCCCATCAGTTTGCCTGAAGATTCTGCCATCTGCTCTGCTCTGTTGCTGTCCCATTAGGGACTGTTAGGGAAGAGCCTCTCTGCTGGCTTCAGAGGGGCTTTTGCTCTCATTCTGATCAGAAGCAAAAAATGAGCAGAAAATGGCAAGATGTGTATCTGTTCGTGGAAGCACCGAGTGTCCCTCTAATAGGAGTGCTGTTGTCTCTGCTCCCCATGACAACCAGTACAGCCATTGACCTTCTCAAACTGTCCCTGTCACAGGTATTGGCCCGGATGGTCACATTGCCTTCAACGAGCCTGGGTCAAGTTTGGTATCCAGGACACGAGTGAAGACCTTGGCTATGGACACGATACTGGCCAATGCCAGGTTCTTTGATGGTGACCTCTCCAAAGTCCCCACAATGGCTCTGACGGTCGGAGTAGGCACAGTCATGGATGCTAGAGAGGTTAGGAGGAAAGCAGTGACTCCATACAGTAGCTCTTGAGCAGGGCTTCCTAGAGCAGCAAAAGATGATTCAGTTTTGGAGCTGCAATGCACCCTGCTGGTGTAGGCCAGTTTATGCCTCTCCTGCCGCAGACACCTGCATACCTGATCCTCTTGCTCCATCTTCCTTTTGTGCTCTACTGACAGTGAGGTTTGTGTAACCCTGCAGTACAGTTGTTATCCACAGGGAGCTAGGAAGGTTTGGGAGGATGTGTTTGATTAAATATCTCACCTGGGGAAATAACTGCAAGAATCACAGGTTGACTTGATGTTCCACCAGCAGACCATGAAACCTGGGACAGCTTTTAATGGAGTCTGTACCTCGACTTCATTGACAAATAAATGCGGAACTGTGATAGAGTGAAGTGCCTCTGTGCAGGATGATGGAGCTCTTCCCATTAGGGACCAGGGCAGCTCTCTTTCTTCAGCAGGGGGAGTGTGTGCTCTGAACACATCTTCCACACCCTAACTGCTGTCTTCTGTGTCTTGGGGTCCAGGTGATGATTCTTATCACAGGAGCCCACAAAGCTTTTGCTCTGTACAAAGCAATTGAGGAAGGTGTCAACCACATGTGGACGGTATCTGCCTTCCAGCAGCACCCCAACACCGTGTTTGTGTGTGATGAGGATGCCACACTGGAACTCAAAGTTAAGACTGTGAAATACTTTAAAGGTGGGTGTTTGATCAGGCCAAGCAGCTGTTGTATTTAGTTTTTAAGAGGCACAAACCATGCTCTCATTAGATGTTTCTGATACTCAACTCCCAAAGGAGTACATTTCTTAACTGTAACAGCCAAGGTGTGCAGCAATAACAGAAGTGCAAAGGTAGATGCTTAACTGCATGCGAAGGGGAGCAAAGGAACAGGGACTGTAGTGATGTGTAATTTCATTAGCATCCAGTGACAGAGAATGTTGCCTTATTATGTCTGCTTAAGTCATCTTTTTACTTCTTCCATCAGGTTTAATGCTGGTTCACAACAAGCTTGTGGAACCCTTATACAGCATGAAGGAGACTGGAGACGAAAAAAGCCACACCAAGAAGCCATACAGCGATTAATATGGCTGTTCAGAGCAGTGCTGAGCCAGCTTTCTTGCTGCATACCAGCTGTGAAAGAAGGGAATTGCTGCAGAAACTCGGATTTGTTCCTAAATTAGCAAAGTGATTATGTGCTGCTTCTCTCCATTAAAAACATGCCCAACACCTGCCTTGACTAACCAAATGTGGATGGATCCAGTGCACTGCATTCCACAAGCTTCTGCCACTGCCTTGTTCTCTGAAGATAAAGTTGGTGGAGAATGAGCTGTTTCACCCATGGAGCAGTTCTGCTCACATGGACTGAAGGCTGCAGAACTTAAATAGGGAGAGACACAAAAGCACACTGTTGCAGAAACCAAATGGGTCAAGGCTTTGGGATGTATTCCTTGCAATTAGGTCAAGCACCTTGTGTGTCATTCCCTCCACAAATCGCTCCAAGATGCTCAGACTGGATATAAGGAAGAAACCTACGGGTGAGGACAGCCAAGGAGTGGGGCAGGTCCCCCAGAGGGGCTGTGCAGTCTCTGTCCTCAAGAGCATTTCAAGACCTGACTGGATAAAGCCCTGCTGAACCCTGCTTTGAACCAGACAAAGTTGAAGCAGTAAGTTCCCTTGCTGCCCCTTCCTATGCTTTTCCTGTTGCTACAAGGAGATGCCAAATAAGCCTCAATGAAGAACCGTTCCCTCTGGAATTACAGAAGTCCCACACCGGTGGACAAGAGCCTGTACTGACAAGACCCCATGAATTCTGGAACTTGATTCCCCGTTTCCTATCAGATGTTGCCACGTGAGGGCCAATACAAAGCGGGCAGCATTCATTCTCTCCATCAGAAGTGCTGTAAGCTGTTGCTCTGTGATGTAACTTTCTCCACTAAATGTCTTAATTTTTCTGAGCACTCACGTTTGTACCTGGTGCTCAGTTTCACTGTGCTCATGAAACACACCACAGCTCCTGTGGGTCAGCAGGAGTGGGAACGCGGTCTTTGAGCAGAACAAAACCTTCAAGCATGAGAAAGAGCTGTCATTTTGCACAGGCTTTCAGCAGCACCTAGAACCAAAGCTGTGCTGAAAGAGTCTGGTAGGAACAGCCCCTGCTGCTCCCTCCTTCAGGCCTCGGCCACTGTTTGCTGGCAGGTTTCCACCACACACCTGCTGTGCTCCTGTCCTGCCATAGAAAAATGGCTCTTAGGCCTTTAAAGGAGAAGGTCACAGCTCTCTGCCCAGTACCACAGTACTTGCACATATCCTTATGCTCCTTTTGTGCACACAGAAATAGGGGTGAGGTTTGCAAGTGGGGAGAAAAAACAAGGAGGAAATAGCACCACAGTACCCAAGCTGCCTGCCCTGCTCTGTCTGTGAAGATGGGTTTGGGGTTATCTGTCCTACCTTTGCAGCACTGATGGTCCCATGAGTGCAGTCCCCTGCCTGTCCCCTCCTCAGGGGGTCTGTCCTTGAGTCCCAAGTGCCCAGAATCCACACACAGTGGTGACCACATCACTCCTCTTCCCCTCCGTGCACCATTTGTGAAAGCAGAGGAAGGCCACTGCAGCACCTTCAAATACTCCCTACAGCACTTGCGCTGTGGTGGCTCTGGCAGACATCCCCAGCCACAGCTTTCCATCCCAACATACCCTCAGTGTCCCAGCTCTGCCCTCAGCCCACCTCTGTCCTGGCAGAAGGGACCTGCCTGGCCTCCTGTAGGTTTGAGAGCTCCAGCACCATCTCCTCCACCGAGGCAGGAGGCCGGGATTTAAGCACATTCCTCTCCTTGTCACAAACATTCCCATCTGAAAGCAGGCAGCATCTGGAGTTAAAAATTGTGGCTGGAGTGGGAACTACAGTGGGAACTGCAGCTCGGAGCTGGTTGCAGCCCCTGCAGTAATCCCAGGGTGGCATTGTGAACAGCCACCGGGCATCCGGGGCTTGGATCTCAGGGAAAACTTGAGCTCTTTGGGTGCGAGGTCACTCTGAACATGAACAGCCAAACCTCTCAGCAGAACACAGCCCGTGCAGCTTCACGCCAGAGCTCCGCACCAGCCCCACTCTGCTCTGTGTCATTCTGCAGTCGAGTGACTCGGCCCCATGGCACACAGGAGCCAGCAGCCATCACCACCCAGGCACAGACTTGCACTGCCATAGGCATGCCATAACGAAGACAAACAGGGAGACAACTGTGTTTGCTGTCTTAAAGTGAATTTAGTGCAGGTGAAAGGTGCAGGAAATACAATTTAAACCATACACAACGTGAATTTTCCCTACACACTGTCCCACAGCCTAAACCAAGACAAGATCTGCTCTTACCAGCTCATGCTTTTAATCACTGCCAGTTCGAACAGCGCAGACCCTCCCATCCTCTGCGGAGAGCACCAAATCAGTACTTGTTTTGGCCAGGTATCCGAGTATAAATTTATCTACTGTCAATCAAAACTGAGTGAGAGGAATTCACCTGGAGCCTCTAAAGAGCCTCCCGGTGCCTGAGCTACCCCCGGCCCTTGCTCTTCGATTTGAACCCAAGAGGTGTGTTTTAAACTCAACAGTTTTAGACCATTCTGCAAATGGAAAAACTTCTTCAAACTGAGCAGTTCCCCCCAGCACTCACTGCCATGCTCACAGCACCACTGGAAACCATTTGGGGTTTGAAACTCTGTGAAGTGCAAGAACAGTGGAAATAAGGGATCTAGTCCAGAAGCAAAACTAGCAACTAATCAAATCTCTTACATGAAGAGTCAGTAAAAATAAATTACTTCATCATCTGAGAAGGGCATTTCAGTATCTTCAAGAATTCGGCTTATTCTCAATGATGTATTCATGAACGCGTGTTTCAATGTCTGACTTGATGCTTTCCACCCTCTCACTGGCCACTCACTCGGGTCAGTGCCTCAGCACTGGCAAGATAAGAAGCAAGACAAGTGAATTTACCATCAACACTGAGATTTCTGACTGGCTGCATCTGCCTTTAACAATCAATAGGATCATCAGGGCTTTCCACAGTGACCCTGACTGCAGGATGGGTGAAATGCTCTCCTTTGGTTTTGACCACAGCCTCTGAAGGGTGAGGATCCTGCAATGCAAGGTTGGTACCATTCTTCTATCACGCAATAGAAGGGGAAAGCAAACAAACTTGACATGAAACTGGAAGCACCTGATTCTGGTTTGCTCAGTGTTGTTGCTAGAGAGAGCTACTGCTCTTCATCTTCATCTTCCCAGTACTCCTCCTCAGGAAGCATGGCTTGAAACAACCTGCAAGACAGCCAGCAACTCACATCAGGGTGTAAAAAAGGTAAAACACCTGCCAAAAAATGTCAATCTAATGGGACAAAAGCTACAAAAGCCGCAAGTTTCAGCATCTTCAGTATCACAAACCACTGGTGCTGCAGTGCCCCTGGTCAATCAACATGATCTGAACAAAGCTGCTCTGCGCCTCTGCAGCACGGTACACCAGAAGGCAGGGAGAGGCTCTGCCCTGTGAGGGTGATGAGGTGAACACGTACCTGTTGAAGCAGGGGGAGGATGGATCACTGAAGTGCCTGTAGGGGTTCACCCTTGACAGAGAACCCATGCAGAGCCAGCAGAAGTACTGCATGCAGCCCGTGCATGTCATCTTGTTACACCCATCGAGTTTCTGAGCGGAAGAAAACAAGAAATGGCAATAACCGAGTCTCACTGGGCCAGTCTTCAGGCCTGGCTCTGTTTGGTAACAGTCCTTAAAGCCCCTCAGCTAAGGAATACACTGTAACCTGGCTCCATCGTACCCCTGACGTTTTCTCCCTGTCGCAAAGGTCTAGGAGCTACAATCACAAATGGCACATTGGCTCTAATGATAACAATAATCATGCTGGCAAGCAGTATTTTTCTGAAGCTATTTGTATTTCCTGGCTGCTGTTGAAACAGCAGTAGCCTGAAACACATGGAAAACAAAGGGATCCATACGGATCCACAGAAAACCTGGATCATTTTAGTCCTGGAGTCTGAACAATCCCAGCTGCTGTATTTACCCAAGGCCCCGAGCTCCAGAAATGTCACCTCCTTTTCCATACAACACAGAAAGGGAAAATTCTCTCAGCATTTCCTAGCAGTTTGCCCTCACTGGTGAACCCGGCACCTACAAATCCATCTCTGTTCCACCCTAAGCACAGAACTGACTTAATCTGAGTGTCTGTGAAGAGTTACTATGACTCCTCCACCTCTCCCCTCCGTGCTTACCTCTATGTGAGTACCACAGCAGGGACAAGCCTTTGAGTTCTTCTCTAGCCATTCTTTACTCTCTATCTCCTCAAGAGCTTTCTGAATCACCCGTTTGCCATAGCGTTGTTCCAAAAACCTTTTCGTTGCCTCGTCTGCTTCCAAATATTCATTTCGCAAAGCCATCAATTTCTCTGGGGAATAGATCAAAACCAACCCAAATTAAACACAAAAGAAATAAACCAGTCTTTGTTAGATACTACATAAAGGAGGCGAGCAAGTAGCAGCATAAATACTCTCCAAGGAAACTAACATAACTGATTAAAAAGCAACAAAGGCATTAGAATACATAAGATGAGAATATTAAAACCTCTCTGCCCCAAAATCCAACAGTTTTACTCTGTCATACTTTACATATATATACTTACACCATTATAAAATAGGCAAGTCAATGGACTAGTCTAAAACGTAGAATAAGCTGAAAAATGGGGATTTTTTTCTAAGCATGCACTTAATGAAACTCTTTCACAGGATTTTGAGGCCAAACACAGAAGTATCCCCCTGATTCCAGCAACAACCCTAACAACGGGAAGTGGTGGACTCACAGGAAAGGGCAGGAAAAGGCACATGTAAAACTCTTGCCCTGCTGTAGCTTCCCAGCATTTGGCAATCAGCAGTTCAGGGACCTCCTGAGCTGTGGAGCATCCTCAAAGGAGTAATCTTCAATTGCCAGCAGCGGACCAGCTCCAGATGAGTCTGATCTTTGGGGAAGCTCACGTGGTGATGAGTGTCTCTGCTTAACTGCTGACTTTCAGTCTTTTCTATGCAAACCTTAACTGCTTCTCACCCCGTTTCTGAAACACAGAGACTCACCTGCAGTGACTTTACAGGGGGAGACCCCATGGTAGGTCATCTTACAGAGGGTGCAAAAGGCATAGTTGCACTGGGAGCACATGGCCATGGTGCAGCCTGGTTCCTGCATGACGGGGGTCTGGCAGCACGGGCGAGGGCAGTACACCACGTCTGCCATCAGGTCCAAGCTCGACTGCAGGAGCAGGCGGTCATAGCGCGCAAAGAGCTGCTCTCCAACCAGCTCTTTCACCTGAACAGAGACTACAGACAGATCAGATGCACTGGAAATGCTTAGCCTGCTACCTGCAGCCACAGTGAGGCAATGAAAATACCTGCAGCTGGAGTGAATCTGCTTTCTATTCCCCAGTAGCTCATCAGAACACTTCTAGAAATGCTATTTTCATGATTCACTAATGAAAGGAAAAGCATGCAGCATGAAAAGCAATGGGACATTCATTCAGGCCTCTGACCAACACCAGGGTGAACAAAGTAGGCAAAACATGCGTGGAGTGATGCAGTTTTAGCTCAGATGCCTCAGCGAGGCTCAGAGTATGCAAAAAGCATTTCCCCGGATCTGCTCACAGTGCTCCCCAGGAAAAGCCACACCTTGTCCTCTGTAACGATGGGCAAGGGAGCAGAACGCTACCACCACTGCTCACACCCCGCTATTACCTGGCCCGGTGTGGCTACAGAGGAGCACTTGGGTTCTGGGCAGTTGAGGCAATGCACCTGCCCGTCCCTGATCTGGATTTCGAAGTAGTCCTTGAGGCACGCTTTGCAGTAGACATGGCTGCACTCGGTGAAGTGCATGCACTCACTGCCCAGCTTCTCACAGAAGCAGATATTGCACAAGTACATCTTGCTGTTAAAGCACTTCCTCCTCTGGGCCTGATCAAAGTCCAAGATCTCCCTGATCAGACTCGACAGTGATTCCACATCCTGCACGGCTCTCGCATCCGTGACTTCTTCCTCAGCTGCAGCAGAGCCCGCTGCACCGCCACAGTCCTCCGCACCGGGAGGGACCAAAGGCGTCCTGCTCTGCCCGCTGCCCTGGGGGCACACTTTCAGCTCATATGGGGAGGAAATATTGAGGTAACTCAGTGTTTCTTCCTTCAGAAACTGCATCCAGGCAAACAAGACCACACAGCCTCGATTCTCTTCCCAGACGTTGTCCAAGTGCTTGCAAAGGGCACTGAGCTAGGAAAGGAACAACAATTCCAGACTTCAGTAGTTCTGACAACCCATTACTGTTTTCTTCCCTTCCCAGAGCCCTCCTTAGCCCACGCTGCCATCTCAGCCCCTGGAGCTTTAAATATATACATAAAACACATCACACCCACAGATGAGAGCTTTCATTCCTCAGAACAGGAACCAAATTAAAACAAGCAGGAAACAAGAGAAGAGCCAACTGAAAAAACAATGTCATTGTTTATAGACCTGGTATTTTAAGACCTTATATGTTGTTGTTTAAGGCCTCAGAGCAGCTCCAGTGCCTAAAGGGGCTGCAGGAAACCTGGAGAGGGGCTTTGGACAAGGGATGTAGGGACAGGACAGGGGAATGGCTTTAACTGCCAGAGGGGAGACTGAGATGAGCTCTTAGGCAGAAGCTCTTCCCTGTGAGGGTGCTGAGGCGCTGGCACAGGGTGCCCAGAGAAGCTGTGGCTGCTCCATCCCTGCAGTGCTCAAGGCCAGGTTGGACACAGGGGCTTGGAGCACCCTGCTCCAGTGGAAGGTGTCCCTGCCCGTGGCAGGGGTTGGAGCTTTAAGGTCCCTTCAACCCAAACCAGTCTCTGGTTCCAGGTCTGTTTATGTCTTTCGTTCCCCGCTACATTAACACCCCTCGGAGCACTGTCAATGCCGAACTTGTTCATGACCACAAAAGCTCTGTTAGAACGCTGTCAAACCTGGGCCTGGGAGAGCCATTTCCCACTGAGGGTGAAGGCGGGCGGGGAGGTGGAGGGGTAGTCTGGAGGAAGCTCGAAGTTCAGCACGAGGGGGGGCAGGAAGCAGACGCTGTACTCGAATCCATCTGTCTGGAGGCTGCCTCCGGAGCCGCCTGAACCTGAGACGACACCAAGCAGTGAGAACTGAAGACCCGGAGCTGTGGACGGCAGCACCCGGGGGGCCTCCCCAGCTGATGAATCTCCGGGCTCAGAACTAAGGGATCAACACTAAATGCCATACTCTCCTGGGGCTGCAGCTATCCCATGAGATCAGGGAACACCAGAGCCGTGAAGTACCGGATCCTGCACAAACTGAGCACTTGGGGAGGCACAGCCTCAAGGATAAGGAATAATAAATGAACTCAGGTATTCCGAAGAAATCCTATTGCTCATCTCTACTTTTAAAGGTCACCACAGAGGCTGAATGTAGGAGGGTGAAGTCCCTGCTCCAATACAAGCCCCAGGAAGGCCATGAGCATGGGGCCAGGTACGGCTCGGGTCAGTGTCCCTGCAGGTCACCAGCGCAGGAAGCAGGGTACCCCTCGGTCAAGCCTATTTCTGGGATAACACAAAACGCCTCAACTCACCGCTCACAAATACTTTGAAGTTTTGGGGCAATTCCAGGCAAATTCTTGTTTCTCCCCCTTGCGCAGACTCAGCTCTCTTGAACTCATCTTCATCATAGATACTGGCCAGCGCCAGCAGCTCATCCTCCTGAGCTTCTTTGTCTTCTGAAGACATTTAAACCTCCTGTGGAGTTAAAACCACTCTTCAGCATCCACCGAGTTCACACATCCCGTTCAAATGAATCACCTGGGGTCTCTATTTTATACTCCTGTAAGAGTCACAAACCCAAGTAACAGATGTTTCCTATAGGGATGCTGGGGAGGGACTCTTCATCAGGGACTGTAGCGATAGGACAAGGGGTAACGGGTTCAAACTGAAACGGGGGCAGTTCAGATTGGGTATAAGGAAAAAGTTCTTTCCTGTAAGAGTGTGAGGCACTGGAATGGGTTGCCCAGGGAAGCTGTGAATGCTCCATCCCTGGCGGTGTTCAAGGCCAGGCTGGACAGAGCCTTGGGTGGCATGGTTTGGTGGGAGGTGTCCCTGCCCATGGCAGGGGGGTTGGAACTGGATGAGCTTAAGGTCCTTTCCAACCCTCACTATCCTATGGTTCTATGTAACAGTGTAAAACAGAATTAAGCCCTTTTACAGATTGAAGGATACTGGTGAATGTATAAAGTAAACCCCCTCAACGCAGAAGTCAAAAAGCAAATGGTCTCTGCCGGCAGCCGAAACAGACCTGCTGCAAAGTGACCCAGGGACATGGAGCTAACGTGTGAAAGGGACAGCCAAGAAACCCCGAGGACAATGGCTCAGCAGCAGTGTCCCTCCTCCAGCGCTCCAAACCACGCGGACAGCCCAATTAACGACAAAAGTCATTGAAAACAGCAATGAGCGGCTTCAGCTCCTGCACGGGCACCTCGCAGCCGCCTCCTGTCCCTTTCAGTTCCAGGTTAAGGGACGTGAAGCCACAGTTAAGGGATTACCTGGTGCTCCCCACGGCGCAGCGGCAAGCGGCAGGTTCTGGTCACGCACCGGGGGCGGGGGCAGCGGCGGCGGGGGCGCAGCGCGGGGTCCCGGCTCATTCCCCCGGGGCACGGCAGCCCATGGCCGTCAGCTCCGGTACGGCGGTGAGCTCCGCGGCGCTCGGCCCTGCGGGCAGAGGAGCGCTCAGAGGGCCTGGAGCCGCCTCCGCGCCCCCAGCACTGCCCCGACACGCCGAGAGCCGCGCTGGGCCTGAGGGAGAAGAGTGCGCTCCTGGCGGGGAGACCCCCGAGCAGCTCCGGCGCCTGAAGGGGCTGCAGGGAACCTGCAGGGGAGACACCGCGCGTTCAGGCCGTGCCCCCGCCGCGCCCGGGGCTCCACGGCCTACGGGGTGAACGGCGGCCCTGCCCCGGCCCGGCCTCACCGTGCCCCTGCCGCGGCCTCAGAGGAGCGAGCCCGGGGGCGGCGCGGCACGCACGGGACAGGAAGCGGCTGCCGGGAGGCGGGGGCCCGGCCCCGCTGCCCAGCGCGCGGCTCCGCCCGCCGCAGCGCCCCCCGGCGGCTGGGAGGGCCCGTAGCGCCTGGAGGGGACAGCGCGGGCCGGGCGCGGGGTAACGGCGCCAGTGCCCCCCCACCGGTACCGAGCCCCGGGGCGCGGGGGAGGAACACGGAGCGGTGTGTGTTGAAGGGACCTCAAAGCTCCTCCAGCCCCAACCCCTGCCATGGGCAGGGACACCTTCCACTGGAGCAGGGTGCTCCAAGCCCCTGTGTCCAACCTGGCCTTGAGCACTGCCAGGGATGGGGCAGCCACAGCTTCTCTGGGCACCCTGTGCCAGCGCCTCAGCACCCTCACAGGGAAGAGCTTCTGCCTAAGAGCTCATCTCAGCCTCCCCTCCGGCAGTTAAAGCCATTCCCCTGTCCTGTCCCTGCAGCCGTTGTCCAAAGTGCCTCTCCAGTTCTGCTTCATTAAAGGGGTCTGAATCAGGGCCCGGCAACTGCAGCTTCACCCGCAGCAGCACAAAGGGCATTAAAGGCTTTGAGCTGTGCCTGCACGGGTGGGAAGGACGCAGCCCTGGCTCTGCCCCCCCCCAGCTGCCTCTGCATTGCAATCAAGAGCTGGAGAAGGTGATGGGGTAGAATCCAGTGCCTTTATTTCTTGCAGTATCTGAATGGGTGTTCCAGGTTTTTGGATTTTAACACACAAATCAATGTTTGCAAGGTTAATGACAATCGGTACTAGAAGCAAATTGCTGCATAAAGATCATAGAAAAAATAAAAGCCAAAATGTGTCAGGTCTTCCTTCTCCTGGGAAAAAAACCCAAACCAAACCCCAAGCATTCCAACTGAAGGCCTCATGGAAGCAAGCGTATCCCCATGGAAGCAAGCATATTCCCTGGAAGAGTTAGGAGCAAGTCAGAGTCAACGCTCAGTGCAGGCAGCAGAAATACAAGTACTCACTCTGGCTACAAGCAGCCAATTTCATTAGAGACATGGCCTGAGTCGGGGGAAGCGGCCACGCGCATACTCCCTGTCCAGGGGCACATGCAGGGATCCACAGGAGCCGCTCCTCTGAATGTGCGCCAGGGATGCAGGTCCATGGTGTGAGGGTACCCAGTAACACGACAGTACCAGCCCCTGCTTTGCCACCCTGTGTAACCAGGCGCTGTTGGAGTGCACGTCAATCAGCTGGAGCAGTGTTAACACTAAGGCAAGGGTTAGATGATGGAAAGGCTCTGCCTTAGCTGCTGGTGGGAGCCTCCCCCAATCCCCAGCAGCCTCCACACCAAGGGACATGGCACCAACTGCCACTGTGCCACCAGTGAAGGGAACAGAACCACAGGGCAGGGCCACCCGCAGGCAGGATCCTACAACAGCGCTGCTTTTCACCCCTTCACATAAAGGCCACCGCCCCATGGACACTACAAACAGAGAAGGAGTTTAGGGCTGTTCCTAAAGGCGGAGTGAGAATACCAACACCCCTAAATACAACCATAATGGTGAGAAATGCTGCTTATCTGAGCGAGGCACTGAGCGTCGGAGTCGACGCACTGACCCAACCTCTCCAGAGGCTCCTACGAGCGCTGTGGTATGCACTTGCTTCACTCTGTATTCAGAACATACAAAGTTGACAACTTAAAGCTTTATTGGAGTTCGCCATAATATAAACAGGTGCTGAAACTCAGTCAATGTCCATCTCTGGAAGCTTCTTCTCAGCAGCCGGGGGGGCAGCAGCGCTCTGCTCGGCGGTGGGGGCCGCGGTGTTGCCTTCACCCTGCCCATCCACAGGTCCGTTGGGCTCAGGTGGCTTCTGCTCCTCCTTTGGGAGCTCAACTTTGGGTTTGGGTTTTCGGACGATGGGATTGCAAACACTCGTCAATTCCTGGAAATCAAAGAGAGCGCAGGTAGAAGTGGGTTCATCCAACAACAGCTCTACTGTAACCTGTTGCTCAGGTGAACCTGGCCACCAGCTGGATATTCAAGCCACGCGCAGATGCTCCCCAACAACTAAGAGATGAACACCCAGTCACTGTCCTGCCACCACAGGTTTCTCATCTTAGGGTCTCCCTCCGAGCATGACAAACTAGACGAATAATCAGAAAGATTCATGGAAGTGCAGTGAATTATGAACAAAGGCTTACTTTAATCTTGGCTTGTATGTCCTTAGCTTTTATCACTGGGTCCAATGTAAGACTTCTCTTGTTCTGGAGATTAAGGTGGTTGTTCATCCACTCCGTAGCTTCATTCGTGCTCTTCTCCACTTTGGCCACATCTGCTTCATCCAGGTGGTCATACTGTTCATCCTGAAACAGCAGATCGGGAGGAGCTGTTCAAAACAGGCATCTGCACAAGCACACGGCACGCTGAGACCCTCAAACCTCATCTGCCCCACACCAGAAAGACCCATTTAGCCAGGAGGCTTTTGGAGCCAGCAGAGCAGTTCAGCTGATCACCCGCAGCTCTCATCAGAGAGCTGAAGTCCATGAGGAAATCAACACCTCATGGACTGAAAAGACTGTCAGGTTTTCAAGCCAGCATCCACTTCTGAAAACACAGCCAGGAGGGTGCACCAGCTCTTCGAAGGAGCTTATTTAAAATGCAGAAGAGATCTGCAGCGCTTGCTTGTATCTGCCAGAAATTACATACATACGCAAATACCTTTGCTCTGAATGCGAGAACAGTTTTCATGTACTGCTGAATGTGTTTCCCTAATTCCTCAAATGCTTTTGGTCTTTCCTCTGATTCTTGATATCGTGCCTGAATAGGTTGACCCAGAGCCTGAAACAGAGAACAGCAGGTATCAAAACCCACAGAGCCAGGATCCTGCACGATCTGACTGGGTACATCAACACTTCGGAGCCCTTTGGAACTTCTCCTATTCCCCCTACTTACAGCAAAGACCGAGTCTCCCTCAACCCTGCACTGCTACAGGTTTACTGGAGACCTGCTCCTCATGTGCTCATTAATGAACAAACCAAGCAGCTCGTCAGCAGTGTCCATCGCTGCACCAGTAGAGCTCTGACAGCTCTGGCTAAACAAAGCTCTCCACATTCCCACTGGAACTTACTGCACCCAAGAACCACTTACCTTCAGTTCCACCAACTTGTCAATGTAAATTTGCTTGGGTTGGTCTTCCCCATCTTCATAAAGCCAATTTTCTGTATCCTCTAGCTTCAGTGTGAAACTGTTTCTGTCCTAAAGCAACCACACAGAACAGGGAGGTGAGATATTCTGTTCGAGTTAAACGATGCTCAGAATCTTTCTGAAAGGGTGACAGTCTAAAAAGGGTGAGACCTTGTTTGAAACTCTATTTTAGTGAGAAATCAGATATCCTTCAGTATGGCTTTGTGGTGGTGATCAGGGCTAAGGAAGAAGCCTCCATCACAGTTTAGACCAATACTGTCACACAGAAGCCTATCTCCCCACCTTGTTTTTCTATTCACATTTTCATCATCAGTCCACAAGCAAGCCTGAGAACAGAGAAACTCCTCTTTAGTGAGGGAGTGATGAATCCCACTCAGCTTGGCCCAGTTCTGATCTGATGGAGGTGCCTGCGCTCTACAAGGCAAGGCTCCCACTGCCATCAACAGGGATCCGGGCAGGAGTTCGCAGTGACTCACCTTGATTACCACAGTCCCCTAACTTTAGAGCTAGCACACCAACACTACCTAATAACACCAAGAGATTTTTAGGGCACCCCGTCCAGACACACGTACCCACATTTAGTCAGACCAATCCCATGATTTTGTGCCCAGGTAGGGCTGCGCTTGAGGTTTTTATTCTTTAAACTATCCTTAACACTGACAAAGAAGTAGAATAGAATAAGATGTATGAAAACCTTAAAACCAGTGAGCACATGCACCTACTCTGTTTCAGTCTCAAAACATACACTCTGGTAATACCTTAATTGCTGCAACTGCTTTGGAAGAGAACACACCATGTATGTGGGGCACCATCTGCTGGTACTCAGGCCATATTTAGATAGTTATCTGCATAGCCAGAAAGGTCAAAAGCTATTTCTCCTCATTTAAAGTCTGAAGACAGTCTAAGTAAAGACAGCATCCAATACAGGTCACAGGTTATGACAACACAACTGTTTATTGTAGAGAAAGCCATCAGAAGGCACCAAGTAAGCAGTACTTACATCTTCACTAACGAACTTCTCATAAATACCGCAGAGTTTGTCCCTCATATCATACACATATTCTTCCACAGCATTCTTGGCATCATTCCGCTCCTTCTCTAGTTTATCCTGCATTATCATTTTACCCTGTGAACAAGTTGCCAAGTTAGTTAGCCACAAAGGTCATTATTTACCTTTATTATATTATTATATATTTTATTATAATTATATTTATAAATATAAATATATAATTATATATAATTATATTTTATATATAATTATGTATTATATATATAATACTATACTGCTAGGATACCTTAAAAGCTTAACTTTGACTGAAGATTTTCGAATAGTGCTATTTACAGAACTGTTCTAAACGCAGCACATGTATGAAGGCTCATGTCAGTTTTGGGGGGACACCCAACAAATCTTGCTCTGGTTGAGGAACTTTCACCCTGATGGCAGCAGCCATTGAGCACCTTTAACTGCAGGTGGTCTCAGAAGTAATCACCCTGTGAACCCTGTGTTACATTCTTCCCATTAGTGAATGATGTATCTTGGCTCTGCATGACTCTTTTCATCTTCCCTTGATGACCCTTATCCATTAACCATGCTCAAACCCCAAAATTTCTGGAGCTCAAACAGTGAAATGTTAACTTGAGCAAGTAAGAGTTCACCTCGTTCTCAATGAATAAGTTCAGCATATCCTTCCCTATCTGCCACACCAACTGGTTCTCGATGGGGAGGTCCACAGTGGTTGTCTTTACTTTAGCCTTCTTGGCTTGAGGCGGCTGATCCACTTTCTTGTCTTTCAAGTCAGCCTGAGTAGTCTGCATTAAAGAAATACATTCAAGGTAAGAACATCACCAGTCAGTTCACACTGAGTATCCAAGACTAATAACAGAGAAAGTAGGATTGAGTTGGTGCACCTCAGCATCAGAGCTACATGCTACTGGTCACTGCAGCTGCTAGTCAAAGGTAGTGAAGGCAACTACTGACTTTTCCCAGGCACACTGAAAACACCGCAGCAGTGCAGTCAATAACTTCATACTTCTCTAGTATTTAAGTTACTGAAAGCTACACAAAAAGGAGAGTTCATTCATTTTATCACTACTAGAACACTTGCCAGATCTGCAATTAATTATCCATGCCAGTTATGTACTCCCAAAGCTCTAATCACAATGCAGACTACCCATACAGTTCAATGAAAGTTCAGCTTCCAGAGCTATGACAGAAGCAGCAAATACTTCTGGAAGATTCATGGGAATATGCAGTGTGCAAGTGAATCCTATAAAACAGAAGTCTCAGATGGTCGCATTACCTCCATTTCTTCAGACTCAGCCTTATTTTCAGGTTGGGCCTGCTGTTGTTCTTCAGTCTTCTGCTGCTCTTCCTGATCTATTTGCATCTTCTGAAATTCATAAAGAGATCCCATTTGACATATTAACCAATGCATATGCATTGCTTCAGTTCCTAGGCTGATCACATCCCCTAGTGCTCTTTGGCAAAAGGAACAGAATGAAACCTAGAGTCTCAAGACTAAGTTATAAGCTTCTAATCTAGGCAAGCAACAGCTCCACAATTAGGAATTTTATACCCCACAGTCCTGCCATCAAGAGGATCTGTCACTGGTGTAACACACTTCAATGAGTACTTGATCACGTCTTTATTTTAGTTGTTGGAGCCATCTACTAAATCCTTACACAAGTATTAGAACCTTCCCAGAACTTGGAAGGCTGATTAAGCACAACTGGCCAAGTACTAAGAGCAACAGAGTCTATTACCTCTTCCTCTTTTGCATGCTGGTCTGTTTCCATAGGCTCTTCATTCTCATCAGATTTATGAACCTCCACTAAAGACGCACTTGAGACACTGAAGATACCGTGGATATTTACCCTGACTTTGACTTTCACTTTTGAACTGGATCCATCTGTTTGAGGAGTGACCTTCTGAACCAAGAAGTGAGCTAAGCAATCCCAGAGAGAAAAAAGGATACCATCTGATTAACTTAATCACTAAATGTGAAGTAAAACCTGACTGCTGCTGACAACAGATCACTGCAATGCACCCTGGAGGGTATCAAATCCTACTCAAGTCAAACAAGCCCGTTTTTCTACTCAGCAGTGCTAGGATACACAGCTATTAGAATTCTCTGTGGCATACTGTAAGACAGCATTAAAGATAGCACAACTCTCAGTGTACCCCTTTCAGGTTTGCTCCAGCATCAGGATGATCTATATTTAGCCTATTTGCCCATAAACTTCATGTCACTCTACTCATTTTACTGCAGACCCGTGACTTTGGAAACCTATCCCCATTGAACTTTCCAGGCTACATAATCAGACAGAAGAACTGAAACTTTTACATGGCCATTAATAAATGATTAAAGAACGGTCTTAACCTATAGCAGGATCGGGGTAAGGCAGCTCCTTGGGACAACTGTAGTATGCCTCCAGAGTAAAAGGCTCCTTTCTGTAGAAGGTGAGGACCTTAGAAAATGGGGAAGCATGGTTCTTGGGAAAGACCTCACAGTCACTGCAAGAGAAAACAGAGCACTCCTTCAGTATGTGGCCAATGAATCTGATAAACTTAACAAAACTTTTCTAGATACCCTTTTTCCTTAGGGAAGAGCTTCTCCAAGAAGTGACAGGAAGAGTCTCCTAACCTTTTAGGTTAGAGTAAGGCCAACAGCCATGTAGGAAGTGCTAAACTGCTCCCCATTAACTTCAGAGAAAGTATCAGCATTTGATCTGTTAAATGAGCACTGCTCTAAAAGCATTATCTGCTCCAGCTGTCATAACTCAGCTTTAAGCTGCATATAATCATGCAAGAAAACTGAACTTCTTTTTACCTTAACCCTTCCTCTGCTGGTGAATTCCATCGTAAAGAAATAGGATACGGTATCAAATCTGTGATAGAGAATTCCCTCACTTTGAAAGCTGGGGATAAAATAGCACACTGAAAGAACACAAGAGCCATGTTAAAAACATTTCAAGCTTCAGGTGAACAGTAATTTAATTCAGCAAGTGGCTATTTATGCAGCTTCCTACGTAGATTTACTCTAGTTTAAGGGAGGCCTAATGGCTGCCATAATCTGATCACTCCAAAAATAGAAATACACAAGTTCTACCTTAGAGTCATGTTGTTTGGTTTGCTATGGTTAGGCTACTGAAGTGGGTTTTTTGTGCTCACAGAAGAGATCAGGAAACCTCAAGTAAAGTTACTTTCTACAATGACACAGTACCAGGCTTTCCGCAAACCGTAACAGAAAACTCTCTTTAAGCAGATCCCTACAGCTCATACCACTGACTGAACAGAGCTGTAAGCACATGTTAAACATTTGGAGAAGTGAGGTGATCAGAGCAAAATTAAAGTGCATTCAAGATATGATAGCACTAGTAACTATCAAGAGTATTTACTACTGCTGAAGCCATTCAAGTGGTTAATTCCAGCTTAGGAGACAGACTCCCATTAGCAAGAACCTAAGCTTTCATTCCCATCCATGTTATTAAGCAATTGCTCAATATCACAAGTTTATCAGTAGCGCTGTAACAAAAAAACGTTTTCCCCTGTTTAACCTGGGCCCCCAAAGGAGCCTGGAAGCCAAAACATCACATGAGCTTTATCAGACTACCAATTCCCAGCCACACTGAAACATGCTCTCTGCTTCTCTTCAACAAGCTACACTGATCTTCTGATTTGGCTTAGACAAAGAGCACAAAGAAATTGCTTAAAGCTGCTATTCTCATCCTTCCACCTGCTTTCCTGAAGCTTATTTGAATCCATTCTAGGATACGCATGAAGTATCCTTCCTGTTACTTGTGGACCCTCTCTCAAATACTTGTGATTTCAGTAACAATACTCAGAGCTAAAACAAACAGCACTTGTTACCTGCAGTGCACAACCTCGTGCCACAGCCTCATCTGCATTCAAAGTTGTACTGACTTCTTTGCCAAAAAATTTACTGATCTTCTCTTTTACAGCAGGGATCCTTGTGGTACCACCAACTATCTCTACTGCATAAATATCCTCCTTCTTTAACTCTAGAAAGGAGTCAGACATTAGGTTTTAGACTGTTTTACACAAATACGCTGACATCATAAACTAGATGTTCACACCAACCATTAATTTAAGCTTGTTCTCTATGTTCCGAAGCAATAAGACTTTCAGATTTTTACCCTGTGTGAAAAAGTTTAAAAGCTTGGAACTGCTAAGCAAGAAATTGTTCGCGGTGCTAAATCCACCTGCCTGAGCTCTGGCAAGACCCAAAGGAAGCTTGTGATAGGGATGTCTTTCCTGTACGCAGACCACAGAATGCATGATCACTTACTGGCTTGCTCCAGCACACTGCGGAGGGGTGGCTCTACTCTTGCAAGTAGCCCATCACACATCTCTAAAAATTTGCTTCTGTTGGAGGAAACCACAAACAAAGCTGTAGCAAACCAGGAGTTAATACTGCAAATACAACAGGATGCCAAAGCCAGAAGAATGCCACTGTAGCTACATGCTGCAGGGTTTTCCCCTCCCCCAGTCCTAGTTTGCTACTTCTGAAGTAAGTCCTCCCACAAACTTTGCTCTAGGAATCCAGGCACACTTGCAACACTCACAGCCCTCCCTCCTAGCTCAAGGCCACTGGCCAGTCTCTAAACATCATCATTCTTAGCAGCACCCCACACACACTGCTTCTTACATTTCCACCTCCCTCCAGCCCTAAGCACCAGCACTTCATACTAAGTTTGAAGTGCCGAGTTTCTTGACTGAAGCAATTTGACGAAGCTTAGAGTACAAACATTACCTGTTCATTGTTCCAGAGACATCTATGTCATTCATGAAGCACTCTATATTCATTGGGAGGTCGGAGGCATTCGCGCTCATCAGCTTTTTCAGCTTCTCACACTCCTGGGTCAGCCTCAGCAGTGCCCGGATCTTGGACTTGATGTCCAGTTTGTATTTCTTGCCAAATTCTTCACAGAAGTATTCAACTAACATCTCGTCAAACTTCCTGCCTCCAAGCGTTGTGTCAAATGCTGTAGCGAGAACCTTAAAGAAATGGAACTCTTCAGTAACGGCACAGTTCCTCATTACTCGGTGACAGAAATTAACAGTTAATGTCAAAGAATTTCTTTGCTTCAAATATAGTCAATGTCAAATTAAAGCAAGTACTACAATGTTACTGCTGTGAAGAATTATACTGATGCAGCCACAACAGGAAGAATCTGGTACAGTTCATTTTTGACTCTGCCCTTGCAGTGAGGAGTTGATAAGCCTCATCTAGACACCCAACCTAGTCCAATCAATAAATCCGTGTCCCATCAGCTGATTCTATGCTTTAAACGTTTGGAACTGATTTTTTAAAGGAACAGAAATCAGTGAAGTATCCCATTATTCTCGATACACCTCCAGCCTAGGTTTGGCTTCTACACTGTTTTAACTGCCTTGCTGCCCAGCTCTCCAGTCTACGCTCAAAGGCACCCCTTCCATACTTCTGCGGTTACAGTGTTTAAAAGACAAATCAGAGAAACACAAAGTAGGTCACGTTCCCTTACAAGAGAAAACAGAACTTCAACAAACCCAATGCTTTCAGAACTCTTGCCCGCTCTGCATTTCACTGCCCTGTGCTTGAAAGATTGGGTTTGTTTCTCCAACAGATTCAGTTACTGGAACTGCAAAAGCCCAGACTGTAGTTGTAAAAAGGCCACTAAGAAATGCTGAGAACAGGAATGCTTTGGCAGCTCACACTGTAACTTGCTTACCTTCCACTCAAAGCTTAAAGTAATTACAATGTTTTTGCTCTTTCACACGAGCCCCGCAGTTAATGTTTAAAACATGACACTTAGAGCATCCTAGGAATGCCTGCTTTCATGCTCGCTCTCATGACTGAACTGGAGTATTCTCTCAGAGCAGCATCCAGTCAGATAAGATAATTTCTGACTACACAGTTTAATTCAGGCTTTTTATTCTTTGCCAAAATCTGCTGATTAAGGCATGTTTGCTTCCTCCACACACTGCTCAAAAGCTCTCTAGTTCCCTGGCCTACTTTTAACTCCAGACAAAGAGCAATTTTAAGAGTAAGAACTGAGCTGTCTGGATGCACAGTGTGAAGACAAGCAAGCTTGCCCGTCGCAGGCCCTGTATGCGCTGATGAATATTGCTACCGGTGATTAAAATGGACGCAGAACAGATTGTTTACTTTCAGCTTTCCTTTGTTGAATGCACAAACAGAAACTTGATATGCAGAATGCCCCATATCCACAAAAACAACATTCCGTGGCTTCTCTTCCAGGGCAGGCAGGTCTTGCTTATAGATCCCGTATGCCAGGGCAACTACACAGAGACAAGAGGCAGAGACTGTAAGTCAGGATATTCAGCTCCATAATTCCTTAAGTGGGTCATCAGTAAAGATACTCAGCATTTCACCCTCATTTTCAAGCTACAGAAACTGGTTTCTTGTTAAACAAAATTCCCAGTGCTAAAGGGACATGGAAGAATATGAAACAGCATTAGCCCCCCCAGGTGCTGCATTAGAACAGATACTCAGTAAATACCTTTATGCCTCTGTAAAGCAGTGAAATAACAGAACAGAGCTCAAGGAACTTTACGATCAACTAATCCATTTTAAGTTTACAAAAGCAGCAGTAACTCCAGAGAACATAGAGCACTGACAGATTACAAGCCCTTTTATCTAATAATGCAACTACAGTACTAAGCAAGGGAGAGAAGGGAAGATGCTACCTGCAGTTGTTTCATTTATCAGTTTCAGACAGTTGAGACCAGCGATCTGTGTAGCATCCATCACAGACCTCCTTTCTGCATCTGTGTAGAAAGAAGGAACCTGCAAGATGATCAGATATCCAATATAAGCATTTGGAACAGCCACCTTTAGCAAACAGCTACAAGTGTGTATAGAGAATCAGTACAGAGCACAACTGAGGTACCTTGCAAATTCAGTGCTCACTTCAGTTGCAAGAGAGAAAGGGGAAGGAGAACATTACATGAAAACAAAGTTACTTCTTGAGAAGTTTCTTCCCACCCTATCTCAAGCCACTCTTTTTAGGAGCAAAGAACCAGAAACAGGTACCAAATATTATTTATGCTGCTGATTAGCAGCAATTTAAGATATTTCACCATTAATGAAGTCTAAAGAGATGTGAGAAAGATTCATTTTAAACAGAAAAGACAAATACCTGAATATTCAAGTCTCATGGGCAATTTCATGCTGCCATCATTTCAGTTTATGATGCCAACCAAATAGGTAAGACCTGGTTACCATCACATACTTACAGAAACAACACAGTCAACTACAGGCTTCTTGAGTGCATTCTCAGCCGTCTCTTTTAGCTTGGTAAGAAGCATTCCTGTCACCTGTTCAATAGTAAAGTTTCTTTCTTCCTCCATATACATGGCCTTCAAAGAAGAATTGTGCACACACATTACACTACAGCACAACTCACGGGCTACACACATAAGGAACATACACAAGAAAGTGCCTTTACTAAAAGCAAGCTCAAACAGTAACCCATCTCTGCACATGCTTCTTGCTGAGGGCCTGGCTTGTGCACAGCAACTGTGAGAAAAACACTGGAATGCACATTTCAATTCACATACACAATGCTGCTCTGCACATTTTATTTTTAATCCCAATTTGCAAGCAGTGCCTAGGATACGCTCCTTCCTGCTGGTCTGGGACAAGTCCATCAGTTACTGCTAAAATCCAAATCAGAAGATCAGCCATTGTAGAAAAGGACCAATTTTTACCATTTCAGCTGAAGGACTAAGCTGACTTCTCACAGCTTCGCAGTATCTGGACAGTAGCTAAATAAGTCCACTGGTCAAGTAACTTGTCTTCCAGATTCACCACGGAGTGAACGGTAAAAAGCACTGGTACAGCAGTGTGCATGGGCTTTGCAAGGCAGTGAAGCTGTATAACTAAATGCAGTCTCACCTAACACCTGAAGAGACCATCTGCATTATCAGCCTTTCATTCCCTATTTGAGATTTTCCATTCACAGGAGAACAGAAACTACAGCAAGGAGATTTCAAATAAAGAGACTAAAGGGAACTTTATCAGTTTCCTCCTCTGGCTCTTTTTCAAATCTGCCAGACTTACCTTGATGCCAGTTGAGCCTGTTGGCAGCTGGACAAGTTCATAGGCAAGGCTTGCTTTTTCAGCTTGAACAAAGGGATCTGAGAATGCACGACCATGAAATCTTTTAAAACTTTGTACTGTATTCTTTGCATTTGAAATAACCTAGAGGAAAAGAAATCTTTAATACAACATGTCAGGGCAACATCTGAATTTCAAACAGAAGACAGAGTTTTGTTCTCATGCCTCTCCCACCAGCAGAGTTTTGTCATTTGTATCTTGTATCAGGGCAGTTGCTAGAAGGCACCTTCCCTCTGATCACTCACGGAACCTACAGGAATTTGAGATTTAAAATAAAATGTATGCTAGAAAACCGAGCCAAGATTCTATCAACATCTGATTAAAACAGCACTCCATTGTCACAGTGTAATTGCAGGACCCTCTTTAAAAATGTTAGCCAAGTGTCTTTCCCCTTTACCTGTTTCCTACACCCCACCTTTCTATCACAGCACAGCCAGTAATTCCACAAACAAAACACATACATTGATGTAAACTCCAGTTCAGGTTCATCACATGCATGTGACAGTCAACACAGGTATTCCCACAAAACAGCTCAAGGACATTGTCACAAAGCTTTAAAAAGTCAAGACAGCCCCAAGATGCTACTGTCAGCTTGATTTAACTGACAAGAGTCTTATTAATAGCAGAGATCAGTGCAAATGGAGAAGTGAAAGAAGTTACAGCCTGTTTTCACATGGCGGAAGTAAACTTGTTTAATTCTTTAAATTAGAACAAGACACATACTAAAACCCCACAGCACTTCACTGAGCAGACAACACTGTACCATGTAACATTTACCTGTGATTCAGTTTTAGTCAGGGGTCTATTTCCTACATAACCTGGGGTTGATGTTGCGTGAGTTTAGTTTCTGCAGGACATACCTCATCTCTACTGGATCTCTGTATCAATGCTTTTCTTTAAGCTAAGCAGACACTCAATCCCAGAAAAAAACATCTGTATTTAGTTCTAGTACAGTTGTTCTGTTCTTGAATAACATGGTTGTGTCCAGTCATTTTTGTATTCTAGATAATGAATCTTCACCCATCTCTAGGTATTTTAGGCTAAGAAAAACCAAGTGTTTGAATAGTCACTTCCTGTAGAGGACTTCAAAGAAAAAAATAGTCATGTTTATAGGGGTTTCACAGCAACACAAGACATGACACAGCAGGACCCAAATGTGAAGTAGGACAAGTCAGCTTAACTTTTTCTGTGTCCTTAAATCACAGTTACCTACCTACACCAACAGACACTCAAAGCATAAGCAAGAATGCCCAAGATAGACATCTAGGTTGTAACTCAACCACAAAGAGTCAAGAAAGATATATTTACACTAAAGCATGTCCCCCTTTCTGCCAGAACTATGCACTTAATGGAATTCCACAGAATGCAGTCACATAATTAAAAGCTATCATAAGACACACAAACAGAACAAGCTAAGGTAGGATGAAGCACCCTGCTTAGCTTGCTTTCTAGGTTGCAAATGTAAATTCTAATTAGTATTTATCAGAATTTCAGAAGAGGCAAAACTATATTTTTTTACACACACACACACACACTTCATCACACGCAGTGATCAACCCTGAGCTTCCTATCCGAGATGCCAGAGCAGCTTTACATGCTGAACAGCTGAATTCAGCTCAGCTGTTCATTTGCTATGGAGACACCAAGACACCAGCTCAGAGACATCTGCCACCTTCCCTGATCAAACAATACATCCCGCTCCTCAGCTACTGACTTACCCAACCTACACACTCACCTGGCTTTTAGCTGCAGCACCAATAGAGCGGTTCTTGGGTCCAAACGATATACATGACCTGTAATGAGAGGAAAGATTGACAGTTAGTAAGTGACTGGTAGAACTGCACCGTTTATCTTGTTGAGAAATGGTGATAATATCAGATTTTAAACAGTATTTGGTCTATTCAGGAGCTAATCACTCAATGCAATATATGCACAGAAATTCTGTGAATTCTGGGAAGAAACAGGAACTTTCAGCTCAGTCAGAACAATGCTCTGCACAAAAGCACAGCACTGAACCCAAACGTAACTCATGCTGCTTCAAGTTTTACACCCAAACAGTAACTGGGGAGACATCGTTTAACTCAGTAGTTACCCACATACCTAAGGCCACTCAAAGGTAAGTTGTTCAATAGTAATACAGGAACGTTCAACTGTTCAGAAGATGTACAGGAGGTAAATCAGGTGTTCAGGAAATCATTCCTACATATCTGTACCAAATGCTAACTAAGCTTTCCAGTTCTAAAGCAAACCTGCAGGGAAAAATTGGTGCTTGTGTTTCATCTGCACTCACAGAAATAATATAGATTACAGACAGAAAAACCATATTTCATGCCAAGCTACTTGTGACAGCCTGCAGGTCTGAGAAACATGGACTAAACCCCCTCCATTCTGGAGGAATTCCTGCTCCCATTAAGCCTCTTTATTTACATATTTCACAAAATTAAATCCAGCCCTCCAATCCAAGTTCCTCATACCACTGAGGTAAACTTACTGGGGAAAAAAGAATGCCATGAATCAAGCAGATTGTTACTATTCACACCACACTGGAACAGCACAATTCAGCTGCTCCCTGTACAGCAGGTCAAGAATCTGCTTTACAACAGGGGTCTGCCACAGGGCTGCCACAAGAAACAAACTCCATCCCAGCCTGAGGTTTAGAATTGGCTTGTCAAACAGAAATGGTCAAAAACAGACCCGAAGACCAGAATGAGATAATTGCACTGAGTTTGTATCTCCTTCCAATTTATTAACAGCTTAACAGCTGAGGCAAAACCCACCCCAAAGCAATGCACTTCAACAGAATTAACATTTCTGAATGAATCTGCTGTTACTTGAAACGACAACTCAAAGGATTAGTTAAAGGGAGGAGGTTCTGTGCCATGCAAACCCTAAGGCCCACACTAAGGGAACAAGAGGTGCAGAGCTTATGCTTAAAAACCTCATGAGCCCCAAGCTGGAAGCTGGTTATTAATTTACACTGGGCTCCAGAAAGGAATTAAAGACACAAACAGGAATTGCTGCTCTTCTCCTGGACGACAAGAAGAAGATATCCAGCTATTTCACTGCTAGGTTCACAAGCCATCAGCCCCATCCACCACAAATACACTAATATATATTATAGAACTCTCAAAAGCTGCCAAGACTGAAAACTCAAAGCAGAAGTCCATCTCAATAGAAGGAAACAGCACAGTAATCAGTGATATGGTATCTCATATTATACACAGGGAATAAAACCCTGAAGTGCAAACATTTTTCTTAACGATGCTTTAGGAACAGGCAGGCTTCTCTGAGGAGCTGCAGTGGGACAGATAGGATTGATTCTCAGCTGCGTTCCTTCCCTTTGTGCCCAGCCCAGCCCTTCTCCTCTCAAAGCCCCAAGCAGCCACACCAGACCCAAGATAAAGCTAAGTTATACTGCAAGAGGGAGGGAAGGAGGAAGCAGCCTCATTCCCCAATTCAGTTTACCACAGGATCCAGGGTTAACTCATTAAACACAAATTACACTATTATACGATTTACTGGGAGCTGAATAAGTAACCACAGCACCTAGAGCAGAATCATAATCACACTGAAGGTCATCACAGGTCTAATGAAGCAACTTAAGCAGAGCTTTGAACTTCATTAATGCTCCTGGAGGCACCACTTCACACTCCCACCTGCTTCCACTTCCTCAGATGATATCTCCTGTCCCCTGACAGCACATTTCCTCCACAGTAAAAAAATCAGCACTCACTCTCTAAGCTCACTTACAATTTCACTTTCATCCTATGGCCATAATGGATGACCTCCCACCCCCTTCATTTTTACCAGCTTTCTCTCTATCACTTCTCCATTTTAAGAATATTGTAGTCAAAGACAAACATGTTTTGTGCTGTTTTTGGATAGAGAAGCTCCAGTTTCACAGGATTCTGGAAGAATCCAAGTGCAGAGCTGAAAGCAGATTCAGAGAGAACACCATTGTGCCACTAGACTAAATACAGTGCATTCAGCAGGGTTTACTTTACTAAAAGGAACAATGACAATAACAGATACCTAAAAATCCTTCCCAAAACATGGATGTCACCATAGCAAATAGTGTTTAATCCTGACCATGAGCAGACTCCTGAGGAAACCTGCCACAACACCTTGCATGACTTCCCCAGAGGACACTGTAGAGTAACACTCAACACTGACTTTTTGAACCAGGCTGTTTCCAAGCTGAAGTCATTAAGAATTCCCTTTACAGATGGGTTCGCTCACACAATGGTTTCTGCATTCCTCCAGAACAGTGCTTGGAGATGAAGTCTCATTAAAAACTCTTTTTAGCATTTTCATTATGCTATTTTTTTTTTTTTCAATTTCACTTCAGCCCTTCATAACTGAATTATTTCCTGAAAGATGCTTTGTGCCACGTACTTTACAGAGATTCAGTGAGTCGCATGTGTATTCTCACCTCAAATATATATATAAGCAGAACATCAACTCCCTGAGGGACACATACCCAGAGCTTCTAGAAAATTGCTTTGAAGTTCCACACATTAACTACCTTCCTAGCACATCTAACCCTTAAGCTGCCATGTTACAGACAACACTTCAGAGACTATTCCTTACTCTAGCACATGGTACCAGATTTAAAATTTCCTTCTCCATTGATTCATTGCTTAGAGATAGCAACAAGCAATCAGAGCCAAGGTATTGTCTAGTAAGAAGCAAGATCATTTTATGTCTTATATTTTACATCAACCTGATGAAGCTTAACCATGCCAAGTGCAAGGTCCTACACCTGGGTCGGAGCAATCCCAGGCACAGCTCCAGGTTGGGCAGAGAAGAGATTCAGAGCAGCCCTGCACAGAAGGACTTGGGGGCGTTGGTCAATGAGAAAATGAACATGAGCCGGCTGCAGTGTGCACTTGCAGCAGAAAGCCAACCGTATCCTGGGCTGCCTCAAAAGGAGCGTGACCAGCAGGTCGAGGGAGGTGATCCTGCCCCTCTGCTCTGCTCTTGTGAGACCTCACTTGGAGTATTGTGTGCAGTTCTGGGGTCCTCAACATCAAAAGGACATGGAACTGTTGGAACAAGTGCAGAGGAGGGCCACGAGGATGATCAGAGACTGGAGCACCTCCCGTATGAAGACAGGCTGAGAAAGTTGGGTCTGTTCAGCCTGGAGAAGAGAAGGCTGCGTGGAGACCTCACAGCAGCCTTCCAGTATCTGAAGGGGGCCTATAAGGATGCTGGAGAGGGGCTCTTCATGAGGGACTGTAGTGATAGGACAAAGGGCAATGGGTTCAAACTGAAACAGGGGAAGTTTAGATTGGATATGAGGAAGAAATTCTTTACTGTGCGGGTGGTGAGGCACTGGAATGGGTTGCCCAGGGACGCTGTGAATGCTCCATCGCTGGCGGTGTTGGACATAGCCTTGGATGGCATGGTTTGGTGGGAGGTGTCCCTGCCCATGGCATGGGGGTTGGAACTGGATGATCTTGAGGTCCTTTCCAACCCTAACTACTCCATGATTCTATGTCTCTGGTCTTTCTAAACAGCTGTGAAGGATCTAAAAAAAAAAAAACAAAAACCACCCACCTAAGAAAATGCAACTATCTCATTAAGACAGCTGCTTACTTCAGCATCTGCTTAAAATAAAGCTATGCTACAACAGAGAGTTACTTCTCAGAGAGCTTTCCAAACAGCTCCCTCCAGGTTTGATGCACTGGAAGGGGTTTTTTTTCCATCTTTATTTTGCAATTTATTCTCAGAAGAGTTTTATCCCAGTTCTCCCTCTCAAAGTTTATTAAAATCAGGCAACACACAGCGCTCCGGAGAGAAGTGTTGGGAGTCCTATTCAGAGCAGTAGAGTTAGAACAAAACACACACGTTGTTAAGAGCAACCTGTTTCAAGACCGAGCTCACCGGCAAACTGCACTATCAGCCAGGCACCTTTCCAGGCAAGGGGGTGCTTGGCTACGCTGCTCACATCCCCCTTCCCCATCACTTGTCGGTCTGGTGGCCGGCTTCGAGTGAGAGTTTAAAAGCCTCAACACGAGCTCAGCGTTCACCTCCGCAGCCCGGCGGAACTGGGGGGAGGAGAGCTTGAACTGCAGGGGAACCGGCAGGAATGCTATCAGGATGTTGGAACACGGCGTGGAGATTTATTAGGAGTTAAGCTTTATTACTTCCAGCAGATGCGGCTGGCTCTCCTCGCATTCACAGACCCTGCTCTTTCAGCCGTCAGCCCTGCCCCAAGGAGCACACGCTGCTCACAGACTACACAGGAAGGAGCGGAGCAGCGAGGGGCACCCGCAGCCTCTCTCCGTGCCGGCCGCGCGGTTCCGCTCGTTTCCTATCGCGTTCGCACGGCAAACCCGCTGCCCCCAGCCCCGGCTGCCTCCCGCCCCGGCACACCCGGACTCGGCGGCTGCGCTCCCTCCCGCGGGAGGCCGCCGCCTCAGCACGGCCCGCGCCCCACTCACGGCGTGCTGCGGTCGCTGTACTCGTTGGCGATGGTCTCGATGCCGCCGGCGCGGGCCACGGCCACATAGCAGCTCTGGAAACCCAGATCGATGCCCACCACAGACATGGCTGCGGCACGAAGCGGCGGAGCTCGGCGCGGTTAAATGCGCGGCGGCGGCGGGGCCTGCCCGGGCGGGGGCACTTCTCGAAGGATCCCGTCGGGCCGCGGCACAGCAAAGAGCGCAGAGAGGCGGCGGATCTCGCGAGACTAACGAGGGGCGCGTGGACCGCGCCCCGGGGGGCGGAGCTACCGCTGGCCACGCCCCCGGCTCTGTGCGCGCGTTTTTCCGTGGCCCCAAGCGGAGGGTTCGGGTGGATGAGGGGGTGGGGGGGGCGGGTTTGTACCCCGAGGGGGCTCTGGGGCCGACCCTCCCCCGCGCCGCTGGGGCCTTCCTGTGCGGGCAGAAAGAGCGTTCGCGTTGAGCTGTATTTTGCGCATGATGTAATCACCGGAGGGCGAGGGAGGGGCTGGGGGCGAGGAGCGTGCTTGTGAGAGTCATGGAAGTACTGCGCAGCGCCCGGAGCATCGGGTCTCGCAGGAAGGACCCAAACTCCCGAGGAATCACATTTATTGTTCCGGACCAGAACCATTCGAGTGTACCATGGTGGTGGCTCTGCCTCAGCCCTCCCGAAATGGCAGTGAAACCTATCTAATGTTGACAACCTCATGTACCTTATACCCAGCACCTGAAGGGGCTACAGGAAACCTGGAGAGGGGCTTTGGACAAGGGATGTAGGGACAGGCCAAGGGGAATGGCTTTAACCTGCCAGAGGGGAGACTGAGATGAGCTCTGAGGCAGAAGCTCTTCCCTGTGAGGTGCTGAGGCGCTGGCACAGGGTGCCCAGAGAAGCTGTGGCTGCCCCATCCCTGCAGTGTTCAAGGCCAGGTTGGACACAGGGGCTTGGAGCACCCTGCTCCAGTGGAAGGTGTCCCTGCACACAGCAGGGAGTTGGAGCTGGAGGAGCTTTAAGGTCTCTTCCAACCCCTTTGGAACAGTCTGGGATTCCGTGATTTTGTGAAACTTCCCGTTTGGGAATGCTTTTAATTCTGAGACAAAACATACTTCTAACGCAGCAATGTGATGCGTTATAAACAGGTGTTCCCGAATTCCCAGCTCTGTATTTCCATCACTGCTCCTTGTCT
This sequence comes from Myiopsitta monachus, assembly GCA_017639245.1. NCBI lineage: Eukaryota > Metazoa > Chordata > Aves > Psittaciformes > Psittacidae > Myiopsitta > Myiopsitta monachus. The sequence continues at coordinate 23,229,991 of CM029917.1, forward strand.
TCACGACCCAGAAGACACACGGCTGAGAAACTCAACCCTGGGAGCAGGAAGGGCTCGTGCCCAGCAGCAGCCCTGGCCCTGCGCAGTTGCCATTCCTGGCCGGGAGCTGGGTGACACCACTCTGGCAGCTGCCGCTGGGCCGGGAATTGCATCACGGAGCCAGTGCCAGGGTAATAATGAATGCCTCAACCTCGGGCGTCCTTGAGCGTAGAGCGAGGTGCCAGGGAATGAGCCCAGCGCTGCTCCGCAGGGAGGGTATTGCACAGTGCAGCGAGGACAGAATCACCCATTTCCCCTTTTCTTTGTGTCTTTCACTTTCATTATCAAAAGGAAAGACCCTGCCAGCATGAGGGGACAGGAGCATCGAGCCTGGTGTCAGATGAGACATTTAATCATGGAGACATAGAATGGTTAGGGTTGGAAAGGACTTTATGATCTGTGCCCGAGTGCTGGGGACAGGAGAGAGGTGGGAGAGAAGGGCCCCACCAGCCCAAACAGAGAGTTCTGGTCATCACATACAACCCCCTGGCCAGGGGAAGTATAAAGAAATGAAATCTGAACTTGAGGTGCTGCGATTTATTCATCTGAAGTGGAACAGATTCCATGATTCTCCCTATTCTCCTCTATTTTCTGGTGTACAAAACATGAAAAGACTGGCATAGATCTAAGAAATAACTGGGATTCAATGACAGCTGGGGGACACACAGCTTATCCTGAACTCTTGTTATATATATTATTTGATAGGGCTTTATTATTTCTTCCCTGGTGAAGACTAATTTGCAGTAGAGCACGACTGAAATGAAACAGCAAAGTAACTCAAGTCACTGGATTTTACCTATGAGTTTGACAGTTCTTGACTTTTTGAAGGCACGATAAGTAGGTGATACTGTATATGTATATGCTGGGGTTTATTCTATACATACTTTTTTGGTATTTCATAATCGCATCATATGCTCAAGGCTTTCAGAATTCAGTTATATATTTGATCAACTACTGCTATATAGAAGAAAACATGAGTCAGAGAATGTATACAAATGTAGTGATAACATGGCCTAAACCGCATAGCTGTTTCTAAGGAAGGAAGGATTTACTGTTCTTGAGCTTGATACAACTTCACTGCTCTGACCTGCAAACGAGCCTTCTGTAGCATGACAGGTATAATAAACAGTTAATCCTCAAAAGCCATGGGTATAGAATAAAATGGGAAAAGACTGATGTGTTGCTGTTCATTTGTCTGTTCTTCAAAGTGTCTTCATTGTGCTTTCATCATTCAATGGAAGTCTACTTGATCGGTGCCTTGCTCAGCCCTGATCTCAGTGTGCAGCCTACAGACTTCTCCAAAACTTATTCCTCTGGGGAGCTTCACAGATGCTTCCTTGCCTGGAAGATGAAGCACCTCCTTTTCCTGTTATCTGTATGTGAAACAGAGGCTTGATTTCAGAGGAAGCACTTGAACACCACAAATCCATGGAGCATCTCAGTGTACACCCTCCATCTTCAGGCTCTGTTTACAGTGGCATGTCTCACAATTCATTAACACCAGCCAAACACGAACATTGATATGGGCTTAAAATAAGTCCTAGCTGATATCTGTCACAGGCTATTCTTTGGGCTGCTGTTAATAGCCATTGCATGTCACCTAACGCATGGTTCATGGTGCTATTCTGGGATATTCAAATAGGAATGGGCTTTGTGATCTCCTCAGCTGAGGGTATCTGGAGTATCATGTTGCCCCGAGCTCTGAATCATACCGCGTATAATACCACAGTTCCCAGAAAATCCCACCTCTTTGTATGGGGCAGGTTACCCACAAGCCATTTTCACCAGTTATTTCATGAATTTGCAGTGAAATAAATAGTGAAAACATGAATTTCCCTCTATTCTGGTTCCATAGCTTTCCATCAAACTTGGAATACAATTAGATTTCATGTGTTTACAAATCAAGCCATCACAGCTACTGAAGTACCAGAGCTGGAGAACTGCCCAGCAAACAAAACCCAACCCAACCAACTGAAAATATCCCACAGAAACTTAACAAAAGCAAATTATAAAAACAAAGGAAAAAGGAGGAAAACCAGAAACAAGGAAAACGTCTCTGGCAAGTGATGGGCACTGGAGCAACGAATGTGTAATCTGAAGAGTATAGAAATGTTTCCTGAAACAAGTATGTGCTTCTGGATATTGGGTATTACACACACATCATAGTCGTATAATTAAGGCTATATGTTTATGTTTAAGCTACACATTGGCATATGCTTCCTGAGTAACACTGGAAATCAGGGCCCTGGGGCAGCCTGCCTTCATGAATGGGTTTTAAACATACAAGCCCCTACTTTCTCCATCCAGACTATCCACAAACCTCTCAGAAGTTGCTGTATTCTGTGTGATGTGCATTTGGTGCAGGTGACAGCCTTCCCTTCTCATAGGATCCCAGCCTGGTTTGAGTTGGAAGGGACCTTAAAGCTCATCCAGGTCAAGCCCCTGTCATGGGCAGGGACACCTTCCACTAGAGCAGGTTCAGGTTAGGACTGTGTACCGCACCAGCCATCAGCCCCAGCCTGCCACTGCTGCTCCTTTGTACACGAGGGTCTGCCGGCTGCCTGCCTGGGGAGGAGGAAAGGCCTGAATTAGCAATAAATCAAGTTAATGCATTCCGGTGCCATGTTTAATGATGTAAGGTGCCGCAAACCGCACATGCGGATGACGTCCCTGCTACGTTGACGTGCTTCACGCTCCATTCGGGCTCTGTTGACACACAGATCCTCAGCATTCCCTGATGTGTGAGCTGAGGAGCTAAAAATAGGCCAGAGTTTTCTAGGCTGGAGCAGGAACAGTCACCCAGCAGGCACTCGCTGAGGTACAGGCAGAGTAACACCCCAGCCCCATAGCAATGCTGCACCAAGGCTACCCCTTCTAGGGAAAGGGTGCTCATCTCAACTTCACAGATTATAGAATATATATATATATAATATATAGAATATATTATATATATTATAACTTCATTTAAATGCATTTTAATAACAAAGCTTATTTTTTACTTTCTATTTCAATGGCAACTATTACAGATTTTAAGGATGCCCTGCCCCTTTTGATGTATTTTTACAACAGCTGACCTACTGAAGACTGATCTGATTTGAGGCTCAAATTTGGGGTCCCTTCACATCAATGTCAAGTAATGGTTCAAACTGGCATTTCTGTCTTTTTTCTTTCAGCTTTCTGTACTATCTTCTAATGGTCTGTTTAAACAGAGGGTACCGAAGGAGGCTGGCATTCTGCAAGCCTGGAATCTACTACATAGAGCCAGAGCCTGCTCTCAGTTACTCATATAAATATTGAGTATCTGCATTGATTTTACGAGAACAGACCTACATCCGTACTCTTATTAAATTATATATATTTAGGCACTTTTATTTTTGCCAGATCTTCTATTGCCTTCACATAGTTGAAACAAATACTTTCTGTGACTCTGCCAGAAGACCCTTTTCACCATGGAAATACCATAATATGTTCAGCAATTTATACTGCAAGGGAAGTGTACAGAAGAGGGAATGCGGGAACCCATCCTTGTTTGGGAAGTTACGAACAGAGGAACAGAACTGAACTATTTTGAGTTTCTGCTGCTTTATTTTATGCCATACTTCTACTTCTCACAAGCAGGTCATCTGAAACACCACAACAGATAGGATCTCACCCGGAGCTCCCTACCTTGATGTGCTAAAATATGCCCTGATGAGGCTGCTCGCTGAAATGCTCCCAATAGAACAGTGTGAGAAAACCATCACATCAGTGCGGTGCATGGGCAATGCTCTAGTGGGAAAGCTTTGCTCGTTACAGCACTTATAAGGGATCAGCAGCAGGGTACCAGTTGGGTGCTTGGGGTTCACTGCAGCGGATGCTCATCTCACTTGGCTGCTCTGGTTTTGCTTTTCTGATGAAGAGAAACACTGAGAGCTTTTTCTTTGTAGGTTGGCTGTGTTTTAAGGAAAGCTCTGTAGATAGAGACAGCATCTTTCATTAGGCCAGCCAGTGTTTGCAAAAGGTAGAGAAAACCTTCCTAAATATCCGATTCAGCAAGTGCAGGTGGATTCAGACCCAGCTGAGGCATGCAGCATCCCAGCACCGATCCAGACTTCCTGATAAACCACTTTCTGTTGTGTCCTGACATACAGCTCAGCTGCCCTCCTCTTAAGGGATTTCAGTCTGGAGCTGCGCTACAGGTGTGGCATTGTTTCTTGGGAAGAGCTAGGCTGTTATCTGGAAATTCAAACTCCAGGTGCCCTGGCAAAGGAATCACATCAGGAAAAGCTTTAATTAGAGAAATAAAACCTGTTTTGGGGAGATCGCTTCATTTCTTACAGACATTTTATTTCACAGGGAGTGTCAAAAGCTTTTCCTTTTTGTTCTGAATCAGGAAACACTGAAAACAGAACAAAACACTTCCCAGCACCTTGCACTGTGTCTGTAGTGCTCAGAGATACCTGAGCCAAATTTAAAAGCCAAATTTCTGTGCCCAAAAGTAGTGACATGGAGTTTCATGTGAGCTTGTTTCCTCCACAGAGAAGCAAATCAACCCAGCCAACTTTAATGTGTTACCTTAATGTACTGCTGTGTGTAAACTTGGAGTTACAGAGGGTACAACTGCATGGAGGCAGGAAATCCCAGACAGGGAATGATTTAAATCTATTTACTGTATTCCTTATCACCTGAGACTTTTTTCCCAGCCTACAGTTTCACTGGAACAAGGGCCTTCTGTGTTTCTGCCTCTCCCCTTTAGTTTTCTCTGATGCTGAAAATGACAGCAGTTTTACATACAGAAGTCGGTAGCCAGTGTGGGTTGGTTGGTTGGGTGGGGTGTGTGTTTTGGTTTGGGTTTTAAATTATTACTATTATTTCTATGTTCCATTTGAATCGGGTTTTGTCATTTTCTCAGCACAGAGCGCACAATGTGACCAGTAACTGGAGTTGCCCCTGGCAGTGGGGTTTTAACCATTCCTTCACGGTCTCGGTTCTTCCTAAGCCATGAAGAGAAAGCTCTGACAACATTTTCCAGCTTCACATACAGACCCTTAACGAATAGTGTGATACCTTTGTTTCATGAGCAATGTTTGCATAGGGAAGTGCTGGGGTTGGGAGCAGAGAAGAGTCTCTGAGGAGCTGACACAGGCACCTCAGCCTTGGGCCACCAAACCTTCAGTATTTCCCTCCTTTTCGTCTCCTTTGTGTCCCCAGACCTCCTCCCTGTCCGCCTAGAGATGGGCACACTTTGGACAGCAATCTCCCTGCCCAGCATATTTAGAAACAGGTTAATGACGCTGCACCTTTAAATAGCACCCAGCGTGCAGAGGCAGATTTATGGGCACAGGCAGTTCATTGAGCGGCATCCTGGACCCAGCCCCCCCGCCAGCCAAGCCAGCGCCAGTGCAATGACTCTGCACATTCAGCCCACAGAGTCTTGAGGTTGCATCCTGATCACCGACCCTGTGGGGAATTGCCTCGGAGTGAAAGGACAGAGATTTCAGGCTGTAGGAACCCATGGAGCCTGAACTCACACCACTTTCAAACTCCTCAGGGACAAGGATCTTAGGTGGGTTGTTCTACTAAAAGATGCATCTTTAAAGCCTCTGTGTAAGGAAAAGCCCCTCCACTGCATGGTGTACACCAGCAATGTTGCTATACTGGCCAATTTAGGCAACTGGAGTTCTGCTGCATTAACCTTAGGAGAGTTGCACAGGGGCTGGAAGCACCAGATGTTAAGTAAAGTGCACATATTGCCATCAGAAAGTAGTTTACTCCAAGATTTTAAGTGATAAATGGATCAGCAGGCAGGAATTTATTACCAAGCATGGATTATTATGAACAGCTGTTCTTGGCTATCTTGTATTATAAGGAAAATTTCTCAGTCAATCCTAAAGTAGGGAATTCTTTTGTCTGATCTTCTCCATTATAAGTGTGATGCCAGACATCAAAATTCAAATGCTGAGGCCAAACTCTGCTGTGTCTGTAACACCAGACACCACACATCAGAATTCAGCTGAGGTGCCAGAGATGATTAATCACAGGTCATTGTGGAGCATCATCCAAAGCAGGACAATGATCAGGTACTGCAAGAAGAGACAGGTATAAAGGAAACCATATGTATGGGAACAGCCACTAGCCTTGGATGTTACAATTACAGACTCTGGAGACAGAAGCTAGCAGAATATTCAACAATTAGTCACCTGGTAATTAATCCTGATGAGTTGGTGTGTTTATGTCTAAGAGAATCTCTCTTTATCTTATCTTCCCAGTGTGGTATCTAATTGGTGCCGTTGTACCCAGCAGATGCTGTTACCATCCCTGCTGTTACAAATACTGTGTGACACACAGCGGGAAGCGCTGGCTCTGGTGTCTCCTGGCTGTGACCCGATTGAGCACCACCAGGGTCACCACCTCTGCCACATGCCAGCTAATTCATGACCTGGATACTCATTGCCTGAAAACATCAGATTTTTATGTGACATATAAATGTAGTTTTCTTCCCTGTGAGGGTGCTGAGGCGCTGGCACAGGGTGCCCAGGGAAGATGTGGCTGCCCCATCCCTGGCAGTGTTCAAGGCCAGGTTGGATGCAGAGGCTTGGAGCAAGCTGCTCTAGTGGAAGGTGTTGGAACTGGAGGAGCTTTAAGGTCCCTTCAACCCCAACCAGTCTGGGATTGTGTAAGTTTATACATCTATGAATTGCTTAAAAGATAAAATCTGGTCTCACTCCTGTTACATTCCTCGTCTTTCTCCCCACAAATTCTGTCATACCGTGCTCCCACCTGGTCTCTTGTCTCAAGTGCGAGTGTCTCTCAGCGCAGGCTGTCTTCTACCCTATTCCTACAGTTCCTCACACAGCAATGATCCAACTGGTACAGTTGGGTTCTACTGAACTTGTAGGAAAATACAATATGTAATTGAATAACACCAACACAAGAAGCGCACTCTAAAGAGCTACCTCGCTGATATTACAAGTTGGTAGCAGTTCATCTCTCTCACTAAATGTAAATGTTCAGTGGAATGCCCATTTATTGCCAATAAATTGTCCCTATGACAGGACAGTTCTGAATTAATGCTGGAAATGGTTGGTTATGAAGTATTCCCAGGATACTAGCAGCAGGAGTAATGGCAATTCACCACTAAGAAATGTTTTCTTGAGGATTTTTGACATGAAATGTAAGGTACCATTTTAAACCTGATCCCATGAGATAACAATGAGCGATGGTAAAGCCACATTCCTTGTTTCCTTGGATCCAGGATATTGGCTGCTCTACTTGTGCCAGCTGGCAAAGCTTCCCAAGGGGCTGCCTGCCAGGTATGTGCCATCAGAAAGCTCCAGCCTGCTGCTGCTCTGCTGTGCCCAGACCTCTCCTCCCACGTCAGAGACTGTAAGGAGATGATGTAGGAGCCAAAAATACTCACTGCTGTTGGCAGAGCTGGGGGACTACAGCCTCTTGGGCTGAATGGAGCAGCAGAAAGAATCTGCCTTACGATTCCTAGATGGAGCTGAGCTGTGTTTCCTTACAATCAATTACAGAACACATCAGGCCAGCACGAACACAGCGTGTCGGTGTCCTCAGGTCCTGAGACTGTTTCATGGATGATTGAGCCATGGTTACCCACCCATAACAGTAGCAGAATTAATCTTCTCAATTATGTTGAGATGCCTTTTTCTGTCAGTGTGAGGTACAGAAAAATCTGACCTGCTAAAAAGTAACATCAGTAAATGCCTGCAGCCTTTCAGGAGTGCTCATGTGTTGCTTTATCCTTTCTGAAATCTACCTCTCTCTGTCACTGTTCTGGAGCCTTCACGTTACGACCAGAGTGCTCTCAGGCTCTCCAGCTCCTGAGAAGCTGTAGCAGAACAGGCTGCCTGCAGCCCTATTGAATTATTCATGTGGCCTAATGAAGGCAAAAGGACCCCAGTGTCCCTTGGTCAGGCCTGCTCCATGGCTGAAGCAGCTCGGAGGTGGTGCCCTGTGGCAGGAGAGACCTGGACCCTCCTTCCCCACCCTCCCTGCACGCTACCCTTCTGCCGGCTGCCCTGAGCGCCCAGCTACCCCCTGCCAGGCACAGGAGGAGGTCCCGGACTGGTTTGTTGAAGTGACCTTAAAGCTCTTCCAGCTCCAACCCCTGCCACGGGCAGGGACACCTTCCACTGGAGCAGGGTGCTCCAAGCCCCTGTGTCCAACCTGGCCTTGAGCACTGCCAGGGATGGGGCAGCCACAGCTTCTCTGGGCACCCTGTGCCAGCGCCTCAGCACCTCACAGGGAAGAGCTTCTGCCTCAAAGCTCATCTCAGTCTCCCCTTTGGCAGGTTAAAGCCATTCAAAGCGCTGCTCTCCATCCGAATCTAGACAGGGGCTGTCTCAGTCGCAGCCCGTTCTGCTGCTGCTTTCAGGTGTTTAAGACACATCCCTGCTAAGAAAACCTAACATTTATAAAGCGAGAGGCAGGCTGCTGCCAGCCTGGGACTGACGGGAGGGAGAAGCAGCGCAGCAGCCGGGGCCCGCGGCTCCGCGACAAGAGGCTGAGGCGGGACCGGGCCCAGCGAGGGCCGAGCGCCCTGAGGAGACACTGGGCGCCGCGCCATAGCGGCCGGGAGCTGCGGGGCTGACGGAGGGGACAGCGGAGAGCCGGTTGGCGAGGAGCAGAGCGCAGGGACGGGAGGTACGGACCGGGGCCATGGCCATGAGGGACCGCCCAACGCGGCCCTCCGCTACCATAGCAACACGGGAGGAGGAGAGGAGAGACGAGACGAGCCGCAAGGGAAAGCGCGGTCCCGGCGGCGCGGTCTCTCTGGCCGCTCTTTGTGGCAGCCGCTCCGCCCCCAACGGGAGCGGGCGGCGGACGCCATATCCTGGCGTGCACCGCGCCCGCGCCTCTGCTTCCGGTGCGGCCGCTAAGATGGCGACTCCCATGCACCGCCTCATCGCGCGGAGACAGGCGTGAGTGCGGCGGGCGGGGGGCCGGGGGGGGCCGCGCGGTGCTCTGCGGGCCCCGCTGCGGGACCCGGAGGAGCGGGGCCGGGGGCCGCCCCGGTGAGGGGTCCGAGCGCCTTCGGGGGCGCTCCGCACCCGCGTGCGAATGCGGCTCGTCCCTGAGGAAACGCGGCGGCGGTGAGCCGGTGGTGAGAGGGCTGCGGTAAAAGGAGGGAGTAGGAGCGGAGAGGGAGGCTTTGCGCTCTCGGTGCTAACGGCCTCGGCAGCGGTGCGGGAAGGGGCTGCCGGCCGGCGGGGCCGCGCCGTGCTCTCAGTGGTGAGTGCCGGGTTCTGGGGTGTGCGGTCACTGGCCTTCATCGGGCTTTCAGCAGTCAGATGGAAACAGGAGTTGTCAGCTCGTGCTATGGTGAGTTTACAGGACTCCAGAAGAGAGGAAAAACACAGACAAGGAAGCAAGTGTCCCGTACTCAGATAGGCATATTGCACCCGAGTAATTCGCTCAATCCTGAAGGAATCTGACTGCAGAACACTGAATGGGGAAAAGCCAACATTTTTGCTTGCTTATGTTGAGCACAGCGAATGCCTGTGCTTCGCTGCCGTGTATTGCTTGCGTTGGCTTTTTGCCTGTTTGTTACTTTGTTGTTTGGCTTTGTTTGGGTTCCTGTTTTTTCCTTCAGAGTAATTAATTTCCCATGTCTCAGTTTTCAGTGTGTTTGGGTTTCTTGGCCTGATCACAAGCGCTGGCTGGAGCATGGAGAGATGCATTCTCTTGCCTTTTTCAGTGTGCAGTGTAATCTCTTTCCTAGTTTGTGCAGTGGGAGGTGACAGAAGTTCAGTGGGCTTGTGGAATGCTTGTTCTTTTAAGTTGCTTTGTTATGAGTCAAGGAATTATTCTCTGGTTATGTCTCTCTCCGCTTGTTGGGTATGTGCTGAGTTCTTAACGTGGCAGCCTTTGCCTCTAGGTCACGGCCATGGATCCTGTTGAAAGTTTCCTTCACTCTTGTGGTTTTCCTTAGTGTTAGAACTTGTCAGTACTGGTGAGGTGTTTCAGCTCTGTCGGTGTTGAGCCTGTTGGATGGTTTCCTGGTAACTATTTTGAGGCTTGATACTTATCTTTTTTAGCTTGCACAGAGTTGTCTGCCCTGGGCCTGAGTAGTGCTAAAACCTTGGCAATAGTGAGCTATGTTATCATTGCCTGGAAATTCCATTCTGTTCCTGTGGAGACAGGTCTGGGCTGGTCTGAGATGGAAAATAAGGCTTTTGGGGGTTTGTGTGGTGTTGAAGAGGGGGCTTTGTCATTCTGCTGACGCGTAACTCTTGTGGCCGGGCCAGAAGTCCAAGGTAAAACAAAGCAAGTCATTCAGAGGTGTTGGGTTTTTGTTCATTATCAGACATCTGCTTCCTGTTCAAGTCTGAGTTCATTGTGCAGTGCGGCTTGTGAGTTTAATGAGTTTTGTAGTGCTGATTTAGGTCGGTATTCCTGAGGCGAGACTATGAAGCCAGATATTCTTTGCATTGAAAGGGATGGATGCTCAGAAAAAGATTCCTTTCTGAAAGCTGATGGTAGAGTTGAATGAGCAGTTCACACCTTGCCTTGAAAAGGAGCATTCCTGTTGAGAGGAGAATACTACTGATCTGTAACTTGGTGCTCTCTAAATACTAAATGAAGAGTCTGGGAGCCTCCTCCTGGTTAAGCCGGGGCAGTGAACTGCAGAAAGCTGAGATAGGTTGGCCTTGGAAAGTTGGCGTTTGCTTCCTGGAGGAAATTGTACAGGTGGGAATTAGCTCCAACAGTTGCAGTGAACACTTGTGGGAGCTGCAGGTCCTGATATCAGTGCTGGCTCTGGAACTGCTTTGTGGTTCTGACCTTGAGCCAAGTCGCTCGACCCATCTGCAAGTTTCCTTATCTGTGAAGGAGGAGGCTGGCTGTGAGAAGATGGCAAAGCAGCCTTTGCAAAGCTTCAGAGCAATGGTGTAAGAGCTAGAACATGGAAACATGAATTTTCTCCCTTGGCTGGCTTTGAAAAATGGTGAAAGGAGTTTACCGCAATGTGAGAACTGACATATGGATGTAAAATGCTCACTAATCCTTCAGGTGTTGGGGTGGTACAGAGCAGTACTTGAAGCCTTGCTTGCTTTCCATTGCACACAGTCAGCAGAAATCTGATTGGTTTTATGATAGACCTTCTGCCAGGCTTGGCTCAATCCCAGCGAGTTCAAATAAGCTACAACGAGGAGCAGCTCTGAGTCCTGGGCTCTTTGTGAGGATTTGGCAGTTTGGTACTTGAGTGTGAAGCAGTTTCAGTGCCAAATCCTGGAACTTGCTTTTTGCTAGCAGGGTTCTAAACCAGAGCTTTGATTATATATCTGAACCACATGCAATTACACTGCGTGCAGTTTGTAATCATAATCCAGTAATCATTCCCAATAGTTGGTGTACAGACATATCCTGTAATGCTAAAACCTGTCAACTGAGTTGATCAAATAGAGGCTGCAAATTAGCTGAACAGCAGCTAGTGTAAAACTAAAAGGGAAGTTCAGGTGCAGCAGATGAGTGTGTTGGCAGCTGGTGTCAGTAGCTCACCATTTGCTGCTTCAGCAGAATACTTAAGCTGGAGTTCTGGCATAGAGAAAAAGTATCTCTGTTCTCTTTCATGACCTGTTGTATGAAAATGCTTTAATAAATGGGAATGTGTTTGCCTAAATTCTGTATATACATGATGTTACTGTTCTTGTCCAGATCTAACCTAAAAGCTAAAGTGCCATGAATGTCTGCTTTAATCATAACTGCATACACGGGTAAGAATCTGCATGGTAAAAACAATGTTTTCTCAATAGGCAGAACAGACTTGGAATCAATCACTTAAACAATTCTGCCTTTTTTAGGGAGGCAAACAAGCAGCATGTAAGATGTCAGAAATGTTTAGAGTTTGGACATTGGACGTATGAATGTACAGGGAAAAGGAAATACCTGCACAGACCTTCGAGGACAGCTCAATTAGCAAAAATCCTTAAAGAAAAAGAAAAGCAACTGTTGCTGCAGCAAAGGTAAGTCCTCTCCTGCAAGGAAGACTAAGTGATGCTTAGGTGGGAGCAGTTTTTAGTCCTGGCTAAGTTGGGCTGGGTTCACAGTGGTCATATAATCCTAAACTCTCTTGAGCTCCTTAACTGTGCCATGAGGGAGCCACTTTCAAGGATGAGGCTTGTTCTTCAAGGAAAGAACAACTTCCTAGGGCACACTTTTACTCTTTGCATAGCTTGCTTTGGAGGGTTATTTCTTGTCTGCAGAAAACTTGGATCTGCTTCAGAGTACTCATGTTATCATCTTTAAAGATCTAATAGTGAATCATTAACCAGAAAGCAAACAGAGCCTAATAAGGTTAATATTTACTTTTTGACAACCACGTACATGACTTTTCAGCATTAACTCATTTCAGCAGTTGTTCCAGGATCCTCCTATTTGCCCAGTGTTGATCCCAGGATTGTGATGGGTATTATGGAGGTCTCACTTCCGGGTTCCAGTAAAGCCCGTTGCTCACCCACCATAAAGTGTGAGTTGGGAAGGGAGGAGAGGTGAGAAAATGCTTATTCCTCAGCGGTGTTCCTGCATCCAGACAAAGCCAGGACACTCGGCTCTTGTGTATGGCTCTGGAGACAGGCACAGGGAAAGCAACCAAGTGCTGTGACTCTGATCTGATCTACAGGGGCCGGCTGACCCCTCTTGTGTAACCTAGTGTGCTCCCATACTTACACAAGCGTTAAACGCTAGAGGGAGGCATTGCCCTGAGCCTGCAGCCCCCGTTACGCTGAATGAAGTCCTGTCTCATAAAAGGTGCTTTGCCATCTAATTCCTTTTACTTGCAGGGATGCATCTGACCTGTGAAACACCTGGTTACCTATAGTAAGAGCCTTGATCATACAAGTATTAAAGTGTTTTCATACCATATGTGTGAAAATAAAAAATTGGGGAAAAATCTAGTATTTCCTGGCATACAAAAGGCATTGGGTAGTTTTGTTGAACTACAGTAGAGTTTACACTATTTCTTCTTTCTACCCTTTTCTGGAGTCTTTATCAACCCACTCTGCTGTCTGATCTCTAAATGCAACCTGTTTGCATGTTTTACTTCTGGGTTTGTATATTTAAAGTGGCTTCTTTAAATAGTGGCTAAATAGGTTTCAGTTGAGGAAAAAGTGTCCTGGTTCACAAGAGAACATACAACTTCCTCTTCGTATGTCAGGGGCATATTAAATTTGCTGTAAGGGTATGATGAAAGACTACTTGAATCCCACATGTTCCAGGTTGATTGATGTGCTGTGAATCTGCAGTGGATTGAGAGGAGCTTGTGCCTGGTGGGTTTGACTGAAAGAATCTTATAAAAGACCCCTAAAAAATGCAGAAGAGACGACTGGTTTTAAACCCAAATCCCCAGTGTTTTGTTAAAAGAAACTTTCTTCTGGGCCATTTTGCACTAACACTTCCTGTGAGTGTATGGATACTTGGGAATCTGAAAGATGCTGGGAAGCATCAATAATAAAATCATAGAATAGTTAGGGTTGGAAAGGACCTTAAGCTCATCCAGTTCCAACCCCCCTGCCATGGGCAGGGACACCTCACACTAAACCATGTCACCCAAGGCTCTGTCCAACCTGGCCTTGAACACCGCCAGGGATGGAGCATTCACAGCTTCCCTGGGCAACCCATTCCAGTGCCTCACTACCCTTACAGGAAAGAATTTCTTCCTCATACCCAATCTAAACTTCCCCTGTTTAAGTTTGAACCCATTACCCCTTGTCCTATCACTACGGTCCCTAATGAAGAGTCCCTCCCCAGCATCCCTATAGGCCCCCTTCAGATACTGGAAGGCTGTTTTGAGGTCTCCACGCAGCCTGGAGAAGAGAAGGCTATCAGTGAATCAATGCAGATAGGTAGGTCAGTGTCTTTTTGTACTTGAAAGTAATGCATGGGGAAGACTACGGGCTAAGGCAGGGTTTTACCCTTTGTTTCAATCAATTCAGTTACTGTTAAATACGGATATGCAGAACTTTTTTGCATGCCATCCCCAAATGTTGTATGAAGAGTAAAGAAGAGCACAAACATAACATGGAAAATTAGAGGTGAATTGCTGCTTTCTGTTGTGTTTTTTCCTTCCTGATCTGTAGCTACTGTTGTTTTCTGGTTTGAACAGTGGCTGAAGCAGCTGCCAGATGAATTTCAGGCAGTGTGGCTCTGCCAGTGAGATACCAGTTTCCAAGAGTTTAAATTCAACTCCACTGTGCTGCTATGGATTTAATTTTCCTGCTGTATTAATTAAAGCCATTGTTTCCCCCCCCCCCCCCCCAGCACTGGAGAAAGTACTGCGGAAAAGAAGACCAAGAAAAAAAGGTATGTGTGGGCTGGGGGCAGTGGGTGCAGTGTCTGTGTGTGACCTTGCTCTGGTGTTGCAGCAGGAGCGGAGAAGGGCTGTGTGGGGAAAGTCCACGTTGCAGATACAATTTAGATTCCCCTGCTTTTGGCCTGTGGCAGACATTTGCTCCTCCCTGTCCAGAAACTTTGTCCTCCGCTTCTCTCCCTGCTGCTTGTCCTGTCTCTACGTGATCCCGCTTTAATAGTAAAGATCTTCCCATTTCTGCCTCTAAGTTCATCGCCTGTGTGAGAATGGCACGCTGTCTGCTGGCCTGTAATCACTCCACCTAGCCAGCTTGCTCTTCCTTTGGTGTTGGTTCCCTTCTCATAGCAGCTCTCCCTCTCTGAAGCTTTGTCTAGAGAATGGAATAAACCATCAAAACCTCCAACCCTCACCCCAAACAACCCCCTCAATCCCAGAGCAACCCAAAAGCTGGGAAATAAACCTCCCCCCAGCCCTAAGTATTCATGTGAGCTGAGAACTTATAGACGTTATTTCTACTTCACTTTGCTTTAATGCTTCCTTGGGAAGTGGCTGCTGCCCTTGTTAGGAGAACTGTTTGGGACCAGCTGAACCCTGGCTGTAATACATGTGCTGATCGTGTTGGGGGGGTTACTTGTGGGGGATGCCTGTACAGCAACAGCCTCTTTGCATTGAGCTGACTGTTTTATGTCTCTAAATCGGACCTAAACCCTGGTTTTGGCAGATACTTAAAGACCAGGCCTCTTGCTTTGTGGGGCAGTCATTAAAGAAGCTGCAGCAGCTATTTTAAACACGCCTTTATTTTAGGCTGTCAGGTGGAATGTAGCTTCATTGGAATGCTTCTTGGTGAGTGCTGTGGTGCTGCTGTCAGAGTCTGTTTCACCAAAGGCTCCTTTCTCAGTAGTGTCCATTTAGTGTTGGAGTTACTCAGGACTGGGGAGGTCAGAAATTAACTGATTTCTAACCACTGTAGCTCGGACCTCTTCCTTCCTCAGCCTTCTCACAGGCTGCATTGGCGTAAGGATTTTCAGAGTATGGAAGCTCTAAACCAGTGTGGGAATAAAAAGAGCAAAAGGATTTATGGGTGAGGGGGTGGTTTGGTCACTTTTTCCTTTAAACTTTAAAACTCTTCTGTTTGCATTGTTTCCCTTTTTTATGCAAGCACCAAACCCATCAGTATAAACTCCTTTCCAGAGAGTTTGCTATTTATATATTTATGATGATACAGGAAGAATTAAATATGGAAAACTCAGCAAAGGGTCACCACTGAGTGTGGAAGTTTCAGATTTAAAATGAAGAAGCAGAAGCTGGGGCTCTGGCAGAACTGGTGAGCACTAACCTTTTCCATAGTGTCTATTTGTTTTGATATAAACAGTAATAAGTAAGCTACAGGCTTAACCAGAAAAACAGGATCTGCAAAAGAGCTCTTGTACAATCTTGTGACCTCAGGTGACGTGGAGCTGTCTCCTGGGTGCCTGTTGACTCCAAGGTTTCCATACTCTTTGGTTACTAACTGGAAGCCCACTTTATGCTTGGACCACAGAGAAGTGTGCCTGTCAGAAGGGTAGCTCATGCCTTAATTCACTCCTTTCTTCAGGCACCCAGCTGTGATTGTCCCCAAAATGGTGGATGTGATTTATGTTTAAAATCACCTGGGTTTGTAAGATGATGGCAGTAGAATTATAAAGGACAGAAAGTCTCAGAAGGATGATGGTGTCTGTTACAAGAGGCAGCAGTTCCATGGTTGGTGCATGGGATCAGGGGAGATGTTAACACTTGGGATCTTGTTTTGAAGAGAATGAGTCTCTGTCTGCTGGAGAAATGTTAGACTTTAAAGTGGTGTAATAGATCCCAAAATCTCAGGTGTACCAATCTATAGCATCTGGAATGTTACATTACCTGTCTGGGACAAGGGCAAGTAGATGAATTTTACTTGCTCCCGTCTCCATCCTCTTTCTACCAACAGGCCGCATATTGCATCACCTGAGAACAAGTACCTGCTTGTTTCTTCCCTCATAGCTCCAGCTCTTGCTTTCCTCCATGAGAAGCAGTATTAAGTGTTAAATCCTCATGTTGCAGATTCCAGTCTAAGTATTGGAGGTGCATGGACTGCTGCTATGGATTTTGTGGAAGGTGCTCAGGAAAAGAAAGGATTCCCGGAATGACTCTTGCCCGTATAAACTGGTCTCCACATCTAATGGAACTCTTTGGATTGAAGCTACTGGTCCCACTTTTTTTTTTGTTTCCTCATCTTAAGACTATGTTTTCACAAACAATAAGTCTGTATTTAACCAAGTTATGGCTTTATCTTTCATAAACAGCCATGGTGTCTGCACACACAGAGATAACATTGCCGATGTATTGTAAAGACTCCAGTGGTTCACAGCGTAACGCACCTGTCTGGATTTGTCAGCTGATGTGATGAAAACGACATTACTCTTTCTCTAACAGCCTTAGCACAGGCATTTCCTGAGATGTAATATTTATCCAAACCCTCTGATAGAAACTACTCCATTAATTTTCTAATGGAGATGTTGATCTTGAGAACAGCAGCCTCAGTAAGGGCAAAGCTTGGAAAAGAAATACAGAGGATACAGAAATCCTGTTGCAGCGTTCATAGTTCTGTCTATCTTGGATTGTTTCCACTGCTTCTCCTCCCCCTTAAACACAAGCATCCTGTAGTGGCAGGTACTTCGGGTTCTTTTGCCAGGAGTAGCCTAAGAACAGTTTCTGTTGAGTGCAGTTCTGACATTTGAGAAATCCCTGACAGAACTTCCACTGACTTTCACACTGGCAAAGTCTCCTTCTGCTGTGGGGTGCTCGGGATGGATTTGGTAGCTTTGCCCTGAGGCTTCAGTAGTTGAGGACTTCCATACTTCCCCTGCAGCCTCCGCCTTCTCTAGCCAAGTCTGTAAAGACACTCCTCAGTACTATCAACAAGATCCTTGCCAGCTTTCCAACCTCACCTTTTTGTGTAGTCCTGTTCTGGCTTAATTCATGCACGTGGTGTCATTGAAAAAGTGGGGGGAGGCACGGGAATTTGTCATAGGTTGTCAGGCCTGGAAATTTTCGGACCAAATAGCTGGTGTTTGGGTTACAGCCCAGTCTGAAGAACCCTGTGTAATGATGCTGTCTCCAGCAGGCCTGTTCTCATCTGTCTGTCTACTTGCTTTCAGATCTAAAAGTGTGACCAGCTCCAGCAGCAGCAGCAGCGCCAGCTCTGCTAGCGATTCCTCATCAGACAGTGAAGATTCTTCTGCCTCCTCTTCTGATGATGATAGTGACAGTGACGAGAGCTCCTCTACTTCCTCATCTTCTCCATCCTCGAGCAGTTCCTCCTCCTCTTCAGAGTTCGAATCGGATTCTAGTTCCTCCAGCAGTAGCAGCAGCAGCACAGACAGTAGCTCTGAAGACGAGCCGCCAAAGAAAAGGAAGAAGAAATAGTGTGGTACAGGGTGGACCTGATGGTTAGCGAGTGTGGGAACACTCCGCCGAGATGTCTTCAGCACATGGCTGCCAAACAGTTTAACCTGTCAACATTTCTACTGCTGAACCTTTCTAAGTGTTTTGCATAGCTGTTCGTAGGCCATGGGAGGTGTTAGATGGCACGTGAGACTTCCTGAAAGAGTATTTTTGTGGTTTATCCTTTTACGGAAAATTTTACTTTTTTAGTTGAAAAATCTATCATCAGATTTGTTTATATGAGCTAAGGTCCAGTCACCTGGATGTTTACATGCTGGAAAGCAAAAGCTTCTAACTGCATATCATGCTGTGCGTAATCCACTACTACTCTGTTCGTGACAGCTTCACTGACAGGTAGAAAAGCCTCTCAACTATTCAGAGCAGGAGTTTCATGCTGCTGGCTGTAGAGCACTGTTGTTGTGGAAACTTGAGTGTTGCACACGGAGGGCTTTCATCTCGCTGGTAATAAGCGTGTTAGACACCGCTGAGCTTTTCCTGAGGCTTCCAGGTTGAGTCTTAACTGCAACATTAAACTAGTGTTCATGTGTTAATGATCAGTATGCTACTCACTGTACAGAGCTTTTAGTCTTTTCAACTCGCCTCTTTCCTTAGCTCATGTGTTTGTAGTAATTTGTGAGACCCAAAGTGTCTATTGCAGCAGGGTGTGTGTGAGGAAAGGAGCGGGACACAGTGGGAGAGTTAGGACTGATGCTGCTTAGGAGTTTCATCTTCGTGCCTTTTTTTTGTAGACTAAATGTATCCTAGTAAGAGAAGGGCTTCAGTGGGTGTTTTATGCAACTCCACTGGCTTTCTATACAGAAATAGGGTCAGTAAAACCAGAGAAACAGTAGTGGCAAACAAAACCAGGCACT
This sequence comes from Myiopsitta monachus, assembly GCA_017639245.1. Taxonomy (NCBI): domain Eukaryota; kingdom Metazoa; phylum Chordata; class Aves; order Psittaciformes; family Psittacidae; genus Myiopsitta; species Myiopsitta monachus. The sequence goes on from CM029917.1 coordinate 23,248,669, forward strand.
ATTTTCAAGGAGGTAAAAAAAAGGCTGTTTTCACCGGATGCTCAGTAAGGAGTCGCCTTTAAATAGAGTTTCCCAAAGGAATGCGTTTCCCTTTTGATAGTTCTACAAAAACCTGTTGTGTGATGCAAGATGAGCAGTCGTGTTGTTGGGCACGTGGTGACTGGTGTTAGTCTGCAGTGTCATCAGTCCATTATCTTCATGTGATAGTGTGCACGTGTCTGTGAAAATCTGGCATGGGAGAAGCAAGTTAGTGCAAAACCAAACCAAACAAAAGCAAACCCCAAGCATCCCGTACTGCAGAACAAGTAGTGCTGGTTGCACAGTGAGACTTATTCGTTCTTCTGGTGGTTTGAAGCAGTTGGCGTTAGCATTTGTGATGCAGTCTCCTGAATTTCTTATTGTTGCAGTGCCCTTTTTGGGGGAGGGAGCATCACATATGGGAAAATTCTTAAATCTCTTGTTTAGGTAAACTATAGTAAGGAAAGTATTTTTTATATTTTTATGGACTAAGTAGCATGTAGAGTTCCTTTGGAATAAAGTGTGCTTATTTAAATGTTTGGTGTGCACGTTGGGTTCGTCTGTAATCGTTCCTGTTTTACAGAGCACTCTGCAGACTGTAAATAAAATTAGCAGAAAATTGTTTGTTGTCTTGAGTTGAATGTACCATTTAATGGGAAAAGTTAATAAATTATTAAAAAGCAGTTGCTAAGTTCATGCTTACTGCAAAGCCAAAAGTGAGTGATACCATGGTAAAGTGTGTGTGGAAGCCCTCTGGAGTATTGGACTGTGTATAGTGCAGGTTTAGGGCCATCTCCCTGTTCCAGTAAGCCGTGTGTGGTGACTGACACTGGCATGGTGGCAAGCGCAATGGTGGTGACCTCTTTGTTGTATGGGGATATGATATAAAGAGCCTGGGCTGTAGCTGGTTTGATGCTGTGTGGGATGGCAGCAGTGTAGTTATGAATTATAGAATCACAGAATAGTCAGGGTTGGAAAGGACCTTATGACCATCCAGTTCCAACCCCCCTGCCATGGGCAGGGAAACCTCCCACTAAACCATGCCATCCAAGGCTCTGTCCAACCTGGCCTTGAAGGAGGACTGTGGCGAGGAGCAGGCGGTGGTTGGGGAAGGAGAGGATGAGGTCAAGGCTCCCTTCACCGTCCTGTTAAGCCCATGCTGTGTTTCATTTCTTTAATGCTGCTGCTGTTCTCATGGAGATGGTTTTGTTGGCAATGCATCACTTCACACAGTGTAGCATTTCTCCACATTGAGTTTTCTGCTGAAGGAACTTAGAAGCCCTCAAGTCCTAAAGCCAGTCACTAAATTCGGAGGGTTGGGCTCTTCATGCATCTGTTTGTTTGTGTCTCCCTTGGACAAATTGGGTCCATTCACAAAGACAAAAGGAAGTGCTTGTGTGTGTTAGGTCCTGTCAGTGGGAGCCAGGATAAGGTCACCTAATTACAGCTGAGGCTATGGAGAGCTTAATTTAACCTCTGGTCTGCTGTTGGGTCACAAGTGGAGATTCAAAGACATGGCTTACTGTTTTCACTGGCTCTCTCATGCCACCAGCTGCAGATTGAGACCATCAGTCCCTCTGTACTCGGATCTTTCAAACATCCCTTTAAAATTGCCTTTTCTGTTTGCTTTGTCTCTACATACTCCTATTTTACAGAGTACGCCCCCAGCCTATCAAGAGCCTTACCCCATCATCTTCCCCATGATCACATCCGGACAGCTTGCTGGATGCTTTTATTCGGTTTTTACTTTTCAGTGGGAAAGGTATTTCTTTAATTACTGTCTTCCAGGGCTGTAGGCTAAGTACAAAAGATCATCAGTTTTGATTTAAAACCCACTTACTAGAAATTGTTATGGTTACTAAGCAGTTACATGAGACCTGGATAGCTCTGAAGAGCCTCCGTGTAATCCCTCCAATTACAAGCAAAGCTGCCCTTGCTAATTGAAGAGAAGCAATTGATGGGAGTCCGGCAGAAAAACAGCCTCGGGAAAAGGCATCACATTTCAAGGAGAAATGCCGTGAACTGGAGCGAGGGAGGGAGGCAACCTGATGATCTGGTCCAGGTCTGTGTAACATCAAACATCTGTCAGTCAGAAACAGGCTTTAGGACTCTCAGTGTTACGCAGTCTCTTGTGGCTTGATGGGCTGATTTATTTTCTTAGGGAGGACTCTAATAAATAGGACTTTTGCTATGAAATGGATTTGATTTATAAAAGATGATTCCATGTGTTTTAAACCCCATGGGTTTAATTTGCTGTATGAAATTGTATTTGCCCGAGCTCTGCCTTCAACCAGTCCCTGAGACATCAGTTGTCAGAGGCAGATCTTCACAGCCTGATTCCATTAAGGGACACCTTCCAGTAGAGCAGGTTAATACCAGAGAACGCTTGAGCGCTGAGACACAGTGTGTCAGAAACGTCGCTGCCGGAACACGGCTTCATGGACACCACTGAAACCCATGGGGAGGATGTGTCCCCGTGTTCTGTTGTTTGTTACTTGCAGGAGTGTTGCTCCCTCAGAGGAGCTGCCTCTGCCCTCCCTGCCCCTGTGCAGCAGGGCTGTCAGAGCTGTGTTTAGTTCCCAGGCAGGTCGGGTTCCACCCCAATGCGGTCACCTTTTGTCGTGGTGTCGGTCGCGTTGCAGCATCACAATGAACGTTTTCACTGCCCGTAAAGCAGTTACCGGCCGGGTCAGGCTGGCTCCGGGTTCAAACCGCTAGTGTGCCATTTTACAGCACTTCCTGCACGAAGGGTCTCTGCAATCACAGCATCAGAGGCTGTATTTTGATTCTGGGGTTCATTATGCCACACGGAAAGCACCGTTTGGGTCCTTTTCCCACCGTTCTGCTGCACTTGCAAAGAAATGATGAACTTTTTCCACCAAGTAATGAACTATTCAGAAAGCACAGCCCAGTGTTCAGTGCAGTTCCAAACCAGGTTATGTGGAAGGAGGTTTTGGTTGGGTTTAGTCTGATCTCCATGTTTACCGAGCATAGCGGGGTGTTTATTTCTAAAGGAGCCTCTCCTGGAGGTGACTTCAAAGCTCGTTCCGGATCTCGGTACCGCTGCAGGTGTACTGCGGGTGCGGGGTGCCCCGTGAACCGGGCTCGGTCGGGTTCCGGTACCCATCGGTTCCCCCATGGGCTCGGGTCAGGCGCTGCCGCGGTACCGGTAACAACAACGGGGCTCGGTCGGGTTCCGGTACCCATCGGTTCCCCACGGGCTCGGGTCAGGCGCTGCCGCGGTATCGGTAACCACGGCCGAGCCCCGCTCCCGCTCCCGCTCCCGCTCCCGCTCCCGCTCCCGCTCCCGCTCCCGCTCCCGCTCCCGCTCCCGCTCCCGCCCCTCCACGCGGGACCGCGCACCCCTCCCGCCGCCACCACCACCACGTGACCGGCGCCGCGGGGAGGGGGGCGTGTCTGCGGCACGCCCCGCCCCTCACCGCCGGGGTCACGTGCTCAATGAGTGCATTTCCACACCCCCCCCCCGCCGTTCCCTCCCCCGCCCCGTCGGTAGGTCACGTGAGCGGCGGCGGGGCTGCGGCGGCGCGGGGGCTGCCGGGTATCGCGAGTGCCCGGCTGCGGGAGGAGCCGCGGCCCGGCCCCGCGGGCGCAGGGACGGAGGCGGCCCCCGGCGAGGGCCGCAGGGCTGCCCAGGCCGACCCCGCCGCGCCGCCAGCCCGGCCCCGTCCCGCGATGGAGCGGCGGGACCCCTGGGGAGCCGCCGTCGCCTCCCGCCTGTGAGCCGCTCCCCCTCCCCCGAGCCTCATTCCCCGCCGGGGCCGGGCCTGCCCCTGCGCTCCCCGGGCTGTCGGTGACTCGGCGGCGACGGCCCCGTTCCCTCGGGGCCTCTGCGCTTCCATACGCACCCCCCCCCTGTCCCCCCCACCCCCCCCCTTTCTCCCCGCCCGGCGGGCCGGTGGCGGCAGCCAGGAAATGGTCCGGGCCTAGCGGAGCGGCGAACGGAGGTGAGACGCGGCCGGGGGTGGGGACGCGCGGGGACAGGCCCGCCCGCCGCGACCGGCGCCCCGCCGGCGGGGGGGATGGAGGGCGGGATCCCGGAGCGGAGCGGCCGCCGTCGGACCCCGCGCTTCCCCCCCACCCCCGGGCTCGGAGCTCTCCCATGCCGCAGCCCGGTTCCCCGAGCACCACCCCCCCCCCCCCCCGCCCCGCCGGGCTGCGGCTCCGGGCGGGCGGGAGCGCCCGTTCCGCGGCGCATCTCCTCCGCTTCACAGCGCGGTTTCCCCGAGTGAGGCGCCGGAGGAGTTACGCTCCCGGCGGTCACGGGGGGGAGGGGGGAGGTGTCTGTGCCGGTCCCGCCGCGTCCCTCCCGCTGGGGAGCAAAACCCGGGCGGCCCCGAGGGAGGGGACGTGCGGAGCCGTTCGTGGAGCCGGTGCGTTCCCTTCTCCCGGCCTTTGGGTTCGCTCCTTTTCCAGTAATTGACGTCAGGGCTTTGTTCCTTCCCCTTTGCTCTCTGCGTTTTAGGCCCTGAGCTACTCTGGGGAGATGGAGCGGGGCAGGATGGGTGCTGCGGTGGCCATAGGAAATGGCTCTGGGTAGGTGCTGCCGGAGGTCAGGAGAAGGGAGACTCCCGGGGTTCCTGACACACCGTCATCGCATCCTCCTTGTGAGTGATGAGGTGTAGTTACGTAAAGCAGCGGCCCTGCTGAGGACCGTGTGGTGCTGTGTAGTCAGAGGAGCCATCACGTAACGTTTCTGGAGCTGGGGCTGACGGATGCTTTGAGGTTTTCAGTTTTCTGATGAACAGAACAAAGCAGGGGAGTGTCGGGAGGGGTAACGCAGGTGTTGGGGCTTTCGCTTGCGGGGTCGTTCGCCTCTTGAAATGAGAAAGCGCTTGACTTTGTTTCAGGGGAAAACTGAATGCTTGTACCTGTGTCTCAAACGCAGCCTGAAAGGATGATGTACTCGTGAAAAGAGAGTGCTGCTGTGCAGGTGTGGATCCCTCTGTTTCACAGCGCTTATTATGGACTTGTTTGATCATTTACTTATAAAGACAGAGGGTTTTAGCCATTCTTGTGTTCCCATTGCTGTCAGTCTTTTGCCTCCATGCGAGCTGAAGAGGGGCTTCCTCAGCATCCGTAATCTGAAATCAACTTGTTCTGCTCAAGCCTGTGCTGTTGTTTGTCACCTTATTGCCAGCTCCCTTCTGGCCACTGAGCTTCCCAGGGGGGAGCTTCTGGTTCCTTGTGTTCCTTTGGAACTTGTGGGGATTTCTGTGAAGTGGCTGGAACACGGAGCTCTGGGCCCCGGGGCAGGATTGCGCAATTCAGAGTGCTGGTTGTGCACTGGGTTTGACATTTTGTTATCGCCTCTAATGAGAGGAACCTTATTAAACCCATAGTGTTACTGTTGTGTTGTCTGCCTCGGCGCAGCGGGATGTACACAGCCCTCTAGGTACTGTACAGGGGTGTTATACTGCAGTTATACAATGGTTTGTAATGGTAATCGTGCAGCTCTTGTTGAAAAGAAAGAAAGTGTTACCCTTTGGCATTATTAGTATCTTGGCTTTATTAATGTATCACTATTAATTGTAAAGACTTCCTAACCGCTTTACAATGGGTTTGCCGCTTTGGGCACGAGCAAGCTCTCCTCTGTTGAGCGCTTTTGACAGTGATGAAAGAAAACTGTACATTTCAACTCTAATCTCAAAAGCAGGTTCAGGTCCTTGGTATTTCCTTTCAGTATCTCTGCAGTTCTAGTTTTCTGACTTCTCTCCTGTGTCTCAAACATGGACTGAGCCCCTGGGGTAGGCTTTGTGCAGGAAGGCACAGAGCAACCAGAAAAAAAGGAGCTCATATTTGTGTGTTTTACTTCCCAGTTACAATGATCTCAACTTGATAAAAAGTGATAAAACCTCAGTGGAATATTACTTGAATGTTTAGGTTGTCTTTTTGGTGAGCTGGAAGATACAGGTGCTTTTGTGTGCTTATGACCCAGCTATCTAATGAGAAGATGCCGCGTGCTTTTATCTGCAGAAGCCATCCAGTTTGTGCAGCTCCGGTTTTGTAGATAAACAGTTGCAGCAGAAATCTGTCCTGACTTCACAGTTGGTAGATAATAAGTTGGCAGTAGTTCCTTCTTCCTTTTGTAGCTCACGGCTGCTGGCAAGGATGTGCTGCTGCACTTCATTTTCCACCATGGGTGATCCTGGATGTTGGGTATGACCAAAGACAGATGTGACTTGTGCATTACTGACTGAGAGCACGGTTACAGTGTCTTTTGAAGTGGACCGGGGACTCTGAACAAGTGATGGTCTGTCCGTGTCTCCCCCTGTATTTTCAGTGCTTCTGAAGGTTGCTGTAACTGCTCATGACCACTTCTGACGCTTTCCTTCCTCCTCATCCTCTTGTTCTGTGAGTTTTGTAACCGTTGCTGCCCTTGCGCTTTGCTCCAGATCAGCAGCAAGGTGTGTGTGGAGCTGGGAGGAAGGTTAGTCCTGGTTGGGGTCTCCCTGTGTGAGGGTGTAGGAGCAGCCTGGAGATTTTAGCGATACTGAGGTTTCCTTTCTGCTGCAGGAACTGTTCATGGCCGCATAATTTCAGATTGTTCCTCGTGTGTGGTCTGTTCTGCAGGCACCTTTCCTTTCTGCCCTTGCCAGAATCTCACAGTTACCTTCAACAGGGGCTAAGAAATAACTAAACTTAAGCCCATCTCCCTTTGTTATTCCACGTTAATGTCTGTCTTGGAGTTTGTATCAATGTTGGTGTCACCTTTGCAACGCAGTGAGAAAACAGCTCAAACTGGGGGAGGTGGAGAGGCTGTAGGATGGAGAGAGGTCTGTCCGGGGCTGGGTCAGGAAACTTTTATCGGGTTACATTTAGATGTAACAGTTGCGGAGCAGGGTTGGGTGTATGTAACATTCCTTGCTAAAATGTGTTCAATAAATCAGGTTCATCGAAGAGCAAAGCTAAAGATGGAGGAACTTACCTGGCCATTATTCTCCTCTGCAGGTACTGATGACTAATGAGATGCTCTCCACCTTGTGAAATTATAGGGTCTCTGTCCCTGCTTAGGAAGTATAACTGCACAGGCTCATGCTCCTTCCTGTCATCAGGCTGTTCTCCTCTGTTCAGTTTGAGTGTTTAAGGTAGCTCTGCTCTCTCACTGCGTGTTTTCTCCTCTGGGAACCCAGGTTTATTCCAGAGCTGTCCCAGAGTGCTCTGAAATGGAAGGCTGAAGCTGTCCCTGAGTCCTGCAGAGGTGCCCAGCCCAGTGCTGCAGCACAGCACTCGCCTCCTCCCCTGGGGCTGTGCCAGCTTCGGCCGTGCTGTCCAGAATTCCATTTCCCTATAGCTGTGATGTTGCTTCATGCACTTGTGTCTGATCTGGTGTCTGCCATCTCCCCACGCTCCCACATCCTTGCTACTTCCCAGGTTTCTTTCTCCAGCTTTGTGTTTCAGACCTCTCTTTTCCCTAATGGAGTGATCTGTATTTTCTCCCCAGGTGCATTAGCTTCAAGTTGTCATGTCTCTTGTTCTTACTCGAGTCATTAGTTCTTGCAGGTGAATGTAAAACTGGGGTTATTAACTGGCAACAGTGCCGGGTACCAACAGGGCAAGTGTCTCCCTGTGCTCTGTCCCGTGCGAGAGAAGTTCTGCCCTCAAGTCCTGAGCTAATTTTCTTCTGTTAACAGCTCATTAGCAAAAGCCTTCCTGCACTTTTCAGTTGAGCTGCCCCATCTCAGCAGTACCTCCCTGCACTGCTCATTGCCCCCTTTTACTGAGCTGCCTCCTTCTACAGCTCATCTTGGCTTTTGTGTCATAACATTTACTGATTATTTACTCGGAGGGGTTGTTTGCCATCTTTTGTAATGAAACAAATATAGATTGTACTTTTGGTGTAATCCTGTCATGGTTGTGTTTACAGGAGAGGCTGTTCCATCATCCCAGGTCTCTGCCTGTGGATAGGTGCAGTTCCCTGCAGCCTCACCGGGGTTTCTGGCTGTTCATTCCCAGTACTCCAGTAGGGACAGAGGACTAGAGAGAGGAAACAGGCCAGAACAATGGTGAGGTTCTTCTCAGCATGAGCCCTGTGTTTATTTACCAGCAGAGGGTTGATGTGTGCCCTGCTATTGGCAGGTCCCAAGAGGAGCTTCAAGATGTTTGTCTTTTGGACTGGGCTCCAAACTTCCCTCGGGTTTTAGTGGCTTATTCATGGAGGGGCCGAAGCAAACCCTGGGAATGTGTGTGCCCCTCTGGAGCCCTTGGGTGACTGTTGGGGTTGGGGAGAGCGGTGGAGAATGTGTCAAATCAATGCGGATCCCTAAGCTTAGTGCTTTGCAAGCTCCATAACTTGTACTGTGTGTGGTATTGAAGTGAGGGCACCAAGGGTTGGTTTGCTGTAACTGTTATCTCCAGGAAACCAAGCTGGGTACTTGCTATCTCCCTAGAGTGGAATCACACATGGATTTATTTACAAACACTTCCCAACTTTACAAGAATTGTAACAGAATGTTTAAGTTTTCGAAGCGAACGTTGGGAACGTGGTGTTTCTAAGCAGCGGTTTGCTTAAAAGTGTGCTTCAGATAGGAGGAATTGTTTCAACTTGTCCTTAGCTCACATTCTAAGGTTTCTCCAGGGTAAATCGCTCCATATTAGACAATTCCCTCAACAGTTTTGGTTCCTGCTGACATTTCACAGCACCGAACGGTCTCTCTCCTCCAGGTGAAGTGGATCCGTGTGAGCCTTTGCTTCGAGTCTGTCATCAGGCAGCGAGGTGGGAAATGGAAACGTGCTTCCGATACAGAAACCAAATAAATATGGGAACAGAGCAGATGTTCTGTTGCTGTTCTTGCTGTGCGTGGTGTGGAGATAGCGAGGCTGCAGGCACCTCCCCGTGGATAGACACGGGCTCACAGATAAATGTGCAACCACCCTGCAGCCATAAAAGGCAATGTTAGTGTAACTGGTCCTCCAGCATCGTGAAACCTGCACACGAGTTGTGGTACTGAGCCCACAGGCACTTGTGTTCAGTGCTTTTCCCCTCTTGTGCCTTAGGGCTGTGTGCAGCAGGCACCCGGCCTGCGCTTCCCTCACTGTGATCCTGCTGCGAGCGTCTGCTTCTAAGTTAATATTTAATATTTGTATTGGTTCTCTGCAATATTTGGGTATAAATTAAGCTTCAAAATATGAAACATTTACTCGCATGTATGTCACCATCTGTGCTGGCATCGCTGTGGAGGCTCGGTAGCTGATCTGGATGTACGTCTTTGTGACTTCACCTGTGTTCTTTTGCTTCTGCATTTCATTTACTTTCCAAAAGGCATTGAAGAGGTTTCAGTGGTGGAAGTGCTTAAATGCTCTTTATCAGGCTTTGATGTGCGCAAGTCGTGAAAGTGAGTAGGATGAGGAGGTAGGAGTCCGCAGTTATCTTCCTCTGGTTTGGCTGCAGGGGAGCTTATGGAAGTGGGAAGGAAATCTTAAGAAGGAATTCTTCCAGGTGCAGGAGCAGGCTGTGCCCATGTGCTGGGAGGCTGGCCTGGCAAGCAGAGAGCTTTGGCTGGGATTCAGGGAACAAAGGAGAGTTTATGACCTTTGGAAGAAGGTCAGTAATCCAAGGGGGAATGGTCAGTGACCTGCTGCACCACTGAGACACACGCAAGTGTCTGGGGCTGGATGTCATCCATTCTGGGGTGTTGAGGAAGCTGATGGAAGCACTCACTGAGCCTCCTTCCATCCTCATCACCAGTCCTGGCTCACAGGGGAGGTCCCGGTTGCCTGGAGGTCAGCAAAGGTGCCTGTCTACAGGAAGGGTGAGAAGGAGGATCCCGAAGGAGGATCTGTCAGCCTGACGTCGGTGCTGGGAAGCTCATGGAGCAGGTCACCCTGAGTGCAGTCATGCAGCACGTAGAGGACAACCAGGCGATCAGGCCCAGGCAGCACAGGCTTGTGCAAGGCAGGTCCTGCTTGACTAACCTGATCTCCTTCTGTACAAGGTGTCTCGCCCGGTGGATGAGCCGGCAGCGTGGCCAAGAAGTCCAAGAGCATCCTGGCTTGTGTTGGCACCAGTGTGGCAGCAGGGCCAGAACAGGGACCATGCCCTGCACTGGGCACTGGTGAAGCTGCATCCTGAATCCTGTGTTCAGCTCTGGGCCCCTCACTACAAGAGAGACATTGAGGTGCTGGAGTGGGGCCAGGACAGGGCAATAGAGCTGGTGTAGGGCCTGGAGCACAGTGTGATGGGGAACGGCTGTGGGACCTGGGGGGTTCAGTCTGGAGAAGAGAAGGCTCAGGGGGGTCCTAATTGCTCCCTACAACTGCCTGAGAGGAGGATGGAGCCAGGAGGCGGCTAGGCTCTGCTCCCAAGGAACAAGGGATGGGACAGGAGGGAACAGCCTCAAGCTGCACCAGGACAGGTTTAGATGGAGCTGAGGAACAATTCCTTCCCCACAGGATGCTTAGGCATTGGAACTGCTGCCCAGGGCAGGGCTGGAGTCACCGTCCCTGCAAGTGCTCACACACCGTGTAGAGGAGGCCTCAGTGCCATGGGTCAGTGGTGGCCTTGGCAGTGCTCCGGTAAGGGTTGGATTCAATGATCATAAAGGTCTTTTCCAACCTGAAGGGTTCTATGATTTTTTCTTTTCCCCTATAGGAGAGGGTAAAAGCAAACCAGAAATGCCACATCAAAATGGGGATGTAGTTTGGGGGTGATGCACTGTATTCTGTGGGCAGAGCAGTAACCAGAGTTTCTGGAGAGAAGAGAAATCCCCAATCTGCCAGTGTAATTTTCCATTGCTCTTAGCGCAAACATTTCCTTAGTGAAGGGTAATTAAAAACTGGCTTGGTCAAAGTCCAGATCTGAAAATTGAGCTTCAGAAAAGCAGAACATGGAGAAATGGGTTAAAGGACTTAATGAAGGAGCATGTTGTAAATGTAACGTAGTGAGTTGTGCTGTGTTTGGGCATAAATAAGAGCAGTAACCTGATGGGAGGAGCTGTGATTGAAAAACACTTGATTGGATAAAGTTATCCTGGTATTATTTTATTCTTGTGAGTTCAAGGCCCTTGAAGCATAAAGATTGGCCAAGAGGAGGTGAAGTGGACTCATGTTTTTCCTCTCGCATGTCTCGTTTTGATGTGCTGGGTGGGCCTGTGTGGAAAAGAGCTTACTGATGGGTTGGTTTGTGTGGTTTGAGGAGGTTTTTGGATGTTTGGGTGGGTGGGAGCTGGCAGATTGTTTGGGATTTGCCATTAAAACCTTCCAGTTCTCATGTGGTTTGTGTCAGTGGCTCTGGTGTGTAGCAGCTGCAGTCCAGGCTGGCTGTGGAAAGCCCTGTGGCCACTGGACCTGCTTAATGCAGTGCTCTAAATTGAGTGGTGAAGTTTGGGAACCACTGTATGTAAGTTTGTCCTCGTGATGCTGATAGGATAAAGAGCATCATATTAAAACATTGGTCTGACACAGTGAAAACTCTGCTGTAGATAAAGATGAAGAGTGGAAAGGTTCTGGAGCAATGATGACTTCCTCCGAGATATCCACACCAATTGTGTTTAATAAGGGGAAGAATTCAGGTAAGAAGTTAGTGCTGTGACACCTCCTTAACCAGTGATTATGTTACCTGTGTTTTACCAGGCAAGTGCTTTAACAAGTGCTCTTCAGCTTGAATTTGTTAATCTCTAATGACCTCCTAAAAAAGGCTTCTTTTTTTTTCCCCTTCATTTGTTTCTCCGATTTTTCCCTTTTTTAAGGAAAAAGGTGTGTTCTTTTATGGGCACATGAAGAAAGACCCTTCTGCTGAATCCCTGCAGGTTGATTTTTCAGTTGTTTTAGTAAATTTGGGGTTTCTTTTGCTAAATGCTATTCCCATTTGCTGTGCTGATGCTGAGGGAAGCACGTGTGCTTGCTCCTCCTGCTCTCTCTTCATGGCACGTGCCCACATGTATTTATTCAGGGGATGTTAAAATCTATTCAGCCGTGAATTAAAACTAAAGTTGGTCAAAACCTGGTGTGGTTTCTCTTTCAGAGGAGTGCACAATTGGGATCTCGCTGGTTGGTATAATGCGATTTCTTGCTAGCAGGAGCGTACTTTGTATTCATGCAATTTATTTTAATCCATTATACAACTTAATGTACTTTTTGTACATTATTATGTGTAAGTAAATAGTGAATTATATGTTAAAAAAATTAATCCCTGCTTGTACTTAGCAGAATTCAGTTAATTCAGCCAACAGCAAGGAGCTGCCGCCCGTGCCAGGAGCCTAAGGCAGCAAAACCCTTTCATTGAAGCTAGTTTGTCCACCGTATCCCTGGAAGCTTCAGCAATGAGAAGCATTTCATGTTCTGTAGCAGCTGAAAGGGGCTTATCTGTTAACAGAGACATTATCGGGTTTAACTTTGCAACAGGCTGACACGCTGACAGCCTCCCTGTGAACCGCGCTGGCCTGTTGCGTTGAGTGTTTTGAAATACAACTGAATTTTGACAAGGCTTTTGCAAGGTTGCTTGTGGTTTTTGTTAAGTTCATCCAGCGCAAAGCTCAACGCCTTTCTCTGGTGGCACATTCATCGAGTCTCACTGACTGTAAAGTACATACGTTGTTATGGTTCTATGTTTTGTAGTTTCATGTCTGTCAAGTCTTTTAGCTTATAGCTCAAGTGTCTGAAGACCAGCAGTTCAAAACCAGCTTGCACATCACCTTTCCTAGTTATTAAATGCTGAAGTTAAGGTTTGGGTCTGGGTAGGCACCATTTGATTCCCAGCTGCCCTGTCTGGGATACAGATCCCTGGGAACAGGGAGCAGAGTGACGCGTGTTCTGTCTGGGGTGTCTCTGGGGGCTCAGTCTTCTTGTGCTTCAGTCTGGTAGACCTGTGAGGAGCACGACTTTAGTTTTAAGGCCACATCCAGAAAAGAGAGGAAAAGCTGTGAGAATTCTGGGGGAAAACAAAAAAGACCTTAATGTCATTAGGGAAAGAAAGGTAACATTTTAATGCAAGGGTTTATATAGTTCAATTAACATTTACCAACTGTTTTCCTGAAGTCATTGATATTTCACTAAACGTCTTGGTACTCGGTGGTTGCTGGAGTTGTAACATTTTCCTCAATCTGCTTCCAGGGATTCTAAAACGCAGGTGGCATTTTATAGGTAGGATGAAAGGTTCCAGCTTTCCAGCTTTTTTAACTAGTGTTTGTTTGGAAGCTCTGCACATCAAAGCTGTGGCTTTCCTGCTGCATTTCAGTTTGCCTCTCTAGATAGTTCTGGTCCCTTCCTCTCGCTTCCAAATTCATTTTGCTTTGTCTGCACATTTTAAATCCTCCTCTGCCCTGTGGGTATTCCCAAAGTTTAACTCGTGGGTGTCTCCTATCTTCATTGTACTTGCATTTAAAAAGACAGTCTTATGTTATCAGACAGTTATCCAGGTCTTGGAGGTCTCGTGTCTTTTCAGACCAATAGTGATGCATTTGGTAAAATTCCTGTATATAGGAAGGGCTGAAAACTGGGAATTGGAGTTAAAACTCTTATTCTCTCTTTTCTGGTACTCAGAATCATGGATCCGTTGTTTTCCTCTGTTTCTGAAGAGTTAAATCATCAGATGTAGTTCCTTAACTGTGCCGACCTGCTCTCCAGCATCCTTCCTCCTGTTTCATCAGTTGTAACCACATTGCGTGTTGCAGACAAAGTCTGCCTGTGACACGGCGATGCAAAAAACACAGGCTGTAATTTCATGAGACTTTTGTGCATTTTGGGTGTTTTGTGTGTATTCGTTTGGATTTTTTTATTGTTGTTTTGCTTTAAACAGGTCACTTATTCCTGCTCTCTGATGCTGATATGATTGGTTTGGGGACCACAGGGCATCAAATTCAGCTGTGTTTAAAAATAACCCTACCCCCAAAATACCTATTTTGAACCTGCACAGATTTCCCCCGTTCAGCTGAACCAGCTCCAGGAAATGCTGTGTCAGCACAACCAGGAAAGTGGTGCGGGGCAGGAGTTGCTTTGGACCAGGGACTTGGAACCACAGCCGAAATACACAGTCCAGTTTTAAAACCTGCCTTTGCTTTAAGTGCCGAGTAGAGCTGGGCACAGGATGTTTTAGTGCCCCAAAATACTTTATTACTGATGATCATGTGGTGAAGATGCATCAAATAAAAGCTGTGTTTAGCAAATAAGCTGTGCTTGAAAGAGCAAGGGGAAGAGGCAGAGATGCTATCGGTGCTTATATGGCACTGTCATGTGGAAGAGACCTTCCTGCTGCAAGCACTTACAAAAGACCCAAGCGGTTTATGCAGTGGCAGAATGTATCTCAGCCCCTCGTGTTCATTTGAGTACATCATGCAGCAGAATGCCTGCACCTTGGTTGTGGTGAGATGTCCAAGATGAATGTCTGGTGGGGCAGTGCAGGCAGGTGATGGTTAAGTAAGGCTGGGAAGGGCAGTTACACCTGGGTAATGCATTTGATAACCTCTCTCTCCTTGCTTCTAATGTAGTTCTGTTAAGATAGAAGAAGGAGGTGAACCTTGAAATGAATGGGATTCTTTCGTTTTGCCTTTTCACTTTGAGTTTATATGGCACCTCATTAGAACAGTCTCCTGTTTGCAGTCTTACACAGAGTGTATTTATCAGAGAATTTCTGTGGAGTGAATCCTTTCTTGGTCTTAATGCCACAGAGTTCAGAGCACTCAAATGTCATGATGTCTTTCATGAAAGTAAATGAACGTGAGGAAGTCAGAATTATAATAGCTCGATTAATGTTGGATGTCTGAATAACTATTGCTTAATAAAACTTAAACACCAATTGTCTTGGCTTCAAAGTTTAAACAGAAAAACAAGTAGGCGCAGGAATTCCTTTATTAACTTTCTGCCCAATTAAACTGCAGAATACGGTTGGGAAACAGTATTGGAATCTGCTTTCGTTAGCCTGTGTGGACATGAAGAGATGGCATGTAAACGTTTTGTGTTTGATGGTCCATCTTTGCCCTGTGGGAGCTATAGAATCTACCAGCGGTGGAGAATGGAAAGGGTGAGGAGAATGTTGTTTGAGTGTGAGATTAAATTGGGGTGAAGTTTGTGGAGTTGAGATTTGAGTGAGAAACACAATTGTGTCCCCAGTGGAGGTCAGGGCTCTGTTGAGCTCAGTCTGCACTGTAGGGCTTTTGGTCTTGTTATCTTCTGAGCTGTAGGATGTCAGGACTTGAACTTCAGATGATGTCAAAAGGAGTATCATGGCCTTGGTTTTAAGACAACCTTGTATCCTGACAGCAGTGTTGGTGGCGAAGCAAATAGAAATGTAAAAACTGGAAAGGCAATTTGAGATCTGCTTCTCCTAACAGCAGAGATGAGCTTTACTTCCCTCTTTGGGCTTGGTTATCGGTACAAGAGTATGTGGAGGCTCCTCTGTCTTACCTGACTCGTGGTCCTGACTTGGCGTGGGGATCAGTGCAAAAAATGGCACTTTTAGTCGATTGTGGCTTTGCTGTGTCACAGCATTCAGTCCCAGAGATGCTTTTTTCCTTTGAGCATCAGTAGTGCCACTGTTGGTTGTTGCTCTGGGGTTCTGTGTCATCTGCCTCTGCAGTTGCACCAGTGGCAACTGATGGAGGAATGAGCCTTGTGTCCACCGAGAGGAGAGAGCAGGGAGTTGTGGCTTCCTGGAGTTCCCCATTGCTCTACTGTTTCTGAAGAGACAGGACAGACAGGAGGGACTGAAGCTGATGTCCTGTGACAGCTCTGCTCTGCGAAGAAAAAGAGCTGGGGACATTTCAGTGTAAGGTTATCGGGGGCAGGGGGCACCAGGTGCTTTCATTACCCTGTAATACTTTTGCACGAAGATAGGACATTTTAAAGAAAGGGTAATTTTGGGTCTTTTAAGATCCCTTTAGTAAATTGCTTCAAACCAGTCTTGCAAATTCCTCCTGGACGTAAACAGTTTAAGCTATTTCAGTAGTATGTTTTCAATATGGACTTCAGACATGGTTTTAAATGAGCTGGATTGCAACTGCTGAAGTTAGACATTGCCTCCTTAACTTGGCTTCTAAAATCCAGTTGCTGGGTGTTAACATTTACCTTGGCCACAATGCAGCCCTTACTTCTGTGTGCCGAGTCTCCTGTATGGTGAATAATACACCCATTTCTCATCTGAACCTGTTTAATGGAACATTATACTCACAGAGCCTCTTTAGTTCTAAAGGCTCCCCAAGTCCTTTTTCAGCAGTCAGTGTTGAGTTACCAGTGATGGCCGTAGTTCTTTTATCCCTCACTGTGGTTCAGTGGCTTCTCACATAGAAGGTGCTGGCTGGTACGTGATAACCTGATACAGTTCTGCAGGATGAAGGGGGAGTGGGGGAGTGTGGCAGTTAAAACTGAAGAGCAGGATGTAATCAGTTGCATCGTAACTTGACGTGGATGCTGGAGTTACCAACGTGCTCTCATAGAAAGTTCTGTGGGTTCTTTCCCAGCTAACGGTGGGGAAGGATGTGTGCTCATCTCCGAGCAGCGGCAGCAAGTCCAGGCACATAGCGCTATCCTGGGGATTTCTGCCGTGGTTGGGAGCTGGGTAGGAAGGAGAAGTGCCTGCAGCAAGCTGGGAGCTCTGCCCTCCCTGGGAGAGCTCGGCACACATTAACCTGACCTAGGCCAACTCACTGCTTTTGGTTTATTTTGTTTAAAGCTCTCCCACGCTCACAGTCCATACAAAGGTGCTCGCATCCAGCTCCTGCAGGACCCTGGGAGCATGCAGGAGGAGTCCCTGGCAGGAAGGGTGGGATAGGAACATTGATGTTTATATTCCAGAAATGAGAAATGTTTATATTAATATGACTCACAGGCTTATATTTGTGTCTTATTCCCAATACAATCGTGTTTGTGTTGTGTTCCCAATAGCTCAGACCTTCTAATGAAACCTTAGAAAGAGGGACAGCTCTCTTCTGGAGATGGAGCTCTGCAGGGGTTCATCCTCATCAAAATATCGAAACGAGATTATGGCTCAAGCTGCTTTATGTTCACATACATAATCCTGCTGCATGAGTGTGCCCAGCAGTGAGTTGATTGAAACTGGGGTATAATTTAAGAGTAGCACTGGTATTCCCAACCTTTCCTTTGGTGGAGCAGATGCCGTTTGCAGCTGGAGCCACCCCAAACCAAACACCCCTCCCTTGGCACAGAAAACCTCTGCGGTATTAACCAGAGCTGAGAGCGAACTGCAGCCTCTGTGTCAAAAGGTACGAGGGGGAGAAATAAAACAGAAGACCTCATCCTTTTGAGGAGTTGTTTTTTCCTGTTTCTTGACACATCCTAATGTTATTTGAATTCTCTGTAAACTCTTGTTCTTGGTTTTGTTCCTTATTTCAGTGTTTTAAAACTCCATGGGAACTACTTTAATGGTCGCAGTGCTGTTCTTACAGCGTTGGGGCTGTCCTTCAGCGGCATCCTGTTTGTACTTCTTTGTGCAAAGCTGTACCATTTTAGGAGGAAATGTTTTATTTCTCTCTGTGTTTTGTTTCCCATAACACAGAAAGCAAGAAGTTTCCACTACACGTTTGCTGTTACGTGAGAAGTGTTAACTAGTTCTTGGTGACACTACAGCATGGTCCTGGGTCGTGTGTTGGTGGCTTTTGTTAATTGTGTTGTTGAAGGGCAGTTATATTTTAGTTTCTTTTTTTTTTTTTTTTTTTTAACAGCTCTGATGTGTGTGCATTTGTAATAGGAGCTGGCAGAGGAGCATTTTAGGTTTGTGTATGTGATTTTTAGGTATTGGTAGTGATGCCGTAGTTGATGCGCAAGTTGGGAGAGACATGCCATGCTCCTTAGCTATAAGGCAGAAGCTCTTCCCTGTGAGGTGCTGAGGCGCTGGCACAGGGTGCCCAGAGAAGCTGTGGCTGCCCCATCCCTGGCAGTGCTCAAGGCCAGGTTGGACACAGGGGCTTGGAGCACCCTGCTCCAGTGGGAGGTGTCCCTGCCCGTGGCAGGGGTTGGAGCTGGAGGAGCTTGAAGGTCCCTTCAACCCAAACCAGGCTGGGATTCTATGGTTATGATTCTGTGCTTAGATGCTCCATGATGTTCATGGTGAAAGTAAGAAAAATACTATAAATAAATCGCAGGTATCTCTGGGAAGGAATTGGTTGCAGCATTGAGCAGTTTCTGTTATATTTAAATGCCTTCTGAAAACTCCATTCCTTGGTGCAAGAGGGTTTCCAGCAGTTTTATTCCCTCCTTATAAATAAGTAAATAAATAGCGTGTGTTGCCCGTGCCCCCTGCAGCGGGGTGTGCCCTGCACAGCGCTCTGGATGCTGATGTGTTCTCTCTGGAGACTTTATCATTCGTGGCCAAATGCTGTCAAACAGCATTTGTGTTTCATCACAGCCAATGAACCAGCACTGGGTAAATGACCTATTTGGTTTCTCTTACTTATGAAACCAATTCAGATAGGAAAAAGCCCTTGAGTTATATGAGGATGGCTTGAAGGAAGTGAGGGTGTTGCAAACACGCTTTGAAGACCCACTCAGGGCTGTTTGCAAAGTGGTGGGTTTAGGTCCCTTTTTGATGGGTTGCAAGTGGAGGGTTCCTTGGGCAGACCTTCACCTGTGATGGTTTTGCCTTATAGTGTCTGGGAAGATGGGGAGATGCTGGTGGTGTGTGGGGAGCTGGTGAACTTGTGCAAGGGAAGATGTGGTTCAGGAGGCATGAGGAGGAGCTGTGAGTCCTGTGCCTGTACCCAGGGGTTGGCCCCATTGCCCTCTGTGTTGCCAGTGAAGCTTTGGCAATGTGGGAGTATTGGTTTGGCTTTTTAACTGAAAGTGTGGTCCAACAGGCCCGTACCTGGGATGTGCCCCAGAGCCGAGGGAGCGGGAGGTGGGAAGCGGGAGAAGGCAGCAGCAGGCAGCGCAGTGGCAGCGCTGCCATTTCATAACACACGATGCTGATTGCTTTAGTGAACGCCAGCCAAAGCCATGCCCTTTTTGGATTAGGGATGAACAGAAATACCAAATGGGATTTAGTGAGATGTTGGAATGAGAAACGAAAGTTGCATTTCTGGTATGGATGACTCGAATGACGCTCAACTCGTTCATGTGCTCAGCACATCTAGAGCCACAGTTAACAGTGGTTAAGGAATATGCGCAAGTGAATTTAGTGTCAGAGGTTTCTGTGAACTTCCTGATGAATTTCCTGCTTTTTTTCAGCTCTTTGTATTGAGCAGGAGAAGAGGCATGGGGCTTGAGCAGAGTCAGTTGTGTAGTGAAGTCACGTAGTAACAGGGCTGTGCGGAGTGCAGTGTGGCCAACTCTGCACAAATAATGACTCAAACCCCGCAGAAGTACAGAATCAGACTCTGGAAAGGGAAACACTGCGCTGTGCTTTGGGCCTCTTCCCTGATTTCTGTTAATTTTTGAACTTCTTGTTCCCCAGATGTGGAAATTCAGGTGACTTTGTCCTTTGGTGCGGGGGCATTAGTCCTGCCTCCCTTAGCCTGGCTCTGCTCTTCAAAGGCGGTCACACTTTCACTCAGGCTTCCTGGGAAGAGGGAAAGGGAAATGATAACAGGATCCTCTTGATAGGAGCCAGTACAAGGTGACAAATTCATCTTCCACTCTCAGGCCTGGTGTGCAGGGACTGAACAGCAGAGGTGCTGCTCCGCAGCCAAGAGGGTGGGGTAGGGGCGGCAGGAGCTCTCCTGCACCGAGCTGCTCCCGCTGGTTTATCTTGTGGGAAAAGCTTTAAATCCGGGGAGTGGGTGTGGATGTGGGAGAGGGAGCAGCAGTTCTGCCTGCATGCAGCTCCGCCTGTGTCTGCAGCAGTGTTGGGAGCAGCCACAGGGCAAAGCTTCCCACCGGTCAGCATGGGAACCGGGCGAGAGTCATGGAACCCCAGACCGGTTTGGGTTGAAGGGACCTTAAGGCTCCTCCAACTCCAACCTCTGCCACGGGCAGGGACACCTTCCACTAGAGCAGCTTGCTCCAAGCCCCATCCAACCTGGCCTTGAACGCTGCCAGGGATGGGGCAGCCACAGGGGAGCTTCCTTTCCATGCTGGTGTAATGCGGCGTTGGGGTCTGCTCTGATTTGCTCAAAACCCCTGAGGACTGGCAAATAGCACCAGTGATCCCGCAGTAAATGTCAGGCAGTGGATTTGGAAGGTTTGTTACGAGTGGTCTGAAAACAGTTTTGCAATTTCCTCTCTGCTGAAGGTAATGGCCAGCAGTGTTGGTTTAGCAGCTTAGGCTAGTGCTTTTCAGGGTGCTTCTGCTGCTTGCTTCTGAACCCAGGCACATGTGTCCTCTGTTGTGTTTCATGGGTGTGGAAGATGCAGATCTGACTGGGAACTTGTCTGAAGTATGGAGTAAAGGAAGCCCCACTAACTTAATTTATTTGCACCTTTAATGCTAGTGTGATTTTAGTAACTTAGTACATGTTGTAGGCACTTAAAGTAGTGATATAAAGGCGATTTAAAGTAGTGATCTCTGAATAGGGATTTAGAAGTTTAGATACAAACAAGTCTAACTTGAACACATTCAAACTGATATATTAGAAGAGTTATAGAAAAAATCTAAAGCCAAACCCCATACAAAGTGACTGCCCTTAAAGGTATTTATCATTTCCTCTATTACAAAAGGCTGGGGAGGAGTGGTAAGAAGTGATTAGCTGGTAGAGTTCTAATGACTAATTTTACATTGACCTGGCAGGTATATCCAGATCAGCTCTGGTTTCGCTCCAACTCCAATCTCAAGTGGATCTTTCTCCTTTCATGTGACAGTTTTGGCACAAGTGGTTTCTGCCACAGTCCCAAGAGTTACAGTAAATGTTGATAGAATTTTGAAAGATGATACTTGGCCCTGTAAGAAATAGTGAAGGTCTTTGTTGATGTTTAACCCTCTCTTTGTAAAATGTAGGTGTAAAGTTCTCAGTTAATGTAATCTTAGTGTGTAGCTGCATGCAGTTCACAGTGCCTTGAAGTCAGGGAGCTGCTCAAAGACTGGCTACTCCTATTCCTCGCCTTGCATTTTGCCTTTCATAGTAAAATGGATTGATTCAGACTGTTCCGCTTGGCCTTAACTGGTCAGTATCTGGAATGAAATCAGATCTTTTCTCTGTTTAAATCCTACATGTATAAGAAACTGGGCTGCGGTGTGAAGAATAAGATTGTAAAGCCTCAAAGGTCTAGAACAAGTTTGCCTTCAACATCAGAGTGATCTGGGCAGTTTGCTCATCCCATTCCAGCATAGGGGTCCCTCTCAGGAGGCAACCTGGATGTTCACTTGCAGTTACATGAGTTATTGTGGGTTTATTCTTTTTGGCATCCTCTTAGATGCCACTCTGTTCAGAGTAATAGACAAAATGAGTAAGGAATTACAGTAAGAGGCTAAAATGTTATGAAGGTGACAAGACTAATAGTTTTGAGACCGGTTGATAGGCTGAAGCGTTGTTCAGGATGGAATAATTGGGTTTCTGCAGCTCTCCAAGGCGTGCTGGAGCGAAGAGCTAGGTCTTTAAGTAATCAGGCAGCTGTGTAAAACCACAGAACGGTGCTTTTCTAAACAGATGATATTTTCCTTTCAGACTGCAAATTCTATGGAAGAACATCTGTTTCTTTCCTGGAAGCACCTACCATAGTGTTTGCAGATCAGGAAAAGGCACGTGTGTAAATCTCTTAATACAAAGTGTAGCACATGCTAAAAGAGTCGGTACCACCTGATGGAGCATCTTGTTTACTCCTCTAAGTCCCAGTGCTTTATCAAGCTCAGAGGGAATCCTTTCCGGCTTTCTATTTTTAATGTGGCGCATCCCTTTGACGTGTTTCTGTTAAGCAGCAAGACCAAACTGCAGAGCAAGATTTATAAGCGGGGAGATAAGGAGGTTTTTAATGTGCATTTTTGCAGTAGGAGAGCACTGTATGGGCTAAGGCAGAATGTGCAGTATTGCCAGAGCTCCCCTGAAATTATTGCTTTGGGTGGAAAGGTCTTTAGGGAGAAAGGGAGACCTGGAAACAACATCAAAGCTTGAGGTTAGGATCTGTGGGTGAATGGATGCCAATAAATGTCTGTCAGCAGCAAAAATAAACCAAATCTACATTAGAAATCAGGCACTGGATGGGTGGGGGGATAAGAGAGTAAAATTCAGAACATCTGGGGGATGTGGAGGAGCAGAAGTGTTTTGGAGACGAATGGGAGATGTACAGTGTGGGCTGGAATAGCTAAATGATTCAAGCAGGTGAAATGGTTTGCAATAGCTTCTTGCCTGGGGGACTTCGCGAGGTTTTTTCACTTGTTTTATTCCTGCATGAGTGTTCCCCATCAGCTGTGAGCTGCGGGTTGTGGGTTACAGCTCCCCTAAGTGTGAAGTGCCTTAACCTGGACAGACACCTTTAAAGCTTAGAGGAGTTAGGCCAGTGAGGGGTTCCTCACTGAGGTCAGACTCTGGGCAGAGCAGGTCCCGGGGCTCACTTGTGCTCTCCCATCCCTCCCCTTCCCTTCAGTGATCAGCAATTCTTTGTTTGTCTGCAGCAACATGAACCGTGAAGACCGGAATGTGCTGCGAATGAAAGAAAGGGAAAGGCGAAACCAAGAGATTCAGCAGGGTGAAGAAGCCTTCCCACCCAACTCTCCTCTCTTTGCTGAACCCTACAAAGTTGTGAGTCTGTGCACAGTTTCTAGAGCAACCTCGTGGTCTGAATTCATTGTTACCTGTTGCCTCTTTAGGTCCACAGCTCTTACATCAACCAAGTGTTTAAGCAGTGCTTGAAAATAAGGATGCACGGTTACTAACCAGCCCTGCTGGCGGATTTATCATCTGTCTTATCTGTGAAGGGGTGGCTGCTGTGTAGGGAGTGAGAGAAGGGATGATAAACCCATAAATTTCTTCCCTTTTCTTCAGCTTTTGCCACAGTGATTCAGAACAATTAAACTGTCCATTGTGTTCTCCCAAATTGTTGCTTTTGGGTGCATTAGCCTGTTGCTAAACTTTCTAACCTTCAGGCAATGTAACCCAGGCCTGGGTAAGTCTGGGAAGAGAATGTTTAAATAGGAGGTTAATTTTAGATGCTGAAATGCCTGCTGTAGCAGAATTATCGCTGTAACTACAGGGCAGGAGTTTGTATCTGATTCTACAATTAGTTTTGAAGGAGCTGACTCTGATCTTGTACAGCTTTAAGCCTGTGCTGGGTTTCCTTCCAGGCCTGCTTTGCTGAACAGAACTGGAGAAAATAACCTAAATCTGGGCTAGCTAAAAAAGAACCTTTTAAGATTATATTTAGGTATTCTGTGCTTGATAACCAAATCCCACACGTATGAAGTTAACTGGAGCTGGTTGGGATGCATGGGTAGTGGTGCAGTGTGCCTCATTTGGAAGCCAAACTGCTTATGTAAGAAAGAACCCTTCCAACTGTTGGCAACAAGAATTATGCCAGGATAAATAGCAATTAAAAATGAAATACAGAGCTGAGGTTAAGCTGATGTTATTTGGTGTTAATTAAAAGCTTTTATGACGGCTGCGTTCTCTGATAGAGAAATAGTCGTTAAGGTGAAAGGAGGCACCTACAACTTTTAAGCTTGCATCCAGCTCACCAGTGCAGTATTTGAAGCAGTGATCAGTGCTGTTTCAGCTGCTCCTGCTGCTGAAGTACTTATTGTCTTTATGTTTTAGGGAGTTAAATTACTGCTTTAAAAACTAAAATGGGGATTTGGAAAGAATGGCAGAAAAAGGCGGGTGTTAGCCATGATCTTAGCCCTGAAATTTAGTTTAAGCGCAGTAGCTGTCAAATCAATGAACTGAATGTGAAGTTTTGACTTCTTAAAAGCATTGGTTGTTCCAATTCTTTCCACAGACCAGCAAGGAAGACAAGTTGTCTAGTCGGATTCAGAGCATGCTTGGTAATTATGATGAAATGGATGATCTTATAGGAGACCGCTCAGTACAAAAGCTTGTTGGAATCCCCAAACCAACCGTACCATCAGCGCCAGATGACAAAGCAAACCAAAGTTACTTTGGTGATCAGAGACATAATCCCAGCTCCCATCAGAGCAGCAAATGGACTCCTGTAGGACCAGCACCTAGCACTTCCTCACAATCCCAGAAACGGTCCTCGGGTTTACAGAGTGGGCACAGCGCTCAGCGCGGCAGTGGCAATAACAGCGGCAGCAGCGGCCAGAGGCACGACCGTGACTCCTACGGTAGCAGCAGCAGCCGCAAGAAAAGCCAGCATGGGTCTGAACACTCCAAACCCCGTTCTTCCAGCCCTGGAAAACCATCTGCTGTTCCTTCGTTGAGCTCCAGCCATTCGAGATCTCACGGAAGTGATCACCACAGTAAAGAACATCAACGTTCAAAGTCTCCCCGGGATCCTGATGCCAACTGGGACTCTCCCTCTCGTGTACCCTCATTTTCAAGTGGACAACACTCTAATCAGTCTTTTCCACCTTCACTAATGTCCAAGTCCAGTTCAATGTTGCAGAAACCCACAGCGTACGTAAGGCCAATGGATGGGCAGGAATCCATGGAACCAAAGTTATCTTCCGAACACTACAGTAGCCAGACTCACAGCAGCGGGGTGAATGAGCTGAAGCCTAACAGCAAAGCACATCTAACCAAGCTGAAAATCCCTTCTCAACCACTAGAGGTAAGTTGCTGTTGGTTTCCTGGCTTCTTGAAAGTGAGTCCCTTTGGGCTGGGATTTTCCAGCTCCTTTAAAATCCCAATCTGCATAACTAAGATTTAGTTTTTAGTAAACTCTGGGTTTATTGTTACATGAAGCATCTTAAACTTAGGTAGTGAAGAACTGGGTTTTAACAGGGGAATGCACAAAAGTAATTGTGTTTTCCTTCTGCTGCTTCCATGTGGATACTGTGATTTTTTACTTGGTAAAGGCTCTGAGACATTGAGAAAGGCTGACTCAGCAGAGAGGCGAATTTTCATAGGTAGTCAGAAGGTAATCAAATAGTGGGATATTCATAAATATTCTTCCAGGTTGGATACATGCCTTGTTGTTTCTGGGAGCCACGTTGCCTTAGACTGGTGATACTGTCTGTGTCTATCAGATTTCCTTTTGAAGTGTGTAACAACTACTAGATGTGATCATTAACCTTCACCTAGGGAAAATAAGCAAACCCTGAAGCACACTGAATTGACCAGGGTTCAGAAGGTTTATCAGTTATGCTGGATACAAAACACTATTGAATTGGAAGCTTTTAGCAGCTTGGGAATTCTTGAGTGGTTAAGGCACAGATTGAGTGCAGCTCACTGACAAGGAAAGTGCCTTTCTTAATAGAAGTGTCATTGCCTCTCCTGTTTAACTGCTTGAATTATGGTAGAGAATTGAGCTAGAGAAAAGCCTTCCTGGGACTTCAACAAATAGTGAAGTAAGATCCAGGACATAGGGAAGGGAATTGGAAACGAAATGATTTGTTATCTGTAAAGACTTGACATGCTGATGCTGGTGCAGTGAATGGTGTCGTTGCTTTGCTCCCTTTCTGCTTGTAGCAGTCAGGAGGCAGGAGATTAATAGTGTCATAATTATTGCTGTTTCTAGATTCAGGTTGTGATTAGGTTTTACTTCATAATGCAGTTTGTCATGACTGTGCCTTCCTGGTCATGCATTTGAGTTCAGATATTACCACTGGCTTCTTCCAGGAAATGATGGAGAGCTTTGTATGATTCCCCTTCCTCTCTCTCCACAAGTTTTTAATATCACTGACAGGCTGTGATGTCTTTAGCTGTCAAGTGAAAAGTAAGGGAGTATTGTCACAGCTTTAGAGATCTTGTGTATTTGATTTTCATAACTGGCTGTGACTCATACCACGAAAATATGGATCTATCTGAGACTAAAATTAATGTTGATGAAAAGAATTAGCACGGTCTGTTTGTATCTAGAGTCCATATGAATCATGCCAAGGACTGAAGTTTATTTTTAACTCTTTCTAGCCCCTGGGGTCTTTTAAGGAAGATTTGCTTTAGGAGATGTTAACCCTGACTTTTGATTTGTAGGCATCAGCATCTGGTGAGGTGAGCTGCGTGGATGAGATTCTAAAAGTAAGTCCTCTGTGCTTTTGTTCCTAACTTATTTGTTGAGAGTACAAATGTTCCTAAGGAGGTGGAAAGTACTCAGCAGTTGAGTAGTGCCTTTTAAATCGACTTGGCTGCAAGTCATTACAGGAGGGCTCTTCAATTACTCCTCTAGCATAGGTTGGCTGGGGAAGACTGAAAGCAAAGCTGGGCTCTGGGCGATGCTGGGTGTGCACATCATCTACTGGATATCCTCACTGCACTCCTGTTCTTGCAGGCCACCTCCCTGTTAACCAGAATTGCCCAGTTTCTTCCCCCAGAATACAGTCCTCATATCTTTCAGATTATAGTAATCCTTTTGGTACCCATGTCGGAGCTTTCCCTTCTCTTCTACCCGGGTTATTTTCTCAAGTCTTCACGTGATGTGTCTATTCCATGGTCCTTGGAGACACCCTGAGAGAACAGTTTCCTGCTTCAGGCGTTTGATTTTCCCCTTTTCTCCTCAAACTTCATAGGTTTCCCTTTCCTAGGATTCTTCTTTCTGCCCCTGCATCCTCCATGTTCTCTTCACAGTCTGAATTGATCAGACTCTGCCTTCTGCTGCAGTTTATGTTCAGGCCAATCCATTTTATTGATTTATGCTTTCTGCTTGTTATTATGTCTTGACTCTCTGTTCTCATAGCTAGCAATTTAAAATTTAGCTTTATGTGCAGAATCTTTGTTACCCATTTGGCAAATAAAGCTTAGTGAAGTGTGCGCAGTGAGCTGAAATCGAGAGGCAGGGTTACCATTTGAGTCAAGGCTGTAACTTGAAATCTTTGCTTTAATTTTTGTTAATAGCTTTCCTTTTTTGTTCTGGTTGTAGGAGATGACCCATTCTTGGCCTCCTCCACTGACTGCTATTCATACACCATGCAAAACTGAACCGTCAAAATTTCCTTTTCCAACAAAGGTCAGTGCTGTAGCCAAACGCTGAATGCTGTTGAAAGAGTAACTCTTGTTAAAGATCAGGGTTTTGGATCTCTCTGAAGTTCAATTCTTTATAGTTCTGGCTTTGTTTCAGTGCTTTGTATCTCTTTTCTCTTGCTTCACAACAACATTGGTCAGCAGTAGCCTCATGAAGAATGCCATTGGTTTTCCTCTGCATCACACACCCAGAGCAGTGAGCAGGGATGTCAATAATAGAACTTTCATTTTACTTCTAGCTCCATAAATTCAAACCTTCCTCAGGATACTTGTGAAGCTTGAAAATGCCACTGAGCCTTTTTCCCTGTAGGGAATCTTTGCACCATTTTGTGTAGAGCCAAGCAAGCATGTTTATCTCCGTCTGGTAGAGTAAGTGCTAAGAAATTTCAATGTACTTTTCCGCATAAACTGAATTTTCCTCATCAGTTTGAAGTCCTTTAATAGCGCTCTTAGGTCTTACATTTTCAGTTACCAAGCATGACTGCAACAGTTTAAAAATCAGATGTTTTGCTAAAGAAATTTGCAGAGTCTTCCAGAAGATCCCTGCCCAACCTCCCATGTACTTCATAACTACCGATGTGTTTAAGCTATTAATTCTAACGACAAATTAGTTGTTCTTTGCTGCTGTTGACAGCACAGGGCACGTTTCCAGGAGACCTGCTGGAGCTGACACCTCTGAGGAAGGAGTTCTCTTGCTGGCTGCTTGCTGCCTCCCCAGGGGCCGGGTCAGCGCCCCAGCTCTGGGGTTTACCAGCAGACAGGCTCTGGTAATGATTTGCCTTCAAATCCAGCTCTGCCGTCTGCAGCGCCTGGAAGCTGCTGGGTAGGCAGGGCAGCTAGCTGGGGGCAGCGACTTCTGCAAGCACAGCTCAGCTTGCACTAGCTGACTCATCCAAGAATTCATGGTTTGTTTCCTGTATTTGCTGATTACCAGAGCAAGATTGAACTCAACAATACAGTTTTATTCCAGACTCAACATATCTGAAATGGATTGGGGTACTCCACCCCTAACTTGGCATAACTTCAGAGTGAAGAAATTACACTGTTTGTCTTCATAATAATTAAGACTACCCTTTTCCTGGCCAGACTGCTGCTCTCGAGCATTGCTTGCTGCTTTCGGCTTCCTCTTGGAAGCAAATTACTCCCCAAAACAGAGCAGTTCTCTAAGGTTCTTTAGGAAGATTCTCTCATTGAGGTCTTTAATGTAATCTGTCTGAACCGATTGTTTTATGTGAGTGCTTCGACACCAGCTTCTTTCAGCCCAAGGTTCCAGGTCTCATGTTGTAAGTGCACATCCACAAAACTCCCACCGGCTGGTGCTAAGTGGAACAGTTCAGGTACCTGTGCTGAGTAATACCCCAGAGCTATGGGCAGTCCTGGAGTCATCACTGTCTGTGTTGCATGTTCTGTCTCCCTGCGTCTTCCTTGCTTCTCTCCAGTGAGCTG
Source organism: Myiopsitta monachus (assembly GCA_017639245.1). Lineage (NCBI taxonomy): Eukaryota > Metazoa > Chordata > Aves > Psittaciformes > Psittacidae > Myiopsitta > Myiopsitta monachus. The sequence continues at coordinate 23,277,039 of CM029917.1, forward strand.
AAAATGGAGAATAAGCCATAGAGTTCTCTGCTTTCCTTTTGAAGGCATATCTAGAAATAAATCTCCTTGTCTATTTTCTTAGCCATAGATCAATATTAATCTTGCATATATTACTTTCTGTCAGAGTTTAGTTGCTGTGTGACATAAAACTGCGCTTGAAATAGTTCTTAACCTTTATTGTTAAAGAAATTCCACATCTTTCCTCATCGGCAAAGGTGCTTCACTGCTTTGAATATTTATTCCTGAACCTCCAGGGAAATGCTTCCCTTCACTCTCTTTTCAGTACATTTGCTAGAACTGCTTTTGTCTGCGTTTCTCTGGTGTTTGCCTCAGTTTGGAAAGAAAGGAGGTGTGCAGCCATAAATGTCTCTCTGTGATGCAGAGAGAAGCTACGTAAGATTGCACGGTGTTGTTAATGTCTGAACAAAAAAGGTAGGTTGTGGGCTTCTGAACTGATCAACCCGCATTGTGCTGCTTCACCCCGTTTGCGAGAAATTCCATTTATGGCTGCTCAGAGCCTTCTGACTTTGCGCCAGCTTTTTCATTTTGTGGCTGCACATCTTAGCCATGGAGCTCTGTCAGATTCTCTCTCAGCATCCGAAGCCTATAATTTCCTCTGCCTTTCCCCTCTGTCATTCTTGGCAGCAGCATCTTTGCAGGATTCCAGTGAGTTAGCGAGCCATAGGCTTGTGCAGTCTGGACCCAGAGCGGGATTCAGAAAGCAAAACAGAACAGTGGTTTACTTTAATCAAGCAGTACTGTTTGGGGCAGCTCATTCTCTGTAATACTGCACTCACTTCACTGGCAAGTAATATGCTGAGGTATTTCACAGCATTCCTCTTGTGGGCAGAAGTTTGGTGTGTTTTGCCTGCACACATAAATTTCAGCTCCCTTTGGTGAAGCAGTTGATTTTCTGCTAACACTGTTGGGATAGGATAGTTATCCCTACATGTAGATAGTGAGTAGCTTGAAGGAACTGACTGGGGCCTCTCTGGTTACTATAAGTATATCTAACAGTTATCAGGAAGTCTTTGAATCGGGAGATAAAGCTTCATGAAAATAGGTCAGGGGAGGTTTCATGCAGAAAGTGTAGATTCCTGAGTCTTGATAAAAAATGCTACCTGGGACCCAACGCTATTGTTTTGTCCTGTGCAACTTTATTAAGCCATGGGCTTGCAGTGAAAACCTCACAGAAACATGGCCATGTTCTGTAAGATAGGTTAAACCCAGCTGTTTGTTAGAGGGTGGAAGCTGTCTGTTTCAAAGCGATGTGAGAGGATTGGAAGGTTTTGTCCCTGCAGACCCGAGCAGTGACTTGGAGGCATCTCTGGAGATGAGGACCCCGTCTCCAGGTTTATTCAGCGTCTGCTCCTTGTTGGAGTTACTGCAGAGGCCCACACTCAGATCCCTCACACTGCTGTAATACAGGAACGTCTGAGAAATAGAAATGAGACCTGACCTCAGATTTCAAACATTAAATGGAAACTGGGGCTCTGGCCAAGCTGGTAACCTGCAAATGAGAGCTTGGTACCCCACGGCTGTTCCATCCCGTTGGCCAATGCTTTTCTCTCCATGGTTTTTGTGTCAGTTTTTTTGTTTCCTGCTTAAGTGTCTTCCCTATCGAACCTCAGCGGTCTATTATACTTTGGTTAAAAGGGTTTCCTTCCTTTAAGTTGTTTTTAATGCCTTCTTTGTGAAGCAGGCCTTTAGACCGTGCAGCTATAAATAACTGGAGTTGAAAGGAGAGCTTTTTTTTTTTTTTTTAAATCTGAGTTTCTTAAAGAAATATTTATTCAAAGGCAAAATGGATGGCGAGAGAGTTGGAAAAAGTTGCACATCTCAACATAACACCTCGTTAAAGTGCACTTCACTGAAAGGCTGCTCTGTGCCTTAGAAATGGGAAGTTGACTACAGTGAGCAATTAGGCAGGTGTTTGCTGCAGGATTTGTGATACATGTACTGGTAGGAGCAGGGCCCGTTCCTCCTCCTCTGCTCACCCAGTGCAGTTGCTCCATAGATGTGGGGTTTGAATGCTGCGGTCTTAACCTCTTTTTTGACTTGGAGCTTGTCACCATCTCTGAGGTGACAGTGGCGACAGGCAATGAGGGAATCGTGCTTGCACTCTTTGTATCTGTGTAAGAGGTGAAAATCAGGTTTTATTTTGAAGGAAGCGTAGCTTGTTCCTTTCCATTGAGGTCACAAGGCTTCTCTCCAAGCAGCTTCGCTTTGCAGGTTGATTTTACTTTTATTGTCCCTTCCTTTCAGTTAGTAAAGATTAGAGGCTGTTTGCAGCCCCTTATTACAAGGAAGGCTCCCGATCAAGTTCCCTATCAACAAACTACTGGAGTGCATTATTGCAACGGCTTTCACGTTTGAAATAAAAAGCCAAGGGAAATAAGAAATGCCCAAGTGAGCTTTGCGGTGCGGGGAAAGCTTTTGTGTGTTTAAAAAGCCAGATTTTGTAAACTGTGCCTCTAACTGCTGCATGTCACTGCCTCGGCTGGTTGGGAAAACTGGGTCACAGCTTTACCACAAATCCTGGAATTCACTGGTGAATTGCAGTTCTGATTTGCCACTGCCAGAGCGTTTAAGCAAGAAGTGTGTGTATAACATCATGAATTGAGCCAAAGATTTTCGAGTTAGATTTATGGGGCCAGCATTTGTCCTCATTTTAAAATGAGGTCAGGAAGGTCCTATTTTAAAAGGGCACTCAAGCCTAGAAGTAGGTTTTCAGTAACTCAGTAGCCTCTGCATATTTGTTTGTTGAAACAGCGTTGTAGGGTTTCAGAAAGCCCTTATACAAGTGCTAACATTTGCAAGGCTTTATCTTCCGTGGCTTGATTTACAGGTAACAGGTTCATTATGTACCAAAGGAAGTTGCATGTCCTTGTTCACTGGCTTCTGTACAAGTGACTTGTCCCATCACATGAAGATGTGGCCTTTGCAGGGAGGAATGACAAGTCAGACAGCTCTTCCGGGCTGCATTTGCCAGGGACCAGCTTGGAGTTTGAGTGAAAATACATAAAACCAGCAGCAAAGCTTGTCTGTATATAAGGAAGATAAAAAGCTATTGAACAGCTCCTCTCTGTGCAAACATACATGAAGATGGGGTTTATGAACATTGCATAGGGGTTTTGGCTATCATCTAATATAACTGCATGTGGCCCTTCTTAAAGCTAAGCAAGTGGGAAAGCTGTGCTGAGGAAGAGGAGTTGGAAGTGCTCCTTTCCTGTGCTGGCGAGAGGTGTTGGGGCCCAGATACCAAATCCCTCCTGTATCGTTGGGTGTTTTCTGAAGGGGTTGGGTGCCATCCTTGCAGTCAAAAGAGCAGCTTGCTTCCAGCATGGCTTTTGAGGTGTTAACATTCCCAGTGAAAACCCACTTGTGATCTTTTATTCCCTTAGGAGTCTCAGCAGTCCAGTTTTGGCACGGGGGAGCAGAGTAAGTATATGAAACTTCCTGGAATATGTTCAGTGTTTCTGTTGTGATTCACTTTTCTCAGCACCTCCTGCTCTTTAGAGAATGAGACTTTCCAGACCGGTGTTGGGATGGAGTCTAAGTTCAGAGTTTCTTTACTTTCTCAGGTTTTAACCTCTTAAACCATTGCTTGGTTCTGTGTCACCAGTTCTGTTGTGATCTGGAAAGCTGTAACTGAGTTGCAAGGTTGTTATTGTGTTCTAGGGAAAAAATAAGTGGTTTTAATTTGTCATGTGTTCTAATTCTGGAGAAAATACCTCCCTCTGTGCTTCATTGAACTGAAAATAGCAGAGTCATAAACCAAAACACCCTGCAAAAACACCAGCTCCCCGCTTGGAGATATGCTGGAAACCGAGATAGGGCTCATGTTTGCATTGCAGGAGAGGCAGCACATTGCAACCTCACTGTTTGGTTTCACTCTGGTTCAAAATCAAGAGAGGGCTGGAGAGGAACTCGTACAGTGTTAGGCTCAGTAATAATATTGAATGTCATGTCCCAAAATGCATTTTCAGACAAATGCAGCCTTAATTTCTCTTTATCATTGTTTTGAGTATTACTGGAGTTAGTAACAGCACAGGTAACTACCAGGTAAAATTGAATTACGTTTGTGCTGCTCCCTTCCAAAAGTCTTTCCACTTCCTCTTGAAGTGATTAAACAGATTACATGGTAAAAGAAGAATGGTTTATTCTTAGATACTCACGTGCAGCTTAATTTGAACAGCCTGGTACAGTGGGAAAGTAACAGAACTCCAATCCAGGATACTGAACCACAGACTTTGTTAGAGGAGCAGCTGATCTTTAGGGCTGAGTGAAGAGGCAAAGTTAATCAAACCCAGCATCAGTTTTCAACTCCTGTTTGAATTGTCTGGGAAGCTTTTGACAGCCCCAGTTCTAGTGTCTGTTCTACACTTAGCCATTTGCCAGAACTAAAGAAAAGGGAAGGGAAGAAGCCCTAAACCAAAAAGCAGATCACATCCGGATGTATTCCTGCTGTAAGAATTGACTTCTGAGTTTGATTTCTGGATGTGAAGATTGGGCATTTGCTGAAAAGCTGCACAGGGACAGGCTGATTTATATCCTGTATCCTGCATGTCGAAGGCAACAAATTAATCTTGATAGAGACAAAACAGCTTTCACACCATCAATAACAAATTGTGTATTGGTTCAGACAGCAATGATTTAAATAATTTTCTAGTTTCTTGTTTAACATTTGCTGTATTTAGTATTTTATCTCTGTATCCATTCACTTCTCCACTTCTTTCAGTCTGTTGGAGATTGTACCTTGTGTCAGCTAGTTACTACTTTCTCCTGTCTCCTTTTCTCTTCCTGCTTTCTCTGTGTCTGTATCCTCTTGGAAGCTTTGGAGCGCCTTGTTTTGGTGGCTGAGTTTTTACTGTGCCTTTCTTCTTTTTCTTCTTCTAGAACGTTATAATCCTTCATCAAAAGCACCCAATGGTCATCAGTCCAAATCGTAAGTGGCTGCTGAGAAAACGTTCCGCAAACAATAGTTGGATTTTAAGAGACTTGGACAATAGCAGTTTCTTTCACTAGGATGGGTCAGCTCTTGCACAGATGCTTTCACATACTTCTGCTTGACTGGCACAAAAAGGGGATCATGGTTAAGCAGCCGTTTTCTGGGACATTAGACCAAGTATTGCTCGCTGGAGTGAGTAACACACACCCTGTGCTGCCTTTCCATTCCCCTGGCTTCTTGTCAGTTGTCAGGATAAATGTGCGAGAGTGTGGACCTTGGAGTCAGCTTGGGAACCACAGTGGTGTCAGCATGTAGGAATGGGCAGGATGGGACAGGACTTCCCAAACGTGTGCATTGCAGAGCTGTCAGCTGGAAGCAGCTTGTGGTGACAGCACAGATAGGGTGCGAACTGGTTTGTACTGGAGGAGACAGTCAAGTATGCTTGGGATCTAGTTGAGTTTGTTCTGCTCAGTGTCTGAACTGACGACAGACATTTCCATTAGTTACACACAGGCCCAATAGTTTACTTTGTCAATCATGAAGTGGAATTAAAAAGGCAACTGGAATATTCTAGATGGCTGTAGTGCACCTTTCTCACACCTGGAAATCAATAGAAGCTGTTAAAAGATTGTTTCCAAAAAAATATGGTAGAGAAAATCAGTGTTTAGCAGCTGGGTGTATGTTTAAGGAAAGTGTTAGTAGATTCTGAAAACTGAGTTAGCATTTGTTGAGATGCAGCCACAGATGAAGTCTAGTTCTGCTTGTCTGTGCACATGTTATGATATTAGCAAGATTAAAAAGCACATGGCCTATGAGAAGGAAATAGAACAAAATGAACCCCCCTCAGTTATTGTAGGCACACAGTCAGTTTGCTTAAGATGCTCATCTGCAGCCAGTTCAATGAGTGGTGGAAATACAAGTGCAGCCATTTGGCTTTGCTTCTGTCACAGCAGTATAGACCAAGAAGGAACTGGGCTGTTCCCAAAGCTGGGGGCTCTGAGAACATCTAAGAACAAGAATTAGTGCTTGACTGGGATTGCACAGGAAGAAAGCTGAGATGATGTTTCGTGTGACAATCCCGTTTTAATCAATCAAACCCCCTCAGTGGTTGTGATCTGGTCAAAAGAACTTTAAAAAGGGGAGAAATGCATCTTTTGTAGAAGGATAGCAATGAAACATGTCAGAACTAGATGCTAGAGGCTGGTGTTTCTTTTCAGATCACCAGTAGAGCAGCTGGGCTGTGAAACTTGGATGTGTTACACTTCTAATCCTTTCTCCTTTTCTTTTAACAGATGCGAATCGAACCAGACAGAGTAAGATGTTTTGTTTCTGTAATCAGAGGGGGGTTTCAATAAGCACAAAAGCCCTGTAGTCTTGCTTGGTGTTTCCAGTGCGTTCACCTATTTTGTGTTGTGAAACAGTGTGTGCATGTATGACTACCATAAATAATGATGGCTTTGAGTAATAGTAATTATGACTTACAACAGTTGCAGTGTTGCCATGAGACAGGAAACAGCCCCTTGTGTTAGCTTTCTTCATTCTATTTAAAACAGTATTCCTGGCCATTGTCTGTAAGTTAATTCATCCTGCATCAGTAAATTGTGTCAAATTTCCTTTCTGAATTGAACAGAATGGACTAAGGAGTCTCAGTACCAGAATCCTTATTCTTCTCCAAAGAATGACTAAACTCACCGTTCTTGAATGTTAAATGCTAGAATGGTGTCTTGTGGATTTCACCCACGCAGCCTACTCTGTAGTATAAACAATAGCATGTTGAAATATAGAAGAATGCTTTGAAAGTAATTAAAGTACATGGAAAAACTTGTCTCACTTTCTCCCTTTTACTTAGTATGTTGAAAGATGACTTAAAACTTAGCAGTAGCGAAGACAGCGATGGAGAGCAGGTATGTTCCTTCAAACAGCTTCAGAAATAGAGCAGTGTTCGATATTCCACCAGCAAACTGAGCAGCTGAAGAGGAGGTTTATGATTAAGAACCAAAAACCAAATGGAATGTTTTTAGACAAACCTCCTAAATGTAAACTTGGGGAAAATTACCTGTTCTGTGGAAATGGTATGCTTGGATTTATAAAACCTTGTTTTACTGATTCCAGGTGGGCTTTCTGTGAACATAAAATGGCAATAGTGTGCTTTAAACATATGGGGTGGCCCACCATTTAAAGGTAGAACCTTTCATGCTCTGCCACTCCAGCTAAAGAGTGCATGGTATAAACTTCTCTGCACAGTAGTAGCTTGGGACTGTACTTGGGATAATCAGGGATGCTGAATCTGTAACCAGGAGTATATAGCAGCACCTTTATTTTGTTGAAAAGTCTCTTTTCTCCTCTTTGTCAATATTAACTTTGTGCAGCTTCTGCCAGAAATGGCATTTAGCTAAATGAAAAGTCCCTGGAGGGTCTGTGCTACCCTGCAGTGAGCCACACTCCTCTCCTGCTTCTTTTGTTCCCGTCCCCAGCTCTAGTACTTGATCTTCTTCATGCAGAAGACCCTGAGATAGTGCATTTGGTTGGTTAATTCCTGCTACTCTGGCATTTGGGGAAATGTTGGCAAATGCTGAACCATCTCATTCAAAAAGATGAAAACATAGTGAGTGGTGGAAATAGGAGCTCTTGGAACTACAGTCAGGATGTATGGGACACCGAGACGATAGATTTGTGGTGAAAACGTGGAGAAAATAACTCTGGTTTTCTGTGTGAGGAAAATGCAGACAAATTTACACTGTGGCAAGCACTGAATTAAGATGCTGTAAAAGCTCTAAATTGATGCTTTGCAACTGAAGTGTATGTACAATCCTAAATGACTTCTGGAAGTTTCATGCTCCTTTTCTTGATTGCAGGACTGCGATAAGACAGTGCCAAGAAGCACACCTGGAAGGTAGGCATTCCTGCTACATTGCGCAGGGAGAGCAGAGTGGTGATGTTCTCTGCTGTCAGCACTCCTGACTTATGAATTTCATGTCTGTGTTTCGTCTTGTGTTAGAGCAAAAGGCAATGAGAACTGAATCGGTGATTAAATAGCATAAATGCTGCTAACTACGCTAACTGCTTTGGGAGGGGGGAAACAAGGACTGGTGTTTGTTTCAGCGTGACCTGTGCTCAGTTATGTGGAATTTTCTCGTCCATGTTAATTCAAATACTACATTTTATTCTTTCTAATGCAAGAATTCTGGGATCTGTTTGTGCCTTGAGTGGTGGTTGTTAATTTTCCCTCATTTTTGCTTTCAGTAACTCTGAACCTTCACAGCATAACAGTGAAGGAGCAGATAATTCACGGGATGACTCGAGCAGCCATAGTGGATCTGAAAGCAGTTCAGGATCTGACTCTGAAAGTGAAAGCAGTTCCAGTGACAGTGAAGCTAATGAACCATCCCAGAGTGCATCCCCCGAGGTAGGGTTTGACATGGATTTGGGCTCTCTTCATTGGCTGGGCATTAATCCTGAGTTTTAAAAGCAGAAAAGAGTAATAAAATCATGGGATTGTTTTCAAGATGAACTGGAGTACCTGTGATTGGATATGGTAACAATTCTCTACACAAGCACACATTTGAGGTATGAATTTGAGGTGCTTTTTGCCACCAATTGCCTGTTGGAAAGCAGAAGTTAGATATGGTAACAGCACCCTAAAAAGCTGCAGGCTCTTAGTGTGGAAAGCCATGACAGCAAATACTGCCCGTTGGTAGCAGCTGCTCCAGAGGAAGGAAAAAGAAGAGCTGTTATTTATACCTATATTCATCAACCTCTATCTCGTTCATCGGTTATCTCTGTTATTCTGGTGTACCTCTTGCTTGGCCTGCAGTGTGTTACAGCTGTCCCATGGGAAAGATGGGAGAAATGTGGAATACTTTATGTAACACTGGGGTTCTTGTTTGTTTTTTAGCCAGAGCCACCGCCAACAAACAAGTGGCAACTGGATAACTGGTTGAACAAAGTTAATTCACATAAAGTATCACCAGCTTCTTCCGTGGACAGCAATATTCCATCTTCCCAAGGCTATAAAAAGGAGGGACGGGATCAGGGCACAGGGAGTGGATACACTGATCAAAGTGGATCCAAGGATTCCATTTCCTCTACACCGGGGCGAGATTCCAAACCCACCCAAAAGGGCTCGGAGGGCAGTCGTGGCAGGCAGAAATCACCTGCCCAGAGTGACAGCTCCACACAGAGGAGGACTGTAGGTAAAAAGCAGCCCAAGAAAGCAGAAAAGACATCTGTTGAAGAACCTAGAGGAGGTCTTAAAATAGAAAGTGAAACCCCAGTAGACATGGCAACAAATATCCCTTCCAACAGGCATAAGGCAGCCACAAAAGGCTCCAGGAAACCCAATATAAAGAAAGAGCCTAAATCTTCCCCTCGTCCTACAACAGAGAAAAAGAAATACAAGGCTTCAAGCAAATCTGCCCAGAAATCCAGGGAATTCATAGAAACAGATACCTCATCCTCTGATTCAGATGAAAATGAGAGCCTGCCTCCTTCCTCACAAACACCCAAATATTCTGAGAGCAATAGGACTCCTGTTAAATCTTCCATGGAGGAGGATGACAGCTTTTTTCGGCAAAGAATGTTCTCTCCTATGGAAGAGAAAGAGCTTCTTTCACCACTCAGTGATCCTGATGAAAGGTACCCACTCATTGTGAAGATTGACCTGAGCCTCTTATCAAGAATACCAGGGAAGCCTTACAAGGATGCTGATGCACCCAAAGTGGAAAAGAAACCCGTGCCAGAGAAGCACACGAGAGAATCCCAGAAGCAGCCACCTGACAAGAGTTCTACAAAAGGCAAAAGGAAACACAAACAGGTGATGATTTTGTAGAGAGAGATTTGCCTGTGCCTCAGCCCCTTAGGGGATCGCTGCTGGTGTCACACACACAGCCTAGCAATGCAGGTCATACTTCAGTGCGGTGACTGAGCAGCTTAGGAGGTGATTTTGTTTGTGTTGTGTAGAATACGTGGATCATCCCTGTGGTGGTAGAGATGGTTGGGATTTTCCCTTGGAGTGAAAAGGGGAAGGGAGAAGGTTGCGCTTGCAGCTGGAGCTCATGGAGGTAGCACAGCTTCTGTACCTGGGAACGCTGCGTCCTGCCCTCTCATGCCTCCAGCTTGATCTGGCACAGCCCCTGTTGCACTGCAGGCCACCTCAGGCAGCTGATCCAACGGAAAATTCACCTGGCCAACAAAAAGGTGGTTCTCAGCTGGATCAGCTCCTCAAGCCAGTGAATCATGCAGCTGCATAGTGTCAGGACAAGGGATGGGGCAGAAATGGGCCTGGGGCATGGCAGCAGCAGAAACTGTGATCTGTGGGGTGCTGCTCTACTGGGAGCAGAGGGATCTCTCCATAATGATACGTAGTATCTTGCAAAAAAGCATTTCATCTTTTCACCTATAAATAAATAGCAGGGATGCCTGGGGGAGTGAATGGGCAGGAATCGATGGGGAGCTGGATAGAAGTGATACTCTTGAGAGGGGGGAATGGTAAGAAGTTGGCAGTGTTAAACTAGCTTTTAGAAACCTCAGAATAGAGACAGTCTGCATAAAGAGCAGACCTGTTAGATGGACTCAGTGATCCAATAAATGTTTACAGGCTCCTGGTTTCCATGCAGTCAGCACTGCAGCTCTGGCGCAGGGGTCAGAAATGGGATTCCATCCTGAAAATTTAATTTTGACAGGGATTTGTCAGTGGTTGTAAAACTGTTGACATCTGGAATCAAAGGATTACATGGTTATGTTCTTCCTGTAAGGGTGCCGAGGCACTGGCACAGGGTGCCCAGAGAAGCTGTGGCTGCCCCATCCCTGGCAGTGCTCAAGGCCAGGTTGGACACAGGGGCTTGGAGCTGCTCCAGTGGAAGGTGTCCCTGCTCATGGCAGGGGTTGGAACTGGGTGAGCTTTAAGAGCCCTTCCAAGCCCAAACATTCCATGATTCCATGTTTCTGTGATACCATTCGAGAGTCATTTGACTCTCCAGAGGAGATGGATAATTTCAGTTAAACCAGTTTTCCTACTGAGCAACCTAAGAAAACTTGACCGCTTACTGAGCTGAGTGCTTTCAAGGAGACCTTTATTCACTGTGTCGATACTTCCAGTATTTCATGGTGATAACATGCTTGTGCTAAAATGAACAGCTTGGCTGCTGATTCTTTTATGCAGGTTGGGAATTCAGAATCCAGACTTTGTTTTCAGTTATGTTCCAGTATTGGTGTCTGGTCTAATATTTGATATGGAGTAGATACTGTAGGGCATATGCTTGTCGTCTGTACCTATCTGATCTTGTACATTGCAAAACACCTGCTAAATTAAGTCTCTTTCTGAAGCATTGCCACTGTCAGTGAAGCTGTAACTGTGGACCTTTGCTGGATCTATTTCTTGTTTGCTTTACTCAGAATGAGGATGAGAACAGAGCCAGTGAAAGCAAGAAAACAAAACTGGAAGAAAAAGCTCCATCAGGACACAAGACTTCCAGCAGCAGGGAGTGAGTATCTCGGCTGTATTTTCACCATTGAGGGCTCAGGGTGATCAAGAAGATGGTGCCTGTCTTCTCCCCTCTCCTCTTTACCTCCTCCCACCACGTGTTTCCATATTATGAATCAGTTGGTAACATTTCATTGTTTCTTGCCCTTCAGACAGAATTCAGTTTCTCCTCGTTGTTGGGGGAAATTAATTTCCATAACCAAAACCATTGACCATAGACAATTGTTTTACTTAACAGAAGTGAGGTAACCGCTCATGTGAAGGGTTGGTGTCTTGTGGAATCAGCGCTTCCCAGTTTTACTCTAACATACGGCTGGATGTTGTTTTGTTTTAGAAATCAGCTGTTTCTGCAGATTTCCAGCAAAACCCAGCTTTTTGATCTTGCAAAAGCTGTGCTTTTAAATTACCCCAGTCTGATAATTCTCCATTTAGCAAGTGTGAACTGCAAATAAATTACTTAACTGGCTTAAATGTGGTTTAACCCCAGCCGGCAGTGAAGTACTAGGCAGCTGCTCGCTCATTGCAATCCCCCAGTGTGATGGGGAGGAGAATTGGGAAGTTTATGAATTGAAATAAAGTAAAATGCTAATAATTGCAATGAAAAGGGAGATAACCAGAAGGGAAAGAGAAATAAAACTCAAGGAAAAACAACCAGCCAAGGGATGCACAATACAGGAGCTCACCACCCGCTGACTGATGTCCAGCTCATCCACGAGCAGTGATTGGGGTCTCCCCAAACAATTCCCCCTGGTTTCTAGACTGAGCATGGTGTGATATGGTCTGGGATGTCCCTTTGGCCCCCTGTCCTGGCTGGGTCCCCTCCTGGCCTCTTGTGCCTGCAGCCTCCTCGCTGCCAGGGCGTGAGAAGCTGCAGTCCTTGACTTTGTGTAAACACTACTTAACAACAGCTGAAATACCCGTGTGTTATCAATGCTATTCCCATACTAAATCCAAAACACACCACCCTACCAGCTACTGGGAAGAAAAGTAACTCTCCAAGCTAAAACCAGCATGCTGGCATTGTATGGGAAGCTGATGGGTTTGAGATTTGGATCCGTGGATTTAGCCTCACATTTGCTTGAGAGATTAGCTGAGGAGAGTGTGAGTTACACAAAAGCAAAGTAACACAGAATTAACAACTCAGTGATGTTGTTTAATCCTCCTTCAGTTGTTTGCTGTTCCTGTAAATTCCCATGCCTTTTGGGATAGCTGTTATGCTGTGTATTTCTTGGTCAGTGTTACTCCACAGGAAAAAGTAAGGGTTTTTTCCACTGCCTTTTCAAACTGCTGTTTCAGATCAAGTGACTGAAAACTGGGATAATTATGTCATGGAAAATATTTTTGTATAGTGAGTAATAGCCAAATTACAGATAATGTGAGAAGCTGCAGCACATCAGATGCTAGAAAGCTTGTTTGCCCATTCTGAATTAAACAGTGTCTTACTATTTGTTAGGAAAGAGATGTAGAATAAGTGGATGCATTTCTGGCTTGATTATGCTTTTTTACCTATTATTTCTGATACTTGTTTGATTGCCAGTGCAGTTATCTGAAGGCCATAGAACGAAATGAAACTCTGATCTTACAAAGGTAATGGGTAGAAATAATTATCATGGGAAGCCTGGAATAGCCAGGTTAGCCCTCAGCAGCCAACTAAGAGTGTACTGCAAGGCTACAATGAGAATGCTTTCCAGATGCCTGAGCTCCAGAGAGCATTTATCGGGACCATCTTCTATGTGAGCTGTTAGATGATGAGTCGGGAACAGACAGCCTGGCGCTAACGCTGGCATCCATTCCTTCCATCCCAAGTGTTCAGGGTGGATGTTTTGTGAAGAACTCTTGGAGGGGTGTGGTTTTATGGTTAGAACTTGTCTGCTGTGTGTTCAGGTCAGAACATATGAGATGGGGAAAGCAAGTTCACTTTGGCTTCATAGGAGCCTACTCACCGGGATGATTACTCTCTTTCCCTCCGTATCTGCTTTGCCAGGTTGAACAACAAAAATCTGCTTTGTTTAAAAAATCTATGTTTTAAGTAATAGATGTATTCAAATTAATCAAGACAAGATTGGGGGGGGGGGAGGGGGCCTTTTTCGGGGCTTGGTTGGTTTCATTTTGGGCTTTTTTTAAGGAAAGAAACCCCAAAGCTGAATTTTTTCCTTTGGTCCAGGTCCTCAAAGCCAAGTGCTATTAAAGAAAAGGATTTGCTGCCGTCTCCTGCTGCTCCAGTCCTGCAGAAAGATGCCAAGCAAGAGCATGGCTCCCGGAAGAGGACGGTCAGTCAGTCCTCGTCCCTGAAGTCCAGCAGCAACCTTGGCAAGGAAGGCAGTGGTGGCAGTAAAGGCAGCTCATCTTCCAAACAGAAGAAAACAGAGGGCAAGGGTTCTAGCAATGCTAAAGAAACCAAGGTAAAGGGCTTTCCAGTACATGCCTCTTGCTTTGCATTGCAGTTTGATATGCTCAGTGTGATCTAAACAGCAATTTGCAGTTCAAGTTAAATGCAATTGGTTTGGGATGTGCATTGTGTCGTGTCCCAGAGCTTGAGTACTTTGGAAGTCTATAAATTAGTAGACAATTTGGGAGAGATTGTGGAATGCTTATGCTTATTCCTACCGAATGTGTTTAATCATCTTCTGATTACTGATGCCGCTTCTGTGCTGTTGAATCCGTTAGTAAGAAATATCACCAGAAAGCTGTTTACACAATGATGAATGGAAGAGCGAGGTTACTCTTGTTCCATTGGAGCAGATACAGAGCTTGTCCTGATTTTTAAGGAGAGCAGGAGCTTGGTCCACTCTCTGTGCTAGGATGTGAAGCTGTAGCTCTCATTTCATGACACTGTAGGACCACAGAAAGATTATTTTAACTCCAGGTTGGGAATATGCAGCACTGTCTGTGGTTGGAGTGGAGAAAACATGGTTATAAAGATGGTGCAGAAAATGGTTTTAGGAGATTTAGGTTAGGGAGATGTTTCAGTGTGGTGGAATTTAAAAATATTATAGGAAAATTATACTTTTAGGTCACTGAATTGAATGTGCTTGTTGATCAGTATATAAATATGTAGAACTGGGTAGAATTTAGCCTGTGAAGCCATCTGAGAGTGTATTGCTGAATACCTGTGCTGTGCAGTTCCTGTTGTATAGCCAGTTTTGAGCACAGTGTTTAACTGGGAGGATTTCACCTTTCTGTGTGATTCCAGTGTGTGCTGCAGGTGCTGGTGTGGCTGCCTCCACGCTCTCTGCAGCAAAGCCCCAGGGCCTCCGATGGGCTGCATACACTCCAGTAGCTGAAGGAGCTGCTGAAGCTCAGTAGCTGGATTTGCAATGAGGAAGCTCTGAAGCAGAATCCAACAAGGTTCAGGAAAGAGAATTGATCTGGGGAGGAGTGAAGCAGCAAATAGACATTAGTGATGGCAGAAAGCAACTTAGTCATCAGGGTGGAGCTCTTGAATGTCTGAACTGGGAGATGCTGTGTTAGTGCCAGTAGCAGTGCGGTGGGATCGGAGGAGCCTGGCAGGGCTGTGCATATCGGTGGCTGCATAAGGCACTTCCAGGAGCTGCAGGTAGTGCCTTTACCTTACAGGCTGAGGCTTTGCCCTTTATTTGTCAGCGTAGAAAATATCCTGAAGCCAGCAGTTAATCTGTGAGATGTTTATCATTTTATTCTTCACATATGCTTAATCATGCCTTCTTAGTCAGGTAGTAAATACTCCTCCTGCATTGCACTGCATGTTTCATTGCTGTTTCACATTACAGCGGCAGATAGCACATTGCTGTGCCAGTCTGGTGCCTTGTAACTCCAGGATCCTTCTGATAAGCAATAATCTGATAAGTGTGAGTTATGACATACGTCTATATAGATGGCCTTTGGTCACAATAAATCAAGAGAGCAGAAAACACGTATGAAGCTGGGGAGCTGTTTTGTATTGTTTAGCAAATAAAAATGGGTTCACTTCTGATTCATAGCATGTTTCTGGTGTCCAGTCGTCAGCCTGAAGTGTCATGTTGAGCTGTAATTCAGAGGAACAAGGCAGTGTGTTGTGAAGGCAGCTACGTTTCTCCCTGATGATGATGCTTATTCTTCCAAAATACTCTTTTTCCAAGGCGAAGACGCTCAGCTGAGTGTATTGTTGATAGAAAGGAGAAATCGTAAATAATAATCATCAACTCTTTGTTAGAGTGGAAAACCAGGACCTGGAAACAGAGACATGGGAGATCCAGGCAGGGATTTCCTGGCCTGTGTGTATCTAGAAATCCTTGGCTGTGTTCTTTTTTCTAATGGAGATTCCATGGTGTGTTAGACTGAGGAGCTTGGTTATAGCCTCTGTGCCAGCAGTAGGTGAAAGGCCCATGCAGCTGTGTTACTGTTTATGGTGAATGGCAGCTAAACCAGTTGCAAAACTGACCTTATTGCATATAATGTATGAAATCATGGGAGGAATGTATACAACAGATGCTGTTCTTCAAGGCAAAAAAGATGTAACTGTTCTTTACGTTTATTCCTTGGCACCAATTTTCCTTTCAGGAAAAGATTCTGAACAATTCATCCAGCTGCCCTCCTGTGTCTGCTCAGTCTACGGAGAGCTCCAAGTCAAGAAGAGCAAAGCTTGTTTTTGATGATAGGTAAGAACAGCAGAAGGTGCCTCCCTCTCTGTGGGGCTGAGTTGTGGAGTGTGGCCAGCTCCCTGTGGAGAAGAGCTGTTGTCTTGCTTCACAAAAGACCTTAGGTACACACTCATACCCTGGGGAGCTCGGTGTTGTTCCTGCAGTGCTGTGCCTGTCTGCCCCCTCTCCGGGCCAGTGCCTTGGCAGACAGCACAGTCCTTGAGGAGGAACTGTAGCCTGCCCTGCACATTCCTGCCAAGCATAAGAGGACCATGCAATAGACTTAAATAGCTCAGGGCTCTTCTCGTTTTAAATGCTGATGTGTCCTTTTCACCTTACCAGGGCACTGCTGCTACCTATCTGCTGCTCAGTGGTTTTCTCCTCATAGCTATTCCTTAAAGAAAGAAAAAGTGAATTAAGAGTTAAGTGAATTTGGTGTTTTGAGCTACGCTGACAATCATTTAGGACAAAATAGTTTATGGGGGTTTTTCAGTTATTCCAAGACAAAAGAGGGATGAGAAATGGAGATAACATCAAACTTCTTTAAAAAATGAATTCCAAATGTGAACTGAAGTATAGGAAGATCTGACAAGAGCACCCTCCGAGGAATGGTCATTGTGCTTTGGAACGGCGACACGGTAGAACTTTATGGTTTTGACTGAGACATTTTAGGATTTCTTGGGCCTAGAACTATTGGATCTAATTTTGTAGGTATAGACTATTTTTAGTATTAACTATTGCAAAAGCGGTTAACACCTGAATATGCAGCTCTTCCGTACTACTGTCATAATTTCTCTTTCACAGCCTCAGTAATGCCGGTCCTGGAGGCACTAGATGAATTTGTCCTCAAGTTTCGTGGTTTTTCCTTCCCTGTCCTTGTTGTTGGTCAGGGGTTTGGTTTGCCTGAGTGTCAGATACAATAAATTTAACTAAGTCACATCTGTTAACTTGCTTGAAGTATTGTTTTGAATTACCTGAAACTGGAGAGCTGACTTTAAGCTATTTTTAACAATCCTGTAACTAACCGTCGTGGTTACCTATTTTATCAGAGCGTAGCTCCTCTAACCTGAGTTAAACAGAGAAAATGGGAAACTCGACAACATTAGGAAACTTCAGTCATAAAATGCAATGCGATATGGCCGGGGCTGATTCCTTGCGTGCTCTGTTGCAGGACTTACTCAGCTGACCATTATTTGCAAGAAGCAAAGAAGCTAAAACATAATGCTGATGCATTGGTAAGTAAATCTCTGATACTCATCCAGGGTTTGCATGTTACACGGGTTTGTTTCCTGCTCTTGCCATTTTGCTGCCCTCCTGTACTGCAGCTCTCTTGTACTTCCTCTCCAGGTTTTGTCCTTAAAAGCTTTTCCCATGTGCTCAGTCTGACAGGTTTGAGAAGGCTGTCTACTACCTAGATGCTGTAGTGTCGTTCATTGAGTGTGGGAATGCATTGGAGAAAAATGCTCAGGAATCCAAGTCCCCGTTCCCTATGTATTCAGAAACTGTGGAATTAATCAAGTAAGCATTGCAAAGCAAATACAAAAGTCAAGTGGGTGGGAAGGATGGCTGGAAACCAGAGCTGCTAAATGCACTGAAGTTGTGCCAGCTTTTGAGATCCCGTTCTCCAGTATTACTGCATCGCTTCCCAATTTGTTCCAGTTACTGAGGCTTAAAGTGTTCTCTTGAAGGTTGTGTTTTCTGCTAAGGCTCTTGAAATCACGCTACAAGGCATAGCACAAGAATAAAAACTATTGCAGGTACTGTCGAGTTGGCATTTTGTTTAGAGACCAAGAGAAGTTTCTGAGCTGTTGAAGGCAAGATAAAACTAGAAATTCATACAAGCACCAATGTTTGGTGATTGATAGATGATAACTGTTTTCCTTTTGTTGCTTATTTGCTGTCTTTGTTTGCAGGTACACTATGAAGCTGAAGAATTACTTGGCACCAGATGCCACGGCTGCAGATAAAAGGCTAGCAGTGCTTTGGTACGTGTCTTCTGAACTTAGTACAGTGCACCATCCGACCTTAATGCCCTGATTAATATCAAGTGTTTTCTGTACATGAAATGCTGTATGACACTGAGTTCTCAGGTGGTTTTGAACCGAATTGGAGTTTTCCACTTGGCTGTACACAAAGATTACTGCTGTGTATATGATTACTGTAGGCTGGGGCTGAGGGGATGTTGGCAATGAAGGCCAAGTCTTTGAACTATTAAGTACTAACTGCAGAAAGGATGAGGGTCCTTCCTGTGTGCTCACCCCATAATAAGTCAAAATTGGGGGTGGCTGTAAAGAATTGGCCACAGCAGGACCAGTTGGAGTTAGGCAGAAAAGGGAGACCATGGTGGGATGCATTAGTCTCTGTATGGCCTGAAAGGAGCAAGAAATAAATGAAACCTTTGTTTGGGAAGTAACTGAGTGTTGTCTTCTAAGCTCAGCACTGGAAACTAGTTACATCAGTAAAATCACTGAAAATTACAGTTTCAGCTTAAGGCACACAGAGCCAGGTTTATGTCCTTGGGAATTTGAAGGGGGTCATGGCTGCTTGCTTGAGTTACAAGTTGAGAGGTGTCTTGTAAGAGTTGGTAGAGGAAGCTTCAAAACCACAGCTATTAGATTTTTGATACTCACTGGGTTGTGATAAAGTTGACTTGAACTGTAAGTGTTGTGTTGTTCTGTCTTTGGGCAGTCTGCGGTGCCAATCTTTGCTATACCTAAGGCTTTTCAAGCTAAAGAAGGAAAGTGCATTGAAATATTCTAAAACTCTGACTGAACATCTGAAGGTAATTGCGTGTTCTTAAACCCTAATCACATTGAAGCGCTATGTCACTTAGAATTCCTGAATCCGATTTTCAGACTCTGAAAACCAAACCCAAAATGGTCGTTCAGGATTGTGGTGTTTGCAGTGGGATGTTTGATATTTTTTTCCAGTTATCCCCCCTGCCATGAATTTACCTGAACTCAGGGGAAGGAGATGAAGAGGCACAGTCCTCCGAGTGCATGTATTTAAATCAGGATGTTGCAGATGAGGAAAACCAGTTATGATGCTTCTATAGCGTTACTCAGTCCTTAATCTAAGGAGCACTTGGGGATAGGTGACTCATTTCACTGGGTTTCTCTGAAGCTCCCAGCTGAGAGGAAACGGGATTGTCTCGTGCCTGACTTCTCAGATTATTTTGAGACATCTTTAATTGTTCAATGCCAGAAAGAACAGATTTCTTCCCATTAATGGGCTGAAAAAAGCAAGTTGCTCTCTAACGGGTAGAGCAGAGGACTACTCCAGTCCTATATATATTTACTGGCCTTTGTGTTGCTAAAATAATCCCTTAATTTATGCCTTAGTCATCAGTAAGAAGATATTTTCCTGAATGTTAATTCACTGGGACATCAGTTAGAATGTGGTTATTGCTTAATAGAACAAAAATTAATTTGGCCAAAAATAGCCACTTAAGTAACCAGATAAAGTGTAACTGGTGACAGTACGGACATGAATCAGGTGACAAATCTCTTTTTTCCCCAAACAGAATTCCTATAATAATTCTCAAGCACCATCACCTGGTATGGGAAGGTGAGTAGTCAAAGCTGTTCTGCTTCTCAACCTATAGCTAGTTTTCTACATAAACTCTGTGTCTGAGGTGCTCAGGAAGTGGCTTTTCACTCTTTAAAGTGTTGGGTGATGGTTCTGAGGGTGTAGGTTTTGATTCAGTTGTTGTGTGCAGAAAGGCTTGCAAGACTTAAGGGTTGTTGTGTCACTAGCACACAAGTCACTTCTTTCAGTGGGTTTTGTTGGTTTATTTAATGCTTTTTCCCCTCAAAACAATGGTTTTGTTAATGCTGCAAGCCCATACTGTTACAGGAACTCTCAGAGTTGTCTGTTCCATAGCACAGCAATTTACTTCTGTTCTTTTAAACCTAATGCTGGTCCGCTGATCGTCACTCTGTGAGTTGTGGGAGGGCATTTCAGATTTGCATCATGTTACCTGAAGATGTAAGACTGTGGCTGAGTAGTTACTATGTAGTTATAATATTTTCATTATTATTCTTTAGGGTTCAGTTTATTTAAACAATGAATTTAAGATTTGATTGAATTCAGAGATGAGGAGGTTTGGCAATCAGGTTTGGCTATGAAGTATCACACAGGAATTGAAGTATCCTCAGCAGTTGTTCCCAGCTCATGCACTTCATGTGTTGTAGGGCAAATCTTGACTTCTTGATGTGCGAGGTGGGAGTGCTTCAGATGTGGGAGGAGAGCTCTCAGAGGGCATCTTACAGCATGATGTGCCCAAAGTACATATGTGTGTATATGCGTTTTACAATTGAACATTTCCTTTGGACAAGCAGCAAGCCCGTGGGTATGCCGTCTCCAGTGTCTCCAAAGCTGTCTCCAGGGAATTCAGGAAATTACTCTTCTGGGGCAGCCAACCCTTCAGGAAGTGGGTCCTCGGTGACGATCCCCCAGAGGATTCATCAGATGGCTGCCAGCTACGTCCAGGTTACATCCAACTTCCTCTATGCCACTGAAATATGGGACCAAGCCGAACAGCTGTCTAAAGAACAGAAAGGTAAGAGCTGGCAGGGGGGGTTAGGACACCAGATGTACCAGAGTGTGCTCATGGGCTTCGAACTGGGGAGCTGCAGTTAGTGGTGTGCAGGATGCTTAACCAGGTCCTCTGCGGAAGTGAGGCAGAAGGTTGTGCATTGGTTTACAGTGAACCCCCAGGCTGGTTGTGTGTCAGTTTAAAGCCATTAAAGATGGGGGGGTTGGATGTAATATTTTCCATATAAAGGTGCATGCATAGCTTTAACTTGTGTTTCTCTTCTTTTAGAGTTCTTTGCTGAACTGGATAAAGTTATGGGCCCTCTGGTTTTTAACTCAAGCATCATGACAGACCTAGTGCGTTACACCCGTCAGGGATTACACTGGTTGCGCCTGGATGCCAAGTGATATTTGGAACTGAAGGAATGGAAACTCAAACACATTTTTCTCGCTGCCTCTGATTTATCTCCACAACACTGTGTCATGTCAATAAGGAAGACTGCCATAACACATTGCTTAGTTGACACTAAGAGCAAAGAATGCTTTCACCCATCTCCCATCCTCATTTGTGTTTTGTGTTTTAACCCCAAATCTTTTGGTTATTGGACTGCTTCAGTATTCCCGGTCTAAGTTATTTAAGTATTTTATAATTTGCTACATAGAAAGGAGTAGTTTTGCTGATCTGTCATGGGCAGATCCCTGGAATTCCAGTCCCAATATAGGAAGAGTCCATTTAAATCCTATTTATTTGAATTTTTTAATGTTAAGTTTGAACAGCCCGGTTTTGGGGCAGTTCTTAGTTATTCCCTAAATTTACCCTTTCAAGTACTTAGCAGAAATTAAACATAGACACTTTATTTAAGTACTTTGTGAGCTTTGTTACTCTGTAATGTCTTGTGGTGGTAGAGCCTGTAAAGGAAGTAGGGTTGATAGGTTCTAACGTGTAGGGACACCATACTTTCCATGCCTAATGCCTACGAGTCAACTAATAAATGACAACTACAGATTTATTATTGCAGAATTTGTACTAAATAGAAAAGTTCCAGATATTCTTCTACGTATTAAGATACTTCATCTAAATGAATTATAAAGAAATTTATATGGAAAAGTATTTAGCTGGATCTGACTTGGATGGTTTTCCAGGCAGTTTCCAGACATGGATTAACACTATAACAATCACAAAACATTACAGTGATTTGCGTTCAATGTGAGATCAAAGAAATGGTGTAGGAATGAGCTTCAGCCCGGCGGGCGATGCAGACAGGAAAGGTTTCTGAAAAGGACAATCTTGTGCTTTTTTGCATCTCTTCGTTTGAAATACCTTTTGTTTCCGTGCTTGTCGTTTCCTGACACTTCCAGAATCGGTGAACTTTGTGGTGAACAAACCCAACAGCAGTTAAATTCCTACCAGAGCTGTCATTTGCATCTTTTCCATTGACTGAGAAACCAGGAATCTTTAGAAACCGAGGTCCATTTTTTTTCCTTTTAGGGTCTGATAGGTGATGGACACTACAGGATGACAGTGCAAGAGCCGTCGTGGGGTGGGAGCACACCTGCTATTACAGGGAGAGTGACTGTTGTGATGCAGAATGGATTTAAAACTTGTATTTACCCCTTGTTGATGAA
This sequence comes from Myiopsitta monachus, assembly GCA_017639245.1. Lineage (NCBI taxonomy): Eukaryota > Metazoa > Chordata > Aves > Psittaciformes > Psittacidae > Myiopsitta > Myiopsitta monachus. The sequence goes on from CM029917.1 coordinate 23,299,231, forward strand.
GGTCCCGTTGATGTTTGATGGAGCATAATAATCACTTGTGAGGGAGCGACTTGATGCAACAGAAGTGGTTGATGGAGTTGCAGTTGCCTGCTCTCAAAAAGTGAAAACCAAAGTACCTTTCCATGTGAGGTGCTTGTCTGAGTTAAAGGTTTAAACTGCTACTGCTTTCAGTATCGCTTAGTGCCCCTACCATGTCTGGTGTGCCTTATGCCTTACTTTTAGATGAAGATTTTATGAACTGTTTACAAGATGTTTTACAGCAGGACCAGGTATATACTGTATGCAGTGGTCTTCTGCAGTACTCTGGTAAAATTCCATTTCCTTTCTGAAAGTCCTAGTGTCCGTCACACAAACTGACTTCTCATTGTGGTGGTCTCCTTCTGAAGAGTGAAACTCTGAATCCTTTGGAGTGAGATTGTGGAATGCTGCTTTGTTTTCTCTCCCACTTCACCTTTTCTTCCATACCAGATATGAACGTGCATGTTCAGGAAAATGATTGCACTAAATTTTGTGTGTAGTTGTAGTTAAGTGCCAAACCCACGGCAACCTCGCGAGAAGGAATAGAATTCTACGCTCTCAGTACTGCAGTATGTCCTATGGGCTTTAAGAGTTTAGAAGTTTTGCAATTAGTAACCTACTAAAGGTAGCTGCATATTCGTAGAGCTTCCTTTGCGTTCCAGCGTGTTTTGTACTTCCAGAAAAGCTTTGCTACGTACGAATGGATGGATACATGGGCAACAGACCTGTGACTCTTCCCATGACAGCTGAATTCCCTCTTCAGGTCTGTTGGAGCATCCTTTTCCTTGAATCACTGTGCAAGGTCACGTTTCTGTTAGCGTTTGCTGTTTGAGACAGAATCTGTACCCTCAGACTCCACATCTTGGCTAATGGGACACTGTCAACTCTTTTTCCTTTAATACTCTAAAGTGCCTAGCACACTTTTGACGCTATATAAAAGATACCTTCATAGAAGTTGCATTCATTGTTTCTTTTTTGTGTAGTGCTGCACTAGCCGGCATGGCTGCGTTCTGGCTTGCTCCGTTGTGCACAGGTACCATTCCTCGTAGCGGGAATGGGCTCATCTCTGGGAATTATTTTTCTTTTCCTTAACTAGAGTCCCACAAATACCTTTTGGTATCACGTTAAATTGGTCTCTTAAAAATATATCGCTTATCCCTAGGTCAGTGGATCTTAATGGTCTTTGAACAACCACAAGACGTTATCATAGGAATCGACTAGGTTGGAAAAGACCTTGTAAGATCATCAAGTCCAACCGTTCCCCAGCACTGCCAAGGCCACCACTAAACCGTGTAACCAAAAGCCTCATCTACATGGTTTGTGGACACTTCAGGTACAGTGGCTCCAGCACTGCCCTGGGCAGCCTGTTCCAATGCCTGAGCACCCTTTGGGGAAGGAATTGTTCCTAATATCCAGTCTAAACCTCCCCTGGTGCAGCTTGAGGCTGTTTCCTTGTGTTCTGTCACTTAGAAGAGACCAGCCCCTATACATCATGTCAAAATGTGGACCTGACTGGTTGAAAGTGTCCCACCTGGACAGTGGATTTTTGGGGTGGAATATCCCTGGAGCACTGTCCCAGGCTGCCTGCCATACAGGAGATATTGGTGGCCTCATGAATAGAAAAGAAATGCCTTATGCATCTGTGGCTAGTTCAAACGGATAAACTTCCCCATTCCAAAAGCACACCTTATTTTGGGATGTACTGTTGTTTCCAGGAGGAAAGTGATGTACTCTGTCAGATTCTGTAGCTAAGTGCTCAATAGGCTTCCATCCCTCTGCCCTAGTGGAGGCGATGGGTCTCACCCTGTTCTTCCATAGCGGTGACACACGCCCCTGGGGTACCAATACATGTCGCACTAGTGACAAACGAGGGAATCCTGGACTCCTGCCTTCCCAGATGGTCCCCCAGACACTTGTCTGTTAAATACATATCAATGCTGTGATTTTAATTCCCTCACTGACTGTGGTCCTAGTTGGTGAATCTTAATAATGGCTTACTCAGACTAGGCTTGCTCAGCTATCAGTGCTGTCTGAACGCGCTCTCAGACTTCAGGGTCCTGGGTGATAAGGTGCAACCATCAATAATTCTAAACAAATATTCAGGACACCATAGAGAAACAGCCCTAGACTTTTCTTTTGATTTAAAACTATTAGCCATAAAGCAGAGCATCTGGGTGGCTCTTCTTGGCTTTCGATGGCAGTATGCAATTTGTATTGTATGTGTCTTTTAATATATATGTATATATATATGAACTCAGTCTGTCCAAAGTATATGTTATACTTGTTTTTAGATTATGGTGCAACTGACTATATTGATATATTATTTATTGAGTGCTGAATCACCATCTTATTGGTGATAAATATTGCATATTATACAGGAGTGCAATGTATATTCCTTTAGATTGCTGAGGCTTGATTGCTGTGATCACAAAAAGATGCCCTCAACTGTATTTGTGAACGGCCCCAACACACCGAGTCAGTACTTCATAGGAATAATGTAGCGCTTGCCTGGGGCAAGTAAAACTAACGCCATAGGCACATCAGGAGGTGGTTTGCCAAAGTGGCAAGCTGCTGGAGGAAAAGAGACTACCTTTGCTGTATTTAATAGTTTACCTAACAGGTATTTGCTGTCACTGCAGTGTTTATGTTAAGGGATTGAAAGGGCCTGAGCAAGTCAAGTTTGAATTACCCATTGGGGAGTCAGCAGCTTCCAAATTCTCACATTTCTGACAAATACTGTGGTCGGGGTTTCAGTTTCTCTGTCTGATGAATCAGTGTTATGGAAAACCCTGTGTTTCCGAGCAACAAAGCGAACGCTAGACATCTGTGAGGGTAGCCAAAGCTTTTGCTAGCCAACTCAGACAAATCCAGAGCTGTTCCGGGAGACAAATCCCCTAAATAGGAAAGTTAAACTCAGTCAATCGGGGAATCATGATCCATGTCCAGTTCCGTTACTTTGCAAGGAACTGGGCTCCGCTGCCGGGGTGCTGTTTCTTAGAATCATAGGATAGTTTGGGCTGGAAGGAACCTTCAAGGGTCTTCTAGTCCAACCCCCCTGCAATGAGCAGGGACATCTTCCACTAGATCAGGTTGCCCAGAACCACATCTGTCCTGGCCTGGAATGTCTCCAGGGATGGCTTTTGGAAGCGAGCGGTGCTGGGTGGGAGGTGAGGGCTGGTTGTGCCATCAGGATGTTGTGGGCTTGGTAGGAGCCTGGTGGAGCAGCAGCTCTGCCCTGGGTGAGGGCAGCCTCAGCTCTGCTCCTGGCTGGTGCTCGGAGGGGCTGTGGATGCGGTGGCACAGTGTGGAGTTCCCACAGGATGTCTAATGCGAATGCTTCACTTGGTTTATTTCCATCTGGAAGCTTGAGGAAAGCATTTCCATTCCTGGTGTAACTCCACACATGCTGATGGAGCCAATACAGGCAGATTGGGACGCGGCATTCCTGTCTCCAGTTTTTATATGCAAGCCCGATGGCTGATGCCGTGTTACCCTGGGCTGCGCTGGCATCCCACACCCCAGGACTCAACTCTAAGGACCAGGCATGACTTTTGCAAGCACAGTTCCTGACATTTGTATCTGGTCCCCCCCCTTTTAAAATTGTTTTAAGAAATTTTGTATATGGAGGATAAAGTGCTTATATATTTATTAAAACAAATCCTTTATCTTATTTGAAATTATTATTTGGTGAAGAAGGGTTTTTCTTTTGGGGGAGGGCTCGCGGGTGGGGGAAGGTCACTTTGAACCTGTCACTTATAAGTGAAGCCCTTATTAACCACTCAGAAAAGGTACTGTTAGTAACTAATGGGATGTCTCTGTTTTATGCTTTGTACATGACGAGTCCATGTGTTACATTTTGTTTTCTATCAGAGTATTTAGGCATCTGTCTTCAACCAAAACCTAAAAGAAGAAAAAACAGACTGTGATTTTATTTGTTGCAATACATTTGAAATTTCAAAGGGTACTTCGGGGCTCAAAATTAGGATTTCTAAGTCAGTATGTGCATTTCACGTAATAAAGCTGTTAATGGTGAGCAAAGTATTATATACTAACTAGATTTTTTCCACATCTGTATAGTATATTCTATGTATTTTGTGGTATTGAGATTATAGAAAGTTTAGTGTCTGAAACATGCGTTTAATGTGTATTTTTAAACAAATTTATGGCAATTAAAATATTTGGAGAAAAGGGTATCACATTTCAATTTGTAAAGATCTTTTTAACTACTGTGTCATTAAAATGCTTTGTACAATGCAAAACTGTAACTGGAGAAACTAAGTTTAATAAATATCAAATAGATTTTCTGTATTAAACTTCAAAACCACTGTGCTGGTGTCGTGTGCGGCTCTCCTCCTCCCTGGTACTGCGCTTAAGCAAAGGTTTCTGATCTATGTATAACAAAAGGGAAACAGCATTCAGTGTCTGCATCCTGCACTGGTTGATACTGGTCTAATCAAAGGTGGTTTTGTTTCTTTCAGCCCTGCAAGTTAACACATGACAGATCAAAACTGGATTTTGATCCATTTATTTTAAAACAGGAGCTACTCCAGTGGCAAAAGTCAGTCTAGGACATGTATTAAAGTAAATTTGATTAGAAGTAATTAAAGGTAAATACTTTTCCTTCCAGTTATCACTGGATGTATTTGGGATATTAAAATGCTATCAGTATTATCAGTTTGTTTGCTCTCCCTTTCTAACAGGCCTTTATCTGAGGTGCTGATAAGAGTTCAGCTGTTGAGACGGAAAGGAGATAGAAGCGTGCTCCACTTTGTGCGCTTGCCAGCTTGAAGGATAAGTGTCTAAAGTCCAGTTTGAACTAAGCACTCCTGCTTGAACTGCCAGCTGTGCACTCCCTGTACACTTTGCTCACAGGATACGAGAACCGAGGTAGTTTGCTGAACAGACGTTTTTAATTCACACCTTAAAAAACAGTAATGAACCATTACAAAACAGGGGATGCACGGTCCTTTTATTGAGCTTGGCCAGAGCCATCCTGCAGTGTGCTGCAGAGGTACAGCCCTGGGTAGGAAACGCTCTCAAGCTCTTTGAAGTCCTTTGTCAGGTCCTGGGGCAGAAACATTAAATACACTTATTGCTGCATCCACTGTCCTCACTTCTGAAGGGTCAATAAATACTTCACTGTTAGCAGTAACAGCGATGGGTGGGCTTCAGTGAGACAGGTCACTCCGAGGCTGTTGTCAGGAAGCAGCGGTTCTTCCTGGAAAAGAACACCTCATCAGGCATTGCCAGCTTAGGCATGGCCTTAGCAGTGCTCGTGTTTTGCTCACACACTGTGCACGTTGCATTTCCCCCTTTATTCAGTTCATCCTGATTCATTTTATGGTCTCTGCTTTACATTACAGCTCGAATGTGAGTTACACAGAGCTGTATGCTCAGGCTGCGGTATAGAAATCACCCACAGCTCAAACCCTGTTGAGATCTTCCAGTAGCTGCTGTTAGTTAATCAGTAGAGCCAAATATGTGTTGCAAATACACCCAGAATAGCACTTGGCTACCCTGTACTGTACATAGACATGGCTCTGTTCTACCCATCTCTAATTGCTTTCTGGTATATGTAGAGTAGGGGCCATGCAAAATCACCTTTCAGTCACCAGGTAGTAATTGTAGCTGATCAATTTAAGTAGACATAGTTGGACAAATAGACACAGTTGGACAATTGCTCATGTCTAGTGGCTTTTTATGTTTAGTTATCCGTTAAACTGGGAGCATAAGTAATCACCTTGAAGTGATTGATTTAGGGTACGGTACTGCTTTTAATTAATATGCCTTAGAGTGAACAGGACTGCCTTTATAAAGGATTGATTTTTAAGGTCTCTGATGATCCAAAAGCTGTCTCAAATCCTGTGCCCTTTTTTCAGAAGACAGGTTACCTGGGATTGCAATGAAAGGAGCAGGGCCTGTCATCAGGGGCACTTGGACTCTGCTCTCTTTGCATTACTTACAAAGGAGGTTTGAATCTATTGCCCCATCCCTATCTTTTTTTTAATGCACAGAATTGACTCCATACCTCATTTGAGGAGAATAAGTGGGAACTTCTCTACCTAATATGATACTAAGTCACACTGAGCCTGAACATGAATGAGGATGTTACCTGCAGAGCATTGTGATGCATTCACTGTTGTCCCTGCACGAGGCTCCAACAGGTCTCAGCGAGACACCTCTCCAGAAGGGTGTCATCCTCCTCTGTCTCACCAGCTGAGGCTCTGGTTGGCTCAAGGAAGCGCAGTGTGTCTGGAAGAGAGTCGGGGTGACTCAGAGCACGCAGCAGCTGGGCATCCTGCTGCTGAGCTCAGTAGTCTGAATTCCAATTGAAGAACTTGAAATCTTTCTCATTTTCAGGTCACAACATTCTCTGTTGAAGTGTACCCGCTTGTATCCTACCCCCACAGAGTAAGAAGTATAACAGTCAACAATGTGTTTTAATTTCCTTGGCAGGAAAGGCAGAACTACTGCTAAGTTACATCTCAGAGGAACGCAGTATTCACTAGGCAGGTTTTATGTGACCCTGAGCGCTCTGAAGGAGCTCTGCTGTCACCTCTAGCCTCTGCCAGGTATTCTTATTCATGCAAACCCTAACAGCTTTTAGTAAGTCTGTGAGCGTTTGAAGCAGCGCTGTAAATCCTTGTCTCTATTTACCTGACAGAGCAGCAGTGAGCAGAGCAAGGCGACCGCCAGCGTTTTCCAACAGTGCATCTTCACAGTGTGGGCTGTCACTTGGACTGCAGGACCAGCCTCGGGTGGAGGAGGTAGCAGAGCCCCAAATAGAACTTCCCAAGCCTCAGCTAGATTTTTATAGACTTCATTCTCTTATCATTGCATCAGGTGTCAGTCATTGCGGGAACAAAGTTCATTTCGGAGCAAGAGGGAATTACTAAATTAGCATCTGCTGCAGTGATCTGGTTCAAGGCCTGTCTCTGGCTAATGATTTACCCTCCTTCCACTTGTACTTTGTCTGCTCAGTTTACCACTAGTGCCAACTGTTCCTTCCTTTAAAACCTACCTAACGCATTACCAGAACCCTATGGTGGATTTGAATGCAAAAGGGTGGCTGGCCCAAAGAGTTAGGATAAAGATCAAAAGCCGTGACCTTATTTAACTTCTGTGAGAGCTGCAGTGTGTGCAGCTCTGAGTCTGTCACCTGGGGGAAGTTTTGTCTTAGTGAGCTTATTTGGAGCAAAGAATCATGTTTTTGATTCTGCTCCTCATTCTTGGTATGTGAAAGAATGATGAGGAAGTTCCTTAACCTGCCTTGCCCCACACACAGCGCTCAAAAAGCAGAAAGAACACTTGTCAGATAGGTTTTGGGATGTCAAATGTATGTTGTACATGATAAGTAACAGACCTCTTCTCCCAGGGATCCTGATGCACAGATGAAGATGATAATCTCTAAGTGGTGAATCCCAAAAGGAGAGATTGCTGCAAGGGTTTCTGGAGCAGAGTTGCTTCATGTGGCAAGGCTGTGGCTTCTTTCAATGAGCTGTCACTGCTACAGTCTGCACCTTACAGTGTAACTCATGACTGGTCTCCTAAAGGGTGCCTCAACTCCCATTGATGGGGGTGAGCAGCTTGTCATTAAGAGGAATGTTAGTTCTTCCCATTGTGAAACGGGATTGCAACAGCCCAGAGAAAAGAACATTTAAGAACAGCTGTGTGTTACCTCTTGCCTTCAATAACCCCCTCTGCTTACGAGCACTGGGACAGGTGGGAGAAGAGCATGAGTAAGATGAGCCTGTACAGGACCTCACTGGTTCCTGCTCCTCATCTCAGATGTTGTGCCTCTGGCTCCCACAGCTCCCCCCTCTACACCCAACCTGCCAGGTACAAGATGCTTGAGATGGCAGAGTAGCAGAAAGAGAATGCCAGCTTATTTGTGCCAGGTGTCTGTGGGGTTTGGAGCACCTGTGTTTTAAGCTAAGTCACGATACTGTATGAAATAGTGAAGTCTGCTTTTGCTAAACAGCAAATACAAGTCTGGATGTAAGAGGCTGCCATTTTCAGTGATTGCTTAACGTGGAGGCAGAAGTGCCAGCGTGGAAGGCAAGTTAGATTAAGATAATGCCATGTTGTCAGGTTCCTGTCTCCAGATGATTGCCCCTTAGCCCAAACTTCATTGGGATTAAATAAAAACCCTTCCCAGCTTGTTGTCTACGACTGATATAGGAGAATTCCTTCTGATTTCTGCTGTTTCCACTAGGCACTAGCATAGAACAGAGAAAGGATGAGGCAGCAGCAATAGCCTTCATCCGCGGAGCACAGGATTTGAGGCGACAGCTCCTTCAACTCTGACAGCGAGGCCCTCTGTATGTCATCATTTCTCAGGTTTTTGGCTAGGTAAGGCCAGTCCTTTGTGCCACTAAATCAAAAGCCTCGCGTGTCCTGGGTTACTGACAGCATCAGCATGTCCCTTTCAGGCAGCAGGCTGTGCACTCTGGGCAAGAGACTGGGGAAAAGGATGAGAACTGGGCCAAGTGTTTCCACATAGACAAGCCCAGGTTGCCAGTAAAAAGCCACAGGTTCTAACAGCAACACCCTTGCTCAGTTGTCACTTCTGATATTTACCAAAGGGAGGTCAGAAATAAACGAGACGACGGAGGAATTTCCAGACACCTTCTTCAGCCCTGACGTTCCCACTGGCTGCTGTCCCGAACGTCCTCGGCTCCCTGCCAGGCAGGCCAGGCCCTGTGGCGAGCACGGGGACACCGGCACCGGGCACGGCTCTGCAGGGACAGAGGACATCGTTTCGGCACGGTTGCGACAGGAGCAAAGGGTGAGGAGGCCCAGCCTGCAGCCTGCCCGCTGCTGACACTGCAGCTGAGGGGATGGCGCTGGGAACGTGCTGCGCTGTTTGCACTTGTCTGGCAGCTGGTCTGGACACGGTTCAACTGTCTGTGAGCAGGGACAGAGACCGAGAGGAGCCACTCACCTTCAGCAGCTGCTGAGGTGGAATGTTGTGAAAAATGGGTGTTTATGGGAGCTACCAACAGAAAAGCTCGCACCAGGGCACCCTTTCAGCTACCCATCAACTGCTGGGGGGGCTGTCAGAGGGGAGGTAAGCAGGATGCAGGCGCATTGGGACTAGATGGTGTTTAAGGTCCTGTCCAACCCAAACCATTCTAGGACATGCATTACTCCTGTTTACACCAACATCACACTGTGCTTGGAGTAAACACAACAGCAGTAGGAACAGCCCTAAGAGTAAGCTTAGTCCCACGTGCTTAAGAGCCCCAAAAGAATAAAGCATTCAGCTATAGAAACTGCATAATCCCCATCTCCCTGAAAGAAGAGCCCGAGCATCCTTGTCTTCCAGATAGCCCAGGACTGAGCACATCAAGAAATGAACCCAGGGAAACGTCACTCCCACACTATGGATAAGATAAACTCTTGGTACCAGCTGCAGGAACAGCACAACAAGGAGATAAACATATTGCTGTGTGTGGGGCAGGAGCTTGAGACAGTCAGCTGAAAGGGAAAAACAGGATAAGGGAATGAGGCAGGTGTTTGGACTGCGAATAGTGAAGCTTGTTCACTAAAAGCCACAGGGTGAGTTTCTTTGTGCCATACTTCAGTAACTTTACTACAAGCAGTTGTTTTAAAATCATCTTCAGGCATTAAAGGGCCTTGTTTCTATGATCCTGTTAATACTAATCCATAGCAGAACTACAGTTCATTGATGTAACTGGGTAATTTCAGTCACAGAACAGCCCAGGTTGGAAAGGACCTTGAAATATTGTCTGGTCCAGTCTCCCATGGAAGGGACCCGGCTGAGGCCATCTGGCACTATGTCCTGTCTCATCTGTAAAGCCCCCAGCTGAGGACACCCCTGGGGAGGTTGTTCCTGTCACTGACTGTTCAGATGCAGGAAAAATCCCTTTCTTGCATAGTGATGAAACCTCTCCCGGTGCACTGTGTACCCACTGGGGGTGCAGCAGGTACCCACTGTCCCTGCACGGGGTGCCTGGTGAAGAACAAGCTGCTGCATAGGGGTCGAGGTCCACGCTCAGCCCTGAGCACCAGCCAGCTCACACAGTGCTGGGCAGTACCGAGTCATGGGCTGTTTGCCTTCACAGATCTCAAGGCCAGAGGATGAAGCAGGAGCCAGTGATGGAAATACAAACAGCAGGGAGGTAGGAGGTGTTATTTGAAGTCATCTCCAGCTGAAGGCACCCCTTGCTGTGTTAGTTATCCTGAGAAATGCTGCAAAGAAACAGGCTGGAAAGGCTCCGAGATAAAAGCATCTGAGCATACAGAACTTTAGCCTGATTATCTCCCTGGACAGAGCAAACCAGACACAGATTTGATGCTGCTCACCTTAAGCATCCCAAGACTCACAAGATTTCACGCAACGTCACAGGGCAAAGTTTATTAGACAAGACTTATCTCCGTCTTAATACCCTTTTAGTCATGTGGGGAAGCTTAACAACACCGAAGTGATAATACAGCGTGAGAACGACATCCCGGTTAACTGAATCACTGATCGTTTTCATAGTCTGCGGGGTTCTTCCTCTTCAGCCTCTCAAACTCTTGGGTTCCCCAGGAATACAGCAGATAGGCTGCTGCGAAGGCTGGAAAGGAAGGGAAAGGGGAACACTCACAAGCTGCACTGCCATAGGCACAGCCCTTCTGCGACAACAGCGAGCGCTACACAAGGCTGCCGCCACACAGAGCCTGCCCCGGCCCCAGAGCGACGATGCTGAGGGGGAAAAGGATCACTGCAGGAGGGAGCCGGTGCCGCGGTACTCACGGGGCACCACCTTGAAGACCTGGGAGCTGAACCGCCGCCACACGTTGGGCACCCCGTGCGAGAAGACGTTGGGGAAGGCGCGCTGCTCGAACGGCGACAGGCTGTAGGTGATGATGTGCCGGACCCGCGCCAGGTTCCCGAAGTGAAGCCCCATGGCGCCGACGGTCACCTTCCTCCGCACCCCGAGGCACCGCACCGCCGCCGGGAGGAAGAGGAAGCCGAGCTGCCGCTTCCCCTTCCGGAGCGGGCGATGCTTCGCCCGTCGTTCCGTCGCAGCGTGGCGGTGGGGCGCTGCCTGCGCCGTGCGCGGTTACCCCGGGAGGGCATCGCCGGCGCGGATAAAGGAGCCTGCATCCCAGGCTGCTCGGAGCGTGGATAACGTGTCGGCTTCGGGCCTGCGCTGCGAGAAGGCGGGGGCCGGGCAGGAGAGGGGCCACGAGGATGATCTACAGGCTGGGACTGTGCAGCCTGGGGAAGAGAGGGCTCCTTAAGGGGAGACCTCAGGGCAGCTCCAGTGCCTAAAGGGGCTGCAGGAAACCTGGAGAGGGGCTTTGGACAAGGGATGTAGGGACAGGACAGGGGAATGGCTTTAACTGCCAGAGGGGAGACTGAGATGAGCTCTTAGGCAGAAGCTCTTCCCTGTGAGGGTGCTGAGGCGCTGGCACAGGGTGCCCAGAGAAGCTGTGGCTGCCCCATCCCTGGCAGTGCTCAAGGCCAGGTTGGACACAGGGGCTTGGAGCACCCTGCTCCAGTGGAAGGTGTCCCTGCCTGTGGCAGGGGTTGGAGCTGGAGGAGCTTTGAGGTCCCTTCAGCCCAAACCAGGCTGGGATTCTATGTTCCTGTATTTAAAGGGTGACTACAAAGCAGAGGGAGACTCCCTTTTTACAAGGAATCATGGAAAGGATGGGCACATGTTACTCTTGGAAAAATTCTAACTGGGCATAAGAGGACAGTTCATCACAGTGAGAGCATCCTGCCACTGGAATGCTCTCTCCAGGGAAGCAGTGGCTTTTCCCTATCACTGAACATTAAGATCCAGCTGGACAGCATGCCAGGACATCAAGTCTAAGTCATGTTTGCCTAGAAAGGTTGGACCCAACAATCCTTAAGGTTCCTTCCAGCCTATGATTTCTGGTGTCATTTCCCCTCAGTGAGGAGGGTTCAGATGCAAATGAGAGTTCAAAGGCATTGAAAGTTAAGTGGTATGCGAGGTAGGCATTTATTTCTCTTTTTAAATCTATAAGAGAACAGCTTAAAATAGACACTTGGTATTTGAAATCTTTTCACATTTTTAATGCAAAATTATTCCAATAAAAAGATATTTACATTTCATTCCACATTCTAGAAAGACTGAGTGGCTACAAAAATAAGTGCTATGTTGTAAACACCTTCTGCTGACTCCATGCTAAATCCCAAGGGACTTTATAGAGCTCCTAGAACTACACAATCACTATTCACTTAATTACAGCTGCAACTACTTTGAGAATGCCAAAACACCCCAAACCTGAGTAAAACCAACGGGGTTCACCCACTACCGACAAGTGCACTTGGTAGCTATCATGTCTTCATACTCTTTGTAGACGATGGAGCCATCAGGCTCTATGGTTAGGACACTCAGTGGGCTGTATTCGGCAGGAACGCAGGAGGGCTTTGGGACAGACGGATCCAGTTTCTCATAGATGATGTTCTGTACCATGGTGTGCACAGGAGAGCCGTAACGGTGCCCGACGACCCTTGGGCAGTCGCCTTTGCAGTACTGGGGGCTGTACCTGTGGGGTGCTATGATCCATTTGTCCCATTTGAGTTGGCTAAAGCTTAGGCGGAAGTTGTGAAGCTCACACTCGTTTTGAGGGAACACAAACTGTTTGAAGTACTCGCTCAGATCAGAGGGTGAGGTTGCTGGTGCTTCTCTCCCGTTCTCATCTCTCCGCCATCGAGAGGCCCTTTTGCCCTGTGAAGTCTCTTTGTCACCCGAAGGATCAACAAGCAGACTGTTCCTTTGCCTGGGCTGCACTGGGATTTTCCTTCTGTGCTTGAGTGAGTTCCACCTGTGGTAAGCTTGTTCACTGGTATCATTCAGGTAAAGAAGAAGAGAGGGGGGAACCAGTGCCATATTAACAGGATTTTCCAGGTTAGTGCTCTGTTGTGGGTCACCCATCAGACAAGTGAAGTTCACAGCCATGTGAATATTCCTCCTGTTAGTAGCAATTAGGGGCTGGAGGAAAGAAGTCACATCAATCTCAACCCACTTGCGTTTTCTGACTTCAAAGTGCAGGGTAAAAGCTACAGCATGTGAAACACTGGGGCATACTTGGCCAGAAAAATCATGCTCCTTGGCAAACAGATGGCACATGCATGTAACTGAAGAGGAAATAGGAACTGAGGTGTCAAAGGAGTAGAGCAGGACAGACTTGAGCAAGTGTTCCAGACCAGTGACACGATCCAGGTTGAAGAGTAAATCCACCAGGTGAATGTCTCCTGGGAAGGGAAACGGAAATCTTGGAGAGTGAGCAAGCCTTAATTTTCCACCTAGACACAAATACTATCTTGTAATGGAGAAACAGAAATAAGTCAGCAGCAGATTCTTCCCCAGCAAGCATACAAGGCATGGAGAAAAGTCACCTTGGAGTGAGGTTCTGGCACTTGGTAACAGTACTCTGTATTTGTGGCCTTGACTTACACAAAGCAGATGGGCAGTAGAAGGAAGCATGGTGCCCATTCTGCCTAACCATCTTTTCTGCTTTTCTCACTTCATTTAGAACTGTTTGTAGTTTTCTCTGACTCAAAGCAAGAGGAGCTGAAAAGTTTCAAGCCTGAAATATCAGTGCCACCTAGAACATAGCGCCAGTGGTGTGACACTTCCCAAACTGCCTAATGCCATTCAGCAAGAAGCAGGCTATGAAAAACTCCTGCAGTTGAAGAGGAGAGCCGCCAGGATTAAAACAGCAATCAACAGATATCAGCAACTCTAAAAATAAGACATTTTGTATGGGACTGCAAGCACAGAACACATAGGACCCCCCATTTAAACCTCATCAGCTGCTGTCCCTGCACACCTACCTTTCACCAGGTCCCTGGGGCCTTGCTTGCATTCAGAACATGGAGTGAAAAGCCGGACGGTGTTATAGAGGTGGCTTTTGTTAGCCTTTGGGATTCCCTCCTTGGTAGCAGACATCTTATAGAGCCTCTTCATGTACCGAAGGGCACTGGAGTCTGGCTGCAGCCTGGGGGCCTCACTTGTCCAGACCTGGTGTTCCCGGTCAGACAGCACCTTGAGGAGGGGAGGCAGGAGGGCATAGCCACGTCTCACACCTTTGGGCAGCCGCAGCAATGGACTGAGCTTGCTGTTGGTGTCCTCAGAGGCTACATGTGCCCTGGAGTGAGGGGAGCACTGGCTGCTAAAAGAAAGCCAGTGAAGACAACAGTAGAAGCACACGCAAATTCTCCAGGTACCTGCCATGCTCTTCAGGGTCACAGCCAAAACAGTGCCTCCCCTAAAACGTTCAAGTTGAAAGAGAGCTCCTGAGCCTGATCCCTTATATATGTTGCAGCTGTAGAATGGGAGGGAGGCTTCTTTCTGATTAGAAACCAAAGGCAAAGATCTGCAGCTGGCTACATAAACCACATGTTGGCTGCATTTAGGCTGAAGCCTTTGCCCATGAAAGCATTGTTATAATCAAAGCCTTACTCGCAGAGTTAACCTTTTTTTTCACAGGGTAAATTAAGGAGCTGCAGTGCGTGGCAGCCTCCAGAGGGAGCTGGGCAGACAAGTTAGCATCAGCTGGTCTAACGAAATCCGTGCTTGTTTGTGGAAGTCTATAAAGCCACATATTACTGGCTTTAGCAATCATAAGCTAATAGAAGAAGCTGATTTTAATTTCCTGTTAATGTGTTTCTCACATTTCCTTCTCTATTGATTGCAATATCCACTTGAGAGAGAAGTAACTATGAGGATAGTACCGTCATCCCAGCACATCTTTGCCTCCAGTCTGAGGTAAAGCATCCAGAAAGCAGAGCGCTTTTCCAGTGTCAGTATCTGTGGAGTGTGCTCCAAACCGAGTAATGTTGGTTGCATCAGGAATCCTCATAAACTCCTGTGGCTGAGCATAACTGAAAGGATGGCCTTAGTTTTACTTCATTAGGAACCTGTTTTCACAGCAGTTGGTTTTGATTAGAGCTCTGCTTTCAGTGACCTAGTGAAATGTCACTCATAATCCAGCTTTCACATTCCAAGGCTTCTGAGCTGCTTTGAGAGCGCTGTGGATCAGTCCCACTTTGTGTTAGTTTCAAACAAACGTGTTTACAGTTTCTGCTGTTCCACGACAGTTTAAGCTGCCCTCTAACCCTGCGCTTTTCCACGCGTGCATTCCTGCTCTCTCCTCTGCGCTGCCTTTTGATGTTGTTAGTTCCCATGGTGGGTCCAGCCAGGGAGCTGAAATGGCAGGAAAATAATCCAACAAAAAGCAAGTGTTTGCTTTACCTTGCTGAAACCACTGGACAAGCTGAGAACAATTAAGCCTATCTTGAAGGATTCAGGGCTCAACAGGACAGGAGTGGTACTTGTGGATGCTAAAGGCGTAGCAAATCCTGAACTAGTACTCAGTGTGGTGAGTGCCAGAACAGTCTCAGATATTTCTGTATGTACACTGTATTGAAGAGGGTATTGTTAAACATGTAGCCTTTGAAAATTAAGTGGACTGAGAAGTTCATGAAAGGACACGATTTAACTGTAGACTTAAACCCAGCCCTGACCGAGGTATCCCTGCAGCTTCAAGAGGCCTGATCATAGAACTCATCCACATTTATTAGCCGCCTTGTTGGAAATCTAAGCAGAGAAGTCAAAGTCCAAACGCATCCAGCTTGAACCAATCTATCAGGCACCTTTCCCAACTGTAATGACAGGGAGAAACCAAACACAAACTGCCTCATGCTCTGCTGGCCAGGGCTGGGAGCTGCTGTGGTGATGGCGGGGGACCACCAACATGTCTGCTCCTCATCTCATTGTCGAGCATAGTGCTGCTTAGTTTATTTTCCTTCGTCCTGGTGTCTGAGTGGGTTAGATGCTGGGGAGGCTTTCAAAGGATGTTATGGGTAAGGTTTAGTTGGTTGGTCTAGGCCTGTGGAAGTGGATCTAGACGATTTGACTGGTGTGGGGGCTGCTCCACCCTTTAGAAAATGCGATCATTTTCAGGGCATAAATGGGAGCTGAAATGCTCTGAGGATGGCTGTAGAAACGCGGAGATTCTCAATGTTAGTAAAGGCTTAAAATCTTCCCATGGATGTGTTTGTATTCTTGAGCAGTTTCTAATAAATCAGACTTCCTTTGCTCTGCAGTAGCCTGTAACAAAGAGGGAGAAAGCTGGAGGGTTTTGCTGCCATTGATTGTTTTCCTCTGAAGCCTGATTCTCCTGGACAGATTTACTGATCCGACACAGCCACAACAATCCCTATGTGCAGAATTGAAGCCTTGTGACTTGCAGGGGAGCTGGGGAGGGAATGAAGGAGGGAAGAGAGACCCCTTTAAGCCACACTCGCTGCCAAAGCCAGTTTATCACCCTGACTGTGACTTTTTCCTGGACTTAGTGCTTGGACACATTTGCTGGGGAGTTATAAATAGCAGCTATGTTTGAGTGAGGTTCTGGTGTACCTACACATGCCAGTTGCATGTGCACAAGCATTTCAGATATTAAAGACCTGTTGAGTAAAGCACAGTGTCCAAGGAGATTAGTAGATTGATCTCATCAGGCCTCTATAAAACCCAGACCATCAGTAGATTGTTTGATAGTCTCATGTTTTAGTTATCTTAAATATTCATTATTAATCATCACATTGTTGCAGTAGAAACTATTTTTGTCTCCGGGGAAACACTGAATTTCAAATGAACACTAATTTCTAAATTGCTATAAAGCAGAGGTGAAGAATGTATAGCTTTGCCCTTAGCTAGCTAATGACATCTGTTTGTTTCCACAAGGGAGCAGGAGCATTAATCACAGCTATAGTTGTTATGCCCCGATAAACACAGTGGTTTCGTTTTGGCCACTGAGCTGATTCAGTGGACTTTGAAATACCAGAAGCATCAGGTGCTCTCTGCAGGGCCCATTAATAATGTGGCAGAAACTTCACTAACTGCCCATGCGGAGCACAGCTGAGCTGCATGTCTGCTCCACACGTGTGAGCTGGAGCGGTCTCTAGCAGCTTGAGAAGAAGAAATACTTCTAATAGCTTCTTCCTGCCATAAGCCAGAAAGATCAAACAGGTATATGTATATGTCATTCATTGAGAGGACAGGAGCAGAGCTAAAATACTGCCTACCACTGATTTTGATGGCTGCAGTGTAAACCATATTTTATATCACTGACGGTAGCTGCCTGTGCTCAAGTCAGACCATATTTATCTCCTTGGTGATAACATCGTCAATACCTTAAACTGATGAGAGCCAGAAGATCAGGCTCCATTTGCACCTCTGTTTCTAACCACTGCCTTCTACCTGTGATTCCAGCGGCCTCCACAGTCTGTGCTGTCCCACTGGCCATTTGAGCTGTTTCCCACTGACACAGTAGATGAGATTTATTCCCATTTATCACACTTGTGATTGTCCCATGGAAGACTCGCTTTCCAGGCTTAACTGTCAGCCTTCTGGAAGAGCTTGGAAAGGAACTGGAATGTCCTAGCCATAGACATAAGCTGGGGCACCCATGGATGGTTTGCAAATCCCCCTTTTCTTGCAGACTGCTTCTCCCACTCCCTAGGCAGTTTTGCATGTATCACTTATTTCCCTTACGTTGTAATTTACCATCGCTTTTTTATCATTATTTATAGAACCTATAAATTCCCCTAATGGACCATGAGTCCATTTTCCTGTGTGCTGCATAGATGCAGACTGAACTGCCCAGAGAGTTTGTAATCTAAATAGAGGACAAGAGAAGGGACTTAGCACACAGTTATCTTTGACAGTGTGATAGAAGAGTAGAGTTTTAGGGATTTAAAGAAGATTATGGGAGATCATTGCTGCTGTAGCATTAGGGGCAGCACGGAGATGATGCTTGGAAATGTAACAGGGTAACAGTAGAAGCTGTGCCCATGAGAGGGGGAGTACACGGGTACTTCCCCTGTTGTGAAAACAACTGATTAACTGACAGGCCCACTTGGCCATGGAAAACAAGCCTGGTTTTCCTTGCTGCCAGGCTGCTGGTGGCCCTTGGGAATTGCTGTGGTATCTTCATCAAACCTCTTCAGTGTATGATGAGGATGGTGCTTGCTTCTGGAGTGCTTTTTAGAGCTCTCCTGTATCAAGAGTTTAATTTACAACTCATTCACGTGTCGCTTTTCATCACCCATGTGAAGACTGGGGAGGAACATAGCTATTCAGTGCTGAAGTCTGGCGCTCAATTTCACCTGCTAAGCAGATATCACATGGAAAACGGGAAGGTTTCTCCTTGTAATCAGATATTCATGAAGGAAATAAAGATAATGAAAAATAACCACCACGGTGGGTGGCAGAGCAAGCCCATTCCACAGAGCACCTCTCCACTTACATTGGTTTAGGTGGTCCAGCATCTAGCAGGTGTACGGAAAACTCTCCAGGTTAAGGTTTTGGCAGGCACTGTCTGCAAATCTGTGACACTGACTTATTTCATGTAGGTCTTTTAAAAGCCATCAACAGGGCAGGCTTTGTGCGGACTTCCAAATGCAGTTGCCCGTGTGGAACCTTGATGAAGTAGTCTTAATATAGTTAATATTTTATTGAAATAAACCCACTGGGGTTAATGAACAGAACTGTCACTTCTTTGCTATCGCTGTTACAGGGAGGTGCTGTGTGTGTACATCTATAAGCCATGGCTTTCAGGTCGCATTTAACCCAGGCTGCTAGGTGCTGCTGTCAGGGCTGGGCTTTGTCATTCCCTCCTTGCCTTTTGGCCCTTCTCCATGTGTGGGTGAATAGTTTTCACCTGCTCTGTGATGTGATGATCCAGTCCCCAGCTGCGTGCTCTATATAAAGTGTGGGGCAGCCTGGTACATGTTCTTTGCTAAGGGGGAAGGCTGGAGGTGGTGGCCTGCTGCTTTGAGAACGTCTTGTAGTCTGTTTAATTCAGGTGCAAGGTGAAGTTATGCAATCCTACAGTCAGGTATGTATCGGATGTTACAGGTACCTCGGAAGGCTCAGTGAGGAAAAAGGGAGTTGATAGAAATTGGGTGGGCTTTTTGTGTTGGTTGGTTTATTCCCCCCCCTTCATGACCACCCAGGCAGGATTGTAGTTCTCTCCCTCCTCTTTTATCCAGAAAGGCAGAAAGGAAGTATTTGGAACTAAACGGTTTTAAAACTGGGATCTTATACTGGATGCTGTGCTGCTGGGAGTGGAGTTTGCTAAGTTGCTTGTTATCCTTTCCAGCCTCCCTGGTGTATTCTGCTGCCTGGTGAGCTCTTGCGGGCAAGCTGGAGAGCAAAGAAAACCCTGAAGAATAATGAGGGTGAGCAACAGAGCGCCTGCTGCTGTTCCCTCTGCCCTCACCTCAGGTAAGGTGCTGGCTGCGATTCTTCATTTTACAGAGATGTTCTTATTGCTCCTAAATAAAATATCAGTTCTGGCTGTTCTCACAGTGCCTCTGCTGTGGGGTTCCATTAGGGCTGGGAAAGGGTGGGGTTTGGCTTGGGGGTCTTGTTTATTCTATGGCTGTCAGCCAGGGTTAAAACGTGAGTCCTTGCGTGACCCTGAGTGAGAGAAATGCTGAAGTACAGTTTAGCTTCTTAAAACTGCAGGAAAATAAATCCCAGGATTATATTATTTTCCAGTCTCTCTGTTGTTATGCTTCCTGTGTGGATGTGCTCCTGGTATGTGGCTGTGTTGCGTTAAAGGTGATGCTCTTAGGGGTCTTTTCCAGCTGAAGTGGCTATGTCCTGGGAATAGATCCTGTGTCCTGAAGGCTTTGGCCAGCAGTGAAATCCCATCCAGTCTGTGAGGTGTGGGGAGCTGGGCTGGGATTCCTTTTACCTGGCCCAACAAAACCAGTGGAACGGTGGGTTATGCCTACAAGGGCATTGCCAGCAGAGACAAAGATGTCATTGTCAGGCCACAGCTGAAATATGTGTGCAATTTTGGTCCTTACTGCACAAAGAAGATGTGGATGGGCTGGAGAGGGTCCAGAGAAGGGCCCCAGACATGATTCAGGGGCTGGGCAGTGAGTGAGGAAAGGCTGAGAGAGTTGGGACTGTGCAGCTGGAGAAGAGAGCGCTCAGGGGAGCCCTTGTCACTGTGTTCCAGTATTTAAAAGGTGGCTACAGAGAACATGGAGACTCCCTTTTTGCAAGGAGTCATGTGGCAAAGATGGGGGCGATGGGCACAAGTTATTCCTGGGGAGATTCCGGTTGGGCATAAGAGGAAATCTCTTCCTAGTGAGACCGATCGGGCGCTGGGATGGGCTCCCCAGCTGGACCGGGCGCTGGGACATCTCTAAGTCACGCTTTGACTGGGGAAGTCGGACCCGATGGTCCCTGAGGTCCCTCCCAGCGGATGGCTCTGGGATCCTTGCGGGGCTTTCCCCCTCTCCCCCGCGCTGGCGCTGGGTTCATGTTCATTATCCTGACCCCTCCTCCGTGCCTCCCCCTGGGCAGGGCCCTGCCCGGCGCCGTCCCCGGCCCCCAGCGGGCTCTGTCCGGGCCGCGCTCGGGGACGCGGCGGCGGCTGCCGAGCCCCGGGGGACGCGCGCGGTAAGAACGCGGGTGAGGGGGATGCTCGGGGCCGGCACCGGGCAGAGGGAGCTGCGGCCGGGAGCGATGGGGATCGGTTTGTGCCTGGCGCTAATGACGGGGAGCGGGAGCCTGGGCTGGGGGGTTCGCTCTTAGGTCCCGTGCTTCCAACCGCCTGCACGGCGCGGGAGCGACCGCTGCCTGCCGGGAACGGGGGAGTTGAAAGTGGTTTTATCAGACCCGAAACATGTTTCAGTGGCTCTTTCATACTTTACAATGTGTGGAACTACAGAGCCAAGCTCTGTGCTGCGGAACAATGCCCCTTATTAAGGCCGTGTTCAGGAGGGGCTTTAATCTGCCCAATAAAGACCTCAGCTACGTAATTATTTCCTGCTAAAAATCCCGGGGCAGTAACTGCCCAGACCCCTCTTTCCCTGGTGTGCAGAGACCTGGTAATAGGATTCTTCTCTCACAATGGAAGGTCTCCTTAGCAGCGTTTAACGTCGAGAATGAGGCAGTGTCAGGTAGAAACTGAGTGTGTTTCAATGAAGAAATGTGTTCTAAAGAATTCCAAACTCGAGTGCTCAGTGTCGTGCAAAGTATTTGTGATGTACTTCAAAATAGAAACATCTCCAATGGTGTGCACGTAAGTGGGAAAGTTAATGAGAAAATAGGTTACAACTCCAAGCAATTTGAGTGTGTGTTTAGAAGATAGAAATCCAGGTTGAATAAATAGGGGAGGTGACAGAAAGCAAAGTGTTTCCGAGTGTGTGTGGGAGGGAACCACAAAAGCCTTTCCAGCTGTTTACAAATGGGGAGAGAACATGCAAATGGATTTGGATATGAGTTTGCCTGGGCGGGTTTGTAGTTTCGTACCTCTGCTGCTGTCTCTTGTGTGGCTTTGTGCAGGTCCCGACATGCAGAGGGCCCAATTCGTGGGAGTGGGGCTGGGGCTGGGGCTGGACATGGCAAACTGCATCCAGGCATCCTGAGAAAGAACCTGCAGGAGGTGGCTGGAGATGGGCTGGGACAGGGGTGGTTGTGCTGCCCATCCCGGTGTCCTGGGCTGCCCCATCCCTGGCAGTGTTCAAGGCCAGGTTGGACACGGCTTGGAGCATCCTGCTCTAGTGGAAGGTGTCCCTGCCCGTGGCACGGGTTGGAGCTGGGTGAGCTTTGAGGTCCCTTCAAACCCAAACCATTTCATGGTTCTATGACTTATACTTTGGGACTGGCACAGAGTCGGTCCAGCCACAGCTGGGAGCTCCTGAAGATTGCAGTTGAAGGCAGAATCTCCAAAATCGAAGTTACTTTAAAAAAAAAAAATCAAAGCATTTTCCAGACTCATTAATTTCCCAGACTTGGGAAGAATTTCAGAGGGAACAACAAAGAGCACATCCTGATGCAAATTCATGCAAACCAGAATTGAGTTCCCTTCTCCAAGGCGTGGGAAACAAAGTCTGTCAGTGCCAGGTCAGAAGTATTGCAATGAGGCAAGGCATCAGTTTTTCCTGAAGCTACTGCTTAGGAATACAGAATTCACTGCATTTTCCCCAAAACTCTGGGCAAATGAGAGTGATGCTTCTGCTGGCTCAGCAGGTTCCCTGTCCTACAGTTGTACAGTGCACATTGAGCCAGAACGGGAACCAGGCCCAACTAGTCCTGGGCATCATCACAGGTGATGCTATTTCCAGTTTGGGCTCTGTGGGTGTGCGTGGCTGCACGCTGTATGGCTCAGAATGAATTTTGAGCCTTTTTTTGTATGTAAATTACAGGAGGGCCTGAACTTGCTCTTGTAGATATGTATCATGCTATAAATGCAGTGGGGTTTAGGTGCTCTTTTTGGTATCTCTCAGTTTCCTTTCCTGGCTCTTATTTCAAGCCTCCTTGCTGGGACAGCCTCATCCCTTATTTCCCCCCTGCCCCATCAGCCCAGCCTCAACACACTTTTACTCTACTACATGCACCTGATTGTAACTCTTCACTGAATTTGCTGGTTCCTTTGCTCCACCTGATCCAAGCAGCGCAGCAATGAGAGCAGAGCTTGGAGGTTTCCCCAGCTGTGAATGATGCTGAGCTTCCAAAAGAAATTCCAGGAATAGCCTCTTAAGCTATGGATTGACTGCATGGAAACTTTAATACCCCGCGTCTCTACTGAACTTATGCAGAGTTCAGGGATTTAAATTCAATCCCAAATTCAGATCACTTTGATTTCACAGTGAATCAAAGCCAAGCGCTTGGTGCAGTGGCTGTTGGCTCCCTGGCAGGTTTTCAGCGTGAACTCGAAGGGACAAGCGCTGCTGGTTCATAAAGGGCTGTCAGAATCTCTTTGAACTTGAGAATACCGTGTGTTACCCTGAGCCTTGTCCTTAAACAGCTGGAACGCTTCATCTGACAGCCTAAAAAGAGAGCCGCACATCCCATGAGCAGAGCTCCAGCTGGAATGTTCCAGTCAAATGGCTGAACGTTTGTTGCAACAAGCACCTAGAGCAGGAGATGTGAAGGGCTGCTGATACATGTAGGGCCTTTCTGGAACATGCAAACCTGTCTGGTTTTCATCCTGAATATGGAATGACATCTCTCTTCTGTGGGAGTTTATTCTTGGTGCAGCATTCCATGCACGGAGCTATATGAGATTGCTTCTTGGATCATGCGCTTCCTTGCACCTGTCTCTGCTGCTGCAGAGGCTTCTGGCTTCAGGAATGGGGAAGGAATATGACTGGAATTTGAAGAGTATCTTTTCGCTATTAATCTCTCCAGGAGTAATTGTGCATTGGGCTGTCCTGAGCCTGTGTTTGATGAAACCTCAGTCCTGCTCTGAAAGGTTTTGGAGCTGGAAGGGACCTAAAAGCTCTTCCAGCTCCAACCCCTGCCACGGGCAGGGACCCCTTCCACTGGAGCAGGGTGCTCCAAGCCCCTGTGTCCAACCTGGCCTTGAGCACTGCCAGGGATGGGGCAGCCACAAGGGAGCTTCCTTTTCATTTTTAGGATAATGAAGAGTTTTGTCTGGGGTTTCTGAAGGAACTTACTTCTGTAAAGATACAAATAAGTATTTATTTTAAAATTGGCAGCAAACCAAATGGTTCAGGGGGTAAATGTGCTCTTTGAGCCGAGTTTTGTGGTAACCTTAGAGCCTACGGAATGTCAAGGTTTGACCCAAGGGGCTGTTGTGTTTCGGTGACTGGTCACTGTGAAGCCAATCTAGGCTTTTACTGCTCTGTCTCTTTAGGTGCTTTACAGGTTACACTCTGTTCAGTGCCTGCTGACCATGGCCACGCTTTGGTGGCTCTTCAGTGGTTTTGCATGGCCCGAGTACCTTGAAATACATTGTTTGATTTGGGGTGAAATTGGAGCAGCGTATTTGGCACAAACCAACAGCTTTTACTTTTAAGCTTTTTGTAGACAAGCTGAAAAAGTGATTTTTGACATGAACTGAACCAGTTCAGTTGTCAAACTGAAAATATCTACGATGGGGCAATAGCAGGAGGCTGCTCCTGGCACATCTCTGCGGCAAAGATCGCATCTCTGACACTTCTACCCATGTGAAATTGAGTTTCCAGCCCCAGCCTCATGAGAATTCCCTGCAAACCCTTGGCTGAAAGAAGTTGTGTAAGGGAAGAATAGGATTCTCTGTGTAAGCAGCATCTGTTCCTGGGGAAGCTGAGCTTCTGCTCCTGCCATGTGGTGTTTTCCAGCGAGGGCTGCAGAGCCCCGCGTATCTGGCAGGTGCCAAACCATATCCGAGCTTAGAATTCCATGGGTGAGAGCGACCCTGGGATGCGTCAGTCCCTCCCTGACCTTCCTTTCATAGCAGCTGCTCTCCTTTTCCCGTGGCAGATCTCATGGGCTAACGTAGAGGAGATGCATAAATCCCTATTAAGGTCCATGGTAAGGGATGTGGTTTGTAGAATTTCTTCTGAGGTATTTCAGAGGTGTCTGGAGGTGTTTCAGGAGGGTCACTGGGACCTCTTCTGGCGTGTTGATGAGCTTGCACACATACTCTTGGGTGCCTTGGGATTAAGGAGCTGAGGCCATAACCTGAACTCACCTCTGAAAATGCACCTACAAAGCTTGGCTGCTGTGTGGTTATCCAACATGGGAAACCTGGGCTGATCAGTAGAGCAAGGAACTGGAGAATAGATTTCTCTTTCACTTCAGCCATTAACTTACTGCATGAATGTGGCTAAATTGCTGCGTAGCCCTAAATCTGTCCATTGAATAGCTTCAGTCAGCTCTGTCTGAGAAGTGTTGAGTTCAAAGCATCTATCTATTTATATGGGTATGTATTGCAGGTAATTTTGCCCAGATTACATGAAACAGACTGGTAAAACAAGACAGATTTGCCCATATTAAAGCAGCCCTTTCCAGGTTTGTGGCATTTGTTAGTGAGCTGTCGGGCGTTAGAGCAGGATTTCATGTTGTGTGTCTAAGGAAACTGCTTCTTTTAACAGTTAAAATCAAATTGAAAAAGCCAAGATGAATCGCAGCATCTTGTCTAACCACTCACCGCAGTTTCCACAGCAGACACCTTCTCTGCTGCCCGTTCTCTGTTAATAACTTCTTACAGCGTTACCACATTAAAGCATCTTGACATTTGCTCCTGAGCTTTTTCCTTAGTGGAAACTCTTGTGGAATGCCCATTGTGCGCAGTTAACAGAATAGGGTCCTGATTAGCAGAAATGGCTCATGGAAAGGAAAATGTGTACTGCTTAACACACTGATCTTGAACATAAAAGGATTTATACGTTGTTTTGACATCCCAATGCCTTCTGAAGCCCAGGGAGGCTCCAAACTGAAATGATTAACTGGCAATCCAGACTGTAGGCCAAATGAGTGCTTACCGAATGTGATGAATGAGCCAGGTTTGCTTGGAGGCCTCTGAAACTCTTTTTACCGATTGATTATCGGAACGATATTGCTTTTACTTGTGAAAACGTGTGCGCAAGTCACCCTGTGAGACGGACTGGGGTTTTTCAGAAGACATTAGTTCAGTCCTGCTGGGTTTATGCATTTATAAGTTCCACGACAGAAAACGAAGGCATGCAAGAAAGATGTACCTGTTGCCAGTCATTATTCTGAGCTGAACTGTACTTAGAGACCACAAAGGTCTGGGCATTATCTGTTGACCCTGTGTAATTTTTCCCTTGCCCTGCACACTGCAGGACCAGGCTGCTGCAGCCCATGGCTTTCCTTGCTGTACGTCGGTTTATTTGGGAGTGTAATAACCCTGCTCTGGGTCTGGAATTTAATCATGTAATGCTCCTTTTCCTTATGACATCTAATGGCTACATTATTTATTTAGCCCCCCAGAACAAAGAACCGGTCGTACTCGAGTGCTTGTGAGGGAGAGCAGGGAGCCTTTGCTGTGTAACTGGATCGATGCAGAAGCACTTGCTGTGTATTTAAGTGCAGAGAGGGGGGCTCACACTGATGGCAGGGGCAGGCAGCAGCTGGCACTTTGCTCCTCAGCCTGGTCGCAGGGGAACCATCGCATCCCTCTCTTCTTACTTTACTCGCATTTTACAACGCTTCGACAAATAGATCACAGTTTCTTTGGGAGTTGTTTATTGCCATCCTGTGCCACTCTTTAATACTTAGCTACAAGTGTGATTCCTCAATTTAAGCGTAGTGACAAGTTGCGTTTACGTTCTATTTTTGTAATTATTTGTGGAAGAAAGCACCTGGAGCGACCCATTCCTGACACAGAGCACCCTATTTCTTTTTTGAATACCCTTTCATTTAGCCAATATAGAGTTTTGCCATAGATACCCATGGAATCAGTGTCAGACTCCAAGTGAGTTTCTGGTGAGCCTGTGTTTGCAGGCTGAGTGATAGATGCACCTTCGTACTTCGGGCCCTAAAGCTGCTTGTGTTTCACACCCGGACTCGGTTTTATATCGAAGGGAGCTTGGCACAGCCCTAGCACTGGCCTGGTTTGGGATGAATTCCTGTGTCACAGCTCGGGCTGTGGTGCTGCTGAGACGCGGTGTCCTGCTCAGCAGCACACTCCGCTCCCCTGGCATCGGCTCCACGTTCACCCTGTTCCTCTGTGAACTCTTCCAGCTCAATAACCACCGAACAGCTTCTGCCACATCAGCAAACTGAATCAACTCGGCGGCATCCAACAGGCACAAGAGTTGCAGCAAGGCCCGCGTTGGCGATAGGAAAGAAGGAAGTGAGAAGGGGAGATGGCAATCACTCCCGTCAGCAGCAACATTGACTCAGCTGCATTTCCATTTAAATGCTTAGAGCAGATTCCATCCCAAGGCCCAGGGGTCACTGGTAATCCAGGAGCGCCATGAAACAAGGTTCAACTGATTCAAGAAACAATATCAAACAGCAAAATTAAACCCACTCATCCAGGCTGGTACAGCCCCTTGATCACTAAAATAAATGCCTCAGTATTGTAAGATATGCTATCGCCTAAAGATGCTTCTCTGGGTTTGAATTGCTCAGGCTCTGATGGTCTAGATTTAAATGTGCTTACAGCGTGGTTGCAGCTGGAGCCTTGTTTGGCTGAATGCTGTTTTACTTGTCTAAACGAGGCTTTCAAATAGTATTTGATTGTTCTCGCCTATATATATAAAGACCATTATATGTTTTACCAGGGGCAAATCCTGTAACCTTACTCAGTCAAAGCTCACAGCGAAGCTTTCCAGGACTAACGGCATGGCCATGCTGCCTGGCAGTGACACCAGTCTAAGGGAATTCTTGGCAGCTGAGCTTTCCCCAGCACAGAGCACTTGCTGCTGCTCCACACTGCGCGGAAAATCCTGCTCCTTGCAGCTTCTTATATGCCTGTGAATGGGAAATCGTCCTCCAGAGGAGCATGAGCAGAGGATGCTTGTGTAAGTTCCTTTGGGTGCAGAACGTTTTGTACCAAGCAGGGACTGAAGGAAGAGGGGGACCTGTCCGATACCTGGTACATAGGTATGACTTAGAACAATAGTAATGGCTTTGTGTTGCCTTTCTTCTGGAAATTATTACCAAGCAATTAACTATTAAGAAATGATAAACCACATGAGGTTTGCTGTAACATCACGCAGAAGGATTTCCTGCTGTAGGGATTACTGGATTCGAGTGACAAAGCAGTGAATGTGTGTCTGTCTCAGTGCTCTGCTAGCTGGTTTGCTTACTGGGTAGGGCAGCCACGTCTGTGAAGCCTGGGGTTAATGAGAGATCTCAGAGGTGTTATTTTGCCTATTAGGCTGCTGTTACTTGGTTTTGGTGGGTAAACCCCAGGGTTTTTACTTTATATCTGTGCTACCACTGACCTGGTTTTGAAAGGCAGTAACCCCGAGCAGCCATCTGTATCCCAGCTGATGCCAAGTAATGACAGTCACATCAAAAGGTAACAGCCCACTGGGTGATTGGAGGGGTTTTATGGCCACCATTTGCTGTTTGTGCTGCTTCCCCGTTGGGATTTCACTTCCTAACCCCTTGCAGCATTCAGAAAGAACAGGGGTATTGATGCTAACTACTGACATCTCTATCGTGACTGTTATGAGATTTTATGCATCTCTGGAAGCGTTGGCAGTAGAGGTTCAAAGCTTCCCTGAAAGTCTTGGCTCTCAGTTGGGGTGTCTACAGTGTACAACAGTATTTCTGCTTGTGAAGAGATTGCGAACATGATGTAAACGCACTGAGAACCTTCAGGAACCCAGGGACAAATGAAATGAACCTCCGCTCTGTTGTTTTTACAAACACCTTTGATTGTTTTCCTCTCGGCCCTGTTTATTATTGTTACCACATAAGTTTATCGCTAACAAACTTAAGCAGCTTTTCCAGGGCTTGTACATCTCCTGAGAGCACCCTGGTTATTTCCTTGTGGTGCTGAATAAATGGCTGCTGTGCTCGTGCCTGGTACGAGAGTGAGGTTCTGCCATGGTGCAGTCACGTTCCCTGGCTCTAGTGTATTGTGGTGGTTTTAATTGCCACAAGCAGCTGTAAATTCTCTCTTTTGGGATCTCTCCATCACATCTCATTCAGTCCTTAGTAGTCCTCAAGCATATTATTGTGGTTCAGTTGGGGCAGGGCTGTGGTTACCCCCATCTCTCAGGGAGTAACTGTTCTGAGCTTGACTCTGGGGATGGAGCAAAGGGCAATTACTCAGCCCAGATCCACAGCGCTTCATGCAAAGGCAGTGGGAAGGTTTGGTTGTTGATGGTTGTATAACGTGGATCTCCTGTGGCAGTCAGGACCCCCAGGGAGCTCTACCCTGGCTCCCTGTTGGCTCTGCCAGCAGGCTTGTGGCCTCCTCAGGTGAATGTGGCTGTGGTCCTCCCCAGTGGCAGTGCTGCTGAATCCAGCCCTGGGACAGTTACCTGGGAGTAGTATTTATAGCATGTATAGAACCATAGAATCCCAGAGTGGTTTGTGTTGGAATGGGACCTTAAAGCTCCTCCAGCCCCAACCCCTGCCACGGGCAGGGACACCTTCCACTGGAGCAGGCTTGCTCCAAGCCCCTGTGTCCAACCTGGCCTTGAGCACTGCCAGGGATGGGGCAGCCACAGCTTCTCTGGGCACCCTGTGCCAGCGCCTCAGCACCCTCACAGGGAATGCGCAAAGCTCCTGCATAGAGAAGGCACGACCAGCGTTGTGTCCCCAGCTCTGTCCCCATGTGAGAGCCTTACTCATGGCCCGGCAGGAGGAGCTGCTCAGGTTTGTGTTCCTCCTTCCAAGCCGGTGTCACGCAGTGTGAGGTGTTTCTCTTCTCATTTCTGGGGCCTCTGGCAATGGTCCCTTTGCCTCCTGTTGCAGAGCACTTGGCTCCATCAGATACCGAGTTGCTGCTTTATGAAAACAGTGTTTAATGGAATGACTAAACACCCAGTTACTGAGTAACTTCCCGGGAGCCCTTCTCCATACTCCGGGAGTTAGTGGTCACATCATGCCCTGGAAAATAAGTTAGGCTTAGGGATGGTCTGTTTGGTACAGGGTAGTGAGGAGGAGCCTGGGTGTTTGCTTGCAGAAGAACCTCAAACATGGGCTGAATGGATCATCAGTGAACTCCATTCCTGAGGTTCCTGTGTTCCCCCCATACCCAGGGTATGTGGAGTTGAGCTTTTCCCAACAGAATTATCCCCATCCTCTCCTCCTTCCGTGAAGTAAACCAGGGGTGGATTTGGATCTCTGTGATGGTTTCAGTAGTGCCTGGCTGGGGACCATGGTGAAGCCAGGCAAGGAGCTGAATCTGTATCCCACCATCCCACTGCGTACAAACTGAACGTGCCACAAGTGAGCAGATTACTTTCGCAGGAAACTGTGGACAGAATCCCCAGTTTTCCCTTGAGAGATGATGCGTAAGAACAAATCAGAAGCTATTGCATGCATGGCATTATCCAGTTGGGAGCTTAGTTTGAGGGGGGGGGAAAAATACAGTGGCATAAAATCAGCTTATTTTTTTAATCCCAGCTGGAAGCTAGCGGGAATTCATCTCCCCACATAAGGGTCTCGGTATCAGACTCTATTGCATAGAGTTGGAGGCAGGAAAGAACTTATTGTGTATGTTTGAGTTGATTCAGAGTGGCACAGGAGAGATGAAAGCCTGAATCTCTGTGCCTTCTGTGCCACCTTTTGAACAGAACACTTGATAAACCCCACCACAAAGCCTGCAGCACATAAAGCACAGCTCCAGTGTTTCCTTGGACTGTGTTGACTTTTATGGTACCCTCCTCTTACTCCACCCCTCTGAAAGTAGAACTTAATTTTGTAAGAGAACCAAATCCAGCTACTTTATTGGATTAATGAAGTTTATCTGCTTTTAGTTGGATTTAATTAGTAGCAGTGCTTCTTGGCTGCCTCAGAGCCAGGGCTCTTGCCCCTCTGGCCAGGGAGCTGGGGACAGCAAAGGCCGAGATGCAGCAGAGTGAAGGATGCTGTTCTGTCTGTGCTGTCCCGGTGGGATGCACAGGAGGGAGTGTGCTGGGTGCTGGGGGCCTCAGCAGCATCTTCATGGAATTTCTCAGTTGTGCCAAATGGGAGTCCTGGCTGCTGCCAACAGCTTGGGCACAGCAAGCACCGTTGTTAATAATTGACTGCTGCAATAGTGAAATGGCCAAGCCTGTGGTTTGCTTCCCTCCCTATGCGCTGCAGCGCTGGGCATGGCACGAGGCAGTGTCCAGCAGCAAGGCAAAGGGTTTATATGGAAGTCGCTGGTGCAGCTTGATGCTGGTGCTGTGCGTGGAGCTGATTGACACATCCCTATGATGTGATGGACCAGGTGAGGCACCAGAAAAACCACCTCTGAATCTATGTGAATTGCACTGGAGACACTTCAGGTTCTGGTGTTTGGGAGATCTGTTCTGCAGACGTGGCTGGAATGTGGAACCAAAGCATTGGCTTTTGTATTCTAAAAAGAAAACTGGAGGTAGGAAACTTGTTCCAGCGGCACTTACCATGGATGTGCCCTCAGATATCTAGAGGTAACTAACCCAAGCATCAGTTCTGAGTGTGTGTGTGTATATTTTAGGTGGCTGTATCTGGTATATATTGTCTCTCTGTAATTCAGTAGTTGCTGTGATGCCTATCTGCATATTTGTTTTATGCAAGAAAAGACTGAAATTCTGGTTACTCGGTGTTGCTTGTATCATATTTGCTGTAAATCTGGTGGGAAGGTGGTTCTGCTGGTCCATAGGCTGAGTAACTGCTCCTTAATCTCTTCACAAGTGTGTGTCTGGGGAGGGAGAGCAGTTCCATGAAACCCTGAGCACAGACCTGTGGGGGCCACAGTGTCTGTGCCCGTGCTGCAGTCTGGGTGGCCTCACTAGTCTCTGCATGCAAGCAGATTTCCTTCATCTGGACAGTGGCCATGTCCCAGAGCAGCTATAGGGTCACACCGGTGCTCACACCTCACAGGGTCACAAAGGAGATGGGACCATTAAAGGTGTATTGCAAGAGCACATCCTGACCCAGGCATGAGCTAGTGGAGGTGGCAGGAGGGAAAGTGTAATGTTGGAAAACAAAGTGTGAAGTGTTGTGTCTTCTATTGATCCTTTCTCCCCCAGCAAGGGCTCTTGGGTTTCTTTCAGAGCATCTGCTGCCAAAGTCCATCTGCTCCCATCCCTTCTGTAAAGTCAGCAGGAAAACAGATGAAGGAGCGTAATACAGCCTGGAAAATATTAAAACCACATTTGAAATGTTTAACCTGGGGTTGAAAGCAGCTTTAGGCATGGGAGCGCTCTAGGATACAGGATAATGTATGCTGATTCGAAAAGCAACAGTGCCATCAGGCTTTTTCTTTCTGGAGTTTTGAGCCCTGCAGTTCTTTAATGCTCTTGAATATTTCTGGCTCTGTTCTTGCAGCAATGCGGATGGTAAATTTATGGCATTAAAGGAACTTGATTAGTCTTTAAAAAGGAAGAGAAATTGTGCTGACGTCAGAAGGGATGAAATGGAAATGATTGGAGAGAAACGTGTGCGCTTGGGCTGAAGCTGTGATTTCGGGCAGAAGTGTGTTTTGAGATGTGCTTTCAGAGATAGAGACCAATACAAGTGTTTGGTGCTCAGCAGATGAGGGAGTGATGGCGATAGAAGCCAAGAGCAATTTCTGAGGCTGAATAAGGGAAGTGAGGGGATTCAGGGACAATGGGAAGTATGTGGTGGGTGACTGCTCTCATTAAAAGGTCAGACTCTGCTGGTGCTCAGTAAAGGCCTCTCACAGGGCTGTGAGGAATGGCCAAGCCTCATCTTCCTCATTAAACCCTTGGCCGGAGATGGCACCATGGATCTCTGGTCCAGAAGCATTTTATTTGGGCCACAGCTTTACATCAGCCAAGTTTGCAAGTTACTGAAGTGGCAGGCGCTCAAGTGCAGCAGTGAGATGTCATCACTGGGTGGAAAGTGGCTCTGGGGAGGGTGCAGATGGACCCATACTGGCTGCTGTGGCTCAAGCAAAGCTCCTGCACTCATCAGTAGGAATCTCTTCCTTCTATGGAGAACAAGGCATAGCTGGGTAAGGAAATCTAGGAAGATTTATGTCCGCACTGCCACCTTCCCCACTAGGAAAAGGGGATATTGAGATGCATTATTATTTTCATCATCATCTTCCCTAAATTACTCAGGACACTTCCATTGCTCCAGAAACCCTCACCTCTGTATCTGTGGCTTTCACTGGAACAGTTCACGTTCCTCAAACTGTGCTGAGATTCGCTTCTGTGCACACAAGGCTTAAACCTCATCTGAATCCCATTTAGGCTCTGTTTTGAGAATGTCTGATACTGTGACTTTCCCTGGCTCCCCGGAATAGGGTAAGTTTCCCACTGGGCCTGTATGAGCCAAACTTGAAAGCTTGTCCTTGGGTTTAGATGTATGATACCCTTGGCAAGCATTGGCTACTGCATGATAGTGCTGGAAATAGATGGGAAATCTGGGATTCAGAGTCCTCAGGAATCTTTGCAAGGAAAATACAGAGCAGCAGAATGTGTTTTCCAGTCATCTAAAGGGGATATCATCTGATATGCTTGCCTTCCTCTTTGAAACCTGAAGCTGGGAGCCCTAGGAGATAAAATGGTTGATTATAGGCTAGAAAAAGTAATAATAAAGAGAAGCAAGCAACAAGCTTTCAGTCACTGGGCACAAGGGTGATCAACAGCCCCACTTTCCTGCATGTGGTATCCTCACATCTCAGTCATGTGAAAGTGATGGAATTTAAAGACTTCAGACATTTGTCTGGAATTTCGGGATATTTCATAGTCTAGGTCAAAAGAGCAGCTCTTATTTCCAGACATCTCATGTCTCAGAGTCACTGAGAATGCACCCATACTGTGCACGTGCACAGCTCGATCATCAGTACATGACCTGCTGCAGGTGATGCGATTCCACAGGCTCTGCACTTGCTTTCCCAGGATTTCAGACTCTCGAGGCTTCCTGAGGACCGCCTCGGTCTCACAGGTGATGCTCTGGTAGCAGTTACATCTGCTGGGCTGTGAAGCGGGTGGGTCGGGTGCTGCGGACTGTGCAAGCGATTGGAATCTGAGGAATTCTGGCTAATATTTACAGCAGGTGTTTGCTCGCTGATAACAAACAGGTCGCTCACAAGCATGTGCATGACATAATATCGGGAGGTTGGTCACGGTGTTTGCTTTGTGTTTCACATACCAGCCACGCTCGTTGCTGGGGGGACAGTTGCATGATGCAGATGAATAGCTGTGGGCTTCCTCTTTAGTTCCATGGACCCACTTGTTTAAAAATGGCCATTTTACAGAACTAGGTAGACTGGAAATAGCCAGTGTTGGTAGAGAAAGCTTGGCCTTAAAAGGCAGGTGACTTGTAACTGCAGCTTGGAGTCACTGACTTCTCTCTGTACAGAGTTAATTTGCCAGAGACTTGAGGCTTTGACCTACTGAGTTGGTTGCAAGGAATTCAGGGTTGTGCAATACAAACCACCTTTCCCTGGAGCGAGGAGGTTGAGGTGGTGACTGGTATTGGAGCAGCAGTCTATGAGGGGCTGGAGGCTTCAGCAGGTCAGAACATCCATGTTTTTCTCTTACATGACAAAGTTTTCACATAGTTCTTTAAACACATTGAGCTCAGCGGTTCTGCTTCCAGAGTTTAGGAAGCATCTTCTCCAAAAGAAGTATGCCAGGTTTTCCCTAAGATGTGTCTCAGTATCATTTATTTACATCTTAGCAGAGGCTTTGGAGGGCAGTTGCTCAGTTGAGGACCTCCCTGTACATCACAAAAAGATAGCTTGAGATAAAGGAGGAAAAGAGATCTTGGGGAACAGTGGTGTAGGAAACCAAGAGAGTACTTTCATTGGCATACATAAACCAAACCACAACTGTTATGTAGATTCTATACATAGCTGTGAAAAGTTAGAGCCAAACTCTCATTGTAAATCTGAGTGGCTCCAGTAACTTAGTGGAACTGTGCCAGCATATCCCAGATGAAGACTTGGCTCAGTCTATTAATAGCAATAGAGCTGCTTGGAGTGGTTCCACTGCAAGAAAATTCATATTTAGCAAATGGAGATAGGAATGACAGAGGAATCTGCCTTCCAGTCCTCCTGTGGAACGTGGCTGCCATGGGGTTTGATCCTGTGTGCTCCCAGCACCCTCAGGTACACCCAGCTCACACTCCCTGTGGTGGTCCAGGCTCCCAGGTGCAGGCTGTTCACTGAGATAACAGCAGTGTGATAGCATCTGTGATACAGCCTGATTCTGCATTTAGTGTCGCTGCAATCGTTCTCTCTGCTGCTCTTCTGTCCCTGTAGCTTCAGTGGGTTTCCAAGGTTTTCCTTTCACCTTCACCTAAGGTTTTTATTTCGTTATATTCTTCACTAGACCACAGTGAAAAGGATGTGCGATGTCATCCTCAGCCAGTGATGCTTCGTGTTCCCTCTGTGACCCTGTTATTGAGGGATAGACCACGGAATTTCACAGCTGCATTTTAGATTGCCTCAAAAGAACTTCTGCAGGTGTCCTCGAGCCAGTTTCTTACTGAAAGGTCCAAAAAAGCCTGGCAGAAATTCCTTCTGTTTTCCTTTCCCAGAAACTAGTTAATTTATTTGCTGTGTCCCACCAGTCCAAGTTCCCTTTATAGATTAACTTGTGTGATTTGGCTCCTGTCCATCTCTTCCTTTGGCTCAAAATGAATGATACCAGGACTGTCTTTGAAACAAGGCAGGAATGTGAGGTTTCTGATTAAACAGCAATATCACCCCTCAAACCTCTCTTTCTGCCAGCTTTGAGGCCCTGCTGCAGAGGTTCAGGTT
Organism: Myiopsitta monachus; assembly: GCA_017639245.1. NCBI lineage: Eukaryota > Metazoa > Chordata > Aves > Psittaciformes > Psittacidae > Myiopsitta > Myiopsitta monachus. The sequence goes on from CM029917.1 coordinate 23,334,406, forward strand.
GGGAATGGTGGATTCAGGTCTGGCAAGATCGGCCTTTTTGGGGAAATCAGGTAATGTGTTATCCTGGTAGGATTTGGAGGCAGTTCTGTCTCCTCAGAAGGGGGTGACCAGAGCAGTTTGTCACTGAAGGGTTTCAAGGCTTTGCTTTCATTTAATCACAGAATCACAGCCTCGTTTGGTTTGGGAGGGACCTTAAAGCTCATCCACTCCAACTGTGTTTTGATTCTGTCCTTTGATGCTTGGCAGTCGTAATGAGAGGGCATCTTCCAATTGTATGTATAGTCTTTTAGACTTAATAAAGGTCTGGAGAACTCTTGTCATTAAAGACTTGGTTGCTCCATTTGTGATAGAGGAAATGATCCTTCCAAGATCCTGGTAATTACTGAAGCCAGAAATCTACTGCCACTCTAAGTACTTTTCCAAGCTCTCATCTGGAACACGTGTGTGTGATGCTCTCTCATGTCCCCAGGTGCAATTAGAATCCTCCCACTCAGGTTTTCACGTTTCTCTTTCTTTTTAGGATCCTCTAGATATTACTGGAATATGAATACAGAGGAAAATGTGCTTTTCTGACAACTGTTGTAGGTATTTAACCAGGCTTTGATATCTGGAAATGCTACAACATGACTTCATCTGGGAATGAGATCGAAAGATGGACTCAGAGGCAGCGTGGCAGAATTGGAGAGCTGGTAGAGCCTCTGACCTCTCCTGAAAGCAGCAATGGGCTTTCATCAGTGAAGCTGGTCAGCGGTGTAGAGCATCTCCTGCAGCTCCCTGGAAGACTGGACTCTGCTTACAGCTCTTTCTCAGGGGGATCAAGTGCTCCAGAGTGTCCCACCACATCGTGCTATGGTGAAAACTGCTGTTGGCCTCCAGAGCAGGTACCTTACATGGACTCGGAATATGTAAGAGGTATTTATAATCTCAGTGCAGCAAACTCTGACCACGGGTGTCTGCATCCCTGCACAGCACCAGACCTGAGCAGCCATAACTCTCACAGCACCAGCCTCACTGAGCGCTCTGGAAGCACTCCTACCCGAGGGACTTCGCATCAGGGACTCCCTCCTCCAGCAGCACCTCCACCTTCTCCTCCCATGCGACTCGACAGCTATAAAGTCACCAGACACCTGGAAAACTCAAGAGGAAGACACAGCTCTGGAAGTCATGGTGACTGTAGTATGCAGCCAGCTCCTTGCATGCAGGACAACCAGCTGGTAGATAGGGACGTACCATGGGGTTGGCACAGGGATGAAGTTAAGGAGCAGGATATAGTGGCTGTTAGGGAAAAGACTCTGGAAAACAAGGGCCTTTCCTCTGATTCTGCAAATGACCTATCTGTATCAAAAATTCAGGGGTTAAAGACGGAGGAAAATGGAGAGCGGAGCCCATCCCAACAGCCTGTGAGGAGAAGCAATCCACACGTTTTCAGCAGGCCTTCTTCATTCATTTTTCAGGAATATTTAAAGACTGACTCCGTGGCCAATATCCCCAAAATACTTTCTGCTTACAATTCAGTTCACGCTGCTGAAGATCCTGAAGAGAAGAGTTCCAAGTCCTATCACCCGGTGCATACCCACCCTAACACTGTTAATGATACACAAGAAGACAAACAGTGTCCCTGCAGGGTACGTCAGCCGGCTCTCAGAGGAGATGTGCAGAGTACAGTGCCAGAGCCCAGCCAGGAAAGAGGGTCCTTGCCCTGCCCTCAATGCCCGCTCCATGCCGAGCTGCGTTCGGATGTGGATCAAGGTGGGTTTGAGGACAGTTGTGACTTAAAATACATGGAGAATGCTTCCGGGAAGCTGAATGGTTGTACAGGCAAAAATCAGTGCTGTGACTCTGAAGGAAAACGGGGAAGTGATATCAGGGAACTACCGAATGAGCAAGCCAAAATGCAGAGGTCAGCGCTGTCCTGCAATTACGGTCCTGCTGAAGCGGAGCCTCTGCGCTGCGAGGAGTGGGGTCAGGGTGATAGGCAATGCCATGGCAATAATGGCCAAATGCCTTTGATCAGACCAAAGGAAGAGCCCACGTCTCATTTCTTACACGAAGCCAAGAAAGAAAAAGGGATCAATAGCAGCAGTCCTGACCTTAGCATACACCTGGAAGGAGAGGAACCTCCTGTTCAGAAATGCCAGCCTGAATTTCAAAAGCAGCTCTTGAGGCAACCTCAGGATGATCTTGCTGGCGAGCAAATAACCAGGCAGACAACTCCCATGCTTTACTATCTGTCTGGGGGGAAACCCACTGATATCGTGAGCCACAACAAGCTCACCCAGTGTAAAGAGGACTTGAGGACCTCGCTAAAGGAATCTCCAGCAAGCAGCTACTCAGCGCGGTGTCTGGAGCTACAAAGGGAAAGCAGTCAGCCTCAAAGGACCAACCACCACCATCAGTGCAGTGATGATCTGCTTGAGACTGAAGATCTTATTCTCATGGATGAGAGTTTCAAGAATGACTACAGAGAGAAACTTAAAGTGGCTCAGAAGAAGGTTCTGAGAGAAACCTCCTTTAAAAGAAAAGACTTGCAGATGAGTTTGCCAGTTAGACTGAGGTATAAACCCTCTAAAAGGCCATCAATTGAACACCTTAGGTCCTTCTCATTATCCGGTTCAAGTGAGGATGCCAAACCTGTTCCTTGTTCCCTTTCTCATCTAGAATCCTTGGAATGCTTCAATAGAGATGAAGAAATTAAGAAGCCACAAACAGGTCGAATGGGGGGAAGGAAGAGGGTAACCAAAGAGCAGAAGAGCCTGTGTTATTCTGAACCTGAGAAACTCAATCAGCTAGCCGATAAGGAAGTGTTGTGGAGTCAAGTCAGGAATGAAATCACTGAGCAAGGAGCAGCAAGGAGGGAGACTCTGGAGAGCAGAGGGAGGGCACTTTCCAGTTCAAGTATCTCCAGGACAGAGCTGAAACAGATCCAGCACACTGCACTTATCCAGTACATGGAACGGAAGATTAACCAGAGACCAGGTAGTTCACAGCAGCTCCCACTGCAAAAGCCACCCCTGCAGAAGAGGCTGTCGCATCCCAAGTGGCCTCCTAGCAAGACTTCCAATCCCAATGGGAGCAGGAAGATGCAAAATGATGACGTTTTCTGCCAAGTTCTCTCTAAAGAGAGATCACCGGATGTTGTTCCTCCTTTGGCTTTTGTTCCCCTGCTGAGTGTGAGCAGCAGGTACAATCCCAGCTCTGCTGGTACAGAGACCTCAAAGCTCAGCCCATCGCCCAACGAAGCAGGCAGGGACCACCCCAGCAAATGTGCATTGGCTGAGAGCCTCCTGCAGGAGGGTTATCCACCTGGGAGAGCGCAGGAGAGACCAAAACCCACTCCTCCTTCCACACAGGTGAGACAGATGTTAACATAGTCGTTAGTGTTTGGGAATAACTTAGGACCATCCGCCTGGTTTAGAGAACTGTGGGACTACTCACATGAAAAGCTGCTGAACATCATGAACAAGTGCAGAGGTGAGGGCAGGGGGGATGCGCCACGTGTCCCTTAAAGGGGACAAGATGTGTATGGGGTCTAGCACTCGCCACACATGCAGAGAACATGTGCTTTGTGCAGGGTGGTGCTGTTTGTGTTTCAGCAGTCACTGTTGTAACTACAGCAGCTTCATTAGAGCACTGTCCCAGAAAAGGCTTTTATAGAGGGATTTTTATTAAAGACCAACCGTTTTGGCTCCTGAATTTGAAGGACAGTAGCTGTCAGTGTTGTTGTCAAGGAGAATAAAGAAGATAAAGGGTCAGGAAATAATCTGATGTACTACTCTAATCAGCCAACTGAAGAGGCTGACAAACTAACCCCAGTGCTACCTGCTTTCTGAATTGTTATGGGAGTAGAGCATATATTTTGTTGCCAGATGTTCTTTGGTTTTCTAGGTAGAAAAGATGGATGCTACCTGGGGAGAGCATAATAGCAACTTCATTAATAAAACCAGATAGACACAACAAAGCCCCCAAAAGCCCCATGCAAACAAGCACAAAACCTTGGTGAACCTACTCAGAGATCTAGGGTCGGCTTTTGTTCTGGGGATGACAAACATGGGAGTGAACTGGAACAGCTGCCCAGTGTGAAGATGCTCGTTGTCCCAATGTGTTGTTTTTGCTTCCAGGACACTCATGGACAAGTGGCACCTTCTCGGCACTGCGAGAGGTCTCTTGGCACCCCCAGGTAAGGCTCTGAAGGCTCTGCCTGGGTAGAGCCCATGTCCAAGACACAGGAACTCCAGCAGCAGCTGTGGTTGTCTGCTGCTGTCCTTGGGTCTTGGGATCCTGCGCGGTTCAAATGGGAATACCCATCTGCTGCGCAATTTGCTTCCCTTTGGGACAGTCTTTACAATCATTCCCGCTGTGCGGAGCGAGGTGGAACGGGCAGTGAGTACCTGAGCTGCACTCCCTGCAGCAGCCGCTCTCCTGCACATGCTTGAGATCACAGCTCCCTCATCTGAGCTCTGGCAAACACAGCATCTGCAACAGCACAATGTGCCCAGGCTGCAAAACGTGTGATCAGAGTGGTGTGTGACGGGGGGGTTCAAAGGGGAAAAGTAGTGTGCTGCTTACACCCAGCTGACTCGGGCTCTCTGTGTGTTAACTCTCCATGTTTGTCTTGTTGCTTCGAGCACCAGGAGAGAAAACCATCTGAGCTCTGTCTCAACGAGGCAGCGGTGCTGACACTTGTGTAGTCATAGAACTTGCACTGTTTCAGTCATTCAAAAAGATGCCAATGGTTTCTGCAGACTTGATTGTCTTGGAAAAACAGTTGTATTTCCAGTACGATTTTGGGGTTTATCTTAGATTTCCCAGTTTAGCTAGGAGGCTCAGCAGGTCAGCATGGATGTACCTGGAAGTTCTGGACAGAACAGTAGCATCAAAACAGCATCTGATCACAGCTCTGTAATATGTACTAAGTAGACTAAAAGATGAGAAATCCAGACTTAGGTTTCAGTAGTCAGTAATTCAGATTCTCCTCTTTGGGACAGAGCTGTCACTTTTTACCATGGGTTTATTTCAGAAAACATATACGTTGGTCATAATTGGAAAATGGGGATTCAATCAACATAGGCGGGTGCAGTAGACTTGGGTTTTTTGGCAGCAAAAGTGAATAGGAGTTCTGGAATCTGAATTCAGGAGGAAGCTGGAAAGATAATGGCAATTATCCTGTAGCTGCTTAAATGGGCTGCAGAATATCTGTTGTTGAGGAAGTGTCTCAAAAGGAAGTGTCTTCTTTCTTCTAGTTTCCATGATCCTGAGAAAGATGGACGTGAGAACTGTGAACATAAAGATGATGACATAAGTGGACATCCATGTTGTCAGGGTACCAAGGAGCTGACTCTTGAAGCCTCTATCCCCATACCAAGGAGCAGAAGCAAGGAAGATGCTCAAGCAGAGGAAGAATGCAGAACTGAGTCTCTGAGCAGAAATGCTTTAACAAAATGTCCAGAGCAGCAGCCTGCAGCTTCTCCAGAGCAAGTAATTTGCTGCCACACAGTGTTAGCTCAGCCCCATTACGGGGACAGAAATACAGCTAAAGGTTTAGTTGCAAAGGAGGCATCCACGTACAGCAGCCACAGTGATGCTCACATCAAGGGAGAGGCGAAAAGGAGACTGCAGTCTCCTGAAGACCAGCAATATGAAGAACTTGCTATGGAGATCATTGCCAAAGACAGTTCTCTGGTGGATATTCTCATGCCTCACCCTGATAGAAGAAGTGCTTTAGACCTGATGGAGGGTCTGTTTCCTGTTAACATTTCCATGCTGTATAAATCACACAGGAAAAAGGGAGGCGTACAGCATGTGCAGGAGAATGTGTAAGTAGACAAATGATCTAGTATTTTAAAGCTATTTTGCTGTGTGAATATCACATGTACTAGTAGTAAGGTGACCTGAACATATTGTTTTATTTTGGTTTCATAAACAAATGATTTAGGGATCAAGAAATGTCTGAGGCTGTGGGTGTATGACAAGTAATGTGGTTCAATGATACCTTATTACAAGGGACTGTGACAAATCTACACAGCAAATCTTTTGCTTTAGATCTTTTAAGAACTTAGAAACATTGATTCTGAAGTCAGGATGGATAAAACCACGACCACAGTGTTTGAGAATTAAACTCCTAAGTGTTTGCCATGGGCGTTTATTTTCTGTTCCAATAGCAGAAGTAGCAGAGATGCTCCAGCAGAGTGTCCTGAACCTGAACATGATGCCAAGCAAAAGTGTGAAGATCCTACCTGTGAGGGAAACCAAGTCCTGAATAGGAGCAGAGACAGCACAAATGACCTAGATGACATCATGTCTAAGAAAGTATGTACCTGACCATCAGAGGAACCCTGTTTATCCACCATGACAAATAAGTTGCTATTGATGTCAAATATTTCACTGTGGGCATTTTTATTCATGACTTTTATCCCAATAATAATGTTTCATGAATAACTTTGAACCCATTTTTGCCAGCAAATGGAGTCCTGGCAAATTGGTATATTGATCATAAATGGTGGTATTTAAGTCCTGGTTTGATTCAGATCTCTCCCCCACATACTTCTCCTGAGCGGGTCACCTGGGATGGGTTGAATATCCCGGAACAAGCAAGTAGGGTGGGTTATACCTTTCCTTGCAAGGCCAGCTCCTGTGAAGCAGCTGAATCTCAATTTAACACTCGGATCTGGTCTCAGAATCTTTAAAACTCATTACAACTGGCAGCCTGAATAAGAAATATTTTTCACCCTGAGAGAACTGGCAGTTCTTCATACAGTATGTATGGACTGAGATAGCACTATGGCAGCTTGGAAGGGCAGTCTGCAGCTTCAAAGAATTAGCTGGGTTTTATCCCTTGTAGAAACCTGGCCGTGCTCCATCTCAGGTAATGATAATCTGCCTTCCTGAAACAACTCCTGCTGTGCACTTCGTGATACTCCTCATCACCCACTGTCTAACTGCTGCTTCTGCTCACGATGGCATCAGATGACTTCCAAAATAGCTGATAGGGTTCTTCTGCTCTAGTCTCGGGGCCTTCTTCCATATCAACATTTGCCTATCCAACAGCCTCTTGCTTCACTACCCAGGCACTGCAGCTTGCTTGAATCACCCCCGGAGCTGACTTGGTATGCATATTATAGATAAAATTCCAGTCCTTGTAAAGCTTGGTAATAGAGCTGTGACTTGATGCTCATGTCTTGGAGCATAACCATGTGTAACCATGTTGTAATCTTTATTGCAGTTGACTTCTGACTGATGGGAAGCTCTCTGAGCTAGGGATTATATCACCAGTTAAGGTGATTACCACTGATTTGCTTTTCAGAGTTTGACAATTAAGTACAGCTTAGAAAAATACTCATTTCGCCTCCTTTCCCCGAGCTTAGAATCACTGTAAAAGTCAAGAATCTGCCCAAGACGATGCGAGGAGAATCCATCCCCTAGAAATGATCTGGATCCTCTTTGGCAATAGCAGCTTTCTAGGATTATCTTTCTCCCTTTACAGCTGGAACTCATGTCCAGGCTCCGGTCCAAGCTGCAGACCCTATATGAGGAAAGGGAGCTCGTCCTCTCTGAAGCCCGGGCGTGCGCCATGCGAGGCACAGAGCTGGAGGCCCTGGTGCAGGATGTCTGCAGACACAATGAGTTCGAGCGCTACATGATGTTCATCGGGGACCTGGAGAAGGTCGTGAGCCTCCTGCTCTGCTTGTCGAGCCGCCTGGCCCGAGTCCAGAATGCCATGAGGAGGATTGATGGCAACATGGATGCTGAAGAGAAGGTGAGTGACAAGTGAATGGGGGGGTTATTTGTTTGAGTCACTCATTCCCAGGTGAGGCTGATCTCACCTCATTGTGTGACAGCTCTAAACAGGAGTTGTAAGTTACACATGAATCCCAGCTGCTGCTATAAGGAGATTAAATTATATATGGAACTAAATTATACATGACACCAGCCACTGTCCCGGCAGTGTTAGTGCCACACAAGGAGATGGTCTGTGCTGGGGGTAGCTCCAAGCCTGGGCTTCAGAGGGCTGTTTGCCATTTGGGCTTTTTCCCCTGGTTATTTCAACGTGGTAATTGCTGCCTTTGAATTTGTGTTTCACTTAATGGGCTTGTAAGGAGCAGGAAGACGTGGTTGTAACCCGAGATAAAATTCCCTGCAGTTTAACTCAACTAGCCAGTTTAGCTGGAAAATTAGGAATTGTCTCATGTCACCAGGAAATCCTTTCAAGTCTGAAAAGTCTCCTTTTTGCGAGAGAAGACAAGCCAAGTTTATCCCAGGAATGATGCTGTCCTGCTGCTCTTGGTGCTTTTAGACATGCTTTTTTATCCATACAATACCTGCTGTTCTCTCTCATGTGGAAACTCAAAAAGCACAGGGATGGAAAAACTGGTGTTTCCTGGAGCTGGGCTGCCAAGAGGTTTATCACAGTTCTCATGCAGAACAGCACTAAAAGGGTCCCACCACGCAGTGTGACATGAGATCAGGATCTGCCCACTCCAGAATGTCACTCACACTAACAGGAGTAACTTTGAGCTGTCTTTCACACTGGCTTGGCTTTGTGCTGGGCGCTTCTCTGGTGTTGTTTATGCTCTTCATAGTAAATGTATTAAAATATTCGAGCATTTGAATATCATAATAAAGTCTTGGTTCTGTGCCAGCATCTTCACAACCACCTCCCAGTCACTGCCATTGCCCCACTGTCAGCACAACCAGCAGTCTGGATCTTTGACTCTGTCTTGAAGGTGCTGCTGGTGACCACTGCTCTGTGCTGGACCCTGTCCTGCAACTGGGCACTTCCCAGCAGTGCTCTCCCTGTGAACATCATCACAGCTGGAAGAGAATTAGCTAAAATGTGAACATGTTAAAATCCTGTAGAACAGGCAAGGCTTGATGCTGGTGGGTTTGTTAGAAGCCTTTGAACAGTTACCATCTGCAATGTGTACCTTTTAATAGAAGTTCTAATAGAAGATATCTTTTTAATACCACATTGGTACTGTGGCCACACACCAAATACGAAGGTAAGTGTCTTAAAGAGCTTCTAATTGAATGAAGATGGATACAGGACACTTTAAAATTCCCAGCATGTTAAATGTATTGATTTTTCTCCTGAGGGCAGCATGGAGGAAGTGAGCCCTGATGGGCTTCACTGGGTGTCTTTACCTTACAAGCCACAAGAATGAGTAATTCAATTGAGCAAAAGCTCATGTGGAACACAGAGCCCACAAGAGGAAGTAATTAAACTAAATTGACCGTGGCTTCCAAATGAAGATGTAGAGTCTGCCAGGAATGATGAGTTTTCATAGTGTGCTGCTTTGTTCTTTCATTCTACCAGCAATCGCTCCACGAACGGCACAAGCTCTTGTCTAGACAGCGGGAAGATGCAAAAGACCTGAAAGAGAACCTGGATCGCAGGGAGAGGGTGGTCTCTGGCATCCTTGCCAAGTACCTGAGTGCCCAGCAGCTCCAGGACTACCAGTGCTTTGTTCAGGACAAGACCTCTTTGCTCATTGAGCAGAAGGACCTTGAAGAGCAGATTAAGTTTTTTGAAGAGCAATTAGAAAGTCTTGAGAGAAGCATCCGGCTGTAGCACCCACCAACAGCCCACCCGCTGTAACACCCTGGTTTGTGACCTATCCCTGGAAGTCCGCAGGCTGGGTTTGGTGGATTCTTGCGATCCTGGTAGTGCTGTGGTGTTGACAAGTGCTTAGATGCTGCAGGGATTCTCTGGGCACGCACTGGATGTGCCTTCCCCGTGGACAGGCCAACTGCCAGCAGTGTACAGCACGTCGCATTGGAAATGACTGATAGGATGTTTGCTCCTATTCACTTGGCGTGTATTTCCCCCTCTTGTTGTTTGTCCATCTGTTTCCAGATTGACATGATCTCAATAAAAGAACGGTACAAATATTTTCCTGCTGTGGGTGGGTTGAGTGTTTAAAATGAAAAATGCTGTGGGTGTTCAGATTTGGATTGGGGACGGCACGAAGCCATAGGGAACGTTTTGGACCCTTTCAGTGGAACTCCTGCACTCAGTTCTACAGTTTATATGTAGGACACAGTGAAAATACACCCTAATGGAAGAAAATAAGTATTTCCTTTCTTGGCAGCTGCCATCCATGAGTCTTTCCTGGCTCTGTGTAACCCTGATAGACTCTTCAGTCTTAGGAATGGTCCTCATGGACATCAAAAAGAGCCGCTCAGTGTTGAAGTCAGCTTAAATGAGGGCTTTGGGGAGTGATAAACTCTGATCTTGGTCCTGCAGAGCCATTTGCCAAGTCCTCGTTATGCTTTCAAAGTGTTTGTTTTTCAAGCAGCACCTTCAGGGGTTTGGGTTTAGGTAGGTTTCAATCGTCAGCATGAACAAGAAGTGCTGAACGTGGGAAAGCTGCTGCTGTGAGGTAGGTGGGACGGGTGGAGGAGATTTTTCTGTTTCAATGAGGCTTTATATAAATCCCTTGGCAAAAATCTTTTGAACTAATGTTGGGTGTTGAGTCAAACCAATGGTGTTGCTGTATTTAAAATCTGAGTGCGGTTTCTTGTTTGTTTCTGAGTATTCAGTGAGGGGATTATTGTGTCTGAGCTACATACCGAGACCATGAATAAGGCGGCTACTAATGGAACTCAGGTTTCTTACACAGACAGAAGAGATAATCATTGTTCCATGATGTTAGGCTTTGCCAAGAAGTGTTTTGCCAGTGGCATGGGGTGACCACTGAGAGAAGCTGTCCTGTTCTCCTTTGGGAGAGCTTTCAATAAACACCCGGAACGGGGAATTGATGTAAGTTTAAACAGATGGCTTGTGTTCATTTTACCTCAGATCATATTCTTTATCTGAGCTGACCCATTGGGCAACAGGAATGGACTAAGAAATGACAGTGTGCAAAAAAGAGACCACTGTATGTGTTCTGCACAAGCAGTGTTCGTTAAGGATATCTTGCCAATGCTCTGCCTGCTGGAGGAGGGCACCAGAGACAGCACAGTGTGCTGCATCTACCCATGAGCACATCCAGTCATTGCCTGGGAGTTACATGCCACTGCAATAAAGCACAAGCAGCTTGCCAGGGGGTTGTCAGCTGCTCTGTCTTCAAACTGAAGGAACAAAGGAGAGGATCATCAGGTGCTGCCCACAATCAAACAAGGAAGCATTGTTCTGTTCTAGGTCTGTATGTTTATGCAGAAGGACTCATGTCTAGAGCCCTGCTCTCATTTCAAGAGAAACAAGAGAGTACCCTGAGTGAAGCTGTGAGGACTTGCTGTCAACCGTGTTATGATGTGCACCAAGGCGCAGTAAACCTCTTTGCTGGCAGCAGCAGCTCCCTTCCCAAAGCACCCGCAGGTCTGGATTGTCAGGTGGGTCTTGATTCTGATACTGAGCATTTGTTATCAATGCGTTGCCAGCGCCAAGAGCGAGGTAATGATGGTGTCTCCCACTGGACCTAAGGCCTGTGCAGCATTTCCTGGCACACTGACATGCTGAGATGTGGGCTGTTAAAATCACAGTCTGATCTGCAAATGCAAGTAAAATCATTACTTAGATTAAATCATAGTTAAATCTGATTACTCAGATTAAATCTTAATTAGATCAGGTTAAACCACAATCTGATCCTTTGGTGAGGAGCAGCCCTGGGTACCTCTGGGACTGGTGAAAGGCTCTTGGGTTGCTCAGAATTGCAGCTGTTACATACAGGAGAATAAGGAAGAGATCCTGCTCTTAGAGGTGGGCTTGAACCTGCTTTCTGCTCAGGGGAGAATCATAGGACTGTTTGTGTTGGGACCTTAAAGCTCATCCGCTTCCGACCGCCTGCCGTGGGTAGGGACACCTTCCACTAGGGCAGGTTGCTCCAAGCTGTGTCCAACCTGGCCTTGGGCGCACCAGAGATGGGGCAGCCGCAGCTTCCCGACTGCTGCCTATGGCCCTGAAAAGCTGTTGGCTTCCAGGACTGGCATTTCATCAGAGCTGAGACCTGCCGAGCACTGCTTAGGGGAAGTCAGGTGTGTGTGCTGGGGGAATGTAAGGAATGAGGGAGCTCCTGGTACCTGACCTCTGGGAGAGCAGGCAGGAAACCCCCGGCACTGCCCAGCCTCAGGCAGTGGAACGCTTCCTCCTGTTGCAGCCTGCAAGCCTTAATGCCTTCTTATCACCCCAGGTAGAAGGTAATGTGACCGCACCACCAGGAAAGAGCTGCTACCAGAGACCTGCAGGAGCTGTCTGTCTGCGTTAATTACAGCTTCACCCAGGGGAATGCAGAGTAGTGCGAGGAGGAGGTGAAAAACGCACAGCGCAAGAGCCTGGATCTCCCCGTGGGGTACCAGTAGGAGGCTGTGGGGACTCCAGGAACAGTCTCTGTAACTCACGTGGCCATCCACGCACCAGCAGTGTGGGGGAAGAAGCTGCAGTAGCTTATGCTCTGCTAAGAAAAAGCTGGTGGGCCTGACTGCAGGATTAAAAGACCCTTTTATTGCCTTGAGCCAGGGCGATGAGCAAGTGTTACTGGTGTGGGTCAGGGGAAGCAGGCGGTGCATCAAGTCCGGCAGTGCCTGCAGGGATTTTGGACATGGCAGCTGGTTTACAATTGAACACCCACTGCAATGTGTGGGAGCTGCTGCTGGCTCGGGAGCTGCTCTTTCAGCCTCAGGCACTAAACTGAAGGATTTTGATCACTTTTTGTTAAACCCAAGTCTCATTTCCCTCCCCGGAGAGTTATCCTGGGGGACTTCTCATGTGGAGCTAAGTAAGGAATGGAGGAGTTAATGTAAATGTACTTTGCCAAAGCTCTATCTGGTGGCTGAGCGAGCTGCGTGTAATGAGTGGAAGGATGTTCTCTGCTCTGGGATTCATGGCAACCATCTGAATCAAACTTTAAAAATAAACTGCGAGCTGCACTGCAGAGCAGATCTGTGCCTGCGGAGCCCACGTGGGCACCGGAGCATCATCAGGCTCTAGGAATCATGCAACCTCTGGGTTTCACAGAACGTGGTCGAACAGCAGTGCATGAATTTCACTGCTGAATGAAGAGGCATTAAAGGTTATCAGAGTGACTCTAAAATACCACATGGGCCTTGGAGCTGAGTCATCTCATAGATAAATCCATGGAGAGAAAATATGGGTTGAACCGATAGTCTTGATTTAGAGAATAGGATGTGCAGGAGCAGCCAGAGATCTTCCTAATGGCCTTCGGCCCCTGACACATGAGCAAGAACATCCCCTAAGGGAAGCCTGAGCAATTCTTGCTGATGGGCAGAAGTCTGTAGGTGAGTGCAGAGCATATGGGCAGATGACCACTTAGGGAGGAGGGAGCTGGTCCATCCCTGAGCCTGGAGCAGAGCTGTTGTGCTTTGCTGCAAAGGGGGAAGGTGCTGCAGGAGAGCGGTGGGAGGAAACGTAACACAAAAGCATGGTGAGGAAGTCTGTGTATACCCAGGTGGTTTGTCATCGTGACCGTATTGGTGCATCTTGCCCAGAGAAGCTGTGGCTGTCCCATCCCTGGCAGTGTTCATGGCCAGGTTGGAGCAAGCTGCTCTAGTGGAAGGTGTCCCTGCCCATGGCATAGGGTTGGAACTGGATGAGCTTTAAGGTCCCTTCCAACCCAAACCATTCTATCACCTTACCAGTATAACTCTCTACCTGAAGCAACACAGAGCGGAACTCTCACCTAGGAAAGGAAGCTGAGAACTGTCAGCATCGCTTTTGTTGTGCTCATCCAGCATTTTTCCTTCACAGAAAGGGAAGATGTACTGCAGCTGCACTAATATTAACAGTAGGGATGTGCTTTGCCTGGGCTCAGAGGCAGATCACTGTAATTTAAGGTCAGAGCCTTTTTTCATCATTGAGCTGAGGACCGGTGGTTGGTTGGGTACAGCTCTGTGTGTCCTGTGTGGTTTCAGAGCGGTCACCAAGGCTGGGGCTGGCTCAGGGGGTGTTACTGGCAGAGCTGCTGTAGTAAATCCTGTCCTAGCCCTGGCCTGGGTCAATGGATTGGCCAGATCTGTTTTGCTGCCGTACTTTATGCCACTTGAGGAACAGTGCGAGTTCTGCACAAGCAGTCTTCGCCTTATCTGTATGATCTGCATTGCTGCCAGAAGAGCCTGTTGATACAAATTGACCCCAAAATGCTTTGTGGTGCACTTGGATCTGTTGCTTTTTCGGGGCAGCCAGTAGGACCAGGCTGCTCCGATGAGACTGCACCATGTGCTTCTGCAGCAGCTCCGTTCTAGAAATCCCTGCAGGTCTAACAGTGTTGATCAGTGGAGTGAGTGGGGCAGAGCACTTTATCTCTCTCTAAATGCCTTTTTTGAAGTGCTCTGGGTTATCTGGCACAGACACTCTGATGCAGGCAGCCACATCACCATGAGAAAGTGTCTCCTGATGGCACTTCCCTGGCAATGCACACCAAAAAGACCTGTAGGTACCCAGCCACTGGGGATGCTTCATTCAGGGTTGCACATGTGGTGTAGGGGTGAGATGGGAACAGTTATTTGCTTTCTCTTATAAACTAGTGCACTAAACCTTGGAACTGGGTTAGGAAATGAACATTCCTCATTACAATGCAGAGCTTTTGATCTGTGTTGACCTGCTGTGCCCCTGTTCTCCCCCTCCAAAAACCACCCACCGCGCTGCTGGTGCCTATGCTATGTGCTGGCCAAGTCCCTGCTAACAACCTCTGAATCTGGGGGGTCCCCCATTAGTCCAAATGACTCAAAAGCTGCCATGTTGCCATTTTATTCAGATTAATATGCAAATCTGGAGGCAAATGCATCCAAGGAATGTAGGTCACAGTGGAAATGGGAGGAGGGACAAGCAATGGGGAGTTAGGAGACTCCCAAAACACCGCCTCTACCTTCAGCTGGTGGCTGGAACTCCCATGGGTCTGCTGGAGATATTCAGTGGCTCTTCTGCTGCACCTTGGTTTTGTGACGAAGCCAAAACCTTGTAAAGGACTCCATGGCAGTGCAGGAGTGGTGTGTCCCGGGGCTTTCACACACCAGGGGTTTCCGTGTGGCACTCACAAGCGAATGGAGATATCCAGGACATCTATTTGAGCCTGTCCATTACTGCACGACCTCGTGCTGCTCCAGCAGCCGCAGCCAAGAGAACAAAGTGCATCTCTTTGTGTAGAACCATGGCTTGAAGCTTGTTTGCAGCCCTCCTCAGCACAGGTTTATGAGCTGACAGCCCTCAGAACAAATGGTGCTGAGGAATGGATGAGCTGAGTTATCTTTAGCAAGGCCTGAGCCAGGGTCAGACAAACATTAGCTTTGCTGATCTCCAATGCTGCTGAGCTACAATCCCAGCCAGTTTTGTTTGTGTAGGCACTCCCCTGAGTGTGCAGCATTCACAGCTTGCAGATGCTGCTGGTGCTGCCTACAGGTCTGAAAGCATTATCTTGATTCTGATGTGGAGTATCAGTACCGTGTGCTTTAAAGAAGTGACCAAAGTATAGCAGGAAACAGATGTGGCAGTAGGCAGGGTAGTGACCAGGTAAAACCATAGAATCATGGAATGTTTGGGTAGAAAGGACCTTAAAGCTCCTCCAGCCCCAACCCCTGCCGCGGGCAGGGACACCTTCCACTGGAGCAGCTCCAAGCCCCTGTGTCCAACCTGGCCTTGAACACTGCCAGGGATGGGGCAGCCACAGCTTCTCTGGGCACCCTGTGCCAGCGCCTCAGCACCCTCACAGGGAAGAGCTTCTGCCTAAGAGCTCATCTCGATCTCCCCTCTGGCAGTTAAAGCCATTCCCCTTGGCCTGAAAATACAGCTCCAAACTCCGGAGTCCTGGCCCGTGCTTCCATCTGCAGCTCCCAGCTCTTCCCCCACTGCACGAGCCATGTCCACAGGGCAGGCGTGAAGAATTTGGGGTTTTCCCTTTCCTGCAGCCAGCTGGGATGACACAGAAGGGAGGCTCCAGCTCTGGCCTGTGCCAGAGGTTCAGAAGGCTGCTTGCCCAGCTGTGGCACAACCCCTGCCCCGGGCCAGCGTGGCTGGGAGCTGCAGTTCTCAGCTCTGGTGCTTGGGAAAGCACAGCTCATTCATGCACGTGAAAGTCGTCCTATGTCCGGCCAGATCTGGGCTTGATGCAGTGAAATTAGTGAGGACCCACCATTAAACCAGTCACAGCCTTAGTCTCTGCCAGCAAAGCGCTCCCATGATTGTCATTCAATGACCTCTCTGGAGCCCAAATGCAGCATAGGAGCCCAAACCCAGGAAGCCGAGGGACTAGTTTTACCTCCAACCAAAGGTAATGTGTACTTTCTGAGATTGCAGCACTGTTCTCTGTACCTCTCAGTATTTGTTTGCCCCTGAGGTTGTACAGCACGGGGTATACTCATCACGGCCTGCCTAAACACTCTCTTATCCTCAGTCTGCTCAACAAGGAGGAGGCAGGAGCTGAGTCACTGCACAAGCGTGTTGGCAGAGCTGGGTGCACCTCATCGCAGCACCGACCTTGCCAGCTCCACACCTCAGTGTTGCAACCTTCCTGTCAGGCCCTTGAGCGCTGCCCGGGAATGCTGCAGGGCAGGGCTGGTGCTGCTGGACATCTATCACAGTACCTTATCTCTTCCGTGCCTCCCAGGAAGGAGTAGCACAGAGTTTCCTTGATGCTACCTGTTGCAATGAAGTCTTGGCTGTGATTTCTTGCTTTTCCTTTGCCACAACAATACAGGAGCAACACAACCGTCTCCCTCATTTCCTTATGGTGAAGTCACAGCCACGCTTTACAGGTTGGCTGGTTGTTTTTTAACCAGGAAACCCTCCATCCTTGAACCTCACCTCTGACGCAAGTAGGTTTTGCTGTCAATTAGCACTAAAATCTCAGCTATTTGAACAGGTACCAAGCTCAGAGCCACAACTAATGGGCAGACTTCCCCCTAAGGCTGAGTCAAACTGGGGAGTGTTTCCAGTTCACGCGGAAACACACTGATTTTACCAGTCCTGCTGGTGTGCAACATGAACACACACACACACACACACACACACACACACACACACACACACACTGCTGTGGTTTCAGAAAATACAGAGGAAAAAGGTGTTTAATGCCAGCAAACTCTGAAAGACTTTTTCCACTGGAAGGTCTGTGAGCTGACACAGTGCAGCACAAATCCAGGTTTCAAACGACCACGCTGGGCACTGGGCACAGCGACAGCTATGCAGCAAATAGGGGTTTATTTTCTCTTTAAACCCTACTCCAGATACAGAAGTCAGGAGGTGCTGGAGCACAGTGTTCATTCGGCAGCTTAAGGAGTCCAAGGCGGAAGCAGTGCAGTGGAATCCAGGCTCCTGTGGGAGCAGGTGGAGCAGCCCCTCTGCAGTCACGGATATGCTCCCAGCTGCTCCAATGTCACCAACTTCAGGGAGAACTCTTTAAGGTAAAAGAGGGCACTGCTCCCCTCAGCACTGTCCTACAGCATTCCTTGCTGTAGGAGCATTCAGGAGAAGCCAATTACAGCCAATTAGAAGGCTTAATTCAAGGCTGAAAAAACATTCCTGAAGTCACTGGCTTGGAAAGAAAGGCAAAGCATGCAACCAAGTGTTTCAGTATGGAAACTGGAGCACCTGATGGGGCCGAAAAGCAAAGCAAGCGCAGTACCGCCATTCCCTTCATCGCCTCTGGAACACAGAGGGGTTTCAGTTACATGTTTAGGTGATGGCTTGGCAGGCTGGCCCCAGGAGCTGGGCAGTTCCTGTTCTTAGCTCTGCCCCTTTGCATTACCTTTAACCAAAGAGCAATTAAGAAAATAACCACCTCGCGACAGTGTATTAACCTGCAGTTAGCATGCTTTGGGGACCGACAAGGAGTTCTATAGATGGAACAATTCCGTTTCTAATATAAGAGTTAGGTTTAGGTCCAGGATTCATGCTGCTGAGATAAACGCTGCTTTAGGAGGTCATGCAGACATTGCATCATGAAACACCTGACATAAACCCCAAATTTTATAAACATTTATTGTAAGTAGGTCAGAATGAAAGGCCAAGCTTCAAATAAGAAGAATCAGACACAGGAGCCTTTGTTTCCAGTTGGCTACTCAGAAACTGCAGGATCCAATTCCCAGTTTTTCAGTTCAGCCTTTCACTATCAAGTATCAACAAGGGTTTTATTCAGATGAAGTGGCTGAACTCCAGTCAAGTTTAAGCATTCACAGTATCATCAAAGACATGCGGTTAGTACCACCTGGTCGGAAAGTCTTTCAGGAAGAGGAAAAGCCACAATTACAATGCTAACCTTGCTTCCAGGCTGAGGTAGGCAGGTCATGGTGCTGACGGTGGGGTTTTAATTTTGTAAAGCAGTTCATCGAATAAAACACCTTCGGCAATAACTGAGATTTTTATGTTAGCATTTGTGATAGTGAGCAGCTTTGCTTTGAAAAAGTACACAATTTGGTTTTAAATAGAAATATTCCTCTTCTGTTACCAAAATAGTCAGAAACATCATAGAAAACTATGCACCTTTCCTCTAAGAATGTAAGCCTGTGTAACAAGCCTTATTCAAGTAGCCAGCTACCAGCTTGCTGTTCACAGTGTAAAATATGCAATCCTTTACCTTACTTTTGCTCTCCAGCCGAGGAGCACAGATCAGGAAGGCTGTACCTTAAGCATTTTAACCTGTCTACACACACAGAGGTTTAGTTTTTCATCCATTAAGTATAAAGTTTGCAGTCTTCACTGACACATCAGCATCTGCAATGCTCCCAGGGTAGCTCCCTCCCCATGGGTGGCTGTGAGTTAGGTTTCAGCCAGTGGCCTCTGGGGCCCCTATCACTGGCTTAGTCCAACATCCACAAAGACAGACAGGAGAGAAGAAATCCAGGCTGCTTCTGGGAGAGGAAATCGAGGCCCCGGTCACGTTATTAAACAATTTGGATCCCAAGAAGGCAGAGGCTAGTGGCCAAAGAACAGCTCAGAAACAGGTCTGCGCTTCACAACAACCTCCTCTTCCTCCTCCTCCATTACCTCGGAGAGGGAGGAATATGAAGGGAAGCCCCCTCTGGTCTTTGGCTTCCTCCTTGGGCCCGTAGTGGCAGCCAGGAGCTTGTTTAAAGACGAAGGCTTCCTTAAACCTTTGGTGAGATCGTAGAAAGCCATGTCATCGGATATCACCCCCAGGAAGGTGCTCGTGGAGCTCAAGATGGAAGCTGCAAGCTTTGTGGTCTTCTTGATGGGCACGGAGGGCTCTGTGCTGTGGGGAAGGCTGGGGTCCCCCAGCAGGCGCCTGACCACAGAGGACGCCCCTTCCTTTAAGTACTGGTGCGGCTTCTTCCCGCTGTAGTCCCGCAGGTCGGTCTTGGCGTGGTAGCTGTAGACCAGCATGGTGATGATCTTCTCCTGGCCATGGATGGCAGCCAGGTGAAGGGCTGTGTAGCCGCCGTGCGACCTGGCATCCACGTTGACGCGGGTCCCCCCCTTCTCGGCCGCTCTGATGATGTTTGTCACCATGTCGCAGTTGCCGCTCTTGGCGGCCCAGTGCAGGGCGGTGAAGCCCGAGATGAAGTCCCTCCTGTCCGCCAAGCTGGCGTCGCCCAGCAGCAGCCCGTGGAGCTGCTGCGTCCACTGCCCGTCCGCAGCCATCACCAGCCACTGGTGCTCGGCCTGCTCCAGGGGCACCGCCGACGTCTCCTCGCTGGCCCGGTGGTTCTTGGGCGCCCGCCGCAGGTAAGGCGAGCGGGACCCGCTCTCCACCTCCGGGGGTGACAGGGGGGACCCCAGCGCCTCCGGCAGCCCCGGCGCGGCGGCGGGAGCCGGCACGCAGCGCACCGGCAGCATGCAGGGCTTGGGGAGCGGCTCCCGCCGGGCCCCCGCCGCGCCGCCGGGCAGCGGCACCGCGCCACCGCCGCCCTGGAACAGACCCCGCAGCTCGGACACCGCCCGCGGCCCCGGCAGCTCCTCGGGGGGAGCCGGCGACAGCCGCCCGCTGGGGCCGGGGTCGGGGCTGGGGTCGGGGCCGCCGCCATCGCCCCCCGGCGCCAGCGCGGCCCCCGGTGGAGGGTCGCGGCGCAGCTCCCGCCGCAGAACCACGAACTTGGAGCCGCCGCGCTCCTTCACCACGGCCACGGCGTTCACCGCCGCCTTGAACCGCTCCCGCCGCGCCGCCGCGTCCCCGCCGGCCTCCAGCAGCGGCCGGAAGGCGCTCACCAGCTCGGTGTTGCGCACCCGCCCGCCGCGCTCCCGCAGGAAGCCCAGCACGGCCGCCGCGCTGAGGTCCGGCTCCTCCATCCCGCCGCTACAGGTGGTGGTGATGGAGCCGCCGCCGTCCCGCCCCGCAGCGCGGGGAGCCCCGGAGCTGAGCGCGGCCTCGGGGATGGCCGCGATCCACAGCGGGAGGCACCTGCGGCGGCGGCGGCAGCGAGCGCGTCCCCTGCGGCCGCTCCCACGGAGGTGATGGGATCGGCTCGGGCCGCTCCGCCCCGCCCGGCCCTGCCCGAGGGAGCGGAGCGGCACCGGCGCCGGTCTCCACCCGCGGGGCGGTGCTGCGGGGAGGGACGCGCTCGGAGCAGGCACCGCCGCAGGCGCCTGCCCCGCGGCTCCGGGGAGCAGGGAGAGCGCCCGCCTGACCCGGTCCCGCCGCGCTGATGCCCCCTCCCTCAGGGAGCTGAGCGTCGGTCAGGGCACCGTTGAATCCGCGCTCGGAGCCTCCGCAGGCAGCTGCAGTCGCTGCATTGATGTACTCCTCTGACGGCTTCCTAAAGCGATTGTGTGTTGTTTCAATAGCGAATAGGTGGTAGCGAATGAGGTCTGGGTAGAAGTCAGTCTGTGAAGTCAGGTGTCCATCCTCCGAGAAGCCTCTTCAGAACCATAGAATCAGCCAGGTTGGAAAAGACCTTTAAGATCATCCAGTCCAACCGCTCCACAGCACTGCCAAGGCCACCACTAACCTGTGGACTGAGGGCCTTGGCTACACGGTGTGTGAACACTCGCAGGGGCTGTGACTGCAGCACTGCCCTGGGCAGCCTGTTCCAAAGCCTGAGCACCGTTTGGGGAAGGAATTGTTCCTCCTCCCCATCTAAACCTCCCCTGGTGCAGCTTGAGGCCATTTCCTCCTGTCCTATGCCTTGTTACTGTGTTCTGCGGGAGCTGCAATTCTATTACCTATATTTACCTATATATTTATTACCTATATTGTACCTACAATGTACGTACATGTATCTATGTAGATGATTAACAACATCCCTGCAGCTGTTCATGTACACATGGAGAAAAGAGGTCTTCACGGTTAAAAAGCGAGAAGCTGCCTCTGCTGCCATATCAATTACTTCTGCTTAAGCATTCAACATGATTATTGTTCTCTGTCCTACGGGGAATAAAAAGAAATCCCAGGCAAATGCCTTTCCCCAGGCGGAGGAGTGGGGCTGAGGACCTCTCCGAGGGATGACATTCAGCCTGCAAACTTGTGCTCTCCTACACAGAGCGTTGCAGCTGAGATCACTACATTGATTCCTGAGTGGCTGAACAGCTTGTCTAGGAAAACAGCGAGAGAGCCCGAGTGCAGAATGAGCATCAGTGCGGTATGAAGACAGATAGAAGTGGCTGTCTGTACAAGGGTGGGTAAGAAACCAGAAAATAGATTCGTTTTCAGTTTCACTGCCTTAGAACTCAAGTAAAATGCACTATCAGCCTGTGCCCAGTCTCTGGTTTGAAGGCAATTGGAAGTGCATCGACCCTCACACAGTGCATCTCCCTCCTCGCTGATGCTGACCTCCCTTCTGCCTCCTCACACCTCATACTGGTGGTGGAAGAGCCTCTTCCCACACACTGCTCAGGGCGTTTCTTTGGAGGCCCTTCCCCTTCTCTCTCCATCTTTGTGCAAACCTCTGAAAAGCCATTTTATCTCTTGCTACCAACCTGGTACTGAGCCAGTTCCTCAAAATCACTTTGCTGCTCTAACGTTCTGTCACATAATAGCGTGTAATCTTCATGCTGCGTGTAGCAATTCAGTATTTCTATGTATTTCTACACCTCTTATTACTGCCTTTTGACACGCATATGCAGCAGCCTCACCCTCTGCTCAGGCACCCACTGGTGGCGAGTGTTCTGTACTAGCAACGCCTTCTGGCTCATGGCATCACCATGGTTCTGCCTGGCCTGCTGTAGAGAGCTAATGCAGAGCATCCAAACATTAATTGCTATGCTTTGCTTTCGCTGTTGATTTCTTTTCGTTACTGGAATCTGTGTCAGGCATAAGAGAATCTCAGCAGTCTGTGATTGTTGCACTGCAAACTTTTGACTGTACCCTAGGATTGTGGTTTGTGTCCTGCAAACGAGTGAGAGGAGGAGGGAAGCAGAAGAATAGGCTCTTACAGAAAACGTTTTCTTATGTTAGAAATGTTAAGGGACAAGCTGCTCCTGTTGCTTGAGTTGGTTCAAGCATGGCAGGATATGTCCTTGGGCTCACTGCTATGCTGAGGGGGTTCCTGTGGGTGCTTGTGGAGAGGTGCTGTGCTCCCTCCCTGCTTGCACGGGCATCCCATCACCCCTTTGAGGGCTTGTGCTGGATCAATAACCCAAAGGAGGGGTGTTACTGACGCTGTTCCCCACTGCAGGTCCTGTGTTCCTCATGGCTGCAGAGCAGCACACAGGCCTGGGAGGCCATAGGAGAAGGAGGCAGGATGTCTGCACGTGTTCCTCATGCCATGCCAGCCACAAACTGGTTGCTCTCGTTTTACTGCCTGACCAAGGAGCTCTTTCCCCACCTGCCTGTCCCACGTGCACTCACTTCATGCCTTGCGTGCAGCCCGTGCCATGTGGTCGTGTTCCTCTGCACAGTCTCGCTGTCAGTGGGTAGTAGCTTAGGCCTGCGCTCTCTGTAATTAGTCAGAAAGCACCATTGCGGCTAATCCTCCAGCTCATCCTGTTTGCCAGCCTTTCCCTTTGTTAAACATGGGATCATAGAATGGTTTGGGTTGGAAAGGACCTTAAGATCATCCAGTTCTAACCCCCCTGCCATGGACAGGTACACCCTACACTAGACCATGAACTGTATAATTGATGCCTTTTGGTTGCCTACCTTTCAGCCAAGCGCCAAGCACGGAGGCACCAAACCCCAGTGAGCTCCTTTCAGTTTACTGAGCATTGGTTGTATTCTGATCAGATTGTGCAGCAGAAGTTAAGCTGTTTGAATGAATTTTATTAGCCCAGACAACAGAAGCCTGGAGCATCCTGGGTGCGGTGCTCGTCAGTCATCTGAAATCCCAGCCTGGAAAAGCAGAAGTCTTTCTGTGTCACCGAAACCTACGAAGCATTTCTTGTCGGGCTCTTTGCAGAATGCTGTGGGCTGCTTCGGGGGAGATTTAAAGCCAACTGCCTTGGTATTTTTAGTTTCCTGGCTGGGGCACAAACAATGCTCAGAAGCCCGTGATTACATTCATTTACTACTACGGTTTTGAACACAAATATTGCAGGGTGCTGGCTCTGTGTCACGGGCTGCGGGGCGCTGCAGGGCCTCTATTTATGACCGTGGCACTGGGGAGAGTTACTTTTCTGGTGAAGAAGCTCCACAGACTTGCACACTGTCAACACCCCAGTGTAGTAAACGGCGCAGAGCCTGCAGCCTTCTCCCGCCCCCTCAGGGAGGGAGGTAAAGGTTAAATGAGTAATTATTCACAGCACACACAACCAGGAAATAAAGTGGGAGCTCAAGGGAAGCATCCAGTCAGAACAAAGAAGCTTTCTGGTGACACTTCGGAACTGAAGGAGATGGTAGCCAAGGTCCTGCTCCTTCCCTTGTGATATTCTCTGAGCCACAGGGAAGGTGAGGTGCCAGGTTGGAAGCAACGGAGGAAGAAAGGGGAATTTGGGGAATAGTCTCAGTTCGACAGGGTGTCTCTGCTTTGCAGAAAGGTGAACCTTAGGTGCCATTGACTACAGAGCATTTGGGCCTCAAGGAAAACTTATTTCCCTCCGAACTGAAATCAGGGTTCCCAGAATAAATAGGACGACAAAGCCCAGGATTTTCCACTTTCCTTGTTGGTATTTTCATGTGGAACAAAGGGCACGCATTGTGAAGGAAAATAGCTCTTCCTTTGTTCCATGGAGGAATGCAGTAACCTTCCATAGAGAAACAATCGAGCAAGTCTGAGAAGGGGCAGGGAGGGGGGGAAGGTTATTTGCAGATAAGAGGCATTTCTCATACAGGAGCAAGGTTCAGCTCTGACTCAAGAACCTCAGTAAGTGGCTCGGAGGATGTTTCTCAACAGCAATCATTCAGCTGCAGTTTTCCATGTGTCTCAGACTCTGTTTATTAAATCCTGCTCGTTCCACACGGATGAGGCAAGGACCCATCCCAGCATCCCTCGGTTTTCAGTGGTGCCTGCAAGCTTGGTGGGGTTCTAGCAGGACAATGCAAACCTGGCATGAGGTACAGCGTGGTAATACTGCCCCTTAGCACTGGGAGGCAGGGAAGTTCAGAACCTCTTTCCAGCCATCCCACTTGCACTCACTGGGACGCTCGGTGTGCACAGGGAAAATGGACCCGCAGCTCCTATTGACTTCCAGCTTAAAAGGCCACTTCTGTAGAAACGCCTTTTAAGTCCCATATATTGTCGGTATAACCGATGAAAGTTTAATAAGGTGCTTGGTGGGAGGGCTGCTGAAAGAGCAGCTCTGAAACCATCTGATCACCGTTTGATTGTGAATAATCCCCAGGAGGACACATTGCAAGAAATGAATAGTTACCAACAAGCTGCTTCCTCCAGCCTGGGCTGGAAAACATGAAGGGATTGTGTTGATCTGCACTACCTGGGTTTGAAGATCAAGGATTCTGCTCGGCCCTGAAGGATGCAGCGGCTTCACAAGGCCCTGGGCTTGATGCTGCCTTCATGTGGCAGATACGGCGATCACTCAGTCCCTGTGGCTGTGTGTGAAGTAAGAGGGGCTGTGAGAACGTTTATTTCTCTGCTTTCATTGCCTGTACCCAGGGTCACGACATGAAGGGGTAAAGCTGATCTCCCCATCATCACAACTCCTGCAATGCCGTGCAGTGTGGGGCATTTTCCTTCCTCTCCTCAGGACAAAGAGGCTCCAGGGACACATTTGTGCCTCTCCAGTCCTTTGTACTCCCTGCCCCAGCTCTTTACCTATAGATAATCCACAGTTTATACTACATTCACTGTGCATTTAACAGATATAGCATTCCACAGTGTTAAAATCCTTGCAGGAGCATCCATCACTGTAATACATGTCTATTACATTGAGCCGTTAGGAATAATTTGCGTAACAACTGATGCCTTAGCAGTTAAAGGAGCCACCAAATCAAATTCCCTCCTCTGGAAGCAGTTGTTTCAATGCATGTGAAGCTTTTGAAAGCGGCAGGTTCCTCTTGAATTTGCATTAGAATTGTGCTTTCTGAAATAAGGAGGTGTTTAAAGGTACCTTCGAGCTTCTACAGCAGTGCGGTCCTGCGCTGTGCTGCGGGACACTGGGAGGAGAAGCTCTCAGCAGGGCAGCTCAGCCCAGCCAGGGCACATCAGTGCTGGCCTTTGATCCTTTGCAACGGCTCAGAATTCCCGTTATGCCATGGATCTTTGCATCTGCTCCCAGAAGCCAGTAGCTGCCGGGGAATCAGCTCTGGGAGCCTCCTGTCGTTACATTCTGCACTTCATTGGCAGGAAAAGAGCTTTTAATGAGTCTAAATCAATCACTTCTCCCAAAGCACCTGCCGTGAGGGCATTTAAGCGTGTGTTAAACAAGACTTTCCCGTTGTCTTCAGTCAGGACTCCCAAGCTTGCCTGTAAAGAAAAAAGGGGAAAAGTAGCACAAAGAGCGGTGGCTGTGACAGGAAGAAGGTTGGGGGGGGGGGGTGTTTGGTCGTTTCTGGTGACCTAAGGAAATAAATGAAGAGGTGGTGTTCAGCAATGGCCTGTTTATGGAAATGCAGTATTTTTGCAACCTATCTCTGGGCGGAACTAACACATGCATTAGCAGAATTAACTTGGTTATAGGCTGTCCACTCAGGGAGGACAGAAAAACACCTCTTGTGACCTGCAGTGGATCTGTAACTGCAAGAAGCACATCACTTGGGTAACACCTTCTCAGAAAATGCCTTGGAACCTGCTTAAAGGGAGGATACAACCTTCTTCCTAACCTCTGATCCACCCGAGGACTCGCATTTGCAGAGCAGGGGATGGCTGTGGGCTGTAGGCTTGCTCTAGTGACTCAGCTGTGTGCCCGAGATGGGAGCGGCTCTGAAGAGCCGTCCCTTCATAGGTGCGCTGCAGCAGAGGGCACCAGAAAGCAAGGGAAACTTTGTGCTAGCAGCTGGTAAAATACCAGCGTCTTTGTGGGTGCTGGTGCTGGGATTGGCTTTGTGCTTTACGTGGGAAGCGATGATGAATAAAGACTCGACGGTCCTCTGCTGCGTGTGTTAGCTTACACAGGCAGCGTGATGGCTGCAAGCTGTTGGCAACCAGGCTCAAACCCACACCGCGGCTGCAACTTCGGTGTAACCCCCGTGTGTGACAGGCGCTGCTGGTGTCTCTCGGCCTCCCAGCCTGCTCAACGCTTGGGAAGAGGGGCAAACGGGTCCCCGCATCCCTGCGCGCATCCCCCGCGCCCAGCCGAGGATGCTCCCGGCTCTTCCACGGCCCCGCTCGAGCTCTCCCTGCCGCGGGCCGCG
The DNA here is from genome assembly GCA_017639245.1 of Myiopsitta monachus. Taxonomy (NCBI): domain Eukaryota; kingdom Metazoa; phylum Chordata; class Aves; order Psittaciformes; family Psittacidae; genus Myiopsitta; species Myiopsitta monachus. The sequence goes on from CM029917.1 coordinate 23,360,988, forward strand.
CTCTGCGCGATGTTCCCGAACCCGCACCCGCCGCCCGCAGCGGACCCTGCCGCGGGCACGGAGGGGACCTCCGGGGCCTTCCCCCGCTCGGCTCCGGGGCCGGGCTAGGGCTGCCCCCGCCCCTTCCCGCCCCCGGCCGGTGCCGGTGCCCGGCCCCCGGTTCCCCCCGGTCCCGTCGGGCGGCGCCAGTGGCGGGCGAAGGGGAGTTTCCAGGAAGTGGCCATATTGGATCCATTCAGCCGCATCCACCCGCGGCGGGGACAGCCGCGCTCCCGCCGCCGGAGCCGCGCCAGCCCCGGCCATGGCCGCCACTGACCTGGAGCGCTTCTCGGTGAGCAGCGGCGGGGCCCGGCCCCGCTCGCACGGCCTCGGGGGGGTTTCTCCTTTGCGGGTGGTGCGGAATAACCCCGCCGACGGCGGGGCCGGGGCAGCCGGGGGGATGCGCCGGGCTCCGGACCCGTGTGCGCGACCGCTGCCCGCCAGCCCCGGAGTCACGGACCCGGCTGCGGGGACCCAGGCCCGGCTGTGGGGCTGGGGGGGACCCGGACCCGGCTGCAGGAGGCTCTCGGGAGCGGGGCGCAGCCGGTGCCCTCGGCCGGGTGCGGGGAGGGTCCTGCAGGAAGGTCCTGCCCGGCGGCGGGGGCTGGAGGCAGGGGGGCTCCGAGGCCTCGGTGCGCGCTCTGATGCTGCAGCCGGTACCGAAAGCCTGTGGCGAGTCCGCCCTGGATGCCCAGGATGCTCGGGAGGGGTATCCGATACCCGTGTGTCTGCAGGCATGGAGCACCCCGCAAAGCGGGGCTGGAGGAAACGGGGTCAGAGCTTCCTCAGTAAGAATTATTTACATACCGCCGGTATGCAAACACTCTGGAACAGCGAGTAACATAACGGGGGGTGTGTATAATACTGCAAGGGGCATGCCGTAAAGACACGGGTAAAGCAAACTCTTGAGGGGAGCTGCTCTCTGAGCTGGTGTATGGAGAAGGTTGTACAGCAATCATGGAGCGTGACCCCTGCACCGCCGCCTCTGCAGCTCACATGTTGTATAACTGCTATCGGAAGTCAATCTGCCCAAAATCTGTGCCGGCTCAAAACTGTTCTTTGTCTACAGCTTGGTTGTTTTGTTGTTGTTGGAGGGGCTGTTGTAATTAAACAGCTCAGGGATGCATCCTGCAGCCTTTTGGAGCTAAAAGCGTTTCTCCACATTGAACAGCGTAGCTCTCAAAAGTCAGAAATGTCTGGTGTGATAGTGCTGAATAAACTGGGCCCAGCAGCACTGGTTGCCTGGAGGATGGACCTGCCATTGGAACACAAACAAGCTCCTGCGACTGTTTTCTCTGCAAACTGCTTATTGCCAAGAATCAACAACTCTGCTTCATTTCTTTGTATCCTGGCCCAAAAGTTTCCAGCTCGAGAATGGATTTGCAAGACTGTGACTGACTTCGAGCTTCCATAAAGGAAAATTGATTGGGGGCTCTTATTTAGGAAAGCAAACGCTTCCAGGCTCTGGGAGAGGGGATCAAGGGGAAGCTTCAGTGGCAGGGAATAGGAACTATCTCGCTGCAATCCTCTGCATTTGCATCATGTGTAATAAATATGTTAGTTTGGTGTGTGTGCAGTGCCTGTGCGGGCTTTCAGATGTGTTGAGGAACCTAAAATACTGCCATGTCCTAGGAGAAACTTAGCCCTGATCTTCCATTCTTTGGTGTGTACGAGCGCTTGCTGTGCTTGCGTCAATGCTCTGTCACTTTAGTTACAAGAGAAGGGAGGAGAACAGTTCCTGAAGGTGCTTGTCTCTCATTTGGCCACCAGAGTGAAGTGGCCGTGCTCCAATGTGACTTTAGTGCCCAACTCCATTAGGAGAAAACCTGCCTGCTTTGTGCAGGAGCTTCGTCAGTTCATAGGGACCTGCAGGGCCAGGGCATGTGGCGATCATCTCATCTTTGCCTTTGGGCTCGTTTCACTTTTGCCTGGAACCTGGGATCTGGCAGAGGCGGGTGGGAGAGCAGCATCTCGATTCCATTGATCTGGAACCAGGATGGTTCCAGCTGCTGCCTCCTTTATCCTTGGTGCATGTTTCTGCTCTGATGCTGTTCCTCCGTCATGGAACCTCATGATTGAGGTGTTCTGGGCTGCTCTCTGCAGGGCACACAGCTCCCTTGGTGCCACTTCATGTCAGTGTGCCTCAGTTTCCTGTGTGGGAACAGCTCCATGCTGCCAACAAGAGGTGATGAGAAACTGATTTATTTTTACCAGCTGATTGTATCTACAGTAGGAAGCAATGATGAAACAGCCTCTGAAGGAGGGCTCTGGTACACAATAGGTCATGCTGTTCAGATGGGTGAAGCTATTTTTAAGTGTCCAGCTGACACTGACATCCTGGAATGTAATGACCCTGGTTAGGTTTGGATAATGTGTTTTCGGAACTCCCCAGATGCATGCTCCCCTTGTGCAGTCCTCCAGAGTGCCTCTGTCTCCAGCACAATGCAGTTCCCTTGAAGTGCTGCTGTTGGAAATGACCAACAAAAGCAAAGGAAAGGAAGCTCACCCGTAGAGAGCTGCCTCCAAGGCAGCAAAATCACACCTGAACCTTTGTTGTTGTGAATGCAGTGCTTGTGAGAGACCCTGGAGACTGAAGGTTTCTGCTGCTCTGCACTGAGAACCTGGCTCACCAGTGCCGTGTTCAGGGCTTGGTCTGCAAGTATTGCTTCTAGACCCCCCAGGCCAGTTGTTGTCATTCCAGTTACAGCCAGAGTGGAAGGAAGGCATCGGCCTTCTTCAGTTATGAAGTTATGTTATGAAATACTTCCATCTGTCGTCAAACTCGGAGCTTCTCCGTGGCCTCGTCTGGCTGGTGCTGAGCTGGCACATGTGGTTCTGTGCTGGAGCAGACGCTGGCAGCAGTAGCTGGGTGTTGGTGCATTGAGCGGGAACCAGCCCAACCAAAGCATGCAAGAGAAAGGCAGAAAGTGCAAGAAATGCATTGGGGAAGTGGAGAAGCTCTGGGGGAAGCTGGAAAGGCTGAAGAAGCGTCCAGAGGTGTGCAGGTGAATAAATGGGATGAGATGTGAAACCGAAACCCTGAAACTGTTTTGCTTTTGAGAAGGTTTTTCAACACCCACCCCTACCCCACCCCGGATCGATTCCTTTCTCTTCTTGGATAAACCCTATTGACCTCCTGCTTAACTGTCCGCATTAACACACTGAGGGCTTTGCACAAGGGCCTGTATTTTCAGGCCAAGGGGAATGGCTTTAACCTGCCAGAGGGGAGACTGAGATGAGCTCTGAGGCAGAAGCTCTTCCCCGTGAGGGTGCTGAGGCGCTGGCACAGGGTGCCCAGAGAAGCTGTGGCTGCCCCATCCCTGGCAGTGCTCAAGGCCAGGTTGGACACAGGGGCTTGGAGCAAGCTGCTTGAGTGGAGGGTGTCCCTGCCCATGGCAGGAGGAGCTTTAAGGTCCCTTCTACCCAATCCAGGCTGGGATTCTGTGATTGTCTGACTTGGAGGTGCAAAGGCAGTTGCTGGGGCTCTTAGCCCTGTGCCTATGGGGCCTGAAGGTTGGGCTGAGGTAAGAACTCAACATGATGCCATACGTTGTGAAGATGAAGTGGCTGTTTGCTTTGTGCTCATACAGTGACTGTGAGCAGGGACAGGGACTTGTGAACAATGACACCCAGTGAAGCGGGTGCCGGATGCACACATGTAGCTGTGTGTGAGCTGTGGTTGCAGGTGGTTGTCTACACAGGCCTGAGAAGACATCCCTTTGTGTTAGTGATTGACAGCTAGGCTTTGACCGGTAGCGTTACTGTAAATCAGTGCTCCTTGGAAGATCTTGCCAGAAAAAGCACCACTTTGCACAGAGAAAGCTGAGCCCCATCTTCCTCACTGGGAGCAGACAGTGCTGTGGTTCTTTGTGAGCTGCTGAGCTGGGGGGGGTCTGGCTGCTTTGCAGCTTGGGGTGAGCGTTGCCTGTTCTCACACCACTGCCTTCTTATGGCCTGCTCCCAGCTCTGTGGGAGCAGAGGGACCTTTGAGCCCTGTTCCTGCCATAGCTGCAGGGCTCTGATAAACTCCATGCGTTTCTGCTGCTGTTTGCTGTGAGCGGCTTAAATCCGCTGCTCTGTGTGAAGGGGCCGCGTTACACCTTAGTCCATGAATGATGGGCACGAGGAGCGGGCTGAGAACAGCCCTGTGAACCCAAGCCGTTGCAGAAGGCTCGCACTTAGCATGGGCTTACATTTTCTTTTAATCAAACTCTCAAGGAGGACATTTCCATGGCTCAGTTCCAGTGGAAGCTGGGGCTTGCTTGGATCCAGACATCCCGCTGCCCTGTTCTCTCCCAGCCAATGGCACCGTTCAGAAGCTCCAGGGTTAAGTTTCCCTGCCTGGTTTTGTCATTCAGTTATTCTACCTTTCTCCTGGAAAACCCAGCGATGCCCCATGCAGCGTGGAACAGAAGTGACAGATTTTTCTCCAAGCTGCTCACAGGCTCCGGAAGCGAGCCCAGCGGGAGCAGCCCTTTCCCTGGGCTCCGGCCGGCTCCTGCCTGTAGCGCCTGCTTTTCTGGGAAGGAGGAATGGGGAAAACGCTCTTCCACGGGAGGAGACAAATTGGCGGTTGCCTCTCCGAGCCCTGCAATCCCTCCCCGGGAGGCTCACGCAGGAAGCCGGCTCTGCCTGTTTCGACCACAGCAGCAATTAGCGCAACCGCAGTCCGTCGCGGCTCAGCGCTGCTTTCGCTGTACGCGCCGGCAGCAAGCGCTGCCCTGAAATAGATGGGTTTGTTGAGGGGCTGCGTCCCTCGGTGCCGGTGAATCCCATTGCAGCAGCGATGCGACGCGGTGTTGTGCGCGGGAGCCTGGGCGCTGCTCCCGCCCGCGCGGAGCGGCGGCGGTGGGTGGAAGGATGGGAGCTGGCGAGGGGCGAAGCAAAGCAGCGCCTCGAGAGCGGCTCCCTTCCAGGAGCCACCACGGCGGGGCTGGGGGGGGGCAGCTCTCAGCCCCAGGCAAGTGCTCTGGGCACTGGGCTGTTTGCGCTCCCGTGGCTCGCAGCTCGGGAGGGGAGGCAGCGCGATGCTGAATGAGCTCTTCCTGGGTTGTGCAATGGGGAGGAGGACTCCGGGAGGCAACAGGGCAGAGGGAGGCGTGCAGGGTGTGGGCACGCTGCGTGGGGCAGGGGCACATTTAGGTGATTAACTGTGATTACTCGGTACATGTCCCGGGCACACTGAGGCTGTGGATGGGAGAAGCTGCTCTGCTCGGTTCAGATTTGCTGCAACCCTTAGAAATGTTGTCCTGTCCCGTGCTGTGTTTTGATGAGGTGGGGCCTGTGTGCTCCTGTCTGCTCGCTTCTCCCCTTCTGCACATCCACGTGGCTGGAGCGAGCTCTGGGTTTATATCTGAAGCTTTCCGTTTGTATTCATGGAACGTAGAAGCATCAGATGGGTGGTAAGAGATCCCATCTCTGCTCCCAGCGCAGAAAAGGGAAAGAATCCTGAAGGTGCTGCTTCTCCTCAGCCCCAGCCATGTGCTTTCCTTCCAGAGCATCTTTTCTGGTGTAAGCGCTTGTGCTCACCTCCAACTTGTGACATTTGGGTACAAAAGGTGGAGCCAGTTGGATTTGGCCCCATCCCCAATAGGGTGCCAGTGGGGATTTTCAGAGGGCTGGGGCAGAGCAGTGCCAATGAGAGCTGCAGGCTCCTCGGGTACATCCCCAGTCAGCTCTGCTTGCGGGCTGAGCAGGGCCCGCGGGGTCAGAGCAGAGGCACTGCTCTGTTTGGATGTTCAGATTCCTTTGTGAAGCCAAGAAGTGTCTGTCTCCCACACACATGGAATTCCAGAGATGTCAGAGCCGGAGAAGGTTCCCATGGAGCGCGCTGCCTCGGGGCTCTTGCCCTCTGCGGCTCTCGAGGCCTCCAAACCACATTGTTTTGGAGCGAGAGAGCCTGGATGGATTTCCTGGAGGGACCTGGGGCTGCTCCAGTCCTCTGCATGAGGTGCTGCCATGAGCCCATCACCGCTGCATGACGTGTGCAGGGAAACATGTGGGGAATGCACCCGGAGCCCTCCGCAGGCACCGCGCGTTCTGGCTGGTTCTGGCTGTGACAGCGGGGCAGGACACGTCCCTCTCAGCCCCTATGGAGCACTGCACAGGCACGTCTGCAACTGCTGCTGCTGGGAAGCATGTGCCCAGGGATCCTGGCGTTCGCCGGGAGGTCGAATCCTGCAGCACCATCCAGGGCTGCTCCGGCCGGTCGGTGGGAGAGGAGACCCACAATGCTGTGTTAGGTATTGTGTGGTCCTCCTGGTGCCCAGGCTCTGTGAGGCTGTGATCCCGGGCCAGAGGGGCATTGCTGGGCCTCTGGTCTAGACCCTGCTTCCAACAGGCTGCTGCCAGCTTTGGATCCTAATCCAATTGATCCTGGCTTTCAGCTCTGCTACAGTGGAAGAGCTGCCAGCGCCGGCCTCCCCGTAATGCTCTCCTTCCCCCCCCTTCTGCAGCAAAGGTGTTTCCAGCTCCTATTTGTGAACATAGACTTATTCTGTATTTTCATACAGAATGAAGAGCCCTTTCAGTTTTATTTCTTTGCTCTGTGTGTTTCTCAGATAGAGTTTTTCTTCTTTCTTTCTGCTGCCTCGTCTTCACATTAAAGCTGTTCTGTGCTAATACACTGTGAGGCTTTCTGGAGGCATGTGGATACATAGCAATCAGCTTACTAGCACGATGGCTCTGCTAAAGCTCCTGGAGCTGGGTGGCTGTAGTATGTAAAACTTCTCTTTCTGCTGTCTTCCAGGCAGTAGCACAAGGAGACTTGTCCAGTAGCTGGAAGAGCTCTTTGCGGAGATGCTCATGGCTTAAGGCATACTGGGGAAAGCATCAGTGGTGACCAGAACTCTTGGGTTCCCACTATATCCCTGTTCCCTCGTCTAAAAATACCCTGACTAATAGCATGTATTGTAATCAGGCAATAAATTCTGGACACGTTTGTGGGAATTAGCCATGTTTATTTTAAGTGGTAACTAAAACAAACAATCTTGGTGGCTGGTATCCAGCACAGCTCCTTTGGTACGGTGGGGATCCAGGGCCTTCTTCAGTGCTTCTTTCCAACTGCCCCAACCCTTTTCCATGCCACTCCTGAGGGTCAGGCACTGAGTTTTGCTCTCGGCTTTGTCCTTGCCAGGTGTCTCCTCCTCTTCCTCGTGGTAGCATGGGGATGGGAAGAGATCCACTGATGAGATCAGTGGAGCGCAAGCTGGGAAGCATCTGCTGCTTTGGGTGAACTTGGGAAAGTCTCTTGCTTATCTTAAGGTGATAAGATTAATCCTGTCCGGGTTCATTGGGAAGTCCCATTAAATCAAAAGCCTCAGCACCTTCTGAATAAATAACTTGGCAAAGGATGGGGCTCGGGCACTGGTGCGATGGGGGTTGTCTGCAGTTTGGGTTCTTTTGGACCAGACTGAAGGAAAAGTTGTGTTTGTGTTTTGGGCTTTGCTTTCTTGGTTTGGAAGAGCTTCTGGGGGCTGGAATTCTCGGGCTGACAAAAAGCTGAACTTTCTCATCCTTTGAGGTCAGTTTGGAGGAAATGTCTCTCATTTTTGGTTCCAGAGTTGTCTCTGTTTTAACCAACTTCCCTTATTCTCAAAGGCAACATTGATGTTTGCAAAACACTCTGCGTAATGCCCGGCAAATCCTGCTTTGCTCCTTTGTGAGCTCTCCTCCAGGACTTGTGAGCGGGACAAAATGCATCCTTTCTTAACTGAGGAAGACCTCACAAGTAATTAATTAGGCTCCATAAATGTTATAGGGAAATCACTAAATAACAGCTTCAGGGAAGGAAGTCTGTGGGAATTCTGCTTTCAGTGTAGAAAGAGAGGAATTTAAGCCAGAAGCAGTCAGTTTGTTTGTAGAACACTAAAGCTGATGTTGCATTCACAGGTTGTGGATGTATCGTCTTGGATGCATGTTGTATAGGAAGTGATGAGAGGCTTTACTCTGCCATCAGACTCAGCTCGAACATCACCAGAACCTCCTGTTTTAAGCCTGTGCCAGTTCACTGGGTGCTGGAGACGTGTGTAGGATGTTGATCCATGGTTTGTTGTTTTGGTTTTAAAGGAGGGAAGGCTGAAGCAAAGCTGAAGGCAGTCTCTGAGGTTCAGCCCTTCACTCGCAGGCTGGTACAGAGGCTGAATGTGTCCAGTGAGCACTTCTTCCCTGCTCTGGGGAGCATCCTATGTCTGGTGCATTGCTGGGGTATCAGTCCAAGGTGTGCTGAGAGAATCGAGCCCCACTTTGGCACCAGCAGCTCCGGTTTAGGGAAGCAGTTAAGGAGTTTGCCCAAGGAGTTACCCCCTTCAAAGGAGTTTCTCCCTTGAGTCCCTGAACTCTTTGCTATGGGCAGGTGACTGCAGTGCGTGTTTAGGATGTTTGCAGGAGCGCACCGGAGCGATCGCATTGGGCATGTGGGATGTTGGCTTGTTTTCCCAGGATGGCGAGCGTTGCTCTTCTCAGTGCCCTTGCTGGCCTTGGGCCTTATGAATAGCTCTTAAAATGGGTCCAAAAGCTCTCAAGAAAAGCATCACTTCAGGCAACATAACCTTTAGTTAGCCCCAAAGGGGAGAACCTCAGCTTTGAGTCCTCTCGCCTCTGCAGTGTGAAGAGGCTTTCATTTGTATTTGGCGTTGTCTCGCTGGTGACTCCATATCTGGTTTCTTCAGCGATGTTTCTGCCTGCCTGGAGTGCAGCTGGCAGCCGGAGGGATGCGAATAAAGGCTCGAGTGTCTGGGAAAATTCCTGGCATTCTTAGGAGAGTGGTTTAAAGGGGGGCTGGGAATTGTGTTGGTTTTTGTTGGGGGACGTCAGTGTGGGCTGGGAGCTTGTTGGGAGCATGCAGCAACTGGAGATGACAGGGTGATGTGGAGGGATGTGCTCCGGTGGTGGGCTGTGCTGGAAGAGAGGAGGAGGTGAATGAAGGCCACTGAGGCTCTGCAGTGCTGTTGCTGGGGGGGGGGGGGTAGAGCAGTGTTAGGCATCACAGGGTCACCATTCACAGTTCTTTAGGGCTGCCACAGCAGGGAAAACACCATTGCTCTCCCTGCGTAGCAATGGCAGAGGTGCTCACGCCATCTCAGAGGTGTGGGACTGGCCGTGTACCACCACTGCAGGTTGCTGTTGTAGGACAAGTGGTAAATCAGCATAAACCCCACTGCTAAGATTTCCTCCATGGCCTTATTTTTGCTCCCTTTCTCCTTCCCTCGGCCTGTTATTAAGTGCTCCACAATGGGGATGGGGAATTTTAAGCACATGCTTAAGATTATCTGGAAACCTTCAGCTGAGTATGTGCCTGCGCTGGGGAATCTGCTTGAGATTAGGTGGCATTTAGATGTGACAACTTTAGCCTGAGAGGTGCTGAGATCTCCACTGGCGATCCCCAGCTCGGTGTGCTTCCCTTCATCTCCAGTGCCAGAGGCACCCACGAGGACAGGCTTACTGCGCCTAAGCTCTCTGCTAAGGCTTTGTATGCTCAGCATCCCCTGGCTGTTGTCAGACAACCTCAAGTCTGGCCTCATTACCTCTCTTGGGCTACCTCTTTCTGCTTTGCAGACTGCAAAGTGCAAGCTCAGTCACTGATGCTGTCATACATCTAATAACCCTCTTTCTGTGTGTACAAGAGAGTGTTTTGCTGTGTGCTAGTGGCTGCTTTGAACGTTGCCAGCACCGTGAAGGTGCTTTTAAATCGCCAGATGAGGTGTTGCTGTTACAGTCCCTCAGCTGCAGAGCTTGGCAAGAGGAAGGTTTCCTGCATGGAAACGTCAGTCTGTTCTGGTCCCTTGCAGATGTCAAGTGCCATTTGTTGAGCTGGTGTTAGGGGCTGGGGTGGGATCTCCTGAGAGAGGTGACTTACCAGAGCATTCTGCATTGATCCAGAAACTGGGCCAAGCCCCAGGGAGTGCCGCCTTGGACAAAGAAGCTGGATTTGGCTTCCAACACTGTTTGCCCAAAGGTCTCTCTGCAAATACTCAACTGCTCCATGACTCAGTTTACTTGTGAAATGACAGTGAAACCACCAGCGCCTCTGTAAGGAATCTTGCAGCGATGGGTGTTTGGGTGCCCTCAGCACCCACAGTTGTGGGGTTGGGGTTGGTACCCTGTGTGTGCTGTGCCCCAAAACAGCCCTCTCCGTCCATGGTCTGTGGGCAGTTTGACTTGCCCTGTTGCCTGAACTGCCTGCTCTGAGGGGTCAGACAATGCCTTGCATGCCAGCATGCGTGAGCCCTGACATAGGACCAGCTTGCTCTGCTTGGGTTTAACAGCCAGATCTCATTCAGTCCTTTCTCTGCTCAGTTACAAATGAAACTCCTTGCATCCAGACCGAACAATTCCCCGATTCCATGTGTTCCCCTTCAGGAGCCAAGGGAAGAGCATCCCACAAACGCCGCTGGTGTATGTGTTAATCTCTGCGTTGCGCACACTGCTGTGATTGCGGACGGGCAGTCAAGAAGGTGAAGTCATTGTTTGTGAGCAGCAGCAGTCCCCAGCGGTGCCGGGTGCCGAGCTGGTCCGTGCAGAGCCCAAGCTGCTCCATCCCACCACGGGAGCGATGCCAACGGCACGCGGGGCCCATGGGAGCCTTCCCTGCCCTTCCTCGTGCTGCTCCCTGAGTCACGCTGAGCAGGAGCTGCAGCCTGGCTGCCAATGCTGGCTCCTCGCTGTGTTTGGTTTGATTGTGAATTGGAGGGGAGGGGATCTCTGTGCCCTGTGCTTCACAAGGAGCCTGGCACAGTGCGCCCTGACTCCACGGCTGCCTGCGCCACTGCAGTGTGAAGTGATGCGCCTGTGGTATGTCCAGTGCTGCCCAGCTACTGCAGGGCATTGGTGGGAAGGTAACGGGCTGTTCCCAGGATGGAATGGGATTCGCACTGCAAAGTCCTGGAGGATTTGGTTTTAAAGGTCAAGTTGTCATCCAGGATTGAGGGATTTATATATAGAAGTGTGCTTCAGTAGTGGGAATTGAGGCACCATGGGAAAGTGCTGTGCACAGGTTGTGTTGTTGCCTCTTGCTTTCTTGTAAGCGTGTGTGTAAAACATTATGGAAAGAGGTCAGGAAAGCGAAGGTGAGGTTGTCTGAAGCACAAAGCACGAGCACACACGTTGTGTTTCTTGTGGAGATCAGTTGAAAGATGGCACTTCCCAAAGTCTTTATTTTAACAACTGATGTCACAGTCTGTTCATGCTGCTCCTGGTGTGAGAGGAGGGAGGACAACAGGGGCAGCTCATCTAAACTCGGAGCGAGCTGCTCCGCTCTGCACCAGGAGCCCCAGCCAGGACAGATCCAGAGCTGGAGCTGGTGTCCTCGCTGCTGCCATCCCCCATGGCTTGCACAAGTGACAGAGCCACTTCTGCTGGGAGAAGTTGCTGAAAATGTAATGACGCAAAGTGAAACCGATGCTAATTTGGAGGTGAGGCATGAAGAGAAGCTGTGATCAGGCTGCTGGCTTTTAAAGGATCGTAGGCACAGTGCTCGATGCTGCAGCCTCACAGGGTTCTTCAATCCTTCTGCCTACTAGGAAGAGCCTAATGAATGTGTGAATACCGTGCTGCCACTCTTAAAGGGGTCCGGATTTGGTGTCTCTGTGTTTCTCTGATGCCTTTCCTTGTCTCACTTGCAATAAAGGACCAAGTAACACATAATCTTCTATGGACATGGCTTGTGGCCAGCTGCCCGCAGCGATGCTGCCTCTGCTTCCTCCCACCCCGCAGTCCCACTGCACAGCACGGTCTGTGGGACCCTGCTGTGGATGGGCTTAGGAAGCTGGTGTGGGCTTGAAGTGCTGTTTTTGGTTCCCTGGGTGTCTTCATGCTGGTGTGGCCACAGGAATGAGCCAGATGACGTTGCGCATCCCAAATGCATCCCAGCCTCCGGCGGAGTGTGTCCTGGAGCCGGGGTGGCTGGTGCCCCGGGGCAGGTTTGAAGCACTGTGTTTGGAGGTTTTTCTTGGGGTGGCTGGTGCCCCGGGGCAGGTTTGAAGCACTGTGTTTGGAGGTTTTTCTTTGGTTCCGTGGTGCTCAGCTGAGTGCGGCCATCTGTGCCTGCAAGGGCACGTCTGTGGGTCCGGTGCGTGCCAGGAGAAGGGCCCTGTGACGTGGCTGGCAAACAGAGCCAAAGATCGATTTCCCTCTGGGATGGTGGCTGTTCCCATGCCATTTGTGAGCCTGTTGCCTCCACAGCCTCTGCTTCTCGACCCAGAGCGTCAGTGAAGTGGTTAAAAGGACTTTGCATTTGAAACATAACAAATTCTGCTCTGACCTTTGGATGAATCTTCAGTTTCCCCATGAAATTCCAGGTTCAAAACACAAATTATCCCCTTGTCTCTCTGCCTCAAGCTCTGAAGGTCAGCTCAGGGCACTGGAGATCTTCAAAGAGCACGTACAAAGCCTGCCTGTGAAGTGATACCCTGGTAGCTGCCCATCATATGGTGATCATTAGGGACCCAAGGAGCGATGTTCAGGGCTGCAGTGGCTGTTTATGGTGGGAGCTGGCACTCGGATCCATCACAAGCTCATAATTACCATGCTGTGAGATGATCAGATGGGCTTCATGGAAGTTTGGCTGCCTCGTGGCTGTTTGCAGCCCCAGGATGGTGTCTTGCCTGAGAAGAAGCAGGAGATTCCTCTCTCCGGGCTGTGAGACCTGAATCTCATAGGGCATTGAGGGAGCGTGGCAGAGACCAGTGCAACTGGAAAGGGCAGGGCTGTGTTTGTGCTCTCGCCATGGCTGATCCTATCTAGCTCTGCCACATACCTGCCTACTCCTGTCCTGCAGGACACCAGACAGGGAAGAGTCCTACTGGAATTCTTTGTCTAAACCAACCCCTGCACTGTTGCATTATTGCTGCCCTCGTGTGTTGCAGCGTTTGTGCTCTGGGTTGATTGTTCATGCTGAGCATTGCAGCCTGGCTGCTGCTGCTGGAAGGGGTTCAGTTTTGAGTGTGACCTTGATGTCTTCACTAGCACGTGAACCATGTCAAGCTGTCCTGGAGCTACCCCGGGCGAGCAGGAGCTGCCCTAAAGGGTGAGACTCAGATTGGCTACAGTTCGATGCAGGGATAAGTGCCACCAGGATGGTGGGGAGGTTCTGCTCCAGGAAAGCACCAACCAGCACAAGGGAGCGGAAGCATTGGTTGTATTCACAGGGCTGCCCAGTCTGTGAGCTCGATGGACTGGAGAGAAGGAATAAACCAGCAAAACCTGGGTTTTAACGCTTCTGTTGTTGGCCTTGCTCTTTTCCAGCAGTTGTTTGCCCTAACACAGCAACAATAGCAAAAACCTTCTGAGCTGAGTGGCAGCTGAAGGCACCACAAGCACAGCAAATGCTTCTCTGCTTCGGTATCTGCAGCGTCTTGAACTTGAACCAGGTTATTATTGCTGCTCATAGAAATCAAAGGCAACTGCATTTCAAGGTCACCGTCAAAGGCTGTCCCTGGAGCTGCCTGGCTGCCTCAGCAGCTCTAAGAGCGGCGGAGCCGTTTGGGGTATTCTTGTCCTGACCGAACAGCGGCCAAACGCCAGAAGAGAGGAGAAAAGCAAGCCCTGTGTGAACACATTTGGGTTTCCTCCGGCCAAGGCATGACTGGGTTCTCAATGCAGCCCTGCCGAGATGGAGCCTATTTTAAACTGCGGAGCAGTGGTGCTGCCTGTTGCCTGGAAACCTCCTCCCAGCCTCGGGCTCTCGCAGCCTAATCATAGCCACCGGCAGCCTTATTTCCCATCCAAAATGTCATCGTGGGCTCTCCGGGTTGGTTTTGTTTGCTTGGTTTTGTTTGTTATTTACAGTGAAAAGACACAAAAGTGTCCCTGTCAAACTCGGTGGCTTTCTGTGGGAACAGCTCGGCTGTCCCCGCTCTGCAGTGCTGGGAACCCGCGCTCTGAGCTCCCCATGTGGTGGCTTGGAGAGGGGAGAGGAGGACAAGTGGGGGCTGAGGGAGCCCCCTCAGCCCTGCAGTGGCTCCTCCTAAAAGGCAAAGCAAACCTGAACAGCGCTGAGCCCCCGTGTGTCCAAATCCCCCATCCCCGTGCGGCTGCACCATCCTGTGCCATATGCGTGGTCCAGCATTGGGTTGCCTGGATCAGCACAGACTCATCCTGCCCTTGGGATCCATCCCTGCAGAGGTGTCAGTCTGAGCTTTAACGTCTCCATGTGGTGACAGATGAATGGGAGAAAGCTTAACTTTGAGGTCTCCCTGTCCTCGGGGCCCCTTTTAATTCACCTCAACTCTTGGCCACCATAAAACCTTACTTGATGCCACCTCTCCCATAGGAAACTTTAAATGATTGCGATTTCCTCTTAGCACAATCGATCCTGATGGGATGAAGCAGAATTGATTGTAGGAACCCAGCCGGGATTCGGTTGTGGTTGTGTTTGTGTCCGGGAAGTCCCCTGGGAGAGTGCTGGGCTGGAATCAGCTGGAAGCTGGTAACGAATGCTAACCAGGGAGGTTTGTGCATGGGGCCTCGGGGCTGCCTCAGCTGCTCACGTGTTGGCCTTGTGATTGAAGTGGTTTGTTTTACAAAGCTGACAATATTTGCTCTCCCAACGGCAGAACTAAGGCAGGCTTTGACTCAAGATGCAGATGAATAAAGGTTGGCGTTTTGTTGAGCTTCTTACTGCAGGCATAGAGCGATGCACAAGGCTTATCATGGCCTGACTTTCATTTTCCTCTCGAGTTAAAGCTTGACAGCCAGCTTAGGCTCTTGTCTCGCAGTCTTAAAGTCCAAACTGTCAGGGACAAAGAGGAGCACCAAAGCCAGGCAAAGGGCAGACACTTTTCTCATCTACATCTTCCGCTCTGTGCTGGGGATTAAGAAAAAAAGAGTCATTTTCCAGGGAATACGTGCAGGTGAGTGAATCATGCTCTGAATTCCCATAGCTCTGCTTCCCCATGGAAGGATGGGAGTGCTCGAGAGGCTGCACCCCTGAGGTATTGCTTAGTTTTGTAGAGAGGTGGCAATGTCTTGAAATCCAAACTCTCCTGTTCTTAACCACTAGAAGCAGAAATTACCCTTCTGTGAGCTCCTCTCTTCTGCACTTCGGGCTGACCTGGTTTGCTTTTCCATACAACACAGGGCACAGACCTGTTATTGTCTCCTCGGATGTTTATTGTCTTGGTTTCCAAGCAAAGCTTCCTAC
Source organism: Myiopsitta monachus (assembly GCA_017639245.1). Lineage (NCBI taxonomy): Eukaryota > Metazoa > Chordata > Aves > Psittaciformes > Psittacidae > Myiopsitta > Myiopsitta monachus. The sequence continues at coordinate 23,376,166 of CM029917.1, forward strand.
AGGTGATCCGCTTCCTCTGGGGGAGGGAGGAGACAGAAGGAAGAATCAAGTGCATGGGGGGAGACAGGAAGAGGAACAGCAGAGGAAAGGTGGAAAGCTGTGGTCACAGATGGTAAAGCAAGAGGGTTCCTTGTCCTGCCTGTGTGAGCAGCGCCCCTGAATGCCCAAGTGAGCAGCCCCACACTGCTCATGGCAATAGCAAAGGGAAATGACCACGTACCTGGGGGGATGCAGAGCCTGTGGCGCTGAGCTCAGTGCTGGTGGATTAACAAAACACAGGTCAAAGGGAGGAGAAGAAACGAGCGCTCTGGCACAGGCTGGTGGGTTTCCTTTGCTAATCTCTCCCAGCTGCACGCAGTTGGAGCTCATGCCCTAGTGTTTTCTTTCCTCTGTAGCCTGTTAGCTCAGGTCTCCCAGTTCCCTGCTAAGATCAGTACTTCCCCTCTCTCCTCTTTGGTGGCGGCTGTCAGGGTTTGTGCTGTACACAAGCTCTTGCAGGCAGCACCAGGGTCTGTGCACAGCAGGGTGGGTGTTTCTCGGCCTTGGTGGTGCTCTCCCCAGTCTGATTTGCCATCCCACTGCACTTCGCTAACCCGGCTTCTTCTCCCTCCCAGAATGAAGAGAAGAGGAACCTTTCCCTGGGGGGCCATGTCGGCTTCGACAGCCTCCCGGATCAACTGGTCAGCAAGTCCGTCACGCAGGGCTTCAGCTTCAACATCCTCTGCGTGGGTGAGCGCTGTGCTCTGCACACAGACATGGGCTGGGACTGGGATTTGTTCCTTGGGCTGTGCCACAGCCTTGGCGCTGACTTCGAGCAAAGCCAAAATGCCCAAGTCTTTAAAAATGGGCTTTAATTCCAGTGGACTTGAGCTCTCTGGAGCTCGGTGCTTCCAAGCTGGGACTTTCACACGTGGTTGATGGAGACTCATTGCCCCAAATCAGGGAGAATATGGGGAAAAGCTTAAACACATCCACTTTGTGCTTTGGTGAGGAAGTGGGGGAGGAAATGTGTGTGAGGCCATCCAGGTCTGCATTGAGCTGAGCTGCTGGTGCAGAAGCTGCAGAGGGTTGCAGGGGGGTCCAGGGGCTGATTCTTGAAACCAGAAGAGCCCCATCATCAGTGAGGTGTTGCTCATCTCCTGTGCTGCAGCAGCTCTGCAATAGGAAGGATTAAGAGAAATGGCAAGTTACATATTTGCACACTGGGGTGGCTGGCACGAGGCTTGTGCTGGGCTGGTGCTTTCCCAGGTGAGTCAAAGGGCTAGAAGCGTACCCCCCCCGTGCTAGGAAAGGGAGAGGGAACATTCCTGCTTTTATTGATTGTAAAGTATTTGTCTGGAAGCTTGAGAGCAGTTGTGAGAAGAAATAACCTCATTATGTGCTTGGTTTTCAACTCCGGTATTGACGTGAGCAGGCGATGCTGCTGGAGCACTAGGAACCAATTCCTTCCAGAGATGAGACGAGCATTAGTTTTACTTTGGCTGGTTCTTGTGTATGAATCTGCAGTATTGTAACCTGCTAGAACAGCAGAAATGCATCCAGGAACAGCAGATCCCTGCCTGGCCCTCAGCCTGCCCAAAGAGAATATGGCTCTGGAGGATGTGGCTTATGTCAGTAGTGAGCTCTCCACGTGACTCCTTTCAGCTCAATCTGCAGCACCGGGCTGCTTTATTGCCCTGCACAGCTCTTGGCCATAGCAGGTAGGACACAGCCTGTGCCTCTGCCCTGTTCTGAGCACCACGAGGTGTTTATTCTGCAGTGGAGAGCAGAATCTAGTACATGGAGAAGCAAAAAGCCCCAACCCCTTGGCAGCAGGAGCGGTACCTCCCTTGAACAGACGCTTGCTCACCCTCCTGCTCTGCCAATGCACCTTAGGGCTCCTGGCAGGGTCAGGGAGCAGTGGCTGTCTATGCTGAAGGTGTAGCACAACAGACTGCCCGGGAATGAGCACGGAGTAGGTTATTGCCTTGGATTTTGCCTCTTTTCACTCCCTTGGCCAATAAGGCTGCGTGGAGTGAATGAGGAGTTTAAATGGAGCCCCTTGTAGGCCGATCTGGAAGATATCAGTCGAGTTTAGTTACCAGGAGCAGCAGTTCAAAGCCTTTCTGCATCACAGATGCCTTTGAGCCAAATATTCTGGGATAGAGCTTGGTTTGTGATGCATCCCAGGTGTCCTTCAGTGGCTGTTGGAACAGGGGGGCTGCAGATGGGAAACTTGTCCTGATCGTGCCCTTACTGCTTCTCCAAGGATCATTTTCTCCAAAGGAAAACAGTGTTTTGCTGCACTGTGTGATGCTCGCTGGGGAGATGAGAGCAGAGTGCTCTGTGTCAGCTTTGTGTTAAGCATGGGAGGCCTCCAAGAATGCAGTTACCAGTGTGAGAATTATATGTCCGTGCACGGCAATTTGTAGTAACCTCTCACAGTGTAATTTACTCTGCTCTGTAATTAACATCCTTTGAAGTACCTGTGACAGGCTCATGCTGCAGTGAGCTGACGGTTTCTGCTTCCCAGGTGAGACCGGCATTGGGAAATCCACACTAATGAACACCCTCTTCAACACCACCTTTGAGACGGAGGAGGCCAGTCACTACGAGAGCACAGTCCGCTTGCGGCCACGCACCTACGACCTGCAGGAGAGCAACGTGCACCTGAAGCTGACGATCGTGGATGCCGTTGGCTTCGGGGACCAGATAAATAAGGATGAAAGGCAGGTTCCATGCCATCTGCTGGGCTTTCCTGGGCTTGCCTCTGGTGCTTAGACACAAAGTGCCTGCAGCCCTGCGTGTCCCATGTTTCTGTTAACGGAGTAGCTGCCTGCAGTGGCTCTGGATCTGGGGACTAAGCGTAGAGTGAATTGGGTGAGGAGCAGCAAAGAGGGCCATAGGAGGTCTGTCCAGCGGAGAATGGTGTCCTCCAGGAGCGTGAGCAGTTAACAAGCTGTCCTCAGTGCAGGGTTGGGAATGCTCTGTTCTGACAGTGACCAGTGTTGCTGGACCTGTCTCATTTAATTACACAGACATCTTGTTCAAGCCCGAGGTAAAGGCATTCTGGGTCTCCAAGGTCTCTCCTTGGTCACGCTGCTTTGCTGCAGCCAGATGGCTCAGCCCTGAGACCTGGGCAAAGTTAGATGTGGGGAGGCAGTTGTCCTTCCGTGCTCCAGTGTCCTTATTTTCCAGGGCAGCCTCAGGAGGCTCCGGTAACCTTTGGATTACAAGGTCTGTGTGGAAATGCCGCACTCCTCCTGTTGTGAGGCTACATCGTTTGAGTCTCATGATTGCTTTTGTAGTGGCGGAGCCCCTGAAGCCTTCGCTGTGCCCCAGGCCTGGGTTGCTAATGGTCTGGTTTTAGTTACAGGCCGATAGTTGAGTACATTGATACGCAGTTTGAAAATTACTTACAAGAGGAGCTGAAGATCCGGCGCTCCCTCTTCAACTACCACGACACGAGGATCCACGTCTGCCTCTACTTCATCACCCCCACCGGCCACTCCCTCAAGTCCCTGGACCTGGTCACGATGAAGAAGCTCGATAGCAAGGTAAGGGGTTGGACACCATGTTCCATCTTCCTGGACATGTTTACTGCTTCTGTGTCCGTGCTGGACCCCTTCCTGCCTGATAGCTGAGCCGTTTGTAGGGCTCTGATAAAACTTCATCTGTCCTGGTGGTTGCTGAGGTCTTGTGCTTGTTTTCTCACTGCCTCTCCTGAGGAATATCAGGTGCAAAACCTGTTTCCCATCCAGCTCCATAGATCTGGAGTGTCCCTCACTGTAAGAATCTTACCCAGGTTAGCTCATATTTACCAAAGCCATCAGCTGCAACTTCATTACCTGCTCTTTACCCATGTGCAGGTAAGGATGTGTTCTGAGTGCCAGGTGGGCCTCACAGGAGATCACAGTATCTCCTGAAGATGTCAGCATGGTGAGAGATCCTCAAGGTCATAGAATCTGAAACGTGGGTCATGAGAGGGTCTGCCCTGGGGCTGTTTCTCTGCGCGCAGGCTGTTAAGTAACCCTCAGGGGTTGCTTAACTGGCTACCACTGGTACTCCTGCAGCTCGGAGGAGGTTCCTGACACACTTCTGGCTTCCAGGGAGCTGCAGGAGGCTTCAAAGGTCACAAGTGGCAGCAGCATCTCCTCTTCGCAAGCATTTCCTATCTTTCAGAGCAGTGTGTTAGCAGCAGGGGGGATCCTTTCAGATGGCAGATGCTGATGAGCCCGCAGAGGGGACAGGCAAGGTGCTGGGACCCTGCAGTAACAGAGGGGCCCTGGATAGAGTCCCCCTTGCAGGGTCCCTGCTGTTTGCCCTCCCACCCAGGGCTGCTGGCCTGCTTTCCCTTGGCTCCACTGCAGAGCAGGCGCTGCCCTCCCGTTGCAGTGGCTGTTGTAACCCTGGTAGCTGTTACACTGACTTCATCAGGCATCCAGAAACTTTCCCTCAATAAACTCTTGTCTCTTGGTGTGCTGCCAGCATTACACATGCCCAGAAGTATGCTTGGAGGAAAGCTTTAGCACAATTCCCCTTGGTGCTGGTGGTCCCACAAAGCTCTTCCCTTCCTCTCCTTCTGCATTCCCTACTTTTCACATCTCCCTGTGGCTGCCTTTAATGTGGTCCTTGGGTAGTACCAAAATAAATCCTTTGTACGTGTGCAGAGATGAGGACTTTGTGCGCACGCAGGCTTTTTATATTTCTGAACTTCCACTTTAATTGTCCTCTCTGGAGTCCTTTTATCCCTTTGCTCTCGTTTCCCTTCTTACCACAGTGCGAGAACACCGTGGGTTTGGTGGTGTGGTGGCTTTGCACAAGGAGGCACATGGACATGAATAAGCAGCCTGAGACCATTGACGTTTGCTGGTGTCAGGGATTTCTGTTGCGTTTCTGCATCAGTGCCATCCCAGGCCATCAAGGTGCTTTCCAGGCACTCCAGGATTTGTGCATGACAGCGCTGAGCCCCCTTCCCAATGCACATGAATGGTTGCGCATGGGGCAGAGTGCAGTGGGTGCCAGCACACCCCAGGCAGCTTTCTGTCTGCTCCGCACCGGCCGCAGTGAGTGGTGACAGCAGGGAGGTGATGTGCTCTGCCTCGTGTCTGCAGCCCTGGGAGCATACCTGAGCCTGCCTTTCCCCTTGGGAAGCTGTGGGTGGCTTTATAGTTGGAGAATGGAGCCCGTGGAGACAGAAGGTGTATCAGAGGCAGTGCTTTGTGGTGTGCTCTGCTGACTCAGCTTCTGGGACTAGTTTAACAAGGGGTTTGAGGCTCGGTTCCACCTTTGCTCCAGCACACCGTGGCACGGCACCAGGTGTTGGGCAGGCTTCTGTATCTGGGTGGTGATTTCAATAACAAAACTTGCCTTTAGTGTAAAGTTTACAAAGTCCCTTCTGAGTAAAGCTGGTTCGTAAACAGAACCTTCCATTGTACTGTAATACATCATCTGTTTGGCTGAGCTCATGGCCAGCTGCTCTCAGGGTATTCAGTTACAGCCAGAGAGCTAGAAGCATCTTCAGAAGTGGTTCTGGGTAGATGGAATGGCTGCTGGGTGGGAAGCACGTAGGAGCGGGCAGGGGTTGGCTTTCCATTGGGTTTAACCTGGGGAAAGGAGATGGGTGATGTTGCCCCTGTATCAGATGAGGAGGTGATGTATTGATGTGAAACAAGCCCTGCCCTGGGAAGTGGTGCCCAGCTGCGTGCTGCTGTGGGCATCCCGGGGCTCCCTGTTGTTGTCCTGGATTGTTTCCAGTGCTGTTTATGAGCTGTAGATAATTGCCTGCCCTTCGTGACTTGAGAAGGAGGTGGGTTTCATGGGTGTGCATTTGAGTTCACTGACCTGTCTGAAGCACAGATTTCCTTGGGTCATAATTCCAGGACAAGGGGAATGGCTTTAACCTGCAAGAGGGGAGACTGAGATGAGCTCTTAGGCAGAAGCTCTTCCCTGTGAGGGTGCTGAGGCGCTGGCACAGGGTGCCCAGAGAAGCTGTGGCTGCCCTGCTCTTAGCAGGTCAGAGAGGCACCCAGCTGTGGTCATGGCCCTTTTTATGTTGGTAATGAGGACACTGACCTGCTGAGGAGCAATAGACCTCGTTCTCTGTGGGTTTGTGGTCCTTGATAAAGAGGCCAGGTCAGTGGCTGAGAAAAGGAAGGAATTTATCCCCTCGGATATATTTGCAATGAGCAAATTAAGATAATTTTCTTCTGGAGCAAGTAAATGCTCCTGTATTTAGTTGGTGCTGAACCAGAGGGAGGAGGGAGGAACACGAAGTATGGAAAACACTGAGCCACAAAGAGAACTTGAGCTGGGAAAGCAAAGTTATTTATATGAATGGCACCCACTGGAGCCCAAATGGCTGCTCTGAATTTGTGCTCTGTAGGACAAAAAGCCTTGGCTGTTGGGAGCTGTGAAATGGCAAATCAGACTTTCCCCTCGTTTGTCTCAATTCTTGCGTGTCGCTGCTATGAATTTGGCTGCTGTTCAGACAGAGGAGTTGTGCTGTTTGTTTAAGCAGTGGTTTGCAGTGTGGCACTTGGCTTTTCTGGCCATCACAGCATAATCTAATAGAGGTTCCTGTGACAGATCCTGCCCTGCTGCAGCTCTCTCAAGCATGAGGCCACGCAGTGAGCCACATCCCTCCTGAAGCATGGGGGATGTGGCCCTTGTTTGCTCTTGATCTTGATGGGTACCAGGCACGGTGGGGACCTCCCCATGCTGCAGCTTGTGGGTGGCTTTGAACCCTTTGTTGATGAAGCTCTATGGGGTGTTGTGCAGGGTGAGTGCGATGCGAAACCAAAGCTGAGCAACAGAGGCAGGACGCCCAACCTGTGTGCTCTGTGGCACCCTGCACCTTTCCCAGGGGGTCTGTGTCATCCACACAGTACGCCCGAGTTGTGATCCACATGGGGAGGCTCCGGGAGTCCTTGGAAAGGTGCTGTAGCTGCTGTAAAAGCATCTGCTCCTCCTGCTGAGGCATGGGAAGGGCTCCACCGGCTCACTGCAGCATTGTCATCCTTGTGCTTGTCTTCTAAAGCAGCTTGTCAGCACAGCCAGAAGCGATAGGTGATAACTGGAGATGTGACAGTTACACTACCCCTGCCTCCCTCGAAGTGTGTAACAACAAAACGCATAGGCACGAGCAGAGGCTTTGATCTGCTCCCTGTGTATTTATTGCAGGATGTTTGTCTTTGCCTTATCTGGAATCTTGCAGCCAAATCAGGCCTGGAAAACTCTTCCCTCTAGTGTTCAGCTGGGTTCGTGCTGCAGCGCATGCAAAGCACAGCACCTCTGTGGCTGTGTGAAAGGCAAAGCAGCCACCGGGTAGGACCTGGATCACCCACGGGCATCAGCTGCTCACTCCACGGCTGCTCACCTGGCTTGTGCCTCCTTCCTTCCTCCTGCTGCAGGTGAACATCATCCCCATCATTGCCAAAGCAGACACCATCTCCAAGAGCGAGTTGCACAAGTTCAAGATCAAGGTGATGAGTGAGCTGGTCAGCAATGGGGTGCAGATCTACCAGTTCCCCACAGACGATGAAGCGGTCGCTGAGATCAACTCGGTGATGAACGTGAGTAGTGGATCCTGTCCCACTGATGGCACCAAAAGCTGTGACAGACTGAACTGCTGCACAAAACAGTATTTAAAAGGCAGGTTCCACCGGGATTGTCCAGGCACTGTTTGAGAGCTGAGCTGAGGATGTGAGAGATGCCCAAGGCTGTTGTGTGCAGAGTTAATTGCAGCGTGGCTCTGATTGAATCTTTGGGCTCTCTGGAGAAACTGCTCTAAAATCCGTTTTATTGACTGTTTGAGGAGTACTTCCTTTAAAATTCATTCTCTCTGCCTTTGAGGCTGCCCCTTACATGAGGAGGGGGAAACTGGGAATGAAGCTATTACAGTTAAGGTGTACATTATTCCTCACTTAAGGCCGAGCAGAGAACCCCGGTTTAAACTAGAGCAGAAAAATGATTCGACTCTATTTTGTCCTTTTGGGATTCAGAGATCAACTTCAGACCTGGCCTGGGGCACGTGCAAAACACGTGCAGGTTTCCCACCTCCCAGACCAGAGTGTTGCTATTGCAGTCAGAACAGCTGAAATGCCTCCATGTTGGTTTTGTAACTGACAAGCAGCTTTTTCATCAGGACGAGCATCTTCCTGCATGGCTGTTTCTGATTCAATGCTTTGTCTTTTATCCCTCCCCCCCCCCTTTTAAATTTACTTCAAACCTCAATAGCCAATTGATTTCTGGGTCAAGCAGATGGGTGTTTTCACCAGAATGGCTCTATTTTTGCTGAATTTGTAAGAAATTGGAGGCTACAATAATCTTTCTAAAGCAATCGCAAGCTGTGTGCGCTGGGGATTGAAAGGGGAGCAGGGCTGCTTGGTCCATGACCCAGGGAAAATATTCTTGGCCACTTCTCTACCAATTCCACACTTGTGGATCCCTTTCTTCCTAAACATGAAGGGTTTTGTCAGCCTCATCCAACTGAAGCGCCGGCTCCTGCGGTGCTGAGGACAGTGCCCTGTTCCCTCGCTGTGCTCTGTGCTTTGCAGGCTTGGAGAGCAGCGAGCACATGTTGTATCCTGCTCACGTCCCTTCCAGTGCCCACACACAAACTGCTCTGCCAAGGCCTGTTTACGGATGTCTCTGCTTGTGCTTTCTGCAAGGCAGGGAGTGCCCCGCTCTTGGTGTGGGGAAAGAGCTGCGAGAACAACCTGACAAATGGATACAGGGACATCAGTGATGATCATGGTGTTCCTACAATATTTCCCCATCTAGTCCAGCCAGCAGTGCCAATAAGCTGTGCTGCAGCCTTATGCTGCTCTCTGCTGCGGCATCCCAGTTCATAGTAGAGGCTGCTCTGAGTATTGGAGGTTAAATTCAGAGGAAGGACTTTTTGCAGTAGATCCCGGGTGAGGGGGATCCAGTGGCCAGGCCGATCTCTGAGCTCGCGCACTCAGTCTCTCCTTGGCTCTGTTTCAGGCTCATCTGCCCTTTGCTGTGGTCGGCAGCACGGAGGAGGTGAAGGTTGGGAACAAGCTGGTGAGAGCTCGGCAGTACCCATGGGGAGTGGTGCAAGGTAAGGTGCTGCCTGCCAGGCACCCACTGCAGACCTGCCTCGTGTGTGCAGGGCACCCTCTCCATCCAGCTCTGCCCTCCTGCCAGCACATGTGCATGGAGGTGCCCTGTGCTGAACACTGCAGAAATGTCCTCTGCAGCCTTCTGTGGGCTGGCCAATCTTCCCTTTGAATTCCCATTCTATTCCTACCAGCAGGCAGCAATGGTCAATGGGAATCCCTGCCTCCAAGGGGCTGTGCTGTGCTCAGTGTGGGACAACAGCTAGAAGCCCTTGGGAGGGGAGTGTCTGGAGTCAATCTGCATTCGTGCTCTGCTGTGTGCAGTTTGCTGAGTTCTCCCTTTGCCTCCATCAGTTGAGAACGAAAGTCACTGCGACTTCGTGAAGCTGAGGGAAATGCTGATCCGGGTCAACATGGAGGATCTCCGGGAGCAGACTCACACCCGCCACTATGAGCTCTACAGGAGGTGCAAGCTGGAGGAGATGGGCTTCAAGGACACAGATCCTGACAGCCAGCCCTTCAGGTGAGCGGCCTTCATGTTTATAGCATCCATGTAGAGCGGTAGCTTGCTACTGACGCTCCAAAAAGGAAGGTTTTAGGTAACACCCTCAGTGCTGGGCTGGAAGGAGCTTGCACCAGGGTTGAACTTTGCAGCTGACTTGAGCATTCCCTCTCCTGTTTGTCTTCCGGCAATGCAGACAGGCATGCATTTCCCCATCCCTAACTCACCGGTGTCCAGAGCCTGGATTTTGTTTGCTTTCTTCCCCAGCCTCCAAGAAACATACGAGACCAAAAGGAAAGAGTTCTTGGGAGAGCTCCAGAGGAAAGAGGAAGAGATGAGACAAATGTTTGTTAACAAAGTCAAGGAGACGGAGGCAGAGCTGAAAGAGAAGGAGAGAGAGGTGGGTGTGCCAAAAACCCGTGAGAGGAGCCCAGAATGCAGCCAGCATAGGAGCTGGGACTGGGCAATGTGAATCCTGGAGAGCGCATGCAGCTCTGGAGCAGAGCAGCCAAAGCACAAACACACACACACACACACACACACACACGTTCCCCCACTCAGAGAAGGGGACACGGGGTAATGTTTTCAAAACAGCATCCCTGGTTGAAGTGCCTCAGAAGCAACAGCTCTGCCCGTCCTGTGCTGTGTGTAGGAGACTCAGATGCTGTTTGATGAGTGAAGGGCAGTGCAGGATGGTTTGGTGAGCATCCGTGTCGGGTGGCTCACTGGGCAGCAGAGTGAAGGAGGGAGCTGGAATCCCCAGGTCAGTGTTGTGAGGCCACAAGCAGCCATCAGGACTGGGGAGGAGATAAATGGACCATCTTCCAAACTAGTGAGGAATAAAGAGCCCACAGCGCCCGCAAAGCCCTCGCAGGGCTGCAGAGTGAGCAGGGATCCTCAGTGCACATAGCAGGGCTCACGCTCTCTCCTGGTTTGATGTATGTGATATATCCAGCTCACAGCAGATCCGAATTCATTGTGTCTTCGCTGCTTTTGGCGAAGGTCAGCTCTGCTGGGGCTGGTACAGTGCAGGGGCACTGCTGAACCCCATCATGCAGTTGGTCTCTGTGGGGTGATGGGGATTCGTGTGGGCTGAAGCAGGGCAGGGGGGCACAGCCCTGTGGGTGCGATGCTCAGAGGGTGTCTCCCCTCAGCTGCATGAGAAATTTGAGCACTTAAAGAGGATACACCAGGAGGAGAAACGGAAGGTGGAGGAGAAGAGGAGGGAGCTGGAGGAGGAGATGAATGCCTTCAACCGGCGGAAAGTAGCGGTGGAAACCTTGCAGTCCCAATCCTTGCAGGCTACCTCACAGCAGCCGCTGAAGAAGGACAAAGACAAGAAAAAGTAAGTGGCTGAGCTCGAGTCTTTCTGCTCCGCTGCCGGGAAGGTCAGCGTCTGCTGGGATGCTTTGTTTGGTCAATGCTTTAGGCAGCAAATGGAAAAGGGGATTTTGGAATCCTGATTCCTAGTCTTCTGACTCTGCTTAAAGAGACAGGGTCCTGGGGAAGTGCTGGCTGCAGGGGAGAGGGATTTGCACTCTGGGACCATTCTCTAAAGGCCGAGAGTCCCAGACAGTCCCTTGCGTCTGTGGCAGCCAGCTCCTCTGCTCCTGGGGACCAGCACAAGCTGCATCTTCTCCCCAGCAGAGCGGCGTGGGATGATGTTGGCACGGTTGTAATGTCTCTCAGATGTGGTCCCGGGGCCCTCTGCAGAGCTGTTTTTAGAGGCAGAGTTGTAAAGAAGGAAACAGCAGCTTAGAGAGAAGGTGCATTGGGAATTCATGAGGGCTCTGTGTGAAATAGGGCTCCAGGACACAGCTCTGCTCACGAGAAAGATCTTTCCCCTACAGGCAGAATTCTTATCTCGGCTTGCTGCAAGTTAATGCACATTGCTGAGGCCAGCAGGAGTGTGGAGGAGGGCATGTAAATAATGCTCCTTCAGGCACCTGAAGGTGTAAAGATAGAGCGGGAATGGGCAAACAGGTTTAAAAAGAAAAGGAGTGTGTGTGATCCTGCTTCCATTCAAGCCAGTCTTCAAGGAACACTGGCCAGGGAGCAGAATGAGAAGCATCATCACACAAGCTGGGAATTCTGTTACTCCAGCATCTTTTGTTACTTCCTGTTGCGTGAAGGAGCTTAAGAGTCTGAACCGCATCCTGTCAAATCCAGCACAGGCCGGTGGCAGTGCTCCTGAGCCTTCTAGTGATGAAAAGGAAAACAAGACCATCGAGAGCAGCACCCCCTGAGTTGCTCTTGGCAGCACAATGTTCCTCTTCATGTTGCTGATAAGTTCTTGTGCTCTGACTCTTCTCTGCTGTGAGCTGCAGCACTAGTGGAGCTCATTCTGGGCACTGACATGCTGGTAATTTGTCTCTTCCCATGGAAGATAAGAGCGTGTATTCTTTAATGTATTTCCTTGGGAATGTGTGTTGGTGTTAAAATGACACAAAACCACTCTTTTCTGCAGTCCTCTCAGCATCCTCTGGGCATGTCCCACCTCACACATAGAATCCAAAACAGTTTGTAAAATATGTTGCTGAAAACAGGGTTTAATCCGGCTGAACTCACATATGAATTAGGGGTTAAACCCTGAGCCCGGCTGGGGCTGGGCCTGCTTTGAAAGAGGCAAGCACGCTGAGCTCCTGGTACCTTGGGAGAGTGATGCCAGTGCTGGGATGCTCTGGCAGTGCTGTGCTGTGCACTGGCCAGGCTGGAGCACTGCGGTTTCCCCTCTGCTCCATCTGCCTGTGACAGAAATGGGTTTCCTGGGCTTTGCTGGCTTTATCCCACCTGAGATGCGAGTCTGGACACCCTCTTCTGGTGGTGAATAGGAGCCGGCCATGGTCAGGAGCAGGGCTGGGGGAAGGCAGCTTGGGCGCTGTACAAAGGACCAAGGGGCACCCACAGCATGGTGGGACCCTGTTGGTGCTGGAGCTCTCTTCCGCTCCAGAGCATGGCTGGAGGGGGTGCACCATCACCAGGAATAAAAGGAACAACTTAGGGAGATGTGGTTTTAACGGGGTTTGGGTTATTTGGGTTTTTAGCTTTTTTGGTTGGGTGGTGTTTTTGGCTTCATCTGGGCAGCTTCTAAAGGAGCAGGGGGTCCTGTGGAGCCTGTGAGGCTTCACCCGTCTGAGCGCATGGTGTGGGCTGTGCTGTGGCTTTGTGCAGTGAGTTCCTGGTGCTGTATGGATGTGACGGAGCTGGAAGAGTATCCTGGCTTTATGGGCAAGGCGTTGGGAGCTCGCAGGAGCTGGGGGCATATAGTGAGTTTGGAGAGGGGGTGGTTTTGTTTCTATGCTCAGGAGAGCTGGTCAAAGCTTTTGTCATCTCCTCTTTCAACACAGTGCTTTAATGGCTTTAATTAGTGAGAAATGAAGACGAATTGCAGGTGTCAAGGGGAAATGCAAGTGTTTGTGCTGAGGTTCACCCTTGTGCTTCCCTGTGCCAGGCAGGTTGTACTCCGGTGTGGAATTTCCTCTCGTCCATTGGTCTTCAGGTGCCTGAGCAGCGTTTGCCCTTCTCTTCCCTTGTTTTGTTTTTAACATATTTTGCTACATTTTGCTTTTTGTTTTGTTTTCATAACTTTAATTTATGCTTTTGTTTTTTATGCTTTGTTTCTTTCAGTTAATCACACACAGACTTTCAGGCCAAGAGTGGACTTGGTGCTTTCATGTGTTAAGTTGCTTGAGTTTCCCACCCTGTGACCCTTCTCATAACATTGTGTGAGTGGACCAAAGTGAAAGAGAAAATGAGCATCTTCGGTGCTGGCGGTGTAAGGACTCCCTGTTACCCATGCAGAGTGTGGCAGGAGGCTTTAAGGAAGTAACCATGTACATTTTGTTAAACAAAGGCAACTAATCCCTAAACCAAGATGTTCTGTTCTAAACCCAGTGGTCGAGCAGCCGTGTATACAGCGACCATAACGGTTTGTCTGAACTCATCTTACCCACCAGCTAAATAATTGCTTTCTAGCTTTCTTTTCCCTTTGTAATCCACTTGGTGACTGCTTGAGGCTCATCGGCCTCCCCCTGTACGTGCACAAACGGGAGGAGTGGTGGGAAGAATGCTCAAACCTTTGTTTTTTCTAACAAAGTTCTCCATTCGAGTCCGTTCAAACACAGCGCTCAGACTTCCTGCCCTGGGAACCCTATGCAGAGTAACCCTTGTTCCAGTAGTTCTCTATTTTAATCCTGAATTACTCTAAACACTTTCTACATCATTTATAAGATATACATACATATATATATATATATATAAGGAGAGTGGTTATAAAATTCATGGGACAATGTTTTGAGTTTACTGCTAAAGTAGAACATTTATAGAGAGAGATTTTTCATCAGAGTGTGTTGTATAATGGGGAGCTGCAGGATTTGTGCAGCTTCTCAGTTGTCATTTACCAATGTACTTTCCTGTGTGTCAAAGCTATTTAAGCAGTCATCTTTACTTTTACTCTTTAACCTTAAACTTATTATGTGCCTAATAAGGAAACTCCCCTAATCTTGAGCTATGCATCCTATTTATACCGATAGGCGTTATTCCTCTTGGAAGGTGCTTCCCTTAACACTTCATGCCTGGAAATCACAGCCTGGTTTTCCTGGGCAGCTCAGCTCAGAGGAATAATTAGGATCAATGTTAGTTTTTTCCACTCAAACCCCTCTGTGATCAGGCAGGACGATAGCTGGGTAGAGGCTTACCAGCTCTGTTGTCATGGAATAATAGTTGGGCCCAAATCCATCCATCCAACAGGTAACAGGCTAAAAGAAAGCAAATGTTTTATAGTAACCCCCATTAGTGTCTTTAGAGTTTATGAGAACACTGGCTGGCTAAGTGTTAGTTGTGAGGGTGTGTGTTTTCATCTAGCTGTCCATGTTACAGGGCTTTTCTAATGCTTTCTTCTTTAAAGGCTTGTCTTTAAGCTGTCAGCAGATTCCTTTTTCGAGGTACAGAACAGCCTTGCGCCTTGGCTGTTATGGTCTGTATGAGGGCAGCCCTTGCTGGATTCTAAGCTGAGGTTCTCTAACTTGCATATCCCAATACAGCAGGGGTTTGTTCTTGTTCGTTTTCCTTTCTCAGTACATGCTCAGGTGTTAAACTCTTTTCATATGGCCTTTCATTTGGATATACTGCAAATCAGTGTTACTGGATGCTGGTGAGAAAGAACCTCACAAAGATCTTACGGGTACCCTCCGGAACAGGCTGCTTGTCAAAGAGGAAGAGTTATGTGTGCTCAATAGGAGTCTGCTGAAAGCTGAGCATCAATGTTTAAGGCTGTGCCTCCAGGGGGATGTTTTAAAGAGTCAAATGTAGGAGGGTTCATGTCTTGTTCTCAGAGAAACAGACGAGGAACCCAACCTATTGTTACATGCAAGGAGAGAATTCCAGCTCACGCTGACCACAGTCCAACCACGTAGCGAATGATGGGCAGGACGTTGGTGTTTTGCTGGTGGGAGAAGCTCTGGTGCCCGAATTGCATGAGGGAGCAGCACTGTTTGGTTTACTGTTAGTTTTACTTCTCAAGGCTGCTGCTGTGCAGGCCGGGATAAAATAAAACCACATCTGATGATCCTGGGTGTGCCAAGAGCCTTTTCCAGTCGATCATTCTCTGCCGATCTCATGCTGCAGCCAGCAAGATCTATGCAAATGATTTTAACTGCCCTGGCTCATCAGAGATCGATTCTTTTGTCCTAGAGTCAGGAAACTGGGTTATTTAGAGCAGTGATGAAAGGGTAAAAACCTTCAGATCCATGGGCATTGTGGAGAAATTCCCAGCTTTTCCTGATGAAGACATTCAGAATGTGTGTAACAATATTTTAATGACGATGATTATTATATTACATTGACTTTGTATTGTGACAGACATTCCTTTTCCTTGTAGTTACTTGTTCTTTAGAGCACTCAACACCATAATCTCCCCAATGGGACTCAATCATACTTTTTTCTCTATTACTTGGTTTTCCCTTCGGCTGAGAGAAGGTCTCACTATGTGGTATGTAGGGTAGTTCTGGTCTTGTTTTTGTTTAACAACTCACAAACACAAGGTGATGCTAATCTCAATCCAGTCCCAAGACTTACATCTTGTAGGCTAAAAGAAGTGAAAGAAAAGCCCTTCAGAACGGACTGAAATTGTTCAGTTAAGCATCTTGCAGTTGTTTTATCCATGTATCTGTAAAAGGTTGGTATTAATGGGAAAAACTATCCATTGTTTTTTATCATTTAACCATTTACCATCATATATGTTGTCTGCTTTCTAATTTTAAACGTGTTTTGTGGGGCTCTGAGCTCTGTAAGCTTCATGTCTGGCTATGGTGGATGCCCCGGGGTGGGGCTGGAGATGTTGGCTCAGAGCCTTGGGGCCCTGCAGCATCCCTTCCCTTTGCCATCCAAATGTGGGGGGTTGTCGGTTGGTTTGGGGATTCTTTTTTGACTTTCAGTTCTTTCCACTCACTTTGTATGTTGTTTTCTTTTATTAAATCTCACGTGTATTTTGAGTTCTTGTGGTGTCGTTTATTTAGTGGTGCATTTCCTGTGGGTCTCTGTTGAAATGGCAGCGTGGCGTGATTGGAAGTGTCACCAGGCACAGGATGTCTTGTGACTCTTGGGAGCATTCCAAAATGAAATTAGCTAGCTCATTAACAATTAGTTAATCATGCAGTGTGCGGAAAGGCACCTCATCTGGAGCTGGGGAGAGATTTGGTGCTATTAATTCAAATGCCATCCCTAATTGGGCAAAAGGAGCCTTCAAGCTCATTGGCACGTCTCCTGTGGGATCTGGTGACTGGGTAGGTGGTAGATCTGGGTACCCCGGATGTACCAGCAGGTCGGCTGATGTGATGCTGCCCAAAGAGGTGGTTTGAGGGTGGGATAAAAGGGGAGAGAGGTGGAGGGTTTCCCAGTGGTACTTCCAAAGCTGGATGCTTTTTCCACATAGTCCATTTAGGTTAAAGCCAAAAATAAGCACAGCTTTAGGCTGGAGCTCCTTTTCAGAGTGCTGCTGCTGAAGTATTACCCTAAGGCCTGTCCCTGGAGTCTGTTCTGTGTTATCACTACATATGAAGTTATTTTGGGGTAATTTAGGGTCTCTCTGAGTTTTATTTGTTATTGGACTGAGATCAATGCTGCAGTTCAGACCAAGCCAACAAATGGAATTGGCTGATGCACAGTGTTTGCTGTAGGGCTGCTTCTGATGGAGCATTTTCTGCAGCCCCAGTTCCAAGCACAAAAGCAAGTCAGTGATCTTGGCTGGATCCTGGCTGCTTCCAAGATCATCTTAGGACTGTGCAGGTGGACTGTGCTGTTGTTACAGGAATTGGCTTGTGTGCAAGACCTTTGCTGTCTGCATTTAATACGCAGCTTGCTTTAAAGGCATTGGGGCAGTTCTGGATGTCCTGTGTGCTGCCTGGTGGCATCCCACTTTCGTACTGGGCTGGGCTGGTGCCCAGCTCTGGTACTGAGGTGACCAGAAGCAGTGGCTGGAGCTGGTGGGACATTGCCTGTAGCCATCACCGACCCAGTGAGTTAGTTGGGGAATTAAGGTGGTAGAGACCAGTCATTCTAAAGCTGGGCCAGGTGGTGATGCAGGATGATGGGCACTGGCAAGTGATCTCCCACAGGAGCAATGTTAAGGTTATTCATTAACATCCATGCACAGCCCCTAGAGATGCTTGCAACAGGATGAGGAATGAGGGTGTTAAGCTCAGCAGCGAGGTAGGTCCTGACCATGTTTTGCAGCTCCAGAGCTGAAGCCCAGTGACTGAGGCCCCAGGACATGTCAGTGCTTTCCCTTCAGGAGACAACCAGACCCAACCTGGTCTCCTTGTCCTGGGCTGTTCTATAGGACAAGCACAAGCAAACTGGCTTGGGCTGCATGCCCTGGCCAGGCTGGGGGTGGTTCCCTCCTTCTCCCACTCCATTGCAGCACGCAGCTCCTCAGATCTTCCCTCCAGCCTTTCCTCATTCAAACTTCCCATCAATCCTCTGGTTGTTGGCTCCAAACAAGGTCTTGGCAGCCATGAGAGCTCCTCTGGGTTGTGATGGTTTAAATTCAGACGCCTGCACCCAGCCCTACACGTTAGATTTGTACTTTGACCCCTCATGTTGTCTTAATGTAAGTAACTGAAACTCAAACACTGATTCTCTTCTGTTCTTTCTGTAGCTTTTTTAGTCTCCCCAGTGCGTGCTCCATTGCATCAGGAAGATATGTTAATTAGAAGATTTATTAAGGCCAAAACATCTCATGCAGAAGAAATTAATTGGTGCTTTCACCTTTAAGCTTGCACTATATTGCACTGAAGAGATTATATAGCAAGGACTAAGATGCACCGTGCCTTCTGATTGGGAACAGTTTGCTCCATCAGGTTTCTTGATAAAGTTGAAATCTAAGATAACTTGCCCAAAGATAAACCTGCTAATGGAGGCTGCTGCATGGCTTGCACTAAACCCACAGCTCTGGTCTCCGGGTGAGGTCACAGAGCAGTTAACACTGCCCCAACTTCCATGGGGATGGGGGACAAAGCGGGTTAGGGCGAGGGGAGCATTCGGCTTTGCTGCTGCTGCAGTGGGGGCTCTGTGTGTCCTCCCTCGCTCTGGTTTGGGGTCGGACCTGGAGAACCTCCTAACGTCCCTTCCTGCTGCATTCTCACGTTTCTTGGCAATAACTCTTCCGTGTAGCTTCTCTCCTTGGACTCACAGGTTTATAACCAAACCAGCCTTTGTTCTAGGGCTGCAGAGCTGTGCCTCACACCTTAACCTTGCCCACCTCTCATCGCTGCTTCGGGATGGGTAACACCAATGGGATGTGGTGGGTGAGAAGGGAACTGTTTTAAAGGACAGCTGAAGGTTCTATGTTAATGGAGGGGAAATGGTTTAAAGCTGGAGACTGGGTGTTCCTGGCTGTGAGTTGTGTTTGTAACAGACTGACTTCCCCTTACACACATACTTGTTTAAAAACCCCAACAGGTTAAACCGAAGCGTGACGTCTGTGCCCCAGTCTGACTCCACACAGAGCAGGGAGAGGCCCCAGTTTCTCCTTGTCTTAAACCAAACCTTGTAAATGAATCTCAGGAATGACCTGCTTGTACCAAAGTTGGGTTTAATAAAAACAAAACTGACTTGTTTAACAAATACCTGTTAAAACCATGTTTTGTACATCAGTTACAGTCACTGCAACAGCAGAGCGCTGTGGCCAAATTCACCACCCTCAAAGTTACTCCAGATTGCCTCTGTTATAACCCCCTTGCCCTGTGTATCTGTGGTTGCGGTGTGATGTCCCCTGTGCAGCCCCACACATCTGGGGCCAGCAGCCTCTTTTGCCTTCTCTAGCTGCTCCTGCCTTGGACCAGCACAAAACCAGTCCTTGGTAGGGGGTTTGAGGGCAGCTTGCACCTTGTGCCCCTGCCCTGTGTGGGACAGGGTGACAGAAGCAGGATGGGGTGACTGGAGCGGGCTGCTCCAGGACCCCTGCAAGGTTCCCCCTGAGCAGGCTGGGCTGTAACCACCCAGGAGTGAGTTGGGATGGAGAGGATGGTGTCGAGGCACTGACAGCCACAGGCACTGAGCTCTTGTCCCCTGGGTGTGTTGCACGTGGCAGTCATCGAAGCCTCTGGATGCCCTCGACATAGACTTGAACTGGGAAATATATCTCGGCATCAAACAGGTACGTGGGGTGAAATAACCAAACTGGGCACATGGGGATGTTCCAGAGACTCCCACCCCTTGCAGGCAGCAGGGGCTGAACCCCATGATGAGCACATTCACCCCACATCCCTCATCCCTGCAGTGGGTGAGGAAGGCTGCAGTGGAAGCAGGACCAGGTGAGAAGCAGCCAGGGCCTGGCTGGGCTGGGTCTAAGGGGCCATGGGTTCTGAGCTGGAATTCCGAAGACTTTTCATATTGTCTGGTAAGCCAGAATGACTCTAACAATCCCTGAGCAGCACGTGCTGGTTGGTGAGGGCCCGAGGTAACGGTGCTTGTGAGCAAGGGACAGTTCCCACACCTTGTAGGAACTGGGACTAGGTCTTTAATGGCTTAACCAGTGAAGGGGCACAGACCTCAGAGCCCCTGCATTCCAGGGGAAGCCTTATGGAAAAGGGGAGGTTTGATTCTCAGCCTTCTCACTACTAAATGAAAACCTTGGTTCCACCTGAGAACTGCTCTCAGAGCAGCACTGGGAGCTCCCCCTTCCTGGAAAGCAGCTCCTGTGGCTCTCCCATGGGGCAAGTGAGGATTACCTCTAATAAGAGCACAATGCAGTGAGCTGGATGAAGGGCTCAGCCTGTCACACTTCATCACAGCTACTTCAAAAACAGTCTCTGGCTGGTTTGATTCTCTCTGATGCAGTCCTCAGCCTTCTGCCAACTTGATCCCTGAGGTGCAGGATTGTGACCAAGTCCCTCCCCCAGCTCTCTGAATTTGCATGATGTTAAAACCAAGAGGTAGCACACACTGCTTACAAAGGACATAAGAAATAGAAAGGTAATGCCAACGTGCCATTATCCTCTGAGAAAGCAGCAGCACTTCCACTGTGTTGTGTTGTCTGCTCTGTTCTCTGGGGCAGGTTCTGCGGTTGCTGCTTCCAAGGCAGTAACTCCCCACTGGTCCCCCTCCGGGGAGGATGTGGGGAGCTTCCTCCCAGCCCTCAGCTGAGGCACCAGCCATCCGTGTTCACCCACCCACATCCTCACACTCGCTCCCACATCCTCACTGTGCAGGAGTCTGAATCCATCGCAGCATTCACTGGTCCCTGTGGTGTCATCAGGAATTTGAGCTGTAGGAGGTGTGCAAGGTGCTAAAACCGGAGGGTTTACAGCAACCCTCAGCTGTGCTTGATGGGAATTCTTCAGTCCAGAAGGGTTGTGGTGTGGTGGCCTTGCCTTGGCATGGCCCTGGGTGGCTTGGCTGATGGGGTAGAAAATGCAGACAGCGTTGGGTGGCTGCAGGCACATGAGCTCTTGATCCACACGCTCTTTGCAGCTGATGAATTCGGTGCTGTTAACCCGTAAGGAAAGGTGCAGATTGTATGGAAGTTCAGGCTGTCTCCTGGCTGCTGCTCCTGTAACTGTAATTATGGCGTTAGGGGGAGGGTAAGGGCAGGCTGCATTGATGCCTCATATCAGCAATATGCATAGTGACCCTGATGCTAAGCCACGTAACCAGGAGCTCCTGAAGCACTACACAGAAGGTTGGTAAGCTGTCCCTCTCTTTAGGAGGTGCCATTGGCCGGGAGGGCAGAAGGAGGCTGGGTTACTTCAGGCAAATTCAAGACCACAACTGGGTGGATGGTAAACTGACAGCCCGGGCCTTCAGCCTTCTGGGTATAGTGCCTCGCAAGGCACGTGTCTGATGAAGCTGGAGAACAGCTTTAAAAGAGCAAAGCCCAGAGTTTGCCTCTAATGTGGATCACCAGAAGCCGAACTGGTTATATTGTAAAAGCCACGTAGCTGTACTTAGAGGTTTCTGCAGCGCTCAATGGGAGGCTGGGATATGGTGGGCAGCTTTGTAGGTGCTCTCAGACACTCCCACTGCAGGAGAATGGGAATCAGGGGCTACCTGTGGCCAAACAGTTTGGAAGCCTCCCTTCCCTACCCAAGGGAGGGCCCTCTCCCATTCCCACCCTGTAACTGCAGTTGCATTCCACCTTTTGTTAGCACTGGGGAGGTCTGCAGCAACAGAACATGGACACGATTCTCAGAAGGCTGATAAAGTGCAATGGTGGTTGTAAATACGCATGTGCTTTAATTTATCAGTGTCCTGGCCTCAAGATTTGTGACCAAAGGCCATTTTGATTCCTACCTGTGCTTTCTTTAGCAGATCAGTAATAACAGGAAACCAATCAGGAGTCTGCCTCTCCAGCTCCAAGGTGATGATCACCAAGGCCAGTGTGGAGCCCTTAAACTGCAATAGCTGGTGGCACGCCATACAGTGCTGTAGCTGTCTGGTCAAGAGCGCGACGTGGAGGGAAGGATTTCTCTGAGGCAGCCCCTGTAGTAGATGGGGCCAGTTGGACATCACCATGGCATGGAACTGGAGAGAAGAGAAAGTATATATATTAACACCCCCCCCCCCCAAGGTCAGTGGACTTTGTATGTTTTCCTATGTTATCAATCAGAAGTACAGACTAATTTCATTTCATATCAGGAAACCTAAAGGGTTCCCCCCCACACCTTACTTTTTTGGGTGTTTTGTGTTTGTACTTGCCAACCATTGAACTGGGTTTTTTTGAGCTTATAAATGAATGTACAAGGTCTGTGTTTCCTAACAATTTCTGAAGTGTCTGCGTTCTCCAGATTGCTATCCAGAAGATTAAATTCAGGCCAGCAGATATGAATAGAAGCAGATATAGAACCTATAACAGTGACTGCACTCTGAATTTACCAAGGAAACAAGCACCTCAAAAGGCAGTTTTCACAATCAGCAGCCTAAGATGGCTTAATATTTGCACATAACCTTAAGAAAAGGGATCCAGGATGTGTTTGTATCACATAATTTTTGCCTTACTAGCACATGATCGTTTCTTGAAGACAAAATTTAATTGTTTCTATCAAATGTTTAGTAACTGCAATGTGAACTAAGTGCCAGACTGGGGTAGTCTCATTGCCTAAACCAGGGGTGGATCATTAGTGGGATGGAAAGGAAAATGGTGTAAGAAAAAACCTGTGTGTGAAATGTAGCAAAACTCTGACAGCTTTCTATGTACAGTATTAATAGAGGGAAATAGTTAGAAATATTTTTGCAGTGTGTATTTAAGAAAATAAAAGTGGCATATAGTGGTGCATATGAGAATCTTTTTAATGTCCATTTTAGTTGTCCTTTAAAGAAGGAAGAAGTTCTTTATAAGGAAGAAGTTCTTCCCTGTGAGGGTGGTGAGGCACTGGAACAGGTTGCCCAAAGAAGTGGTAAACGCCCCATCCCTTGCAGTGTTCAAAGCCAGGCTGGACTTGGGCAACATGATCTAGTGTTAAGGAGTCCCTGCCCATGGCAGGGGGTTGGAACTTGATGATCTTAAGGTCTTTTTTCCAACCCAGACAGTTCAATGATTCTATGAAGGGAGTAATTTTCTGAGTAGAACTAAAGGTTTTAAATAGTAGAAACTTTTAAATATAAATTAAGAAAATAAATCTCACTGTATCATTCTTCAAAAGGCTTGCAGATAGCTGAGGACAGGGAGCTTGCAGAGCACCTTGGGATGGATGTGTGGGGCGTGTATGTATGTGCATCTGTGTTTTCTAGTCTTCTTTGATAAGGAGCTGTTTCTTTGGAGAAAAACAATTTGCAAACCTTAGTGCTTACAATGTTTAAGAAATCCATTGGTGTTGCTGTGTAAAGGTCCCAGTGAAGCTTATCTAGTATAATTGTTTCCATTCACAAGATCTCAGCTGGAGAGCGTTTGCAAGCACTCTGCACCGCAAGCATCTTCACGGATGGTATTACCTGTAAAAAGAATCATTACAAATAATAAAGAAGCCAGTGTCCTACATCTGTGTGTTTCTCTGTATCTTGACAAATTTATGCACCTCCAGAGCGCTAAGCTCATTCAGCATTTCGTAGGTAACTCCTGTCCTAAATGAGGGCCACTGATGCTCGCCATGAACCATGCCCATCACCCCACAGGTCACCATGAGCTCTCTTAGCGCTGCATCAGTGAGGCACGGTCCCTGCTACCAGTGTCATTGGGTTTGCTCCTCTAACAAGCCAGGAGAAGGCTTCCTGCTGGCCTGTTCCATGGGCCTTTGGTGGTTGTCTTGTTTCCTGTGGTCATTGACAGAACTGCTTCTTAGCTGAGAGGAAGAGCAACCTCAGCAAGACACATCTTAAGAAAGGCTCTGAGGAGCTTTTCAGCTCAGCAGTGGTTTGAAGACATGCATGTCTGACACTAACCCCTAGGTTTCCTGTTCTTTTTCGAAACAGAATGAACAGCAATGCAGTCTGAAATACTTGTGGCTAGTGGTTGTAACTGAAGAAGTCTGTCAGTGCACTTCTGCCATGTCTTCTCACACTTACAGGGCTAGGTGCTGATTTATGTGCTCACCTCAAGGCGCAGACCTGAGTCATTTCCTCCCTAGGTTCAGAAACTAGTTTTGACTCCGAGCAAACTCATCTATTTGAAGCTTCCTCTGAAGAACCTCTGCTCTGTTGTGCCTACCTTACCCTCCAGGACCTAGAGCAACAGAATTACAGCACTCTGATGTTGTGCGCACAAACCTGTGCGTCTACATCCTGACTGTTCCCCCCAGACTAAGCCCTACTGTGAGCTGTGCATTCTGAAGAGAGGGGAGAGCTTTAAGGGCGGGAGGAAGGAAACACATCCATTATAAAAGCAAACACAAGTGCTTCATCCCTAAAGGTCACAATTCTTCCAAACAGTGATGAAACAGGCCTGAAAATGTTACTGTCAGCCCTTAAGGACTACTTGGGGTAAACAACACTTCATTATGCCCAAGTTGTTGAAAGACCTGGAAACATGAACAAATTGAACACAGGAGATGAATTTAGTGTGTTTAAAATTGAACATACAGACGTCATCATCTTCACTGGATTTTGCTGCAAGGACAAGGCAGGAAATTGCAATGCACTGAAGATATTTTAATTGGGCCTGAAGGGAGAAGAAGAAAACACTCACTAAGGAAGGTAACAGTGTTGGGGGAAGTGATTGTCATTCTACAAGAGATGCACAGGTTTCAAACCTTCCTTTAAGTTACAGTTGCTTCTGACTTAGTTTAGCTGCAGAAAGCTTCATTAGAAGCTGGAAATAGAGCAAAGAAATCCAAGGTGAAACAAAACAAGTCCTGGTTTTGGTGCAAGTTTTATTCATGTATCTCACAGTTTGTACACTATGCAGTGCCACAGTACTAACACTGCAATGTTGCTCCTCAGCTGAGATACTAATTAATATGCTATTAATGTTAATATTCAGTATTGATCTGAATAGAACTGAGAGCTGCAAGGCTCAGCTCAACTCGTAACTTTGCTGTTGTTTCAATGGCAGAAAAAGTTGGCCTCATTGGTTAAAAATAGTGGTTTCCAAACTAAAACACTGAAAGTGATAGTGCAAATGTTTTCTGTTGAGCAGAAGCAGCCAGAGGATGATTCTTTGTACTTAGCACAATCTTTGGACTGCAGTTCACCCAAACACTCCTACCGAGGACTGTACATCAGTGAAACCTCATTAAACACTCAAGTTCATATATAAATATATATGCTTCAAAGCCTGCCCAGCAAAGCCCCTGCCTGCTCCCTAAATCTGCTGCCAAACATAGCACCTGCTTTGTGTATAAACTGATTATGTGCTCCTTACATCCCCAGTCAGTAACCTAGCCAGGGAAAAGGGGACAGGGATTCTCTACCTTTACTGATGCCAGGAACCAGTTAAAGGTGCTGGTAGCCAAGGCAAAGGTTTCAGGGTAGAAGTGGAATCGAGAGCTCATTTCTGCAATCCACAGAACTGCTTTCCTGTGCCAAAGAGATATCTGTGCCCTGAGGGGAAGAAGAAGTCAGCAGGAAAATACAGTTAGTGCTTTGATGATTTTGTTAACAAATCTCCAAAGGAAGGCTCAGCTCATTCCAAGTGCTCTAATTACCAGTTCAGATGTCTGCAGGCTTGGAATGAAGAAAGCTGTTGGCTGTGTCTACAGTTTGAGGGCAAGGGCAAGGTTTGGAGCAGCTCAGCACACTCAGTGGTGTTGCCCACCCAGTCAGGCTCTACCTGTGCTCACAGGGGCTTGGTGCTGGGCTGTACAGGAGCGCTGAATGGGGAAGCACCCAGTCCTCCCCCTGCACAGTGCACGTGAACCCCCAAACTGAGCTCTTACAGACAAGGTGCTGAGTGTACTTGTTATTTCCCTCTCCAGAAGCCTCCTGGAGTCAGGAGCAGGTTTTGATTTAACAGCCCTTCAATTTCATTCAAGAACAATTAATAACCTGTCATGTTTATGTATCTACCATTGGTTTGCTGTTCTTACCTGCCCCATCGCACTTCCCAAACCTACATGAGTCAGATCGAAACATAAAGCACCTGGTTTATACAGAGCATTTGAAAGATGTAAAGCAGCACAAACACAGACCCTACTCCCCTCCATTCTTTAAGCTTAGGCCATGGAGGATGACTTTTGCTTTCAGGTGGATGAGGTGGCAGGATCAGCACTGCATCCCTGCCGTCCCTTAGGGACTTCCAAAAGGGCAGGGAGACACCTTCAGGGCGAGATGCTGGAGAACCGGCACTTTCCGCATCCTCTCCTCTCTGCCAAGGCGTTTCCCAGGAGGGCAGCGAGCCTCTGGCTCCCTGGAGGTCCAGGGCGCTTCAACAGCAAGCTCTCTGAGCCAGCTTCGGTGGTGGCCGCCGCTGTCAAACCAAGAGAACGACAAAGCAATGCTCAGCTCCTCGTGCTCAGTGGGATTTCCCCTCACGGTGCCCTTACAGCGCTGAGAGCTAAGTCAGCAGCGGCCACAGACTTTGGTGCAGACAGAGCGACCCTGTCCCCCGTTATCCCCGAGGGGCAGCTCATGATGAAAGACATCACATTGCCAAACACGGTGCAGCCCAGGTTTTCCCTCCCAGTCTGTCTGAAGTCTTGCTTGGGTAACCTCGGGGCGAGCAGTACCTGTTGCTGTTTATCTCATTCCACACACTCAGCTCTCCATCTGCAGAGCTGCTGAACTGCGATATGTTATCACCTCATTGCCAGTTTCTGGCAAGCAGAGGTCTGTTGTTTCCGTACAACAGCTCAGAGATGACTGTTCTTAGGAGGTTTATTAGGTCCTATTAACAGTTCTCCTTAAAGCAGTTCAATCTTTCAAAGGCATACAACAGCACTGGAAATGCCGCTCTCCAGACTAGGCAGGTGTTTGTATGAAATAACCATCTCCAAATAATCCCCTGTAAGAACCACACAGTGAGACAACCTCAGCCTGAAACAGATCATTTTAATGCTTATGTTTTGGTGTCTCTAACAGCAGAAAGAAGACATTATAGCTGTAAAATGTCTGCTTCTCTCGGTAACCAGGGATAGATGTGGGCTCCTTTCTGGAAGCTCACGCCATTAACTCCACTAAAACCCCAGCGTGGCATGAACCCTCTGGAAACTGCTCTGTAGGTGAAACTCTGGGATGTGTGTGTTCCCTGGAAGCAGGGACCGCGCTTGACGGGCTTTTACTGCCACTGGATGTCAGAGCATCCAAACCCGGCTTCCCAGGGCATTTTAGCAAAGGGAAAGCCAGAAGGGATCCATCTGCTCAGTTTGATGCCCAGAAAAGTGCCATTGGAGCCCTGCCATCCCCATCGGAGCCGTGTCAGGGTCACCGGAGCCCTGTCAGTCCCACCGGAGCTCTGTCATCCCCACCGGAGCTCTGTCATCCCCACCGGAGCCCTGTCATCCCCACCGGAGCTCTGTCAGCCCCACCGGAGCCCTGTCATCCCCACCGGAGCCCTGTCAGCCCCACCGGTGCTCTGTCATCCCCACCGGAGCCCTGTCATCCCCACCGGTGCTCTGTCATCCCCACCGGAGCCCTGTCAGCCCCACCGGAGCCCTGTCATCCCCACCGGTGCTCTGTCATCCCCACCGGAGCTCTGTCATCCCCACCGGAGCCCTGTCATCCCCACCGGTGCTCTGTCATCCCCACCGGAGCTCTGTCAGCCCCACCGGTGCTCTGTCATCCCCACCGGTGCTCTGTCATCCCCACCGGAGCCCTGTCAGCCCCACCGGAGCCCTGTCATCCCCACCGGTGCTCTGTCATCCCCACCGGTGCTCTGTCATCCCCACCGGAGCTCTGTCATCCCCACCGGAGCCCTGTCATCCCCACCGGAGCTCTGTCATCCCCATCGGAGCCCTGTCAGTTCCGCAGGAGTTCTGTCATCCCCACTGGAGCTCTGTCAGCCCCACCGGAGCGCGGTCACCCCACGGGCTCCGGTCGCCACCGGAACCCCACTGCCGACACCGCCCGTCCCCGCCCCTCGCGGCGCCATCGCGCCGCAGTGACTCCAGCCCCGCCCCTCGCCCTCCGCCGTTCCCATGGCGACGCCCCGCCCACCCCGCCGCTCCGCCCCGCTCATTGGCTGCTCTCTGCCACCAATGGCCGCGAGGGGCAGGCCGGGCCCCTCCTTTCCTCGCCAGGCATTGGGTGCGCGGCCTCCGCAGCGCGCGGGGATTGGCTGCGGGCCGCGGCGGCGCGGGGCGGGCGCAGGCGCGGTGCTGTTATTGTCCCGTTGTGCCGCCCGGTGGGTGCTGGCGCCCGCTGCCGCCGCCGCCATGCCGGTGAGCCCGGGGCCGCGGGGGGAGGCGGGAGGGAGCGCCGCCCGGTGCCGCGTTCCTTTGGTCCGTCGCTGGCGGGAGCCGCGCGGTTCGCAGGCCCCACCGGTCCCGGTCCCGTTCTGTCAGGCTGGGTGAGGCGAGGCGAGGCGAGCCCCCGGCTGAGGCAGCGAGGGGCGGCGGCTGTCCCGGCCCCGGCTGCCCGCGGCGCGCAGGCAGGCGGCGGGGCGGGTGACCCGGGTGGGATAGCGGGGGCTGCGGTGACTGAGCGGAGGGGGGCGCCGGGCGGCTCGTCCTGACTCCGCCATCCCGGGGGTTCTCCACCGCGGAGGTGGAGCAGGGGCGCAGCAGGATCCCGCCTCCGCCAGGATGACACAAACCAGCCCCTGCTTCCAGCGCAGCAACAGAAGCGCTCCTGGTCTCTGCCAGGGCCTGGGAGGAGTCCAGGCAGACGGCAGCTGGTGGGAGAGGCGCTTGGAAACACGGTTCCCTGTGAGCACCCAAGCTAGCTGCTCTGGAAGGAGTTAGATACTCAACTACAGCATCTATGGCCAATAGTGCCTTAGGCTTTGTTAGATCAAATGTGTTTCAGGTTTATTGAATCAAGATGAAACATGTGACACTCTTACTGTGAGGGTGCTGAGATGCTGGCACAGGGTGCCCAGAGAAGCTGTGGCTGCTCCATCCCTGGCACTGTTCAAGGCCAGGTTGGATGGGTCTTGGAGCAGCCTGCTCTAGCGGAAGTCCCTGCCCATGGCACGGGCTGGAATTGGATGACCATAAGGTCCCTTCCGGCACAATTCTAGGGTGAAATTACTCGGTGGTGCTTCCAAATTTGTCACTACTTCATGAAGGCAAAGGTTTGTGAGCAGATTCAGCAGGTACACTGAAGACTGTAACCTAAATGAATTCCCTTCAGACAGTGCTCACTGGTATCTGCTCATGCCATCTGTAAGGTCTGGGGCTTGAGTGCTGCAGTGAGAGAGCACAATCAGTGTTAATGTCAGAGAATGGCATGGCTGCACTTGACTTCCAGCAAACTGCTTGCACATTGTTGCAAGCGTGAAATTGTTCCTTGAAGAAAATCTTGAGTTATACTGAATGTGAAATTCTCAAGTTTTGCTCAATCATTTTACATGCAAGGAAGCAGAAGATTGCATTGACTGAATAAGTGTACATTATTCTCTCAGCTTTAATTATAAACCAGTTCTGGTTTTAAGTCCCCAGGTTCATGATCCTAAGGAGATGTATGCATCTTCTCAAGCACAAACGCTGTTGAATCACACAGGTATGTTAACAGCAGTGTTACAGCCTGCGTATTTCCTTTTCTCTGTTAATAATTACAGATCAACAAGCCTGAGAAGCTGGACAAGCCAGAGAGCTGTGATAATGTCAAGGTTGTGGTACGATGCCGGCCTCTTAATGAACGAGAGAAAGCTACAGGCTACAAAATGGCAGTGAACGTGGATGAAATGAGAGGAACTATAACTGTTCATAAGACAGACTCATCCAATGAGCCTCCCAAGACATTTACATTTGACACAGTGTTTGGACCAGAGAGTAAACAGCTGGATGTCTATAATTTAACTGCAAGACCTATAATTGACTTTGTCCTAGAAGGATACAATGGTAAGTCCCTTGTTGTCAAGGATCCCACCTGCTATTCTCTGCATTGTTAGAGTTCCTGTTGATCTTATTTAATGGAGTTTCACCTCCTGAGGGCTGTAGCCCTTCCTTGTTTCTGTTGTTACCTCTCACTTAAAATAGCCTGAAGGTATGATCATTTAACAGTGGGAGTTCCATGATCACCAAGGCTCAGCTGACATCAGGTAGCTCTGTGGTTTTATTCCATATCTTCTGTTTGCAAAAGATCTGCACTTTA
The DNA here is from genome assembly GCA_017639245.1 of Myiopsitta monachus. NCBI lineage: Eukaryota > Metazoa > Chordata > Aves > Psittaciformes > Psittacidae > Myiopsitta > Myiopsitta monachus. The sequence goes on from CM029917.1 coordinate 23,405,851, forward strand.
TCTCATTATCAGAATTCTCAGCAGTTCTTCACTGTACAGTTTCAGTCCCCAGGCAGCTGCCACGGTCCTGCAGTGACTAGGTATGTGTACCAGGCTTGTGCATATAACTGCTGCCTCTACTCTGAACTTTGCTGTTTTAAACTAAGATGGCTAGTAACACACATCTGCTGTACGCACAGATAGTCTTTTGCTTCCTAGAGCTGGGAAGAATATGTGTATATGTTGTTATGCATGTAAATGTAGTATGTAAAGGAAAGCAAATGCTAGTAAGGAAGCAAATTACTGCTTTCCATAACAGTATGCTATAAACAACAACACATTACAAAGTTCTTAAAGGTCTGTGAAATGCCTAACAAGCTCTTATGCTAACACACCCATATTTCAGCTGATGAAAATTCATGGCTCAAAATTTCATGGTTCAAAGCTGCACCAGGGGAGGTTTACACAAGATATCAGGAAGTATTTCTTTATGAGAGGGTGGTTAAACACTGGCACAGTCTTCTTAGAGAGGTGGATGGTGCCCCGAACCTGTTAGTATTTACGAGGCATTTGTACGATGCTCTTAAAAACATGTTTTAACTTCTGGTCAGCTCTGAACTGGTCAAGCAGTTGGACTAGAGGTTTGTTGTAGGTCTCTTCCACTGGAGCTAATCCATGCAGCTTTGCTGAACTGCAGCATCAGTAGCTTGACAATGACAACTGGAGTTTTCAGTAGTGGTAGGCTGAACTTAAGATCCAGTGTATTTCTGCAGTACCAGAGTCTGGGGTCTCAGGAAAGTTTCTGTCCGTCTTCCTGTGCAGGCTGATTCTCTAGTCCAAATTATAGCTGCATTTGTAGGTTCTGAACTGGGCTTGAGCTGTGGCCTGTGCTGTGGAAGTCTTGTGCTGTTTCTGCTGTGGCTAAGATGCTAGCAATAGTTGGGTTTGCAGTTGGTATATAATGATCTTCCTCTAATTGACCATGTTATTAATTGGGCTTGCCTTAATTACCTGTGTGTGAGACTTGAGAGTACCAGCACTCTATGCTCTAATAACTTTGCAGAGTTAAACCAAGCTGGCTTATTCTTGGGTGTCTTGCAGGCTCTATGGGCCAGTGGCTCAGCCCTGTTTGTGGTGGCTGCCCAGCACTTGTTTTGCTCCTGGCCTTGTACATCATCTACTGGAGTTGGTGGAAAACTTCAACTCCGTAACGACAGAGGTTTTAGTGCTCTCAGGCTAAGAAGGAATGGAGTAAAACTGCAGTTAGCAACTTCTTAGAGTTTATTTGTATATCTTCTTATCCTTCAGGTACTATTTTTGCATATGGGCAGACTGGAACAGGCAAAACCTTCACCATGGAAGGGGTCCGAGCAGTTCCTGAGCTTCGAGGCATCATTCCCAATTCCTTTGCCCATATATTTGGTCACATTGCCAAAGCAGAGGGGGATACAAGGTAAGCAGCTTCTCTTCACTGCTTCAGTCTTGCTTGTCTGTCTATAGCAGGAGCCTGACCTTAACAATGGCAACTGAAGCAGTACCTCTGACCCTAACTGAAAGACTCCTACTTAGGCAGTTCTCAATGAGGAAGTAGGGTTGTGTTTTGTATCACTGCATTTTCTTCGTGCTCTGTGATTGCGTTTGTTGGACTTTTGTTGGACTAAAGCAACTGTCTCACTAAGAAAGCTGCCCAACTCTTTGTCTTCAGGTTTTTAGTTCGTGTCTCTTACCTGGAAATTTACAATGAAGAAGTGAGGGACCTGCTAGGAAAGGACCAGACACAGAGATTAGAGGTGAGCTGTAGTTCTGAATGTGATGTCAGTTTTCAATCACTGAGCCCTATTAGATTTTAAAAACCACTCTACCACAGGAAAGTGCTGTTGGGGATCTCCAAAGCATGCTCAGCCTAAACTGTTTCTCTCTTAGGTTAAAGAGAGACCTGATGTGGGAGTTTATATCAAAGACCTTTCAGCTTATGTCGTGAACAATGCAGATGATATGGACAGAATCATGACTCTGGGCCACAAGAACCGTACGTAGCCTTGCTGTGGGCAGGTTTATAGCTCAGGCAGAAAGAAGTCTGGTTATGAGACTACAGTAAGAGATCCAAGTCCTAATGCTGGAAAGCTTGGTCAGCTGAGCGCAGCAAAAAGGACATCTCCCCCCAAAGCTCTTTCATTCAGGGGCAGGTAAAGAAGGCTGTGCCTCATACTGGCCAGTGGCAGTGGCAAAGGGGAGAATGCAGTGAGGGCACTTAGTGTTGTCAGGATTGCTAGTGTGTGTCCTGGTCCTTATCTCCTTCAGTTCTGGTCAGGAAGAACTATCACTGTGCTGTCAGTAGGAGGTGGTTTATGTTTTCTGGAAGGCTTCTTAATTAGGCTCACATCCTTCTATGACCTAGTTCTGGCTACTGTTGCTCTTGGCATGGATTGCTGTGTTCTTATTGCTCAGGGATCAGCTGTGAGTACCTTTAGGCTACTGATCTCTGTAGCCTTAAAGAAGCAGATGAGAACTACTGCTGCTCTTGGAATGGGAGCCTGTGGTTGGTGTAGAGTTACAGCAGGCTATAACATTTCTGCTAGTCCAGATTGGAGATGTGCCCAAGAATACTGTTTGCTGCTGAGTCTGAGCATCCTTCTTATGGAAAACCAGGGTTGGGTAAAGAGGCGGAGATAAGTCTCCTTTGAGAGCAGGAAATGTTCCTGGAGCATGTGATTAATTCTGAAGGCATCATTGCTTTTTCTCTCTGTTGAAAGGCTCTGTTGGTGCCACAAACATGAATGAGCACAGCTCTCGCTCACACGCCATCTTCACTATCACAATTGAGTGCAGTGAGAAGGGGGTCGATGGCAACATGCATGTGCGCATGGGCAAGCTGCACCTTGTGGACCTCGCGGTGAGTAGGACCAGCCAGGTCTGCAGTGATGTGTGGTGCGTATGGCTGCTGGTGTGTGCCTTGCTGAAGGCACAGGAAAGGGCATGTGCCTTGGTTAACAGCTAAAGCCCAACTTCTCTGATGCTTGACTACTGTGATTCATTCAAGGCCTTAAATTAGAGGTGTACCAGGAAGAGCCTCTAGTGTAGCTAAAGCCTGTCTTGGTAAAAGGGTTCTCTTGCCTCTATAAATGAATCATTGAATGGATAAACTACATTAGAAAGAGCTCTGGGCAGCAGAGCTGAGGCTTTGCAAGAGTGGGGGTTTTCTTTTAAGAGGGTTGTGAGCATGCAGTTCATCACTTGTGGGTTCCGTCGCTCTGCCACTCACTTTGAACCAGTGTAATTGTGCTGGTACAGTATGTCTTTAGCCCCAGCTTTATACTGGAGTGTTTTTCCTTGGAGAAGATGCAGAAAATGGAGGCTAAACACATTCAATGTCTACATATTAACCTTATTTACATAGTATATATTTAGGTTGCTCTAGGAAGCTTTCCAAAAATAATTGCAGTGTGGCTTTTCTCCCTTGATCTGCTGCTAAAGTCTGGAGGTAGTGCCTGGCAGCTCCACCTGAGGTGCCTCATAACTGCTGCCTTGCTTCTCATAACATTTCTGTTAATGGAGACAAAATCTGCATTAATTTGAGCAATCCAGAATTTTCTGGCACTGGGGCTTCATTTAAGATCTGTTTAACTTGTCTCTTTAACAATGTGTGAAGTACTTAGCCAGGTCCTCTGATAATGGAGGAGGTCGTTAGTGACATGGCTGCTGGCAAACTTCAGGTGTAGTTGATCCGATTTGGAGGGAAATGATCTGTTGTAACTCCTGCTTCCTGTTCCCTTTCCAGGGTTCTGAAAGACAGGCAAAAACTGGAGCCACGGGGCAGCGCCTGAAGGAAGCTACCAAGATCAATCTCTCTCTTTCCACACTGGGGAATGTTATCTCTGCACTGGTGGATGGCAAGAGCACCCACGTGCCCTACCGTAACTCCAAACTTACACGGCTCCTTCAGGATTCTCTGGGCGGCAACTCCAAAACCATGATGGTAAGCTGAGGGGTGCAAGTTGTACAGTGATAGCATAGTGACATTGCCATGAGGACAGCACTTGTTACTGTGACCTCTTGATTAGAGCTGGGTTCATCTTAGCTTTCTGTGCATCCTTTCTTATTTTTTCTCTTTGCCTCTGTGCAGATGAGGTTCAAACCACAGTGCAAACGGGCACATGTTTGTAAGATCTAATAGAAGCTGTGCTTGGGTAGGCAAAGGCAGCTTTGGTGGAGGAAGGCTTGGGGAAGAGTAGCAGTGTGAGGTTGGCAGGTTTGGGGATGGATCGCTGAAACTACCTATGCTGGGCTCTGCCACTCTGCCCTTTGGTAACGCAGTCTTCCCTGTGTCACAGTGTGCAAACATTGGACCAGCTGACTACAACTATGATGAGACTATCAGCACTCTCAGGTATGCAAACCGAGCCAAGAACATCAAGAACAAAGCCAGGATCAATGAGGATCCTAAGGATGCTCTGCTCCGCCAGTTTCAGAAAGAAATCGAAGAGCTTAAGAGGAAACTGGAGGAAGGTGAGTTTCTCCTTCCTCCTGCTGTGTCTCTCCATGGCAGTGCTCATTCTGCTTGAGCGTGAACATTCTCTGCTGGTGGAAGATATGTCACAGGAGTTTGGTAGCTGTTGCAGGGCAGTGTCCTGGTTCTGCTGGCCGTGCTGGGTTCCTGGAGAAGAAGGGTGTTGCATAGGCTTAGCTAGATCAAATGGGGTTTGGGTTTAAGACACTACCCCTGGTGACAGATGCTGTAGCTGAGCATATAACTTAGCATTTCCAGAGCAGCTGTCTTGGGTGCCCAAAAGGTGTCTAAGGCCAGGTTCGATGGGGCTTGGAGTAACCTGCTCTAGTGGAAGGTGTCCCTGCCTGTGGCAGGGGGCTGGACTGGATGAGCTTTAAGGTCCCTTCCAACCCAAACCAGTCTGGAATCCTATGATGTTAAATATTGGATTCTGTTCAGTTTAGTTTCCAAATTCAGCCTGAAACATCTGAACATCATGTCTGCAATGGCAACAGTGGCAAGCTTTTGTGAAACTGGATATTTTTCTCAATTAACAGCCACTGAACTTCATGTATGCAAGTGTCTGATTAAGTTGTAGGTCTGTGTGAACTTTGTTCCCCTGAATGTTTTCCCTTCCATCTCGGGTATGGGGAGATCCTGCTAGGAAGACTTTGTAGCTTAACGCTTTAGCAGTGCAAGGATTGTTTATTTTCTATGAAAAACACCCACGTGAGCTTTAACATATACACATTGACTGCTTATCTTGATTTTTTTCTTCCTGAAGTTCCTGAGCTGTGGCAAGCTGTCTCTGTTCAACAGTGAATGACTTCTGCAGGTGATGTTGGACACTGCTGGGTTTGGACGGATGCTGCTGTCACAGTAACAAGCTGAATGAGGTGAAGGAAAGCACATCAAAAAGCACCTTCTTCTGTTCTAGGGGAAGAGATATCCGGTTCCGAGAGCAGTGGCTCTGAAGAGGAGGATGAAGATGATGAAGGGGAGATTGGAGAGGATGGGGAGAAGCGCAAGAAACGTCGGGGTAAGGCAGTAGAGATTCCCGTCAGTGCCACCAGCCTCCTCTTATCCAGGAGCTGGTGTCAGGAGCTGTAGCTGGAGCCAGGTGGGGAAAAATGGAGATCTAAAGCTGCCCTACTGCCGCTGCAATTATCATGCCTCTCCTAGAAACCAAGCTGTTTGGTGCTGTGTCTGTAGATGGACAGCTCTGAACCTGTGTAGAATCTGCTTCCACTTGGGTAGCTGTGTTTGTGGTAACATCTTTGTGGTGGCTCCTTGGTTGCCGCAAGGTGGCTGTGTATGGCTTGTGACTGGTGGTGTGGAACTTCCCCTGCTCATGCAGGTGGGAGGAAGAAGTCACCAAACATCAGTGGTAGGCAGATGTGGTTTTTACAACCAAGGGAATGGCTGGAGGGGAATTTTGGCTGTGGTTTAGGCAAAGGATTCGTCTGTCTTATGGATGTTCAGTATCTGACTCTTCTGGTGTCCTGTTTTGTGTTGATAGAGGAAAAACCTGACCTTTGGGTATCTCTGCAAGCTGAAAAGCTGAATGGGAACTGTGCATCCCTTGTCTGGGAGCACTTTGGAAATCCCATGGTGGAGTGCGCTTTGTCCTGCATCAGTGTTAAACTACTGTGTAACATCTAAACTCCAGGGGATATTGCTGAACTTAGAACTGCAGGTCACTGTGTCCCATGGGATGCTGTGCCTTCCAGGGAGCTTGCTATGCCCCTAAAACCTCTCTGATGTTTCACAGGGAATAGAGAAGTCAAATCCAGTGCTACACCTCAACTTGCAGCTTCTCTAGTGAACTAATTTTGACGTTCAAACTGCCTTCCTGTCCTGAAGCACTTGCATCTCTTAAATAATTGCTGTTAAAGTATTCCTGCTTCAGACGCACTGTCTTCATTTTGGTATCTGCCCCAGTAGAGTTGTAAACACCCTTTGCTATTTTGTTGTAAGTGCTTTTGGTGATAGTTGGAACAACTTGTACTTCATTTTTCACCTTTTGGTAATTTCTAGAAACAAAAAGATGGACCACTGTCTCCATCGAGAACCAAACCCTGCCCAAATCTCCTCCCAAGGGGAGAACACCTTCAAAATCCTGCTTGGATTAGCAGGACTAGGGGGCAAATGACTGCTTCCAAACAAGCTGCTCTAGTTTAGTTCCCTAAGTAAGGGTGCTACTTAGGAGTACACACAGTAGCTGTCCCTGTGTAAGCTGATTCTGCCTTCTAGAGGGAAACATGCACATTGCCATGTACATAAGACTGGAAGGGACTCCTGGTCACAGAATCCTCTGCTGCTGCAGATGTATATCCACAGCCTTCTCCACTGTGATCTGGTTTTCTGTGCTGTTGTTGCCTGAGATGGAAGCTGCCTTGGCATGTTGGTTCAAGCTGTAGGCTGGTTAAGATGGGTTTTAACTGAGGTGTCTTTCTGAGCATGCTATGTTGTGCTGGGAAATGGTGGCTTTGCAAGCTGAATCTGGGAGGGATCTTAGCAAATGCTTCCTAATGGGAACTTGTGCCTTTCTGAACTAGGTTGCTGGCCCTTCTGGGTTTCTTTCTTTTAGAACTAACTTCCCATCTGCATGTTTCTTCCTCTCTGGGTCTTTCTGTGGGACGCATTTCTGTTTTCCAGGCAGTAGCAGCAGCAGTAGTTCAGACTCCACATGCTCTGTCATAGAGAAACCTCTGGATAAGTCCTTCACTAGTGAGTGGGAGCTCTTAAGTCCTTTAAGCTTTGGCCTCTTCATAATCTGCACACTCCATTTCGTGATGCTGCGTGCTTCCTGCTGTGTCTGTTGGAAAGATGAACCTGAACCTAAAGCATGCCTTTCCTTTGCTGCTTCCATGCTTGAAACAGTTGTTCAATGTGCACATTGTTAGCCAGCTGTGTGAGAGAATAGGAAGCAGTTTGATACACTGCTTGAGCAATATTTAAAGACAATGAAGGAATAATAGGTAAGAAAAAACCCAGTTTGCAACTTGTGTTAAATGATCCTTCTAAAATATCAGGGAAGTCTGAGCTAACTTTATGGAAGTTGCTCCTATATGAGTTCATATAAAGGACAGCTAGGCAGGTGACATGGCTTGTGCTATGTTATATTGCACTCTGCCTGCTCAGATTTCATTTTTGAGAAGGGCAAATGGAGCTGTGAACAAACAGCTTAAGGTTTAGGTTTATACTTGCAAAGAAAGCATCTACTGCTTGGTTGATTGGCTTGGTGGTGGTTAGGGTTTAACTGCCCCATGGCATTAAGTTATTGGTCACTGTGGAACTTAGTTTAGAGGAACAAGGATCTACATTTTGATCTAGAAGTAAGGCAAGTCTGGTCTGCTCGTGGCCAGAGAGAGGACTCTGTGCCTTTAAAACCCTTCCAGTCAGTGATGGCTGAAGAAATAAATCACATCTTAGGATTCTGCTTTTAGAGACTTCACCCACTTTTGTGGTTATCCTGAATAGATGCAGTCCCTTCTCCCCACTGTGTGGAGAGTCTGAAAGTATTGCTGCGTAATTCAATCACACTTACCCTAGTTATGTTAGTGGAAAGCATCAGCTCAGAGAAAGTATGGTAGCAGGTTAGGAAGGATCACAACCTAAGGGAGACCCTTGGTGGGTCTGCACTGGTTGGCTTGGAATCTGCTTGCTTCAAACTTGCTCTTTCAAAGCTTGCTCAAAACCCGAGTTATTTGGATGAGGACAGTTAATAGCAAACTGCTGCTGTGGCAGTGGATGGATGAGTCCATCTCCTGCAGATTCGGAGAGAGCTCTGTTGTGGAACTTGCGCTGGGCTTTTGGTGCTTAGGATAAGTGTGGCTATATGTGGTTTGGGATATTAACTGTCCTCCAGCGTGACCCTTTTGCATGTGGTGTCTTTCACTATCACCTTCCTGTCTTGCCTTTTTTTGCTGTACTTGCTTGAATAACCAAACCTGCCTATATACCTCTATGGAAGCATCAGTTACTGCAAATTAACCTACTAATACCCTGTGTAATTAAATGGAGAAATCGTGTGCTGAGTCTCCCCGTGTGCACCTGTCATGTATCTTGCAAAGAATTGGCTTGAAAACTTGGTTAAAACTTTGAAGGTGTCTGCTGAATGCTAATATTTTACAGGTAATATAACAGAATTGGCTGTCTTGAGTGGGAGGGAAAGCATTAAGTCTCTTGTTGAAGAAATCCACCCTCTGTTTCTTAGGGCATGATCTTTGCGGCAGGCTCCTAATGTTACACTTAGATTCTGCATTGCATTGAATGGGCAGGAGAATGCAAGAGTGAGCTAAAGATTATCTTGGATATGCAAAGCACTCTGAAGTACAGAAACTTTCTCTGCCTTAGCATAAAATCACGATGCATTCATGTTGGCTCTAATAGAGTTCTTTAAAGTGATGATTATTCTGTGTTTTCTACTCTAGAAACATGCATAAACAAATGATGTTTGTTCTGATGCTGATGATTTCTGTCCAAAATGATCAAAGCAGTAATATATTTTCTTTCCTCTTTCCTCTTTTTATGGTATGCTGCCTCTCCATGATTTGCTTTCTACTTCCTCTTAATGCAAGATCAAGCAGGTTGGTGTACTGGATTTCCACCTCCTCAGAATACCCTTGTAGAGCTTGGGAAGGTGGCTTACAGCTTGGTTTAGTTCACCTTTTTCTCTTATTCTGGGAACAACTTCTTGAGCATCTTCTGAGCATGCATATTATGTCATGCAAAAGCACTCCCTTGACAGTCGATGGCTTTTCTCTTAGTTTCTAGGCATCTGGATTCTACGGGGGTCTTTTCCATATCTGGAGAAGAACAAAACCAGAACACAAAGGATTTGCTTGTAGTGACTGAAGGGAGGTGTAGGATTTCAGAGAGACCTGTGGATGTGAGGAAATGCGTGTAGGCTGGGTCTTGATGTTCCCCTGGGATTACAATGAAAGCTGACCAAGGACTTGCAGAGTAACTTCCAAGAGCAGCCTCACACTTTGCTTCTAAATGAGGTGTTTGGGACCAGCCCTCCAGGCCGATGGGCTCAGTGAGCTGCTCTGGCCACTTCCTTTGTAACCATCCATGAAATGTACCTGGTTTGCTGTAGTAGTAATCTTGTAAAGACACAGTTGATAAATCCCAGCAAACCTTCCTGCAGTGGGGATGCCAATCTGAAACTTGAGTATGTAACTCTTGGTAGCTTGGCTCTTGTAACTGTAGGTCAAGGCTGCTTTTGGTTTTCCTTTATTCAGCCTAATCTACAACAGTTAGAACATGTGAGTTTCCAGCTCAGACTTTGGGTCTTTCTTTTGGTCCTTCTCCAAGTGTTCTGTGTTATTTATTTTGAGGTCATTATGTTTTAGTTATGCAGCATTCCTTCTCTGTAGGAACTGGTGACAACTGGTCAATGTTAAAGTGGGATTTGAAAGACTGAGTTGTGCCTGCCTTGGAGCTGACATCTAATTAAATATGTTAAATGCAAGTATTGAATCTGAACCTGGAAAAAAAATGCCATGATATATAAACTGTCTTATTTTTCCGTGAACTGATTTGCTTCCCGTGTCTCTTTACAAAGGCAAAAAGAAAGTTTCCCCTGATAAGATGGTAGAGATGCAAGCAAAGATTGAAGAGGAGAGAAAAGCTCTTGAAACTAAGCTCGATATGGAAGAAGAAGAAAGAAATAAAGCCAGAGCTGAACTGGAAAAGAGAGAAAAAGACTTGCTTAAAGCTCAGTGAGTATCCCTCTCTGAGCAGTTTGGGTTTTTCCTTCCTTAACCTACAACTCGGCTTTGGATATCTTGAAATGCCTGGTGAGGTGCCTTTGTATAAACTGAACAGCTGAAAAGCCACTGAGATTACACTGGCCCATGCAAACAGGACAGTCCTGCTGCCAGAGGCTGCTCCAGCAGCAGCCAGCATTCCTGGTTGACATCTCAGTTACCCTGCCTTGATCTCTGTTCATTCACTTCCATTCTGCAGCTGCCTCTGTGCTGGCAGGGCCCCTGGGGAGAGGGTGCTTTGGGCATCCAGGCAATGTCACTGTGGACTCTCAGCCCCTCACAGAGGGGGACTTCAGCTAGAGAGACTTCTCTGCTGACCTGGTTTGCTTGTGGGAAAGCTGGGGCTCAGGGAACTCCCTGCATTCACTTGCACTGCCTCACCCCCACTTAAACCCTTGACAGCAAGACAAGTTTTTCCAGCCCTGCAAATACTGTCTGGGCTGTAAAACTGAGCTGGACCTGCTGCCTTGTGAGCACTGTGGGATAGAAAGTTTTACACTTACCTGTCTCTAGACAAGAGCACCAGTCCCTCTTGGAGAAACTGTCTGCACTGGAGAAGAAAGTGATCGTAGGAGGAGTGGACTTACTGGCAAAAGCAGAGGAGCAAGAGAAGCTTCTAGAAGAATCAAATATGGAACTGGAAGAAAGAAGGAAGAGAGCAGAACAGCTTCGCAAGGAGCTTGAGGAGAAGGAGGTGGGGTTATATGCTGTAGCTGTCTGAAAACAGCAGTGGCAGGAGACAGTGTTGTGCCTTGGCATTGCTCCTGTGCATGAAACGTGGTTCTGCTCTGAAAAGTGTAGCAGAAGTGAACTGCTTCAGAGGCCACACATTGGCACTGCAATCACTATGGGGCATTGCTGGGGCTCCAGGCCATGGCAAATGCTTTCCTTTGTTCAAGTAGTTTCTCCTCTTGTTCGTAATATTGCAGATAGTTTCTTTGGTTATGTTAATGGATGGTTGTCTGTATTGAATCTTGCACACAGCAAGAGCGCTTGGACATCGAGGAGAAGTACACCAGCCTCCAGGAAGAAGCACAGGGAAAAACCAAAAAGCTGAAGAAAGTCTGGACCATGCTTATGGCTGCAAAATCAGAGGTTAGTGTCTGAGATTCTCAGCCTGGGATCATGTGAGGGACTACAGCTGGGAGAGGGGTAAGCCATCAGCTTTGTAACACAAAGATCTAATGAAGTCTGGTGTCAGAGCTTCACAGGGGCATGTTGTAGAGCATTCTCCCAACCCAGGCTGAAAGGAACGATGTGTGAGACAGATACACACATACATACAGAAGGAAAAACACTGGGTATTTTGCTTGGGCTGCCAGCCAACAGCTTTCCAAATCTCCTGCTTTGCAGCAGCCCAGTGCTCCTCCGCTCTTAGCTCTCTGCCTATTCTCCCTGTTGCCCTTGTTATCCTCTTGCTCAGCCACTGGATGAATGTGTCCTTTGGCTGGTATCTTGAGCTCCTGTTTCACAAAATTGCATTTTGTCTTTGGGATCAAGGGTTTTCCTTGAAATCTTGCCAGGGATATAACTTGGCTCACACTCTTTGTCTGTTCGTAGCTGGTGCAGAGCTTGGGTTGGCAGAAAGTCAGTTTGAGTTTTATGAAACTGAGAACTTAATGTTGCTCTCAGTCATCTGAGCTGGAACATTCCAGAGGATTTATTCTTCAGAGATAAAATATTCTAATACTTATAAGCAGAGTTTGCTTTTCTTTCCTGAGATTTTCATATAGGCTGAAGACTCTTCTCTTTTAGGCTTTTACCATGTCTTAAGCTAGTTCTGATCCTCTCAAATGCTCTCATCTGATTTATTTTCAGATGGCAGATCTCCAGCAAGAGCATCAGAGAGAGATTGAAGGATTACTAGAGAATATTCGGCAGCTGAGCAGGGAACTTCGTCTTCAGATGCTTATCATAGACAACTTCATTCCTCAGGACTACCAGGTAAAGACAGACAACCAAAGCCTGTGATACAAGATAGTGCTGTACATGCTGAGCCTGCTTTTATTCTATCCACTGAATGGAATGAGTTGGTTCTTGTCTCTTCATGAGGTATTCACAGTGCACTGATGAACACTTGTCTGTTAGGTTGTGGCACAGATGACTTGATGTATGCTGCTGTGAGCTTTCCTTCGCTGTGGCTCAGCTAAGCAGCTTGGTGGCATTCATGTGTTGGTGCCATTATCTGGGTTATTAGAACCAGGTGATGCTGAAGTAAGAAAAGGTGCTGCTGTCAAGTGACTCTTGTAACTTGGTGGGCTTCCAAGTGAAGTTTATTACTATCCTCATGGCACTGGCTTAATGGGAAGCCCGTGCTTTAATGGGAGCTGCCAATGCATACAATTTGGGAGTGGTGTTTTTCTCTTCTGTAGGCTTTAAAGTATAAATAGGTGTGCTTGAACAGGATATGGCTGTCCTGATTAAAGATAACTTGCAAGGGTCAAACCTGTTCTTAAGCAGCTTGTCCAGGCCTTTAGGGATTGTATGTTCTGGAGAATGCATCTGAAGGGTGGATTGTGCCAGTCTAGAACAATTGCTGTTCTAATTTCTTTCTAGGAAATGATTGAAAACTATGTTCACTGGAATGAAGACATTGGAGAATGGCAGCTGGTAAGTTTGCTGGCTGTAGAAGCCAGTATTAGCCCGAGCTTCTAAGGAGTTTAATTGAGCCCAGAAGTAAACTGCGAAAGCTGTAGTCACTTTTACTATGCACAGCAGGCTCTACTAACAGACCTTCTTTCTTTCTATAAGAAATGTGTTGCATATACGGGGAACAACATGAGGAAACAGACTCCTGTCCTGGATAAAAAAGAAAAAGATGTGAGTGACTCTTTCTAAGCATGTGTTAAACTGCGTGTGGCCAAGTTCTGCTACCTGTGCCTGTGTATTGATAGAGAAACTGCCCAATTTCTTCTCTTTGGAAGAGAGGGTAGTCTTAGTGTTAGAAAAGCACTGTTGATCAGGGCATAAAATGATTCTGATGTTCCTGTTTTGTGGGTGTTTTGCCTTTTTAGCCCTTTGAAGTGGACCTTTCCCATGTTTACTTAGCCTACACTGAAGAAAGCTTGAGGCAATCACTGATGAAGCTGGAGAGGCCAAGGACTTCAAAAGGAAGATCCAGGCCCAAGACGGGTAGAAGGTGAAGAACTTTGGAGTATCTATATGGGGGATTTACCCAGGGGCAGGCTTAAGTCTGTGCATGCAAACTGACCATAGATCTTCAAACGGTTGCTTAGTGAGAAGACACAATGCTAATAACATTTTGCGCGGTATAACGTTTATGTGATGAGTATGACAGAACCAAGCTGAAATCTCTTCACCACAGCAGAATCTTGTCCAGAAAGACTTGTCTGGGTACTTTTCTGATGCCCTTTTGCTGTATTCCCCTCTACTGGCTCCTTGCTTTATTTTACTGTGTTCTTTGGTTCAGTTTAACACCTGACTGATTGACTGATGTTACTGGAAAGTTATGTGCTGTTGGGGGAGATTTCAGCATGGGTTTCCTTGGTTATTTTTGGTTTTGACAAATACTTGGAAGAGTAACATTGTGTACTTTTAACTTGAGATGTGGCTGGTCCCTGTCTTTCCTAGACAGCGTCATGATGTGTATATGGTGCTATTTTTCCCTTTCCTTTCTGCTCTCCAAACAGAAAACGTTCAGCAAAGCCAGGAGCTGTCATTGACTCTCTGCTGCAGTAGGTGTGACCTGTTCAGAATTGCCGTATAAATCAGTGAGTGTATAAGATTGGGCCAGAATATGGAGTTCAAGAGGTGGCACAGTTTGGCTATAAAATCCATACCGTGCTGGTATGGAGCTTTATTTTAAAGAAATGTATTTTTCCTTAGTTGCCTGTATATTGTATGTTATATTAACATAATATTAAACTGGTATATATGATGGTTGTGAAATTCCATGTGTTAATGTGTTGTGCAGGGAAGCTGTTGTTGGCAATCCTTTTTGAGATGTAGAAAATAAGGGTTCTAGATGTGCGTTTAAATGCTGTAAATGTGTTAGCTCAAAACAGTTGATGAAATTCTACAGTTTGAGGCAGGTAAATCTGATTTATGCCCTGCTTTGCACATAACTGGCAGCTTTCACTCTTGTCCTCTGTTGCACTGATCTGTGTTTGAATGTGGTTGCTGCAAACCTTTAGGAGCATCAAACCCTTTTATTTAAATATCCCTGACTGTGGCTATTAACCTGATTGTGTTGTGTATGGAGTACAGATTCCTTTTCCCTTCCTTTGCTGTCTTGCTGTACAAAGAAAGTAGTTGCATAGGAGAAACATGAACTACAAAAGTCTGAGGCTTCTGGGAAGGGACCATGCTCTGTTTAAGTGCAACGGAAAACAAATGGGTCTAAGCAGTGCTTTTATTTTTGTCTGTATGCCCATGATCTGGCACTGTGGGGAATGGGGCCTCTGATGCAAAGGCAAACGAGCTCTGTTGGGTTTACTCTCCTGTTAAGGCTGTGTGGCAGCATTGCTTTCGCTGCTTTTTTTATGCTGTTGATCTGGAATTTCTTTTACATGTATGTGAATTGTTTTGGACTCTCAACAGCAGAGATTATTTAAGGAGAATGCTGTGACACTAGGACTTGGCTTCAGCCATGGGACTGAGCATTATGGCTCCATTCTCCCATCCCTGGCTACAAGGGTACTGGACCTGTGCTCTGCGCTGAGGGTGAATCTGACTCTCCTGTATTAAACCAGGCATGAATTACGCAGAACAGTGACTTCCCCTGAAGTAGCTGATGCTGTTTGTGTTCCTGTGTCATCTCTGGTTCCTGGCTATGCTCTGATGAGAGGAAACAAATCCTGGTCTCTGATAACCACCATTTCTTTGTGGTGGCTGCTCTTTTCTTTGATATTTTTGCTGCTAACAGACACGTATCACTTTAATATGTTGCTTTTGTGTTGCAAAAAGGCATTCTGAGCTGCAGTCACTGAACAGCTCCTGTGCCAGGGTGGGGATGGTCAGCTGTAATTTCTTGAGATCTTCATGTTACGTAGAGGTTTAGAGAGCTGTAATCACTCATAGGAGAAACAGAGTCCTCAAGCATGACAGAAAGCACAAGACAGCTCTTTAGGTATCCTGAGTTCTTGCTAGTAGCCACATTTGCAATTACCAGAGTGTTCTTGTGAAGTACTTAGAGTAGGTAAAAAGTCAATAGCCCTTTCTTATGGTTATGATACTTAACTGGATGTACCTTGTGGCTCTGACAGGTCTGTAGCAGGATCTGTACTAGTTAAAACTAGTCTTGCAAGGGCACATTTTGCTGTAGAGATATATTCAGTCCTATTCTAAATACATTCTAAGCTCTTCCCTGTTGTTTTTTAGCTGTGTGTTCAGCACCATGACCTAGAAGAACTGCCCTGTTTTGAGGGGCAGTGTCACCAAAGTTCACACAACATCTGTCTTTGTTGCCTGAATTCATACAAGTTACACATACAAACACTGGCATTTGTTTTCTCTAGCCTAGCGCTGAAAGAGGTAAATACTTATGAGTTTTGTGGATTTAAGCTGCATTTGGCTTTCCTCTTGAAGAGCTGACCTTACTTCAAGCGAGCTTGGATACACTTGGCTTCTCATGCAACACACTTCCCATCAAACAAGACGGACTGAAAACAGCTTAAATGCTGTTTTGTCTTAGGCTTTGTGTCAGTTCTGAGTCCAAGCAGACAGATGCGTGGTTTGGGCCTGTACTGGTTCTCAGAACCAGGGCTAACTGTTGTATTCCCCTTGTGTTACATCTTGCTGTGCTAAGCTTTAAGTGATTCGTTTTTAAGGGATTTTCTGCTGAGCTGTGCTTTCAAAAGGACCATTAAGAAGTCTTTTACCTGACAGACATCAGTGGCTTAAAGATGCCACTGTGAGCCATGGCTCTGCAGTTAAAATATTTAAAACTTAACTATAAAGGTCTGTGCTTCACAATTCAATCAAGTTACAGTTCTGCTGCTGAGAGCAGTAGTATTTGACTTAGTTAAGTGAGCCTTGGGCCAGAGAATACAATAACTGCTTGCACACCTTTAATTGGCAGAAACTGGTTGTGATCTCCTGTTACAGGGACTTGGAGAACAGCTTATCTGTTCTTACAAGAGGACTTCATTGAAAGTGGAACTCTATCACAGTTAGGGCCTATCAGCTTGGCTCACCTTTAACTGATGTGGCCTGTTGCAGTTCTGGGCACTCTTTTGAAACCAGGGAGTCTGGTTTGCAGGTTTAGCCCATGGGCCCTCTGTAGCCCTGGGCAGTCTGAATGTCTAATGGGTCCATGATGGGTTTTAATGCAGAAGGAGTTTGGTTTGTGTGGGGTTTTCTAAGAGCTTGATGCAGCCTTTCTCATCCCCGGTCAGTACATGCTCTAGAGTATTTATCAAAAATCATATTACCGTAATATATACAGTGTGTGCTCATCCTTGCATCTTGCTGCCAGAAGATTCCCCTCATTCTAGACCACTGACCTTAACATTGAGGGGTTTGGCGCGTTATGTTGTTTAATGTTGTGTAAATGAATTATTTCGTATTTAACTTGTTCCTGATCCTTTCTTTAAGAGGAGGGGAAGATGGTCCTTAGTGCCTTTCACTGACTACACTGTCTGCACGTGTCCAGCTTTCACCTTCTCAACGGTTCTGCTTCGCCAGTCCTGTATATAGGATAAAACACTAGTCTGTCTGATGATTTGTCTTCCTATTTATTGGTTTTCTAACTGTTTATTTCTGATTATTCTTTGGTTTATTATTGAATTTCATTCATTACACTGTATGTATCAGTATTGTGTCCCTGGAGCATGTTCATACCATGAAATAAAACTCTGGATTCCTAGTTGCACCTCTGTGCATGTTTCTCAAGTACCTTTACATGTACAGCAGCTTACTAAGTCAGGAGATGCATCAGGAAAGGTCAACCAGTCTGTGTGTCTCTGTGATGCACAGTGCTCACTGAAGAAGTTGGAGAAGAGAGTTTGGGTGTGGGGACCCCATTGCCAAGCCCTGTGGCGGTGGACAGCCAGCTCTTGTGGAAGAGGTGGACAGGGCAGGACTAGGGGATGATTTGCAGGACTGGAGAAGATCAGTAGGATGAGGCCAGTCTGCAGGGCAGACTGTGCCCCAAGGAGCTGGTGAGCCCCTGTTCAAGCCCATCCTCCTGAGGAAGGAGAGCCCAGCTGGGCTACAGCACTGCAAGAGCAGCAGCTTGTCCACTGGAATACGGGTGCTGCCTGTGTTCTGCCTCTTCCTGCACACATAGGTGGCATAGGTGGTACAGCTGATGCGGAGATGCTTTTCACACTGTTCTGCCTCAAAGTGTCTTTGTACTCCACTCTAAGCCTGTTGCCCTGGATTCCTGCAGATGCTCTGAATTCCCCTGCAGTCACTGGAAATGCTCAGCACGGTTTCCTCTGGAAGACCCTCCAGCCTGCTCATGTGGTAGGTAATAAGTTGGTTGTGCTCTGGCAGTGCTGCAGCTCCTTTGAGTAGTGACTTGGCACAAAGCAAACCCTGCACCATCCCGGGGCTTTCCCAAGTCCAAAGTAAGTTACAAAACAGCTGACTTCATGGCTATAAACCCCCTTATTTGTCAAGTCCCAGTTCCATTGAGTGTGCTGCCCCTCCTGGCCCTTGTTGCCCCTTTCCAACATCATGGTTAGAAAATACCCTGCTCTGCCATTCTCCTCTGTCCTTGCCATAGCCTATCCTTGTGTCCCTCAGCATCTCTGCTGGGATTGGTATCACCAGGAGCAGGGGAGGGGGGCCTCTGTTCTCTGCCTGGCATCTTCAAGCTCTCAAGCATGCTTCTGAGCTCTCCAGCCAAGAAGCATCTTAGACAATGCCAGCAAATTTAGTGCAAAAATACATTTATTTAAAGAAGTTATTATAAATAATCTCTGACAAATACAGTATTATAGTTACAAACATAAACCAAACTGGTGTTCACTTCAAGCTCTGCCCTTTTACTAGGCGGCGGAGGGCTCTCTGCAAGTCCAGTAGGAAATCACTCAGGGAGGTAGTGCTGCCTCCTGCCATGGGGCATGGGGCCTGTGAGAGAGCAAAATAGTCATTAGGGTGTTTGCTAAGGGGGGATCTGGTTCTGCAGCATGGTCCTGGCTGCTGGGGGTGAAGGGGTGAAAGCAGAAACGGTGACTGAGGGAGAAGCTGAGGCCATGAGCAGGGAGGGGAGGCCCTGGTGTACCTGGTAGTCTGTGCTCTTGTTTCGGACCAGGCTGAGCAGGTTGAGGGAGATGCCCTCCAGGTGCTTGTGGCAGCTCCGGCCCTCCCAGGCAACTGTGGTGGCTTTGCATAACGTCTCCAGGTCATTGTCTTGCTGGAAAGAGACACGTGTGGTTTTTGAGACACCCTTTTGTGCAGCCGGGGCTTCATCCACAGCAGATTAAACCAGAGCAAGTAAGAAGCACAGTCTGGTTTGGGTTGAAGGGACCTTAAGGCTCACCCAGTTCCAACCTCCTGCCACAGGCAGGGACAATAACACGTTTCTGTTCCTAAGGGCAGGTACAAGGTACAGCAGGAAGTGTTCGAAGCCCCCCTGAAGCTCCCCAGTCTGCTGTCCTGGCGGTGAGCAGTCCTGGCAGAGCTCAGCACAACCGTGAGCACCCTCATGCTTAGCGTATCGTGCTCCTGTTGCAAGCATGCATGTGGGACCTGGTGCTCAGGGGGCTGCTCCCTGTGGGTTCCATGGGAATGGAGCTGATTTGGGGGGGGCAGAGGCTCTATGAGAATTACAAAAGCCCCTGGAAGAGGAGACATTGCCTCCTGCAGGTGCTTTGAGGGGATAAAGCCCCATAGCAGAGACACATGGAAGATGAGGAGCTGGTAAATGCGATGCTGGTAAGAAAACTATTCAAATGTCTTCCCTGGGCCCATTCCCAGTGGTGGGGAAGGTCACTGAGCTTTGCCTGCTCAGATCTCTTCAGCTTTAAACCAAGTGACACCACCAAATAAGTGCCCACCCTGTCCCCATGAGCACAGGTCTGCATGTGCTGGGTCATCCTGAGCACCTCTCCTTGCTCCCAGGGCCCTTCTCTATGGCAAGAGGATGCAGGGACCCCTGGGGGATGCTCAGCCCCCCGAGGGAGGCTGCTGCAGCCCTGGGCTGGTGCCTGTTGGTGCAGCTTGGTGTGAGGGCATCGGCTTTCTGTGAAAACAGGAACTCTGGGGCTGGGGAGCTTGGCTTAGGCAGCATTTTCAGAGCAGAAATAGGCTTCATTATCTGCTATTAAATCTGCTAAGTGAGGAGCCTTCCCCAGATAAGGGCTAAAGAGGGACAGTGTGTGTAACCAGTGTGAGCGATAGGTGCGTGTGGGTGCCTCTGAGGTGGTGGAGCACTGCTCCAAGGCAAGGGAAGAAGTTCCTCTCCTCCTTTCTGAAAAGCTTGAGAACCCCTGAGTGCTGCTCAGACCTGTGCTGCCCATTCCTGCCCATCCCTCTGGCCTCCCCTGTGCCTCTGGGATGGCCACGAGCAGCCCCTCCTGCTCCGGATGGAGATAGAGATAGATGAGGGTACCAGTGATGCACTGATGGGCCCCTTACTGCCATGCAGTGCTGCAGGACTCCCAGGGCTTCACACCTTCCCTCCTGGCCACCCTGTGCTCTCCTCTGCCCCAGCATCCTCTCCTGGTGCCCAATGCTGCCATATGATTGTTTTCAAACAAGGACAAGTTCCTCTTTTCCTCTCTTACCTTATCGCCTGCAAAAACATTCGTCACGTTCATCTTGTCACAGGAAACCTTTATGGAGACAGAAAAGAGAGGAGCAATCAGGCCAGAGAAAGGGCTAACACAGATCCATCCTGACATGAGCAGACACCTGTCTGTCCGTCCGTCCATCCATCCCCCCAGTGCTCTGTGAACTGCTCGCTTCTGAGCCTGCCTTTGCCTCAGCATCACTCTCACCCAGCCCAATGCAACAACCCCTCCCTAAGGCTGATCCATGAGGATGACCCCTACCTTCGCCTTCAGGAGCTCATCCAGCAGCCTGATGCTCTCCTTCAGCAAGTTGGAGGTGTGCAGCAGAGTGGCCGTGCGGCAGCCTGACAGCGCCAGCAAGGTGAGCAGCAGGGGCACCGGGATGCTCATGGCCTGTGTGCACTGAACCCTGTGCTGCAGGTTCTGGATATTTTGGTGCTCGACACCTGGGTGTGCTTTTCTGGAAGAACCATCTCAATTTATGGCTGTGAAATTGCTGAACCTGTAGGAAAAATCTCATTTTTCTCTGACCTGCACTTTCCAAGGTTGCTCCCATCCAATTAGGACAACAGGTCTTTGGTGTAAAAGTCAAGCTTTTCTTCTGATCTTGAATTACGTTTCAACGTAGGAAATTTCCACCTTAAGATAACGCTGGTAGGAGTCAGGTCACGTATGAGAGAAGTGTGTAAGCTCTCAGGTTTGGGGATTCTGCATTTCTAGGTATCCCAACACTTTCTCTACGCCGTGAGGTGAAAGCAGCTGAATTGAATCTGACCACACTCCGATAGCGGAGCTTTGCCTTTTCTTTCTCTCTATCCATCCTGTGAGCTCTTCCACCTTGTGTTTCATTTGAATATCTCCAGATCATGCAAAGCATCCTTCATCTGCATTCGTTTTTCTGTCTCTGCTTATCTTACCTTGCACTGGGGAGAAACAGAAAGCGCAGCAGAGCCCTGCCTGGGGCCCGGGACACAAACACCTCCTGGGTAGGAGCAGGGCATCGCTGGGGCTGGGGGTTATAGAGAGCTGGGGGCCCTCCTGGCCAAATGGGGTCCCAAAACAGCGTGCCACTGCATGGGACAACGTGGGGATGGGCAGGGAGCTGGTGCAGCGTGGTCCTGCGGCATTGATGCTGGTGCTCGCGTGGGAAAATGGGTTTTGTGCCTCTGCTCCAGCACCCTGCATCTCTGTGAGCTGCAGCATCACTCCATGGCCTGAACCTCATTCCCCATCATCCCGTCCTACCCCACTCGGGAGCAAGGTTCAGGCCATGGGCTCTCCTCCAGTACCGACCAGCACCACTGCAGGAAATAGCGCTGAGACACGAGCTGAGCTAGGAAACTTCGGAGTTTTGTAATAACTAATAGGTATTTTTGTAACTCAAATAGCAACTTGCCATCAGATGCTTGATAAGAGGCTGCGAGTGCTCGATTGATCCGGGAGCAGCCAGACTGAGAATGATTGTGTTTGCCTAATTGCGAAATGCCCCTGATGAAGTTGGTGCCACTGACTCACAAAGACCTTTGTGAGGGATTTGCCAGTGGAGGGCTGATGTTTCCTACCTGCACCATCTCGATGGACAGCAGATAAGCACTGGAGGTGGTGGCCTCAGGGAGTGGTGGCCATGGGGCTGGACTCCTGGCTGGGATGTGCTCTGGGATGGGTGGTGGTGGGAGGCTCCCTGGTGGACGCTGGAAGAGGGGATGGATGTGTGGTCCCATCCCACAAACACAGTGATTTCCGCAGTGATTGTGGTGTAAAGCTCTAAAACTGGAGTAAATGAACAGAAAATGCTAAATTAACAGAAAAAAGTAACCTTTGAGCTACTCAGGTTGAATCATGGTGGAAAACTGCATCACTGGTGATGGGAAAGCCACCAGTTGTGTTGGGTTTGTGTGGCAAGGGCTTGGTGGCAGGGAGGTTACAGGGTTGGCTTCTGTGAGAAGCTGCTTGAAGTGCCCCCCACAGCCAACAGAGCTAATGCCAGCAGCTTTAAAATGGACCCAAGGCTGAGCCCATCAGCGGTGGTGGCAGCACCTCTGGAATAACAGTAAGAAAGGGGGAAAAAAGATCTGTGGAGCAGCAGCCAAAGGGAGGACTGGGAGTATGTGAGAGAAGAGCCCCGCAGATCCCAAGGTCAGTGTAGAAGGAGGGGAGAAGGGAGTGAAGCTGAGCCTGGGACTCAGGGAGAGGTGGGGGAAAGGTGTTTTAAGATTGGGTTTATTTCTCATTATCCTGCTGTGATTTGATAGTAATAAACTGATAGCCCCAAGTCACATTTTCCCTGTGATGGTAACTGCTGAGTGATCTCTCCCTGCCCTTATCCTGATGCACCAGCCTTTCGCTGTGTTTTCTCTCCCCTGTTCAGTTGAAGAGGGCAGTGACAGAGCAGCCTTCTCTTCCCACGTCCTTTCCTGAGGGTGGGATGCAGCTGACGCAGCAATGGATCCATTGCTGGTGGGGGTGATGGCCCCAGCTCCATGTGGTTCCCATCTCTGCCCCTGCGGGGTGGGAGGGATGTTTCTAGAGCCCCGGCTTTGCCTTCCTCCCAGCCGCCCTTCATGGATGAAACTGCTGCCATTTCCCCTGCTAAAGAACGGTGCTTGTTGCAGAAACGTGTTCTCTGTTTTACTCCTCCCCTTTGTGCTCTGTGGATTGAAGCATCTCCCCATCACACAGGATCCTGTCGGTGTCCCTGCAGCAACTGACCCTGGGCTCCACTGAAAGCTCCACCAGCTCAGTGTCCCATGTCCAGAAGTGGACGATCCCAGGACAGGCACTGTGAGAGGGCATCACTCATGCCCAGGTATGTTTGGGCTGCAGGGGCAGGGATGTGCCACTGTTTTTGTGTGTTTCTGTTGCCCACCACGCCCGGCGCTGGTGCTGATAACACTGGGGGGGATACCCACAGCAAATCCAAAGGCTGCCGTTAACACCCCATTGTGTGCGTTTATTGCAGTTTCCTGCATTTATAATGCTTTCCAGCAGCTGTTTTGCCTATTTATTTTCTACCCCTGGACCTGCCGCAGCTCATCCCCTCTCCTCCGGCCCTTCCTTTCTCCCTGTGTTTTCCTACACCACAACACAGGTGGGTTCGTTGGTGCCTTTTGCTTTCTTGAAAACTTGCTTTCAATGGTGAACTAGATTTGCTGTTTATCACCCCAAAACCTGGATGGGGCTTGGAGCAAGCTGCTCCAGTGGAAGGTGTCCCTCCCCGTGGCAGGGTTGGAGCTGGATGAGCTTTAAGGTCCCTTCAATGCAATCCAACCTCCGATTCTATGATCCTATGACAAATGCCAGCCTTTCCCACCCCATTCCCACCCTGTGCCAACTGAACAAGGAGGCAGCACCCCATGATGCTCTCCATTAACTGCTGAGAGTGAGAAGAGGGGAATGAACAGCATAAAGCAAGAGTTTGTTTGTCAGTAGTTTATTGCTTAAGCCCTGAGACACTTTTATAACATCAGTGCAAGGTTGAAATGAAGCATCCAAGTAAGTGTAATTTGAATATATTAACTCTGTCATAATACAAATATTTTAAATAGAGGGAAGAACAATAAATTACTTTTCACTTGCTGTCATGGAAAGGCAATCGGGCAATAAGAGTTCCGTAAGGATGAGGTAGCAGTATTGCAAATACAACTATTCCACAGACCTGCTTTTGTGTAACTTAAAGCACCCAAATGATGGCTTTTCCTTTTAGTTGTGGGTCCCAGAAAGAACAGCTTTCACCAGCCAGGACCTTCCTGGCCTTGAATCTTCAGATTATGCAGTATAAAAATAAGTTATTTAAATAAAATATAACAATAAATAAACCCCAGAAGTGTGATGCCAATGAGCACCCGGTAGGTCCAGAGCTCTCCCACAGCTTCTCCCAGCCTTCACTTGTAATAACTTAAACCTCTATGATCCTAAATGCTCACCAGCAATGTAGAAGACCCATTCAAGGTTGAGTGCACAGCCCTGGCAGCCCCCTCCCTCCGCTGGTCCCCTCCTGGCCCTTGCTCTCGGATGCTGCCCTTCCCCAGCTCTGCTCCCACAAGAGCCACCCCCGTGCGTGCCGTAGTAACTTGTTAGTGAAAAATGCATCATTTCAGCCCCAGATTTCGATCTCTTTAGGAAGAGATGGTGATTGTGAAGAACCTCCCTTCATTAGGAGGAACAGGAAGCAGATAACTTGGTTTTGGTTTTGGTAGCTGCTGCAGGAGAAGGTGAACGAATTAGAGGCTCAGCCTCCTCTCAAGCCCCAACCAGGCGTGATGCTCAGCTTCCCCCGGCTGGGCAAAACCTTCCCAGGGGAGTCTTATCACTCCCAGGGAATGGGAGCCCTCCCGAGGGGTCTCATCCCTCCTGGTGCCGGCTGGAACAGCCGCAGGGCTGCGAAGGGAGCACCAAGGGCAGACGAGACCTCTCCTGCAGAGCTTGAGTAGGGTCTAACACACAGGACGGGGTGGAAAGCTTGGGAGATGCCCAACGCTTCCAGGAAGGGAATGTTTCCCACCAGAGCTGTGTGATCCCGGGCCCCTGGCGCTGCCGCTGGGACTTGCCGTTAGGATTGCATTGGGTTTAGGAGGGCTGGGGCAGAGCTGAGGAAGTGCATGCAGTGAGGAGCAAAAAACCTCTGCAAACCCTATTTCAGAGCTACCAGCAGTCCGATCCCTGTGCTCGGGGCTGGCAGCGGCGGTCTCCTGTGTCATGGTGCAGCCAACGTGGCCAGGTGCCGGTACATCCCCTGGGTGAAGTTCCCCAGCTCCGGTAAGAAGTTGCGCAGGTAGATCTCGTTTTCATCGCTCAGGGAGCAGCTCTGGGGAAGGAAAGGAGTCACTTCAGAGCTGCCAGCAGGATTTAGCAGCTTAGCCAGGCTACCGGCCCATGCGGATGGTTTGCTTCCCAGTGCCTCTGCCTCCGTATGGGCAATTCAACAAACAATACGGAACTGTGAAGACAGAACCCCAGCCCAGTTTGTGTTGGAAGGGACCTTAAAGCTCACCCAGCCCCAACCCCTGCCATGGGCAGAGACACCTTCCACTAGAGCAGGGTGCTCCAAGCCCCATCCAACCTGGCCTTGAACAGTGCTGGAGATGAGGCAGCCACAGCTTCTCTGGGCACCCTGTGCCAGTGCCTCAGCACCCTCACAGGGAAGAGCTTCTTTATATCTAACTTAAATCTCCCCTGTTTCAGTTTGAACCCATCACCCCTTATTCTGTCACTACAGTCCCTGATGAACAGTCCCACTCAGCATCCTTGTAGCCCCCTTCAGATACTGGGAGCTGCTCTCATACGCTAAGCGATGCTGCCCCAGGAGGTTGGGAATTTGTCCCTCACTCAGGACAAGTGCCTGGCCCCCATGCTCAGCATTTGAATCCTATGGTCATTGGTGTGGGGATGGCCCTGGCTGGTGGGCACATTCACCTTCTTCCCATGGAGGCAAAGTATGCTGCAGCACCGCAATACCCAAGTCTGGCCCCATGATAGATAATCAGTATGGGCTTCGTCAGTCCTGCGGTGCATATGGGGGCTAGCACTGAACTGGGCTGTGCTGGGTGAAGGGGAACATGGGCACCCGGGGCTGAGGGCTGCAGGTCCTGCTTACTGTGTCTCCGTGCAGGCTCTTCAGGTTGATGATGAGTGGCTCATAGTCCTTCCTGCACCGCGTGATGCTGGTGAGCGCTGCGGCAGCCTGGCACAGCAGCTCCTGCTCCGACAGCTGTAAACCAGGGGCAATCATTAGCACTGCATAGTTCAGTTAAGTCAATGTCACTGACTGTGGTGTCCACGACTGGGGGGAGGTTTCGCAGTGATTCCCTAGGCTCCTTCATTATATGGCCGCAATCACAGCCCTGGGGGGGCACTCAGGCCCAAATGGTTGGGGGGAGCTGGGGACATAGACAGGTCCTGGGGTGCAGCCGGCATCACCCCCAATGATTGCACTTGAGCAGCTCTTGCTCAGTGACTAAAACAAGCACCTCTGCTACGTGGGCTGTGCACCACAGTGAGGACGGTGCTGGCTATGTCTGTGTTTATTGTAACTGCATTTTCCACCTCTCCAGCATCTTTTACCTTTCGGTCCGTGAAGGCGACCTGTGCCACTCGGGTGTCATTGCAGGGGACCTGGGAAGGTGACACAAGGGGAAACCATCATTAGGAGACTGTCATTAGGAGGCCATCATTACAAGGCCAACATTATGAGATCACCATTGTGAGACCATCCCTGAGGAGCTGTGCCGTGCACTGGGGAGAGGTACCATGTCCCAGTCCTTCCCCACAGGACACAGCGCGGATGCACCCTGGGTGCTGCCACCACTGAGATGCATCTTCCATCAAGTTGTCTCAAAGCAGGCTCCTGGGAAGGTGGGACCTGGGTTTGCTCAGCACTTGCAAGCACTTAAAAGGGGAAGGGGCAGGAGGGTGCCTGGGTGCTCAGTGGGTGCTGTGGAGCAGAGCAGAGCAGGGACCCCCCGGCAGTTCACATTGCACCAGGACACCATGTCACTGTCACCCTGATACACTCTGTATCATCAGCCTCTTGTACCACCAAGCCAAGGGCTGAGCACCCAAAGTCCAGGCTGAAAACAGTGCCCAAAGCTGGAGGTGGGATGCAACAGACTGAGCCATGGGTGGGCACTGGTCCCTCTGGTTGCAGTGCCTTGAGCACCAAGGAACATCACCGTTATCATGGTCAATAATGTTCCTCTGCTCTGTAAGCAAAGAAAAGCCAGGAGGCATAGCAGCATTTACCTGCACTCCGGAGTTGAGCTGTTGGATGCGGTGGGTGATCTCTGAGAGCTTTAGCTTGGGAGACGTACTCATCAGTGGTCTGGAAGAAACGAGCTGGAGCAGGGAGAGGGCAGCGAGAGCAGCCTTCAGCCAGGGGAGCATCCTGCTGCTGTGCACTGGGCTGGCCGGGGCCCCTCTGCCTCGCTGCTGGGCACAGCACGGGTTTTATAGAGCGGAGAAGGACCAGCATCTCCATGGGCTGCCAAATATAGGTGTCTTCCTGTGCTGATGGGGCGAGACGGTGGGAAGTGCCCTTGCCCCAAAGAAGGGCATTATGTAATGATGACAAAGGCTTCTCCCCCTTCACCAGCGCTATCTCTGTCAGCGACCATGCAGATCTTAATCACCTAATTGATAGATGGAGAGATACCAGGATGAGAAGTTGAGAATTGCTCTTTGATGTCTGAGGATCTACTTACTATTGAGTGTTTGTAACGTGCTGCATGTGGAAAGCCATGAATGTGCATGACTTAACCATGCACATTGCATGGGCAAAGCAAAGCCATGAGCATGCGAATGTCTGCAAAGCTTTCCTTGTCTCCACAATGGAAAAGACAAGCAGTTAGGCAGAAGGACCAACCTCGGGACGCGTGCGGCTGGATGCCTGCTGGGCTCCTGCCCTGGATGTCAATGACTTGTAGGGGATGGCATGACCCCATGGTTGAGTTTGGAGCCTGAGCATCGGGAGCCAGACCAGCCTTGTCATCCAGGTGGGTCCGTGTGTGGCGGCTGTAGCTCAGGGTTAGAAACCCAGGGGATGAAGTGACACCGAAGCAGAGATTTGCTTTTGCACTTGAATGTGCCCTGCCCTGGGGATTCCACCATCACGGGATGCGGGTAGGAGCGCTCCGGTGCTGCTTTCCAGGGCACCCCAACCACCCCCTGATGTGGAGGACCTCTCCTCCCACGTCGCTCCTCCTCCTCAGGGGCATGACAGGGCCACGGTGCCCTGTGCCGCAGCTGGGTGGAAAAGGGCATCCTGGCTGGTGGCAGCACTTTGGAGAAGGAGCAGGCTGCTGCTGGAGAGGAGCAGCAGAACCGTGCATTGTTTGGCCATCGGAGCAGCCGCTCCGGCGAGCTCCACTCGCCAAAGTCAGACCCGAGAGAAAAGAAAAACCTCAGAACTTTTATCAAGATCCTGAACATCTGCAGAGACAGAAAAAAACCCCTCTTGCATGTAAAGGAAGCAGCGGCTGAGGGGGTTTTCTGGCGTGTGGGTGTGTGGGTTCATCTAGGACTTGCTCAGCTCTATAGCACATATCCCATCCTGCGGGGATGACTCCTGCAGCACCCGGCTCGCCACGGCGCCTTCCATCCCTACGCAGGGCTGCGCCCGTGGGCCATGACATCCCACGCTGTCCCCTTGCTATCCTGTATTGTCCCATCCTGTTCCATGTCATCCCAGGCTGTTCCACATGTTGAACCGTGACAGAAGACATCGGAAACCCAGCAATAAGCACCTCATTGTTGAGCAGGCACTTATCACCATGGCTGAAGTGTGTTCTTAGTGGGAATTCTGTGGGGGAAAAGTTGACTTTCTAAAACAGCTCATTTCTTCCTCAAATTCCTAAATACCTTTTCCAAACACTGCTGCAAGCACAGGAAGCACCGCTTGGGGCACCCCATGGCTCTGCTCACACCAACACCCCACACGGCTGCCCTGGCTCAGGCAAACCAGGCCCCAGACCTCACCCTATACACCATCAGAGGCTCGTAAACAGTTGTGAACTCTTAAATTCCTTCAGAAAATGTGGAAATTAGAATTTGAACCTTTTTTTAATTGCTATTTCTAATTCTCAGTGAAGTCAATGTGTTGCACTGCCCCAGGGAGAACTGAAGCGCACACTTCTGCACCCAAAGCCATGGCTTTTTCCTCTTTGTTTCCTCCCTTCCCAGCAGTGAGCCAACGTTGGTTGTCCACAAGCACCACACACAAAGGGAGTAACAGGACAGGCTGGAGCCATGGCCACCACAGGACAGCACCGGTGGATGCGGATGGAATCAATGGAAAGAAACAGGTATGGCCTAAGGACTATAGTCATAGAATGGTTTGGGTTGGAAGGGACCTCAAAGATCCCCCAGTTCCACCCCCTTGGCATGGGATAGCTGATTGCCGTAATTCAGACTTACAGCGGCTGCAGCTCCCTGTGGCAGCATCCCCTTCTCTTTCCATGGTCTGTGCTTCCATGTGGGCTGAACTTGTGCCTTCCCAAGTCCATAGGTGACAGCTCTGCCCCAGCACCATTGCGGTGGCAGGCAGGAGCGGAAGGTTTCCCCCCCAGCTGTATTTGTCCACCCCTGGCACCATGTACCCCACCTCTCCTGGGTGATTCCCAGCTCACTGCTGACTTTCCTTCTCCCGCGGTTCCCTACCGCACTCAGCATGCCTTGTCCTGGCAATGGGAAGCCAAGTTCACCCCTATAGCAGACCCAGCTGCACCAAGCCATAGGTTTTGTGGAGGAGAGAATGGGATCACAGACATTAAGAACCAGTGTCAGAACCCACATAGGTCCTGTGGATGCTTTAATTGTGGTGATACAAACACCTCCAGGTCTCTGCCATCATTTTTGAGGGCCTGATTTTGGACAACCCTCCGGTTTCCTTCTTTCCAGAACTATTCCAGCTTTGTCTTGTACGAAATCCTCATCAAGCAGCCACAACACAATGTTCAGAAGATGGTGAAGTTAAATACAGCATTTTCTAACATGAAAAAAAACCCAAATGTGGGTCACTGTGTAGTGACTACTACAGCAATGTGGTATCTCTTGAATCAGTGGCTGACTTTGCAGACGCGTGTTTCAGCACCAGGATACGGAGCCAGCGCTGCAGCGACAGCCATGGGGTTTTGTTCTGCATCAACCAGATTACAAGAAGTAGGAGGAAGGTGATGGAGGAGAACTGGAAATTGCATCCCATTTCCCGAAGGTGTAGACTTGCAGCAAGCAGACAGTAGGTGCTGCCTCCTGGCAGTGCCTCTGGGGTAGGGGAGTAAACAAACTGTCATACTGAAATAGATTAGAAAAGATATTTAATGTGACATTTAAATGCTATCAAAGCGAAATGATGCTTTTGGAAGCATTGTCTCTGTTTACTGGTTTGGTTGGTGGTGGTTATTTGCAGATAACTGCATTTGTATCTTTATTTGTCATTTTTAGGGCATGCAAGAGCTTTCTTGCCTAAAGGGCGGCCTGCAGGAGCAGAACTGGACCTCACCACTGGAAGCTGCAGAGAGGTTGCTCCAGGACGTAGCAAGGTATGTGTTCTGCAAGTCACTCTGTTTACTCCAAGCAGGTCAGAAAGCAGTTTCGGTTGGGAAAAGAAGGTACAAATCCATCTTCTCTGAAGCTTTAAGTACCTGGAGTGCTTTGGGCCATGTTTGTCTTTGCAGCAGGCAGTAAGCAGGCAGCAGTGCTGCGCTGCACAAGTAATACTGAAAGCAACATCAGCAAATCAAAGTGCTGGTTTTCCGCTAACTGTAAACACACATTTAATTTAAATAGCATCAATTCCACTTAGAAACGAGACTCTTCAGACAGGAGCGTCATGATGCTTCTTTTTGTTCTAGTGAAAGCAGTTGCCAACTTGCTAAGTGCAGATAAACTGAGAATGTGATGTTAATGAAGAAATCAATGCTGTGGTGGCTGTGAGAGGGAAGTCACCCACTTGAGCAGTGCATTGGTGCATGCTGCAGCCCTCCAGGTGCTGCACATCCCTGGCTCTGAGAGTATTGGCCATAGCTGAGGCTGCATTAGCCCTGCATCCTTTGGAAGGAGATTTATACCCAACCAACCCTTCTGTGTCAAAACTTGTTCCATGCAGATGGGTGCTGGGTGCCTTCCCTGGCTCTGAAATCACTGTGCCAGGTAACTATTGAGACTCCTGGCTCCTGGGCCTGCTGCCATTGTACTCAGCGATGACTCTCTGATGGCACAGAAAGGTATTTTTAGCTGGTACTTTTGGCTCTTAAACTGTGGTCTATCTGAGCTGTGTCTGCCTGCACCTGTGGCCTCCTTGTGAAGGTGTGTGCCTGTGTTGTACAGAGTTGTGGCTGCCCATCCCTGGCAGTGTTCAAGGCCAGCTTGGATGGGGCTTGGAGCACCCTGCTCTAGTGGAAGGTGTCCCTGCCCGTAGCAGGGGTTGGAACTGTGTGAGCTGTAAGGTCCCTTCCAACACAAACCAGACTCTCATTCTGTGATGCTTTAATGTGGAGAACAGAGCCACTCCTGTGCCGGGGTTTCTCTGCTGGAAATCCAGCCAAACCACAAGGGCAAGTGCCGACCCAGTTTCTTCACCACTTTGCCACCTGCACAACGAGTTACCGCAATAAATCTGTGCCTCGCTTGCCTTAAAACACCTCTGCTTGGCTCCGCACTAACCTATGGTGCTGAACTTTGTGCAGCAGCATCGCCTAAGGGCAGCAACCCCTTCTCCCTGATAGTCCGCTCCTCTTGCCCCTCACCTTCAGTCCTTTACCTGCAGGACAAGGCTGGAGGAGACCGAGCCAGGAGCACAGGCAGCCGCTGCAGCAGCCCTCACTGTGCGCTGAGGCAGGAAGCGTGGTGGTGGAGCAGGGATCCCCCTGACGTGGCACTGGGGGTGGCTGACTCTGCCCATCCGCAGCCCAGCTTCCTGTGGCTCAAACTACTTTCTAGAGGGATTGCCAGCCATGGCTTTTAACTTGGGGTGGGGGGAAAAGGCACGGAATTCACAAAGGTTGAGGAGCTGCTTCTGAAGATGAATGATTTTCATGAGCTGGGATGTATGTGTCATGCTAAAACAAACTGGTAGGACAGGAAAATTTGAAAATTCAAAGTCATTTTTTTCCTGTTGATTGTATCTGTAAGGAAATTCCCCTTCAGGAAGTAGTGCTCGAGTCAGTGAAGATTCTTAGTTAGAACTGCATATGTAATGCATGGCGTAGCATTTTCCTCTGCCTTCTCCTCCCCATCCCCCTGGTCTGGTGTTAATTGCTTTATCAGGGGACTGGTGAAAAAGTGTAATTGCTAGGAAGTCCCATTCATTTGCTTATCTGAGTGGTTTCCCAGTGACGGGGCCACCCTGGTTCTAGTGACTTGCAGTTTCAGAAAATTCAGGTGGAAATAATCCTTAGTTCAACTGCCCAGTTTCTGTCACTACCCTTTAAGGCACCTTTCCCCAGGTCCATCTAACTCCCTGGCCACAGAGGCACTGAAAAATATCAGCTATTGAGATGCAGAATCAGACCTCTGCTGCTTGTTGGGTTTTGTCTCTTCTGGTGCAGATGCCTAGACCCTTTAGATGTTGGTGATGGCATCATAAAAGTGAGGGGCTCAGCACAGGCTGGTCCCTGGGCTGCCTCTGTCCGTGGTGCTTAACGGGTCCAGACAGTGGGGATCCTTAAACCCAGACAGAGATTTATGCAAAAGCTTATAAGTTCAATAGTTTTAGGCTTTAGCTGAAATTGCTACAAACCCTCAGTAACATATAATACAAAGGAACTGTATTTTCAGATGCCTTCATCTGATATCTTATGGAGTCAGGCAGCCAAGTGATTACTTAAACTGCTAATGAACATACGAGCCCAGGGAGCTGGCACTGCATTTCATGATCTCAGAGCACTGGTCCACGTTCTTCCTTATCCTGTAGAAAGTTTCCACGTATTCAGAACGGACCAGAAGTTCAACAAAATCCTCATCATGAGTTATCACCAGAAGCTGAAAGTTACGTTGCTGGGAGCGGCTTTTTATTATCCTACAAAGAGATATTGTTTAGTGTGTATTTACCTAAATCACATTACTAGAGATTAGTTACTAGTAACTAATTAGTTACCAGTGATTAATTACTTCTACTCCTTCTAGTTTTAGAGGACTTGTAAGAACAGACCAAAAGTATTAAACTATTGATAAAAATATCTACCTATTGGTCAAAATATTCAACTATTGATAATGAATGACATGGACCATCGAGCAACTTTTTTACCCACATAAAAACCCTTAAATTATTTAAGAAACCCTTCTGCCTTTCCAGATAAAGGAGAGGGAATCTAAACCTACTGCTTTGCATGTATATTTGCAGATGCTAGCAGAGATAACACCAGCTTCAACTGTAGTTAACTTCTGCCAACTGCTATTAACGTTTAAAAAATACCCATCTTTAATCTTCTCAAGAAGAGATCACTTACTCTGTGAGGGCATGGGCAAGAGACTCGATGTTTTCTCGATCAAGGTTGGTAGTAGGCTCATCAAGTGCCAATATGCCACAGTTGAGACAGAACGTTTCTGCCAGGGCAAGACGGATAATAAGAGAAGCAAGCACCTAAGGGGAAAAAAATCGACACCAAAGCACCATCAACATCTCACTCTTCAAAGTGTTTTGCAGAGGAACTACATGGAACATGCTCTTCTTAATGCCATTACAAACCCTGAGTAAAGTTTCCACAACAATGTGCTGATAGTTCACAAAATGTCAATAACGAAGTTACTGAAAAACTACATTAAAACTTCAAGTTTGAACTGAAAGATCTGTTCTGCAAAGTGACGCTGGAAAAAAGTCAGAGCAGTCAAACACCCCAAATTGAAGAGCTAGTGGAAGTAAGGATTCCAGCCTGAGGTAAAGACGCCACATCACCTCCTTGCTCTGCTCAAGCCCCACCGTAATACATCAGGGACAGTGGAAATTTGTACGAGTGTCACTAGGTTTGAGTTAGTGAACTGACGATGTACCAAACCTGAAGACAGGAGGCTTTACCACCTTACACATTAGCTTTCTGTTATCATACCTGATCGCACTATGAGACCTCTTGAACTAGTGAAAATTACAGAACCCTCGATGGAAACTGTGCTGTCAAAAATACTTTCCAATTATCACAACTGCTGGCATCACACTTCACGATCAAAGAATTCTCAGAATGTAAGCTGAGAAACTGTGAACGGGTTTCACTCTCATTTACATAGGACTCCAACGTAACGTCCTAGAGTACTTTAGGAGAGGACGCATTTTTTGCCTATAGTGCTGTTTCAGAACATGTGGATTTCCCCTAGAATTTGTATGGAATTTTCAAACCCAAGTAAATATCTACACTCGTGTGGGATTTAACTTGACAGCATTTTTCATATTCAAGCAACAGTACATTATTCATCCTCTGATGAAACATCCTTTCATGACTCTACTGCTGTATGCACTTAAAGGTATTGTGTATAATTCTGTTTCATCCCTTGATTTCGTTTTCTATTACCACCTGAACCATCTGGTCATGGAAAAGGCCTGGCTCCCAAGAAACAGACTGGGCAGAGAATGGATGAAGAGCAGGCTAAGGAAGAAGACCTTTTGACAAGGAGCTTAACACGACCCAACAGTGAGTATGGTGTGGTATTTGGTGACATGAACTGAAAGGTTATATTAAGCAGCAGGAGACAGCAGCATAACTTGGAGAAAAAGAGGTTTTACCACACTTAGAAATAGAGGCAGTTGTGAAAAGAAGACCAAGGGCAGCCCTCAGGACATTAAAAATAAAGGAGCAAGTCAACAGAGCTAAAGCTATGGGAACCTTAGTGGTAACTAGCAAGAGACAGACTGGGAGGATTTGAACTTGAGGGAGAGGGAAGTTGAACTCTTCACTCCTGCAGGACTTACATTGGTCTTCAACTGAAACAACAGATTCTGGCACTCCAAAATAGGGTGCAGAGGTTCAGACTCGTATATTGCACAGTCAGTCAAATCCAGACACGGGAAGGGAAGCTGTACAGAACTGTAAGTTACAGCTGCAGCCACTTGCTCTCCAGGGTCATTCAGAACACATTTCTCTCCTGCATTCACCTGCGAGTTTTTACTTCATACTAAAAAGCAAATGCTGTTACCTTCTGCCCAGCACTACATCTTCCTCGCATATCCAGCGCTGTACCTCCCTTTACCATTACCACTCTGTAATTGTAATTTCTTCTTTTATCAGAGGCTGAGGCATTCTCATCTGCATCAGAACGAATTTCTATATAATCAATATCTGAAAAGGGGAAGGATTTACATTATTAAAAATACCACAGGTTACCAGGAGGTGAGAGGCCCAATATGCAGCAACCACAGAAGTTCGACTCGGGACTCCCACCAATAGCTACATCTCTGAAAGGAGTTTTTCCTCAGTTGAAAGAATGAACTTGCGCAGTTCCTGTGCTTCAAAGAAACTTTACCTTTAGGAAACATGGAAAGGGGAAAATCAACCCTATTTATCCTGTAACGTGCATACGTGTAATTAAAAGATTATAGTGGTGAACAACAGGCGCAGCCTTTAGAATGAAACCAACCGGGTTTAGATCCTGAACTTCCCATATTTTAAAAACTCTCTTCCACGTGCAGTGCTCGGTATCAAAGGGACACACAGAGGCAATGCTAACACATTAAGAATCACACATACCTTGTCCTCTGTAGGTGCTTCGCCAAAGTTCACGGATTATTTTGTTGATTTCTTCCATCTTCATGCTATGAAATGTCATTATTGCTCTAAAACAACAACAAATGCAAATTGTTAAAGGTGTGACCATGGACTGCCAGAGACTGGAGGCTCTTTAAGGAAGGCAGCAGCTCCCTTTCCAATCCCTAAATACTTGTACTAGAAGTACAATACTAGTTCAATTTGAATGCAGAAGTATCTAACGACTAACACATGACTGCATAAATAACTCTACTCTCACAAACAGCCCAGTCTCAAGAAGCAGCAGAGTCACGAAGACAAAAAGATTTGCAGTCACTCAACAGAGAGCAGCTTTACCTGGATTTCCAAAAGATAATTTATGTGAGCTATATTTAAGTCTGACACCAGGAAGCCAAATCTGAGGTTAAAGCTTCCACAACAGCAGTACTTTTACTCCCTGGTGCAGTCTCCCAACAATGCAAGCAACTGGGTCTCCATAGGAAAGGAGAGCAGAGAATTCTTGAGCCTATAACTTACAATCACCCAAAGAGATATTCTCACTACAGCTGCCTTTCTCTTCAGCAGCAAGAGAAACATAGGATGTCACTATTTCCAATTTAATTCCCCTGCTTAATGTATCAACATGACTTTAGTTCAATAATAGATAAACTCCTCATGAAAGCATTCAATAAAGGACAGGATGCCACATTCCTAACTTGGCTTTTTAACACAAGAAGTATACTGTAATGAAACAATATGGTGGAAACAAAATATATTTCTGAAATAGACTTCTACATGGGCTTTTCCTCCTTCCCCTCTTACAGGAATTATTTCCACCTCTTCTGGGGAATACTGAAGAATCAACCCTAGTAGGATTTGTGGAGTCCAAAGACAGAAGACTGTGTTTTCAACTGTTTACTTCGTTAAACCCAAGAATGCATTCCTCATCAATATTTATCATAAACCTCTAAATATTAAGTCAATAAAGATGATCAAGTGATAGAACAGAACACCCAAGAAGTCAGTTTTCCCAGCTACAGAAACAGTTTTCAATCTCTGGCCATTAGAGTTAACATTTCGTCTCACCGATCTTTCAGACGATTACCAATAAGTGATGCTTATCTATTCTTCTTGAAATTACCAGACTGGTTTCCTGTTTTGCCTTAAACAGGAACAATAGATGATTTGATACCATACAGAAAGATTCTGAATTCTAAAAGGGAAGTTCTTGGAGTGCATTTCCATTTAAGCTGAAAGGGAAGAATTATGCAAGCTCTGAACAATTTAGATCTTCACAAAATACATTATGGCTTAGCTTACATTTTAATTCTATGTTTAAGTTTATCTAATCATTAAAACTGCTTAAACCAGGATTCCTCTAGACTGCCTTTTCAACTTGGAAAGTTCTCATCTGTTTAGTTTCTCTTCTTAACCATCATGCTGTACCTTCAACCACACTACTGTTCTTCCATGCTTCTCTTTCCAGACCCTTTTTAGTATAGAAGACCAAAATTCCATACTATATTCAAGACAAGGGTGTGCTGGGAATTCATACAGTGCCCAAATGTTTCTCTCTCTTTTTTGTTCCTAATATTTAATATACCTTTCTGTCAACGCCAACCAGTTTTGTATTTCCTAAAATGCATCTACTGACTCCAAGATCCTTCCCCATCATCCACCAAGTTGCAACAGCTCGCTGCAATTCCACTTTAATTGAACATTCAGGGGGTTTTAGGAAGCTGTATCTTTTTCTTTGTATATGTTTACAACAGATGAGATGCTGGTTTTGGTCACTCAGCCCAAGACTGGAAAACCGGCTTCCAGAGGAAGCAGAAACAATCACAAAGTTGACTACACTTTCCATCAAATGCAAGACATGCTGCTTTCGATCTTGCCTTCTCTAATGTAAGCACAGAACCACCCACAGTGGAAACAGGGGAAAGCCACCTCTATGTTGTAATATTCTTTAATGCAAACATAATCACCTCAGATGATATTGGAACAAACAATCTACCTGATGTATCTTATTTGTGCTAAGATACAACCAGAAGATGCTAAAATATACTGCTATAGAAATGGAAGAGTATGAGAGACTATGCAAGAAAGACACGGGTTTAACAGTGAAGTATTTAAACACAGACTCCACCTTGCCTTAACTTGTACTGTGGAGCAGTTTTGAGATAACATGTGAGACAGACTTTTAAGGAACACATTCTCCCCATTAGCCATCACACATCCTGTAATACTTTACTTCCCTCACAACCAAACCCCCACCAAAACCACAGGCAGAAAGGAAAACCACCAGCAACTCTGGGAGACACGCAAAAGTGTCCTAAAAAAACCTTCAAAAAGTTACAGAGGAATAGGAACAGCCTCTGGTTCCACTGACTCTTCCATGTGTCCTCATATGAAAACTGAAGTTGAATGTGTTTGTTGTCGGGATGCTCTCTAACCACCACTCAAATATGAGTCCTAACACGTACAACCATAACTCAAAACAGGTCCTTCAGAGAGCTGAGAATAAATTCATAATGATCACTAGACTTATCTATGACTCCATTAAACTCCAACTGTTATCAATGCATTCACTGTATGTACATTAGGTATATTAACTTCCAAATTGCCTACATCCTACCAATCCTGTGCAGTCTGTAGCATATTTTCATTAATTTGCTGTAAGAGTTGTACCGTGCTATGTTAATATTTAAATGCCAATTTTATAAAGAGAAATTATTAAATATCTCGAAGACTTTTATTGATCTCCTGTTTCTAAGTTACCCCTGGAAGTCTGAAACTGAAGCTGCATTTGGATCAAGGTTATCAGTAGTAATAAAGATTAAAACATTTAGAAATCACTCTCAGATGACAACACTTACTTATCAAGAGCCTTGTAATAAAGGTCCAGGTCTTTGTTCACTAGCTCTGTTGTTCTCATGACAATCATCATGTCCCTGTATTTTTCCTCTGCATCTTTGAACTGTGGCTCTCGAAGTTCCTTTTTAAACCGGACAATTTCCTCCTCAAATCCACGTTGTCGACCAAGGGCAACATGATGGTTTCTTTTCAGAGATTCTATTTTCTCCTCTAGATGTTTCTGTTCACTGTGAAACCATAACTGACACATAAGTCTTTTGTATTGAGTGTTTCACAAGTTATCAGTCGGGGTTCTAATTTGGAGTTGATGCAGGTAGCTCATTTTATTGTATCTATAAAGTCTGTGACAGTTAATTATAGTACTAATGTCACTGAAATGAAGATGTTATTGAAATAAAAGCATTTTTAACTTGGGAAGAACATATTCAAATCACTATTGTGAGTGGGAGAAGCAAGTTATGAAGTTCAGATGCCAAAGTGTTGTACGTAGAAACATATAAACAATTCATTTCGATGTGGAAGTAAATTAGGATGCTGAACAAAATAAGATGAATTAATTGAGTAAACTCTAGAAAGCTAAATAAAGAGTTCACATGTAAGCACCATCATAGGGCTAATTCCTTTCCAAAAGTGTTTATTATCAAAGCAATTAATATTAAACTACTGAAGTAAATACAAGATTTTCTGCTGAGACCTACATAAGCAGACTGTAAAGGACAACTAAATATTCTTATCCAGAGACATGAGTTATTTTTACATGTGGATTTAGCAATGGAATTCATTAAAAAGATGGACTAGATTGGAACAGGTATGGACACGTGCTCCTGTGTGTATTTCTAGCCAGAAGCACTATGTAATTCCCTGACTCATTTTTGTTGTCATCATGGGGACATTACACAAACGTGAATCTGAAGGAAGAAGTGGTCTACATGAATGGGGAGAGAAGCGGACCGTGAAGCCCACTAAAACCACAGGGATATCACATTCAGACACCCAGTGAATTCTTGTGCAGAACATGCCTTGCTGTTTTGAAGATGCTTACTTTTTCATTTCCAGGACTTTCATTTCTCCCATCTCCCTCAGAAGTTGCTTTATATTGTCTTCAACATCTTTGAGCTCTTCAGTCCGTTTCCTCAAAGTAAGATTATCCTCCAGCCACCTTTCCTGTATCTGTCTCCACAGAAAGCAAGAAGTTGTATAATGCTTCACTATATTGATTCTCAATTACACAGTATGAGCTCTGCACAACTCTAAAATGTGCTGCAAGCATAGAATAATTGGTGACAATGAAAATTACCACAGGGAGAACTCATGCTGGACATAGTGGTATAATGCTGGTATAATGGAAACTCGCAGTATTATTTCATACTTCAATCTGAAATAATGGTATTTATTGTCACAGGTGAATAGATTTATTGTTACAAAGCCATCCTGTGTGTGACTATTACTCAATGTTTCAAAGGGGGCAGTAATTTAATCCCCCATGTCGGTTAAGTTAGACAGTAAGAGGTGGGGTAGAATGGGGAAAGACATCTTTCCTATAATGTAAATAGCATTTGAAATATATACACATGAACTTCAAGTACATGACAAAACCTGGAGCAAGCAGCACCTTGTGGGACCCGCAGTTTGGTACCTCACTTCAAGAGGATCGGTATCCTCCACATCAAGGTTTTTAAAATGCATCTACTTCTGTATATACAAATCTCAAGACTTTTTCCAGCCTAATGCACAGATAAGCAGCTATTCTGACTAACACCTGATTAAGTAAATCAAGAGAAGACAAACTCTGCACCACTACGGACCTACGCAGACTTAAACTAAACCCAGAAATTACTTCAAACTATGCAAAATACATCTACTCTAAACCAACCCATCTACCTTTTGAGTGTCAATATCCTGTCGAATCGTTTCCATCTCTTTACTTATCTTTTCCTTCTGTTTCTCACAGTCAGCTAACTGAGAATTCACTTCATTAAGTTCGGATTCCTTTTGCTGAAGAAATAAAACAGCAGACAGTTTAAACACAGAAGTATTTCTGATGTCAACCTTTCACTGACCTGGGGTTTAGGTTACCTTTTTATAGTCCTCTCTTCCTTTTTGAATATAGTTTTTGATTTCTTTCACATACTTGTTGATATCTTTAACTTTCTCATTTATGCCATTCATCTGCAGGGAAAAGATTTCAAATGAAATGTAGCCTTTTGTTCAAGAACTGATACCCCCTGTATCAAATATTAGGTACTGGATAACGCTACTGTCAAAATACAATTCCTTATCATAATTCCCTTTAATTTACTTATAAAGCCTTCAGCTTCTCAAAACCAGATGCTCCTCATCACCATACAAATATCTTGCAAAACAAATGGTAAATCATTCACTTGAGTTTATATAAGAGCCACTTCCCCTAGGGAAAACATGTTTGTCTCTTAGCAAGGACAGGTTAGAGCCATCCTTCCTATTCTTCTTAGGTCTCTTAGGAAGGGCTTTTTAATAGCACCGGTCACTAAATATTGACAAATGTCCCTCTGACAAGATAGCCAAAGGTTAATTACAACTGAGTTCATCTCCTGACTTAATTATGCTCCTTTTCTTCCCCAAAAGCTCCACTAATCTAAACCACTCACTAAGGTCACTGTTTCCTAAAAGCAAACTCGTTACCACAGCTTCCATCCATGCTTGAAAACCAACATATAACCTTATCTTCCAGTTAAGCCAAGAGCAAACAAACCTTATCTTGTGTTTCTTTATTACTTGTAGTCCTTTTATTCACTAGATCCTCCTTCTCCTGCTGCAGCTTTTCCAAAGTTGCATCCAAGGGTAATACCTGTTCCTTTGCTTCCTGAAAAGCAGTTGGAGAAAATCCTTTTTATTTTCTTGTTCCATTAAAGATCTATAGTTTTTCCAAGGGGTAAATATGTCACGT
The DNA here is from genome assembly GCA_017639245.1 of Myiopsitta monachus. Taxonomy (NCBI): domain Eukaryota; kingdom Metazoa; phylum Chordata; class Aves; order Psittaciformes; family Psittacidae; genus Myiopsitta; species Myiopsitta monachus. Next base: position 23,446,755 of record CM029917.1, read on the forward strand.
GGTTACTTAGTTCTTTGTGTGTGTGTGTGTTAAAAGTAAATGTGAAAATATGTATTAATAAATTCTGGACATTCCCAAAGATATGCAACAGCAGCACATTAAAAATACATCTTATTTTATAGGATTACAGTGTTAAACATAATAGGATTCTAAGTTTCCTCCCAGAACAACAACGCTAAGGGTTAAATGATGAGAGTATTTCCTACCTCAATCTCTCTGCATAAGTCCTGAACCTCAGTGCTTAATTCCACTGTTTGTTCCTCCAGCTGGCGACGACGCTGCATGCTGCTGGAAATCTGAAGTTTCTCCGCTTTAAGCTCATTAACGGTGCTCTTCAGCTGCTGGATCTGATTTTGTTGGTCTTGCTTCAGTTTTTGGTTTAACTCAATTTTACCAGTAACTGCAGGTGAAAACAAACACTGAGCGGAACCATCTGTTATTACAGACATTATCTTCCTCATCAAATCTCGAGTCTAAATTAAGCCAAAGCAATCATTAAACTAAAATGTTAATGGCAGGAAGCTTGGAACAGTATTTTCAATGCAAAAATAAAATACCGGTCTTATATGACCTACCTGTATCCCACAAGTGCTTTTTCTCTTGTTTTTCTTGGCTTACTTGTAGAACAGTTCTACTTAAATCGACCCCTAGTAGCTTAGCCTCCTGCTGAGCAATTTTACGTTCAACATCCCTAATATCAGTCTGAAAGTATGAGGAAAAGCACTATTACTATTGTAGTAGTGTTTAACAGTGTATTTTTTATCTCTGGCACACAACAACATGATTGGGGCCGTGAGGCACACATGACTCAACGTGCTCAAATTTATCCCCGCTGCTGGAGCAGTATCACATCATTATCAGGAAGGTTACGTCAGCCACAGGCTGCCGGCATCTGGAATTCCTATTTGTGAGAGGAAAACAGCCAGTATGGATGGACAGGCTTTAGATACCCCATGTCCACCTCAGAATAGTTACACGGGCCACCCACCCCTGTGACAACAGAACCATTGGAGCCTCAGGAGCCACTGCCACTCGTGAAGTGCTCTCAGCCTTTTGCCTGGCTCCAGGCTCTCCCATGGTTCTTGGTCAAGCCAAGATGTGCATTGGTAATACAGGCATGTAGACTGCCAGAATAATAACAGAGCAGGATTATCCATTCCCCTTCACCATATGGCACAGAATGAGGAAGATGTGACAAGATTTCAGCAAGTACATAGAGTAAAAGCTAAGAATGCACTCAGCTCTAAAGACTGCGAGGACTCAAATACACTTTGGTGTACTTCCAGTCACGCTCAAGTTCTGGATTACGCCTTTCTTTCCAGTTACTATAGCACAGAATTGAATCAGAACTCAAGGGACTCTGTGGTCCTCAGAAGAAAAAATCATTACATAAAGCTTGAAGTTTTATTAGTACCAAGCTCACCTCTCTTATGCTGCCTTTGAAAGTATTTTTACTTTGCTTCAGAAGTCTTAAGACCTCAAAGTTTTGTCATATTATTGAATAACTACATTAGTGAATATCATTTTATCTATTAGAAGAAATTACCAAACATACCTGGTACCTTTCCATTAGAGTTATATCCTGTAAACGTGCCTTGGCACCTTCCTCCTCAGACAAAGCTGTCTGCAAGAGTGATTCCTGCTCTTCTATCTCACCCTTCAGGCCTGTCAAATCCCTGTTTGCATTCTGTATCTTGTTCCTCAGGTCTGGTATGTCCCTTGCTTGGAGTTCAACCACAGTTTTCCTTGAATAAAACACAAATCCATAAAATTTCCCTTGTCAAAACAGCAGCGTAAGTTCAGGACATTCAAGATCACAAAGTCTGTGATAGGAGTTAATAGTGCAAGACTAAATTTAGCCAATACAATCCCCTTAACCTTGCCCGTATTTGATGAAGCTGACGTTATACACACAGCTAAGGTAACACATCCCTCAGTTTAGACAAGTGAGGTGAAACAAGCAAGCAAGACCTCTTTTGGTTTTTAACTTAACTGCAGCAAGTGCTCAAAAAGGATGAAATCCCCTGTGCAAGGGTGCCCTCTTGTGAAGGAAAAGATTTCTTGAGGCTTCAGCCTCCTCGCCTCACAGGAAACCTGCAAACTCTACCCTTACTCTGAATGCTGTTTGTATGCTAAGACAAGAGAAAAACAGGCCTCTGACCAAAACTCTTTAGGCCAAGTGTTATTTGTTGGTGCTTTGGAGCCTGCCAGTGTTTTCATAGCTTTAAAAACACAGACTAATTCAGCCTGGAATCTGGGAAATACCGTAGGCACCTTTCCTGCACTTGTTAATGTCACCTACACTTTGTATTACCTTGCATGTTCAAACCCCCCCCCCCCAAAAAAAAACAACCCAAACATCCAAACCCAACATGAAAAGGTTAAGTAACTACAGTAAAAGAATTCAGCCCAATCTACGGATTGTCTGTATCAGAGATTCATTCCCAAATAATGGAGCTACAGCTGCAGAGTGAACCTCAAGGAAATGGCATTTATGTTTTAATGGTGTTAGGGAAATCCACTATAAAATCCAGAGATGCCTTTCTAAAACATGATAGTTCATGTAAAACTGCCAGCAATAAAAACTCCTGTTACAGGAGATATGAATCAAGATATTATTCAAGGGTGTTTAATACAGGTTCAGCTCCCATTCTGGCTCTACAAACTCCCATTTCAGCTTTCTTAAGTAACATATTTGAGGTGATGTGGTCTAAAAACCATTTCAATAGTGACGAAACCAGTCTGTCCATTTCAAATTACAATGATAAGTAACAAGGAGGGGAACTGTGCCTCTGTAGTGTAAATCATCAATAGAAAATAGGCATAGAACCAACTTTTTCTGTCTAACTCTCATGAGAAGCCCCAAACAACCAGAAATAGCAGGAAAGTAAACCAAGTTAACATTAAAGTCCAAACGAGTGGAGAACAAATGTTAGGAAGATACCTTAACAACAGACAGTGTTCTAATGAATTGACAAGCACTAAAGACAATCCCCCTTGATGTCTGCATTACTTTTAATAAGGAAACCCAAGGATTTGAAAGAAAACAGCCTGCACCAATGCAGGGTGCTAAGGACTTTACCTCAGTGGTTTCAGACTCATCATTTCATCGCGCTTCTTCTCTTTTCTTTTAAGCTCAGACTCTGTTGACTTCAGTTTGTCTGGAGCAAGACGCAGCTTAGACTGCAGATCACTGATGACGTCTTGCAGCTCGGCCTCTGTTTCAAACCCTCTCTGGCAAACCGGACAACACGACTGGTTCTCCTCTGTCAGCTGCGTGATGAACTGGGAATAAACGGCAGTGGCTCCCGCAAGCACGGCTGGGTTAAGAAGAAAAGACTTCATGCTGACTAAAGAGGGCATAACCAGATCTGATCTGTATTTACCATAAAAGAAGTCAAAACTATAACCCATAAACCACACAGGTAGGGAACTCAAATGGCTCTAAGCAACCTGGTTGGAATTCAGTGCTGCCCCTGCTTTCAGCAGGCTGTCCTAAATCACCTCAAGTCTTGGACAACCTGAATTCTTCTACGAGTGCTTTATTAAACCATGCTCATCCCTCTGTAAGCAACAGTGGAAGTCATTTAGGAATAACCAGAAAGATGCAGTAAAATTCTTTCTCCAGTCAGTTTCTGTGCCTACTGTTTGCCCTGCACAAGCAAAAGATCATCTCAGTATCTGTGGCTTACATTTAGAACAAGCTGTAGGAAAGCAAGTAGCTACAGACGGATGTACCTCGCTGTTTTGAGCTTTTCTCAATTTCATCCTGAAGCTTGTTCAGATCACTGTCGAAGTCTTGGCTTCCACACACATCAAAGAGTTTTGCTTCATGAAGGGACAACTGCTCTTCTTTGTTTCGCAGCTCATTGCTGACGTAAGTTTTATGATACTCCACTGACACCAGTCGTTTGCTGAAACATCAATCAATGAAACACAAATGCTTTTGCTACAAAACCCCAAAGATTTCAAACTGCTTAAGCCAAAACAAAGACACAGGAAGTTAATCTGGAATTGATACTACAGAGCTGTTCACCAGTTCTTCCTTAGTGCCTCTTCAGGGAAGCCATAGCATCAATGTTTTATTGTTCGAAGTACAGCATAAAGTGCTTCATTTTAATTCTCTTTTGTTTCATTGCTGTTTACTGATGAGAAGCTCACTTCTAACAACAAAACTATACAAAACTTCACAGAGTAATACAATATCAACTTTTTTGCCCCCTGCAACAATTACTGCTTATGAGATACTACTGAACCTCTTAAAGCAAAGAATGCTAGCACCCTTCTACTCACGCTCCACACTTCCGAATCATGCAGTATTCTCACACTTAAAATCTTGGGGGTTTTGTTTTGTGGAAGTGTAATGTGCATCATTACACAGTGTGGTGATCTTGCCTATTCTTTCCAACAAACTGTCCTATATAATCAAATGAAATTAGGACAACGTAATCACACATGAACTTGTCATACAGTCACTAAGTACTGTGACTTACAAGAAGGTCAGAAGATCAGCAGTCTCCACTATTTGCTTTTAGTGCTGCCTCCAGCATGCTACAGGTGCTGTGATTTATTAACTAGCACAAACTGTAGCAGCCCTGCATTGCACAAATTCTGCAGGACGCTTTCTTTGCTTTTTGCAGATAGCTTAATTAGCAAGAATAAAGTAACAGTATATTAAGCACATTAAACTTCCTGACATTTAAATTCATATAAATACTTACGGACCATAATCAATTAAACTAATACCTACTTAAGGGTGGCGAGATTATCCCTTGTCTGATTAATCTTCCTATTTTTACTATGAAGCCAGTCTTCAAGTTGGTTTTTATTTGGAAAGTATCCCAGCAGTGATGTCAGCTCATCAGAATGTCTTGCTTTTACTTTTCTGATCTGCTCTTCTTTGTCTGCCTGGGAAATGAAGCATTTTGAGTTAGTTTTTTCACCTCTTCAAGCTCATGTCACTCAATATGTTCATGCAGTTAACGGCTTCTCTGCAGTCAGAGACTTTACATACGATTGTTCACAAACACCTGAAAAACACAGAAATCTTGAGGCACTGCATTCATTTGATGTCCCTGTCTCATGAGATCATGATAGAAAAATTACTTTGTCTTTCTTCAGCATCTCCATTTGGGTAATAGTTGTGGTATGCAGATTCAATTGCTCCATCTCTTGATCCAGCTTCCTAAGAGCTTTGTCCAGGTTTATTTTGTCATTCTGCAGAGTCCGTACTTCCAGTTCCAGTTTTTCTACATTGCTGCTCCTCTCAGTCTTCTCCAGCTCCTTTTCCTAAACAAAAGCCCAGAAGACTCACATAGGCAATAAAGTCCTAACTAAAGGTAACAGAAGAGAGCTCTCAAGCTGCCTAGCATCAGTGTCATTTGCTGTTACAGGAATGACACCAGATTTGTAAAGAATAGATCAAAAAGGACAAAGGCTGTGATGCTGGCATATTTTTCTGGCCCAGTAATTTAAGACTGACTAATCTTATGATATTCCCCAGCTGTGGCTATTACCCTACTTATACCAAGCAGCATCACTCTATCCTATGCATGCACTGTAGAAAAACGAAGCAGTGAACAGTCCTGTCCCAGACAGCACAGCATCTAAATAGACCAAGCATAAAGAGGGGATTAAAAGGGCAAGAATGCAGCAGACGGAGTAAACATGAAGAGGTTTTTATTTGTTTGTTGTAATGATAAAGCCAAAAGGTTTTACTTCAAACTTCTATAAATGTTTCAGAAGGATGAACTTACTGTCCTGGCAATCTCCTGCTCCAGCTCCAGAATTCTGTCTGAAAACCCCTCTAACTGCTGCAATTCATACTTCACATTCTTCAGCTCAATTTGTTTCTTATCTTTAATGCCTGATTTCAGGTCAATGGTTTTTTCTAATCCAGTTTTCTTGTCTCTTATGCCATCTATCTCCTTCTGCTTCATTGCTTCTTTTCGTGTAAATTCTCTCTGAAAGAAGTCAGCAATAATATACTCATTTTTTCACAAGGAAACAGCATTTAAACACACTTCTTCACACAAGCGTGTGAATATTCCCCACTGTAATACAAGACATTGAAATATGTAGATAACTAGAACTTGTCAGAGATTGTCTGCTGAAATGTCTCGACAGGAAGATGCAGATGCATCTCACTGGAGTGTTCTGTGAGAGCAACTCCATTCTGAAGATGACTTCAACAAAACGTGGCTTATTTTTAAACCAGTTGCCCACTGTAATACATCCTCAGGCTTTTTAGCTTGTCAGCGACCCACCTGCCTGAGAGGGCTGCTAAGAAAAACCCATCCGAAGAACTGCCATCAGGTCACTTGATGACCACACTTAGTTCCAAAACTCATTGCCAAGGAAAGATTCAGACAACCCACAACAAAGAATTCTAGAAGGAAAACCAACCTCATTTCCCTCCCAACATTCTTCCCCCCAGCACCATGAAGACACATACAGACCAATATCACACTACTAACCAATATTAACTCCACTACTAAACCAACAAAATCCTTACCATCAAATGCTGCGCAGCTTCTGCATCTCTTCTCTGCCTCTCCTTCAACGACGTGTGAAAACTGGTAATGTGCCATTCATTAAGAGGTGTCTGCTCAAAACCATCTAATTCCAGCTGTGCTGCCAAGGACTGAATTAATGAATCCCTCATGGAGATGTGTTCTTGGTGGCGATCTGCTTCCAGCTGAAGACGACCTTCACAAGACAACGTGACACAAACGCTCAAATATCAAGGCAGAAGACACATTGAGGATTTAAAGCCAGTTGTGACTTATTTTCTCTGAGTTTTTGAAATTCGAGTATGTTTTAAACAACACAAAAAGGTTGGAAATGAAGTCTAAAATACCTCGTTCAATAAGGAGCTCTGATTTCTCACTGTTAAACCTCTGGCATTCTTTAGTGGTTCGATCCAATTCCCTCTTACAGTCTAATAATCTCGTCTCTTTCTCCTTCACTGTTCTCTGGTGGCTCTGGTACCTCTCCCTTAGTTGTTGATCTGTTCCTTGAAACACCTGTACAACAAACACAAAAAGCTAACCGGATTCTGTATTAACTACATTTATAAGCCAATTATTGATGTTTCAGAAATCATATTGGTTTTACCATAACACAATTCAAGAAATAAGAAATAAACACCTCCCATCCAGAATTTCCATATGAAGACATTCACTGGGTAAACCTGAATGAGCTACAAGCAAAACTGGGATGATCCTAAGGTCCTTTCCAACCCTAACTATTCTATGATTTTTCTTAGGCTGATAAAACAAATTCATCTAAACGCTTACCACCGAAGGACTTCTTCCCATTCACCCAAGTGGTTCAAATGCCCTGGCACAATCCCAGAAGACTGACCATTGTTTCTTATTTTAGAAAGAAAAAGTCTCCAGGGAAATGAGCAATACTCACGTCAGCAGACATCCCATACTGGTCAACCTGGCAACCATCAACATATTGTGAGAGAGAAATATGGTGCTACACACCACAGGGCATTGTTACCAGTGATTACCACTTTGATGAAAACCTGTTAGCATTTACCTTTCTGACAAGCCAGATGATAGAGGAGGAAAAGTCACAAAAAGCCATTTAACCCAAATGACACAGACACTAATACAGCTTTACTGAGCCGTATCTGCAGTATCTGAGAATATCAAGTGAGTTACATGGGCTATGGAAATACTCTTCATCAACATTTGATGCATAACAGAACATACACTTAGAGTGAGGCAGCCCTGCCCATGGCAGGGGGGCTGGAACTAGATCATCTTAAGGTCCTTTCCAACCCAAACCATTCTATGATTCTACTTAGTTCACTGGGTAGCAAAAGGCAGACTGACTGTACAGCAGAAGGGATGACAGCATGGAGTTTAAGAGGCAACCTTCTCCATCTTCTGTTGCAAATCCTGATTATCTTTCTCCATCTGCCGCCTCCTGCTCTCCAGGGCCTTGACATCGTTGTCTATCCTCATGACCTTGGTGAGATTCTGTTCGATTGTTGCCAGAGAACTCTGCAAAGGGGAGAATGCTGCAAGTCAAACATCTTGCAGCTGATGAATGCCACAGTCAATTGTTCTACACAGCAGTCCACATGAGAAACTTTCACTTTATAAAGTATTTTTAAGAGTAAGGGGTTTTAGTTGAGTTCTCATTGTAGTTATAGGTTATCATGGTTTTAATTACCAGCTAAACCTGAGAAAGAGAGATTTTAAATAAAGCTATGAAACCCCAACGCTGCTACAGAAATTTCCTGAAGGATGTTCTTAAACCTCCATTGACTGTTAACAGTCTAGACCAGCATCTGCCAGGGTTGTTGAGGTATGCCTGATCCTGCCTCAGAGCAAAGGATTAGACAACACAATATAAAAGACAAAGATTTCAATCAAGAAATTCATCCAGCTTTCCCATTTTTCTGTGTTCTGTAGTACTTAGGGGCTGCTTTGTATCGAAGTCTTAATGTAATCCTCGTGCAAATTACCTTGAGAGGATCAAGCTGACTCTCAATTGATTTTACATTCTCCTTAGAAGCAGCCAGCTGAGCCTCTCTGTTGCTCAGATGATCCTGGATTTCCTGTGCTTTTTCTTTATTCTGTTTCAGGTATTTCAGCTCTGTCTGACACTCCTTTACCTTCAAGCTTTGCTTCTGCCGCACCTGACGGAGAGTTTCGAGTGCTTTAATATACCTGTAAACCAGACAAAATCTCAGATCCTATGGGCCATACAGTAACAGTGTACAAAACAACGCCATAGGCATTTTCATCAACAGCTACATTATGAGGGAAGACAATTTCTTACTTGGGTGTTATTTAGTTACAGTAAAGAGAAAAACCTTGTTGCTGAGAAGATCTCATCAAATTTCTGCTTCAGGGCCTTCCCTTCACTTAATGGCCAGTTGGATTCTTCTTGGTGGCAGAAGATGACATTGTTGATCACTGATTTGGAAACACCAAGGGCGCTGATCATCTCTCGATCAATTTCAGCACACTTGGAGCTCAGACTGACCTTCTCCCCGTGCCTATATAGTACAGGTAACGAAAATGCCCAAAGTAGTTACTAGCAAGTTCTTGTAAAAGCAGTAAAGTGCCTTTTAAACAGTGTAATCTCACTGCAATGTACTGATTAAAAAACTTAACAAGCAAGCATTTTTAAGCATGTAATTACCATTTTCAGCCCATGCATTTAACACTGTCAGAGTCTGTATCCAAGACTATCATTACACATTTTATAGCTATGCAGCACCACCAGAGGGAATAAAAAAAGATCTTGAATGTAGTGAACACACTTGTCAAATAGTGGAGAGCAGAGTTAAACATGGGCCTGAAACTGAAACTGAAACTGGTGCTGAAGGAAGCAATGCCTTCATATTGCACACAATGCTACTTGCAAGCTGTATCATTATTAATAATCATCATTATTAATATGATTTTCAAAGAACTGCAAGTGAGCAGGTAAGTATTTCCTAAAGTAGTGGCTCTCCAATGGAGGAATTTCTTAACCAACTGATAAAGGGATATAACTACATCTAAGAGCACTGGTGGCTACTTCAATGAATACATTCTTAAGTTTTCTCTTTTCTTACACATAAAAAGTACACAAACCCCAACCTGATCTTCATGCGAAAGTAAGGAAACAAACCCTGACAACTTACTTTGTTCTAGTAATGACAGACTCAAGTGTTTTAAATTCTGTTTTCTTGCCTTTCTGGGAACAGACCATGGATCGCTGGACAGCTACGAGCTCTCCATTTACATCTCGAAACTGCAATCGAATCTGAGCTCGAACGTCTGTTTCATTGGCAACCTTCAGCAGAAACAAAATACTGAGTAAGGGCAACTCTTCTCAATGTCCACATGAAAACTGGACATTCCAGCTGTGGATAACGTTCCGATGTTCCCCAGCTCCCTGTTTTTCCTGAAGCCGACACAGTCAGCTCACGTCTGCTTAGAACTTGAGCATCCTGTCTCCATCACAAACCTGAGTGCAGTGAAGTATTTTACGTAGGAATATACACACATTCAATCTAATTACTATGACTTTTACCTTTGGATCGTGAACAAACGAGCTTCCTTTAGTGCCAGGAGGAAAATCTCCAGTGGATATGTATTTAAGACATTCAATGATAGTCTGTGAAAACACAAATAAGTATATAGTCATAATGGCAATTAAGAGTGAACAAAATGGACTGCAGGCAAAACCACCCAAATACTTACAAATGAGTTAAATATGCAAAGAGAAATATGAAACAACATTCTATTTCTTGAGTATCATGAGAATATGGTCCTTTGCAAACTTTTAATCAGGACTTGGGTCAATTTCCTATGAAAATATCAAGCAGTGTCTGCAAAACCCAGGCATGAAAGCAATCTCGAATAATGCTAAACACAGTATTTGCAGTGAACAGCAAGATTTTTGCAGTATCATTAATATCTTGCTGTAGAGATCGCTATTTGCATTGAGGCCTTTTAGACCTATTTACAGTTCAAATCCATACATCGCATAGCATACATCACATACATATGCTAAGCCTTACCGTTTTCCCTGCACCATTTGGTCCCACTAAAATAGTTAATGGATTAAAAAAGCTGATAATTTGTTTGTCCTTATCCTCCACACCAAAACTCCTCACTCCAAGGATACTCATTTTCTCAATCCGCGACATTTCTATGGCACTTCCACTCCTCTAGGGTGAATGGTAAAAATCCTGCAAAATAGAACTTTGTGAGAAGTGCAGAAGGCAAAAATCACAGCGGTTCACTGAAAGCGGACATCTGTGCAAGCATGAAATCTTATGAGTGTCTTTAAAATCACAGCTAAGACTCTTCAGTAATGGCTCAAGTAACAGGTAAGGCAAAACTCCTGTTTTGTTTTCCCCAGAGAAGCTGTGGCTGCCCCATCCCTGGCAGTGCTCAAGGCCAGGCTGGACACAGGGGCTTGGAGCACCCTGCTCCAGTGGAAGGTGTCCCTGCCCATAGCACGGGTTGGAGCTGGAGGAGCTTTTAGGTCCCCTCTAACCCAAACCAGGCTGGCATTCTGTGATTTGTTTTACCCTGGGAAGCTAACCAACTCCAAGTTATGAGAAGTGCCATGCTATCCATCGCTAAATCAAGAACAGTGGCCAAAAATGAGCCTTTACCCCACATCACAAAAGCCACACTCGGGCTTTCAGCATGCCCCAAACACAACAGAGGCCGCAGCATTTATCCTCTTCAAAAGTGCACTGCAGCACCGCAACGCTGCGAGAGCTTCGCCACAGCCCCTGTTTCCCACAGGGCCGCATCCAAACTCCCATGGGACACCCGGATCACCTCCGTCCCGACCCGCGGGTGGGGGGAGCCGCCGGAGCCGACTCCCACCCTAAAGCCGCCCCTCACCGCGGCGCGCACGTGCGTCCCAAGCCCCCCTTCGAGTGCATGGCGACGCGCTCCGAAAGGCCGCGGGAGCGCCGCTCGGCGCCCACGCTGCGCCCCGACGGCTCCCCCCGGCGCCGCCGCCTCCCGAGCCCCCGCCAGGCCAAGGCTGCGGTCGGAGGCACCGGGCGGAAACGGGCAGAGGCGGCAGCGGGAGTTCCCCGCCCGGAGCCCGCTGCAGCGCGGGGGGGGGGGGGAACCGGGACGTTTCCCACGGAGTGGCGATGGCACTGCCTCGGTGGGAGCGCCCCCCCCCCCGAACCCTTTAATACCCCCCCCAAAGCCCCCGGCCCCGGCACCTCCGCTCCGCGCCGCTGTCCCGCGCTCCCCAGCAGCCACCGCGGCCGCTGCCGCCCCGCCCCGGCTCAGGACCGCCCCTCGCTGCTGGTGTCCCGGCCCCGCTCTCCGGACCGTTCGTTTTCGCTTCTCGGTGTGGCGCGTGGGATGAGCGGTGACTGAGGGAGGATGGAGGACCCTCGGTCCAGCTCGGCCCTTCTGCGCCTTGAATCCCAGCCTGGTTTGGGTTGAAGGGACCTTAACGCTCCTCCAGCTCCAACCCCTGCCACGGGCAGGGACCCCTTCCACTGGAGCAGGGTGCTCCAAGCCCCTGTGTCCAATCTGGCCTTGAGCACTGCCAGGGATGGGGCAGCCACAGCTTCTCTGGGCACCCTGTGCCAGCGCCTCAGCACCCTCACAGGGAAGAGCTTCTGCCTAAGAGGTCATCTCAGTCTCCCCTCTGGCAGGTTAAAGCCATTCCCCTGTCCTGTCCCTACATCCCTTGTCCAAAGCCCCTCTCCAGGTTTCCTGCAGCCCCTTTAGGCACTGGAGGTGCTCTAAAGTCTCCCCTTCAGGAGCCTTCTCCAGGCTGCCCCAGCCCAGCTCCCTCAGCCTGGCTCCAGAGCCGAGCTGCTCCAGCCCTTGCAGCATCTCCGTGGCCTCCTCTGGACTCTCCAACAGCGAGCACTTTCATTAAAACCACAAAACTACTATAAAGTTATCATTCAAGAGGATTTAAAACCAATGTTCTCAGCCTGCTGCTGCAGCTCCGTGTTCCCGCAGTGCAGCTATGGCAGCTCTGGCACTGGAAAACTCCAGCTGGCTTCAGCTCCAGCCCTCACCCTCGGAGCAGAGAGGTCGCCTGTTGGAAGACAAATCCCATAGCCTCATCATCAAACAGAGCCGAATGACAGTGGATCATCCCCCAGACAAGGCCTCTTGTGCCGATAGGCTGATGAAGGGATGACGAGATCTGGCGGCAACTGAGTTGTGGGGAGCATGAGGCTGTACCACTGAGCCCTGCTTTCAAGGCAAATGTATAGATCCCCGCAGGAATCCAGCTCATTGCTTCTGCCTCAGAAACCACATTTCCGATGCTGGCTTTGATATCCACTCATTCTGCCCATTGTGCACTGAATCAGAGCCAGAATGGGACTGATGACCAGCATGCAAAAAGGTGGCACAGCACCATTGGAGCTGCCACAGCTGCCTGGTGGGCTCTGGCAATGCCAGAGCTGTTGTCAGTGGTGTGTGCTCTAGTTTTTCCAGCAATAGGATGAGTCCTTGGGGCTGTGGGTTAGCGGTGGTTCACCATGACGCTGTTGGTAGTGTGTGATACACCCCTCTCTCAGTGACAGATGAGAGTCAGGAAATGGTTTACAAATCTGAGGTGTTTTTTGATCTGGTAATTCACCTTCCTTGGTAGGAAATCTACAGCACAAACTGCAGAAATTCCACATCAGCCTCAGTGCAGGAAGAGAATGTAGTCATGTATCTGTATGATTCCTCCACTTAGGTTTAATTTGAGGGGAACTTTCCTTTCAATCCATATGAAAAAGTAGAGAAAGAATGACTAAGTAAGTGGTATAAGGCACCTTTGAAGTTAACATCTTAGCAGGACTCAAGAAGTGCTGTTAGAATATATGAGATGTGTGAGGACCCTCTGCCACATCCCCCTCGCAGCGGCTGTGAAGCATGAGCATTGTACTTCAGCTTCTTATTGCAGCAATTAATATGGGCCCTTGTGATCGCTCAAATACCATTCTGATGCATGGAGTGTCCAACCCAGGCATGTGGCCTCCCATCCAGTAGAAATGTTTTACTTCATGGCATATAGTATTCTTTTCCATGTTTTCCACCTGCCTTCAAAGGTTGCTGGAAACGGAATATAAGCTATTTGTAAAGAAACAGTGTTGCCTTCTTTTTATTTGCTCATGAGTTTCTTCCAATGTCTCTTGTGGACTGAGAGTTGCCTTGCTCAAAGGGGAATGGTGTTGGACTTACCCAAACATGAAACTCAATCACAGCAGCTTTTCACATGAAATGCAAACAGCTTCTGTTGTTCCACAGATGGCTCAGTGGCAGCTGACCAAAGCCACTGCATGCTTCTAGGTGAGTGATCCCAGCAATTGCTACAAGCTGGAAAAGAAGCCATTTCCTGATTAAATTAGAACAAAATTAGAAAGCATTCGGAAATGCCTCCTATGTGCATCTGGAGGGAGACTGCTAAATAATGGAGTTGAAACTCCGTGTCTGACGGACAAGATACTTGCACTCATCTGGGAGATGAAACCATATCGATCTCATTTGTCTCTGCTGAAGTTGGGCACATGGCATTTTACTGGGAGACACTTATCCTATGTTCCCTTCATGCATTTTTTCCATTCTACTCCCACGTGCCTTCCATAATGTCACAGCTCGCTCTTCATACAAATTCTGCCAGACTCATTGGTAATGTCATCCGAAGAACCGCCACGGTTCTACCCATGGGTGATGGACAGAAGTCTTCTGTTATTAAAAATCACGTGCCTCTTGCTTCTCTCCCAGGCCATACCAAGTGATGTCACCATGGGTGTGACCAGTTTTGGGGCAAAATCTGTCATTATTTCAAAACCGAGTGGGATGGTGCTGATGATTCACGTGCTGGTGAAAGCCCTGAGGGATTAATTATTTGCCAATATAGCAAGAAACGTTTGCTCCTTCAATTCTTGTTGACTAGAACAAAATATAAACTCCATTGGAATATCATATGATATGAACTAGGTATGATATAAACTAATGTCTATACTAATTCCTAATAAACTTCCACTGTTTGTGAAATGTAACAAAATGCTTGCTTTATAGCCATGCTATGAAACATGGCAATGCTTGTTTGGCTATGAACCAAGCATTTTCCATGTGGGAAGGGGAAACCTTTCAGAAGACCTGCGTTTCTTCTGCCTGGTTTATCACAGGTGCTTTTTATCTCTTTCCATACATGGTCAAGCAACAGCCTCTCTTCCTCAGCATCCTGTCACTAAGAGTGGTCAGACGCTGATTTCTAGGGAGGAATGCCAGTTTGTGTTGTGTTATTCCTTGTGTGCTCTTCCAGTGTGCAAATGTTTTTGGCTGGGGGCCTCTTACGGTTCTCTGGATATGCTCTGACAATAGATGCTCTACGAGCCTGGTGTTAAAAGCTTTTTTGGGGGCTTTTTCAGTTAGAATCAAAAGATTCAACGGGGTGAGAAGAGTCACCTGGTTTTCCATAGCCATCTGCTTGAGAATCAAGAAACACAGGAGCCCTTGAGCAATCGGCTTGCAGAATGTTCACATAACCCTATGCAATCAAATAATTAATTGCTCAGTACATAATTTGATGAACAGATCCCTATGAGTCTTGTTAAAACCACTGCTAAACAGTTAGATATTCCTTTGCTATTCAAATACCTGTTTGATTAGAATCAAAAGATTCTAACTGATGGTTCAATAAAAAAAAAAGGTTTTCTTAACTTGTAGGCATTCTCCTCTGGTTGTATTTTAGGACAAGAATAGATATTTGAATAGCAAAGGTATATCTAACTGTTTAGCAGTGATTTTAACAAGACTCATAGGGATCTGTTCATCAAATTATGTACTGAGCAATTAATTATTTGATTGCATAGGGTTATTTGCAACATTCTGCAACCAATTGCTCAAGGGCTCCTGTGTTTCTTGATTCTCAAGCAGATGGCTATGGAAAACCAGGTGACTCTTCTCACCCCGTTGAATGATTGGTCTGATTTTGCTGGAAAATTATAACCTTTTAATGAGCAACCTTTGCCCTCTCACAAGCCCTTTCCAGGCCTCTGAAGGGAGTTTTTAACCATTTATAGGCACTTCAGTATTTTTCAGTAGATATTTTCCACTAACGTTAAAGGACAAGTCCGGATGCCAGGACTGCTAATTTCTGCCATTAGTGCCCATCATACTTTTGCTATTTGTCTGTGGCTAGTTAAACACGTTTGCCTCAGCTTTATATTATATACTGAATTGAACAGAAGAGTGAGGGTGAAGGAGGAAGGCTAAAGGGGTCAAACTGGTTAAGTGGTGTTAGGGTCTGTGATGCCTAAGAGCTTATTATTTTTTACTATACCTAGAACCACAGTTCATATTAGAAAATCCTTTGGAACAAAGGATGTCCTATTACTGAGTGGAATGGAAGAACTATTTAGGTTTCCAGATCTCCATCTACCTGATTGTGTGATGCAGAAATAAGAATAGAACCACATAAGGATGTGTGTTATAGAAGGAATGCTCCTATTTCCTGTGATGAGCTTTTGATACCATGTACAAAAATGATATCTTCTATCTACAAAGGTATTTTCCCTTATTTGATGTCAGAGGGAAGGAAACCCCCAACCTGTCCCCACTGAGGCATCCATCCCACAGTGCCTGTACTAATTCAGACGGTGTTCTTGTGCCTTTTCCTATATGAGAAAACTTTCCCATTGATTTAATATTCAAGGTGTACATGGGTATATATAGGCAGCTTGTGGTGTTAAACTGGCATAAATCAATCCTAGCTTTCCTGGAAGCGAACATGCTGTTGCTCTTTATCTTCTTATTGAGCGCCTTCTTCGCTGACTCAATGGGAAGTGCGACAGAAGAATTTCTAGTAAACTTCAAAGATTTAGTGGATCTGGCAGACAAGAAGGTGGGTCATTGCCTTTTCTTCTTCATTTTCTACTGTGTTTTTAATGGAAGCCTAAAATCAAGCCTCGGCTAGTTTCAGCTTAGGTTGCGTGTCCTATTTTGTTTGTTCGACTTGAGATGCTGAAGGCACTGCGTGTCAGCCTCTCTTCAGAAGCTGGTGCTGCAATTGTTTCCCCAAAGGAAGTTCAGAAATAGAAAACCTGATGGAGACGATATGCAGTTAGGTAGAGATGCTTAACAATGCGGCAGTCACTTCAAAGAGAATTACCTTCTAACACTGTTTTCTGCTTTAAAATTTTAGGGCTTTCTTCCAGTACCTGCCAAGAAATTTCAGGTAAGGATTTTAAAGCTTCTTTATTACTTCCTGTGGAAAACAGTGATGCTTTGCAGCAGAACTTAAGAACGAGCTAGGCTACTACAAGAGACTGAATCTCACAACAAGGGAATACACGTGCTAAGAGTATATTCATCAGTATATTCGTCATTCTACCAAATTTAGTGAATTTCCTTGTATGTAAAAAGTTATGGAAATAAAGAACTGATTCTGAGACTTGGTCATGCTCCTGCTGATGGCAATCTCAGGAGCTCTTGCAGAAAGCTTAATACTGAGGCTGTTCTTGACATTACTATATGAGATGAAGACCCTGCATATGACCTGTTGTCATTTAGAACAGAGATAGTTGAATACAGTTGGTGCTGCAAACACTGACATGTTCTTACCTCTTGGCAAACAGATGAGTGTTGTAAAGCATCGTGCAGTTTGTCTCTGAAGGAAGCAATCTGCAGGCACGTTATCGCACACAGCCCTGTTAATCAGTGGTTTTCAGCCTGTGGTCTGCAGATTTCTCAGGCTCTGTGAAGTGAGAAAGGGTTCATGAAAAATAAGGAAGAGCAAGCACTCTGTTGCTGGGAGGCTTTATCTTTAGAGGAATGTTTAGAGTTTGCAACTTTAAAGAGGGTGAAGAACAGACTTCAGAGACAGAAGAGCACAGAGTTTCTGTCCTGCGTGGAGACAGTGGCTGTGAAAGGCAATTAGCAGATGTAATCTTTTCAGTGTGATTTTGATGAATCACTGCAACCCCAATGGATTTTAATACTCTTACAACTCTTTGCCCTGTTTTCCCTTTCTATTGTTGGGGGTGTTTTTTTGGTGCTACATGCATTTTCCTCTCCTCCTATAGAATTTTCATCAAATTCCAGAAAACACAGGAAAGTCATAGGAATCTTAGAATCAGACTGGTTTGGGTTGGAAGGGGCTTAAAGCTCATCCACTTCCACTCCCTACCATGGGCAGGGACACATTCCACTAGAACAGGTTGCTTCATGTACCTTTTTCCCTAATTGTGCAGAACTAGTGTAGACACTGAGTAATTGCTGTTTCTGCTGTGCAAGCAGATAGTTATTGAATTGAATGAAAGATAAAATCTAACTCACCTGATGCTGCAAATAACTTTGCTATTGCTTGGTATATTTGTTTTTTAGTGCAGCCATGTTCCCTGTCACCTTAACAGAACCATGAAACAGCTGAAGCATTATGTTAATAATGATCGAATGGGAACATACTTTTCTCGGATGGAGAAAAACAAGGAGACCATAATATCAGCTTTAAGTAAATCACATACCGTAAGTTCTTTGTCTGTTATTTATAGCAATTAAATAGGTAAAAATCTGTCCTTATCATGAATGAATGGCTTATTCATTTTCAAAACATGAAATTAAACAACTCAGCAGCCTGGTCAACTAAAGCCAACAGCAAAATTGGGATGCTGTTTCCATATGCTCTCCATTTTGCAATGGTTTTATAGAAAACACTTGCCTGCATAGAGTCCAGATGGAAGTTATGGATTTCTAAAAGATGCATCACCCTTCAACAAATCCTAACTTGTCGTTAGCCAGGAGATGAATAAGAAAAGGCCCTAAGCCACATCTCACTAAGCAGAGTCAGCCAGGAAGCGGCATGCCCGCCACTCAAAAGTCTTCTCTTTGCTCATTCACAAAGATCTCTCATTCCTTCTGATTAGGTATCACCTAGCTGTGGTTGAATAATGCAGCCACAGCTCTTCAGCAATATGCTCTTTTTGTTCTCTCCCTTATTACCACTATTACCTGTTGGTATTATTCTTCTTCTAGAAACTCAAGAAGGACGGTGACTGTGTGATAAAAGAGGTGACCCTGCACAACGTCCTGCAGCACTACAGGAGGTTCTTTCAGAGGTTTCACGAGCACTGCTAGAAGCCCTGCTGATGAGTGATGCCATCCCAGCAGGTTCGAGGTGCCTCTTACCCAACACTATAGCCAGTTCTGCTGGAATCCTGCAAAGCTGCCACTGAGCGCTTACAGCCCAGAGTCAATGTGAGTGTTTTATGTGTGTCTCATCAGCTATTTATGTCTTATTGCAGGTATTAATGTATTTATTTAATTTATAGAGAGCTTTTATATTTGTACAGAGCTCGAATGTTCAAACTGACCGTTAATAAAAGAACTTAAAATTATTCCATTGTGGGTTTCGTGCACCATGATGATTAGATTATATGTTGAGGCTTGAATAAAATTGAGAGTGAAATGAAAAAGTACAGACTGGGAGGCAGGTCCATTGCTCTCCTGCAGACGTTTAGGAAATTGGCAGAATCTTCATTATCTGAAGATAGGAAGGAAAAAAGGAGAAAAAGCTCTTTAAATATGAGCAGAATTAAGTTTAAAACCAGGGTGTTTTCCTGAAGTTCTGTGACAGAGCTGTAGCAGTACCTGCCTGAGATGCATTATTTATTTATGTATATGAGATCAAGATTAAATATCTAAGATAAAAAGATGAAATATCTATTTATCATAATATCATATTTATGGTCTAAGATTAAATACCTTTATTTGTTTAGAATTTTTTATTTAGAACTTCCTGCTAAAAGCTCATCTCAGTCTCCCCTCTGGCAGTTAAAGCCATTCCCCCTGGCCTGTCCCTCCAGGCCCTTGTCCAAAGCCCCTCTCCAGGTTTCCTGGAGCCCCTTTAGGCACTGGAGCTGCTCTCAGGTCTCCCCTTCAGGAGCCTTCTCTTCTCCAGGCTGACCCAGCCCAGCTCTCTCAGCCTGTCTAAACCACATTACAAGTGTCTGCAACAATATGATGTACCTATGTGTGGGGAGGATATTGCTCCCCCATGGCAAGCTAAGCATCAGAAGGTGAGCAGAGACAAATGCTGCTGATTGCTTAACAGACCACACTGGAGCTGAATTAACTAATTAAGCAGAAGAGATCTCTCATTATAGCATATTTAAATGCAGCCTTGTGTAAGCTCAACTCACACCTACAAGTGTCTTCTTTCACTGTTCCTTCGGATGCCCCATCCCTGGCAGTTTTCAAGGCCAGGTTGGACACAGAGGCTTGGAGCAAGCTGCTCCAGTGGAGGAGCTTTAAGGTCCCTTCCAACCCAAACCATCCTGTGATTCTCTGATTACCTGGCAGTGGGTCCATCCCTGCAGGGCAGAGCACAGGGAAATCTGTTTTCTTTCAGTTTTGCTCTTCTGGAAGCATTTTACTTTCTGCATTAGTACAGGTTAGCAGAGTTTGGGGCACCTGTAATTCTCATTTCATGCTATCAGCTCCTCAGGAGGACTAGTGCCAGGATTGTAAGACAATTTAGAGTCCTCGTGAGCATTTAAAAACGCCTGGAGTGGGAGAAATGAGTTCTTGGTGTGCTGCCAATATGGTGCATCATGTTTGCCACCTGGCCAACCTAGGGAGAAGTCATTTCAGAAGAGAAAGGAAAGGTGCGGTGTCAAACCAGAGTCATGAAGGCACATGAATAACGTTCTTAGGAGTGCCGGGAGGGAGGAAAAGGCTGCGCATCTAAAGGCAGAGGAAGTTACGGGGCTGGCAGTGCAACCTTCTATTTATACTAGGATAGAATAGAAACAAGGGCTGGTTTCTCCATCAAGTCACCTGCATATCTCTGGGCATTGGGCTGGATCCAGCTCAGGAGAAAGCAAGCCCAGCAGTCCTGAGCAGCTCTGCTTTCCCAGGAGCAGAGCGAAGAGCTGGTCAGGAGGGGTTCCCACAAACCGTGGCTGCAGCTTTTTATGTGGCCAAGTACATGGCATCTGCTGCAGCAGAGATGCTAGTGCTCAGGTGGGACATTGCAGCCACTTCAGAGGTGCTCAGGAAACACAGCTAATGAGCTGTAACATTTACTGCTGATGTTAACTGATGAAATGGAGTTTCCATGTGTGAGCTTGCTTTAGTCAAAAGCTGCCCATTTATTAAGGAGGATAAAAAACCAAGATACGGTCTCCAAAGCTGCATGATCTCCTTGTACATCTACCCTGCCCTTTCAGATAAGGGAGGAAAAGGACACAAACGTCACTCTGCCCTAGGGCTGAATTTACCCCCCTCATTTACCACCAAAACACCCACACACTGTTTCATGTGTGCCCCCTCAACAGCACCCATGGGCTGTACACCCTGGTCAGCAGCACTGTGGCACCAGAGGATTCTCCTCGGATCCCCATCAGACCCCCCTTTGGACACCTTTCGGACCCCCTCTTGCTCCCTAGACCTCAGAACAGGCAAGGAAAGGGGTTAGGATCACAGAGCACCCCAGTGTTACCTGCTCCTGCAGTGTGGCTCTGAATGATTCCTTCACCTCCCCTGGGAGCTGTCCCAGCGGAGGGCATAGGTAGCTCTGAGCTGTCTGCAGGGATAAGACAGTCTGGGAAATGAAGCCTGTTCTCTGATTCCCAGAAATACCCATTTTCTTACTCCTGGCAGCTGGAGAGCCACAAGCTACTGCACCACATCCATGCTGCACTTCGCACTGGCACCAGCGAAGAGACCTTATCTGGCCATTGGATCTTCATTCTTATCTAGATGAAGGAGCAAAACCAGCTACTGCAAGCAGTTGCAGCTTCCAGCTAATGATGCCAGCAAACAGATATGTAGGCACCAGTAGCAAACGGTAGCTCGCTGGTTCCTGTGGGCTACTTCAGGTCACCTCCTCCGGGCACCACAGTGCTTTGAGCTGCTGTGGTTTATGCAAGGGCTTCACGGCACTGCAACAGCCGGGGATCAAAGCTGTGCTGGGCAGGAAGCACTGAGCAGCTCCCACAGCTTCCCCAGTGCTGGCTGAGGTCCTGCAGCACTTCAAAACCAAGCTGTCCACAGAGGTCTGCCGTGATGGGGTCACACCTCAGCCTGGCTGGCAGGTACAGCCCAGGGGCCAGCCAAAGGAGAGGGGGCTTTGCCGAAAAGTCAATGTGAGTTTGACCAAAAGAAACAAGCAGTAAAACACCAAACCCACAGTGGGCTGGGAGGGGGGCATATTTTCAGCTGCATGGCTTGGAGCATCCTGGTCTGGTGGAAGGTGTCCCTGCCCATGACAGGGGGCTGGAACTGGATGAGCTTTGAAGTCCCTTCCAACACATACCATTCCATGACTCTATGATGATTCTGACTTACAAATTCAGCCTAAGGGTGACAGGCAGGTTCTATGCAGAGCTCCCAGCAACACACTGGTACAGAGTCAGTGTTCCTGCAAGGATACAATCCTTGCAGTAACCACATGATAGGAGACCTCTACGGATAAGCACGCAGTGTAAAACAAAACCCTATTCCTGTTAGGGATGACAAATGCACGTGGTGAAGCAGGCAGCAATCAGTTTTCAGATTAGCTTGAGCTAAGCCACATAACCACTACTGACTTTTGACTGCCCTAATTCAAAGTACTGAGATATTGAGGAGCTTACTCATCACTGCTGTGGCATGAGGCTGGGGGCATTGAGCCATACAGAGTGGAGCCAGTGGGTCTGCTCCTTCCCAGGAGAAACAGGGCTGGATTCCTGCTGCCCTCACAGGAGCCCACCGGCAGAAAGCCAGGATAGCGCTTTTTGATCAGTGACACTATTCTCCTGGAAAAGACATCAAAAAGGACTTCTTCCAGCTTCCAGGAAGGAGGGAAGCTTGAGTCACTGAGTTAGCTAATTTGGTTAGATAACATCGTAACACTTTGGATGAATTAAGATTTTAGATGTGACCCCCGTGAACCCAATGGGCTTCCCCCCTCCTAGCACAAAATTAACTCCCTGGCCCCTGCTGTGCCCACGGGGTCTGAGCTGACACACTCAGGGCACCCTGCATCCCTCCTTCACACCTGAAAGGAGCCCCTTCACCATGCCCATCACCAGGGCCACCCTTCCACTCCAGCACATGCTCCAGGGCACTAGGTTATCCTGCTGAAAATGAATTAATTCTTATGCAATACCTGCATTTTGACCACACTTTGACACAAAGTGTTGCATAAACATCACATTCCCTTTCTAGGCAGTGGTCCACACGTTTTCCATGGCATATATTATTTTACTTACACCACAGCCTTTTTCCTATTGCCTATCAGAAGATCAGATACTGTTATCAGAGAAACTCTGAGTTCTAGAGAAGTGCCGTGGAGATGACAAGTGCTTGGTCATGCTTGGGGTCTTTCCATGTATTAGTGTTTGAAAATGGAAAGGCCACATCCTTATATGTTTATTGCTTACTTCTGCGGAAACGCAGACCGGGTAAGGAGCGTGTCTCAAGGTTAAACCCCAGATTTACTGGAACCTCTCTCTTCCAGAAAATCTCAACAAATGGCTTTTCCCTATCAGCTTCAAAAATCAACCGAAACGGTTATTTTCCTGTAGAGAGACCATAAAATGGGAGAAGAGTGGTCCAGAGCCACTTCAGGGTTCTCTGAGCGCATCAGGATGAAGATCCATCTCTACCTTCTTTTACTGGCTGCAGGCATCTCTGCTGCTTCCGATGTGAGCAGCACGGCTGAATTACTGACATTATTGCAGCAAATGAACGAGTCAATGGCTAAGGATGGTCAGGTAGGTTCCATGTCCATGATTCTAATTTAAAATCTGACATACTGAATCCTCCTGCTCTTGACTAGTTAACCTTTTTGAAAGTCTATTTATATGACATTTTACTTACATTCATGTAATGAAGATGATATTTAAAAGGCTTAATTAGTATATTCTTTTTCAGAATCTGAGAATTGAAACTCCAGATGACATAAATGTAAGTAAACCTCCTTTCTTTTAAGCAAAATTAACTTTTTCATAGATCTAGCCACTGGAAATTGAGATAGCTTTAAAATTGCTACCTCTGTATTATACCTAAAATACTTTGTATTGAAGAGCAATGACTTTAAATGCATATGCAGAGAGCATTGTGCCATGATGTTCTCGACCAATGCACGATGCCATCTGCGTTTCTTCCCATCTTCACTGATTAGCTTTACATCTTTCACCACTTTGTTCTCCCATTACACCTCATTCTGCTCCTGCCACTGATGGTTGCGTCCTCTCCTTTTTGCCTTCTCCACGAGTTTAACTGATCTCTTACAAAGCAACCCCACACTGTCAAGTGTGACCATCATCACTCTTTCCTCTGCTTCTGTTCTGTATCCCTCAAGCCCTTTTTGTCACCTTGCCCAGACCCTGAGGTCTCAGAGATGAATGCCAACTGCCACTCTGGGGAAGAAGACCAGGGTTCCCAGGGCATGGCCATGCTTGGGATGGGACAAGGCAAACAGTGCTGTGCAATGAGAGCGCGGCCATTGTCCCCATCTCTCCCAGGACACAGATGTTGCAGAGGTTGATGTCTGGAGTAGCTTCAGGTTGTTTTCCATCTCTCATGTTCAGACAGCTCCAGCTCCTGGGGCAGAAAGCATCTGGCACCCAAACTGGACACATAAACCAGAATTATCTGCTGACATGAGCAGATGTGAGAAATCAAACTGGTCCTCAGATGGCTGCAGAGGAGATAGGACAAAGTCTTTAGATAACTTCATGGTTCGTCTGGGCATTACCCTCACAGAAACTATCATTTGGCATCTGTCTGTCTGCAGAGTAAATACATGTGCACATCTGTCAAGCCTGTTTGCCTCAGTTGTTTGCAAATACGAGTCCAAAAGTCAGTAGCAATTTGTTTGCCACCAGGCAGCTGGATGAAACCCATGATGATTTCCAATAAACTTACTGTGGTTGATGGGTACAAATCCTTGCATCTCAGCTTTGCTGCTTCTTCCATCTCAGGATGTGAACTGCATCACCACCATCTTTGAAGGAACAGAACAGCTGAAAATCTCATCTAGACATGAAGAAGTTCAGTGGGTTCTTCCAGAAGTTTGAAAGACTGAAGCAGTCCCTCACACCAAGCCTGGGAAGAGAGGTAGGAACTTGCTTCTTGTCCCCTTCCCTCGTTCTAGTCCATCTCTGAAATAAGGACTCCCATACATGATCAGCATATTTGAGGTTAAGGAAAACCATATAACTTATAAAAGTATTTCAAGATAAGAAAGCTCCAGATAATGGTTAAATACTAAATGAAATCATTTTCTTGATAAACTTTCCAGGAGAAATGTGATACGGAAAGGAAGAGTGCAACAGTATTCATGAGGAGGCTGATGACATTCATTCGAAAAGCAGCATTAAGAAATGCAAGAGCATAGAATCACAGGTTTCTGGAATTGCTGTACATATAGAAAAGCAGTTAAATGGTTACTTGTTTCAAAAGCACTCCTCCTTTATGTTAAAATGAGGCAGAGCACATCTTTGGTTTCAGTGGTGCTCTGCTGGTTAACGTTTAGCATGTAATCTCCAAAAGCATCGATGGCGAAGTGCCATTTGTATTTCTAGATGGAAATATAAACGCTTGATAAAGCAGGTTGTGCAGGGGATATGGAAGGACCTAGGCACAAACCTTTGGGTTTCTCATGAAGAGGTCACGTTAATTTCTGAACAGTCACAAGAATAATGAATACAGATGATGCCTTGGTGGATGCTTTGCACTCTGCCCAAAATCTTCCCCAAGCACTGAGAAGCATCCTGGGATTTCACTCTACCTGCAGCTCTGGCGGACCAGAAGAAATCTGGCAGCTAAAGATCTGTGAGGCATCTGAGTGCACGCCATTTACTTAGAGAATTAATGGGTCATCTAAAGCTAATGATAACTATAGAAGTGTTTAGATAGATATGAATTTATTTCTATGGTGTCAATTAAATTATAGTGAATGTTATAGATATATATTTTTGAGAAAATATTTATTCTATATTTTTACCAATTTTAATAAAGTGAATAAATGTCTCTGCCTTTTTTTCTTCCCATGAATTTCTTCCAAGCTATTCCCACACTTAAGCTAATCTAGTTACTGTAAAATCTCTGGTGGACAAAGGAATTAGATCCTCAACATGAGAAGTGTATTGCTGGAAGCTATTTCCAATGATGCACAAATTAAAAGCCAGAGATCACTGAGGTGCACATCCCTGTGATGGAGCTGAGCTGGCACATTAACAGAGCTGTTGGGGAGTCCCAGGCTGGAACATGGGGCCATGGAGACCCACGGGGCTGGCCATAGAAAAGCTTACTGGTTTCTCTCCCTCCTTTTCAACAGTTAAAATAGAAGAGAGAGAATCCAAGTATCACAGTGTTCCCAAGCTTCTGATTTCCTTTGTTTGGAATGCCTGGGCATGACATGTCCTGGTAGGGACCATTCCTAGTCCATTTTCAGGTGCATCCCAGAGACCCTCACTGAAGCATGGGTGAGAATCCTGTGCTACCAGAACACATATGCAAAAGTAAAACATTTTCTTGCCACGTCAATACTGATTTCCCCACTGTTTTCAAGAGTCATCATCTAACTTTTATGAAGGAAAAATACAGTTTTTCACAGTAGAGCTCCATAAAATGGGAGGCAAAGGGGGTGAGGGGGTGGAATGGGCAGATACTGGTGAAAGAAGGGTTAATCAGCAAAACTGTTCGAGGTTATTTGTGCAGGCATTGATCTGTAAGACTCTGGCTCTGCCTGCCCCAGCCAGAGCATCCTCCCACAGCGGAACGGGAGGAAGGCTGACAGCAGGTGGCAATAAGAGACCGGCGATACAAGATGTAAACCTCCAAACCCTCTTCCCTCGCCGCTTCTCGGAAGCCAGCCTCTTCCTTTAGACAGGCTGTGAACTCCAAACTGGGTGAGCCTTTTGCCTCAGGTGTAATTGGAGCAGGAAGGAGCCATTGACTAGGAAACAAACCGTCATTAGCATAATGAGTGCAACCCCTAGGTGCAGTCAGCAGCGTGACAGCTAAATACAGGCTCAGGAACACTTACTGTAAAGATCCCAGCTCAGATTTCGTGGGTCCAGCGCCTGCACTTCAGAATGGCCCAGAGGTGGAGAATAGGCAAGGTCTGACCAGTGCCAGTGGGACAAGGCTATGGGGAACACCACAGGGATGGCAATGAGAAATGGGTGAGGAATCGAAAGGGTTGTGCTAAACCTGCCTGTGATGGAGGAAACAACCCCCTGTCCATCACCTCCATGAATCAAACCAGGGCCGGTCCAGTGCCACCAAGAACTCTTCAATGTTAAAGCTGCCTGGCACTCACTGTGCCCCTGATGCCACCTCAGCTACCAGCCCCCCAGCCCACTTGGGTCTGTCTTCCTGGGACCCCGCTCCAGCACCGGCTGATGGCTGCACGGCGATTCAAAAGGTGATTTCTTGTTGTGAAACGAAGACCGGGGTTCACAGCCTGGTTTGGGTTGAAGGGACCTTAAAGCTCCTCCGGCTCTAACCCCTGCCACGGACAGGGACCCCTTCCACTACAGCAGCTTGCTCCAAGCCCTGTGTCCAACCTGGCCTTGAGCACTGCCAGGGATGGGGCAGCCACAGCTCCTCTGGGCACCCTGTCCCTGTGTCCCGACGCTCTCGCAGTCTGCTGCCGGTTTTGGGTTGTTTTGGGGTGGTTTCGGCTCTCCACGCGCTCCGGAGGGGATGGGGAGCTCCCCCTCGCGGCCGCGGCTGGCACTGCGGATTCCCGGAAGCGCCTCACGCGGCCCGCGCCGCTCCTTCTGCGGGAAACCGAAACCAGGCGGCGCGACGTGAAGCGTGAACAGAGCCCGAACGGGAAGGGGGGGAAGGGAAGGAAGAATGGGGGAAAAGCAGGAAAAAAAGAAAAAAAAAGAAAAAAAAGAAAAAATAAAAAAGTGAGGAAAAAAAGGAAAAAAGGGGGTGGGAAGACAAAGCTGGGAAAAAGGGCAGGGAAAGGGGAAAGAAAGGAAAAAAAAAGGTGAAGAAAAAGGGATAAAGGTCCCAGACTTGACTCTTGCTGATGTAAGTTATTATTGTCATGAAGCCAGGCTTGCTTCTTACAGGCTGTGTCTGCACCGAGGTGGCTGCAGCTGCGTCAAGGTTAATGGCCAATAAATAAGAATAAAGCCTAGGGAATAAGGCTGGGCTGGTTTGGCATCTGTTGCCTTCAGCACATCATTGGCACTAGTGCTGTTGCCATTGTATGAGGTACTTGGGACCCACCTGGCTCCCCCCAGAGCCTGGGACAGCATGGCCGGAGCTCCCATCCCTGTCTTGGTGGGTTGGTGGGACAACAAGCTGCCCTCCCAGCACATCCCTACCTTCGCTGTCCCATCCCTCAGTCTCCTAATGGTGCTACCATGACAAGCCCAACAACGCTTTGCAGCATCTGTAAGAGCTTCCTTTTTGGCAGCCCTGTTGCATGGGGATGGGATGTAGCATTCCAAACAAAGCAGGGCTATTGATGTTCTTCCTGAGGTGGAGCAGAGGTGAAACACTCCCAGGTCACCTTTTCCTGGAGAACTGCAGTATTTCCCCAAGGTCTCCCTGCCTCCATGCTCCAAGTACTCTAGTCCGCTGGAGCTGCCAGGTTTGGCTGGTAGGCAAGAGCAGGGTGCAGGCAGGAGCAGGGTGCAGGCAGAAACACGCAGAAGCCTCAGTGACCTCCAGCCTGGGCAAGCTGGAACTTGCTGGAGGCTCAGCACCACGCTGCCATGGGCAGCCCCTCTTCTTCCCCTGTGAATTTCAGCACCTTTTCCCATCAGCCCAGAATCCCACCCTGCGAGGAGCCGGACACGAGGCACAACCAACCTTCCCGCAGGCTGCGGCTCCCTTTGGCTTAATGCCTGCTCTTCAGGTGGCTGGTTGGGCAGGCGCACTCATTAAGACCTTCAGAGGGGTACTCTAAAGGCATAGAAATATACACATAACTTTTAATACACAACTCACCTTTCTTGTATTGATGTGAGCCCCAGCTGCAGTGGCGGGACTTCAGTGCTGGAAAATGAATGGATGCCTCATTCATCTTCGCACGGGTTAGCTGCAGGGATGCCAGGGTCCTGGGACACCATGAGTCAGCATGGCCCCACTGGGAGGGGAGGAAGAGGAGGAGGACTATGATATAACCACTGGCTCCAATGGCCCCCACAAGCTCCCAGGACTGACTGAGTCTCTCTGACCTTTAATAGGAGGCTCAGGCTGCTGTAGGGCTGCACCCTCATCAGGCCAACTCCCCCCAGCTGCCAGGTGCCTGCAGCTCCCAGGGTTTTCCTTGGCAAACAGTTCTGGAAAGCTCTGCATCCTCCTGCAAGGTTGAGAGAACAGTGAGGGGCTGGGGAATTCCAGGGACACGAGTCAAGGTCTTAGGATTTCCTTTCTTTCCCACCAAATCAAGCACAGAATCTCATTTGGGTTCAGTCTAAACCTGCACCGTGCCATCGATGGAGAGAGCTGCGTTGATCTGGGATCCTGGGATAGGTCCTTCTAATTCCAGGAAACTGTAAGCCGCCCATCCCAGGATGCATTTATTGTAGCCTGTGGATCAGAGCGCTGACTGGTATTACATCATGCTCTCTGGGCAGGCTTTCAACAGTTCTGACATTATTTATTCCCCTGCATGTGCTTCATCCGAGCTTCCTTTTTCTAACAGAGGCATTTATAGGAAATGGAAAGAGCTTGCAGGGAGCCCTGCTGCGAGTCCTGTGCTGCCGGGAGCGGCCAGTCTGTGCTGTTAGCCAGTGCAGGCTTTAAGGCTGATGCTTCACCTCTGCTCCTTCAACGTCTGCTCTGCATTAACCCCTCTCATGCTGCCTGCCCGGAGGTGACCTGGGGCATGATACTGTGACAGTCCCTTAGCGGGGAACCGTGGCATTCTTCTGGTGACAGTGAATGCTTTGGCATCCCTGGTGGTGCTCGAGGCCGGGCTGGGCAGAGCTTTGGGCAAGTGGTCTAGTGTTAAGGATACCCACGGCAGGGGGTTGGAACTGGATGATCTTAAGGCCCTTTCCACCCCAAACCATGATTCTATAAGGCTCCACACCCATTTAATGTCCATTTAGCAGCCCCCAAAGGAATTGTTTCTGAGTTTGACAGGGAAAAGGGAGGAAGGCAAGTGGGGAGAAAATGAGACAGAATTTGCATCAGAGCAGGCTCCTGTTAAAACAGGTAAAAAGGAGGAACGGCCCCCGCAGAGGGGGTTTGAGAGGACAGTTGAGGGCTGGTGGGCATGAGGGAGCATACTCCCATGCAGCGACGGGAGGAAGCAGCCGGGGCCACGAGGAAGCAGATAAGAGGCTCTCTCTTGCCATGCTCCCGTTCTTCCCCTCCATGAGCCCCTCCTGCACCCTGTGCTTTTTCACTCCCTGCACCCAAATGCTACCTGGGCACGCAGAGCTGGGGCTCTGCTCCCTCCTGGGGCTCGCTGCCAGTCCCCAGAGCAGCTTCCTATGGCAATCCCTGTCCCCATCTCTCCATGTCTCCATCTTCCCATCCTCACCTCTTCCCATCTCCCCATTGCCAGAGCAGGGATTCCCCACTTAAGAGCTTCTCCCTTGGCTGGATTCAGAATCGTGGGAAGGGAGAATCTTCAAAGCAGAGACTGCCATCAACACAAGGTGAAATACTCAAGATCTTTCCCTCAAGACGCCTTAAGGATTTATCACCCGAGGGACATCTGCCCCATCCACGCCTCATGCATAGCACTGGGAGAGCACAGGGCCTGTGCACTGACTGCTGCATGATACGTGCCCTAAACAAGGTGCTATGGGGTAGTCCTGTCCTGCTGCACACACAGGGGCTCCTGCAGCATCACCTTCCATGGGGAAAGGGCACCTTACCTCTTGCTGAGCTTGGAAGGGAGCCTGGGATGGACAGTTATCAGAAAGCTGATGGACTTTTACACTAGTGCTCTGCTTACCTGGAGGTGAATGCGGCTCTGGAGTGTGCCCCAGCTCCTGAAGCTGTGTGTGTGCTATTGTGTGCTCATCCCCAGCATCTCAAAACATGTTTCTGGATGTTCAGAGCCTGCTGGGTTTGACTGGGGGAAAGCATGGGGGGGGGTCTCATCCCCACTGAGGGTAATCTCGAAAGGAAGGAAGAGTGGAGATAAGGTAGGAAAAGTGCTTCTTTTGCACTGCTGAGAAACCAACATGCTCCGGGCAGCCCCGCACCAGGCTGGGTGCCCATGGGTGAGAAATCTGTGCCACTTATCCCTAGGGAAGAGGGAGCCAGGCTGTGCACTGAAGATGGCAGGTTTGGGGGCTGGTGCACAGTGCTGCTGGCTGGGACCTGGCCATTCCACAGCAGACGGGGTTCAACATTAACCACTGTGCATATAGCCCAGGAATGAACTCATCCTGAGCTGCTTAACCAAGCAAAGCAGGGAACAAAGAACGACCTTAGAGCCCATACACCCAATTTATCACTCTCCTTCTTTTAGGCTACACCAGAAGCTAGGGGGTTGATGCCACATAGTTTGTGGGTTTTAGCATTACCTGAAATGCAGTCTTCCTAGGAGCAGCTTACTTCAGGGCACCGCTGACCGAGACAGAGAGGTACCCATTATAGAATAACAAATACCACTTGCTGGAGTTGCATCAGTTGGGGATTTGATTTGGTCTTAGATAAAAATATCATCAAATATTTCCTCTGCATTGGGAAAACAATCCCAGACATGGGATCTCCCTGGATTGGGTAAATGTGATAAAATAGTTTAGCAATCTGTTTCTCTGTGTCCAAGTTTACCATTGAAACAAGAGAAGTGGCAAACATGAAAAAGGGGGAATGCCAAAGGGTGCTCAGAGCCAAAGGGCCAAGTGAGTGCCTGAGATAAGAATGATGTGAAGTAGAGCTGGAGAGAACCAGAGATATGGCAGTGCCAGGTTAACGGTTGGACTCAATGGTCATAAAGGTCTTTTTCAACCTAAATGATTCTGTGTTGTACAGAAATTCTTGCTAAGTAATAAATGGGGCGGAGCAGGAGGGTTTTATGACCAATCATTTGTTGACTCCTGGTGGTGCAGGTATTACCCCTCAGTCACACTTTTATACACGCATGTGTCAAGTCCAAGTGCCTGTTCTTGCTACATTAAGCAAGCTGCTGAGAGGACTGTAAATGTAGTGGTGCACATGGGAGGGGGAGGTGGTTTTGTGAGGAGAAAGCTTTGTAATGTAGTGCAAGGACATCCTGACACACAGTAACATCAGCAGAGACAAGTTGTTATTTCCTTGTTTCAGCTGAGAGATAACAGTGCTGCAAACAAACAGAAGGCATCCCAGCTTGGGCAGGTTATGCTCCGTGGAGACTTGTGCAGATATGGGAGAGAGCGCGGATAGAAAGGTCAGTTCAGTTCCACTGAGTAGGATCTGTACGGGCTTAAAGCAGAGAAAGGGGAGATTTAAGGTTGGGACCGTTAACCTTCCTTCGTGCGTTTCAATTCCTGTTCTGTTTGGTGCCCGGTGCCAGCTCCTGATGGGACAGACTAAAAAGGAACATAACAGCACGAAAGTCATGTGTGAGACAAGTCACTCTTCAATATCCATTCAAGTATGTGAGATACACTGAGCGTGTGCACACATTAACCTATCAGAACCGGGAGCTCAGGATTCAGTTTTCTTAGAGAGGGCTGAGGGGTGAAAACAAACCATGGGAGGTTGAAAGGAAGGACAGCATGATCTTTATCATCAGTATCTAGGGTGTATAACGTTGTGTATAATGTTAGGTTGCATAGTGCTATGACTGGTTTTGTAGATGATGCCTGCAATGGAAGCTCAGATACATTCTGTCCTCTTTTTCAGTGTGCTTTCCATTACCTCTAGATCTCCACATGTCTTATGCTGAGGAGTGAACCTGTGCCCTCCCACAGGCCATAAACTATGAATGTCCTAGTGCCACACAGCTTGTCTGTGCACCATTGCCCTGCTTTGATTATTTAACTGACGTAATATGTTGTATCTTCACCTATGATGAAAGCTCACTGGTGCCTCACCCAGCACAAAGACCCAACCAAGGATCCTATCGCAAGGTAAAAAAGTCAAGCAGAGAAAAATAAATCAGCTTAGGGAAAGCAGGACACACCTGCAGGGTGGTTTTCTGCACTTAAACCCAGGTCTGGGCTTTTCCACTGGAGCAGGGCGCTCCAAGCCCCTGTGTCCAACCCGGCCTTGAGCACTGCCAGGGATGGGGCAGCCACAGCTTCTCTGGGCACCCTGTGCCAGCGCCTCAGCACCCTCACAGGGCAGAGCTTCTGCCTAAGAGCTCATCTCAGTCTCCCCTCTGGCAGTTAAAGCCATTCCCCTTGGCCTGTCCCTGCAGGCCCTTGTCAGAAGTCCCTCCTGTTCAACTGTAGAGGCTTTCAAACCAATGACAGAGCAACTCCAGGCAGTGTCCATAGTACAGCTTCCCACTGGAACTGCGGTCTGCTGAGGCCAGGCAGGGAATTGTGTCACACACCACTCCCCTGGCTTAGATGCACCTTGATGTGAGCAAGAATGACCCAGGTGACTCCACAGACCTGTTTCATTGGGCAGTGCATTTAATGAGTGTGCAACACTGGAATGCAGCAGTGCACTCCTGTCCCTCTCCCTGCATCACTGAGCAGACTTACGCTGACACTGGAAGGCTCATTTCGTGCTGCCTGCTACATGTCAGGAAAGCATGAACGCGGAGGAGACAGTCAGGAGCATCCCTCACAATCTTCACATACTTTTCCTTTGCTATTGCCCTGCCTATCTACCACCATGACTGTTCCCATTACTCCAGGCCCTCCCACATCCCTTCTGCAGATTGCTAACACTGAGTAACAAAACCTGTATGTGATTTCAGCCCTCCTTTTTCATTGCTCCTGCTGTCAATAGCAAAAGTGTGTCTCATGGAGCCAGTGCCAACCCAGAGTCCTGAGGCAGTGTGCAATGAACTGGTCTGCTCAGAGCCAGCACAGGGGACAGTTCCTCAGCACTCCACAAAAAGTTGATCAGGAGACGGCTGGACCAGCTCCCACCCAGAAAGGCCTCATCCAGACCTGGCATTTCATCCATTTCCTTTCCTAATGTATGAAGGTTGCTGTGGGCTGGTGGCAAGTCTGCATGTCTAAGCATTGGGATTTCTGTGCCATCCCCAGCTGCTGGGGATGCACATGAAGAGCAGCTGCACGCAGGGAGAAGGATCTGGGGCTGGATGCCTTGTCAGACTGCAGATGGATCACTTATTGGGGATGGGAATGGGTATGTCAGGGGGACAGAGGCTGGATTCCAGGGATGGGGGTTGGATATCTTGGGAACACCGGGGTTGGATCCTTCAGCAGGGACCAGGACTGTACCCATTCCTGGGACAGGGGCCGGATCCCTCCACTGGATGGGGTCTGGGTCTCTTGGTGGGGACAGGGGCCGGATCCCTGTGTGGGACGGGGGCTGTGCCTCTCGCTGTGCACCGGGGCCGGACCCCATGGGGACCTCGATCCCCGCGGGGCCGGGGCTGTGGGGGGGGCTCCCCCCGCGCCGCTGGTGCTACAACGGCGTGATTTCCCCGAAGTGATGCCGGGCAGCGGGAGCCAATGGGAGGCGCGGCCGCCCCCTGCGGCGGCGCTGATTGGTCGGTACGCGGCCGAGCCCGGGGCGGCGGGGAATCCCGGACGCCGCCGCGTTATACCCGAGGGCGCGCCCCGCAGGCGGCAGAGGCGGGTCGGGCGGCGGGCGAGGAGGGACCGGCTCGGCTCGGACCGGCTCCGCACGGCGCAGCATAGCATAGCACAGCGCAGCTCGCTTCACTTCACTTCACCTCGCCTCTTGCACAGGCTCGCACGGCTCGGCACCGCACGGCGCAGCAAGGTGGGTCGCGGTGCGCCCCGTCCTGTCGCTCGCCCCCCGCTTTGCACGGCACCGGGGCTCAAGGCGAAGTCCGCGGGAGCGGCTCCAGGAGCACGGCTCGCCTCGGCGCGAAGGGTCAGCGCCGGGCTCTGCCATGCGGAAGCTATTTAGGGGCGCTGGGCATCCCTCCGGCGGGCAGCGGCTCCTTACGTAGCCCCACGGGACGCGGCGGGTTGGACGGGCGGGATGTCCCCCCGGCGCCTGCGGGGCCGGGCATGTCCGGGCGCGGCTGCGACTTTGCGGGCTCAGCCGGAGGCTCCGCTCCGCTGTTGAGCGGGTGCCAGCGCCGCGGCCCGAGCCGCGCTCCCCGCGGGGCAGCTCCGGCAGCCTCCATCCCCCCCAGGTCCGGCGCTCTGCAGGCCCGTGTCCCGCCAGGCAAGCGGGAAGCGTGTTGGTGTGTGCTGCTTGGGAAGTTTTGCTCCGTGTGCCTTAAACAAACGCCGCAAACAGGAAATCATTTCTGCAGAGGGAGGGAGGGCTCTGCCGCCCTCCCCGGCCGCGCCGCCGGAGCGCCGGGCGCAGCTCCCCGGGGGCTGTCGCCGTTACCACCGGGGAATCCCCGCAGCAGGGTCCCCCCCGCCTCCCCCGGGGCGCAACTTAACTAATAACAAAGTTTATAAACTACCACCGTGCAGTTGGTGCCCATCGGGGGACGCGGAGGGAGGTCCCGTCCCTGTCCGCGCACCCGTTGCCGTGGGATCCCTTCCGGGACCGGGGCTCTCCCCCCACCCCGGGCTCCCCTCTTGCAGCACCCACCGCTCCGAGCAATCCCGTTCCCAGCTTGGGAACACTGGGCGCGTTTCTGGCGCTCGGCGGCGGGGGCAGCGCCCGTCCGGGTGGTGCTGGGTACCGGGTACCGAGGAGGAGCTGAGACTCGAGAAGCAGCTTTGGTTCCATCCATGGCGGTGGTGGACAAAGGGTACGGGGTGGGGGGTGACACTGCAGAATGTCCCAAACGGCGGGGGGACTTTTCTGACCTGTTACTTTTTCCTTAGGCAAGATGCCGGTGTCAAGAATGCGCATGAGGCCCTGGTTGGAAATGCAGATTAATTCCAATAAAATACCAGGACTGATATGGATTAACAAGGTGAGGGTGGTTCATTACTATTATCAGTATTACTTCGGTGTCATTAGCTATCCTTGTTCTTAGATAACTCTAAACGGGAGTCAAGATTATAAAGGAGAGAAAAACATGGAGAAAATTCGCCTTATGTTTAAGAACCAGCTACGTTTGTTTGCAGAAAATGTAGCTCTGGTTGGTGCACAGACTGGTAGCACCATTTTGCCTGGGAAATTTCCTAGGAGGGAAAGGATAAATTACAATAAAAGCAGGCTGAATATGGTAGAGAACCAGGAAAACTCCATGTTCTCTTGTAGCAACCTCCTGTCCAGCTCAGGACCTTCTCTTAGACTCCCAGGTTTAAGATTTATCCAGAAGGAAATGCTGTATATTTTGGTCCAAAGCCACACCCCTGTACCTGTAGCACGTGGCTTATGGAGCCAGGTCTCATTCTCTGAAGTCTCCATATCCATCCCAAGGTGATATTTAAGGTGGGACGTGCTTTCCTCAGGATTCCTGCAGGATATTATGGGCAACTTTAAAAATGGATTTTCTACCGAAGTGTACCTAGAAAATATAATGTAGCTCATGACATACTAATAGATTAGGTGCAATACAAGTGAATTTTGGATGTATTTAAATGCTTATGTGATAAATTTAACAGTATTGCTTACACTTCTACTGTACCACACAAGGGTTTTCCCCAGTTTTAGAAGCCATTAAAAGTCTTAAATTCCTTGACCAAAATAGATGGAAGGATGGATGTTTAATTAAGATACAGAGCAGAGGGTTTATAAAATTTCTGAGCTCCTACTGAGAATTCTTGGATTAAATCCATTGCTCCAAACCAGCACTTGACACTTTTTAATTCAAATCTCTATTGATTTCCCTTCAGGACAAGATGATGTTTCAAATCCCATGGAAACATGCAGCTAAGCATGGCTGGGACATGGAGAAGGACGCCTGCCTCTTCCGGAGCTGGGCCATTCATACAGGTGTGTGCTAGCTTTACATGTCCCTCAGTCGCATCCGTATCTCAAGGCATTTTTTGTCTTGAGATGCACCTCAAGTAGTTCTAATTTATAATGACTATTCTGTGTGTCAGAAAATAGAGAAGTAATTTGGTTTTGTGGTGGGAAGAACGAGCACTGAGAAGTCTGAACACTCCTTGCATCTCTTATTTATAGGAAGATATAAAGTAGGTGAAAAAGACCCTGATCCAAAAACCTGGAAGGCAAATTTCCGCTGCGCTATGAATTCACTGCCTGACATCGAAGAAGTGAAGGATAAAAGCATCAACAAAGGCTCCAGTGCTGTCAGGGTCTATAGGATGCTGCCACCATTGACAAAGGATCAGAAGAAAGGTAAGTCCTTAGCAATCCAGCTACTGTTGGTACCACTGGTGTTTGGCACTGGTTATTGCCAACAGTAACAGGTCATAGAATCCTAGAGCATCAGGTTGGAAGGGACCCCAAGGATCATCTGGTCCCACCTCTCTTGGCAAGGCCTGGCCTAGACAAAATATCCCAGCATGCTGTCCCGCTGAATCTTAACAGGGCCCAGCACTGGGAATTCCACCTCTTCCCTGAGGAGATTATTCTAGTGGCTGCTTGTTCTCACTGTGAAGTCTTCCTCTTGTGTCCAGTTTGTACATACAGTTCATTTCATCCCAGATTCTTCGAACAAGCCTAAAGGCATCATCAGGAGGTGATCAGGACTCGCTGCTGACAGCGGCAGCAGAGCTTGCTAAGCAGGGCTCAAGGGTGCAAGAGCTCAGCACTCACCTAAAATATCAGCCCTTTCTCACGTTCATCTTGTTTTTATTTAACAGAAAGGAAGTCAAAGTCTTCAAGAGAAGCCAGAAGCAGGAGCAAGAGAAAGGTATGTGCCTGTGGAGGCTGCTGAAGAAGCTAGAGGTTTTGGTGGTTTTCATGCCTTTTTTTGTTCATATAGGAACTTGCACGTTCTTAGGCAAGTGTTTCATGCTCTGCCCTTATTTCTGTAGTCCTATGAAGACACGAGGACGGAGGAGTCAGCGGAAAGGCTAACCAACACTGCTCTGGCAGATGACCACAGCAGCTACACCGTCCACAACTACACGGGGCAGGAAGTGGAGGTTGAGAGCACTTCCATCACCTTAGGTGAGACTCGGTTTTTAGCTCTCTGAGCAGAGCGGGAAGTGCCATTCCTGCGTAACCCATAATCTTTGCACCAAAAGACAAAGATGACTCTTGGGGCTGGGCCTGGCTGAGCCATCAGATGGGCAGGGAGGAAATAGAGGTGGTCGTGTCTCTGCCGAGTGCTGACTCCTCCTGCTGCATCCCACAGACCTCTCCTCGTGTGAGGTGAGCGGCTCCCTGACAGACTGGAGGTCACCAATGGAGATCACCATGGCTGACAGCACCAATGACATCTACCAGCTCCAGGTGTCTCCCCTGGCTTCATCCTCAGAAGGTGGGTACTTCTTTTTTCCTCACCCCTGTCTTTCACTGGTCTATTGGAGACAGATTTGGAAGCAATGCAGCTGGATGAAGGAGTGGGCATCATGAGAAACAAGAGTTGGGTACAGTAGTAACAGTAGGGGTAACCGTGCTTCCCAATAGGGAAAACCATAATAGATATGGATGTACCAGAGTGGTTCTTCACTCAGGGTGCAAAAAACCATCTTCCTCCTGCCTACCAAGCAGGTTCTGCTTTGGCGAGTCTTGGGTTGTTGGAGAGCATTTGAGACGAAGGGCTGTGGGGACGGAGGTGCTGATGGGCCACTGCACCTCAAACCCAGGAGAGCCTCTCTTCAATGTTGTCCCTGGGGGGGAAGTAAAAGGTTGTGGTGATGTGTGACAAGAGAATATGAAGTGGGTTGTGTGGTGAAGAAGCAGAAGTGCAAGGGATAACATGTGAAAAGTTGACATCTCTGTTTTCTTCTCTTTTTTTATGTACTTGCAAAACAGTCACAGACGAAGATGAAGAGGAAATAAATTCGGACATTTTTAAGGTAAAACCATCCTGTCTGGTCAGAATCAAATTGGCCAAAATTGGTGTTTGCACCAAGAGAGGAAGGGAAGGAGCAATCTGATCAGTCCTAGCAGAGCTGGACATGCAATCCAAGACCCTTGTTTAATGAGGAAGCCTGAAAAAGTGAATACAAACAGGAGGCTGCTTTGCAAACATGGAGAGGACACATCCATGGAACTATTTACTGTGATGTGAAAGTCAGAGGAAGCTGCTGAACTCTGCTCGAAGTTGAGGTTGCTGTATTAGAGTCTGCAGAAGTCCTCAAGACTATCTTGCTCTTCCTTCCACCTCTGACACACATGGAGCTTAATCTGTGTTTCCAGATGTGTCACGTTCATCCCACTGATAACATGGGGGGTTCATCGCTGGTTTGCATTAGCTTTTTTTTAGGCTGGGAGTAAACCAAATTTCATACAACTTAGCACAAGGAGATACAATATGATCTCTTTTGCTGACCTGTCTCCTACTTAAGGAAAAGAAACAGAACATTGCACCCATGCAAAGAAGCAGGTTTTACCATCTCCTTCCTCTCTTACAGCTGTTAGAACCAGCCCAAGACTGGCACACCACCAGCGTTGGGGGGAAAGGCTTCCTCACCAACGAGCTGGGCACACAGACCATGTGCAACACTTTCAGCTACAAGGAGCAGGATGGGGAGATCGACACGACTTCAGGTACAGACTCCAGTTATCATCAAAGGGCAAGGCCATGGGATGATGCAGAGCAGGGTTTTCATGCAGGGCACTAACTGGGAGGGAGCAATGCAGATGGAGCAATCCACACATCCCTGTGTTGTGAGATTTCCAAGGGGCTGGTTGGAAGGCTGTGAGGAATTTGTTGGTAAAAAGAAAAACTACCTCTAGTAGGAGTATTCTACTGCTTTGTCTTAGGGTTATATGTAGGTTGTGTCAGCTGTCAGGAACTCCTTGCAATATAACTGAAGTATTTCCACTTAGCTGAAATGGGACAGTTCAGTAGAGAGTGTTTGGAGTATTGTAGCAAAACATCGGTCTAAGGTATTTACTCACATTAGGCCAACCTTTCAATTTTAGATGCATTTATGTATACACACACACACTGTTTTGCTCTTGCATGCAAGTCAGTACTCACCCGTGTTTGGTTTCCTCTAGGAGAGCTGGAGTTCAGGTTCTTTGACCCGAAAAACGTTGAGTTTCCTTGGCTGGAGACAGTGAGAGCTCCCATGCAAGTCATTCCCTGTGGCTTGTAAACCCCTGGCTTCCTCTGACCACAAACCGCTCTTGGGTAGAAACTTGGATGAGCTTGAAGAGAATGGAAGAAATTGTTTGTTACTGACTGAAGAAAGTAGCTTTTCTATTCCGTTTAACTTTTAGGCCTGAAAAGGTTAGCAAGGAAAGGAATCCCATCAGTAGCAGGACTCCTGGCTCTGAAGATGCTCAGCAGCAGCACACACCTTGTCATTGCTTTGGAGGTGAAGCTTCTGCTGATGGATGTGACCTGGTGGGGTACCACTGAGTGTGCTGGAGGTCTGGGGAGGAGACACTGCCTCTCTGTGCGAGATGTGATGAACACTTCACCCACAGAGTGCTTAGGAAACACCCTGCAAATGAGTCTCTGACCTATTAGTTTTGGTTGCTGCTTACCCGTGCAACACTGCTGACATCGGGCTTAACGACTGTCATACACTTAGGAAAATTGCACTAATTGGCTCTCTTCTTTGATTTACTCCGTCACATGGTTCATCTTTCAGCCGCGTAAATAAAATGTGAAAATGCAGTTTAGGCTTTGCTTCCACATAGTACACTTACCCAGTTCCACTCATAGGATGTTATCTGCTCATAGGCGTGCTATATGTACTTCCACATAGTAGTTGAAGGGCTCCTGCGTGACAACTTTTGCACTGATAAGGGCAGAGTTCTTTATTTATTCCATGTCTTTCTGGGATCCCTTCTAGCGGCAGCACCCGCAGCCCCTGCGCCAGCACGAGCAGGGGAGTGTGGATGGGAGAGGTTCTAGTGTGTGTGTTATACCTAGAAATCGAATCACTAAGCTGTAATGGTCTATTTTCTTGTACATTTTATTTTTGTATATAAAGTGCTGTATATTTGTTATAATAAAGAGGTTTTATATACGGTATGTTTACTTTTTCTCATAGGAGAGCTCCAAGAATGAATTCCAGATTCCTTAAAAATACCCAAGCAGCCATGCTGTTGACAGAGGCAGTCTGAGGGGGTTTTTCATGAGTCATGGAAACACATGGAATTTGCTAGTTTGATCCCATTCTTCACTCCCCCTCATCCCAGTGCAGCTGATGGGTGGAATCCTGCTTATCCTGGGTCCTGTACACACATGGGGTAGTTGTGTTTTGTCTGCCAACATCTGCAAGTCAGAGTGGGGTCACAAGCTCTGCTCTTAAACAAACCTACACACCAAGTCCCTGCTGTGGATGTCCTCAACAGTGACATCATCAGCTTCTATGATAAGATCAGCAGCAAAGACCTTGAATAAATAACTCACATTTGCCTAAAAAGAAAGCACATGCACAACACAAAGCAAAGGGAAAACCAACTGGTTTTCCCCTGCATATTTTACTTATTTGCCATACTTCCAGGCTAGAAAGGCTTGACATGATATTGCATCATTTGGGGTGGGTGGCAAGAGCCTGGCGTGGCTGAGGCAGCACATCTTCAGCTGCAGCCATCAGCATCTGACACTGCCTGGAAAACCCCTGTGCTGAACACAGCTGCGCTGGTCTCTGGGGAATAACTTCATTCATTGAGCAAGAGCAGCAGTGGGCTGAGGAGAACACCAGGCTGCAGGAGAGGAAGATCCAGCCCAAAGAGCTGGAACAAGCACAGGCTCTGCTGTGACTCAACCTGCAGGCACACAGCAACAGATGTGGGGTTTACCCAGAGAAGAAGGGGAAAAGCACATGTCATGGGAAGCAGGTGGTGGTGGGTCTCAAATCCAGCACAGCAAGGTGGATGGGCAGTGAAGGCAGGGAATGGCTGGGCAGGGCTGCGCAGCAACAGTTAGCCATTAACTGGCCTTGCATGAGACAACACAAAGCAGGCAGCTGCAGGCAGAGAGCAGCTTCCTATGGCTTCATCCCAGCTCTGCAGGGCAGCGACCCGGATGGTGATGCCCTGACGGTCCCCAAACCATAGTGTCCGCCTCCTGGGGAGGGATCCATCCACCCAGGAACCCCCCGATTATCAACGCTGCTGTCTTGGGTCACCCGCACCTCAAACCCTGCACCATTACCCAGCCATGGTCTAGGGCAGGCAAAGAGGTGATCCAAGAGATCAGACCTGTGCCAGAGCCAGGGAAAGCACATGGGGCTGCTGGACCTGGAGCCACCTCTGTGCCCCCAGGAAGGGACATCATCTGGGTGGCATCCACATAACCACAGGAAGTCAGTTTTGTCTAGAAACCACTGCAGGTTTGTTACACACAGGGGGAGAGAGAAGGGAAACTTTCTATGATGCAAACAGCACTAAAAATACGGTAGAGATTAATTTGCCCATTCATGCATCGAAAGGAGCAAGATTTTCAGTTATGCTCAGATACAGAAAACCCAGCACTTCAGTTTCCACAAGTAAAAGGTTTGACCAAGATTTGAGGACAGATGAAAACAGCAGCCAGTGCCTCACACTGAGCCCACAAACACCACAAGGGAGTTTTTACCAGGACAGAGGAGATGCTTTCCCTCATGCCAAGGTACCTGTGTGACCAACAGCACATCAGGTATTTTGCCAGTGATGGGGTGGAATTTATCCATCCGGTTGCTTCCCTGGCTGAATAACTGCCGAACTCCAAGAATTTCACTGTTGGTTTTGTTGTTTTGAACTCCCTGGGGGAGGAACAAAAACTGAAGCCGTGTTGTGCAGCTCAGGAGGGATAGGACACACTCAGACTCGGAGGTCTGGTGCCATCGATGCCTGGCTGGCTCCTCCATCACCTCCAGGCGATTTGTAGAACCCACATTTCTTCACCCAGTGCACACTAAGGAGACCTTTAGGCTGCTTGCACCCAGAGGAGCACCATGAGGGCTTCAGGATAACCTCCTGCATAGGTTATGAGAGGAAAACAGCTCTAAAACCTTGACATTGGATTCTTCTGAACTTGGCTATCCTAACCAAGCTCTTCATAAACCCAGCAAACCTCAGCTGGCTTTCCTGTTTTCACCTTTACTGTGCACACAGCTACATTCAGCTGGGAAGCAATCACATACCAGGAGAGCAGGTCACTGGAGAGATCTCATCCCTGCCAAACAAAGCAATAAAAGGAAAGCTTTTATGGCTAGGGCTTTAAGAGCAAGTGGCTCTTGCTTGTGCTATGAACTTGCATGACAGTGAGAAAGATCTACAGGCAATATAACTGTTGTAAAAATAAAGAGAGCTCACTTTTCTGTGCCCGAAAAACAAGACGAGTCCTTGTATAATCAGTGATCGCTCGGGAAATGAATGGGGCTAATTC
The DNA here is from genome assembly GCA_017639245.1 of Myiopsitta monachus. Classification (NCBI taxonomy): domain Eukaryota; kingdom Metazoa; phylum Chordata; class Aves; order Psittaciformes; family Psittacidae; genus Myiopsitta; species Myiopsitta monachus. The sequence goes on from CM029917.1 coordinate 23,489,625, forward strand.
TGCAGGCTCCAAAGGCTGCTTGAGCAGGGGTTCTCTGCCACTTCCACCGCACTTCAACCATCACTGGTTGCAGCTTACTTGCAAACCTTTAAAGTGTTTAAAAGCATCCCAAATTCTCCTGGTTTTGTTTTAGAGCTTTAGGATGTCAACAGGACAAAACCTCCTGAAAAATAACACAGCCATCTCAGAAACAGTCCCACAACCTGAACCTGGGAAAGCCCTTCAGTGGCTCAGGCACTGATTTGCCTGCTGCAGCATCCTGCATCAAACCCATGTTGCATGGGGCTTGGAGCAACCTGCTCTAGTGGAAGGTGTCCCTGCCTGTGGCAGGGGGTTGGAACTGAAGGAGCTTTAAGGTCTCTTCCAACCCAAACCAGGCTGGGATTCTATGAAGGTGGCAGAAGACCTTGGTTCCTGCCAATAGGCTTTCCAGTGCTGCAGAGGCAAGGACGTCAGTCATCTGTTAACTGCAGCTTTTCCTAGTGAAAACTCATGACCTGTAAGTTAAGAGTTGTTGCTTTTCCCCTGATCTTTGTCCAAATTGATTGTTAAAATGCCCTTCCATAATTAGAGGGGAACACAACTTCCTACACTGTCCACTTAGCACATTGCTCATCATTTAATCACTCATTAGCAGCAGCCTGCGAGCACTTCCTAAAGGAGCCTTTAGCTCCTGGTTGCCTGGAGTGATGGCACCTTGCGTGAGCTTTTCTCGCCAGCAGCAGAGCCTGCAGTTATGGTTTCACCTTTATTTGCTGTGGTGATTGAATCCTGATAATGGGACACATTTCCAGGCAGTCACAGGGTTTACGGCATCACACCTATAAAGGGGAGCAGGCTTCAGACCAAAGGTATGATTTTATAACTGCAGAAAGTAGTGGAACATTTGTTCATGGTGCAAGGGCAAATGGCTGCTTAGATAGCAACTGAGTGTCTCAGGCTGCAAGCATTATTTCTTCGCTGCTGTGCTGGATCATTCCTCCTCTCCAGTTCCCCAAGGGTCCATTTTTCCCCTCTGTGTTTGTACACACAGCACAAGGAGGACAAAGTTGTGCAGAGCAGAAACCTCTCCCTTGGGAATGCCAAGGAGAGAAATATTGTGTGTAGAAAAGTCGGGTTTAGAGCTTAGATGGGAAAAAAACTTCCCTAGAAAGAGACAAATGGAGGCAACTCACATTTTAATGTGCAGTTTCTAAGCTGTGTTTTCCCCATACCAAGTCCTTCAAACCACTCTGTACCCTCTTCCTGCACTGCTGCACTTCAGAGCTCCTTTTCCTCCCATGTTTTTCCATCCCCTTCATTTTTTAACTCCTGTTAAACTCACCCCATCCCTCCCCATGTGCAAAAGAACCAAGGCAATAATAAAAGCACGTTTGAGCAGGCAGCACAGCACATGTAGCTCAAGCTGCTTGCACACTATGTCGTTCCCCTCTGACCTTTGGTCTTCCCTGTTCTGCTCACATCAGAATGCAGATCAAAGTGGTTCCCTGGCACATCAGGCTGTGTGTGGCCACCCTGTTTGAGCACAGCTCCACCAGAGAGAGGAGCAGCTGGAAAGGGATGGGGAAAGCTTCCCATGGCCCTCTCTAGAACTCAAACAAGAGCTCGGCGCACACTGCCAGTGAGCTGAATGCTCAAAGGCCACACGAACCCAAGCCAGCAGAAGCCATAAATCACCTAAAACCTAAAAGACCTGCTCATCCTGCTGGCATCACCAGCTGGAAGTTAGCAGAGGCGTCAAACCAGTGTTGAGGACTTAGGGCTGCCAGGGATGAACCGTCATAGGCTCATTCCACTGACTGCCTTGCTGACCAAGGGGAAGAACAGTACCAAATCACAGACAGCGTGACAGGAGTGACAAGGAGGATGGGGTACCCAGTGTGATCTATAGCCATGTGTGTAGAAGACAGGGAAGAAGACAGATCTTGTCTCAGTCACCAAAAATCCAGTGGAGAGGAGAAGGCTGAGCTAATGGCACATCCAGCTGCTGGCAGTCCTTCCCTGGTAAGCAGCACCAGCTCCTGGTCCAGAACAGCAGCAGTGTGCATTGCTCACACAACATGGGCATCCCAAACCATGATGTGACTGCCTGCATGGAGGATGCTTGGCTATTGCAGATGAACTCATCATCTATTTTGGGATAGGAAATTTCACACTTCAAATAAGCACCTGCCTGTTGTGCATCGCTCCCCCTGCATGGTGAGACACGCTACGCTGCAGGCACGTAGCCACAGCACCAAAGCACAGAGACGCTGGGGCAAGCGGAGATGCTGCTGCAGCAACTTCTGGGGATCTTCCAGGGGAATTCAGCCTCAGCAGCTCTGCACGAGTGCCTGAGCAGAAGTGGCTGCCACTGGCAAAGGGAAGGACTTTGACTGCGTGCAGCAGTGGTTGAAAACACAAAAACAAGGGAGTGGTTAAGGGGCAGGTTTCACTGGGCGGAGGATGGGGTAAAGGAGCTCTGGGCAACCGGAAAGTAGTGGAGGTCTTGCTCCTTTCAAAGCATGAGGTGATGTAGCAGTGATAGCACAGGGAATGAAGGATGGAAAACAGCATAAAGATGCTGGCCTTAATTCAGAATGAACCCAGCGCAAGCATTGCACATCAGCTATTTGCAAGCAGTGCTATTAAATAACAAGACCCAGACTAGCCACAGGAACTGAACATGCCCAGTTCTGATATCTGCATTACAAGAAGGTATCTCACTGAGTTTGCTCTGTCATGAACTAAAACCAATAAACATTTCACCAACAGTCCTTAGGCAGAAGAAATCCATTGTGGAGCCAAGTCCAGACAGGCAGGACTTTGTTTTCACCAGCATCATTGCTGGAGAAAGCAGGGGGAGCAGGGAGTGAAGCATGGACTATGCTGGCTTGATCCCAGGCTTGTGGCTGGGTTTTAGGATATTATTAAAGATCTGGAGGGAGATGGCACAGATAACCTGGGACATCATTTAAATGCATCAAGTGAATTACGTTAGCACATACACATTGCACACAAATAATAACTGAGTGCTATATCCAGCAGCTGCCAGTCCTGCCCAGAGCAATCCTTTGCCATCACCTTTGGAGGAGCCTCACCAGGGCTTCTCCCGCTCTGCATGCAGCACCCCTTCTGGTGCTTCTTTTGGAAGCATCTTCTGTGCGTGCATGCTTCTGGAAGCCCACAACAGACTTTCCCAGGGGTGAACCAGGGTGACCGAATGATTCACGCCATCATTTCCTCTGTTTCATAGCTCCACACACTCTGTAGTGATGTCTCAGCTCACCCAGTGCAGGCTGGGGCCACAGCAAAGCTGTACTGCATCTGCCTAATGTTCATGGAACAGCTGTATCATCTCAGGCTGCATGCCAAAAATCCCAGCACAGGCTGCATCACATCAAGAGATCTCATGTAGTTTATATCTATTAACATGCAGCATCCATTAAGCTCACACCACCAATCAGCAGCTGCATCTGAGCCATACCAAAAGCATCCTAGATGTTGCCTACAGAATACTATTGGAACCACAAGGGTTGCAAAAGTTCTACAATGACCAGCTGCTTCCCAGCTGCTGTACTTAATGCTTCTCAGCTAGACAAGGGGAATGGTCCAAACCAGCACAGCTCACTGATGCTACATGCACAGTCCATGAATGGGTGATCAGCCTCTCATTGACACTGATTTTTCTCCAGGAGCCAGGGAGATGAAAGCTATCACTGAGAAGAGGAAGAGGACTTAAAAAACCCACAGGAATCACAAGTTATGTTCTTGAACCTATTTTAGATTTGCACCTCGTGACTGACCACATTGCAGATTGGGGTGTGTTTAATTTAGGCGCTCTTACTAAACTGTCCTTTCTTAGCCGATTCAATCCCTTACAGCTAAGACACAGCAGATTTCCCCATTGATTCAAAAAGGCTTGGACCTACGCAGGTAATACCCTGACTCAGCTATACCAAAGCTGACTGATTCTTGGGCCTTAATTCCCAGATCCTGTTTTCTGCTGGGTTCATCCCAACAGTTCAGAATCTCTGCTCTGGTACGAGCAACAGCACATGAAAGCCATAAGCATGCACTGGTAGCAAAGCTTGAATGCAATTCTTATCTTCAGGAAATTTTCCCTCCCTCAAAAACAGCAATTCCCCATGGAGAGATGTGAAGAGCTTTGCTGGAAGCCCATGCTGAGCCCACTCATCTCCATCCCTGGCAAACAGCTCAGCAAGGGAACTGCCCCAGCCTAAGCAGTGGGTCCATCTCCTCAAAGTCAAGAGGATAGAGCAGGAAACCACTGCTGCCTTCCCACCCATGGGATGGGCACAGCCCTGCCCTCTTGGTAAGGGGCTGGAAGGGACTCTCAGCACCCTTCGCCCAGTAACAACCCAGGTGTGGCTGCAGCCACTTCAATGGCAGTTTCGCAGTGAACTCTGTGCTCAGCAGGCCTGAGGCACACCGTGCCTGAGGAACAGGAACCTTGAGGTCTGCAGGATGCGAGCCCAGCCCTGCAGGAAAACCAACCCACTACGGTGTCAAAACCCAACAGCACACTCCAGAGCTTGCACTCAGGACATGGCCTCTGCTGCATGCGCCACCAGTGCCCTCCTGCTCTGAAACCAACCAGTGGATGGAGAGCAGCGATGAGAAAGGCTCATGTTATACACGATAACAACTCGCTGCCTCCCGCACCTCTGCTGAGCAAACCACTATTTCCTGAACGGAGGTGTCAGGCAGGACATATTTCACATGCTGGAGCAACCGTCACCGCCTGCACAGCGACAAACAGAGCCAGAGCCTTTCCTGGTACTTGGTGCATAAATCAGGGCGTGCCCTGTGGGGCTGTTTGAGATCCTGCAGTTGAGGACTCCCTGGTTTTGCTCGGGGCGGTGGCTGTCGAGGGGCCTCTCTAGACAGGGTGGATTTAGCCTAAGCCGCTCTCTATCAAAGCATTTCTATAGCGTGCCTAGCTGGAGAGCGCAGCCTGATGCTGCTGCAGCAGAGTGTTGCCAGCAGTGCCTGTGGGCAGCAGGTAAGGCCATACCTGAAGGACTTAAGGACTTGCTTCCTGGTATACCGTCATTTCCCTGCAGCAAATATGGATTTATCCTTTCCTTCCACTCCACATCTCACCAATGGGGTGGGAAGTGACTCTATCATTACTCATGACCCTGAAGGTCTGGCAGGCTGTTTACTGTATAAACATTTGCTTTTGCTCTTATCCCTGCAGGTATTCGTTAATCATCCTGCCAGGTCCATACCCAGCAAGCGCCCAGCAGACAACATTGCCTGCAGGGAAGATTCTAATCTGAGGGTACAGGGAATTAAACCCAAGAACGACTGCAGCCCTTTTAAACCACCACATAGTTCAAACAACAATATGAAAGCTTCCTTAAATATGTTTCTAAGGCATTAGACACCCCAGATCAAGAGTTATTAAACCCCAGACCCTGCAGTTTACCTGCCCTTATTCCTCATCCTAATGCACCAGTATATTAGCTGGAGTTCTCCTCTCTAACCCCAACACATCCCCACCAGCAGGACTGCACTCTTAGTTTATCTCAAGCACTTCTATCCTTGGGTAACAAGCAATAAACCCATCAAACAATATCAAAGTACCTGGTGTAAGGAGGAGGTGATGCAATGCCAGATCCCAACCTGGCTCTGCTGCATATCACTTTATAGAGCTGCCCAGGAGATCTGCTTTCAGATAAACAGACATACTGGTTCCTTTCCTTCCTCCCTGTGCTAAAAAACATCACTACAAAGCCCTTACTAATAAGCAGGATACAGCCACCAAGACATGTCCCTGGCTAAGCTGCTCGATGAAAAACCCAGAGCATGGCAGGGAGCTGAGCTCAGGCAAAGAGGTGCAGGTGCTGGCCACAATATTTAAATGCAAATGACAACCAAACCCACTCACAAGATAAGCAGCAACACATGGGAGCACACCAGAACCCTTACAAAAATGCATTGCAGCAGCTTTACTTCCTATTTCCTTTTCCTTGGAGCTCTGAAAATAATAGCTGTAAAGGTCAGGGACTTTGGGGACAGTTGATTGCTAAACGGGCAGCAGAGCACACTCAGGAGCCAGGTCCCAAACTCCCACCATTTCCAACCTGATCCTTCCTACTGATTTCCTACCTGGAGTACGATCAGGTGCAAAGCACCACAGTGCAGAAGCTGACAGGAGCTTTGGTGACAGCAATACCTGGTGGTGGGATCTAGGGATGCCTGGGGCAGGAGGGACAAGCTCAGTGATGCAGTGCAGGGCTGCAGAGCCCAAAGGCAGCTTTGGGTCTGAATCAGCAATTTTCTGGTGATGCCTGATGAAGTGTCTCTTGGGAACAACCAAATTCCAACTGATTTTTTTATGTTGAAGCAGCACCAAGGCTCCTGGCCAAAATCAGCGTTGAACTGCGAGAGTTTCTGTACAGATACTGAGGTGTGTTAGGTCTAACGGCCCAGGGGAAAGGACACACAAAGCAGGAGTAAGAATTATCACCCAGACCCTGAGTGTGTGTTGCACCATCACCAGAACCACCTTCCTCCCACTCCTCACCATTGTGCACTGTGATCCCCAAATGGCAGCACCATCGCTGGTGGCAAATGAGGCCCCTGGGCACTGTGGTGGGACCAGCACTAGTTACATACACCAAAAAACCACCGCCAGCAAACCCAGGGGTGAGCTGGTAGGAGTGTAACTGCAGGTACCACTTGGCCAGCTCCAGCCTGATTCACTGCAAGGATCCCAGCAACTTTCTAATGGTCTGACACACATTGTATAGGGTATTTGAGATACCAGTGGGTGTCCATTTAATGTTAAAGGTCAGGGAAGTAGCCCAAGGTTTGGTGAAAGGGAAAAGAAAGAAGGGACTAGCTAAAAAGAGTGGGGAAAGTCAGGTGAGAAGGAGAGAGATTATCCCCATGGCCAGATAACACTGTGTAAATATTTTACTCTAGCTTGTAGTCATAAAAATATAGAAGGGGTGATAAATGCCCATTTGAAGACAAAATGCAATAGGAATAGCAAGGACTTAATCTGAAATAGCTAAAGTATGTCTTGGTCCGAGGCTGAATGGTCCTTGGCAAGCAAGTGGTGAAAAGGTCTTGAAGTCGATGAAAGAGGCAATATTAGGAAATGGGAACTGAAGCAATATCTACTGGTGGGGAAAGAGAAGTGGCCAGGATATTTCTCAGCTGGTTTCACATCCACGCATTTCACATCACCTCCTTCCACGCGCAGTCACTCCTGCTTTATCGTAAGTGGGAAAGTGAGAAGTCTGAGCCAGGCTCTGTATCACCAAGGGTATCAGGGTGCCAATGGAAACACACCATCGGGTGGGAATGATTCATGGAGCACTTCATAGTTAAGACACCATTTTCCCTCTCATGCAAAAGCTGCAACAGGGAGAATAACCCCTCAGTTGCAAAGTCTGGCTTCCTGCTGCCACACTTGAATTGTTTTCTACCCAAGGGAGAAAACATTAAAACCAAAAGGATCGTTACTTATGCTTGGTATTAAGGACTATTTTGGCTTACTAAATGAATGTGTAAGTGACACGAGTAAGATGCAGAGTAAAGAGCATTGCAGGTGCAGAGGACATATTGCAGTTTGGTACCCAAATGCGGATGGATGCCAGGAAGACTTACAGAAGTGCTGGGGTAAATTAGCACTGAGCTCCTATCCAGCAGCAGAACCCCTTGGCTGAAGCACCAGAAGTTGCTTTGGGATATGGAGTCATATTGGTCTCATACATGGGGATTACAAGACACCCCCAGAATAAAGTAACCCCCAACTCGTGCCCATGAGGACAGCGCAGGCTAGCGCAGCAGGCTGCGAATAGGGACACTTGCACTTGTTCTGGCTGTAGCATCTGCATCACCTCCCTCCAGATCTGTAGTCGTGTGGGTTTATTTTAGAAGGCCTGAGTACAGGGGCAGGTTTATGTTTCTGCTTACTTATATTTACATCATAAACCACTTAAATATATCCCAGTACTGCAACAACTGACTGCATGAGCCAATGGACAACAGCCCTCCCTGGCTGTACCCAGAGGCTGGGCTTGGCTCAATTCCTAACGTGACTCTGCCAAACAGGGACTTCCTGCTTCTTCCTATTGTACCTCAGGGTGATGTATGGTGTCTAAAAACACATTTGGAGAGGCTGTTTTACTGCAGGTATTTCTTCAGTACCAGTTTGTAACTTATATTCCCACCTATCAGCTGCTTCATCTCAATCTGCTTTGGAATTTGGCAGTGAAGTTTAATGAGGTTAAAGTAAAACCTCTCAGAGATTAAAAGGAAAAAGCTGTTTGCATTTTGGAGAGAGGGGTTTAAAGAGCGTGTGCACAGATAATAGCAGCCAGAAAATGATGTGCTGTTCAGGATTTCTCTGTTCACACCACTTGAATGCTTGCAGCTGATGGGGTTCCTGTGCACAATGGCTGCAGCTTCCACCCTGAGCAGCTCTTCACCTTCCATCAAAGAGAAATGTGGTGTCTCCACTACCACTGCCTAACGCAGGATTTCTAGTGCAAAGGAGGAAACCCACGTGGCTGGAGCCACAGGGTAATGGAGTTAATTCAGAGCAGAATGCAGGGGGTTGCACCCACCGCAGGCTGCGGGGATGGAGGGGGGCAAGGAATGAGTGTGACCCAGACACATGGGTTCTATGTTGTGTCCCCATCTTAAAATGCATAACAAGGATGATGCAATTTACTACAGGTCTATTTTTCACCATCTTTTATCAAAGTCATTTAGAAACACCAGCAGGGACTGGTGAAGCAGCAATACCATGACTGAGCTTACACTCACCTCTAAGCAGCCTGAGAAACAGTAACCACAAACTTGAACTGAATATATCCAAAGCCGCAGGGTTCTTGCCTTTTTTTCTCTCCCCCCTCCACCCCCCGCTTTTTTTAGCTCATCAGCCACGATATTTTATAAATACATTTGCAATACATCAAAAAAGAGGAACTGAAAATTCCAGAGGCGCATTTTATGCAGTATGAAATGTGGTCATCTCCAGTTTCAGATCTTAAATCTGGCTGTTGCTGTATTCCAGTATAATACTCAGCTTGAAAGGAGCTGTATAATGGCCTATATGAACAAATGTTACATATACAAAGGAGAAATGAATCCTGCCAGCATCCTTGAGGAAATCTACATCTGAAATCTGAACTAAAATATGGATCATCAAAGGTGTTTTTTTCCCAAAACCTGTTTTATTAAACTCCTTTTTAACATCCTTAATTTAATTTTCAGTGCAGATGATGCTACTTATCAAATGCTTTCTAAGTAATATCATAGTAAGGTATAGCACTGTGTTTTAGGATAAGAAACCTACATATAGTTGCTCAGTTAGTGAAGTCCCTGTTTTAAACCTCCTTCAAACAGTCTGACAACCCCAGAAGGCTATATTGTGGAGATATGATATACACATTCATTCCACCATGTCCCCATGTGCCTGTGGGAATATGAGCTTCACATTCCTGATACATTCAAAAGCCAACTTCAAATGAACCAAGTAGTTCCAGGAAGGCGAAGAGTGCTCCTGAAGAGAGGGATTGAAGTGGGAAGAGTTAGTTGAGCTGAGGTTGGTCATTATTTTGCATTAGGCAGTGGAGGCCCTTGCTGGGATCCCAGTTTTTGGTCATTTGGCCGCTGAAATCCAGAGATATCTGATAACGACCTTGGTAGGGTCAGAGTTTGAACGTCAGTGAAGGTAAATCCAGCAGTAACAGACACAAACAAGGTCAAAACCACCGACAGTGATGCGATGTAAGTTGGGAACTGTCCTTCATTCCCTCACAACATGGCTGCATGCCGAAGCAGTTGGGTTCCATCAGAATGAATCCACTTCTCTGGAAGTGACCTCAAACCACACAGTGGGAATGTCAGCATTCCCAAAGCTCCCACGAAGAGCAGGCACGGGCTGTGTTCTGGCTGCAGGATGCATAAGAAATGCCAGAACTAAGATCTTAATCTTTCCCAGTTGCAAAGCACATGGCTGAGAGCCTGGATGCAGGATCAGGATTGACTTGACCGACTTTCTTTCACTTTTCCCTGTGGTGCCCCTTTGTCACAACAGCCACCCAACAGCCGCTGCATGGTGAAAGCTTCCCAATGGCCATTGCCCCGCCTCCGGATGTGCAGCCCATCAACTGCATCTCCATGACCGTCCACATCCCTGCTTCCAACAGGGAGATTTCCCAGCTCTAGCTTCATCCTGTGCCTCTTCCGGCTATAAACCATGTATCAGGAGCTGTAAAGAAAGGGACAACATTAACATATTGAATATTACTGTATTCCTAGATCAGCTGATAAAAAGTATTTTTTTCTTTGGCAAAATGTATTAGTTTCTTTACATGCCGATATTCATTCTCCCTGCAAGTGTTATTTTTATGTGTGTGTATATATATATATATACACACACACTTCTACCATACTGGTATCAAAACAGCTGACAGTGCTATCCTTAGTGGACAGCAGGGTCTGCCCTGCAGAAGGCATCACCATGGCAATATATGAAGATGAAGAACTGCATTTTCCAATGCTCCTACCCTGAGGTCATTTCCAAGACAAAGATTCTCTCCTCACAGCCCAGCTGGAAGGCGAAAACTTAAACTGGGGAGCCTAAAACTTTGGTAACTCTCCGCCAAGAGCTGGGGGTGTCCTTGCAGAGCCTCTGCTTCCCCAGCGTTTACCCATTTCTGCCTACCCAGCTCACTGTGAAAAACAATTTCACATCTTCCTCACCTCCTGCGCTGTCTTGAGGTGCTTTAACTAAGATCTGCTTTCTGCATGACCTGAGATAATGCCTAAACGCTTGGATGTGACAGTGTCCAGCTTGTAACAAGAATGAGCTGGAGGTGTCCGGCTGTGCTGGGACTTGCAGACTTTCCATGCCTTGTCCTGTTTATCATAATGACTAATGCAGGGCTTGCTACTGGCTAGGATTAGAGCAAGGAGGTATCTGAAGCTCTGGAGTTTCTGGCTACCCAAGCAATGAAACTCAAGCACATTGCATATAAAGAGAAATGTGTACCAAGACAGGGAATTCTGCCCTGCTGAAAACCCCAGAGGTGGCTCTGGCATGGGGATAAGCTCCAGCCTTCAGCTTTATTTCCATCATTTTCAACTTCTGGAAAAGGGAATGTAAATAAGTAGTAAATCAGATTGTTCAGGTCCTCTGAAAACATTGTATTTGGCGTGCATTTCAGACTATTTTCTTTCATACATGCAAAGGCACTGCTCAATGCTTTCCTGCCAGCAGCCAGCTCTAACCTAAACCGCTCCCGCTGGATGGCATAAAATTCCTTGAACAATATTAATAGGCAACAACCATCAGTCACTCAAAAGAAGGCTGTAAATAGCTGATGTAAACCCCAGGAAAAGCCCTTTGCAGAAGCTTCATCACTTCTCAGCCATTTCTGCTCAGGTAGGATGGACTCGGGCATCATCCTGGGAAGCAGCTGCTTTTGTATCCTGCATTTACAGGGCTTCCAACCATGTTTAGGCTGAATTTCCCTGCACAACAGCGAGGGCTGGTGGCAGTCCTACTTATTTATGGAGTCAATGGAAAGCCACATGAACTAGCATCACTCCCACAGCATCCGTCACCTGCGCCTTGTACACAGCCAGCACTGGTTAGCAATAAAAAGCACATGAACATAAAGGAATGACTCAATTACATCTCAAAACAAGAGGAAATCAAATACTTTAATGTGCAGAGCATTGTTTGCCTCAGACAGCTAAACCAAATGTAGAAATCCGAGTTGTTTGGAACTTGTTCATCACCGCGCTTTTGCCTCAGGAAACGTGATTTAGATCAAAAGGGAATTTTCCACCAACATAAATCACCCCATATAAATATAAAATAAAAATAAAGTGTTTCAGTTGTGTTTATTATAATAAGAAACCCCACCAAGAGCAGCTGTCTTGTGGAAATGAGCTGAACTACTTGGGGTTTTCTCAGCCTCTGACCTGCGCCCATCTGAGCCACCATCAACCCATGAAGCTTCTAAGGAACTTTTGCACCTCCTGACCTCACTTCTGTGGTCATAGTCCTCAACCAACCCGCACCACTCACAACACAATCTATTTAACCTTTAACTTAACCTTGGTGCTATCCCACGGATATTTGTGACCACAAACAAGACTGTTCCCAGGGGATGAAGCCCTGTTGCCTGCTGCACCCTGCCCTGTTTTGATACTAAGGAGCACCACAGTGGGTGACTGCCCCCAGAGAGGGGGTCACGGGAGACCCTTCCTATGCTGTGTTTAGAAAGGCTGACTGAAAAACCTGACAATATGGATTTTCAGCTTCATACCTGACAAAATCTTTTATCTCCATTAACACCCATTAACACACTGACAAGAAGAAAGCATCAAGACCAACTTACATAATACTAATATCAATAGGTTGAGTCACAGAACTTATGTCAAAGTTTCCTGCAGAGACTGTTTCATTTTCTTATTGTTTTTCTTTTCCAAGCTCAAGCAAACACCTTTTGAGCCCATCTAAAACCAAGCCCAGAAATGCAAGTTTGAAGTTGACTTTCAAATATGCGAGATGATAAAGGAGGCAACTTCACCAAAACAGAATGAGGCCTCGCCATGAGCTGTGGCATCACCTCCTTCCTCTCACCCTGCTCCTCACGCTTCAGCAGAAGCCACAGCTCTCTGAAGCTCTGCTCACCACGACTCAGCCTGGTTTGTGCAGCTATTTCCAGCACCGCTGCTGTACAGCAGCCAAGTTCACAGACTTATTTATGTGATTTTTCATTACTTCCTCCAAGTGTCTCTTTTTCTTCCATACTCAACGTTTTTACTCTTCCTAGGTCAACCAAAAGGCATCTTTGCCTTGGCGTCGTGCCTATCTGCGTGTTCCAGTCACTGCAGTTCTTATGGTGGGTGCCAGCTCCCAGGGCAGGTGGAAAAGGCTGGGTAGGGGGGACCCCGCTTATTTACTAAGAGCCCACCAAAAACTACCTCTGTAGAGCAGATCCAGCCCCTTCAGAGCTAAAAGGGTAAGGATTTGGGTGCTTCCCCATGGGAAGGCAGTTTCCAGGCGTCTTCCCGCTGGGTACATGCCTGCAGACTGAAGGCAGTGCTGTTTTTCTTCCATTTTTATGCCCATTGTGGGGCCTGCATCGAGTTCCCCATCCTGCTGAGGACTTCACCGAGTGCTGGTATCTGCCAAGGCGCTGAGTTATTGCCCTGCTTGAAGGCAGAAGGGAAGGCAGAGGAAATGACACTGGGGGGGTATAAGTGCAGAAGCGCTGTGAGCAGACGCATGCTCCAATGGATGCTAACAACAACCTGCCAAGGGCAGGAACTCTGTTTTCTGACAGATCCCCAATTCCAACCCTGTGGTACACAAGGGCCATGCAAGACTCTTGGATGCACATCATGCGAGTGCAAATATGAATCTTGCACACGCCAGTTTACAGCAGCAGGGGATTGACCTCTTTCATCCCCTGCTCTCATCTGTTAATAAAGCACAGAAAGTAGGTTTGGAGGTGCTGGGCTCTGCTGAACTCAGGCTCCAAAACCAGCTCTGGGTCTCAACAGCCACAGGTGAGAAGCTGCTCCTGGAGCTTTGCTCATTCACACTCTGGAGTCCAGAGCTTCCCCAAGCTCTGGCCAGGGCTGCAGCACCCCGCATGCAGAGCTCAGCATGTAGTTCAAGTTATTAATGCAACACACCATGGGAGGAGGGGGTGAGCGTACTTGTGTGATGGAAACCACCAGGCTGAAGCATTCAGAGCACTGAACACCAGAGGACATTCAATCCTAGAATCCCAGGTTGGAAGCAACCTCAAAGATCCTCTGCTCCAACCTTCCTAGGCAAAGCAAGACCTAGACTAGATGCCCCATTTGATGGGCTCAAGTGTTTTTCTTCCTTTTTTCGATTGCTGCTTTGATTCTTCAACTTTCTTTTGCTTGACATGCAAATGCTCCCTCAAGCTCTTCCTGTTCTCATGTCAGGTGAATGCAGTTATCTTTCTCACAGCAAAATCACCCAAAAGCTTTGAAACCTAAAAGACACGGGATTGCCAAGGAGGAGAGACTCCACATGCACCCTCAGCTCCTGATCCAACCCAGTCCAGCCTCTGGTGCAGCAGCAGAGGTGTGAATGAGGCATTAGAATCATAGAATCATAGAATAGTTAGGGTTGGAAAGGACCTTAAGATCATCCAGTTCCAGTCCCCATGCCATGGGCAGGGACACCTCCCACCAAACCATGTCACCCAAGGCTATGTCCAACCCGGCCTTGAACACTGCCAGCAATGGAGCATTCATAACTTCCCTGGGCAACCCATTCCAGTGCCTCACCACCCTTAGAGGAAAGAATTTCTTCCTTATATCCAATCTAAACTTCCCCTGTTTACGTTTGAACCCATTACCCCTTGTCCTATCACTGCAGTCCCTCATGAAGAGTCCCTCCCCAGCATCCCTATAGCCCCCCTTCAGATACTGGAAGGCTGCTATGAGGTCTCCACACAGCCTTCTCTTCTCCAGGCTGAACAGCCCCAACTTTCTCAGCCTGTCTTCATACCAGAGGTGCTCCAGTCCCTGATCATCCTCGTGGCCTCCTCTGCACTTGTTCCAACAGTTCCATGTCCTTTTGATGTTGAGGACCCCAGAACTGCACACAGTGCTCCAAGTGAGGTCTCACAAGAGCAGAGCAGAGGGGCAGGATCACCTCCCTCGACCTGCTGGTCATGCTCCTTTTGATGCAGCCCAGGATACGGGGCTCTTTATAAGCCTCTTTTTTCCTTCGAATTTTCCTCAGCAGCTCCTTATCCATTCAAGGAGGTCTCCTGGCCCTCCTGCAGCACTTCCTTCTAGTAGGGATGCATCTCTCCTGGGCTTGCAGCAAGTGATCCTTGAATATTAACCAACAGCCTTAGGCCCTCCTGCTCTCTAGGGCTGTATTCCATGGAACCTTACTGAGCAGGTTCCTGAAGAGCCCAAAGTCTGCTCTCTTGAAGTCCAGGGCAGTGAGCTTGCTGCAAGCTCTTCTCACTGTCCTGAGGATCTCAAATTCAACCATCTCATGATCGCTGCAATGATTAATATTAATTATTAATAATTAGGATAGACCATGCCTAATTCTCATCTAACCCTGCAGCACTCAGCTCCTCCCTCATCCACGTTAATCAGGCATCACCCACCAGCAAGTGCAAGAGGCAGGGCAGGGCTGCAGGAGGGTTGGGGCACTGCCGGCGACTATTGCAGCCCTGAGAAACAGCCGAGTCAGCCTCACACGTGATAAACTGTTGACTCATATTTTCAGTTTCTGATGGTTTCAACCAAAATGGATCTGTTGGGAATTCACGTGACGCCAGGCATTCCCGTGCGCCCCCCTCCATTATTCCCTCGTTACCTTAAAATGTTCATTGCAGCATTTCTCAATGCTAAATCCAATTCTTAAGGCTCCCAAGAGTCCGGATACCTGGTGAGGGCATGACGGCAATGGGGATGAGCTAAAGCCATCGCTCACAGCTCTGGCAGACAGAGCACCCTGTACTCCTGACTGCACAGAAGAAAGCAGGAGGCAATTCAAAGGCAATAACTTGAGAACAATTAATCAGAGATGAGAAGTGGCACACACCGAGGGAGGTAACCACAGGAACATGCCTTCGGAGCTACCTGCCAGGGCTATAAGCGCCAGCGGGAGAGCTGGAAAACCACTGCGTGGGAAACAGCTCATTCTTGAAGGAAGAATGCTTCATCTCGGGAACACCCAAGCATCTCCTTCTACTTCTATCACTTTAATCAAGCCTTAGTTCCTTCTAGCAATTAAATTAAAACAAGAAAGCAAAAGCAGGAGTATGGAAAACCTAAGCTGCCTGCCTGCCTAGCTAAGTAACTCTGATAACTTCATACACCTTAATCATGTGAACCAATGCTATAATGAAGGTCATGGTGAGAGCTCTCTACATCAACAGGAAGCATGAAACAACACTTGAAGCTCAAGATTAGCATCAGGAAACCCGCTCCTATTTGCTTTTCCTCTCTATTCTCTACTTTCATCATCTATAAAACAGGAATACCAACACTCTTGCTAGCCTAGTAATGCATACTAAACCAATTCATTAAAGTTTATGGGGCAATCAGAGAGGTTCAGATGAAAAGGGCTGAAGATACCAAACCACAAAAGGCTGCAAATGCTTCACATGCACCAGTGCCCCAGGGCTGCAGGATTGCTCTGCAAGGAACAAAGCAGGGCAGTGCTCTGGAAACAAAGGAGACAAGGCTAAAAGCTATGGCTAAGGACCTTGGAAAGTGTCCCAGCTGAATATTCCTTTTCAAATCTATTATGTTGCAAGGCTGTCAGAGATCTGCAACGGGAAGGCTTTATTTCCCCCTCACTGCCCAAAAGTCAGACTGACTTGAGCCGTTTCTTCCTGTTGCTGGACAAGAAAAGATGCTTCACATGGCAGCTGGAAGGGTTATTTCAGGGTGAAACTAGCAAGACCAAAATGAAACTAAATTACATAAATAAGTCTAGGAAATGCTGGTTGCAACACAAATCCAAAGTGCTAGCTGCATTTGTTAAACAGTCCAGATTAAATCAAAGAGATCTCCATCAGCAACTTGTGATGCTGCAGAGCAGGATTAACTTAGCAAGAGGGTTCAAATACTGTATGAGTGCATTTTACAATACCTGGACATGAGAGCAGTTTTCTGTGTAGAGCCCAGCAGTCAAAATTACCAATGCTATTAGGCTGCAACTAACTGGGTATGAAGCACTCTGCCCACATCACTGCGTAAGCCCAAGGATGAGACAAACCTGCCCTGTCAGTCTGCACTTTGCTTGCAGCCATTATGTGATTTCCAAGGAAGTTCCCTCAGTGATGGTTTTAATTTTCAGCAGGTTAAAATGCTCTTGCAGCATTCCATGAGAGAAACATCCATCATAGAATCTCCAGCTGGTTTGTGTTGGAAGGGACCTTACAGCTCCTCCAGCTCCAACCCCTGCCACAGGCAGGGACACCTTCCACTGGAGCAGCTTGCTCCAAGCCCCAGTCCAAAAAAACCAAGATAGCTTTGCTTCGGCCAGTTTTCTGGTGAAAGGGTCTGCACTGGTGCCCCACTATGAGCTTAGCTGCTCTCTTTGTCCAGACCAACCCGAAACAGCCTCTGCCAGGCTGCTTGCTGCTCAGCTCCTCTTCATGCTGGTTTCCAGGAAGCAATATTTCCCATCCTGGTGACTCAAGGTTCTTGCAGTACTTCACGACTTCTTATTTATGGCATAGTGACCCTTTACCTGGCTCCAATGGTACCTGACACTACCTACCCTGCCAGGTTTAAAGCAACCATAGGACTCTTCTCACCACAGGAACCCTGATCATAACGATTGGGTTTGTTCCTTCAAACCACAGGATTTACTCTCAGGGTGTCTAATTCCTGCTAATCCCACCTCTCTCACCTGTGACCAGGGCAGCGTGGGGTTGTGCCAACCCCCTGTGATAGAGGCACCCACAGAACAATTCCCTATGAGGCGCTGGCACAGAGTGCCCAGAGAAGCTGTGGCTGCCCCATCCCTGGCAGTGTTCAAGGCCAGGTTGGACACAGGGGCTTGGAGCACCCTGCTCCAGTGGAAGGTGTCCCTGCCTGTGGCAGGGGCAGAACTGGATGAGCAGGGTGTTTTTAACAAGATTATTCCAGCAATAAAGGAAAGCTCCTGCTAACACGGCCTCAGTCATCAGGGCTGTTTCTGCACTGCCACGCACTCTGCTCTCAGAAAGGGCAGTGGCAAGAGGAAACCAGACACGTACACAAAACCGCATCCAAATCAAACACGTCGACATTGCAAGCCCTAACAAACAAAGAACTCACTTGGAAGCTACAATCCTTCCTGCTGAAGACCGTAACGCAGTCATGGGGCTCACCATAACACAGTCACGTTCTTGGGTTCACCTTCATCAGGCTCAAAATACCACGCGAGTCCCCAGCTCACCGCAGCCAGCACCAGCCTGGCTCCTGTGGCGGGGCCATCGGCACATAAGGAAGTCAAAACTCATCCAGGGGCAAGCACAGGGTCAGAAACGTGGCTGCATGGTCTGCAGCCAGCCAGCCTTTGAGTTAAGGGTATTTATAAGGCGGGCTGGCAAGCCCAGCTCTGCTTCTCCAACTGTCCCTGTTTGGATTAAGACCTGGCTGCTCCAGTCCAGCCCAAATGCCCTCCAATGGAAACCAGGGCATGAGGAGAAGGGGGAAAGGGCAATGGTGCACATCTCTGCCTTGGTGTGTACCTAAGACCAGAACCAGAGCATACAGCAAGCAGCAGCGACAGACATGACTCCCAGTGCAGAAGCTTATCTACATTCCAGCTGTATTACTTCAATGAGAAAATAGTGGCAGCCGCAAGGGATATGTTTTTCTTTTCCCCATCATGTTTCAGAGGCAAAAGAGCAGACGTTCTCAAGCAGGTTTGGTACTATAATAGTGAAAATCATATTATTGAACACACACACACACACACACACACACACACAAACACACACACACACAGAGGCTCTTTTGTCCCTTGCTTGTGTATGCTCTTGGTTCTAAACAAAGGAGTGCAGACAAGATAAATTGAAGAGTACTTAAACAAATAGATATACTTTTTTCCCCCCTAAAACTGTCTCAGTTCTGTTTATGCTGGCTGGGAGACAGCATCCTCCATTCCTCTCAAACATACCAAACAAAACCCGAGCTAATGGCGTGAGTCCTGTAATCAAGGTCACAAGCCTGGGTTTGCTGGTGTGCAGCCGAGCATTACACCCAGGGCAGAACTCATTTAAACTTCATTTAAGCCAGGCTGAGTATCACAAAAAACTTCAAGAATTTGCTTATCGGGAGGAAAAGCACTTGGAGAATGCTTTCCTCTCTAAAGAAAAGAGCAAAGTTGGAAAGCCCGGGGGTCCTCTTGAGTGCTGCATCTAAAGGAAGCTGCAGGGTGAGCTGTGGCCTGCTGAAGTCAATGGCAAAGCTCCTCTCCATCTGGGGCTATACCCAGCCTGGGAGGAGGGTAGATCAAAAAGAGGAGGGACGGCTCACTGCTCAAACCCTGCAAATAAAAGAGTCATTTCCCAGCTGAGAAACTCACCTGGGGCATCAGTGCCTTAAAATAGCAGCAGTGACTCCACCATGGCAAACAGCAGCCGCTCCCTGTACATGAGGGATGCACACTATGGCAAACAGAGGGTTCTCTCTAAACAAGGAAATCAGCATAAGGAGGACTTGCAGATTGGGTTGTTGACACAAGAAAACCTGCTTCAGCTCATAAGTCTATTGTTTGCTTGATGGAGAAGAAACCAAATTGGCTTTGAACTGAGGAGTGCTGGCAGTAAGGCTCAGCAGGGACAGCTCGGGATGTGGATGGAGAGGAGTGGGAGTTTGCACTACAGCTGCTTGGAAAACACAGAATCACAGACTATTGGATTGAAGGAACCTTAAAGCTCCTCCAGTTCCAGCCCCTGCCATGGGCAGGGACACCTTCCACTAGAGCAGCTTGCTCCAAGGCCCATCCAATGTGTGCCATCTGGAGAGGGATGCTCGTGTCTACCAGGAGCTCTTAGGGAGGGCAAAGAGGAAGGGCTTTTCTGCAGGTGATTCCAGCTTAAAGTACCCATGGGACACTACCACACTATTACAGTGCACTGTTCTTCATCTATTGGAACTAGTAAACTCAGTTACAGTGGAGGGTAATGCAAGTTAAAGCTCTTTTAGAGGCAGCTTTTCCAGAGCACCTTCATGTGCTGTGGGACCTCCTGCATTTATGCTGTTATGGGCAGGTTGTCACACACTCGACTTTTATTAACCACAAGACTTGTGCAGCGGAAGGTGATGCAACGGCTACATGGGAAGTGTCAGCTATTTCATACAATGCTGTTTATTGTGCCAGAAAAGACTCTCAAAATGGAACAGTTGCTCCTGTGGTCCCTGACCTCCTCAAAAGGCTTTTGGCTGCGCCTTTTCCTCCTGAAAGGGAGGCAAGAATGTCAGGATGCAAAAATTAGTGCATATTAGTGAGGAAGCGAAATGGAGCAGCAGCAGCACTGTCCCTGACCTGTGATCCTTCTCCCTGCACCCACTGTGGCTTCTCCTGGGGGCTGAACTCAAAGGCCTGAATGAATAAAACAATCTGTTCTCTCTATCTAATCTCTTCTCTGCCGCATTATCTCAGCACAAACACATGCTGGTTTCTCCACTGCTCAGTTAAACCCTCTCAGGAGCAGCAGCCACGGCACTGCCTGGGCTGCAAATGGGGCTGGGGGAGCTGGTCCATCCTTGCCAAGGAGCAGAGGTGGCATTACTCCCCCAGGAAAGGCTCACAGAAGGGAACCTTGATCCATGCAGATACCACATGTGGAATTCAAATGCCTGCCTGTTTTATGTAGCTTTCAGTCACCCTTCTCTCATAAGGGGCATAAAATCAGCATAAAATCAGCTTCACCAGCTCCAGCAATCTCCATCATCACTAACCTCACAAGAGCCTGCTGCATCCAGGCATGTTATATCATCCATCAGCAACAAAAGGACTTAAACCGACAGCATAATACATTGACAAAACCAGATATAGGTGAAAAATAGCAGCTTATCAACATGCATTAAAAGCAGATGGGTATCACACAGCCACAGGCTGGTTTGTTTCAGAAGGGACCTTACATCTCATCTGCTTCCAACCCCTGCCATGGGGCAGGGACACATTCCACTAGAGCAGGATGCTCCAAGCCTTGTCCAACCCTGAACGCTTCCAGTTCCATCTTGCTGATGCACATCTACTCGAATGTGCGTGGGGGGCTGCTCCGCAAAGCCACTTTGTCAGCAGCAGAAAGTCGGGGGCAGAGGCAAGCAGGGAGCAGAAAGCAGCGGCTGCATAAAAGAGCCAGCACGCACGCTGCTACTCTAGTGACAGTAAATAGTCCTTAATGCAACCTTTCCACTGTGCAGCCCATCTGGGAGCCAATATCCTCTGGAAATCATTAACTCCAAAAGTCCACACAGACAGAAATGTGATAAATGGAGACCAATAAAACTCTATTTTCTCCAGATTAAAACTGAATTCTGTTTTCAGGCTTCTGGTGCACTCTCACTCTCAAAAGCCTGGTGGTGTGGTTGCCTTTCATCCACCAGCTGCTTAGTAACTCCTAAATACACAGAAGGCACACTTAGCAGGAGCAGCCATGGAGACCTGGTGCTTGTGGGACCTGCCTGTGGACACAGTGGGATGTGGACCCGTTCCTGCAGCATCTCCCAGGGGGTTGGTCCAGACACACAAGGGTGGCCAAACTTCCCCCTTCTACACCTTCCTACCATCGGATGAGGCAAAGGCTGCTTCATCTGTAGAGTGAGGAGCAAAGCTGCTGATTCACATCGAGGTGCCAGCAGGCACCTCTGGCTCACACAGTGACGTTAAGAGAATATCTGCAGTAAATAAGATGAGCCCTTTCCCGTAAACGAGTGGCAGAACTGGTTTTGCAGCCCTTGGATCATGCCAATTTGCTGATAGAAAACAAGGTGCTTATATGGGAAAGCAAGCAGCAAGCGAGCTCGATTCAGCTTAATCACAGGGTTAATGAACTGTGTACCAGAGGAACACCATTTAAGTTGTATAACTTGTGTAAAACCTCCTTCAGCAGGGTTCACTTAAAACAAGAGCATCTCACCCATGAAACCATCACTTCCAACAGCTGGTAAAGAAGAGAGAAGCTGCCCTGAGGCTTTTCTTTTGACCACTAAGATCAGTAAAACCACACAAGGCATTCCCCTTCCCCTCCAGGGGCACAGTCTTAACTGGTAGAGACTTATTTGGGCTCTTAAACTTAGCAGCACAAGCATAAGTCATGGATATACTTTGCTGAAGTCCCAGAATGGTTCAGGTTGGAAGGGACCTGTGCAAGGATGGCATTGCTGGAGGAGGAATAGACGATACATTGATGGATTAGTGGGGGGCTAATCCCCACTTGATGGGCTCACGAGCAGAACAAGTTACTGCATTCATGAACACAACTTCTGTCCTGCACAACATGAACTGGGCTGCGAAATGTGGCTACAGGAGTTCTGTATCGCTGTAAACTCATCTCATGTGTAAACAGAGGTTCCTTTGGGTGGCCTCGGATACCGACCCAGTGGGCGGATACAGGAGACGGTGATCGCACAACAACAGGCGCTGGCTCCGCTGGACCTCTGCAAGGCACAACAGCGCCAGGCAAGTAATAGCACAGCACCAACCCGGGCTGATCTTCACTAATCCGCTCAAGAATGACTGCAGGGTGAGTGTATCCAAGCTCTTCCCTCCCTCGACCACAGCCTAGCGAGGGCAGAGTGCTCTGACATCATCTTTGCTTGTTTCTGCAATCAAACCCACCTGTGCTTTCCCCACCTGACTTGGCCCACGTCTGCAAACCTCTCTTCTGCATCTCTTATGCACATAACCACCCTTCCAGGCTTCCTCCCATCTTGCAGCTCTGCATTTGGCACCCAACGATTTCCATCAATGCTCCACAGCGCTTCCACTGAAAAGCCTGGAGCATTAAATAGGAAAAACTCTATTTGGTTTATTTTAAGCTGTTGTAGCTGAGCTGGCCCAGGCTGGGGCTGCTTTTGGCACATGTCCATGGCTGCTGTGCAGCGATAAATGTGGCTGCTATGGCAGCTCGAGATGAGACAGGAAAGGGTGGGATGGGTGTCAGCTCTAGAACAAGCCATGACAAACATGGGGCAGGAGGCTGAAACTCCTGACCTACCACACGTGATGAAAAGGCGACCACAGACCCCCTGGTTCACCGAGGAAAGGAAACCCCATGATGCTGCCGACATATGTTATGGGGCCAAGAATGGCACAGAACCAAAGCCAGTTGTTTTCATGTGTTTCCATGCAGCCTATGTTAAAGCTCTTTGCTGTCGCACCACACCAGCACCTGGCAAGCAACAGCACGGTATCAAGCTGGACTAATCTTCATTAATCCACTGAAGAATGACTGCAGGGCTGGGGTTCCTGAGCTCTAAAGGGAAGAACCTGCTCTTCCTTTCCTCAACCTGAACTTGACCTCTATCCCTGAGGGTAAACCCAACACAGGGTGAAGTCAATGGGCTCTGTGCAAGGGTGCCAGGACAAGGAAGAGATGAGGCTCTCACCCGGCATCTCAAAGCCACTGCCTGAGGCTGGCCTTTGCCTTCCAGAGGGAAAAGAATTGGGCAAACAACAGGGATCCATGCCCAGGCTTTGTGAGCTGGGTGCTGGCACTGGAGGTGTGGGCCCCAAGGGTAAGACAGTCACTGCGGGCACAAGCTTGGCAAGGGCTTTGAGAGGAGGGCAGACACTGCCCTGCGTGTCACACAGCACAGCTATCGTGTACAGCCAGCACTGGGCTTAAACAAGAACAAAGGAACGGTCCGTTGAGGAAAAGGGACAAGTGCAAGCTGCACTTCCAGCAGGGGAGGGAAAAGGAGCTGAGGGAAATGAAGTGCGGAGGAAGGCAAAGAGGCTGGGCATAAACCACGGACACTTCCAAGCGCTCAAGGCGAATGCTCTGGCTCTAGACTTTGACCAGGCTGGTAAAACTGAGCTCAGTGCATTTCTTCCTGACAGCAGCCCCATATCCTCAACCTGAGCTGCTCCTCCAAGACCTCTCAGAGCTGCTGCTCTTCTTCCAGGGCTCCCCAGGACCTGGAAGCTCTTCAGAGTGCCCAAGTGCCCCCCATAGAGTGCTCTGCAGCCTTTTTAACTCACAGCGAGGCAGAAGTGCACTGCACTTGGTTCACATCATCTTTTGAGCAGTGCTGAGCTTGACCAAGGTTGCTTTGCATTGCTGGACAGCTGATGGTGTTTGCCATCAGGGCAGTGTAAAGGAAGCATCACAGTGGGTCATAGAATCCCCTCCTGTTTTGTGTTGGAGGGGACCTTAAAGCTCACCCAGTTCCAACCCCTGCCACGGGCAGGGACACCTTCCACTGGAGCAGGGTGCTCCAAGCCCCTGTGTCCAGCCTGGCCTTGAGCACTGCCAGGGATGGGGCAGCCACAGCTTCTCTGGGCACCCTGTGCCAGCGCCTCAGCACCCTCATTTGTGTCTTGTCTTGAACGGACATTCCCAATGCCATGGCCAGGCAGTGGTAGCACAGAGGACACCAGGACAGCCCCAGACAGCAATCAGCACACACAATAACCTGCAGACACCTCCCTTAGAGCAAGGCAGCCCCAGCGAGGGCCGCAGTGACCCATGCTGCTGCCCAGGGCTCTCCCCAACCGATGGGCGCTGCTCTGGGGCAGCTCCTGCAGCAGCACCTGGGGCCACGGCTGTCTCGCGGGTGCCGCTACCCTCTGCAGTCCCCAGAGGAAGGCACCAGAGCTACAGTCATTACGTGACCTGACATAGAAGGAAGTACAGCTCAGAGTTTGTTATAGAATGTGCAAATCATCTTATACTTGGGCAACAAAATCTGTTCTCCCTTCCCAAAGGCGCATCCCTCGCTCGGAGCAGAGGGAAGCTGGGCAGGCAGTGCTGCTCCAGGGAGAGGTCACCATCACCACGGCCGCCTGAGACACAAGGGGCAGCCCTTGCCTCCTTCTTGGCTGGACTAGAATCGATAAATACAGCAATGGAAGCCAAGCTGAGGCGCACATCCAGGACGGGACATTTTCAGCTCAGACAACCGACACTGGCGGGGTTATACACAACTGGAAGCTCAAACCCAGGAACCTGGAACGGGAGGAACCAAACCTCAGTGCCCGGCTCCCTGCAGCCCTGTTAGCTCCGGGGGCACATGAACGAAGGACAAACTCCGGAGCCGGGGAAGCCGCTGCCCCCGGCAGCACCGGGCAGAGCAGCGGGTAGGGACGGAGGAAGCGTTAGCGCCGCCCGACCAGCAGAAACAGCGCTGATCTCACACTCACCCGCGGCGGGCGAGGAGGAGGGAACCGCGGAGCCACGACGAGAACCGGGGCCGCACCTCCCCTGAGCCCGCAGCCCGGCGCCCGCTCACGCATCCGGCTCCGTTCGCGATGCTCCCCCGGGCTCCCGCAGCGCCGCTTGCGCGGGGTCCGCCGCTTACCTCCCGCTGCCCGGCCCCGCTCCGCAGCGGCCCCGCGCTCCTTTCGCTTTCCCTTTCCCTTTCCCTGCGCAGAGGGGCCGGGCTCGGCCGCGGCCGCCCTCAGGGGAAGGGGCTGCGGGCGGCTCGGACCGGGGCGGAACGGAACCCGGAGCGGCGGCACCGCGATGGGCGCGGGGTCAGAGCCTCCCCTCGCCCGCAGGTCACCGACTGAGGCCGTTGCTTCCCGGTGCTCGCCATGACCCGCAGCAGGCAGAGGGACCGCAGGCCTGCAACCCCTAGAGATGCGAAAGAGCCAGCCCCTGAGGGTGAGGGGGTTGGTCTGGGACCAGGAGATGGGGTGCTTGGGACGTGGGGAGCAACTTCCTTCGTGGGAAGGACTCCTTCTGACCAGCCCTGTCTGTAAGCATCAGCAGCAGCTGTAAGAACTCCGGGAACTTGGAGAGAACTACTTGAGCTGCAAGATCTCTGGTAGCTGAGGACAATTAATGGATAAATCAAAAGGGAATCAACTTGATTCACCCGAGGGTCAAAGAACCCTCCAGATGGTCACAATTAAGATGCCTCAGAAGCAGGGAGCCAACTGAGAAAGAGCTTCCCCCTCCAACACAGCTGGGGAGGGGAGCAATCAGCAGGAACAAGGAGCCTCTTCCCTGATGTTCTGCTCTAGTCCTTCTGTTCTGCACGCTCCAGGGAACGACCGCATGCTTCAGAGCTGGTTTCTCTAGGAATGTAATCCGTCATCTTGGCATTTCCTCCTTATCACTGCTGTAATTTACCTTGCTTCGAAGCAAAGCTGTACCAGAGGAGCCAGCGGCAGGTAGCGCAGGGGTTCTGAGCACAGCCCGTGTTTTGTAGTGTTTTCCCACTGGACACAAGAGGGAAATTTTTCACAGTGAGAACAATCAGCCACGGGAATAATCCCCTCAGGGAATGGTGGATTCCCCAGCGTTGGACACTGTTAAGATTTGGCTGGACATGGCGCTGGCACATCTCGTCTAGGTCGTGCTTTGCCAAGAAAGGTTGGACCAGATGATCCCTAAGGTCCCTTCCAACCCGGGGTTCCATGGTTCTCTTCGCAGAAGCATTCATTTCCACACAGGGCTGTGCAGAATGCAGCTCGCAGCCCCCACACAGAAGAATTACCCCAAACCCAACCAGCCCTGCAGCACACAGGCTGCTGGAGGCCGTGGGGATGTCGTGTGCCTGGTTTGGTTTGCTGGGGTTTTGCAAGGGGAAGAGCAAGGGGTGGGCTCAGCCCTGGATCCCAGCGGCCGGCCGGGATTGCACAAGTGCTGCTGGCAGCTCTCCACGGGGCTCTCTCAGCCTGGCTCCAGAGCAGAGCTGCTGCAGTCCTCGCAGCAGCCCCATGGCCTCCTCTGGACTCGCTCCAACAGCTCCACGTCCCTCTTGTGCTGTTGCCCCAGAGATGGATCAGGACTGTAGGGGGAGGTCTCATAGAGCACAGCAGAGGGGGAGAATCCCCAACTTGTTTCTTAAACCTCCAATGTACCAAACTGAGCTGACCGTGCTGGTGGTACTTCTGCTTCGCCACGAGCACACAGCTGAATGCTGCACGCGGAGGGGAACCCCACAGACTGAATCGAGCAGTGATGTTTGCACAGCTTGTGGACTGGTTTCATCTGGGATCCCAGAATCATAGCATGGTTCGGGCTGGAAAGGACCTTAAGATAGAGCACATTTCTTCCCATTAGCTGGTGCAGTGCTGTGTTTTGGCTTTAGTATGAGAACAATGCCGATAACACACCTGTGGTTTAGTTGTTGCTAAGTAGCTTTTACCCTGATCAAGGACTTCCAGTCTCTCATAGAATAGTTAGGGTTGGAAAGGACCTTAAGCTCATCCAGTTCCAACCCCCTTGCCATGGGCAGGACACCTCACACTAGCCCATGTCGCCCAAGGCTCTGTCCAGCCTGGCCTTGAACACTGCCAGCGAGGAGGGGCACGAGAAGCCAGGAGGGAGCAGAGCCGGGCCCCCTGACCTGCACCAACCAAAGGGGTATCCTGCACTAGATGATGTTATTTTAATTATTAAACTGATCTTATCTCAACCCACGGGTTTTACCTTTTCCCTGATTCCTCTCTCCATCCCACTGTGGGGGCAAAGAGGCAGTGGCTGTGTGGGACCTGGTTACCAGCCGGGTTGTCTCAGGCCATCTCTTTGCTTAGAGAAGTATTCAACAAAAGAACTATGGGAAACAGTCATTATAAATCATACCAGATCAAGGAAGGTAAAGCCTGCAAGATCCACCAAAATGATGTAGCTCTGCTACACAAAATGTCCTAAAACATGAAGATGTGAAACACCCCAAAAAGATGAAGATGTAAATACACCCCTATGAGAATGCTCCATTTTAACATAATTCCAGAGGATTTTATTCTGAGCTCTACAAATAACAATCATTTTTTCTACAAAAAAAATCAAGAATCAATCTAGTTACACATAGGAACAGTTACATCCTTAAAGACATTTCTACATCTTTCTATACACGAGGCTGTGGCTGTCACTAGTTTAAAGTACCCCAAGGGCATTTGTAAGTAAGGCATGGTGATGCCTGAGCCCATTCTTTGCTTTAATAAACCATTTACAACTTCCAGGATTAAGGGTCTGTTCTGCAAATACTGAAATAGGTGTTTATTTGCACAGACCATCAGTGTCCTCACGTACTCACTGTGCTCAGGGCCCTGGAGAGCGTTAAAGGAAGTCTCTGCGGTGAGACTATGAAGCAGAACTACCTTCCTCCACTGTACCAGCAGCTCATAGACTGATCACAACGCCTCTTTCAAAGGTAAATCCTGTCCCTTTCCCCTTACAAGGCATCACTCACTGCTTCTTTGAGGATAACAGCAGCAAAAGCACTGAATTCCCCAGAGAGCAGCCCCTCTGCCACAGCCAGCACACACCAGGCAAGACCAGTGTTCAGGAGCAATCAGATACCAGTACTAAACCCCATCAACTCTTTACCAAAGGGACAATGCGTGTGACTTCCATTGGGATTCAAGACATGGTGCAGCATCAAGACTTTATCCTGCAGGTACCATCGTGCTTAGCGCTACAAGCCTTACCCCTTGCCAGCACTGATGCCACTCTGACATTTGCCAGTGACAAGATCAGGACCTTTAACCTGCACACACATCACCCACTTGTAATAACATATTCCCTCAACTTCTTTCGGCGATACCTATGAGCTGGATTGTTCCTACCCATGAGAACAAGACCTTTGTTTTAGAGATAAACTTGAAAAGAGCAGGAGGGAAAAAAAGGATTACAAAGGTATCCATGGTGCCATATTAAATACAGCCCATGTTTCCAACTCATGCTTTTCAAAACATAAGCAAGGAAAAACCCCCAGTATTTTTTGACACAGAGGCTGCCATTGTGCTTGTGGCATTAGTCATTACCAGGAAATTCCCCTTTTTGCCAGAAACCCCCCCCAATTCCTTCCCCCCTCCCTCTTTAGTAAACATCAAAATACTTAAATATTCAAGAACAAAAGTCCCTCTGTCAAGGCACATACCTGGAGAGAACAGCGGATAAGAAACAGGAGCTAAATTGGACCTTAAATGGGCTCTGTGCTTTAGGACAGGAATTCCCATACTCGCTCCTGTCTCAGGGAAGCACGGATCTTCCATTTCGGGATTGTTTTCTGAAGCAGTTTACAGGAAGAGACTTAAGGGCCACAGTTGTTTACACTGGCAAGTTCATTACAAGGAAGTTGGAGCTCAATGTGCTTTGCCTCAGATTCCTGCGGTTATCAGATAACTCTGCCTGCAATACACAGGAAAGAAGCAGCTTCTTAATGTTCCAGCCCCTAGAAATAAGGTCTAAGAAGAGAACCTTATTTTAGGTTTTAGAATAGGCTCTTTTAAGTTTGCAATGAGTATTGCAAACAAGGTGATAAGCCTGAGAAATTGCATCATGTCTTTTAGGCAGGGGAGACTGGCTGTTAATGCACTCTCCTGCCACGTATTTGCTCATGTCAGGGCAATTGTGTGATGGGCACTAGCTTCATATTCCACACTGTATCTTAAACCTGTCAACTTAAACAGAAGTGTCATTGGATCTGCCCAAACGTTTGGATTTCTCTCCTTGGAAGAGCTGAGTGTATGAGCTGGTACCACTGGGCAACTTCCTGCTGCAGCCAGAAACTGAAGTACTGAACAAGTAGGGGAGAAAACACACGGAAAGAGGAGCAGACCCTGTAGCTCAACACACTGGTAGAAAGTTTAAGCAAACAAACCACTATAGTCTATACAGTGCTTTCAGCTTTTGTGTTCTTGCAACAAGTAATCCCAAAGCACACATCAGTCTGACTGCTGGAATCAAAGTCTCGGTTAATGAGAGACTGGAATCAGCCAATGTCTACTGTATTCAGAAGACGGAACCAGGCCGGTCACGTCTCTAACTTGTGAGGGTGTTGAGGCCCTGGCACAGGGTGCCCAGAGAAGCTGTGGCTGCCCCATCCCTGGCAGTGTTCAAGGCCAGGTTGGACACAGGGGCTTGGAGCACCCTGCTCCGAGTGGAAGGTGTCCCTGCCCATGGCAGGGGTTGGAGCTGGATGAGTTTTCAGGTCCCTTCCAGCCCAACCCAGTCTGGAATTCTATGACAACTCCCACAGTCAGTTCCCGCAGCAGAATAAGGCCCCTAAAAGCTTTGGCTACAAAGGTTTAGGTTCTATTTATTAAGTCTCAACCAGACAGAACAAAATACAGACAAGTGCCATAAGAGAGAAATCCTTCACCATTCACATCTGTCGAAGCATAATCAGAACAGCACAAACGAGATGGGGTGCACAGATATACTGCATGTATTCAAAGAAACACACGTAATGCCAAGGGTGCTCCCACAACTCAATGAACAATTTCTTGGCAGATTGTCAAGAAGATCTCTTTCTTTAAACAGGTTGAGAACAATTCGGTGATTACATGAGAGTGAAATAACAGACCTCACAGCAGCTGTAGTGCTGGCACCTGAGAATCGTGAGCCAGTGCTCAGAACCACGTTCTGAAGTTTGTTCTCAGTACATTCCACCATGAGGCGAATACAGTGGCATAGATTAACACAAAACATAGCTCTAAACATATTAACTGCATGTGTGTGAACATGCACGCATGTGAAAAGCACAGAACAAGGACAGGAGAATTGTTTCCATCATCCAAATTGCACAGAAGACGTTCAAAACAACAGACATAAAACTTCCACCACCCATCAAAGCGGAACAACCCCAAATACCACCGCTCCCACCACACACAGATAAAACCTTCTGCATCACTTAAAGTAAATCTGGCCTGGAAGCAGGCCACAGGCAGGGCCAGATGTAAACAGCTTCACCGTGCAGGTAGAGTTGAAAACCAGCATTGGAATCAGGGGAATTTCGTGAGCAAAGCTTCAGTGCTTATGAAGAGTTTGTGCAGGACAACCCTTTCCATCTGTGTGGAGTGAGAACACACCAAGTTCCAATTCATTCCCAAAATCTTTCTTTGCATCTTCCTGAATTTGGTAACAAACTCAGCATGTGCAAAGTCATCTGAGTGAGATCAGGGGCATGTTCTCATCACCTCCACTTAATAAATAAGTTTCCTGTCCAGAGACAGAAGTTCAGGAATCAAACCCAATTAGCAGCTTTGTCTGGCAATTTTCACTTCTTGATGTGCATTAGCTGTGGGGAAGGGTCACTGAGGGATCCAGGTACCTGCCAGCCCTTGAACTCATTTTTAAGTATCTTTCAGCTGAACTACACACTTAAAAGTTACACAGGATTGCTCAGATACTGTTCACGGTACTGCTCTATTAAACCAGCTGTGGCTGAGAAACCTCACTGAAGGCTATACACTACTTCTGCTCATATAAAAAGAGAATGTATGGAACACAGTGTTTAATAAATAAGGTTAAAATTACAGGAAGTGTTGCCACTAGCCCTTTCTAGAATGCATTTTAGAAGAAAAAGTCCATTTAACTTTCAGTCCACCAGGGAAGTCCACAGGATTTCCATCAAAATGCTGTGCTTTTAAAGATCTCTGGATTTTCTTCTTCCTCCTTGGAATCCCTTTTGTTTCTAGAGGCAGGTCTGTATTCTAATCTGGGAAAAAAAGAAAATACCGGAAAAAAAGAAAGAAAAAACACTTAAAAATAGATGGGGAACACAGGAAACAAATCTTTGATACTCTGAGCCCTATTTGATATTACAGCCTCCTGATTTCAACATCCTGCTGGCTTCAGTTGGACAGGTCCCTTTCCTACATCAGGTGTATGCTCATGTGCCACCTTCAGAGCGCTGGCAAAAGGCCAAAGGCTCTCAATGCATTTTTAGGTCAATTTAACTAAACTGGAAGAGTTCAGCCCTTCCTCAATACTTTTAGAACCTAGGAAGATAGATTATAACCCACAAAGTGGCCCTATACCTTTATAAAGCAATACATTTAAATGCATTCATGGACTTCTATTCAGCCTTCAGAGTAAAATGATAAATTTGGAGCTGAGCTGTCCAAAGCATACACACATGGGAAGAGGAATATGGCAATACTTAGGGAAGTCCGTTCCTCTTCTCCATATAGAGAACAGATGCATTAAGATCAGAATATGACAGGGTGACACTTACCCTTTCACCAACAGCATTTGATCAATGGTGTCTGGAAGAGGCATTCCATAGCTTTCTGGCAGAAATAAAGTCAGAATTCCTGACAGCACAGTCAGGCTCCCCATCAAGATGTAAGGCAGGAATCGGTCATAGGCACCTAGCAGAAAACAAACAAGCAAGAAAGCCAGTATCAGTTCCAAGTCTCTGATAATGTTTGTACCTAGGTACAGGGCTTTATCCATGCAAGATGCATGCCTTCAGTAAAGAACAAATCAACCAGCCCCTCTCATAGTCTGGTTTTCAAAGCAGTGTTGTTATAAGTGTGGGTTAAGGAACTCAAGAGACCAGGAAACAACAGCTGTAAGAGCTGTCCCTCTTCAGTCAATCAGATTGTGAGTCTTCAAAGCATCTGTTAAACAGCAGAAAAGCCCAATGACCTGCAGAGCCAGGACACTGATGTGGGTAGAAAGTATTGCTTTCCATCCACCAGCATCTCCCCCCACCCAGGAGATTACCTACCGAGGTAAACGAAGTAAGGCGAGAGGATGCTGCCTAGTCTAGAGGCCATGGAACTTGCTCCAACTCCCATGTTTCTCACTACTGTTGGGTAGAGCTCAGCCGTGTAAACGTAAACTATTGAAAAGGCAGATGTGATCCCAAATTTCCCCAACATCACCAGCAGAATAGACAGTGCACGAATATCTGAAATCAAAACGCAGTAAGGACTTCAATAAAGCTCTGACAGTTCATGGCATCTTTTAACTCCATTGTGTTAACTCCTGCATAATTCATCCCAGTGTCTGGCATCTTTTTTCCTTGTACATCTCTACAAGCATGGGCAACGTTTTTATGTTTTAATTCTTAATTATTAGGACTCAACACATTTTAATTTCCTCTTGGGCATGGGGCTTCCTGCCAAGCAAAGAATAAGAAGAACAGAGCAAGAATGGGAGAGGTCCTCTCAGGTTTCAGATCCCTGCTATTGCTCTCTATCCCTTTTTAATAAAGTGAACTGAGTTAAACGTTTGAAAGAAGTTATTTTTGCTCTCCTGCTCTGGTTTCTTCATTAACGTTCTTAGCTGGAAGTCAATAATTTAATTATAGGAAGCTGGGTTGACTTAACTGGGACAGAGTTGAAAATGAAAACAGACTGTACTGGTGTGCAATTGATTCACAACACATCTATTACCTGTATAACATAAACAAGGCAGCTCTTGTGCATTCTCTTGGTTATGCTTTGATTTGTAAACAAGTGCTAAGCAACAACCACCCCATCATATTCCATATCATTATCAGAAATGAGTCCATAACCCTATTAATCTGTCCTCAAGATACATATGGTTTGATATCCAATACATGTTACTTTGTCCTCCTTTCCAGTTGCGAAACATTATCTTAATTATTGACACCAATTCAGTACAAGCATCCTTGCTGAGCAAAAATGCTTCCACAGTGACTCCCTTGAACATAAGTCTTGAAACAAGCCATAAAGAGACAGTCATTGACAGCTGTTTGAGAAGTAAGTTCTGCAGCCTCCAGGTAATCTCCTATCAAAGTCTGGTTTGTCTAGTCCTGGTTTTACACTTGGGCCATACCAGGGCACCCTGTGAGGGATGTGCATGAAAAGCAAATCTGGACTACAATGCTAATCCCAACAGATCACAGAGCCAATGACCCACCTTTCAAACTGTATTTGAATTGACATGTTGTGTGAGCTCCTTGTGCAGCAGCACGGAGAGCCAAGGGACAAAGACAGGAAATGAACACCTGTATTTAGTCCCCTCAGGACACTTTTCCTCCACATCTGCTCAGTGCAGGGTACTGCACTTCACCTATCACACATATTTGAGATCAACTAATGATTCCATACGTGAAGGCACGAGCTGAATGAAGAGAAGAACACAGCCTCCCAAGAATAACGCAGCAGCCATTGAGTACCGTCGCGGGAGATTTCGAAGCAGCAGCCAGGAAATAATGTAGGCTGGAACTTCAGTCACTGCTGAGAGGAAGCAGTTCACATAGACATCGCCATGCAGGTTAGGTGTGTCAAGAGACAGTCCAAAATAACCAACAGAGATTATCATCCTGAAAGAAGCAGAATAACCAGATCAGACTGATTTCTCTTGCTCCTAAGGCTGCTGTGAACCTCTGTTACATCTGGAAAGCACAGACACCACTCCGGAAGGCAAATTCAGCATGTGCCAGATTCTTTCACCTCTGAAGCAGCTAAAGTGCCAACTTCAGAAAGAGCAAGACAGCAATTTAACAGTGCTGATGCCTTTTATCTTTCAAGTTGCTCTTGAATTCAAAGAATAAAATATATCTTAAAAGATTAAAAATACCCTATTCAGCATTACCACAATGAGGTAACTCCAGAGCTGTTGCTAGCCTTGCATGGTCTATGAGCCCATGGTCATAGGTGCTAGAGAGGCCATACATCTTTTCTGATGCCATTGCATGACTGTGCAACTGCCCATCCCACTCTCGTTCAGACCCTGCAAGGAAGCTCCAGGCACTTGTCGCTTTTAGATATCTCATTTGTCTCTGCTTACTGTGCTGATGGAGAGGGGCTGACTACTTCTCATGAATTCCTCCATATATTAATATCCTATATCCCATACCCTGGGAGAGAAGTGATGATCATTGCTAATGTGGGGATATAGCAGTTCCTATTACTAGCAGTCATAGTCTTAAACTGAAAGTCTGGACTACTGAATTTTACTGCTGCTGTGGTGTACTTCACACACCTTCTGCTGCTCTTCATTACGTCTACCAGGCAGCTCTGGGTGAAGAACACTGTCTCTGGGTCATTACCCTCCATGCTTTGTGCATGAAGTCAGAAAGAAGGAATAGCCCATCATAGCAGACCCAAACAATCTGGGATTCTCTCTGCCATGCCCCAGGCTGGCTGGGCATCATCCAAGCCACATCTGCATGGCTCAGTGCCCGGGCTGCTCAGTGCAGCAGGACAGAGCCTGGGGGCCAGGAACACTGCCACCTTAATTGTGCTGCTGCCGGATGACAGCTGGCTCCCACATGATCAACGGAAACACACAACTGGCCTCAGAGACAAATCCTGTCGTGTCTTGGGAGATGCTGGGAAGACAAGGTCATGTTTCACCAGCAACACACAGTAAACAAGGAAATAATGGGCACTGGCTCAGGACTTGTCCAGGTGCAATGGTGGGTACAAAGCACTCAGCACTTCATCTCCTTCAGTATCTGTGTTAGAACAGAACTGGGACAAAATCATTGCGCAGCACAACGTGAGTCACTGACAAAAGGTTAGTTCTTCCTCTGCCTCGCTTCACATGGAAGAGCCTTCATGGTCCAATTGCTTAAAATAAGTTGCACTGTAGCTGGGAAAGTATGAAGTCATACAGCTGGGGGTGACCCCCACTGCTGAGCGTGCCCTGCCAGCTGCAGCTATTCTTCTCAGAAGTAGTTACTGGGTGTTTTCCACAACACTGTGCTCCTAGGAGTTACTTCTATACACAATAAGCTGTGCTTGCTGGAACTCACTTGCAGTAGCAGTTTGTCTCAGTTTATCACACTGGCAGATCTTGACACAGTATACATTTTGTAGAAAAGCATTAAGAGGTATTTACACATCCCAGGGTGAGAAGAAGCCAAACTTCCTCCTCCCTGATGTAAACCCAGCAAAGGGATTACTGTAAAGGTTACTACATACTCTAAATTAACAAAACACTTGGCAATATGTAAAGGTGATACTGCTACCTGCAACTACCCTCTTTTACAGAGCTTCTTTTATGAGCTCTTTTGGATCATAAAGCAGAATATATGGAAACTGAATTGATATTCTTGATGATGGGCACTGGAATCTGGTTTAAATATTAGCCAAGTCATCCTTTGACCCAAAAAGCCACATCAGCTTGTATGCACTGGCAGCTCAGTGAACTGACCTCCAAAGCTTTGCCCCACTAAAGCACAGGAACATTGTTAAAATGACAGCAAATAAACTTAGTTAGCCCCAAAACACTTGAGAGACCTTCTTGGTTAGGACACTGTATGTACATGCAACTAATTAAACCTCACTTTTAGACTCTCTGGCAGGCTGTAAGTTACCCTCTCTGATTTCTCTGAGTAATTACAGCTTCGCTGAGATTTGTAGTAAAGGCGAATGACAACTGTTTAATCAAAGTATGGCTTCAGCTAGTGCAAAACCCAGCTGAAGATGGCAGGGAGACAGAGCAGCGAGAGGAAAATCTGGGGAAATCTCAGATTAAAACTTCAAGAGACAATTTAAATCCCTTTAAAAGACAATACAAAAGTGATGGGAAGATTATCTGCCTAAATCAAGCATGGATGTGTTCAGATCCCTGTAGTTCTCTGACTGGAGGACAGGGCATGACTTCTCTTTGAAGATTTTGTTACAGTCAGAAAAGCATTCCCCAAGGCCCAATATAGGGCAGGATTCCCACACATCATCACCAGCTGATCTGGTTCTGGCTCAGTTCAGGATACGCCTGACTGCTTCAGAAAGAAGTAACAATCCAGATGTGTTTCTAGACTGTTACTGAGATTAAGAACCTACATAACCAGATTTCTGTTGCTTCAGCCAGCAGGTTGTTGGCTTTTGAGCTGGTTTTGTATGAATCTTTTCAGAATACCTTTGTGTTCAAAGATCAGGTTTTAACTGGTTTGCTGCTTTTCCGCTTATATACTCCTGAGCCATGCTTGCTTACCAAATAATCACCGACATAATCGTGATAGTGAGGATATTTCGGGTCCTCACTAGATCCAAAATGGTGTACGTCTGCTGCTTCTGGGAATCCAGGTCTTGCAGCTGGAAATAACAAAACCAAACATGGGATCATTAACTTCCTGCTAGCAGAATTACTGTGAAAGTAACGCCCTTCCATAGCATATGCTGCAGGGCTGGAACAGGTGCCACACTTTTAGCCAAACTCATATAAGTCATAAGAGCCAACTACCTGTGAAAGTACTTGCTCCTCCCTCATGTAAAGACACTTAAAAGTTAGGCTGAAATTAGTAATGATTTCTTCTGCCTGAGGCTCCACAAAGCAACCGCTGTTACTTTTGTACTTGAATTATAAAGCAACAGCATTAATTCATGATTTACATGTCACTGCTGGCAGGGTCTTACATCCAGTTTTGAGCACTGCACCTTGAGCATCATGCAATCACTGCACCCTGACAAGAAAAGAGCAACAGGGATGAGAAGACATTTGAAAAACATGATCTGTAAAAGTAGAGGGTTTATTTAGGGCCGGAAGACCAAAGACCAAGAATGGCCTTCAAAGACCAGCAAAAGAAGTGACAAACTGTTTGCAGTGGACCAGGAGGGCCAGGCAAGAAATAACAAGATTAAACTGCAGCAGGGCAGATTCAGTAAATGACACCTCATGCTGCATCAACAGTAATGTATTTAAACCGAGACAAACTGGCTAATTAGTTTAAGAGTGCTCACCATTATCTAGCCTGGTTTTCAGATGATCGCCTATGAATATAAGCAAAGAAAGGCATCAAACTTCTCCTTTCCCCATGAAACTTTCCAGCTCCTCAATATAAAACCACTTCCATGTAAACAATGCAAAGATACTTGTCCATGAAGCATGTGAACAAGTTTTGTGCTGAATAAGATTGTAAAAATGGAAAGAATTTAAGGCTTTTTTAGGCTCCCCAGATTCAGACTCTTAACTAGAAGGAACAGGGGCAGGCTTTTCCAAATATATATAAAAGGTGATTTAAGAAGACAAGTTCCATTGATTTAAACTATCAACTCTGATACAGCAGAAGAAGAATCACAGTTTTCTAGCCAGGTCATAGTTTGCTATCACAAAAGATGGTATATTTTCAGGATTTATCACAGCTGCTCACTCATCAGCTTGATGGTATCTTTAACAGCCTCACAGCAAAAACATTAACAAGAATACCCCCACGCATCCACCTGAGCAACCTTAGTACTTTATCCACCTCAGAATTAAAATGAAGAAAGTATTTTGACACTTTTTGAATGGTAAGCGGCCAAGCCAACACCTCACAATATTGAAGACTTCTCTTTCCACAACTAGAGGACTCACTCTTGCCTGACAGACCTCTATTAAGTGCAAACACAACAAAGTGTACACAGAGATCACTTACTCCCTTGATTTTTTAAGTCAGCATGACCTGAGGATGTCAAACTAAATTTCAATATGCTCAAAGACTGAATTGTCTTTTGTTGGCACCTGTGTACTCCTTCATGGGATGTGCAAGTAAGTTACCAATAGAAATGAACTACGGTTGTAGCTACAGTAGAGTGCAATTACTCTCGACTTTAAACTTTTCTCCACTCTTTCCAGCTGGTCTAACATACCATCCTCTTCTCTATTAGTTCAGCTTACAATACTTTTTTCCCCTAAAACATCAGGCTGGTTCAGCAGCAGTAGCCCGATGTATTGCAGGACACCACACACCAATAAAGAGACAAAAGCAACCATTAGTTAACTTAATTCCTCATCAACCTCTCTTTTCATATTCAGTTAGTGATGTTTTGTTTGACAGGGTGGCTGCAGAACGCTGATTTGGGGCCTCATCTCTTGTCCCTCAACTCAAAACATACATTATCTTCTCCATGTCATGTAAACTGTATCTGAGCTAATGGGAACATGAAGTTTATGTAATCCCTGCAGTCAGGTGAAAATTCTTTTGAGTGCTATTTTGTTCTGACCTGGAGGGTAAACCAGCAGGTCTGATGCTTGTGCACACCCAATTGC
This sequence comes from Myiopsitta monachus, assembly GCA_017639245.1. Taxonomy (NCBI): domain Eukaryota; kingdom Metazoa; phylum Chordata; class Aves; order Psittaciformes; family Psittacidae; genus Myiopsitta; species Myiopsitta monachus. The sequence goes on from CM029917.1 coordinate 23,527,991, forward strand.
AGTGTATTTGCCCTCATAAATCTTTGTTGTCTAAGAAAAGCAAAGTTCTTCATGTCTGATAGCTTTCCCTCTGCCTGCAGCCAAACCTCCCACCAGTCAGCTTCAGTCAGCTCTGCAGCTCCCAGCCTTTCTCATAAATCACATGATCTTCCCTAAGCACTCTCCAGTTTTGCCACTATTTATTGCCAAGAGACCAGCAACCAGGAAACAAGAAAAGGAGGAAAAAAAACCCCAAACCAACCAACCACAAAACAAAACCAGGCACAGCAAAATTCAGCCCCGGCTGATGAGAAAAAAAAAATGACCATGGCTTTTAGGAGCTGGATAAGCAGACAACACAATCCCTGACAGGACAGGCTAGAACAAGAAGCTAAGAGAAGAGCAGGAAGGGCAAAACGATGGTTTGAAATGAAACCTGTAACCCAAACATTTCTACCCCCCTCATATGGGGTAATTCAATCGAGCAGCCTCTATCTGTGCTCTGCAGCTTCTTTGCAACCAGTCACCTGTGGGATCCTAAGTGGGTTTGAAATCTCTGGAGCCTGAATGCTGCAGGTGCTGCTCCCCAGCTGAGGAATATGCCAAACATGAGCTAGCGTTGCTCCTCCAAAGGAGGAGAGTTCCAAAGAACTCACGTTCCAAAGGCAGGAGGGTTGAGAGCCAGACAGATTCCAGAGAACCTCTCTGCAGTGTGAGTAAGCTTCCTGAAAACTCAAGAGGCAGTGAGCCTCCTGCTTCACAGCTCTGCAGAAAGCAGACATGAGAACAGGGCAAACAGACCACCGATGGCAATAAGCTCTGCACTGATTTTTTGGCCAGGGCATTACTTCTATCTTGAAAAGGAAAAAGATGAGCAGGATTTTTGCATTTAAACATTGAAACTGCCTGTTCATCAAGCTCATTTTCCTTTGAATGCCAGAATGTTAATCTGCGTTTCCTAAAGCTAATGTGCAATGATTTATCTGTAAACAAGCACCATGAACCGCCAGCCCATCCTGCTGCAGAAGTCAGCCTTTCCCCTTGTCCAGTGTTTCCTTGCCCCTGCCTTCTGCTGCTTTGTAATCCAAGCCCATTCTTAGATGGCAAACAAATCAATGTTTCTTTCTAAGAACAGGAGACAGAGGATTCCAAGCACAGTGACCTTAAGCAGATGTTGCAGCCAGAGCTAATTTTCTATTCTCCTGTCACTCACAATGGGTGAGTTTTCATGGCTACAGCATAAAAAGAGGAATAAAAAAGGAAAAAAAACCCATGTCCTGATGACTATGCAGGGAAAAAGCTCTCCTCAGAAGGTCTGGGTTGTCTTGGCATTCTCTCTCTGTCCCAGCAAGGCCAGGATGTCTGTCCTGCTATCTACAAGTAAGTCTGGACAAGCAGTTTGTTTGCTCCTCAGTTAACTTCAACCCAAGCAAAGCCTTTTCAATGTCAACAGCAAACACTCAGAAACTTAATGGGTAACCATCTGCCTTAGCCTGGGACAGAGGCCTTGAAAAGCAACTGAGCATACAAGGGATTGTCACAAATTACAAGATAATACCAATTGTCAACCAGAACACAACTGGGCAACTGCCCAGACAGGTTCTACACATCTGCCTAGAAAGGTGCCATTCTCCTGGATTACGCTAACAGTCTGACTGTCTGACATTTGGAGGTCATGTCTGAATGAGTGTGGAACTGCTTTTACACCTTAAGGTGACCAAATGGATCAGACAAAGGGGAGATACCTACAGGAAACAAGAACATGTTGCAAGAAATAGGTGGGAAGAAAAGATGCTGCTACCTACTCCACCCTAACAGGGCTCAAGTTTTGCTTTCCTTAGCATGGAGTAAAAATTGGAACTGAATCTGAACTAAAATTACATTAATTCCAGTGCCACTTGTCAGGATTAGTCTTGGGTTCAGATTTATAGAACTATATTAGAATGTGCATGTACAAAATCTGTTCAGCCCCAGTATTCAGATCACAAAACAATAGGTACCTCAAATTCATTACCTACCCCCAAAACCTGGAGTTTAAAAGGGAAAAGGGTATTCTGCTTTTCAGGAAAAGGATGACCTTTTATCCACCTGAGAAGTATGTAATAACACTGCAGGTATAACTCAATTCAGATGTCTGGAAATCAATCACTTCACATGGTCATTAATAGGTTCAATGGATGCTAAATCAATCTTACATCACTCAAGGGAAGTATCACATCTGGGGCTGTAATGCCGTTAGTTTTTGCAGCCTTTCGGATGATGTCTTCTGCCTCCTGAAACCTTCCCTGGGATATCAGCCACCGAGGAGACTCCGGAATGATCCTGCATAAAAGGTTCAGAGTCACAAGCACTGCTGCAGGCATCAGTCTACATTGTTCCAGGCATGAAGATCTCAAAACCTGCCACATCTTGCAGAAATTTGAGCAATGACAACAGAGCTCAGGTTTACAAGAGGAGACTTGCTGGACAAGAACAGACCAAAATGCTGTTTGTGGGTTTTAGAAGTACTAAAAAAATGAGCAATGACTCAGAGAAAAAAGAGCAATCAAAACCTTCAGTGTGTGGGAAACAGTTAAAGGAATTCAGAAACGTGACTACACAAGTAGCATTCCTTATGTTAAGAGGTGCATCCTTGAAGAATAACACCCATAAAATTAGTAACTGTAAATCCCGTCACATAAAGACAAGTCAGTAGCAGAAATCACCAGCCATTCAATTCTACGAGAAATGGGAGGAACTACGAATGCTAGTGAGGAAACACCACCACCGTGTGGACTATTTGAACGTTACATGCCACCTAAAAGTGACTATGGAGGAAAACACGGAAGGCTCAGACGCGCAAGTACCGATTTGTAGCTTGCCATATCTACATCACCCGAGCATTGCCCAGCTCCCCAAAACAACTGGTTTCTCCTTCTGCGCTTAGTTCAGGCCTACTCATGGATTCCAGGTGGTGCAGAAGGATGAGCGTTACTGACTTTTTATTTTCTATGTATGTGTGCCACTTCATTTCATAGAAGCCTACAGAAAATGAAGAGTAGGCTTCTCAGGCACAAGTCACATCACCTGCAAAGCTATGGACTTGCAGCTGGGAAGAGTAAAGGACACAATGTTCATTCCTCACCAGCCCATTCCTGTTTCATTGGTAAAGGCTGGTTGGAGTCTGGACCTTAGAAACCTGCAGACAGGACCTGTTAAAAGACTGAAGTCTTTTAACTTATACTCACCACCAGAGCGGGATGAAGAGCAGCCCAGGTAAAGTGAGCGCCAGCAGCAGCATCCGCCAGTCCCTGATGAAGTAAGCAAACAGTGGCAGCAACATGTAGCCAAATGCATAAAATATGCAGACGCCCAGCGTGCAGAACAGCACCCGGATTGACTTGCCAAGGATTTCTGTGCCTGTTCAAAACAGCAGAGGGAAGGGCAGTATTTAACTTAACAGCAACCGCATAACGTACCAAACCCACCTCTAATAACTGGCTTTGAAGTACACTATACGGGATAGTTATAGTTTTTGGTGCAGTGTGCTGTCCGGTTTTAGGGGCACCACAGATCTGCTTCATACAGTGATCAACCCAGGTAATTATATATAAAACAGGAAGAGAACTGGGCCATAAAGTATTTCTGTAGCTCACAGTAGGTAATACTTCTCTGTTTTTATCTTCTCAGAATCTCACATTTTACTTGAGGAACCAAACCCACCTGAAACACTGCAAAACATTCACAATGGTTAACCTCAGCTTGATCCCTACAGGGTCAGCTCCAGCTCATGGAGAGAAAACAGCTTCTTTATGGAATAATTCAGAGTTGCCTGAATTAGGTCCCTGACCTGTATCACCTTCTGAAAGACTATCTTGTTATTAGCCATAAAAGCCTTGCAATCTTCTGATGTACACATATTTTAAATCAAAAGGGCACTCAGGCCTCAAAAACAGACAACAGAAATCCCTGAGAATTCACGTCTTACATGTCTTATCTCTCCAACTAGAAGATAGACTTTGTTCCAAATAATAGATTTTTTGCCTTTTTAGGATGGTAAGCCACAGAGTTAATTCAGATTGTACCTCTATCGACTGGAAACTTCCAAGGAGAGAAGAAGTTATCTGCATGTGGTGAGGACACTCTTAACAGTGCTGCCTGGCAAATAAATCAACCCTAAGCCAGTCCTGAAAAGGAGCAGTGTCCTGGGTTCAGCAGTAGCAGTCAGTTTTTCTCCTTCCTAGCAGCTGGTGCAGTGCTGTGGTTTTGACTTTCGGCCTGGGAGCAGCGCTGATAATACCGATGTTTTTAGTTGTTGCAGTAATGTTTGGTCTGACCAAGGGCTTTCGGAGCCTCATGCTCTGCCAGGGAGGAGGGGAAGCCGGGAGGAAGCAGAGACAGGACACCTGACCCAAACTGACCAAAGAGGTATTCCACACCACAGCATGTCATGCCCAGGATGAAAAAACTAAGGGCAGGGACCTGGAAGAGAGGGTTCACTGCTGGGTTGGGCTTGGTGTCGGGTATGAGTGGTTATATTCTCTTCCCCTGTTGTTTCCCTTATCATTATTAGTATTGGTGGTAGAAGCAGTGATTTGTGTTACACCTTAGTTACTGGACTGCTCTTATCTCAACCCGTGGGAGTTCCATTCTTTCCATTCTCCTCCCCATCCCCCTGGGAGCTGGGGGGAAGAAAGAGGGGGGAGTGAGTGAACAAACTGCGTAAGCTACTGCTGGGCTTAAACCACAACAAGCAGGAAAAGCACAAAACAAGAGAACACATACTGAGCCCAGCAGGACTTACATACCAAGAACAAACGCTGCCACGTAGTTGGAGATCTGTCCCATGCCGACCAGCAAGAATAACACTGAAAACATCTCCCAGCTGGTAGAGAAGACCTGTATGAAGCTGAAGACAGTCTGCATTGCCAGAGTTGCAAACAGAATTTTCTTCCTGCCAAACCTTCCATGGACACATTAAAGAAAGAAGAAAAGAGATTATTATGTAACAGCACAAATGAAATCTTCAGCCACAGAAAAATAAGATCACTCATATGAATTCTCAGGGAGATACAAAACATCTGCAGAAAGCAGAGATTCAGGAAACATGACACAGGCACAACTATTCTAAATACATTAAAACATCCACTGGCCAAGAAAAAGTAATATTCCAAGGGCTGCTGCTTAAGTTGCCTTTAAGTATATGCTGGGACACTATTTTTTATTTCCTGATAGTATGAACAGGGAATAAAATCATCAAACTATTTAGAATGAAGGAGTATGAGATACTCCTTTTCTAAGGAGCACATGGTTCATGACTCAGAGCAGCACGTTAAAACACAGAGAAGGAAAGCCTCTGAAGGAGAGGTAAACCTGAGGTGTGTAAGATGCTGTTATCAGTAGAGTGATCCCATGCTGCAATCTTCATTCCCCTTAGTAAAAAAATGAACCAAAGTAAGGGACTCCAGCAGTTCTATTGATGAAGTATTAAAGAAAAAAGGAAATTAAACTCAACCCAACCCATCAAGCTGTTGTAGGAGTCAGTGCTAATGTCCTGTGAGAGCAACTGGATGAGCTGCACCGATGGTTTCCTTGACTTTGCCTGCTGAGGAGCTGTGTCACCATGTGAAGGACTTGCAGGAGGAGATTCCTGTGACTGTGAAAATGGGAAGCTCATGGCTTTTGGCACCAGAACTGCTCCCGCTTCACCTGTTGGGCAGTTACCATGTAAGACACTTGGCATCCTTGTAGCAGACAAAGGGCTGGGAGCTCTTTTGAACGAAGCACCCAAGCTCTGCAGCAGCACCAGGATGAACTGGTGGGAGACACCTCATAGTGAAGAGTGGAAATGCAAGAGCAGCCAGAAGGCACAGAACTCTGTCTGGGGATGGATGAGGAGCCAGTCGAGAGCTTATGGGTCAGGATTAGCAGGTAGACCAACACTGGCACTGCTGTGGGTGTCCACTGCAGTCCACCTGATCAGCAAGAAGTAAAGGAGGCCAACTGCAGACAACCACGGGAAGCCTTGTGTTCAAAGGCACTGGCCATCATGGGGGGTTTGAAGGACAAGACCCAGGAAGTTTCTGGCATGCATTCATGATAACTTCCTAATGCAGATGACTTAGGAGCTGACAAAAGGAGACACTGCTGCACCGCAAGCTTGCAAACAAGGGAGAACTGTTTGGGGCTGTAAGGGTCGGAGGCTGCCATGGCTGCTGGCTGTGCGATGGTGAAGTGCAGGATCAGGAGGGGAGAAACAAGGCAGAAGGGAGGATCACTGGGAGGGCAAACACTGGCCTCATCAGGGATCTGCTTGGAAACATCCATGGCACATTGCTCTGGAGAGAAGTCCAGGAGAGCTGCTTGGTTTTCAAGGATCACTGCCTCCAAGATCAAGGTTGGTCCAACCTGATTAGCAGGCAACCATGCAATGGCCCTGAACGATGCTACAAGACTCGTGGCACAGGGATTGTGTTTCAAAGAAATATAAACCCTGCAAGTGAATCAGCAAGTTAGAGGACCACACACAATCAGGAAACTGATAATCAGGAAGACAGCACAAAATGTACTGCACAGCAAATCCCAGGGAGAGAATGGGGAAAACTGAGCTTTAAAAAACAAACCAGACAACTTTTGACGCCACAAAAATTAATGGTTTCTTCCAACTCATTAAGGTTTGTACTGATTGACAAGAAAGGCTCACTTTGCTGGAGTACAGCTGAGCAGCAGTCATGCTTTGAGCTTCCACACATGCAGATCATCGGATTTAGATGCTGCATTTGATTATGAAGAAAGAAGCTATGGGCGTTTACACAAAGAGTTTCAAATTTGACCTCAGAAAAGCGAAAACAAGCCTCAGGAATTCCTCTGATCATGGTCCAAAGTAATTAGAAGAGAACATCCCTAATCTGATTTTTCCAGACAAAACTTATCTTCTACTCCTGTTCCTGGCATAAAACCTGTTTGCTGCAGAAGTGGTTTTGCTGAAAAAATAGATAAAGATAACCCCACTAACAACCTTCACACCATTCTGTTCTAGCTCAGGACATGTTCCCTATACACTACATTCCTATACATTCAGATTAGACAGTCACGGAACAAAGATGTGTTTGCAGTTGCAGATACAGGAAACTTCACATACAGAATTGCTTACAAAACAGCATCAAACAGAGCCAGCAGCTCTGGTGTAAATACTTTACTTGTCTGAGAGCTGTCCTGATATGAACGATCCGAGTAGGACGCCCACAAAGAACAGGGAGGTGCTGAGGGGTCCCTTCCAGTCGTTGTCACACACGAGATGCCACTGCAGGGAGAGAGAACATGAAAGTCTTCTGGTAAACAAGACTTCCCCTCCCTTCTAAACGCCTCGGCTGACCCTGGATGAAAATGTGCTCTTTGGACAGAAAACCTCCACAGGAGGAATGAGTAACCTGCTGCAGAGATGCAGCTCCGTGAAAGCAATGGGAAGAGATGCTGGGCTGCTATGTCTGAAAAATCTCTCCTTATTTCAGACTTCATAATCCTCAGTTATTCTTGCACTTACTCCCCAAACCATTCCAGCCTCCCACCACCTGAGGCACAGGCACCAGCCTTCCATGCACTGCTCCAATGAACCCTACAACACCATCAATTATACAGCATTACAGAAGCTTCTGCCAGAATTGTGGCTTTCTAATAACAAATTCATAGCACTCACGTAAGGGATTTAACTTGCTGTAGTCGTCAATATCATCTGGATTAAAACCTGCAATTAACACTGATAATTAACTCTGTATTTATTCCATACAAACTGTACTTCATTACAGATTAAAGAACGTTTGAGCAATTCCGTGATGACCACAGATGCTAACCCAGCCAGGAAGCTTCAGTAAAATGGACCTGGCAACTTGGAACTATGCAGTGAATGATCATTACCAAATTCATATAGGCCAAAGGGTCCAGTGGTTATCACAAGCCTACACATGATGACACTTACCAGGAAACCAAATATCATGAAAACAAGTCCTGCATTACTAAAAACTTGCCTACTCACAAAGAACCATCTTTGCACCAGCTGCTGGAGCCAGTCATCTTCAAACACAGAACTAAAACCTACCTAGCCAAAACTCTAGCTCAGTGATTTATAGTCATTACTAAATAAGTCATTTTCCAGCTGACCACTTTGTACTTGTGAGTTGGCATCACCCTGTACTTTGGCACGAGGCTGTGGCCCACTTGGCTTTCCCAGACACTGATGTGCTTGTACCCATTAACAAACACCTTCTTCAGACCACTGAGGCAGAGACCTGCTTGGAAGAGTTCATGGTAGTAAAATGTTTCACACTGTTCTGCCAAAAGCTCCTTGCATTGGCAGGTGGGAGCATAGTGGTCCTTTATATGTGGCAATGATTACCAGCTTGTTTTTCTCTCCACTCTATTAAAGCAATGTTAGGAGCTGTTATGCTGAAGATCACTTGAACCAGGCACCAAAGTGAACTTCAATACCAAATTTCCAAGGAAAAACTGCCCTGGTTGTGCAATACCAGTTTTACGGACTCCACAGATGCACAACCATCAGAACAAAGGGATTTTAAGGTCTGTGACCTCTTGCCCCAGTAAATGAATGTTGAAGTCTTCAACTTTTTAATAACTCAGCAACAAGGTCCACACTATTGCTTGTCAGTGATGGTGGCATCAGCCTTCCAGAACCATTCCACAACCGTACCCTTCCCTCAGCTGTATGTTGCCCAAGAAGCTGCTGAAGCATCACTGATAAAAGACCAGCATCACAAACAGTGAGTGTCCCAGTAGTTACTGATTGAATCCTGCTCCTGGCAGCGCTGTTTGGACACAGTATAGCGTGACCCAGTGCTCTAAAATCATGTGCTTTTTTTACTTCTTAGTATCCTTTGAGTTGGCCTGCCAGCTCTAACAGCCTTTGCCCCAGTGAATGAGATAAGATTAACCCCAGCAAGGTATGGGGAGCTCCAAACAGGAGAAAACCACTTCAGCTTCATTTCAAAGACCAGCTGCTGCTGTTGCAAAGCACTGAGCTGCTGAACACTGGTACTCAATGCTCTAGGCATGGCACAGTGCATCCTCACTGCATTTTATAACAACTTTAGAAGGGGACACCCTCTCCTGCAGTTTAAACTTATCTTCTTACTTTGACAGCTTGCGCTATAAGCTTCTTCCTGAACAACGACCAGGCTGGGGTGATGCCTGTCAGTATCCTCACACCTACCAGCAATAACTACTTATGTATCGGAGTCAAGATGTGCGGTGGGATATTCACCCCTGTATGATACCTGCTGCTGGTGAGGGTGGGTGGGAAGAGGGGCCTGGAAGGAGACCTGAACAAGAAGTACTATGGCAGGTTCAGCTAGGATTACACTAAGCAGCGGCTGTAGAGCTGCATCAGTCTTGCTAGACTAGCATTTACTACACCTTTCCAACATGCAACCGAACAGTAATGTAACTTCTATCAAAAAAGAAAACTTCCCCGCAGTTTCCACACAAACCACAATCAAAATGCAGACTCCAAGACGAAATATTTTGAGTTCTTTAAATTGAAAACTGTGAACAACATTCACAGCCCAAAATAATAGCATCACACTAAAACCGCAAGGCAAGTTCAGGCAGACAGGATGCCACAAGTCCGGCTGGAGAGACTGCCGCACCACACGTGAAAAATACTGTTCCTCTATGTTCTCCAGACACTTCAAAACCTAAAGAGGTAAAGAGCAATTTCCTGTGTGCAGGCTCTGCATCCACTGCACTTGCGAAGCACCCCATGCCTTGAAAGGAGAGCTGGCACCTCATGAATTACTAACATTAAATCCCACAGTGGCCCTCATCCAGACACCAATGCAGCTCCCTCATCCTGCAATTCACTGCAATTATATCACCTTATAAGAGATAGCAAAACAGGAAATAACAGAATTCTAGCTGCTAATAACAAGACGCCACTCTATGTAAGGATAAAATTTGTCCGATATTTTTAATACATCATAACATGGAAATTGCAAGTCTAATTACAGAGGGGTTCTCAAAACATTGTCAGGCCTTGCAATAGCATCACAGCAAACAAACAGATACCAAATACAGACCACCACCAAATGTTCTGCAAGTTACAAGTAGTTGCAAGGTCACCACCAATAGAATTTAGAACTTCACTTGACAAAAGGGTGTTTCTCAGATGAGAGAGAACTGTTCCAGTGCAGAAACACTCCCACTTCCCCAATAGCATTACTATAACCCTGAACAAAGATGAACTGTGACAAATGCAACAACTTCAAGAGCCTCACTCGGTTACACCCATGTTAAAGAAGGAAAAGCTCAATAGGAACAGGAATTCTTACAGCAACAATACGTAGTGTCCTCCCACTCCTTTATTTATTTCTTTTTAAGCTGTCTTCCTCTAGCAGAGGATAACGCACAGTTAAAACCCAAAGAGGGATGGTCCCATGCGCTAGTATTTTCTTTGCAAAGTCAACATGCTAGCAAGAGTTTTTGAAGCCAATCCAATCTCCCGTACTCTCTCCCCTACCACTTGCTTCACCCTGCAAGTAGAGGCAGGCTCTTCAAAAACAATCTCGGCAGCCTCACAACTGAGTACTCAGGAGCTCTGATTCAGAATCTGGTCTGGTTTATACCTATATAAACATACTCTGCTTATTCGAGAGCTATGAGTTTTATTAAACACCCGTTCCTCTGAGAATACATTCGTATATTTCAAATACTTGGAAGCTCTAAATGTGACATTAAAGCTCATTATCCAACTACAAACAGAAGTCTGCATGTACAAAACATACATTCTGCACAATTTCTTCCCTTGTTGTTTTAAATTGTTACAGAGGGAAAACCTGCATAGAACAGGAAGGGAAGTGACGAATATCTTACAACTCCAGTGCAGAAAACTTCACTATCCCTCATCCATCACATTTTTGAGGGGGCTGGAGAAAAAGGACAATGCCTACCACGACCTGGGGTTATTTTGCTAAAACAAAACAATACATCCCTCTGCCTTCCAAAGGGCGAACATGGAAACCTCTAGCTACACAGCTCTACCACACTGCTCATTTCTGTCATTCCAGATGTCACCACTGCCATCTCCACTTCCTTCCTGAAGGTCTGGCATAACCTGCTGATCTCCAGCAGGTCTGGCAGCACAGCAGGGCACTTGAATCCCTGGTGGGCAGGGAATGCAAACCTCTGGGCCCGCAGATCTGCCTTCTCTCCCTGCATGTCCATACAGGACAGAGCACTAGCCCTGCACCAAGCCTCAGGACTCTTGGCAATTCCCACTGCGCACATCCTTCCTTTGCCAAAGCCAGTCCCTGAAGCTTGTAAGAGTGCAACAGGCATAAACCACACAGCCCTGGAGCACACCTCCTGCCCTGAACTGATTTCAAATTGATGAACAACACAACACATCTTGGAGGATGAACACATGAGACAAAATGTGCCCGTTTATGTTTCAGTATGTTAGAATTACTCCCATGTGGACTACAGATACTGCTGTATCATCTAATGTCTTCTCCTTATATCTTATTTCTAGTCCACTCATGCTCTTAACTCCATTACTCAGTTCTATTCCCAGTTATTCAGTATAGCCCCATAACAGATCAGACTGGCAGAAGTTAGCCTTTTCCCTTAATTACCCCGGGGTTTATTCCTTTTATTACCACATAGGAACTTCCATTACTCCTACATTCTTTTTTTACAGGACTTACGGAGGAGTAAGAGTGACACAGATGGCTCCTTGAGCCAAAGCAAAGCTTTTCTTATCCCCGGAGCTACAGCATTTCAAGAAGTGAAAGACAGAAAGGGATTCTGTTACATGGGAACTGGTTAAATACTGCAGACAGGCTAATAACAACCTTCTGTCGTTAGTCTGTGTGAGAAAAGGAAGTGACTCTTCAAGCAAGGGGGAACTGAATGTTTTAAATCTCTGAAAAGCAGAGCTATAAACGAGGACTTTATCCAGAGTCACGAGAGATTCAGCAAAAAGCTTTCATTAAAACAATTCTCCCTTCCCCCTCCCTTGGCTGTGGAAATCTGGGACAAAGGTCCTCATGATTATTCAACGAGTTCGAGATATGCAAGGAAACACAAGATTGGTCAATCATGAAAGCAGCAGCACCAAGCCCAGAAGCAGCGAGTTTAACACCAAAAACCTGCAAGTGTGTGAAAGGCCACAGCTCTTGCAAAACTCCCTCAGAGGCATTAATAAAGGGGGGAAAAAACCCAACCCAAACCTGCCTCGGTGCACGATGTCTGGGCAGACAGACATTACCTCCCACAGGCACGGAACATCTGCCAAAACCAGAGCTGCCGGGGAGGCGCAGCAAAACGTTAGCTCCTGTTTCTCATAGATTATAGGGCTCCTGGACATACCCTGATAGCTCAGGATGTTTTAATTTACATCAAGGCAAAGCTCAGTGAAGAAGCTCCAGAGACAAAGCACTGGCTGAAACCACGTCTAAGCCAAGTGAAACATTAATAGTACGGCACTGGAACAAAACCTGCATTTCAGCCGTGAATGGGACTGCCATGAGAAAGATGCCAACTGCCTTATGCTGCCCTAAGAGCAGCTCAGCCTCACACAACAGCGTATTTCAGCAAGAAGCAGGGTCCAGAGATTCAGAGCAGCTTTCCTCTTGAGCAGCTCTTTAGAAATAGGTGAGGTGATGCCTTGCGGCATCACTCAAGGCCCCGCTGCTGTGCATGCTTGAGGGAAGTTTCCAACAACTCCAGTGCCACCATTCCATGATTCCCTGCGCTGCCACGGCTCCTCTCCCACACTCACTTCCTCACTCCAGTCCTTCTGAGGAAGCCTTCTGTGCTCTGTACTTAATGCTTGTGTTCATTAAATACTCACACCCATCACTATCCAAACACCCCATTTTGCAAAGCAAGGAATAACAACAGTTCTAGTTCCAGCTCCGTAAAACTTGTCCACAGGCACAAACAGGCAATGGGACTGTACAAACGGTTTATAAGCCTTCTGAAACAAACCAACCCCAACAAACTATACATGTTTGGAAGTTTAAGTATTCCTCAAGATGTATTTCTTTGCACTTTAGGTCAATCAGCACTGGTGGATCACTTCAGCTTTCACATAAAACAAGGGGGACCATTGCCACAGTCTCAACTGTGCTGCCTTGCCCTGACCACAGGCTTGGCTCACGGGGTGCATATGAGCAGAGGAGAACATGACCTGCCCTGCAGGTGAATGGGGACATCAAAGCAGCGGGCACGGCCAAAGCAGAGGCATCGCGGCCGAACAGATAAAGCTCAGTGTCCTTTTGGACACAGCATCACGCGGGGATTCCTGACTGCTGCATCGTGCGCAACAAAATCAAACTCTTTTGATCTCCCGAGCCCAATGAGACCTCTCTGAACCACCAGTCGGGCGCACCCGCTATCCCCGCACCGACCCGTGCTCCAAGCCACAACACAGGTACCAGATGAAGCCCATTCAGCAGCACAGCACATACACTAAATGCGCTGCGCTTAGAGGCTACTTTTACAAGGGAAAGCGAACAGACCCGGCACCAGGATAACCCCGCGCTTCCCCCGCAGCCCCGGTCCTGAGCCCCGCGCACCTCGGTGACGATGGTGGAGCGGTAGACGTCGCGGCTGTACTCCCAGCCGTCCCGGCACGGCTCCTGCTCCAGCGACTCCAGCTCCACGTCGGAGCCGGGCCGCAGCCCCAGCGCAGACAAGTTGGTGAGCGCGGCCAGGCGGTAGCGGCGGCAGCGGCTCGGCACCGCCTGCCCGTCCCGCAGCTCCAGCGGGATGCTGGCGTTCAGCCACTCCGCGCTCAGGTTGGCCCCGCTGGGCACGACGCACCGGTGCTCGGGGGTGCCGGCCAGGAACACGATGGAGAGGCCGTTGAAGCCGTTGGGGATGATGCTGGCGCTGAGCAGGAAGAAGACGAGCCGCTGGAAGCGGCCCCACTCGCCCAGGAAGGCGGTCACCTCGTCGTAGTCGCGCATGGCGAGCCGCGGCCGCCGCTACCTGCGGGCCGGTCTGGCGCGGGCAGGAAGCGGCCACCCCGAGCCGCCGCGCAGCCCGCGGAGCGCCTCGCCATGGGCCGGGCCTCTCCGGCGGGGGAGCGGCCGGAGGTGGGGTTTGCAGGCGGAGGCCCCTCAGGTGGAGCCGCGCGCTCACTGCCGGCGCCGCCGCCCTCCCGGCCCGACCCGGCCCGGCCCGGCCCTGCCTGGCGCGGCGCGACAGCCTCGGCGGCTCCCGGCATGCCCTGCGCCCGCACGGAGGCGCGGCGGGGGCTCGGCCCGAGGCGAACCCGGGGCCGGCGCCGGCTCCGGGCGCTCCGAGCTCTGCCGGGTGCTGCCGGGTGCTGCCGGGTGCTTGCCGCGCCTCGGCGCCGGGCAGCGGCCCGGAGGAGAGCCCAGGCCCGGCTTCGGGCAGCGCCTCTCGTTATGTTGCCAGCAAGGGCCGAAGAGGCGACCTCGATGTGCGGGGTGATGCACGGAGCCCTGCAGGCAGGAGCGCTGCCTGCTCCGCTGCTGCTCCCTGACTGCCGGCTTTGGGCTAATTCATGTTTCCGAGCAGCCTTTTGTGGATAGTGTCTTCACCTCCAGTTCATAAAAGTCAAACGTACGCCTTTTACAGCATTTTGGATGCTTTTGTTTAAAAAGAGCTTTCTTTTCGTGTTGGAACCATGTTTTTCACAGCTGTGAAAAATCTCAGAAGCGTGAAATGGACAAAGTAGAAGTTAAACCTCAAAATCCTCACTGAGCCTGGCCGGGGTCTGGATATTTTCATACATTATCCATGCTAAGTACATTTTAAACTACCTTTTTACACCTCTTTGCCCACAGCGTTAAAGTGAGGAGACCTCCTATTAAATAGCACTCCACACAGAAAGCAGGTTATACGGTGCCAGCACACATTTTTATTACCATGAAGACATACGTGCATGAGTGGCAGTTACTACAGTTCATATATGCTTTACCACATCCAATTAACCAGCCCAGGATCAAAGGTTGCACAGACAGACCCAGGTCAAGGTGACAGTGGTGACAGCTGAGGCACAGCGCAACATCAGTGGGAGCAGTCCCGCTGGTGGTTCCCTCCTGCCCTTCCCGCTGAAGATTGCAGGGAGAGGCTTAAATAGCTCATAGCAATACATTTAGCTGCTGCTAAAGGCAACTAACCCAGTGCTGTTTGCTTCAGCTTCACAATTAATAGTAACTGGCCCCCAACTGGCACTTCAGATTCATCCCTGTTGGGTTCTTCCAGAGACCATTGCTCTTTGCGTCTTGCGAGCCTGGGGAAGACACTGGCAGAGGACAAAAATTCTCCTTGCAAATGCTTTATCAGCTGAAGCAATCTCCTTTTGTTATTTTTCACCATTCTCAGGCACCATGAGGCCTTGTAACAACATCGTGTACTCTTCAGAAAGTTATTCCACGACTGGGAAAGATCCGTCTATTGCTTAAATGTGCCATTAAAAACACTAAAATGTGACACCAGCTTGAGGTCAAGTAAGAAAAATGAGACCCATTAAAACAAGGCATTTAAACCAAAACCCAACACAACCCTTTTGCTTATTTAAAAAAGGAAAAATAGGTGAAGTTACCACGGAGTTCAAGAGTACAGAAATATTTACCTTTTAGAAACACCCAAGCCTACAATCACCCAAAGTATCAATATAAACATCTTCATAAAGATACGGCCACCTCTATTTAATCAAGTCAAACCTGTCCCATGCTGATACAAAGGCTTTGCTGACAAATGTACTTATGTCTAAACTGCTATTCTATACATTAACTTTGTAGTAAGTAAACCCAAGATTAAATACTGCTGATGTCAGAGAAATTTCAGCTTCAGAAGGGATGAGAACATCAGGGGTCACAGGATAATGGTTGCCTCCCATTACAATCACGGCAAAAGCCTAACTGCAGCAAACTAATGTGAAAGTAAACGGTATTTCTGCATCCCAAAGAGCAGCTGAAAGTAATTGCATAAGTTCCTTGCATTTATATGTTATAAAGCTTTATATTTGTGCTTGAACTTGGAGGGAGAGCCTCCTTCCTGTGCCCAGTTCCAGCACAAGACCAGCTTGCCACAAACTCTCCCATTAGAGGCAAGACAGAATGCTTTTGTTGCCCCTTAGAGAAATCAAATCATGGCTAGTTGATATTCATAGAGGATAAAAATCAGTCTACCAGGTCTGATCAACTATCTGGCCAAGAACTGTATGCACTGCCAATAAATAGGAAAATAGAAGGTATTCTGCTATGTAGTGTTCATTAAACAGTAGTAGCACAACTCTAAGCTCTACATTTGTTTTCATTCAATCTAGTGTTGCTGAAGTTACTTCCATAACCTGTAGGATTTGAAGAACAGAACACTGGGTCTGGTGGTGGTTTGGTGGGGTTTTTCGTTCTGAAAAAGCCTGTGGTCCCAAATTAGCCCTTTTGTGGTTTTTAACAGCTGCAGGTGAACATCTCCAGAACAGAACACCAGATTTTTGTGAGCATCAAATCCCCTTTAAATCTGTAAATGGTACAAAGATTATGCAGAGGCTTTTAAAACTGTTGTCTCTGCACTTTCTCTGAATGTACAGAATGATGTGGTATATATTCAGATGAAATGCTTTGGAAAAAAAACCACCCCAGAAGATCTAAAAAGTCTGCTTATGCCCAAATACCATGAAACACCTGAAAGCTAAAGCTATTTGGATGGGACCACTGACTTGCTTAAACCCATGTTGCTTCTGAACGAAGGCACAGCCTCTCAGGTGGTCAGCAAGCTGTAGTCCTTACTCAGTGTTAAAGATTCCCCCTCCATCCCCAAGGACACCAAACATTCATGAAGCCCAAGGATTTCAGTGGGCCCAGGCTTTATAAACAAGCATCAGCTTTTACAGGGACAAGTTGATCCCAGCTCCTGGGAAAAGCAAACGACATCAGAAGATACTCTGACGTCTTGTACAAACCCCACATCCTTACACTGAAGTGCATGTCTGCCTTGCTACAATTAAATACTGATCCTACTTAGTCTATTAGGCTTTGGTCCCAGAATTCAAAGGAAGATCTTCACTTCGGGGGCACGTGCTGAGGTTTTCAGAGACAGACCCCAGCTCCCCTTCATCCAGTCAACAGGACTAGTGAGAAAAACCACCAGCATTAGGTTCACTATCCTTTCTTTCCTTTTTCATTGGGTACCTGACTGACTGGAGTCATTGCTGTACTATGCCTAACACTCATTTCTAGCTTACTCCTTGAGTTGTGTTCAGCACAGGCAGGCCCCCATTTCTCAGCAAGGGAGAAACCCCAAGTTTCAGGACACTGAATTACAGACTGAGAGTCCTACAGGACTAGACAGCATCTGTTAGTAAACTATGTATTTGGGTACAGTAGCACAAGGGATAACAACTATGGTGCAGTAGCATTGACTGTTGGGTTTTCCTCTGGCAGAAGATGCATTCTGAGAAGATGTTGTTCTTCTTTCAGCCCCTCTGAGCATGTGTCCTTCTTCACATGGGTGTTACCAGAACTTTAGGACTCTCCTTTGCATTCCTAATGCCAGTGGTTTGTTGCCTGTTTCTGAAACTGAAATCAAGTAAAAGACTGAGAAGCCAGAGAACATTTTACAAGGTGTCATCAGACACTTCCCCCTCCTAATTACCACCACTAAAATAACCATGTTACATCACCAATATAAGCGTTAGGGAAAACGCAGTGCTCTGTAAATTACACCTTTCTGGATGGCAGAAGTAGCGCAGCAAAACAATCCTGGGAACTTGAACACAATTCACCGTAATTCAGCTGCTTCAATCTGTTTAGGCAAGAAGCCTGCTGCTCCCAAGAACTTTCCTCCCCGATGGTAAACTGGTAGCCTCCCAAATGAAAGAGGCTAGAGAATTGCAATCCTGTGCTTAATTTGGAGTGGTACCTAATGAATTTACACTGAAAGAGTGAAGTGTTTTGGAATGTACGTCATCCCCCTAAATGAACAGTTTAAATGAAAAGTTAAGGAGAGCGAGTGCTAGAAAAGGATTGAAAGTGTTGGGAGATAGAAAGCAGCAGCCTGAAGGTGATGTGAGGATCAGCCTTGCTTTCTGGGTGCCCACTTTCAAGCACAGGTTGAACAATCAGGTTCACTTTGAAAGATCTGTTGTATTGCAGGGGATCTGAGGAAACAGAATCATAGACTCATGGAATGCCTCTGGTTGGAAGGGGCCTTAAAGCTCATCCAGTTCCAACTCCCTGCCATGGGCAGGGACACCTTGCACTAGAGCAGCTTGCTCCAAGCTCCATCCAACGTGGCCTCGTTTACTGATTTACATCTTTACTGATTGTGAAAAGGAACTATGTAGAAAGAGGTGCTGAATTCTTGTGATGATAGGATGAAGGAAAACCACCTTACCACTTCACCTTCAGCATCTGCTCAAAGCTCTCAGGCAGGGAATTGCCATAGCTCTCTGGGAGAAACAGGGTAAGAATCCCAATCAGCACAGTCAGGCTTCCCATCAGGATATATGGGAGGTATTTGTCATAGGCATCTGTAAGAACACAGGACATGCCAACAGTATTTAATGTGCACAACCAGCAACCCCATGGGTAAAATTTATATTCCCAACATTGCTGGAATGCAGAATTAATTGGGAATTATTAGCTGAACTCTTCATAAATATCAAAGGTGAATCCAAACCTGATTTACTTCTGTTATCTGTCTGGAGATGTTTTCAGTTTTAAAACTACAGCATGCACTCTAGGATAGTCAACACCTGCCATTGGTTTCATGCCATCCCAGATATGTGTGTAGCAGCTAATAGGATTTTTGTACACTTCCAACAGGGATAGCCAACATCTCTGCAAGGTAACAGCTCTGCTGGGATCATTGCTGGAGCCTTCAATACTACTCTGTCAGCAGGAACCAAATCCTCTGTTAAATAATTCAATATGAGGGAGGAAAAGTGCTGAAACAACCCAGCACTCATCAGCTGCCTGGGACTGTGTATCCTGCTGGCTTGTGCAAAAGAACAGCCCAATTACAGACTAACAGGCAGCTAACAGGGGAATCCTTAGTTAACTTCCTGACTGCACAGGGAGAGAGCATCAGGCCTCCCATGACAGACAAGAGGCTCTGACCTTGCTCTACCCAGGCTATCATTTTGGACTAGAAGGCAGCGGCCCCTGCCAGCAGCCTGAAGGCAGCGCACAAGTGTTTGTGCAGGATGTAAGATCTTCAGGTCACAAGAGCACAGCAAGGAAAAGGTCTTTCAGTCAAGGGATTAGCTAGGAGTTAAATTATTTATGGTACAGAAAATACCAAACTGGACTTGCCAGCTTTAAGTTGGTTTAGAGCAACATGCTTTATGATGTACAGCATAAACTAGCAGTGAAGTGAAGACCTCTGGGTATTGCATACAAAGTTTGTGATTTGATCTCTTCTGTGTTCATGAGCTGGAAGAACTGCAAGGTCCTCATTTAGCTGTTGCAAAGATCAGCAGCTGATGAGTTTCTCCTAAAACCTCCTACAGTTTAGGAAACTATTCTGATGACTGGAACTAGAGGTTTTTGGAACGAGAGTTCTTTGAAAGGCTGAGCCTATGGAAACCTGGGATGCAAAAAACCTCAAAAACCCAACCAACAGTTTGGTTTAAAAACTATTATTGTTACCTGTGCTGCAATAGAGACTGAAGACCCTAAGATGCATCACAGTCCCACTGTCCCTTTTACTTTACATCTGCACTGTACAAGTATGAAATAAAGACCATGTATTTTTATTACTTTTGGTACAGTTTGTTACACTCATACTGGGATGCAGATGTGCAAGAAAACACAGGCGAGTTACAGACAGTAAAAGAAGTAGTCTTCCCTTTCCTGCCATGGTGAACCAGCAAAACCCCCTTAGCAGGACACCAGCAACGTTCTGCCAGAGTCAGCAGATACTGCCACCCTCAGTCCCCTAATCTCTGTTACCCTTTACTGCCTGCAACATGATGATCATTTCCATGTACCGACCCAAGGTAAGAAGAGGGACTTAAGAGACAACAAGTGAAGGGACTTAAAGCTGAATCTGCAATGCAGAAGCTCAGATGATTTCTCTGGGCAGTTGTGGAATACAAAGCAAGGAACACAAGATGTCTCACCCAGGTAAACGAAGTAAGGAGCAATGATGCTGCCCAGCCTGGAAGCGGTGGAAGTAGCTCCGACTGCCATGTTTCGCACTAGTGTTGGGTACAGCTCCACATTGTAGACATAAAGCATTGAAAACGCAGCTGTGATGCCAAATTTCCCAAGCATCACCAGGCCCACAGACAGGACATTAAAATCTGGAGGAGAAAAAACAAAATCAAGGTGAACAAACAACATCCTGCGCTTACTACTTGTATTTCTTCTATATCTTGAAGAGCAGATCACTGTTTTTCCCTAGTGGTTGTGGTTTTAACTATAGAATGCATTATACATTTTGCATATATATATATATGCATATGTATGTGTGTATATATAAAATTATACAATGTATTAACCCCATCCCTAGATGACTTGGTTCCAAACTTCCCACTGAACACTATGTAGATGCTCAGGTTATTTTGTACTGTTCAGATTTTGGTTGTTTCCAAGTAAAACAGCATTCTTGAAACGGAACAAAACTGGATTGCACAGCAATAAAAGACAAGCTTAAATCCACCCTTTTCCATCAAATCCTGCAGAGATTTACACACAGTGAAATCTGGAAGACTTGCAGGGCTTTTTAGCCTCTATGCACAACCAGATAAATCACAGTAGACTTTTGGCTCCATTTTACAATTCCAGGTTCCCCTGGGCTATAAAAAGCTCAGTAATTTGATACAATAAATGACAGCCGTGCATGACTCAGCATCTACATAAAAACACATGATGGCTGCAAGTGATCAGCACAAACTTGACTCCAAATCCTAAATGCGATCACTGGTTTCCAGCAATTCTACAGAACTATTAGTACCATAAACTATTTCTAACATCCTATATGCTCAAGTCATGTATTGAACCTTGTACCTGCAGGAACCAGCTGAATGAAGAGGACAACACCTCCCCCTAAAAAGAAGATGCCAGCTAAGGAGTAGCGCCGGGGGAGGCAGCGGAGGAGGAGCCAGGCAATCACATAAGCTGGAACTTCAATCACAGCCGAGAGGAAACAGTTGATGTAGGCATTTCCATGCCAGTTTGGAGTGCTGAGGGACAGGCCAAAGTAACCAACTGATGTGAAGAACCTGAGGAAAGCAATAAACCCAAATGATTCCCGGAACACCAGTTTCTGAAAGCCTCCAAGTGTTGCCTCAGATGTTATGACAAAAATAGGATGCACCATTAAGCCATGGGCATTGTGGCATCCCCATCTTTCTAATTCTGTCATCCCTTCCAGTGATCATATCCACAGCAGCTGGAAGAGACCTCTGATTTCTCTGTCCTTCCTGCATATACTATACCAAATAAAAGGCTTTGTGCAGGTCACTCACAAAGGCTTTTCACTACAATGGAGTCATTAATGGCACAGTGAAGTAACTCTGGAAAGCTTCCCACGCCAACTGCATTCCTACTTGTAGCCAACTCCAGTGACAGGATCTCCCACCCTCAGCAGTTCCGTTACATCTTATTTAATCTTCATGAGAGAGCTGGATGTTCGGGTTTCAAATCTCAGGAATGCCTTACTCTGGCATGCCAAGTGTGCTAGCCAGTTCCTTTCTGCTGGGGGAAAGCATGTACAGGACAGGGTCCTCATTTTGTCTATAGTGGTATTATTGGGTCCTCATTCCTTGTGGCTGCCCAGACAGGGACCAGGATCTCACTGAGATGGGCAGGGTACAGAAACCAAACAAAACCACCGGCCATGGGTCTGCTTCTTGTTATGTTACTGAGTTGCTGCCTTTGCTTCAAGGAGGACATTTCTCTTCAAATAGTGATTATAGAGTTGGGAGCTTCTTTAAAGGAACCAAAGCAACAGAATTTGCAATACATGAGCTGTTACCTATATTTTCCTAACTGTTTTACATCTAAGTCGATGCTGTTCTCTCCATACTGGTGTGTATTAGTGCAGTGTGGGTGCAAGGACACTGAGGGCCAAGGACCGTATGGATGGGCTCTGAGGCTTAGACTTATTATCTAAACCTGTGGCATGTGCCTTCAAATCAGAAAGTGTTCTATTGCCTGGGTACTGTAGGAATACACATTTCCTTACCACAAAAGTAATGACATAATAGTAATAGTTGCAATGTTTCGGGTTCGAAATAGGTCCAGAAGGATAGCCTTCTGCTGCTGCTGAGGCTTCCAATCCTGCATCTGAAGGAAAGAGGAAAACAAAACCAAAAAATTCCCACACACCTAAGAGCAAAGCAACCTCTGCCACCCACAGGTCCGGGCAGTTATGATGTTATGACTCTATCAGGGGATAACCAGTCAGCCCAAGGGCTGCTTCTGCACCAGGGAGGGCAGTCCTTAGGTAAAGCTTGTGTGCACCCACTGTACTCGTGGCAGTTTCCAGGTTTTTGTTATAAGAAAGGTAGCACTGAGACCACTGCTCATGCTGACTGATGAAAAAGGTGCCAGCTGACAAGACAGACACGTCAACACTTCCTTACGGATCTAACATAGAGCTTCCAGGAGTAACCTCATTACCAAAGGCACTGTCTGTGCACTGTCCACTCGACTCTTCTCTTCAACCTTCACAAACAATGGGAAATCAATACAGAAAACCACCCAGTTCTGCTGCCTGTGGGAAGGATGGATGCCAGAGCTCAGCATGGTGGCGTCACTGGAGACAGACGGTCCAGTGTAAGGCTTGAAGCTGGAATCTTCCGGGTGGCATTAAGGAGCTCTTCCGCCTGCATGGAGAGTCCTTGCTGGGACAAAGCCAGTGCTAGTAACCAGGCTTCCCCCCGAGCCCAAAGACAGAACCACCCTGGTCCTCCCTATGGGGCTACCCAGTGGATTTCCTTTCCATGGAAGAGAGGATGGTTTCCAAGGAGTGTCTTTATAGCAACGTTTGAGAAATACTTCCAGTGGAGGACTTAACGTGCAAACATCATCCTCAGGCTTTGGTGGACAGACACTTTGGCAAACAGACGCTTTGGCACACAAGATTCCCATGCAATAAAAGACAGCAGAGCTGCTGCTTGGCCTCACAAATACATGGGAGTGATGGAAAGCAAAACACATACTGGAGCCTGAAAAGTCATGTCCAGCATGAAAGACATCTGACCTCTGGCTGTGAAGTAAGGAAAATGCTTCCCATGGTTCCTGTAGGATGAGCTTCCCATAGCTGGAATATGCACTTCGGTTTACACTAGAACATGCACTTGGAAAAGAGATCTTCAGCAGCTCAGCCAAAGTGTGAACATGACATTGAAGGGGTGGATCCAGCCCATGGGAGGTGCAGCACGCAGCATCTTCCTTGCAAAGGAGCACACAGTGCTCCATAGGAGGCCCAAACCGCAGTGAAGCGAGATCTCGCACACAGACACACGGGTATTACTGATGCGTGGCTGGTTTCTTTGCACAGGAGAAACGTCTGTGCTTCTTCAGGCACTTCATCGAGGGCAGGGCCACTAGAGGGGGAGATGAGCCCAAGAACCAACCATCGTGCTGCTGCTGAGCAGCTCCCCGGCTTGCTGGGGGTGTGCTGGGCTTTCTCCTTTTAACCAATACACGTGAAACACAGTAGAAAAACAGCCCTGAAGAGCTTGATATTCTTCACCACCATTGCTGCTTGTGGTTTTCATGTGCCCATGTAGCACAGGGGTGCTTGGTATGTGTCACCCAGCCCCAATACATGTGGGTGCTAATTTAGGGTCCCCTGCACACCCTACAAAGGGTGGCTGTTAAACTGCAAATCCCTAACACCACAACCAAGCTGAAATGGGGACAAACACATCCTCCTTGTGTCTTCTCAGTGCCAACGGATGAAGCAATCTGGGTCGCCCTTGTTCTGAAAACCACAACCAACCACTGCTGAGGAAGAGAATTTCCCTGTAAAAACCAAACAAATAAAAGCCCCTCTGGCTTCTTGTTTTGAACTCACTAACACAGCACTTACCTCACACCAACAGTCACTGCCAGCCGTGAAGAGCTGTTGGTGCAAACGGTTTCTGTGCCGGCATTTACCAACAAGTCAACTGGCCAAAGGGGGAAAGTTCTGGTGAGGTAAAGCACCAGGATGCAGGCAACATACCTCCGCGGTGTCAAAAAGCACTTCTGGGGCTGGAACACCATTTATTTTTGCAGCCTTTCGGATAATAACTTCTGCCTCCTTATACCTTCCCTGGGAGATCAGCCACCGAGGGGATTCAGGAATGATCCTGCAATGGGTTTCAGAATAAATGACTCAACGTTTGTCACACAGAATTATTAAAACCACATGTATCGTCTCTGTGAGTTCCACTCTCAGCTCACAGATTGCTTGCAGCAGAAGACGGTCAGCACAGAAGCACGTGGGCAATGTAATTCATGGATTTGTCCCACCGGGATCAATGGGAGAATTCCAATCTATGGGATGTGTTTATTCTTGTGCTGAAGTAGATGCACACTTAGGCCCTTGCCCTGGGTGGGTGGTTTTTAAGGGGTAATTGATGCCCAGCAGACAAACCCCGGATGTCACCAGACAGATAGCAAAGGTGGGGGTAGCTTAGCCAGTGATGAGCAAAAAAGTTCTTAGGGAACCACACACAATGTGGAAATGCTTTAACTATGCACAGGGTATATTTAAAGGCTCTGAGTCATAGGAATCTTCTATACAAACCTCACAGTTTACCACAGCAATGATGGGCAAGTGAGGGTGCACCTACACATCACCAGTGCTCCAGAGCAGGGATGGGTGAGTGCAGTGGAAAGATGAAAGAAAACATGGACTCTACCAAGAGGACAGCATGGGATGGCTGAGAGGAGCAGGGGAAGGAAGAGCCAACCTTTGGCTTAACCAGATCCGTGTACAGGCTGAAGGAGCTCACAAATCAAGGTCCTGTTCCAGCAGCCAAAGCCAAGGCTGGGAGGACATGGGGCTCCTGGCACGCAGAGCCTGTGGGAGAGGGCTGGCCTGCGACTTAGTGACATTGAGTGCAGTAAATTGCTTTATGATAGCAAGTGCAATAAACTGCTGCGTGTAAGGGAATGGGCTCAGCCTGTCACTGAGGTACCCCAGAAGCTGTGGCTGCCCCATCCCTGGCAGTGTTCAAGGCCAGGTTGGACACAGGGGCTTGGAGCAAGCTGCTCCAGTGGAAGGTGTCCCTGCACGTGGCAGGGGGTTGGGACTGGATGAGATTTAAGGTCCCTTCTACCCAAACCGGTCTGGGATTTTAGTACCCATCAGCAAGTGAATCCACATTAAAAAACAGCTTAAATTAAAAAAAAAGAAGGAAGCAAAGTTAGAATAAATCACACAGTGGTACTACAGGGGTAAACCTAGAGATGGTTGAAAGCGTCCAGAGCCACAGATCAAAGACAGCATTCCCAACTGCTCTGGAAAGCCAATGCACAAGTGGCTTCAAGCACAGAGCCAGCACCAGCGGGACTCTGCAGATAGTTAACTTGACTGAAAAGCGGCACTCACCACCAGAGCGGGATGCAGAACAGCCCCGGGAGGGTGAGTGCCAGCAGCAGCATCCGCCAGTCTCTGATGAAGTAAGCAAACAGTGGCAGCAACATGTAGCCAATTGCAAAAAATATGCAAATTCCTAATGTAGAGAATATAATACGAACTGATTTGCCCAGAATTTCTGTTCCTGTTCAAAACAAGGGAGGGTGGATTAGCATCTCAACGCTTTCTTTCCAAGCATCACTCTATACTGCATTTATGAGAAAGTTAAGCTAAACAACCTTTGGAAGGAGCAGCACAACACAACCCAGCGAGTGCAGTAAAGCTGCTGGGAGTATTGGGGACCTCCAGATGAAGGAGTGACTTCTGTTTGCTTTGGTTAATGCATTGTCAGAGATGGATAAGAGCACGCAGGGAATGGTTGGTAGCCTTTCAGGAGCCTTCCCCTCATGCTTTTCTAGGACATAACATGCTCCTGCACTGAACCCATTGGGATTTAAGATGTTAAGTTCACTGCTGAGCACTTCAGGTCTGACACTGGGATGGAAGGATGGGAGTTACAGTGAGGTGGAAACAATATTTATTGTTTGGAACAGAAGGCCGAATGTTGGACCAGCACATCACAGGCTGTAGGACACCACCAGGGAAGATGCCATCATCCAACAATGCTACTGCTGCAGTAGCCAAGGTAGCCGCCCATGAAAGCATCCCGCAGCCACTGCGTCATGCACAGGATGTGGTTGAAAACATCTCTATAGATTTTCGCCACCATCTTTCGGAGGAAACTATTGTCATGGAGGTGGAAGCAATAGTGCAAAGGGCAGGAAGAGCCCGGGGGGCTGGAGCAGGGTCTGTGTTATACACAGGACAGCAACACAGTTTTGGATATTGGAAGCTGGAATGACAGGAGAAACCTGTGCTAAGGTGGCCCATTGAAAAGACAAACACTTGAGGATGGGGGGGTGCCAGGGCTGCAGCACAGCCAGCATCAATGGGGGCTTTATATGTGCCCACGTCACTGCTTTCCCACAGCAGGCACTCGCTCTGGCTCCATCAGCTCCACACAGGAGTTAACTCCCAGGACAGGGGGAGCAGTGGCATTGGGATGGCAACAGCAATGGCAAGTGATCTCCCTGCTGACAGCCTGACCTACTTAATCCTCCCTCCACCACTGGCAGCGGTGACTCACAGCTGCCCCAGGGACACGATGGTGCATCCCCTCCACAGCACTGATTTCGCATCATGTTCTGCTCTGTTTCCCACCCAGCATTAAAGCCTCAGGGGGTAGGAGAGAACAGCATTAACTACTAGGTTTTAATTTAGACTAGCTCATATTAAGAAGTACAAATTGTAATACTAATGCAACTGGTTTAAAATACCTACATTTAAAATACATAAATTGGCTACCAATACCTAAAGCGGCCAACAAGAAACCTGGAGAGGGGCTTTGGACAAGGGATGTAGGGACAGGCCAAGGGGAATGGCTTTAACCTGCCAGAGGGGAGACTGAGATGAGCTCTGAGGCAGAAGCTCTTCCCTGTGAGGGTGCTGAGGCGCTGGCACAGAGTGCCCAGAGAAGCTGTGGCTGCCCCATCCCTGCAGTGTTCAAGGCCAGGTTGGACACAGGGGCTTGGAGCACCCTGCTCCAGTGGAAGGTGTCCCTGCCCGCGGCAGGGGTTGGGGCTGGAGGAGCTTTAAGGTCCCTTCAACCCAAACCAGGCTGGGATTTTATGATATGAAAAACTGACATAAACATACATGTACACACAAGACAGCTCTTGCAAATTGCAGCTCCCACCCAAGGCCTGCATCAGTCACCCCCATAATTCCCTCCGACAGGGAGGAACCTGAATGCCTTCTCTATCTCAGACCTGCTTCTGCTGATAACAAACCATAAACACTGCCTTGAACTTCTCCAAAGAAGAAGGAAATAGATATTTATTTACAGTCTTCCTGCTCTCTTCCTTTCCTCTAAACCTATAGGAAATATAGGCTTGATGAAGCCAAGAGCAAAAAATTCACACTGGCCTAAAGAAGGTATTGTACCAGTGAGGCTTCACTGCTGGCTAATTAAATGTTCAGAGAGGAAAAGACAATAACAGTACATGAAGCAAGTATTGAATCCAATGCAGACGTGTTCATACCCAGTATGAAGGCCACCACGTAGTTTGAGATCTGTCCCATTCCCACTATGAGAAAGAGCACTGTGAACATCTCCCAGCTGATGGAGAAGATCTGCAGGAGGCTGAAGGCAGTCTGCACGGCCATGGTCAGAAAGAGGATGATCTTCCTGCCAAACCTTTTGCAAAGGAGAAAGATTGTTACTGAAACAGCATGTATTGGTGGAGAGAGGCTGTGTAGGAGAGCAGGAGAGAGCAGAAACAGCCAACCTGAAGCAATGCAGCTTGGCACAACCTGAGGTTTGGTTCATCTTAAAGAATTCTTTAAGTCATTCATTATTTATAATTCTTTAAGTTATTAGTTTCATAAGCACTAAAAATAATTTCCAAGATGCAGGAAATAAACCAAGAAGAAAAAGAAAACTTCAGGGAGCCACTGGACAGAGAGCAGATTACACTACATAAGTGAGACACATGAAGATTTCAAGCCACACAGCTGAAAGTTAGGAAGTGATGGCTTTTAGGCTATTGGCATCTATACATTGCAACACCATTATGCTTTGAATGTATTAAATGGCTTTACCAATGGGTTTTGGCCTGAGTTGTCATTGTACCCTTTCTCTCACCTGCTCCTCTGCATTAGGATTACGTAGCATTTCCTTACGGGAAGGTAAGAGCAAAAGCAAGGTTATGTGTAGGTTTGCACACCCAGGGCTGCTGCCTTGTGCATGGATGCTGCCCAGGCTACCCCGCCAGCAGCAGCCCTTGACTTAGGAGAGGTTTCTGCAGCAGCAGAGAGGAAACCCCTCAGCTACAGGCTCAGAACATTCCCTTCACTGACAAAACACTTCCAAAGCAACCCAGTGAATAGCTCACAGAAGGTGCTGGGCTCCTGGGGAGGCTGCTGGGGCACACATGCCTTCTCTGATGCTCCCAGTGGGCGCATGGCACCAGTGGGATTTAGTGATTATCTCGTCTCCCTTTCAAACAGTAACACTGACTGACTTCTGCAGCGGGGCAGGAGCCAGGAGACTAAATTCAGATCACATGGAACTTAATGCTGGTGGCTTTAGGATTAAGATTCCCACCGAGTCTGGAAGCCTCTCTGCTAAATACCCGGGGGAGCACAGTGGCTTTTATGGCTTCCTCATCAACAGGCAGCTGCCGTGTTACCTGTCTGAGAGCTGCCCTGAGATGAAGGAGCCGATGAGGACTCCCACGAAGAACAGGGAGGTGGTCAGTGGGACTTTCCAGTCATCCTCACACACCAGGTTCCACTGCAAGAGAAGAGCCTGTGCTCAGACACAGCCCTAATGCTCATCCAGGCACAGGGGTTATGGGCTGGAGACATGCACATTTCCACATAATTTAATTCCACTTCCCCACACCCACATTTCCACCCATCCCGGAACCAGCCCTTGTTTCCACAGTGAAGGTCACTGCTCAATGCCCTGTTAAAGCACAGGCAAGCCCTCTCAGGCCAAAACGCTGGCAGCCATCTGATGGGACCCCATCACCTCTGAATGCCCAACCAGATGGGGAGTTGGTGTTTGCAGCCCAGGGGCTGTCCTGGCCCCATTTCCAGCACCATCTCCCCACCACACCCCAACTGCCACATCAGACCCCCGACACCTAGGACATAGCTCCTCATGTTCCAAGATGCTCCCCATCAGGAAAGCAGAGCGATGGAAAGGGGTGAAGGACTGCCCTATCCCTGGCTAGGGACAGTTTTCAGTTCAGCTGCAATACTGTAGCTTCAGGGGTTGACAAAACATATGCAGACTATGCACAGAATGACATTTCTCCTCCTGCACTAACGTGTTTCCGACTTCCTTTCCATCTCCATAAACTGCAGGGCTCACTCACTGCCCATCACTCAGCCTCACGACTGGCCCTGCCTCGGGCTGGAGGTTTAGGACAGGAGCCAACATGGAAACTTCCACCTCAGGATGCTCGTAACCCCAGACACGACGAATAAAAGCAGCATCAGGAGTCTCTGTCCGCTGAAGCTAGAGCTGTGGCTTGCTCCATCCCAGTGACTAATCTGCCAGTCAAGGCACGCCTGCCAGGAGCGCACATGGATAGACTTCAAACATGTTAATCTGGGATTAGATAACTCTACCACAGAAGGAAGCTAATTAGATCCCAGATCAAAGTATAGCATCATTTTAATAATTAGCCATGCTATCAGAGCGGGACATCACCCGCACCAGTGCTGGGGGCATGGATGGGCTGAGCTATCGCAACAAGTGGCAACTGAGCTGGGGCAAGGCAGGGGCAGTGGAGCAGAAACCTTCCCTCAGGGCTGCTCAGGATCCTCAGCTCAGCAACAGGCAACAAGAATGAGCAGCTCTCGAGTTGCAAAGAGATGCAGGTGCCATCTGACAGCAGTGGGGGTCCTGCCAAAACCAACCCATCAATGGGGTGATGGCTGGGCTTCTGCAGCATGACAAGGAGAAGGAAACCCCCAAGCAGGGAGGGATGTGGTGTGGTTCCTCCAGTTTGCTCTGGACTATAATTGAGGAAAGAGCTGCAATCAGTGCCTGTTTTCAGGCAGAATGAATGCACCCTGCCAGTAGAGGAAAGCTAGGTACCTGTGTCCAGCTTGCAGAGTAGCACTAGCTACATGACAGAGAGATGAATCGGGTTTAAGCACATAGCCCATGCCTCTTTGTGGGAAACACACACAGAGGCTTTAATTTTGGAACATGGAGATTTGAGGACTAAAATGTGCCTCCAAGAATTAAACCTGATCAATCATGGCTTTAAGCTGCTATAAGCTTATAGATGAGATCTTAGGAAGCTCCCTTCCAACCCGAACCATTCTGTGATTCTATCAATAACAAAACATTATTGATATAGTGTTAATAACAACGTTATCATTAAGACCTATGGCAGCCATTTGTGGAAGATAGCTTCTCAGCCCTGCTGGGAAGGAAGAGATGTTGCCATGAGCCCACCTGGGTACGCACCGGCGCGCATCTCCACTGTATTTGCTCGGGTGGGTGTGAGCACGCATGTCAGGAACACTCGATATGGTCAAGGATGCTCACAGTGAAAAACACACACAGGGATCCGCTTCACATGGCAAAGAAAACGCATCCTGCCCCACTTCCCT
This sequence comes from Myiopsitta monachus, assembly GCA_017639245.1. Classification (NCBI taxonomy): domain Eukaryota; kingdom Metazoa; phylum Chordata; class Aves; order Psittaciformes; family Psittacidae; genus Myiopsitta; species Myiopsitta monachus. The sequence goes on from CM029917.1 coordinate 23,558,717, forward strand.
TTCCCTGCTCTGGGAAAGCTGATGTCAAGGTGGTGGCAGAATTTGGAGCCAATACAGACCATTACTGGGGTGCTGAACACCTTGCTTCAGGGCTGCCAGTGCAGCGCCTGCTTCTGGACCCTCAGGCTTCAGTCGGTCATGGTGAAGGGTCAGTGTTTTAAAATGCCTCCACCATGCCAAAGGCACTTTGGCTGCACAATAAACCCAGCTAAATAATAACTTGCCCATGAAGCCAAATTGCTTCCTGTGCTTCCTTGGTGCCAAATGCTTCCCACCCAGCTGTTCCCTTTGCCTTTTCCCAGGACAAAGGAAGAGCTGTGTGCAGGAACTCGCTGTCTTTGGCCAGAAAACACACAGACACATCAAGTCCAGCTGATTCCACATATACCTCAATCTGTTGAGTGAAGAAACCACACCACCTATGTTAGATCCAATGCCACACACAGCACACAGGGACGTATCCAGCCCTACTCCATAGGTACACCTTGTCTTCTCCCAAAATACCAGCCTCCCACCCCAGAGGCACTCGCTGTCGTGGAGGGTCATGCCCTAGCACTGCAACGGTGATGGAGCATGCGTTAACATGGAAAGGCTTCACTTGTGCTTCAATACACAGGGCTTTCACTTACTCATTGCATGCTGACTCCTTGCCAGCAGTACTTGGCGGGAAAGGGAAATCTAACTTCTCTCCTCCCCAGAGGCTGTATCCATCACAGCCAGTGCTGAGCACGCCATGGCCCTGGAGCTGCAGCCCAGCCGCAGCTACACCATCTAGAGCTACAACCTCCGAACTGTCTGTACGGGACTAATTGTTCATTAACCAGAAAATAAGTAATTCTGTCATGTCCCTGGCTAAGCATAGAGGGGAGCAAAGTGCATGTAAGCTTCCAAAGAAGTGCTTTGAACACCAGGAATGAGAGCTGCTCAAGAAAAACACTATTAAGGCCTTGTGAGACTCGTCCCCCTTGGAGTTCCATGCTCAGCTCTGGAGCCACCACCACAAGAGGGATGTGGACTTGCTCGACCTTAACGCTCCTCCAGCTCCAACCCCTGCCACGGGCAGGGACACCTTCCACTGGAGCAGGGTGCTCCAAGCCCCTGTGTCCAACCTGGCCTTGAACACTGTCAGGGATGGGGCAGCCACAGCTTCTCTGGGTACCCTGTGCCAGCGCCTCAGCACCCTCACAGGGAAGAGCTTCTGCCTCAGAGCTCATCTCAGTCTCCCCTCTGGCAGTTAAAGCCATTCCCCTGTCCTGTCCCTACATCCCTTGTCCAAAGCCCCTCTCCAGGTTTCCTGCAGCCCCTTTAGGCACTGGAGCTGCTCTGAGGTCTCCCCTTCAGGAGCCTTCTCTTCTCCAGGCTGCCCCAGCCCAGCTCCCTCAGCCTGGCTCCAGAGCAGAGCTGCTCCAGCCCTCGCAGCATCTCCGTCACCCTCCACCATGGCTCTTTTCAGCCCCCGTCTGCATTTTTAAGACCAAGCAGATGACTGAGCCTGGGATCCTCCGTTCCCAGGGTTTAGCACGTCCCTGCACACCAAATACCATGGAATTGGCATCTCCAAGCCTGTTCCCCTCAAGCAGCCGTAATAACAGGATTTGACGCAACTGCACGGATCAAAACTTCCAGAGCTTAATCTTGTGCCATCAAGTTTTGCCCCTCCATTGAGTTCTTCAACTGAAGATGTTTCTTCACTGAGCTTTTCTGACAGCATGCCCTGGCCTGTCTTTCCTAATGCAGAGAAAAATGTTGGGTACAGAAATAATCAGCTCAAGTTTAACTGAACTGCTTCTCCACAGGGTTTCATCAGCGCCTTGTTTTCCTGCTTTTGAAACCAAATTCTGCACGCTTTCCAAATGTCCATGACAATTTTAAAACAAAACAAGTATCCTTCTTTTCCATCTGGCTCACAGATGGGAACCTGCCACTTGGTTTCCATCCCTGAATGCGCTATTTGCAATATGGCATGCCCCAGGTCCCATGGCAAACCTCATTGCTGCATCCCATCAGTCTGGCACGGAAGGCTCTTGTTTGGCATCTGCCAACTGAACTGTTTGCTGCTTGGTAAGAAGGAAAAGCATTTCTCCTCCTTTTCTTCATTTGCAGCCTCCCTCAGAGCAACTGACTCCAAACCAGATTCCAAGTTCACAGCCACCATGGGATAACCTGGCTGTGCTCTGGCAGCACCACGGCACTACCTGGATACAGTCAGGCACGTCCATGTGCAGCAGTGGGCTGCTGCTCTGGTTCACCCAAGGCCAGGAGCAGGGTGCGCTTCCCAAGCCTTGATTTGGTGCTGTGAGGGCTCCCTGATGACCGAGCACTGCTGCCAGCACAAATGTCAGGAGACAGGCACACTCAAGTGTCACACATGCCGATGGCATCGCTTTGGGCACGTGAGAGGAGGCTGCGTCTCTGCCCTCCCCTACTCTGCAGCTGTTCCCTGCTGCCTCCCTTCCCCACACGCTTCAGTGCAGCCCAGCCCATGCCCACACACCCCAGTAAGGACCCTGACCATATCCCCAGGGCACAACCCTGCAGCCACACACCCCTCAGCCAGGACCTGTGCCCCCATGCAACACCTTTTGGTGGCAGATATTGATGCTGATTTACAGGGATCCCAGACAAGGGCCACACAACTGCTCCCCCTCCTGTGCCGTGCCCCCCGAGAGTGAGCCATCAGTGCATCCATCAGCACCCTGCAGCACGCTGCTCGCTGCTCGTGCCTGCCAGCCACCAAACGCAAACGCTGGCGGCTGTGAGGATGAGCTGCTTTATTCTGAAACCCTTTCACACAACACTAAGGAGCAGCAGCTTTACTGGAGCCGTGTTTTCCTGGAGCCATGTTTTCCTTCTCCACCAGAGCTCCAGGCTCCTCACCAGCACAGGCAGGGACAGACACATCCCTGCTGCTGCACAGCCAGAAAACCCAAACAAGCCAGACCTGACCCATCACCATTCCCACAGACACCCTGTACAACTGATGCCACTGTACAGACTTACACACCAAGCTGCTGGCTTGGCCACAGCCACGACCAGGCTCACAACAACCCACGTGGGCTGCAGACAGCGACCACAGCACCTGTCTTGCACACCTCATCCCACCCAGCTCCTGGTGACCATATTACAATGATTGGCATTGCTAGCACAGGGTGCTGGGGCCAGCAAGCACCCATCTCTGCCCTGGACCCAGCCAGGCTGCTGGTGCGGTGATGGAAAAGCCCGGATGTCCCCAGGCAAAGTGCCACTGGGAACCAGGGATTCCATCAGGTGGAAAGTTTACCGGGGCAGCCAGCATGCCAGCAAAGGAAATGACTGGGCTTCTATTTAAAGCCTTGGCCTCCCCCTGTACAGAAAAGCCCTCCCCAGACAAACAAGCTGGCGTTTCAATGGACAGCACAGCATGAGAGTAGAGACCGGTGGCTCCTCCTGGGGCCCTGCACCCCATGTACCCCCCTTCACCCCACTGCATCGCGTCCACCCGGACCCTCTCCCACAGGCACTTCACCCGCTGGTCGCTGCTCCCTGCTCGGCCCCTCGCAAGGCAGAACGACCCTCCCAAAACTCCGGCAGAGCCTGGCCGGGCATAGCCGGGGGCAACAAGGGGGGAATGGAGGGTACCGGGATAAGGGTGACGAGCACCGGGGTTTGGGGGTCTCCGCGGCCGCGCACCTCGGTGACGATGGTGGAGCGGTAGACGTCGCGGCTGTACTCCCAGCCGTCCCGGCACGGCTCCTGCTCCAGCGACTCCAGCTCCACGTCGGAGCCGGGCCGCAGCCCCAGCGCAGACAAGTTGGTGAGCGCGGCCAGGCGGTAGCGGCGGCAGCGGCTCGGCACCGCCTGCCCGTCCCGCAGCTCCAGCGGGATGCTGGCGTTCAGCCACTCCGCGCTCAGGTTGGCCCCGCTGGGCACGACGCACCGGTGCTCGGGGGTGCCGGCCAGGAACACGGCCGACATCCCATTGAAGCCATTGGGAATGGTACTGGCGCTGAGCAGGAAGAAGACGAGCCGCTGGAAGCGGCCCCATTCGCCCAGGAAGGCGGTGGCCGCCTCGTAGTCACGCATGGCACAACGCGGGCACAACGCGGACCCTCCGCGGCTCCGCGCGCCCGCGGACACCCTCGCGCCTGGCTCCGCCCCGGACCGGCCCCTGCGGGGCGGGGCTTCCCGCTGGGGTGTTTGGGGGGGCAATCACGGCGCCGGCCCCGCAGGTCCGCGGTTACCCCGCGGTTGCTCGTGGAGGCGTTGGGGCGCTGAGAACGTTGCACAGATTTATTGCCGGCGGCTCTGGGACCCGCGGTCGGTACCGGAAGCTCCGCACCGCGCCCGGCCCCGCGGTGCTGCGGGAGGTGGGAGGTGAGCGCCCGTGGGCGCGGGGAGCTCCGGGCATCGGACCCAGCGTTGGAAACCAGGCGTTGTTTCCCAGCCGTTTTTACACTGCAAACAATGTCCGCGGCGGCTGCGGCAGCGCCGGCCTCTGGAGAAGAGCTTTTTCTGTTCCGCTTCCCTATCGTTAACGGTTACTGCTTTGCGCATGATTCTGGGCTTTGCCCGGGCTCAGAGATATCTCAGGCGTGAGACAACACTGTCATCTTCTGAAATAACTCAAGGGGCGCTCAGACACGCGGGTGTTCCAAATACACACTGTTCCTGAGCTACTTGGAAGATGCGGCTCCTTGGAGCAGTGTCATTCCCCACGGTCCCTGCTCGGGAATGGGACAGTTTGGGTGTGCAGGGCTGAGGATGAGGGCAGGCTGGGAAGCATCTCTCCAGCAGAGATGATGCAAGATTGTGTGTGTGTATGGAAGGTGGAGGAGCAGAGCGAGGAGCAATGGCTGCGGCGATGCCTGGGGAGCAGAAGCAGATGGCAGCATTTATCCGAGCCATACAGAGATCTGCTGCTGCTTGGAATAAGGGATGGAGAGCCCATGTCATGCAGTAAATGGGGCAGGTTTGGATACCTGCTGCTTGGAGAGAGGCCGGAAGTGGCAGATGCTTACCTGTGCTGGGCACTGGTGAGGCTGCACCTCGAATCCCAGGTTCAGTTCTGGCCTCTCACTACAAGAGAGCCATTGAGGTGCTGGAGCAGGGCCAGAGAAGGGCAACGGAGTTGGTTCAGGGCCTGGAGCACAGTGTGATGGGGAAGGGCTGAGGGACCTGGGGGGTTCAGTCTGGGGAAGAGAAGGCTCAGGGGGACCTGATCGCTCCCTGCAACTGCCTGAGAGGAGGATGGAGCCAGGAGGCGGCTAGTGCTCTGCTCCCAAGGAACAAGGGATGGGACAGGAGGGAACGGCCTCAAGCTGCACCAGGGCAGGGTTAGATGGAGCTGAGGAACAATTCCTTCCCCAAAGGGTGCTCAGGCATTGGAACTGCTGCCCAGGGCAGGGCTGGAGTCACCGTCCCTGGAAGTGCTCACACAGCATGTAGATGAGGCCTCAGTGCCATGGGTTAGTGGTGGCCTTGGCAGTGCTGGGGAACAGTTGGACTGGATGAAATGAAAGGTCTTTTCCAGCCCAGGCGATTCAGCCCAGAGCTGAAGCTGGCCCCAGTGATAAGAGCAGGGCAGAGGCTGATTTGGCTGATCAGGGCCTTGCAGGCAGCAGCTCTCAACCTGCCCTGCCCTGAGGCTGTGCAAGAACCACCTAACACCAGGCAATGAATGCCTGTTCCGCCAGGAAATAAGGAATTGGGAGGGTATTGTCTTAAGCATTAATGCTAATGCAATCTTAATAATTATTCAGACAACAGTATGAGTTTACAGAGGAATAATTTGCAGTGCTCCTGAGAGACTGTGGTTGGACTGCACATCTAGCGTACCAAAAGAAAGCAGTAGATGTGTAGGGCACTGCTCAGGCTTATCTGGTTTGCAGATGAATCTTTAATGTCTCTAAAATTTCATGTGCTCAAAATGAAAACACTGTGAGGTTTTCTCTTACATTGTGAATCTACATGAATTAGTAGTTCTATTAACACCTCCTGTTCCAGCCAGCTCTGCCACAGCACCACCAGCTACTGGAGACCATAATTTCAGACCCAGGGGAGTGATCCAACCTCAGGGATGCTTCAAGCCAGGCATGGAGATTGTGGAAAACCACATGGAATTAGCATCCAGGAGCTGGCTCAGGCAGGTGAAGAACAAATTCACTGTGGAGGAAGGGCTGGTCCTGGTTCTCCCCAATGACCCTTCTGAAAGCAGTCAGTGCCTTTCACTGCAGCCTCCTAAACCACGCTTTGGCTGTTAGATGAAGAGCAGTGTGCGGGAAGCGAGGTCAGAGGGATTCCTGTAAAGTGAAATCAGATGCTGAGGAGGAACAGCTCTGTCACAGGGGGAGATGGAGAGGACCTTGAAGAGCTGGGAAGGCTCCTGTTGTGCAAGCGTCTTGTTCTTGTGCAAACACATTCTCTTAACATGGCAGGCAGGGGCTGGAGGAGGAAGCAGCACCGATGGGATGCTGTGCTCCTGCAAGCTGCCCAGCAATGGAGGTGCAGCCCCATCCTGTGTGTGTGCAGGCACATCACCTTACCCTGTGTGACACTGCCACCCGGTATGGCCATCAAAAGGCTCTTGGGCTGCTCCAGGATAGGGTGCTCTTTCTCCTCTGCCTGGGCAAAGCCCCTGTCAAAGGATCTTCTGCCTTGGTGAGACTAATGTGCCACCGTCCCAGTAGCCATCGCAGGAGCTGGGAATTAAGAAAACACGTGATAATTTATAGATTTATAATTGTGTTGTTTGTGTAGCACTGGGATCAGGTGGAAGCTTATTGATAGGGCAAAGGAAAATCATAGATTCCCAGACTGGTTTGGCTTGGAAGGGACCGTAAAGCTCCTCCAGCTCCAACCCCTGCCACGGGCAGGGGCACCTTCCACTGGAGCAGGGTGCTCCAAGCCCCTGTGTCCAACCCGGCCTTGCACACTGCCAGGGATGGGGCAGCCGCGGCTTTTCCGGGCACCCTGCTGTGTGTTTCGCTGATCCTGCCCCTCCGAGGGCTGAGGTGTTCCTGCAGGAACCCCCCGAGCAAAGCAAACCCCCGTTGTTTCCATTAGGAAAGCCGGAAGCCTGAAGCGTGTCTTCGCACAGCAAGAGAGCGCCCGTGCACGTTAACCCTGCGGAGCAGCGGCGCTGGCCGCAGCCCAGGCCCTCCCCACCGGCTCTCCCCGCACAAAGAACTGCTTCAGGACTACATAAAACCTCTACATGTTTACATGTCCGGGTGTGAGAAGCTGCTCCCGGGCGGGGGCAGCTCCGGGGGTGCTTCCTGACAGCCTGTGCCTTCGCAGAGAGATATAGAGAGGCAAAATAGCTCCCGGATCAATTCCTTCACACTGAGGAGCCCTTTTCTGTGCTTTATTATATACGTAGGGGGATTTTTACCCCTGAAGTAATTAAAAGTGCCTCTTTCACACCAGAGAAAGGGAGGAGAGGGAACTTTTCCAAACAGCCTCTTTCCCTCTCCCGTCCCCTCTTACGCACGCACGAGGACTTTCATTCTAATACCAATGGGCCGGCTGAGATTTTTGCTTTGAGGTCCCCGGGGCAGCCACCCAGTAACAAAAGCAAAGTTAAACAACTCCAAACAGCAGCAGCAGCAAGGGGGTGTGGTGGTGGAAATAATGCCCGGCTAAGTGGGAAACTGGGATGATGATACATGGAGAAAGTTAAACAATTAGAACTTGAATCATTTGGCACTGCTCCCACCTCATTGAGTTAATAATGATGCCCTTCATCGTTTTTGATCTTATGTGCCTTCATTTCCATGGCATGAGGAGCCTGGAGGAGACTCCTGGGGACAGTGGGGGGTTCTGGGAGGGTCCCAGAGGCAGCAAGTGCACTGTGTCCCCATCAGTGTCACCCCTGGGGATCATCCCATGGGGCAGCAGTGCCCAGGGCAGAGGCGTCGTAAATCCCTATGACTGTAATATATAAACTCATCCAACGCACATCTGCTTTCAAGGGGTGAACAGAAAAATCGCTAATTGGAAAGCCACAGGCATGTTGCAGCGATCATGAGATGGTCGAAGCTGAGATCCTCAGGACAGTGAGAAGAGCATGCAGCCTCTTCAGGAACCTGCTCAGTAAGGTTCCATGGGATATAGCCCTGGAGAGCAGGGGGGCCCAAGACTGCTGGTTGATATTCAGGGATCACCTGCTGCAAGCTCAGGAGCATCCCTACTAGAAGGAAGTGCTGCAGGAAGGCCAGGAGACCTCCTTGGATGGATAAGGAGCTGCTGAGGAAAATTTGAAGGGAAAAAGAGGCTTATAAAAGGTGGAAGCAAGGACAGGCGGCCTGGGAAGAATACAGGGATTTTGTCTGGGAAGCTAGGGACCAGGTTAGGAAAGCTAACAGTTAGAATTAAACAGAATTAAACACAGTTAGAATTAAACTTGGCTACAGATGTGAAAGATAACAGGGAGAGATCCTATAGGTATATTGCAAATAAAAGGCAGGCTAGAGACCACGTGGGCCCTCTCCAGAAGCTATCAGGAGAACTGGCTGTCCTGGATTTGGAGAAGGTCGAGGTTCTTAATGACTTCTTTGCCTCAGTCTTCACCGGCAAATGCTCTGATCACACCACCCAAGTCTTGGAAGGCAGACGCAGGGATTGTGAGAATGAAGACCTTAAACCCACTGTAGGAGAGGATCTGGTTCGAGACCATCTTAGGAACCTGAACGTACACAAGTCCATGGGACCTGATGGAATCCATCTGCGGGTCCTGAAGAAGCTGCAAATGAAGTTGCTAAGCCACTGCCCATCATATTTGAAAAATCCTGGCAGTCAGGTGAAGTTCCCGATGACTGGAAAAAGGGAAATGTAACCCCCATTTTCAAGAAGGGGAAAATGGATGAGCTGGGGAACTACAGAGCAGTCAGCCTCACCTCTGTGCCTGGTAAAATCTTGGAGCGGATTCTCCTGGAAGGCATGCTAGAGGCACATGAAAAACAACAAGGTGGTTGGTGACAGCCAGCATGGCTTCACTAAGGGGAAATCCTGCCTGACCAATCTGGTGGCCTTCTATGATGGGGCTACGGAACTGATGGACAGGGGTAGAGCAGTTGATGTCATCTACCTGCACTTGTGCAAAGCATTTGACACTGTCCCACGACATCCTTGTCTCTAAGTTGGAGAGACATCAATGTGATAGGTGGACCACTCGGTGGATAAAGAACTGGCTGGATGGCCGCACACAAAGAGTAGTGCTCAATGGCTCAGTGTCCCGCTGGAGACCAGTAACGAGTGGTGTCCCTCAGGGATCAATGCTGGGACCGGTCTTGTTCAATATCTTTGTTGGTGACATGGACAGTGGGATTGAGTGCACCCTCAGCAAATTTGCTGATGACACCAAGCTGTGCGGTACGGTTGATACGCTGGAGGGAAGGAATGCCATCCAGAGGGACCTTGACACGCTTGTGAGGTGGGCTGATGCCAACCTGATGAAGTTTAACCATGCCAAGTGCAAGGTCCTGCACCCGGGTCGGAGCAATCTCAGCCACAGCTCCAGATTGGGCAGAGAAGAGATTGAGAGCAGCCCTGCGGAGAAGGACTTGGGGGTGTCGGTCGATGAGAAAATGAACATGAGGCGGCTGCAGTGTGCTCTCGCAGCCCAGAAAGCCAACCATATCCTGGGCTGCATCAAAAGGAGTGTGACCAGCAGGTCGAGGGAAGGTGATCCTGCCCTCTGCTCTGCTCTCCTGAGACCTCACTTGGAGTATTGTGTGCAGTTCTGGTGTCCTCAACATCAAAAGGACATGGAACTGTTGGAACAAGTCCGGAGGAGGGCCACGGGGATGATCAGGGGACTGGAGCACCTCCTGTATGAAGACAGGCTGAGAAAGTTGGGGCTGTTCAGCCTGGAGAAGAGAAGGCTGCATGGAGACCTCATAGCAGCCTTCCAGTATCTGAAGGGGGCCTATAGGGATGCTGTGGAGGTACTCTTCATGAGGGACTGCAGTGATAGGACAAGGGGTAAAGGGTTCAAACCTAAATAGGGGAAGTTTAGACTCAAGCAAGGCTCTCAATGCACAATGCTATGAGAAGCACAGCTCTCTGTCTCCAAGATTATCCAGTATCCTCCTTACTCAGATGCCGAGGGACCCCCACACGTAAGGGCACAGCCATGGGAAAGCCAGCAGGGAGCAGGCAAAGGCTGAGCTGAGTGACATGAGACACAAAGCCATCAATACAGTTTTATTTTGTATTCCATACAAACGGTGCCCTGCCCCTGTCTTACAGTTTAGTGGCATTCCCTGGGGACATGGGAGCCTCGCGTGTGGCAACTCTACAAACCCCGTAACGTGAATGAGTATGTCTGAAGTCAGGAATCAATGTGCCTGGGAACGGGGAATTCAGAACAACTGCTGCTGACAATGGCAAACAGCTCCAAGCAGAGCCCTGCAAACAGGGCAGAAATGGTTCCCACCCGATGACTGTCAGTCTCATCATTTACAGTTGCCCCAAGTATTTCCCTTCCACCCCACTGAGCGCGCCCATGCAGACGAGAAACACAGCGCTGTGATAACGATTCCCACATGTCCCTGCACTTTAACAATTGCAAATCCTGACGGCAGAGAGAGGGGAGGTGGATGTTCTGCTGCTGGCAGGGAGGCGCAGGACCAGCATCCCTGTGGCTGTGAGGTGGTACCCGGCTGGGGGAAGCTGCATGCTCAGGAGCAGGGCTGGAGCAGCTTCAGTCCCTGTAAGGCACCGCATGATGAGGTCTAGATATAGCCCAGTACCACCCTAACATCCCTCCTCCCTTCTGGGATGCAGAACCTGTAGGAAGAGGTTGAGTGCTCAGCCTCAAAGGGGAGAGTGCTTCCAACCCTTCTCCAGTCCCAGATTTCTGAGTTATGGAGAGCCAGGAGGAGAAGGAGTGCTTTGGCCATCGCCCCATCTTTTATTTTCCTTTTCCATGTATGAGAAGCAAGCACAGACATTCCTTTTTCTCCCCCACACCTTCCCTCTCTCAAATGAGGAAGAGGAAGGAGGCTGTTGCAAAGCAGAAGTAACCCTCTGGTACCTAACACGGCTCCTGTCGGCACCCAGCAGCTGGGAGACTAAACTGGGAGACTAAACATTCCCTCCTCGAAGTACCAACATAAAAACAACCCCATTTCTCCAACAAAGCAACATTCCAAGATCCTCAAAAACTTCTCCCCATTAAACAAAGCGGATGATGGACCTGGCTGAAAGCAGAGCCTTGGGATATGGTATAAATCCAATCCTGCTGCCTGTGGATCGTGGCTTACCAGCTCCAGTTACTTCCTAAGTGCCGGGAGGGATTTGATCAGCACCTCCCCACTGGGAGGCAGACCCGGATGGTGGCAGTGCGGGATCTAGAGATAAAGGGCTACAAAAACATGGCAAAAGATGGGGAAGAGTCAGAACAGGCAAAGCAAGGACAGTGACGGGGCTGCAGCAAGGGAGCTGGAACAGCCGAGGTGGGCTCCGTGCTATTTCAGTGTCCTTTAAGGTGTGCTGGGGGTTTAGATGACAGAGAGCAACTGAATAAAGAGTGAAAGAAGGGAGACAAAAGCCTCCTTGCATTATCAGTGTGCAGATCTCCTGGGGAAGTCGGGATCGGTCAGTGTCAGCCTCACACTGCAGTGCCCTGCTCCAGGGAATTCCACAGCAGTTGTTGTTCTAAGAGACCACCTTTCCTCAGCACATCTGCTGGGATGGGCCAAGAACTCCGACCCGCTGGTACCGCATCCCAGGCTCCTCAGGGGGTTGGGTTTTAACCACTGGGGCAGCCAGAAGGCAGGAGATAAATGTCAGGATATGGGAGTCAGCTTCATTTGTTAAAGTGCCTTATTTTCTATGAGCTTTTAAAACATGCTCTTCGCTTTTTCAGAAGTGGGGGACAAAAAAGGGGGAATACTGGTTTTATAGGAAACAGAGTAGAGAATTAATCAATATTTACACGGATCCTGGATAAGGTTATGGCACAGACTAATACCCCACCGCAGCAACCCGAAAAGCAGAGTGTCAAAAAGAAGGGAAAAACCTGTTCGTATGCTTTCAACACCATCCCCCCGGAGATCCCAAGTGTAAACGGTTTTATCTAGGAAAAGGCATTTGAACTTGGGCTCTGGTAACCGGGGTTGATTCCAGCCCCAGCGCAGCCGGTGGCGGTGGGTGGGCGCCCGCCCTCTGCACAGCTCAGCCCGGGTTTAGACAAGTTCAACCTTGGCATTGGGATAAACAGCCACCACGTCATAGCCCTCGGGGGGCTTAACCCTCTCCTTGGCGTGCGTCTCGCAGTACAGCTGCTCTTCGATGAAGAAATACCCCCTCTGCTTCAGGTTGAGGCCGCAGTCGTCGCACATGAAGCACTCGGGGTGGTAGAGCTTGTCCCGAGCTTTGACGATCGTGCCCCTAGGGAGGGATGGGGAGAGCTCGGGTGAGGTGGAGAAGCAAAGAGCACAAACATTCACAGACTCATAGAATGGTTTGGGTTGAAGGGACCTCAAAGCTTCTCCGGCTCTAACCCCTGCCACGGACAGGGACCCCTTCCACTGGAGCAGGGTGCTCCAAGCCCCTGTGTCCAGCCTGGCCTTGAGCACTGCCAGGGATGGGGCAGCCACAGCTTCTCTGGGCACCCTGTGCCAGCACCACAGCACCCTCCAGTAAAATAGAGTAAGTGAAGGAAAGCAGCATGCAGGGACATGTGAGGGTGTTATTGTGGGTTCCCATCCCAGCATCTCAGCCCACCCAAAGCTGCCATCCCACTCCAGGCGCAGCTCCATCACGTTTCTGTGGGAAGGGATGCTCCATTCCCGTTTGCCCGCATCGCTCCAGGATGTGATGCAAAGCAGAGCCTTCAACATCTATGCTCAGGCTGGATCTGAGCATCAGGAGCCAGCATCTGAACACCCTCCAGGCACTGCTGGCAGGGCTGGGGATGCGCACATGCAGGCACTGTGGCTTTTGGAGCATCTCTGCTCAGCTCAAAGCACCAGCAAGAACATGGTTATGGCATTTGCAGAGCAGGCTTCCAGCCAGCAAATCTGGCTTGAGCAGTAAATTACAACAGAACATAAATTACAACACAATGAAGCAGGGAAATGCCTGTATGCTCTGAAATCAGACCCAACATCAGCCCATCGGAGAGTGACTCTTCAATAAACAACAAATATCACCCACAGACCTCTTCTACTTGACCCTCAAAGCGTTTCTCCTGCCATAAGGCAGTGAAAGAGTGCCAGCACTATTCATAGTCCCTGGGCAGTTACTAGGATAAGCAGGGCAGAAACCATCCCATGAATCATCCCTGTATTGCTGCAAAATTCCCTTAAAAGGGACAAGCCAAACCATATTCCTCAATTCCAGGTTTATATATGGTTAGCAAAGAACAGAAAGTGATTCAAGATATTCTGCTATAAATGTAAGGTATTCCGCTACAAACTCTGACCCGCACATCTGGTAGGACCTGACCCAGCTGCATTCCCATCCCTACCGAACCAGAGGCTCCAATGAGATGCGACACTTACACAATGCCATTCCCACAGCGGGTGCACTCAGGGAGCATCTGCAGCCCGGACATGGCACCGCCAAGCTTGGACACCGGGGACTTGATGTTTCGGGGGTTGCTCAGCCTGTCGAGCTTCTCACCTGCGGGGAATGTGAAAGACACACATTGAGAACCTGTCCTCACTGGGCTTTTGTTTCTTCTTTCCTTGATAAGGAGTCAGATGAGTCTTTGGCACAACAGGCTTGGAAGGAATGAAAAAGCAAATAGTGAGACCAGCTAGATGCAGACAGCATCTGGGGCCATGGATGACTGCAGGACACTGTGCTGACCCTCCGCTCATCCTAACAAAGCATGAGTTGATGGCAGGAGCCCTTGGCTGCACCAGCAGATAATATATCCACATACTGTGCTAACAATGTGGTACATACACCTTGCCAAAGGCAAAGCTGCCTTATCCAGACATGAGATATGAATTTGGCTGCTAGGCTATCTTAGTAAGTACTGCCCAGGTCACCCTTGGGATGTGCAGGCACCCTCACACAGCAGACCCCATCTCCAGCCATTACTCTAATCCAGACACCAATACAAGCCAAGTGAGTAATCCCAAAAGAACCGATTTCCCACCAAATCCCACTTTCCTGAGACAAAATACAGTGTTGGGAGATACCGAGAGCCATGACACGTGTGACAGCGCCTGCCTGGGAGCAGAGCGGGGCTGCTCCAGCCCAGGGTCCCCTGAGCCCTGGGCTGGCTCTGGCCAAGCTCCCTTGCTGAGTCCTTCCTCTGCCTTGCTGGGAATCAACCGAAACAACTGCTCAAGCTGTTGGCTTCCCGCAGCGAGGGACATGGCGTGCCTGGACCAGACGTGCTCATCTGCCAGCATTCAACAGTTAAGCTGTCACTGTCTCTCAGGCAGAGCTTGGATAAGCTGCTTAGAAAAGAGAGGAGGAGGAGAGGAAAAACCCAAACGATTTTACAGCAAAACAAGCCCTGCAGAGAGGGCTGCTTCCCATCCTCCCAAACGATGGATCATTTCCTTCTATTTACCAGCCCACAGCCTCACAGTAATTTATGGTCCCCAGCAAGGCAGCAAGATGCTTTAACTCCACAATCTGAACCATCACCATCCTTGTTTGTGGCTGCAGTGCTCATCTTTCCCACACCAAGGGCACCCATAGAGACAACTGCTGTGTTTCCTTCAGCCTCCCCAAAAACCTCAGCACGAAGCGTTGCTCCTTAAGCGTGTTGGGATGGGGCTGGCGATGCTGAAGAAGCTGTGGCTTCCAGTAGAAACACCTTCCATATAAATCAGGTGGTTGTTCAAGACACTCAGGCTCCTCAGGAGAGATCTTGACTTTAAAAGGACAACACAAAGCAGGCTCAGGCCAAAATGTATAATTTTAGGCTTAAGGAAAAAGGAGGAGGGGTGGGAGCTGTAAAACAACGAAGCAGGAACACTCCTGGGGATTTGAAATCTGAATATATCACAGAGCTCTATGCCAGGAGAGAGGCTTTTCACTTAATTTCTCATCCCTTATGAAGTAAACAGAGTGTAACGACCATGGCACGGGCCAGGCTGTGCCTGCAGCCGCACATCCCCATTGCCAGCACAGCCAAGAGGGAAGGGGGTGGCAGAGCCCCAGGAGGGACCCCTCCAGCCTGTCACCAAGCTGGCTCCTGCCCATCAGCAGCATCCTGGGCTCCAGCCCAGTAATGTTGCACTGGGGATGGGCTGGTGCCAAGGAACCGGCAGACACCGGGACTGGCTGGGGCAGACCCAGGGTCCGGGCACTGTCTCAGCACCTCTCTGTCTTCCATAGCCTTTTCCTTCTCCTCTCCTCCTAAAGGGCAGCACTGGGTTTCTGCCACCCCAGGACTGCAGGATGCGGGGTGAGGCAGGAGTGAAACAGCAAAGCTCCGATTTTGTTCCCTTTCCCTGGCACAGAGAAGGGAGGAGTCACAGAATCCCAGACTGGTTTGTGTTGGAAGGGACCTTAAAGCTCATCCAGTTCCAACCCCTGCCATGGGCAGGGACACCTTCCACTGGAGCAGGGTGCTCCAAGCCCCTGTGTCCAACCTGGCCTTGAACACTGCCAGGGATGGGGCAGCCACAGCTTCTCTGGGCACCCTGTGCCAGCGCCTCACAGCATTAACACAAGTTGCTTCCTATTTATTCGCCCTAATGAGGAGGCCCAGGGGTGCAGCAGACGCTGCACGGGAAGCTGCTTGTGCTTGCTCTCAGTGAAGGTACAACTGGAGCCTGTCGTTAGCACCGGTTTTCCTGCCAGCCTAGGAGGGGCTGCAGTATTTACACCCAGTTCTTCCAAGGCTGATCCTATCTCGTGCTTTGCAGACATGCCTCAGTACCACTGAGGAAACTGGAACTGGCAGAACCTCCTGACGCTCAGAAGTTACCTGCGATCGCGCTGCTTGTGAAGCAAGCAGTATCCTACAAGTCAAAGAACAGGGTTCACCATCATTTTATACACACAGAAACCGAAACACAGCAGCCTCACTTGCTACCTCTCACAGCTTCATAATGAGGTTTCCAGTAGCTGGTGTTTTCCCATAAAAACTAAGTTCCTGGATTCACATGATCGGAGTATGAGGCTCTTGGAAGGAAGCAGAAAGAAGAGTCTTGCCCTAATGATTGTAAAGCAAAGCCTGAGAGTTTGAACACAAAAGCTGCAGTGGACTTGAGGTTGAAAGGCAAATAAAAAGAAGCTGAAATGTATAGTTTGGGGATCCTATTTAAGGCTTGGAGTTGGCTCCCACTTGCGTTAATGACGCAGGCAGGAAGCTGTGACAGACGCAAGATGTGAGCCAGGAGCTCCTGATCTCTATCCCTGCACTGCTGAGGACCATCCCACGTCCTTATGCAAATGCCATTTACTCAGACTGGCTGCTGGTTCTCCACTGGTGATCTTACACAACCGCTTCAGGCCAATGCATTTCACAAGCAGTCCCGAGAGCACAGCTGCCACACAGAAGCCGTTTGGAAACCCAACTTTCACACGATGCTCAAGTCGACCACAAAAACTGCTGAGCACCCAGATGCTGCGTACACAAAACCCTGCCTTGAAACCTGCCACCCAGATGCGGGGATCCGGGATCTTTAGGGATCCAGGACCCTCAGAGTGTGCTCAGACCGTCCCATGTTGGGCTGAGCTGCCTCAGCACCAAAGTGATGTATGGCAAAATGGCAAAGCAGAGGAGGTTGCAAACCCTTCCCATCAGGTCTTGCAGATGAATCCTTCAGAGGCTTTCCAAGCTTCTGGACCTCAGTAAAGGAATGAGAAGGAGGTGAAGCCTTCGACAGCAGCTTGGTGGGTGTGGGACCATGGAAGGGAGTGCAGAGGGACCAAATGATGGCTCAAGCCACAGCCCTGTTTGCAGGGAGGACTTGATGGGACACACTATGGATGCCAACCTCCTTACCATTCTCACCAGCCTCCAACATGCCCTGCAAGTATCGGAAGGACCCAGACTGCTTAGGCTCTGAAATGGGCTTTTCATAATCCTGAAGCATCTTGTAGACGTCCGACTCCACATCAATCCCATTTCTGTTCCGTGGCAGAGACTTCACAGGGTCAATGCTGTTTCGAAGGAGAGAAAGAAAGGCTCAAGTCAAATACAAACAGTGACTGTCAGCTCATGGGGGACCGATGGGAACCTCCACATTCCCTCAGATTCAAACACCTCTTCCCGTGGTTTCTGTGCCTGGAGGTGCCTATCCTGGGAACAGCCACTGAACCAGGGAAGTTAAACTTGTTCCCTGTTCAGCTCTGATTGAGCAACACAGTTCGGGCTGGCCCAGTTACCAGATGCCTTCAGGAAATAGGGCAGCTGCTTACAAGCACTGCCAATTGCTGTGCCACACACGGAATGTACTGGGAAAAATGGGTAAAACAATGAGTTTCCTTAATTATGTAGGGCCAGGAGGTCCAGCCAGCCCTTGTACCACTGTTAGGACACCCAGCACGGGGAGAGAGTGTGCTGCTGCTGGGCGCAGGCATGACAGCAAATCCTCTTTCCATCTGTTTTGAAGCTAGCATTCCTGTAGGTGATTGCATTGAAAGATCAATTTGCCAGGCACAGCCACAGCTAAAATGAGATGGTGGAGGGGACTCAAGAGCAGCCCCATAACTGCCCCCCTAATCTCCAGCATCCAGATGCTGCTCCTCGTCTGTATGCAGCATGACTGGGGTACAACAGACAACAAAGAGTCATTTAAACCATGATTCCGGTTCATTCAGTACAGCAAAACATGAAAAGCATAGTCTGGAATCAAACGTATTCTGGGTACATGTGAAAGTGTCCTGCTGAGCAGAGGTGAATTCAAGTGCTGTTGTGCCTCAGTGGGGCCCCAAAGCACATCACAGCTTGCGGGGAAGGGGCTCCTCTTCCTGTTTAAGGAGGAGGTCACCAAGGTCATTATAAAGCCAATAAACCTAGCGAGAGCCCTGAACCCCATCGCACAGATTTTAGCCATCATCTGGCTCATTTTCTCCACCAGAATTGCATTCATTGCATTAGAAAAGAATTAAAGAGGAATAAAAATCACTTTCAAACACAGAAAATCAACCCTGGGCTCCCCTCTGCCCTGCTGCAGCCCTCTTGTACCTCAGCGCACACATCCTCAATGAAAAGCAGCAGGTTTTGACCTGTCCAGCTCGATCAAGCACAAATTCACTTCTGCCCCAATTCTACTCAAGCACTCGAGCTAATCTCCTGCCTTTTGGCTCACACAGAGATAAACATGAGATTTTGTTCTCCATACTTTTCGTGCAGATCCCTCCTTTCCAACTTCATTAACTTCCCTGGAGCAGCGCAGGGAATAAGCTGGCTCGCAGCATCACTGAAATATGAATTAGTGCAGGCAGAGAGCTCCCCAGATGAACAGAAACTCTTTGCTCGTTGTATTTGATGCAGACATTGCCTGCTTGCAGGATATGTTGCCAGTCTGGAGAAGCATAAATCAGCAGCAGCCTGAGCCATGCGCAAGCATCGCAGTCCACAACCTGGCCCGTCTCAAAGCCCGTGTCTTCCACCCAAACCCTTCCTGGCTACACAAAAGCTGTTTCTATCCTTGCAGTGTTCTTTATTTCCCAACCTCCCGCACAGCTGCACAGACCTGATTAAACATTCACAAACATCCCCATTTACTGGGGTTCATTTTCCCTGTGGATACCTCCAGCTCCAGGCCAAGTGTTTGCTCCTGGGTCTGTGATGGTGCAATCCTCGCCCCTAGGAGGGCAAACCTCTCCATCCTGCCTTGCATAGATAGTTTGGAAAACTGGGATACTAATGTTTCTGATGCTCCCTGGCATTCATCCCAGCCTGGGGACTGGATCTGATGCCACTAATCTACCTACCCCCACTGGCAATAGAAGGACCTGATGGAGATCTGGAAAACCAGCTCCTTCACCCGTCTTCCAGTTCTAGGACGTATTGAGAGATACTGAGGAGCTGGGTCCAGAGAAGGGGAATGGAGCTGGTGAAGGATCTCAGGGGCTCTGGGATCACCAGAGCCTCAATGCATCCCCCTGAAACTAAGTTTGCAGGAGAGAGCCCAGAGCCTGGCCATGCTCTCATCCTACCTGTGGGCTGGAGATATGTGGAGGCCACTCAGCTGGCCTGGCAGAGCTGACTCGGAGCTGCTGTTGGCATAAAGCCGGTTCGGGTGGTGATGCTGCACGTTCAGCATCTGCTTGTTGTCCATGGCGCTGCCACCAGCCGCATGGGGCATTGTCCTCCTGCTCTGGGCCGGTCCGTTGTCCTGGAAGAGAAGAAAAAGCAGAGACACCTTGAGCTTTATGGTTCTTAGCAGGATACGCACAGAGGGGCTGCGCTGGGACGTGCAGTTTGCAGTAGTAATACTTTATATGTGCTGTGGAAAACAGAGATATGCAGCAGGAAAAGGAAAACTCAGGCCTGACCCGCAGTTCAGTCCTGCTAAATCTCTGCAGCTTTCCTTGGTCTCAGACCAAACGAACTTGCCTGTTCCCCCATAGCGAGCCACTGCCAAGTATTCCGCATTTATTCTCCTGTAAAAGCCTATTTGTTATTTCCGCAGAAGAAAGGCTCTGAATCTGCTTCTCATTTCATGTTACATTGCTCCAGAACCGTTATCACTCCCCTGACTTGAGGCAATCGCTCTGATTTACACCAGCAAAGCCCAAGCTCTCAGCTCCAGGCACAGGCTGGGCAAGACCTGAGGCCAAGGGGCCGATCCTGGCATTTTCACTTATTTGCAAGTACCTTTGTCCACAAAGATCCCTGGTTTCAGGAGGTTTTCTCAGTCACTCACAGTGAGAAACACATTGGTCAAAGGTTCAGCTTGGTCTTCACATTCTCATTTGCTTCTTAGTTAACAAGGCAAACTATGGAAATATGACCTCATGTCAGGAAGTCGGATGCCATTAAACCACAAGTTTTCCATATTATTTTCCCTACATAAAACACTACCTATGTGTTTTTCCATGGCTTTGTTAGTCAGCCCCACGCACACCCATAAATCCAACAGTACCTACTGCTAGTCTTGCTACAAGCCATCTGATCCAGGCTGCGACCAGCAGCCCTTTCCCCAGAGAGGGGCTAATTTCAGCTATTGGGAAAAGCAGCAGAAAGCTGGACACAGCCTTGAGGGTGTCAGGGTATTCTATGCTGCTGCTATTTCCGGCCATGCAAGTCTGAAACATGCCCTTACCCGTGAAAGAAATAGATGCTTGGGTAAGAGGCTATAATCTGTTTAATCTGGTTTAATCTGTTTCAAGGCAGATCCCCAGAGACACTGATGCAAAACCAAGCAGAAAAAGAAAACACCGTCCTGTGAACAAATAAGAGAGCGCATCCTGCAGGGTTCTAACACAGAGCTTCCTTCTGACTGAAATAATCCAATAAATACTAATTGGAAACAAATGCCCATCACTGGTGCAGAGCAGAAAGCATTGGCATTCCCAAGCCTTGTAAACCTGAACAGCTTAGAGAAATAAAAACCAGATACTGCTAGAAAAAGATCTTGGAAGTCCAATTCTTCAGCTCTTCCTAAGGCAAAACTCCCATTGAGGGCTTCAACCTGCCAGAGGGGAGACTGAGATGAGCTCTGAGGCAGAAGCTCTTCCCTGTGAGGGTGCTGAGGCGCTGGCACAGGGTGCCCAGAGAAGCTGTGGCTGCCCCATCCCTGGCAGTGCTCAAGGCCAGGTTGGACACAGGGGCTTGGAGCACCCTGCTCCAGTGGAAGGTGTCCCTGCCCATGGCAGGGGTTGGAGCTGGAGGAGCTTTAAGTTCCCTTCCAATCCAAACCAGGCTGGGATTCTGTGACTGATAAGAACCAGGCTTAACTACACACTTTTCCTGCCACCCGCTGAAAAGCTGCAGACTCCAGCAAGCTCCTGGTACTTCCACCACCTCAAAAGGCTCAGCAGCCATCCTGAGCCCTCTCAGCACTGCTCCTTCCACGCTGTTGCATACACACATGGGCAAAACTGCTTCCAAAACAAGAAATCAAAGTGTTTATTAAAAAGGGAATTTAGCTGCCAGGAATAAGACAGTTTTAACTATTCCCTGATTTATATGCTGCATATATATATATATAACCAGGCTATGGGTTTTCAATTCCCAGATTTACATTATTAGTTCAAGGGAAATAAAGAAAACTCTTTCAACCATGACACAGGGAGGAAAAGAAGGATCATAAACATTTCAGGCAGAAAAGTGCTGTCTGGCAGGCTATTGAGAGCTACAGAGCTATGCTTTTAGACGTCCATTATCATTAATTACCCATGCATTGATGCACACTTGGTCTGAGGGACACAGCAACTGGGGTCTCTGCCTCCAGAGGACAGGGCAGGATCCTCTGTTCTCCTTCCCTTGGACCCCACAGGCTCCTCTGCGCCAGGGTTATCCAGGCTCCTTCACTGGGAGCATGGGACTGGTTATTTCTGGAATGGAAACCATCAAAGCACCTAGCGAACAATCTCCACAGACTTGCTTTAATCCAAGGTAACTTGTAAAGCATTGCCCATTTGTCCTTGCTAAGCTCAGCAATTTGCACATCAAAAGCAAATACTGCTATAAAGCCAAAACTTATTACTTGGGCTCTCTTCAAAAGGCATGAGAGACTGGTGATGGAAACATGGCATTTCAGAGCCCTCCCTGCACTGCAGAGCTCCTTGGGGTTCCTTTGTTCACCACCTCACTACCCCCGTGGGAAGAGGATGCTCATAGTGGTGCCAGCTCGTCCTTACATTGCTCCACTACATAAGGGTGAGCTGCCCCTCACAGGTTACAAAAGGGTTATAAAGCCACAGGTGAGCCAGCAGCATCCATAGGGATCAACAGACGCCCCCTGACACCCACCAGAGCGATACCATGGGGCTGAAGCAATGAATGTCCCTCAGCCAAGTTCCTTGCAGGCTTTGAGAGCTGTGCTTGGTGTTGGGGGCAGCTAACACAGACAGCATTCACCCCTCAGCGCACACTGGTCTTTGCCTTCCTTGCTGCTCAGTTTCTCTGCCATGCGCCTTTCCTGTTGCACAAAATTCTCTTCAGGACAGTCTCCTTTCCCTCATGGCAAAGGCTGCGAGACCTCTGCGAGGCTTCGCACTGTGCACAGCCCTCACGCATTCACCCTCAGGAACCCAGAACCAGATGATTTCCTTCCAGTTCTCAGGTTCAAGATCAGTTAAAATTTCCCCCCTTTGGGACCTAATTTGCTTCTCTGTGCTGGCTTTTCTTCCTGCTTTTTACGGCCTCTCTTACATTAGAAGGGTTTGCAAACCCTTCCCAGGAGCTGGCCTGCAAAGCTTCACCGAGAACTCCTTCCCCTATGAAACAGAAATGGGCAATCCGGTTTCTCACGCTTGCCTTCCAGGACCATCAGTAACGGAGTGTAACCAAGCTGACACACAGCATTTGGAGCTCCTGGAGCCCAGGCCTCCCACTCCTGGCAGACACGATTCACACAGCCATCCCACATGGATACACACAAGGCAGAGCTAGGAAGGAGCTGTTTGAAGCCCCAGTGCCAGGGAGCAGGTGGATTTTGGGGTGGTTTGTGTACGGCTACAGTTCTGATCCACCGTGATGTGTGATGAGCACCCTCCGCCAATGCCCACTTCACAGTGGTTCAAATCGAGATCCTTAAACAGATAGAAGTGCACACAAAATAGTTCATCTCATTTTCCAGACTATCAGACAGAGATTAGACCCAAAGACTGAGAGTTTAAAGGGCCAATTAGAGGCTCCTACAACCTCCATGCAAACACCGGCACACATGGCCTGAGGTGGAAAGGCTTTGATAGCTCTGGAATATCTTAGAAACCTTCCTTGGGAGCAGACCTGGGAGCCGCAGAGCTGAACACAGCTCCGCAATCACACCTCTAAGCCCCAAGCCCGTTCTGGAGCCCCCTTGTGCCGTGGTGGGAGAGGATCTGCAGGGACAGGACCAGCAGCAGCTCTAGTTCCCAATGCAGGGATCGCCTGTGAGATGTTTATTCTCCTAAGCCCAGGGGAGCCCATCCTGCTCTCTGTTACAAACACACCCTACACCAGGCTTAACCAGAGCTGAAGGTCATTAACAGCTTGGCTCAGCCAAAAGCAGTTTTCTGTTTGATGTGCTTCAGATCCACTTCCTAAACCCAGAGCAGTGTCAGCCAGGCATTTGCTGCCAAAATGGTGAATTAGAGACATGAGCGTTGCTACTCGTGCACCAGGAGGTCAAAGCATCCCTTAGCCATGGGGTCACCTGGAAGAGGTACCTCTGTGACCACACTTGGTTACCTGTGTCTGTCCTGCAGCGGTGGCAGGATGAGCCTGAGCATTCCAGCTCCTCACCAGGGTTTTACTTGCTCCGAGCTTGTGTAATTGAGCCCAGCTGCGTTCTGCAGAGAACTCACCCGTGCTTCTCTGCTTCTGCAATATATGGCTAAAAGATGTCCCTGGCATGGGTCCCTCAGCTGCCTGCCACGGAAGAGAAGAGGCAGCAGATCCTTTCTGCAGAACTGGGATAATGTATGTCACTGTCATTAAAAGACCATCAGGCAATCTGCCTCAATAGCTACACCTGAAAAGAGCAGCTCAGAGCAAACCCACCATGGTTCCTGCAAGGCTGAGCAGTGATTTGAGACCCATCCCTGCTGGGCCTGCTGCCCAGTGTGCCCAGACAGCCTGGTGATGGGCTCCCCAGCTTCTCCAGCGGGTGCGTGGCACTGCTGGCTGCCCAGGGCTCAGAGCTGGCAGCAGGAGAAAACGAAAGGATGCAGCAAGGATTTCATTGAAGCAAAGGTGCAATTTCTGCCCGTGGCTGCCTTTTCCCCTGAGCCAAGGGTACAATTGGACTTTGACAACCTGGTTCTGACCTCTCCTGGCACAGTGCTTTTTGTGGGTGAAATTTTACTGCCTTCATTGCTTCAAGTCCTCTTTCATGCAAATGTGCCTGAAGACACCTCCTAGAATAACCTGTACCCTTGCAACTGAAATTCAGTCTGCACAGAAGACAACTGCAACGCAGCCAATGCAAACCTTCCTCTCCTTCCCCCCAGCTCTTCCACACCAAAGACAGTGCTTTGTCCCTGATACACTGGTTCAAAAGACCCAGAAGTGGAGACCTTGCGATCACCCACAGAGGACACACATGGGATGGACAGCACAGTTTTCATCTGAATGCAAATAACACATTTACAGGAGCAGGATTGATTCTCCAGCTCACAGCCGCAGAAGAAATCCTGCAGCAAACACGTAATGTCAAAGGCTGCCCCCAAAGCTGGATAAGTGTTAAAAGCTGCACACATTTTAACACCTATTTCCCCATTAGCACAGGTCAGATGTCCTGTTCAGGTGCTGTTTTTACAGACCAAGCAGGCTTCAATCTAACTTTAAAAAGGTCTCGTAAGTACGATCCCATTTTTTAGCTCAGAAGATGAACAGACAAGCGCAAAGGTCGGGTGCAGTTTGCTGAAGCTGGATGAACAGAGTGTGGGGGTTACTTTATGAGACAGGTCTCAGACATTCTGCCAAGTTCCTCTTTCAGCCTGTACCACAGCCCGAAGAAAAGCTTTATCCATCACGTCCTTCTTGCTCCGCTCCTTTCCCAGTCATCAGCTAAACACCAAATTCATTTTTCAGATCTAAGTAAGAGACCAAACCCTTAAGATCAGATGGGTTTTTAAGTTAAAAGGCTACAGACAATGATCACATGAAACATTACTCAGTGTGGAGCCTGGCTGAGTCCCAGCCCACGTCCCCAGGATGCTCTGTACCCTGAGAAGGTACAGTGAGCTCGTGTGACACGGGCTCCAAATGAGCTCCGCAGCCCTGTGCTGGGTCTTGGGCATGCTGAAAGCACCCACGGGTCAGGCACTAGTGAGCATCGCTCAGGTTTGCTCAGCTTCATGGCCCTGGCCCCAGCAGTCAGGCTCACTTTGAAGTGTTTCTTTCTGTTTTACACGCTGCAGTTCCTGCTGGAACCCCTGCAAGCTGCAGCAAAAGCATGAAGTGAGAGTCTCCAGTGCTTCCCATGTAATTGCTGTTACGGCAGGGAGCAGGCTGAGGTCAGCCCCACCACTGTGCGTCAGTGCGAATTTCCAGCCACAAACCCCCATTTCCTCAGGTAGAACACAGGTACCTCCACATTCAGCAGCCTGGCTTCAGATTCCAGCCGTAATTCCATAAACAGACGACCCCACGAGCTGGGGTTTGGCTGAACACACTGGTGCCAGGCTGTGTCTCACCCCACTGGGAGCACTGGGATCAGGAGCGACAGCCCCAAAGAGGCAAAAGCTCAATGTTTCCTATAGTTCATTTATAGTGCAGTACATTTAAATGATGTGTTATTTTTGACAGCATTATAACAGCCTTAACAAAAGTCATTTGAAACACATTTGCATGGACAGGGAAGTTTCTAAGCTATTTCTAAACAATGGTTAGGCATTTCTTAGCTTCCAGGAGGAAGACATCCACCCCTCACTCAAGGAGGGCTCTCACAAGAGGCAGCTTTGATTTAAAATGAGGTTTTATTAAAATAAAGTGGGTTTAGGGTAAGCTATTCCAGCTCTGTATTTGCACACACACGTGTTCTGGACTATACATTGCACAGCACAAGGACAGCATGCATCTAACCCAGGGACAATTTCTCGCTATTAGAGATGACCTACACAGCTCCTTAAGGAATGAACACTTCCACCTTGGTCTGATCACAGTGGTGGCCACAGCAAGGGCCTGATGCCTGCAGGTTCGGTGAACATCTTCACCCCTGGGAGCAGACACAGCCCTCATGTGAATTAAGGAGCACAAGAGGGACCCGAGCTGCGATGCCACAACTTCATCCCTTAAGCTACCTGGCTCACCAGCGGTCTCTTAAAACCTCACAGCAATGGAAAACAGTTACCCGAGCCCAGCAAGAATGATCAAAATGTGTTTCCATTTAGCTCGCCTGCTGCAGTGCAGAGGGCATGTTTTTAGTACAAAGGGTGTAAGGGGGGTGTTTGACAAGCAGACAGAGGAGGGCTTTGTACAGATGTACTGGGTTTATTAACACTTGCATACAAAAGCAAGACAGCTGGGGATCACAGTCCTGCTGAGCTGGGGGCACAGGAGGGAATGGCTGCGTTTTCCAAACACCCTCAGGCAGAGCTCTGCAGACAAAGCTCTTCTGCACAAGCAATGGAAATACATTGGGAGGTAGAATCCCAGACTGGTTTGGGTTGAAGGAACCTTAAAGTGGATGCAGCAGCCACAGCTTCTCTGGGCACCCTGTGCCAGCGCCTCAGCACCCTCACAGGGAAGAGTTTCTGCCTAAGAGCTCATCTTGACCTCCCCTTACTCTGTCCCTGTAGGCCCATGCTTAAACCCAGTAGATTCCAACTTCATCAGTAGAGCTTATCTGAATGGCTCTTTCAGTAAAAACCAGGGTAAGGTACACAGGAGTCTGGGGACCACAGCCAGCATCCCCCTTCCCTGCATCCCTCCCCTGTTCCCAGCCTGTCTTCGCATGCTCTCACCCCAGCAGGTCACAGAAGCGACTGCAAAGAGCAATTCCTCATCTTAAGTAAGCAACAAGGAAAATGAAATGGGATACGTTATTTGTCCCCAAAGGCTAAGAACAGAAACACTGAGCTACATGCAGGCTTCTAACCAACCACTCAGTATTCCTGAGTACACAAGCAGGCGGTTTCCTTACCTTCGTTAACAGAGGCATCACTGAAACCGATGTTATCAAGTGAAATAACAGGGTATGTATCTGTGTTAGCTCTTTATCCACCAGTATTTTCTAAATCAACCCATATTGTTATTATATCAGCATAGCTCCTGTTCACCTTCAATGAGAACAAACTATGCAAGTTACCTGGACAGAAGAAAACACCATTTTTAAGTTTCCATCCCTATTTCCCCTCCCCCCCCCCCCCTTATCTTAAGACCACTTTTTACCTCCTTCATATATTAGGATTGCTGATAATCACTTAGAGATGCTGACTCATTTAGAGATACCTGGAGGATTTCACATGAAAGGTAACAGCTACAATGGTTCAACGTGGTACAGTGGTACTGAGGAAACTCCTTTGCTTTCGAATGACTTGACACTCTATCGCAGGAAAGAAATGCGCACAAGTGCACACCAGCTTGTGTGCAACCTCTTCACCCAGCAAATCAGACCAGCAGGTTCTAGCAGTGTATAAACCCCTGATGTTGGGGTGTGAAACGCTTCCCGAGTACCCGCAGTTGAAGGCTGATTCCGCTTACAGCAGCCATCAGGATTCAGCATGTTTCTGCTATTAACTCAGCCCTCAAACAACAAGCTGCGAGTTCCCATGTGCCAGGAGCCCATCCCATGCCAGAGCATTATCTCATCCTCTTTGTTCTCCCCAAAGCACGAGGCAGGCGGCTTCCCCTCCTTCTGTCCCATGCCCATCTGATGGGGACCAAGGGTCCTGCAAGAGCTTTCCCAGGAGCAGCTGTGGCCCATCTTCCCTGGGACCAAGGAGGAAGGAAGGTCGGTCACCCTGAGAAAGGAAATCCCACCTCTCCATTGAGGAGGATTTAGCCCCTGGCTCACAGGAACAAGTGTGGCCTGTGCCAAGCCTTGCAAAGACGTGTGGAAATTTCCTGCACAGCACCAACCCATCCAGAACTCAAAGCAAGACCTGCAGTCAATTAATCGAGGAGTCGTTCATCCTTAGTAACAAAAGACCAGCTCTGCCCTTGGTTGGACTTGTAAAGCTGCTTCTCATGAAGCAGAGCATGAGAGGGGACCAAGGCAAAGGGGACAGGAGCACTTACCCATCATCCCCATCCCTGCCCCTGAGAACACCATGCCACTGGATCTTCCAGCATCCCGGCTGGGTGGCACTGAGATGCCATTCTCACTGCGACCAGGGCTGACCTGCGGGAAGTGCCTCTCCCTCGCGGACAGCCGGAGGAAACCCGGCCTTTCACCCCATGTAGCTTATTTTAGCCAAGTGTCCAGGTCTGGGAGCACTTTCATCCTATTCCAGCTCTGGCTACACGCTGCCAATTAGTTCCTGCTGCAATTATCCTCCCAGCCAGACACTTGGTCAATTAGCACTGATGGGGCTCTGCCCCAAAGTCCAGGGCCAGAAAGCTGCTGATTCTGGCAGTAAAGGAACAGTCAAGAAGCAAACGTCCTCTCCTGTTATTAGCACCACATGGTGGTATTTTGACCAGTGAGCTCACACTGTAAGAAGCTGAAGACAGTGAGATCTCCAGGAACTGATAGACTGGTGATCCCATTCTCTCCATCTGCTGGGGCCCACAGTGACACCGACACTGGGCAAAGAGCTGGCAGCAATGCGAGACTGGAGATCCGAACACATCAGCAGTGATTTCGTAGCTGGAAACCAGAGATCCCAACGCATTAGCAGTTATGTCATTCCAGTGCGATGGAAACCCTGACTCCAGCATTGCTGGCTGGAGAGCACTGAGCCACGCCGCAGCATCCCCACAGGTCCTGCCAGACACACGGCTCTTCATTATTCAGGATGTCAGTTTGAATGTCCCTGAGGTTGTGCCCTCCTCTATAGGTCCTTGCTGTTAAGGGCAGACTTGTGCAGTGTAACCAACTGATAATCAAAGTCTGCTTTTTAAAACCCCCATTATTTCATGGAGGTGACTCGCTACCACCCTGTTCAGTGTTGATTCTAACTGTGAACAAGCAGCTCTCTCCAAATCCAGCGTCTTCTGTTGCAAGCACAGTGATTCCCTGCAGCCACAGCATTAATCCAGGTTTTTAGAAGGGGGATTGATTACATTCTTAGTCTCCGAGTAGGGGTTTTCCACAAAGCGCAACTGAGAAACCGCAACACATTTAGAAAGAGAGGAGAGGTCATCAGCTGGTCCATACCTTCCAAGTTCTCTCGCACAAAGATAACTGCAAGCCTCACTGCCTTCAAGACAAACACTGCACCTAAATAAACAAACATACCTAATTATGGGGCACATGCCTTCCTAGAAATCACACCGATTCAGGCACTCTGCTCATGCTCACATCTTCCAGGGCCTCCAGCAAGAACTGCTGTAGTCACAAGTCAAAAGACTTCCAAGACATCTTTGCCCAGCACAATGGAAAAGTTGATAGAGTAAAGCCTGGAAGAGGGAAAATGTGCTTCACATTACTGGAAAGGCCACATGGGGTGAAGCTCTCAAAACCCTTTTCAAGGAGCAAAATTCTCAACCCCTTATTGAAAAGGAACAGCCCCAGCCCTGCTTCTGTGATCCGAGGGCAGATTTCTAGCAGAACTGGGTTTCAAAGCAGTTTGTTTTTTCCCAGAAGCGAGGAAGTGTGCTTAAAGGTTACACATATTGAGCCAAGCCATTACTTTACAATGAGTCTTTTCTTTCTCGCACTCGAACAAGGGCCTTTGCGACAGGGGCTGGATGAATACAGCCCAGGGTTGCATGGCATCGCTCCAGAGGGGACTCTGGCCATGACCAGCATCTCTGCTCCCAGGGGATGGGATCGCTGCTGTGACGGTCTGTACCCTTGAGTGCTGACGATCACTCTTAGCATCGTTCAAGTTGTGAGGGCATCAGCAATAACTCAGGGGTTAGGACAGCTGCTGGCACATGCCCCAGGCAGCCAGCGTAAACCATACTCAAGGCACAGTCTCAGTTTGGGGAGTCAATCACAGCAAGAGTATTCTAATATGTTCATGTATCCTCCTTCGTCTCCTCTCTGGGAAACACAAGAAGCCATTAAGCAAGACAATGGGGGGATATAGCCACCAAAAGGAGAGCAAGAGCAGGAACCTGTGGATGCCAAACCAGTGGCTGCCCCATCCCGGGCAGTGCTCAAGGCCAGGCTGGATGGGGCTTAGAGTAAGCTGCTCTAGTGGAAGGTGTCCCTGCCCATGCAGGGGTAGGAACTGGATGAGCTCCAAGGTCCCTTCCAACCCACTCCATGCCCTAGCTCCATGATCCTATGAACCTGCTGTCTGTACCTGCTTATTCTTGTTCACACGTCTCAGTGCCTTGCCACAAACACATCTGCTTTACCCGCTGAGCACTCCCCAGATTTACATGTTTTCAGTGTAGGTCTGGATTCAGGAAAATCCATCTCTCCCCCTTCATCAGAGTCTTTGTAACTGTCTAATTTTTAAAGAGATCCATATGTAACATATATTAATAGTCAGATTCAAAACCAGTCTGCATTAAACCTCAGAAATGTTGTATCTGGCAGAGGGACTGCTGCACATTTGTTCCTCATTTAACATTATTCACAGGGTTTGAGGCACATTAAAGTCTATTAAGAAAAAAGTATCTGTCAGGAGAGATCGCTGTAATTGATTAATGAAGCAAACGTGGCCAGAACTCAAAGCCCAAGTGCGCAGATCCCCCTACTCTGCTGCTCAGGGCAGGAAAGACCCACGAGCTGCTGGTGTGTGACACTGGGGTGGGTTTGCTGGTGCTGCTGGTGTGCAGGGCCGGCAGCTGAAAACCCCTCTGCCCGCTATAGGAATGCAAAATACTTCCATACTTCCATATTCCACACGGCTGCTACAGCCAACAGGTTCCAGGTGGGACTATGGAGGTCTGCTCCTTGTTTGGGGAACCTCACTCTCATCCTCGTTATTTGGTGGAGATTCTGCTGCTGGTGCTCTGCCCAGTGCCTCACCAAAGGGAAAAGAGGCCAACACCACTCCTCACAGCATCATCCTGCCCTTTTCCACCCTTGCAGGTCTTGTATTCCTTCTGGACGGAGCCAAGGGAGAGCTGTGGGGGGACCTTGGGACACTGCAAAAGCCACCTCTAGATATGAGCAGCAGAGCTAATCCAGCAGCACCTGCACGTGCTGGAGAAAATCCTCTCATGAAACAGCCCGTAAGACAAACCGCCTTTGAGAAGGAAGCCATACAAGCAACATTTGAACACTCCTCCTGGTCTCCTCCTCATTCCAGAGATGCCTCTCAGCATGCATCATGGAGCAACACATCCAAAAACCCTATGGTCAGGTAGTTCAGAGTCAGAAAGGAGCGAAAACACCATTCCTCTTCCCTTTAAGGAGCCAGAAGTGAACAAGAGCCATCTTCGACCTTGCTAACAAGGTGCTAGTCAAGAGATGGGTACAGAAGATGGAGATTTGCTCAGATCTGTCCACCTCCCAGTATCAGGATGCTGCTGGAGACAGAGATGGCCTTGCCCTCCCTCTCAGAGACCACAGGGCGGGAAGGCAGGGCAAGCTACAGGCAGAATGCTGGTGGGAAAAGAGCTGAAGAGAAAGGGAAGAGACAAGCCACAAAACAGAGAGAAGGAAGAGAAAGATGGATGCTCCACATCCCTGGCAGTGTTTAAGGCCAGGCTGGATGGGGCTTGGAGCAAGCTGCTCTCGTGGAAGGATGTCCCTGCCCGTGGCAGGGGTTGGAACTGGATGAGCTTTAAGGTACCTTTCAAACCAGTCTGGTATTCTATAATAGGAGACAGGAAAAAAAAAAAGTAAGAAAACCCCACACCACCACATGAAGTGAATCAGCATCATGGGATGAGGAGGGTGCAGTGGATGCTGGAAGCAGCAGAGATGGAGGCACATCAGCCAAAGCAGGTGCAAACAGACCCCAGGTGTGCTCTGGTCCAGGCAGGGCAGGCATCGGTCAGTGCCCTCTGTAATGCTCCCAACAGCTCCATCAAACACAGTGCTGACCATGAAGTTGGCTACTGCCCTCGACAGGGGGGTCTGTGCTGGGTCCTGCCCACCTCATGGCGCTGCCCGGGCTCCTCGTGCCACTGGCACGCTGATTCAACACAGCCCAGCTCGGGGGGAAGGCAGTGATGGAGCTGGGTTTAAGCCAGATTCACTCAGGGATCTTGTTCACCACAGGAGCCTGGGCTTCACCAGCCCAAGGAAAGCACAGTGAGACCTGCACAGAGATAGATGTTCAGCAAACATCATGCTCTAAACCCACACATAGAAACTCCTTCACTTCTGGAAGGACTACAGAAAGAGCTGAGGGCTTTCCAGACCCCAGACACGGATCTCCTCTTCCCAGTCTGTGCAGGGCTGCTGCTGCCGTACCTGTGGTTCTGGCTCTATGTTGATCCTGTACGCTTGAGCCTTGCCATCTTCCAGAACAGGGGGTGACCAGGTCTTTCCTTCGGCTCTGCATTGGGAAATTAAGGAAGCTCCAATTAAATTGCTTTAAAAAACAAACTAAAAACCCCACAAACTCGAAAAGCCCTCAAACAACAAAAACCAGGCTTCTGAAAACACAACCAAAACCACCCAACCAAAACCAGACCAAAAACCCCAAGCAAACCACAAACCCAAATATACAATAGCATATAGGCCTGCCAGGGAACGACTATATGTATGTGTTTGTCTAAAAACATCCTCAGAAATGTTACAGTAGCGAATAGAGAAGATGCCAGCTCCACGCTATTGAAACCACGAAGCTCAAAACCCCTCTTGAACTACCAGCTTCAACTTAGCGTGGAGTTTAAGATACAAACTCAGTTCAAGAAATCAGTAGACAGGCTTGTGGTGGTTTTGTTCTGCGTGGTCCTGGCTTTGCCCCTTTATTCTGGCCCTGAATCCTGAAATAGGTTTTGGTTATGTGTATATATATCTGTGTATATATATGCAATCCCTGGCAAGTCTATATACTAGACTACAGTAATTTAGTACAAAACTAGTACAGTAATTATACCAATGCCTTTCAGGGCTTACACAACCCTGTATGAATCACCCTGACCCTTTCAACAGGTGCCAGATTAAAAAAGCCCTAAAAATACAGTTTCCATTCACAAATGCATCTTCAGTCCTGCCAAGCCAGGGCAGGACGCTCCCACTGTCCAACGGATTTCCATGTGCCTGATCATCTTTTCCCCACATTTAGGGGCATGGCTGGAATGGGATCTCCAGTGCTTGGAGCAGGAGGAGCTGCAGGGGTCCAGGGAACAGCCAGCAGGCACATACACGGGCTTTTCTGGATGCTCAGAGGTTGAGATGGGCGATGGAGACTGCATGAAGATAAAGGTTTCAAACACAGACTATCCTGTTTATCATCATAATCTGCACCACCTAACGAAACCAGGTTATGTTCTGACAGGCACAGACGACTTGCCATGACCAAGCATCCTTTGCCATCAGACTCTGGCCCCTGATCACACCACATTCAGCTTTGGTTTAATTATCTGCAGAGGCCAAGTGTGAAAAATAAGGAGCATGGGTTTAACCCAGGAATCCTTGAAGTGAATACTTCAGGTATTTTACATTTAAACCAGTCAGGACACAACCCCACCTCTCCAAATTCAGGGTCTGATCCAAAACCTATCAAAAGCAAAGACTCCCACTGGCTTCAGCACAATTTAGATCCATTCCCTGAGGATTTAAGCTTTTTGTGTGTGTTCCAAACCACTGCTCAGCACTACCATCACAGCTTTTTCAATAGGGCATAACATACTCTTCTCATAGCTAGATGTCTTGTTCTGATAAATTACCTTTACTGTAATTATTTGGTTTTAGGTGGGTCTTTCCAACTGTTTTTGGTGGGACAGAGGAAATCGTCCTTCCCAGGAAGGGCAGCGTTCTTAGCAATCCCAACTTGCTTTTTGCCATGATGCAGGGCTGTGTATATTACTTCCACATTAAGAATTTCATCTGGAGGCCCAGAACAATGAAAATGCCTAATTACATTGGCAGAGACCAGCATTATTATTTCCGTGCTTCTTCCCCTGCATCGAGTCAGCCCGATGCACACTCTCGCTGCTGCTGAGATGGGGAAGTTATGACATTCCCCTTCGCTCCATTCTGGTGCCCACATGCCAAATACAGCTCGAGGGACCCCTGAAGACTTCACTTTGCCAGTAAATAAGAATCAAGATTCAGAAAGAGATTCTGATTGCAGAAGATAATAGCGATAGCAGCAAAATGCTTTGCATGAAACTACAGCATGCAGTCACTGGGACTGTCAACACCTCTTAGTTGGGGTTTCACAGTTCTCCATACCCCTGAAAAGAGACCACACAATCTGTACCAGAAAGCGCTTAAACTTGGGTATTCCAAAAGTAATTATAGGTGTCCTTTACACTTAAAGACATGGTCAGACTCAGGTTTGCACGTCGAAACCCATTCATCGTTAGTGCTTTTAACAACTCAAGGCTTCACCTTCAGTTCTTTAGAGTGACCAAAAGTCCTCGGCATAAACAAGACAGCCTCATACAGCTTACAGGGATGGCCTGAACAAAGCCAGGCTCACCCCAGCCACAGCTTCCACTCGAACCACCCTGAAATTCAGCTGATACAGCACGATTTGGGTTCTATTTAGCACTTTTAAAGGCAAAAGAGAATGCGAGAAACACTGGGCTCACCAAACTAGAAGCACGAGTCATAAGCTTGATGAGCATTTATGCTTACACAAGGAGACTCCTTTTTCCCAGGAACAGCAGAATGCCAGGTAATCCGAAATAATTAGGAGATGACTCTGACAGAGCATCATGCCATGGGCAGCTCCTCCACACCGGGCTGGTGGTGGCCACCCCAAGCCACCCTGGCAGCCAATAGCCACAACTTTGTGTTTGGGCAACAGAAAAACCTAATCACACTTTCCCAATGTAACGGGTGAGAGATCAGATGTTGCCCTCAAATGTTCTGAGTCTTTTAATTTACGGCTCAAGGACGGGAAAAGTGTTTTCAGCTGTGTCGTAGGGGATTAAAGGCAGCTATGTGGAAATCATTACCCTGCACTAACAGCACTGCTCTGTTTTAACACTGCTGGGACAACCCCAAGCAAAATAACTTGACCTAGGTTAGCACCAGGCTTTCAACATGGGGCTATGGGAAATGGACCCATGAACAAGACATATCTAAATAAAGTTATGGACACCTTATATCCCAGCGCTTGTTTTCTAAGGGACTCAACATCATTCTCAGAAGATTACTTGCACATGCTTGCAGTTACCTACCAAAATGTTTTTTCACCTGGCAATGATCAGCAAGTCTCACTCGTGCGTTTGTAGAGCTGCTTTTCACTCACAGCAATTCCTGGGTCTTACTGAATTTCTCATTTCTCCATCCCCTTATAAACTAACATGAAGCACTTGGGAAGGTGCCAGACCAGCTAAGCTAGTTACAGCCATGCAAACCTCCAGAGCCACCCCATCGCCATGTACCACACCAATCTGTATGGTCCCTTCTGGGAGGGGTGGACTCCAGGTTCCTGCTCATCTCCTGAACACCATTCACCTCCCACAATAGCACATCATTAAGGTCACACTGATTTTTATCAGTGATATGGCCATTAGCCTGCCAGGAGCCAAACTTGGTGTAGAAGCAGATACAGATGATGCTTCCAATTCCCCAGGATCGTGAACCTCACTGTGATAACCATAAGGTGTTGGATGCATCCTTATATCCTGATGTAGGGTTTTCACCCCCATGCACCCGGCTCATCCAGGCTACGTGAAGGAGAAGCTGTGGGATTTCTCCTCCTTCATTCCTCTCGGCTGAAACCATCGCTGTGTACCGAGGCTCTGGAAAGCCGCCGGTTTTCCTCTCGATTGCTCCTCGAGGAGCTCCAGAGGGGAAGTTGTGATTCACTTTTTCAGTTGTGCTTTTACTGGAAACTTGAGAACATCACACACTGTCATCCTTCCCATCCACTGCAAACAGACCCTGACAACACCTCCACGAGCAGGGGGAGGCAGGCTCAGAAGAACATCAACTGTGTGAGCTTCCAGAGACTTATGGGGCTCCACGTCCAGGAGAATCATTTCTGGGCTTTCTCCCATAGAAACTTCCAGAGAAGCTCCATCTCTGTACACAGAGCAGGAATAAATAGGAAGTCTTCACACAAAGTTTCCAGGCAGACCCAGCAGAACCATAGCAGTGCACTGGTCCATGAGGGCTCTCTGCACGCTGCTCATCCCCTGGGAAGCAGGATCCAGTTATCCATCCTGCAGCAGGGCACAGCTCATGGCTGCAAATCTCACTGCAGTTCTGCACTTGGGTTTGGTCACTCAGACTCGAGCACATGAGACCAAATCTAATCCGCACCGCAAGCGCAACGCTGCACACCGCTGCCATCCATATGGAATTTGGGTTTTCCCAGCCTCTGCACACCACTTGCTTCCTTCTCAGACCCTCATCCTTGCTCCACCACTGGCTGCCCAGAGCAAAACAGCACCCAGAGCTGGGAAGGGCTTTCCACAGCTGCTCTGCTCCATTTTGGAACAGTGAAGCTCCTGTACTGCTTTGCTTTCCACAGCATCTCTGCCCAGAAACAGCCCCGCACATGATGGGGCAACATAAGACCCAACAAAGCAGGGACAAAGGTGCCCGTTAACTTCAGGGGGGACAGGGATCTATCCAAGAAAGGCTTTAGGAAATGGGGATGTCAAGAAGAAGGGAAACCCACCCCATGGAGAGTTAGAGTCCTTGATAAAGGACAGATTTTTAAAGAATCACAGAAAGGTTGGGGTTGAAAGGGACCTTCAAATCTCATCCAGTTCCAATCCCCTGCAATGAGCAGGGACATCTTCAATCAGATCAGGCTGCCCAGAATCACATCCAGCCTGGCCCTGAATGTCTCCAGGGATGGGGCATCCCCCACGTCTCTGGGCAACCTGTGCCAGCGTTTTACCACCCTCATCACAGCTGGCGAGCAGGGACCCTGTGCTGCAGGGGACAAGAGAGCCACATCCCCCAGCACACTTGAGAAGCTGCAACATCCCCTTCCCAGTGTGGGCCTGTGGGCAGCTCCTCAGGAAGGATGCAGCACCGCGTGCAGATGACAGAGCTGGCAGATGACAACAGCTCCAAAGGAGCTCTCGGGCTCGCCTTCCCCTTCCAGCACAGATGGGCAGGTCATGGGCGGCGCTGCCAAGGACGCTCCAGCAGCGTGCGTCAGCAGGAACAGCAGCACTGATGCCACAAGGTCTCCTGTCCAGTGCCCAAGGTCCTTCAGGCACTCAACACTGTTCTCAAGCAAAGCACAGCTCTAATCCAAGTTTATGGCCACTTCTGTCTGAGGCGTAACCTGATTTGAGGGAACAAGTCCTCCCTAATAACCAGGGCTGCAGCACAACCACGAGAGATGTTAATGTTCAAAGGGGCTGGGATGACTTTCTTTGCAGGAGATAAGAAAACACATAGTAATGTGTAAGCAGGAAGAGGATGAGTGCACTGCCGAGAGGGTTATCTCTGTGCCTTAGGCTTGCTGTGTGCACTTGCCTGGGCACTGTCTTGAAGGATAAGAAAGGCTTGATTGCAAGAAACGTCATTGACTTTTATGTGCAAGTACTTGTTCGCAGGAACACACACCACTACTGGAGAATCCAGATGGGATTCGTCAAGCCTGTGTTGCTGTTAGAAAACAAAGCAGCTTTTCCATTCGAGGTGACTCCGTCTGGAGAAGAAATGCCCGGGCTCTGCCAGCTTCTCACCACAGTGTCTGTGTTGCTGCTGATGCCCTCCAGACACAGCCTCCCCAGAATGATGTGGAAGATCAGATACAGAGCTCCCCTGAGCCCAGCATTAGGAACCTCACATTGGGTTTGATGTTGTTTCCTCTTACCTGGCTTCCTGTTCGTCTGGTCAGTGAGATGCACTGATCTATTTGCAGTCCTGCCATTTGCGGTTATGGCTGACTGTGGCCAAAGCTTGCATCACAACAGAAATCCCACTTCAATTGCTCCCGCTTCAACTGCTCCCTCCCAAGTACAGAGAGGCTTTGCCTGTGCTGCATGGGAAAGTTCTGCACTCTAATTGCTTATTCTACCCACAAATGGTCAGTGCTCCTGTCTCGTGTTTCCCCATCAGTGTACCCAAATGTCTTAGTGAAGCAAACACATAAGCAGGATAATCAGTATCTCCTCCCATCAAATTCAATAGGCTCTCTGCATCCCCAGTCCAAACCCCAGATGGGTCACATTGGGTTTGGGACATCCTGTCAGTCCCCACAATAACTCTCCCTTCTCATCTTCCCTCACTCTGATTTTCCTTCCCAGTCAAGGGGCATTTACTGACCACAGCTGGAAAGCAAACCCCATCTTGTTCTCTCAGTAACACAGTGTCAAGAGTTCATGGAGAAAGGGCATGGGATGGAAGAAGCCCAGAGGGCACCAGAGGTTCCCAAGTACCACTTCCCAAACACAAGGACTGGGCAGGCACCAGCAGTACCATGGAGTACTCAAGGTTTGATCTCAGCTGAAACACAGACACCAACTGGTACCAGAGGCTAAAATGAGGTGAAAAAGTGGGAATTCAGCTCATGGATTCATACTGTAGGAACCCTCACACATGACAATAAAACGCTGCCACGCTGCAGGTGAAAGCTGTGTTCAGCAAAACTAACTCTTGATGAAGCTGCTCTGCTGCCAATGCACTGCAGTAGCTTCCATCACAACACGAGGATTTCCACCTCTTCCAGGGAATGCTCCACCAGCCCTTGGACAGCCCAGGAGGGAGCCCTCATCCTGCGCTGGGTGCAGCTCCTGTTTGGAGTACAAGACCATCCAATCTCCCTGAACTGCTCCAAATGGAAAGGAAAGGAAAGGAAAGCAAAGCAAAGCAACCGTCCTCCCTGGCTGTGGGAAATTCCACCTGTGTGAAGGGTTTCTTTGGTTTTCTATTTTAGCTTACTTCCCAGTGCTGAAGCCACATCATTCCTATGGCATGGGACTGAGCTCATGGGATTCCCCTTTGCTCGGACATCGCCATCTGATGAGCTGTGAGGAACCAGAGAGGCTTTGCTCCATTTACAGGCAGTGCTTTTCCCACTGCCCAGGCTTCCAGTCACAAGCCACATGTTTTCCAAGGAAAGCATAAACAGTAAATGATAGCTCTTTATGGCAGGAAATGCCTTTTTAATCTGAAGTGGAGACTTGTATACACTTATTTAAATCTATCACAGATAACATTAGCCATTTGGGAGCCTTATAAGGAACACTCATTCTGCCTGGATCATTTGTGATTTGTATTGGGAATTTCCAGCTACAGAATTCATACCGAAAAACAACCCCAAGCTTAATTTTGCTTTGAAATACCCTAAAGAAGTGAATTTGCAGGACCTTCAGATGTATATTTATTGAATAGATGCTTCGGAAAATAATAGGTGGATATTAATGAAGTGTGAGGCTCTGCCCAAAGGAGATTTTGATCCCAGTGTGACTCTTGAGTCGATAAACCTCCATTGGGTTGAAGGATCTGACCCAGCTCACAGCCTGGACAAGCCTTCAACGTCCAAATTATAAGCCACAGGTATAAATGAACCAAACCCATTCCTTGTGTCAGGGGCCTTTTAAAAATAATGCTGTTTTCAGAACTGCAGAACACTTACAGAGACCATGAGGATGCACCAGAACAGAGCCTAAGGGCACATCTGCTCCAGTACCTTCTGTAAAGATCCCAGCTGGCACAAGAGCAGCTCAAGCAGAAGAGGACCTACCTGTTCACGGAGAGCAGTAGCTGGTCCACGCATGCTTTGATCTTGTTCTGTGCTTCTAGATGTGTCATGTTCTCCGTGCTCTCCCCATTAATTGCCAGAATGACGTCTCCTGGGCACAGGTTTGCCATGGCTGCTTTACTGCCAGGGTTAATCTAGGCAGGGAGAAACAAAAGTGCCACTTAAAAGAATGCTCGCCCTTAAAAAAGCCCAGTTCCTTGGAATAAGCCACAGATACAGGAATTGTTATTTATGGAGAAGATGTGTTTTGCCCATACCAACGGCATCTCTCAGAGGTTGGATGTCAGAGCCAGGCCTTGCCAGTTCACCCCAGTTCTCTGGGGGCCAATCCCCTACAACAATGCTCTCTTAAGGAAGAGCTTTCTCTCAACCTGGTCCTCTTTAGATTTGTCTCTTGCTTGACATAACACAGCACCCTCTTTCCAGAGAGATGCTTTAACTCCTTTGGCTTGCAGGCCTGAAATCAGACTGCGAGATTCAATCCCTAAAGCTCCCACGAACCCCTCCTCTTTGGCTGACTGTAATTAGGAAGCAATTAGGGGACTGTGTGCGTCTTCTACGGAGAGGGTACATTTGACATCAGTTTTTCCTGACCATCATTCAAATGACTTGTCTCTTTCTAGCCCGGCATGGAGTGAATATCACACAGCTCATTAAGGCTCCACAGCCCCTTCCTTCTGGTTTTGTAGTAATGCCAGAACCTCATAAAACTCGTAACTTCTTTCCTGAGGAACTAATGACAGGTCCAGGTACAGTTTGTGGTCAGCCATAAGAGCAATCCTGCAGCCCATAAAAGAGTTCCTCGAGAAATTACCGTTTCATTCACATCAGCCCAAATGTGGTTTGAATTTCTGCAATAGTATAAACTGACGTGAGGCACAGGCAGGACAGGTAAATGTGTCTGTTTAAACTCTTAATAGCAATGTGCTTGCCCTCTAATTTCCTCTCCAGTCATTCAGAGCATCTGCTAATGCTGCGCTAGGCGACCACATGGTTTATCAAGTGAGAAAGTACAGCCTGACTTTTGGTTATTCACTTCTCACTGCATTTAGAGTGTGGTGGTCCTTTGAACCCATTTACTCTTGATTTACACAGGTAAAATCCCCAGTGTCAGGTCTCTTCTTCATCACATCCTGCTCAGAAGATCCAGGCACCAGCATCACTGTTCTGCCCTTTACCTCCCCTTGGATGCAGCTTACATCAGTGCATGGTGGCAAACAGACACTAATTAACCAGGGATGGGTTTTAACAGATTGAGACCGAGTGGTGTTCATAAAACAACCCCCCCAACCACCACAGAACAGGCAGTCTCCTAGAAAGGAAGGATGCACATGCACATGTCCCTGCTTCCATCTCTATTTGTTTTCCCCAGTTCTGTTTCCCACAGGGATGTTATCGAGGATCTAGTCTTGCCACCAAAGCCCTGTGTGGATCACACTTGGGCTGCTCACAGGACCAAGGCTGGCTGAACAGACAGTATAACTCAGACCTGCTGCACCGCTCCTGTGTGACTACAGCCACCAACACCACTGAAACATGAACCCAGAGGTGTTTGAGGAGCTCCAAACCACTCTTCACATTTAAGCAGAGCTGGCAGCCTGAATTAAGCCTTTTGTTGCATTGTCAGAGTAAATCAGTGCTTGCCATTTGCCCTTCAATTGTTTCAGCTGGGCTGTTTTGCACTAAAACCCTGCCAAGCCCATTCCCTCCCAGCTCACAGGCACCCTGTGACTCGGCAAACAACAGGAGGTACTTCTGCACACAGCGCACATGAGCTGTAAGGCTCTGACACAGGACACTTCGACCCAGGATAGGCTCATTTTGTCCTGTTGGGCTTTCTGAACCTGTATAAGAAGACACAGCATTCACAGAGCCTTAAGCTCCTTCTACAGCCACAGAAGCTGCCAGACCCACCAGAAAGTCAAACAGAAGCTCAACCAGCACCTCCAAAGCAGCATCTCCATGTGCTTGCCTTTCGTTATCCACTTCCCTGGGTGTCTGCCCTGCATCCCCAGCTGCAGTGGGCTTTTGGACCAACAGCCCTCCAGTTTGACCCAGGACAGCTGCGTTTTGTTCTTGTCTATTCAATGCTGTCTAGATGTCCAATGGATTGTTCTCCTTGTGCTGATCCTAACCAGATTGTAGTCTCCTTGGAGAATAAGCTGTTCATAAATGGGGCTCTTAGCTGTTTCCTATTTTTAGATTCTGGTTTATTTCAAATTATTTTGGCAGTATCTTCCTATTAGCAATTTGTGCAAGCCACGGAGATGATTGAGGGCTTGCAATGGAACTGCACTCCAAGAACTCATTAGTTCGAGATACAGCATCCCTGCCACATCAGCTTGGGAATTAATATCGTCATGTCTGTCAGGTCCAGAGTTTGTATTTCAGTGAATAATGTTTAAAATACTCCAAGTTCTCCTAACTCACAGCTGTGCTGTGACACCAAACATGCCACAGAAAGCCCTACTAGCTTGGTTATGGGCCAGGGCTGTGTCTGAATCCTCATGCAAGGCTCCTATGTGCTTTGCTCCCTATGGATCAATGCAGGCAGCCTCTGCAAACCCAGGACAAAGATATAATTTTATATAGAGCATCACCTCCACACTGAGGATAAAGATGGGAAATGGGAGTCATGGGCAGGAGCATCAATATCCCACACGCTGATGACTCAGTAGAAGGAGAACGTGACCAGTGAGCTATACCCACACCATTACAAACCGATTGCTTTTAAATAAGTTTTTCCACTTATTTCCCCCACCACCTTTCCCAAGATTACCACCCAGTCTCTGCTCTCCCCCAGGGGACCAGCCTCAAGCAGCCAAGTGGCTACTCTGATGCTATGGAACAGACTGGAAAGAGCCCAAAGCCAGCAGCAGCTATCTTATCTGGCCACTGGAGCCTCGTTAGGATTTACTGAGTGCTAGCATCTGACATCAGGCCAATAAAATAAAGCACATTAAGGCAGCTGCCGTGCTAAGCCAGTTGGTGTTGGAAGCTGCACAATCTCATTTAGTAAGCAAGATTACTTGCACCAAGAGGAGTTTACTCTTCAAGCACACATAGCGTTACACTTTCCCCCCTGGAGAGCAGCCATGGGAGCATGCCAGGGCTGCAGGGCAAAGTCCCCTCTATGGGTGTCCCACTGCCCCTGCAGGGACGGCTCGGCTCAGGGGCAGCTTTGCTCAAGCTCTAGAACTGGGCCAACACCGTAAGCAGAAACAATCAAAGCCTCAGTGGAAGGTTAATTTATTCTATTAACTTAACCCCTTTTAACTCTTTTCCCCTGAAACCTGCCTCTAACATCTCCTGGGTCAGGACCCAAGGATGAGGGACACGGTTCCTCCTTGCTACCTGCATAGTCTGGGCATAGCCATTGGAAAGAAGAACTTAGTATTTATTCTCCCAGTAGTTTCTACTCCAATTAACAAAAAGTACCTATTCAGGCCAAATCAACACAGTAAAGGCAGCTTTCTCTCTGCAAGATCTCCTTCACTTCTTAAAAGAAGCCCCACTGTACCAAAAGGCAAAGCACCCCATCAATTAATGAAGCCGTCTTCCCACGATTTCATGGGTTAAAATGTGCAATCCCATAGGAGAAGCCTACACAGGCCACACCACTCTTCTCTTACATCAATGGCGATATGTTACAGGCCAAATGTGGGGAGATTTTCTGTTCTGCAAGCGTGATCAAAAGGGTCTGATTAAAGTCTTCGAGAGGCTTTCAAGAGAGGGTGACAGAATCCTCAGCTTTGAAACAAAGGCAGCCTGTTCTGCTATCAGGAAACACGCTATGGGGCAGCAGATGAGCTTACGGTAGCAGTAGCTTTTGAAACAGGAAGAACCCAGAGCAAAATGACTAACTAATGAAGATAAATTCCCCAAATCCCTTAAGCATTCTTTCCAGGGATTCTCTCCGGCTTTTCCAAGCACCCTGCATTGAACTGACACATCCCTCACCAATCTATTTGCATCTTTCTAATTGCTCATATAAAGTCCAGCGCATCAAGACATTAGGTAGGTATGCTGCACAGCTCAATGAAGAGCATGGTTTATGCAACTTTAATTCATTTGACTACTGAAGAAAACGAGAAACTTAAGGGCATAAAAAGGAAAGAAACAGAGTACAAGTGTTATAAAAGGCAAGAACCTGAAAATCCTTTTGAATCCAAGTACTAATGGATTCAAATCCAAATTGAGAACCAGGTTCATAGCGCAGATCCTAATCCAGCTCAAAGGCTGAGGTCTCTGTACAAGGAAAAGGCTGAGAATCGATGAGATCAGACATGAGTTTTAGAGCAATCAGCTCCATAACCTAAGTGCAGACCTCAAAACGCTGATTGAGAAAGACAGAGGTCATTGAGACACCCACATCTGGCTTGTTTGGCCAGAAGCTTGCCGTGCTCAGCCCAAGGGTACCCAGAACTCCTGCGGCACTTGGAGCTGGAGCTTCTGTGTACCAGAAGCTTTACATGTCCTAACGGCTTCTGGGAAGTGGTGTGTGGTTTATGGTGAGTGACCCAATCTCCAGTGGAACATCTGCTCCATGGTGCCTGTTACTGCATAGTCAGTTCAACAACAGATTCTCTTTCAGCTGCCCATATCTGATAATTAGGACTGATTACTTTCAATAATCTTCTTTAACCTGGTATATTTTGCTTTCTGAGGCTTGGAACTGTAACATGTCATTCACACGTAATCCACTATCAGTCCTCACAATGTGTAAAACTACTTAAGGCTTAATGGGTGCGAATTTGAGTTGTTCTGGTTGACAAGAAAGATTGAGTGTGGCACGAGCTTTGAGGCATCTTTACGATGTTGGGAAGATTTATGGGCTGAAATCCTCTTGCACAGCAAGTTTTCTTTATTTTCTGTTTTCCAAAAGAGCTCTGTTCCCTGTGTGACAAAACCAGGTTTATCCCAGGTCCCTCTGGCTGTAAAAGCTACTGGAATGCCACACTGCGGCTCCACATTTTTGCAACGGCTCCAAGTAACCCAATGAATCTGGGCTTTGCAGACCTCTTTGTGTAAGCCCTGAAGTAGAAACAAAACCCAACCTTATCTTCCAGGGCTTGAGGCATGTGCAGTGTTAATGGCTCTGCACAAATCCACTCCATTAACAGGCTGTGGCTGGGTACCGGGGTTTCCTTGGGCACACATCTGGCTGACAGCGAGTCAAGCAGAGGATCTCCTGTGAACATGTTTGCTTTAACTGGCTTTATCAGCACCACCAGATGTGCTGTTTTCCTTCACACTCGAGCACCTGCGGTCACAGATGACTTAGAAAATAAAAACATTTGCATAAGTGTTTGGGTATCCAAGAACTCTCAGTCACTGTGTTTTGAGAGCCCACAAATCAAACAAAGTCAGTTACAAATACCGTATTCAAGAGGCCTTGTGCCTTCTAGGATTTGCTACATGACTCCTGATGTGCATTTTGCCCCCAAGCTAAAGAAATTGCAATAGCCTACACCAATCCCACACAATCCATAATGGCATATTTGTACTGAAATTAAAGGATTTA
The DNA here is from genome assembly GCA_017639245.1 of Myiopsitta monachus. Taxonomy (NCBI): domain Eukaryota; kingdom Metazoa; phylum Chordata; class Aves; order Psittaciformes; family Psittacidae; genus Myiopsitta; species Myiopsitta monachus. The sequence continues at coordinate 23,603,619 of CM029917.1, forward strand.
TCTACCCCAAGTAGGACCAGGATTAATCAACAGCTATTGTGCTACAGAGCAACAAAAATAAAGAGAAGGATAATGCCACGTATTTCCCCTTGTGTGCTTCCTACACTAACAGGGCCATTTCAGCGAGCATGCTATCTAGCTTTAATATCTTTTATCCCTGCATCAAGTGGGATACAACCACTTTAACTCCGAATACCTGTCCCAACAGCAACCTTTAATCTTCAAGAAGCCGGAGAACTGGCATCACCATTGTTTAAAAGAAAACCAAACTCAAACCCCACAATCCCCCAATATCCCCAGCTCAGAAGAACCACTCACACTGAGCTCATTCTGCTTTGTTCAACCTGGCAGAGGCCCCAAGTGTTTTCAAGGGTGTGCTGGGTTTATTTTGCTCAACTCGCCCCAAGGTCAGCCCTTGCCTGAATGGACCTACATGAATCATTCTTTCCGCCTGCTTCCCCACTTTGGATTATCAGTGTGCTTGATTACAGTAATTAGCATTAGGCTTCCATTCCAGCATATTCTGCCATTACTGTCTCCTGAACCAGCATGAGCATTTATTCTTCTTTTTCAGTTATTAAATAAAGCCCCAGCGAGAGAATAACTTCAGCAGCAAATCTATTTGTTACATACTTCTGTTAGTTCTTACCTGTAATTCAGATTAACTGCTGGGTACTGCTACAGCTTCAAGTGGAACCACCCAGATCCCTCACTCCAGACCTTACAAGCAATCATTGGGAGAACAGAAAAGAAACCATTTCCTTCCACTTAAAATCATCTAACCTGAACTGTTATGTGCTAACAAGCTTTAATGTGCAACCAACTGAGAAACAGCTACCAGCACTTGGGTCTACACAGGCAATATAACGACCAAAGGTCAGCAGAAATCTTCTGGGCTCCTAGTTTGAGGGTTCATCAACACAAATACTTGAGTCCATTTGGGAGCTCCGCACAAAGTGCATCACTTCCATTTAATAAACAATCAAATCCATAGAAGTTACATGCAAAATGAGGAAAAAAAAACCCTGATGGAACGCAAAGCAAAAAGCCCCATTCCCTTTGGTGGCATCTCTGGTTCTTACCTTCACCGCCACACGTGGAGTTCCTGGGGTAAGGAAACCCGCCCAGCCTTGTGTTCTGCCATCCCCACCCCAGAGCACGCAAGAACACGCCTCATGGAAATAACTATTCCAAGTGGGAACTCTCTGCATTCAAGCGGGATCACAGCAATGCACTCGGGTGTTTGCCTCGACAGAATCAACAAGACTACTTCTACTGGAATTCCTCCCTCAGCAGAATTCCTTCCCAAGTATCCTAACCTTTAACAGGACACGTACTTGCTCAAACACAAAAGCTACTTCAGTTTAAAAGTCAACCTTAACTCAAACAATACCTGGATAATGGATTGCAGACCAATTATTTCTCGCCCTTCTTGTGTTACAGTTCCAAGTCAACACTGAAAAATGCTAGAGGCCAGTGGGTAAAGTGATGCTGAAGGCAGCAGACACAGGGAAAACTGTACTAAAAACTTAGAAACCAGACTGTAATCAGTCCATTTGTCAATTATCTGCTTAGCCAAGCAATGTATCTATGATTCTAACAGCAGCAAGTGCTTGGCTTAGCACTGGCAGAGTTAGGTCGATGACAACATCGACTGCTCTAAGAGCCGGACGAGCGAGTTCAAGCGATTAAACACATTCAGCTCCTCTCGTTACGCTAATGAATGATTATCTTTTAATCCCAGGCAAGGGGTAGATCAATGTGATCCCACACAGTGCGGCAGCACTCACTGACATGGTTACAAGCACAACACTGAGAGCAACTGAGTAAGTTATTCCATTGCTGTTCCCCAACTGTGGTTGCTGCTCAAAGGCAATGTTGTTGTTACCTGGAGTAAGAGGCACAGTAAATCCCCTTTCCCACAGAGGGCAAACACAGAACGCTGTTGTTAACCTGCTCAACCAAGGGAAAGCAGCTGTCAGCTCCCAGAAACTCAATTAAGTCTTAAAACCACTTTCTACCAAGGTATTAAGGCCAACTCTCAGCAGATGTTTTAGGTCATTCCCCTTCCCCTATAATATCATTAGGAGAAGGAACCATTAATTACAGTATACTACAGCTGGCATTAGCCTACTGTAACTGTGGGTATAAAACAAGCTGGGTTTGTTCCCCAGAGCACAGCCTGGGGCTACAGTTCCTTTACTAGCACCATACCAGCATTATCCCTGTGGCTGCTGCAGCACCCCAAGGCTGTGTCTCCCCAAACTACCCCAGCAAAGTCCAGCCCTGCTTGTCTAGGTCCCCCCAAAGTGCAAGCAGAAACAGGGAACAGAAGGCTGGCCAGCACACCCAGCTTTTTGTGTGACCACATGAGAAAAATGCCCTATACACTCCCTTCTGGATTTGCATTTATCTTTCCTTATGTTTAATAGTGCAGAACTTGATGCTTCAACTCAAGTGTGGCCTCCCCAGGACAGTGCTCAGCATCAGCTGCTCCCAGTCACTTGAGCAATCAGATCTTTACCACTTGGCACCTAAGATTGATCAAACCACAGAGGGAAGCAACCTGCTTCCAAGAGAAATCCATCTTGGCTTGATTTCATGAGTGTATTTGAAACACCTGCATGGGATGGGCTCAGCATCACCACCTGCACAAGTGCAGTGACCACTCAGGGGACTAAAGTGAGTCCTGGAAAGCAAGTCAAGTCCTATTCCAAAGCAGAACTGCATGATCTTTCTGGTCCTTGCTGCCAAATCCATGTTTTTTAAGTTTATCCCTTTAACAATACTATCACAAACCACTTCTGGGGACCTCTCCCTGCCCAGTGTTCAGCTGCATCACTGTGCCTCTCACTCAGCTCAGCCTCATCCGGCAGCTCCTTTCCCAGCGATGGCTTCATTATTTCCCCTCTAACAGCAACACTTGGACTTCACGTCCCATAAACACAACATTGAGGAACTCTGCCTGCACTTAACCTGGAGCAATGACATCAGACAGCCTTTGGAGAAGAAGCTGCATCCTCCAGTGTGCCCCCAGCAGACAGCCAAGCATCGCTCGCTGTGGCTCCGCGGGCAGCAACACACCTCTGCACTGCTACAGCTAGTGGAGCTCTGGGGAGAAACTGTTTCTGTAGTAGCTGAGCAACCAATAGAGAAAAGCAACTTGCGAGCAGCCAAGTATTTTTCTCCAGCCCCTGAGCAGATGAATTGGTGTTTCCGAAGGAGGCAGCCAGCCTTTGGCACCCAGCACTGGATGTGAGTGGCTTTCGGATGCCTCCAATCCCAAACTGCAACCCATGACTTCCCAATGCAACCAGTGCAGGTAGGATGCCCACAGCCCCCCTCAAGTACACAAGCCACATCCAGCCCAGCACACCCAGAGCACGTCAGCACACGGATGTGTGAATCCCAGAGTCTGGTCCTGCCTCCCGGCAGGATTTCTGCTGTTCAAAATATGTTTGTAATTTAATGGCCTTTTAATATAAAACAATTAAACCAAACCAACCAAACAAAAAAGCACTTTGAAGGAAGCAGAAGTCAGCCAAAAGCCTCAGCAATTAGGCTGCAAGAGCCTCCCTCCCTCCCTCCCGCAGCAGCCCAGCCTGGGGTTCAAGCTGGATAGAACAGATTTCCTGGTTAGACAATGACAGAATTAAAGTGTCTATGGCACCACACCAGCTCCATCCTCTGTAGAGGCAGGGCTGGAGGGACCCACCACCAAGCAAAGCCCTCTCCTGCATCCCCACTGCTAGGAGCTGCAGCAGAAGCTAATTCTTCCCCAGTTTTCATATTTCCTGGTGCTATTTGCAAAGCCAGTGAGGTCTCTCCTTGCATTAGGAGACTGGAGCCCAAGCAGAGCACCCTACACCTGTATTTACATCCCAGTGAGTTGTTTATCACCCCCCAGAGCATCCATTAGCAGCAGCACATTGGAGCATCACCCCTCTCTTCAGTGGGAGCAGAAGTAAACCTGGATCTAATGTACAGGCTGTCACACTCAGAACCACGAAATAACACCCCATGAGCGCTGCTTGCGTTACAGCTCGTTGTGATCCAAGGCAAGCCTGGCCTGATGAGAATGAGCCTCACGCCTCCCAGGTCTGTTGAATCAAAAGAGGAATTTGGCAAGGCACCTGCCTAGGCAGAAGCAGACTTTGTTTTTTCTTGTTTAATATTAAACCAAACTTCTTTCAAACACAAAAAGAGGCTCCCTCCGCTCAACCGGGATGTTCATTTCCAACAAGGAACATTCTTACAGTCACCGAGAGGTGATTTTTATGTCTTGTTGCAATACATCCCACGTTACTGGGGGAGAAACAGGACATCCCTGAGCCCAGAAGGTGCAGGCTGAGCCCCAGAAGCCATATGCCTCCCCTCGCAGCACCCCAGCAGCACGGCCGGCCCTTGCTCCCCACACTGCCCTGGTCTTCCCTCCCCTCCATCCATCTCCTGCTGCTCCTCCAAGAAACCCCTCACTGAACACTTGGTAAGGGACAGTGCAAAGTAAAAACAGAGACATAAAGCTGTGTAATAGGTGCACTGGGATCCAAATACAAACCAAGCCTCTTTAAAACACTCTCTCTTCCATAATTAGTTCTTTAAAGCTCAGGGAATGCATTTTCCCTGTTCCACCACAGCTTTGGCAGATGAACGAAGAGACAGCAAACAGCTTGGATGCGTTATGACAGTATTTGTAAGTTACAGCTCCTCTCAAAGCCTTTCAATGCTCTCAGGGTGTGCTCAATCGCTCCGGCAGCAGCTGCCCAGGAGAGCCCAGCTATACCACACCACTGCAAGGCGCTATGTAAGGACAGAAGTCTCGGCTCTCCAGCCCCTTCCCAAGCCAGCTGACGGCAATGGAAGCACCAGTGCCTACAGGAACGTGCCCGGCTTGGTCGCAGCACCTCATCCATCACCTGGCCCATCAAACCCCGTCACCGTGCTCTTTCCTGCACGGGGGATGGTTTGTTTTCACATCTATCTATACACATACACACAAAGCCTATTTCAAGCTAGCCACCGTGTCTTAGGAAAGAAGTTTCCAGAAATACATCTTTGTGAGGTTAAACACAAGTGCTAGCACACTTACACAGTAATTACTACCATCCCGCAGGGACCCTATAATGCACAGAGAAACTTCTTGCTGACTTTACTTGGGGTTTTTTTTAGGCAGGCACAACAGCCTATGAACTCAGATCAGGGCACAAATCCAAGCGCTCCTTAGTACTGAGAACTGAAAACTTTGGGAGCATATCTTTATGAATTTAACATCCCCCCCCCCCCAAAATAAAGTATGGAGAAGGCCATCGGCGCTGTGTTCAGAGAGGAGCGCTCCATTTGGGGATATAGATAGTAACTGGTGTTCAAAAAGCCCCCGGGCGATGCTGCCCGCCAGCCCCGAGTACCAGCAGCCCCGCTCCCCATCACCTGCCGCCGACCCCGCTCCGCGCCCGGGCTCACCCTGGAGATGGTCAGCGGAGCACTGAAGTCTTTACCGCCCACCAAGCGGAAACCCCACGGCGAAGGACCGCGCAGGACCACCGAGTGGGACATAGCTGCGACGGAACGCTCCCTCCCCACGAACAACCGCGGCTTCAGCTCCCACTTGCGCCCAGCAGCCGAGCCCCGGAGCGCCGGGAAGGGTCGGTCCCGCCTCCCCGCCACGCCCCGCTCGCGGGGCGTGGCGGGGAGGCGGGACCGACCCTTCCCGGCCTTCGGGAGGGCTGAGATTTACCGGGGGGGTCTCTCCCGGACCTTTCCCCCAGTGGGGTTTAAAGCGACTGCTCACAATAGTAAAGCAAAGCACGCACGTTTGGGGTGACCAAAGCCTTTACTTAGTGCGCCTCCATCCTCCAGAGTGGTAGGAAAATCATGTAATAGGTCTGTAAACGTGTGGTCCCAACTGTTGTATCCATAGTGAACTGTTATGTCCATAGTGAGCAGTATGTTAAAGAAGAAGAGAGAAAATTTCAAGGAAGTAACTCAGATCGGGGTGTACAGCAGTTTGGGGATCTCTTGGCCAGCGCACCCCATCAGCCTGGAGAAGAGAGGACTCTGGGGAGACCTTATGCGGCTTTTCAGTACTTAAAAAGGAGCCTATAAGAAAGATTGAGAGAGACCTTTTAGCAGGGCCTGTTGTGGTAGGACATGGGGTGATGGTTTTAAACTGAAAGAGGGGACATTCAGGCTGGATGTGAGGAAGAAATCCTTTAGAATGAGAGTAGTAAAATAGTGGCACAGGTTGCCCAGAGGTGGTGGATGCACCATCCCTGGAGACATTCAAGGTCAGGCTGGAAGTGGTTCTGAGCAACCTGATCTAGTTGAAGATGTCCCTGCTCATTGCAGGGGGGTGGAACTAGATGAGCTTTAGAGGTCCCTTCCAACCCAGACCACGCTGTGAATCTGTGATCACCGTGTCTTTGCAGGGGAAGCAGCAGGCTCTGTGGAGCATTCCAGTTTCACAGCGGTGGCTGTTGGAGCACCCAGAAGATGTTTAGAGGGTGTTCGAAGTGATGGCTCATAGGCACGCAGCCATAGCTTGGAGCTGGGCTGGGTGGTCAGCACAGCTGCTCAGCATCCCCCCCAGAAGCTGAGAGCAAACCTCGGAATGGCTGTAATCCTCCCTCTCTTCCTGGAAAGGGCTGGGCCGGAATATCCCACTTCAGAGAAAAGGGCCTAACAAAGGTTTCATTGTTTGAAAAGTCCAGTTTCATCAAGCACCTTCTTGTTGCCCAGTTTCTGTGAGTTTGATTTACATGCTGGTTGCTGTGAAATCTGTCTGCACGCGTTTGCTCCTGACACCGGAGGGTTTGTGTGACCGTGTCCCTTTTAAACACACTCCTGAGCTATGCTGCAGCCTTGTGATGTAGCGACGTGAATACAGCGAGCGTCCTGTGTTACGCACCCAAAACACAATAAACTCTGTTTGCTTTGCTCAAAAGGTGCCTCCAGACGAGCTGTTCAGCTGCAGCTGGTACCCGCAGAGCTTCCACCCCTACTCTTTGTTCCATGCAAGCGTGTGCCTGCACCAGGAGAGGCTGTAAAAGCTGACTTTTGTCTGTGAAGCGGTGATGAATCATACCTCCTCATTCCTGCATGATATCACCCAGCCTGCCGAAGCTTGGGAGGAGGCTGGCCTGAAGTTTCCTTGCTTGCGTTAGAAAATCCACCCAGCCAAACACTGTGTCTTGCAGAGAGCTCAGGACTAGTTCATGTCCCACCTCTGCTGCTCTCTCTGGTGCCGAGGAGCTCTCCTTGAGGGACTGAGTTAAAGATGTGCATGAATGCGGTGTCAGCACCAGCATCTCCATCCTGTTACGAGGGAATCCAAAACAATCCTTCCTGTAAAAGAAACCAAGTCTGCTGGGAAGTAACACCCATGAAAACGGAGAAAAGGGAAAGAGCAGGGAAGAAAATGGAGCCTGCGAGCTTTGTGGAGTCAAACAGTTCCCACCGGCATTCATCGGGGCTTCATTGCCTAAATTACATGTGGGCTGGGAGGGGCAGTCTCCGCTGAGCAGCAAGCCGTCGGGGTTTCAGAGTGATTTGCTGGCATAGGAGGTAGATGATCAAAACACAGAAATCCCCACTATTAAAGTATTCGTTTCCAAAGCTGATGGGAAAGCTGCCGGCTGCGAGGTGCTTTCTCCTCAGGGCCTAGGTTACCCCTCATGTAACTTAAAGCTTGTCAAACACTCAACCCAAGTAAAATAATTACCTCAATCGGTATAAAATTGTGGGTGGGCTGCATTCCAAACTACATCGAACTGAGCTGAAGCAGAGGCAGTTCTACTCTGAATAAAAGTACCTGCAGCTGAACTGCTCCTGACGGGAAGTGTCCGCATGTAGAGCAGCCCTCAGCTTTCAGAGCTGCATCAGGAATTAATTTGGCAGCCTTCTCTCAGCCATAGATGACTTTTCCCCAGGATCTGGGGAATGAGAACATGAACTAAAGAACTTCACGTTTCACAGGTGCCTTATTTCCTTCAGTTGCTCACACACCTTTTCCCACGTACTTTCCAGGAGAAGCACGATTCCGCAGCCCGCGAAGGGCTCAGTCGTACTCCCGCTTTGATCAACCCAAACAGGACCATGAATTTCTGCTTCGCCTTTGATCACTTGAGGATTTTTCAATTATAATTCATTTCCAAACCCTTACTGGAGCTCTCCTTCTGGATGGGGAATCAGCAGAACCAACAGGAGATGATGTGAACCACGCTGTAGGAGCCAGCCTCAACATCCAGCCAAAACACAGTATCAGCATGCTCATTCTTCAGCTGAGTGCTGAAACCCTGCAGCAAGCTCTAACAAAGAGCACACATTATTCAAAAGAGAGGTCAAACGTGTTCATGAATCCAATCTCATCACTCCAGTCGCTTTATCTTTCCCCAACTCAGTATTTTCCTCGGTGTTTGTTTCCGGTATTTTTCCACCCTGAAGCCTTATCACCTCTTTGTTTCTTGTTTGAATATTCCATTCTGGCTCTTCTGTGCTGCTGGTGACACTGGTGGTTTCCTTCCTTTGTTATCACAGACCGAGGGTAAACTACAGCTATTCAGCTTTGTGTCCCATTTTGAATGTGCATTCAGGTTTTCCATTTGCCCACCTCCCAGTGTCTAGCAGAGGTTCCATGCTTATCTGGGAGGCCTGATAATGACCCCCAAAGGCTGTTTTTGAACATCTCCCCGTGAGAGAGGGATTTCAAGCATAGTTATGGCTTTGTAGGTCTCCAGGCCAGGAGATTTTCTTGCTCTACAAACCGCCTTCTTTAGACTATGACTGTTTCTCCTTAGAGTGGTTTCAGGAGGCTGAAGTCAGCCTGGAGTCCTCTCTAGCAGCAGGCTGGGTATGGTGAAAGTAGAAATGAGACGCTCTAATATTTTCACATCAATTTAAGGGTGATAAGTTGGTGTATGGGTTGCTATGAACATTTTCTTCACTGCTTTCCTCCTTGCAGAAGTCAGTCATCAATAAATTGATGGATAGACACAATTTGACTATCAGTCAGTGATAAGTTGCCTCCTCTTTGCATGTCCCCCAGGCCCTTCATGAAAGATTTCAGACTGTGAAAAAAGTACCTGATAAACCTTGTAAATTCGATAAATGACGATGCTAAGATAAAGCTTCTTTGTTTTGCAGAGTTCAAGGTTGAATTCAGCCACTCCATAGATGGATGGGGTTTTTTTTTTGCATGAGGACCTAAAAATCTCAGCCTGTACATTCCACTTGCTGGAGCAGGGGCATCTCTCTTGGCTGCTTTCAGCTCAACTCAAGAAGTTGCTCACTGTATGCTCATGCACTTTCTGCTTTATTCCCAGCAGGCACAGCTTAGGTTATGAACAGGCTTCATGACACTGATGTGGCACTTATGGATCCACTAAACCAGCAGCATCTTCGTGGAGATACACCCAAACATTTGTGGAGCCCCCAGCATGACTGCTGGCACCTTTATGACCTGGTAGTTACTCCAGCTACCTTTCCATTTCTAGCCAGACTATGTTCCACTGTATGATTAGCTATTCAACAGGGATATGTGATCTGCAACTGGGAATGTGCTGGGAATTACAGTTTTCACTCATCCATCAGTCATGCCTGATTTACCTTCTAGAAAGAGCATATTTGCAAATGTTAATCCAGTTCGTTGACGGAATGGCAACTGAAGAAGACAAAGTTAAATCAGACGTTTTCTGGCTGAAGACATAGAATGAAAGGGCATCTGAAGTGTGGGAAGGTGATTACTATAGTACAAGTGATTAAACTGCAAGGGGTTTTAATAAGGGTTCATTTGGCAGGTCCCTACTTCATGCAGAAAGCTCTTGCGGAAAGTATTAACTGAACTTTGCTTTGACCTGCCGTTGGTGTAGAGAGGGCTGTAATACATTAATACTACATATTCCTGTGTAACACAGAGATGACCTTTCTCAATCACAGGAATTCAAAACTATTGTGGGAGGAAAGACTCCAAGCAATGTTTCATGGCATTTGCGCAATTTGTCCTCCCTGTGTCAGTGTTTCTTGGAGTATATTACATATACTCCAATATATATAAACTCCAAGAAATATCTTTTCTTACATTAATCAGTCCCTGACAGTTTCATCTTCATTTCCATTTCCATTGCCTGAGTCCTTTCTGGTGCCTTCCTAACCCAATGGGATTTATGTACGACAGATTCTTAAGGGTTTCAGTTTATTTCTTTATTTAAGAGTTTAAAAATTCCCTAATATCCCCAAACCCAACATCCTGTGAAACCAGTTAATTTTGAAACTCATTACTTGGATGAAGTCCAGGCAAATCTCAACCCTGTGGCGCATTTAACTGCAGGCTTCCCAAGGATTACTTAATTTATAGGCTTTGCAGGATCTCTCAGATCTGAGTTATTATTTTGGCTTTTGAGAGTTCTTTGGCGGGTGCCCAAGTGTTGGGAACTGTCATTCCGAATTCTATTTAATTCATTTGTTTGTCTAAATCATTCCTTAAAGGTTTATCTCGCCGATCTCAGCATCCCACAGAGAAAACCCCAGCTGTGATAGAAATCATTAGGATAATGAAAGAAACCTCGTAGGTCCAGTAGAATTTCTTCTGTAATCACCTTCAGGTGGAGCAGCCTCCTGCCTCTCCAGGTTTCCTGGCTTTATAGGATTGCCACAGAGAAAACTATGTGCAAGAAGTTCTATCTTTGATTCTCTTAAACACCGTGAAGCAGACACACATTCAGAGAAAGGACTCGGGTGAATCCTTTGCCTAAGATGTGTTCAGAGGGTAAAAAACAGCAGAGCCTGACCCAAAATGCACTTTATTCATCTGGCAAGTATTCATGAGACAATTTTTACTCATTACTCTTGTTCATCAGACTCCAGAACTTCACAGAGCTGGGGTTTTGCTGAGCAGCAAGGATAAATCCCTACTTCATGAACATCGCAGACTAAACACAAGATAAGAGCTGGCGGGTGGATTTCCCAACGGGAACATCACTGGGACGCAATGACACAGCGTGGTCGGCTCGTGTCGGAGCACTGCAAGCAGCCTGTTCTTGATAACCGGCAGCCTTGCAGAAGGCTGTGGAGAAGGACAAGGCAGCTCGTCAGAGCTCGCAATGCTCACAAGGTATTTCATAGTGCTTCCAACAAACAAACCCATTGCCATCCAGAGGCACCTGGATTGGCTGGAGAGGTGGGCCAGTGCAAACCTCATGGGGTTCAGCAAGGCCACATGCAAGGTCCTGCACCTGGGTCAGGGCAATCCCAATCGCAAGCACATGCTGGGGGACACTGGACTGAGAGCAGCCCTGAGGAGAAGGGCGTGGGGGTGTTGGTCAATGAGAAGCTCCCCTTGACCCACAGTGCGTGCTTGCAGCCCAGAAACAAACTGTGTCTGGGCTGCATCCCCGGCAGCGTGACCCCTTAAGGTCCCTTCCAACCCCAACCATTCTGTAATTCTGTGAATATACTGACCAGACTGCAAGGAGCTGTTTGCTTTGTGGGCCACAACCTCCTCCCAACAGCTTCAGCTGCTGCCCTGGCACTGACAGCGAGGGCAGGATTAACCCCGGCTCTTCTCCCCCATGAGCTGTAGCCTCTGTGCAGGCACAGTAATGTGATCGATGAGCAGCAGTTGAGAAAGTAAGAAGAAATACTGGCATAATATTGTAAGCAGAAGATGAGATTACAACTGATCTGCTTCTTCTGTAAGGCTAATTGTTCCCATTATGGGATTAAACGATTGATTTCCCATCAGAAACGGTGCCTGGAAGAGCAAAGTCAAAACCTCTGGCCTAACGTGAGTCACTTCACTGAGAGCTGAACACTGAGCTTTTGTGTGTTTTTCTTACGAAATCATGACAGATGTCAGCTGTTGGCATGTTCAGGAAACAAATTTGGTACATTTTCAGGTTCAGTATTTCATGCAGAAGAAACCAAGCGATTGTACCTATTCAGCCAAGGAGGTCTCCAGCCTTTCTTTGGGATGTCAGCATTTATCGCCCGAACTCTTGCCTCTCTTGATAGTGATGCTTCCTTTTTTGGGTGTTGTACAGCTCCAGAACGCAGACAACTGGAGAAAATTCAGCTGAATGTTCTCAGTTTATGCAGGTCAAGGAGAGTTTGCCTTTTATCAGTCAGAGATAATGCAGCAAACTAACTGCTCTTGAAAGGCCGAGTTCCACAGATGCCGGTATTAAGCCTCAGTAATCACAAAGGTTTCTGTGGGTGGGTTTCACTGAAGCTTTCCCCTTCATTTCAAAACATCCCATTGATAGGGACGGAGGGACAAACAGTGCACTAAAATATAGGGGGGAGGGGTAAGCCTTGTGATACCTTATCCCTGTGCATTCTGCCCAAATTCATTTAGCCCAGTCCATCAGCTGGCCTCTCACCCTCTGCTAAGGTAATCATAATGTGCTGAGGGTGTCCAGAGTGAGCAGTCCTCACCCAGTGTAAATGGCTGCATTCTACAAAGTGTAACCTGCATGGCAAGGGCAAAGCAATGCCAACAGAATTGCTCAGGACATGCTAATAGGATGTAAGACACAGCTCAGCTCATTACCTGCATGGATGCTTCTTCCTCAACTCAGGCTGCTCTTCATCACTTGCAGGACTTTTGTAGAAGTTACCTAAAGAGGCACAAGCATCTTCACACCACACGTGAAATCCACTAATACACAGACTCATCAGCTCTTATTGCCTTGGGGAACTGAAGGAGACATCCCTAGAATCCATTGGAAAATGCAGAGTGTAGTTTGGTGGTGTTTATCCTGGATGCGAGAGGCATGTTTAGCAATTTGAGCTCTCCCAGTTTCCTGAGTTCTATGGGTTGCTGGAGGATTATTTCCAAACATCTTTTGGAAAATATTTTGCTTGAACTTTGAGGTGAAATGCTCTGAGGTGCTCGAGCCAGGCAAGAGGATAAGCATCCATCATCCACGAGCATGAGATGAAGAAACCCAGAATTAAGATGCTTTGGTGCCGAAACCTTGCTCTTTCTTGAAGAGAATCTCCTGGGTCCCAAGTGAGACCAAAAGCAGTCAAATAACATGCAAATACAACTTGCAAGATTGCCATAACAATTCAATATTGGCCTTTGGAATTACTATGTCTCTTGTCTGATTTCTCTTCTAATATTCCTGAAGTTTACACATGTGTGACCAGATTACACAAATGGAGCAGCACAAATCCAGAACCCTGAGTACCGGCGGTAACTTTACTGAGTAGGCAAAAAATGGAATAGAAGCAATTGGCAATATTCGTATTCTAGCACATAAGCAGGAATTCATAAACGCTTGCAGGAGTGTAACATATCTACCTCCTTAAACAGCCGTATCCTGTTTCTTTTGTTTCCTTCTCTGCTTTTGCAGTGACTGTTGCTACAACACCATCCATCACTGCTCCTTTGATCTGTCAGGCCCTCCAGCCCCATACCTGCCCCCTCAGGTCTGAGCTGTCTGGATTTCCCCCGTGTTTGTTGTTTTAGGGTGTAGGTGCCCATCCTTTTCAGCTGGAGCTGTGTGGGTGATGCAGTTATCCCCTCCGGTTCCTCAGCACCCTTCCCGTACCTGCTCAGCTGGTTGCATGAATAGGTTTCAGTCAAAGAAGATTAGTTTTATCAGGTTTCATCGTGGGGCATTCTCACCGTGGACTGGAATGGCGGTTAAGATGGGCATGAGAGAAAGTGATGGCTACAGCCAGAGGACAACACACATCAACATCCTCTGTTCAGAGAAGTTCAAGCACTTCTTTGTCCATCTCTTTTCTCTGGTATCATTAGGTTCTTAACACATAATTATGTAGCTATTAAGCTGCAGGCTTCTGCCACTGAAAATACTCCTCTGATCTCTTCAGAGCATTGAGCTAGGTTACCTTCTGCAGCATATTCCTTGAAACTACTTCTGCACAAATGGTAATTTCATTTTCTTTTCCCCTCATTCCAAGCATGCAGTTACTCGGATGTGGAAAAGCTGAGCCTGAACAAAAGTTTAAAGTATTTAGAAGGATTTGTCATTACTCAGAGAAATAGCCCTGACATGTACTGGAGTGCAAGGAAGTGGAGAGACAGAAATGTGCTACTCAGAAACTGTGTTGGCCAGGCTGAAGTTCTGCCTATGGCAGCATCTGGGCAGCTCATTTAGGTGGAAAGAGCTGTGTTGCATGATTTGGAGTAGAATTTGTCCTCAGAGTTTAAATAAGATACATTATATTTAAGAGCCTGCAAGGCTGTAGGTGGTACTGCACAAAAACGTGTCTAACAGCACTGAAAACTTGGATTCAACATTCAGTCATGTCCATAGAAAAGTTCCCACTTGTGATGGTGGGAACGTCATTTCAATGAGCAGCTTGGCCATTATCCCCAGTGTTCAGTGGGCATTAGGATAATCACTGGTTCCACCTAATAAAGAGTCGGATCTCACTATTTCTTTATTAACACACGCAACCCTTGTGTTCTTCAGCCTTTTTCTGGCTCTCTTAGGAAGGGGTATGACCTGCCTGTGGCTAGACGGCCAGGAAGATGTGCAGGAAGGATGAACTGTTCAGCCTCTCTAATTCCTCTGTGCCTCTTTGAAGAAGTAATATGGCTTTTTGGTTGGCTTTAAACCATAGCAGTGCTCTAAAGCTCATTATTTCTTCCCAGCAGCGCCACCATTGACCTGCCTCTGCCACACAGCCACCCAGCACCATGGCCTTGCCTCTGCTTGCCCATCTTCAGGAAAAGCTTATCAGGCCCAAGGGACACCACTCACTGCTTCTTTCAATACCTTAACTGCAGCACTACTTTTAAAGCAATCAGTGCTGCTGCAGAGGGAGGGAGAATACAAATACTTGGCACAGGTGGATATTTACGTTTCTGTTTTCATGGATGCGGAGTCGATTGTGCTTGGTCAGAATGTCTCCAGAGCAGCATAAATGATTTAAACATGTGTTTGAGGAAGCTTTTTGGTTTATGGATCCCCAGGTACTTTTCCAAGCTGTGCTTTTGTAGAATTTTTTAAATAGAATCATAGAATCCCAGACTGGTTTGGGTTGAAGGGACCTTAAAGCTCATCCGGTTCCAACCCCCTGCCATGGGCAGGGACACCCTCCACTAGAGCAGGTTTCTCCAAGCCCTGTCCAGCCTAGCCTTGTATAGCTGCACTATTTATTATTATCAATAGGTGTGCTAAATATACCTATAACTGTCCTTGGAAGTGTGGGAGAGTTCACAAACGGTGTAGACAAGGCCCTCGGGGACATGGGTTAGTGGTGGCTTTGGCAGTGCTGAGGGAACAAGTTGGACTTGATGATCTTAAAGCCTTTTCCAATGTGATTGATTCTATGGTTCTGCGATCACAGAGCACAAGAGGTTGGACCGGACCTCCGGAGGTCGTTGGACCTGAGCTCTGGCTCGTAGCAAGGCCAGCTTCGTCATTAGACCTCATTCTCAAGTCAGATGGGATCTGACAAGCTGAAGGAGGAGAGATGTCCAGTGCTCTTGAAGTGCCACAGAAACCTCCATCATCTTGATGGTCCATAAGTGGAAGCTGGGAGTGGGCTGCATGTTCACCAGCAGAGAGGTTTCTCTGCATCTCACTGCCACTGAACATCAACTGCTGGTGACTCATTTGGAAATGACCTGTTGGCAGGTTGTCCCCAGCCAGCACACAGCCTCCATCCCACCCTCCTGCAGACCCTGCGCTGCACACACCATTTCCATGCTGTCAGACAGGGATGAAATCCAGCTGACAACAACAGATATCAGGGAAAGAAAAAAACCAACAACTGAGAGTTTCTGCTCCCAGAAGAGATTTGACAAAGGAAAGAGTGGAAGTCCCTGCGCTGAACTTGGCAAAAAACATTTGGATAGTGCCGTCAGGAAAATATTCTTCACTGAATGGAGCAGCTTAGAAGGTCTTTTCTCTATTTCTGTGACTATGAAGATGGAATTAATGAATAAGAGGCCGTTCCGGCCCATGTCCAACTGGATCGTTACAACATGCTTAGGGAAGCATAATTTTTCTCTCCTTTTGGACAATCAAGCGTGGTATTTTTAGTCCTGGAGAGAGCTTTCTCCTCCGTAATGATGTAAGGTTCCTGTTAGCTCATCAGATTGGGTCACTCGCTGCGAAAAGCTCAAAAGAGACCCAACTGCACACCCCATTAGGTCTGACCATCGGCTTGAAGCGGGATGGTGGGGGAAGACTTTCCGCTGTGGAATCGCACCCAAGCGGGGGAGCAGGCAGGACACAGCCCAAACCAACCACAAAGCCTGACTCTGGTTTGAGCTGAACTCTTGTTAATTCCTGCCCATTTATGGAGTTATTTGACGTTAGTCAGAATATGACGCTACTTTATGGCTGCTTTATGTGAGACGAAATATGTGATGAGCTAAACAAATACCAAAATCCACAAATTATACCCAGGTGGCAAATTTATTGTTGTGTTTTCCAAAGCCTTTTTTACACAATCCTCCTCCGGGATGGCTAATCAGGGACGCTGGATCACTGCCTGGTGTCAGTCTGCAAAGCTGTGTCCAAGTGCGCTCATCCCTGCTGCTTTATGCCAGCTAACAGTTCGCCTCATCTATTTTGTATTCTTATACTGAGAAAACCCTGAACTCTCATGTTGGTAGATTGAAAAAGCTTTTGTTGCAGTGCTGATCTGTTCAGAAATAGAGGGTTTAAATCTGGAGGGGTTGATAGAAGGCATAAAGAAACATCTTCATTCTGTAGGGGTGTTGGTTTCTGGTCCCGGTCGGAGCTGCCTGGGGACACATCCAGCCCTTGGCGTCTCCCGCATCCCAGCATCTCCCTGCTTTGGATACGGTTTCTCTGTAGCTGGAATTCTCCGCTTCTCCCCACTCGCACCCCCAGGGTTGTGTAACTGCTCTGAAGTGTTCTCTGGAAGGTTTTTTCCTGTCTCCTGTTTTTTTCCTCTCGGAGGCTATCAAATCACATTCGCCTGAAACTTTCTGTGCAATAAACTAAAGTAATTTCCTTTGAACATTCATTTGAGGCTTGTTAGTTTATAAAGAAATCTGGTTCCCTTCCATCGCCCTTCCCAGGCACTTCCTCTGCATTCCTGGCCTGCATGTCAGGAGGAAATGCAGGTGCCTCAACCTTGGGCTGCTGGCACCTGCTGCTGTGGAGAACAAAAGTGTGAGGCTGCGTGACTTGAACAGTCACCCTGATGATTTCCTACCTCCTCCCAGCATGGAAAGCTTGCAGTTCCTGCTTATAGATGCCAAGCACTTTAAATAAGCCCGAGGTTTTCCTATAGAACTATAACATATCTAGGGTGCATTCCTCATGTGGACGTGGATGGACACCAACAGACACATATTCCAGGCAATATGTCATGTACAGACACCCCAAACCAGTTTTGGGGTGTAGAAAAGACCTTTCTGGCCCATTGGAAGTGCCTGAGAGGGAAGTCTCTGAGTGAGGCTGGAGCCTAAATGGGATTTACTTTTGCTGAATGCACCAAGGGGCCCCTAAACATTTTGTGTATTGGCTCCCATCCAACCCACGTGAGCATTCCCGTCAGTGTGGCTTTTCAGAGCAGGCCAGAAGAAGGAATGGATTGCTTGTGATATTTGCCAGGCATTTGCTTTATAGGCACTGAAGACAAAATGTATTTGGTTTCTAATGAAACAGGGATGTTTCTAAGCATAATGAAGTTCTTGCCTTTGTTTTGCTTTTCCTAGCCCAGCATTATGTGACATATAAAACCACCCCATTTGTTTTCCATTGCCTGTAAGTAAATCCCCCCCCCCCAATAAGACCACCACTGAGCAGATACGATGGAGGAGGCCAGCCCTGTGCCCACAGTCCCATCTCACAGGCTCAGTCTGATCCTTGGCCCCTCTTGCTTCTCTGCCAAGCATAAACCATAACGACACTTGGTGTGCTCATGCAGTGCCCACCTCTGCAAACACAGCGCACACTGCCTTGGGGCGAGTCCAAAGGAGGCCATGGAGATGCTGCAAGGGCAGAGATGAGCTCTTAGGCAGAAGCTCTTCCCTGTGAGGGTGCTGAGGCGCTGGCACAGGGTGCCCAGAGAAGCTGTGGCTGCCCCATCCCTGGCAGTGTTCAAGGCCAGGTTGGACACAGGGGCTTGGAGCGAGCTGCTCCAGTGGAAGGTGTCCCTGCCTGTGGCAGGGGGCTGGAACTGAATGAGCTTTAAGGTCCCTTCAACCAAACCACTCCAGCATTCCTGTCACGGCATATCCCATGCAAGCACTAAGACCCATCCCTGTCACCAACATGCCGCTGTTAAGCCACAGCACATATTTAGTCCCAATTCCCACGGCTTTTCAGTTAGATACACCCCATACTCCATCCAGTACAGCTGGACGTGTAAATGCATGTAACATCTTTGAGTCACTGCAAATTCGTTTGCTTTTTTGACAATAGGGCTTCGTCTCCTCCAGAAGCAAAACACACCTATCTCATAAATCATGATCATCCTGAATAATCATAGAATGGTTTGGGTTGGAAGGGACCTAAGAGATGGATCCTAAGAGATCCAATAGTTCCAACCCCCTGCCATGGGCAGGGACACCATGATAAATCATATGATGGATGTGAGTAGGACACTGTGGGTTTGGCCTTTTAGTGCAAGGAGAAGTGTTTGTGGCAATAGCTCCTCTTTCTGTAGCTTTGTCCATCAGGGGGCTGATGGTGGAGCTGCAGGGAAGGTTTTGGCCTCAGAGGGCAGCCCTGTGGCTCCTGCCAGCACGAAGCTGGCACCAGGTGGGAGCTGGCATGTCCACCCTCTGGCATTGCCAGGAGTAACGGATGGAGGATGGAAATCTTGCTGTGAGATGGACAGGAGGAAGAGCCCGTTTCCGGGTTGCAAAGCTGAAACGTGCAGAAATGAAGCAACCTTACAGAGGCCTTTGGGAAGAGCAGCACAATCCGTGTCTGTCAGATTGCAATCCCATGAGTCCAGGGAGCTGGCGCTGCTCCTGGGGGAGCAGTGGGCAGCAGGAGCCAGCCCGGGGTGCCAATCCTGGAAGGACCCATGGCTCCTCTCCCCTGGCACTCGCTGCTCTCCATGCCGGGTACATCAAAAGCATGTGGAGAGCCCAGCACACCACGATGTCTGCTTGCCAGAGCATTGGGGCTGAGCTGGGTCTTCATTTCCTTCAGTGTCTGGAAGTCACGTTAGGAGCACCTGCTTCTCTTCATGATAACTAACACACAGCCCTGTGTTTCTTCTGTATTTAATGAAGGAATTACTCCCTAACGGACTCAGTACAGAATTCCTGTGTTGTAAAAGATGTGCCAACATTTACTTCACAAGTTTTTGGTTCCCACCTAAATGAGTGGAAAGATCTCCTAACTGCCTGGGTTGGGGCCCTAAATGGAGTTCACTTCAGGACAACCCTGAGGAAACCTGCTCTTTTCGAAGTGTGGAAGAAATCATGTATTCCACTTGCTGTGATTGCCAAGGGAAAAATAAAAGGTGCCTCACTACCCTCAAAGGGGAGAACTTCCTAAGAGCTCATCTCATCTCCCTTCTCAGGTTAAAGCCATTCCCCTTGTCCTGTCCCTGCAGGCCCAATAAACTTGGATTATGAACTCATTTAGAAACCCACAAAGACACTGTGTTTCATTGAAGTTTTAAAATAAATTGCAGTTTATCCTATTTTTAAATAGGCTCTGAATTCCATGAGAATTTGCTCTTTATTTATTCCTCAAGCCCCACCTGCACCTTTTTGTCCTTTTTCTATATGCTTGTAGCCAAAACAGCCATTCCAGTCCTCGGAGTGCAGCGTTCTGTGAGTCAGTGTCTGCTGGTGCAGCAGAAGCCAAGCTGGGGTTACCACTGGGGCTGTTTATATGGAACCAAGCTAATTAATTGCTGAAGATAGGCTTTGGGTTTACATCACTTCATTGTTATTGGGCTGCGCTCATCCTGGCTAAACGCGGCTTCTCAGCTGCTTCCCTCTCCTTCCATTCCAGCTGCTCCCATCACCGGGCCCCGGCGTGAAACACACGGAGGCGTTTGAGCCAGAGCCCCCAAATTCCTGTCACCACCTTCACGGTGGTTGCAGCTGCTTGGGAGAACAAGTCCAAGAGGCTGGAGCCCGTGGTGATGGCCGCAGCTGCCCGAACCCTGAGGAGCTGCATCCCTGCTGCCCTTCCCTGCGGCTGGAAAGTGCTATTCCAATTAGTCACTCCCACGACTACTGTAAGCGGCTCGCTCAGGCTCTGTGTTTGCTTTACAGTCTGGAGAGCGCCTCCGCTAAGGAAGCTTTGCCAGTTTGTCTCCTGGCCCCACGCGTTGATTGACTTAGTGCTAATTACTTATTGGAGGAAATCAGTGGTGGTTCTAAAGTGTGGATTATTACTGGCAAAGGCAGCGCAGGATCCGGATTCTTTGAATGTATTAGCAGTGGTGCAGAGGACAGGCACCAAGCACCACAATCAATGAGGATGTCAGTTTGCATGGAGAACATGGGAGCTCCAACGGAGATGGGAAGGCAGCGGTACCCTCCCGCTCCAGGGTCAGCATCCATTATCACACCTGTGTTTGACTTCCACCTCTGCTGCAAACATCCCCTTCCACACACAGCTCCGCACAGCTGGGCTGTTCTGTGTTGTACTGAGGTCAAGGCTGTGGGGCAGGATCTGGGGCAGCCCACAGCCCTTTGCCTTGCCTCCTCCTCCCTATCCCTGTGGAACACAGGGCTTCCTCCTCAATCTCATCCTCATCTTCATCCTCCTCCTCATCCTCATCCTCAGCTCTGCATGCTGGTAATTCCCAGCAGCTCTCCTTGGGGCTGCTCCATGCCTTGTTTTCCCAAACTAGGATCATAGAATCCCAGCCTGTTTTGGGTTGGGAGGGACCTTAAAGCTCACCCAGTTCCAACCCCTGCCACGGGCAGGGACACCTTCCACTGGAGCAGCTTGCTTCAGGCCCCTGTGTCCAACCTGGCCTTGAATACTGCCAGGGATGAGGCAGCCACAGCTCCTCTGGGCACCCTGTGCCAGTGCCTTACCAACCGGACTTCCAGCTTCTTTTTAATAGTCAGGAGCATTTAGAGGCAAAAATGCACTGATTAAACTTCCAGACTCCATTCCAGGCAAAATTAGGAGCATTGGAGCCCTGTTTCTGGCCTCCGAGGTGGCCAGCAAATGTGAGCAGGGGCTGCAAACCCTCCTGGTAATTCAGCATAATAATGGTGTTAGTAACTTGCTTGTGAATGAAAATTACCTCCCTGCCAGAGCATTGCCATGAAAACCTGAAGACCAACGAAACAGACTGGCCCGGAACGCAATGCACTCATTGTATCAAAACAACCATAACATCTTGTGTGTATTTATTGCCAAGTACGTTGGCTTTTGGGTCATTTGACAAAATACGGCCTCAGCTGCTCTCTGCTGTTTGGCACCGTGTCAGGAGACCATGGCAAACAGGGAATCCTATCCCACGGGCTCGTAGAAAGGAGGTGAAAAAAAGGAAAAGAAAGTCAATGGGGGTATTTTTTACAGCAATGGCTTAAGTATGTAAGCAAGTAATGTGATGGATTTTGTGTGATTTTTATTTCCTGGTTACAAAGAGGGAATTCTGGAGGGAGGGTGTTCATAAAGCCTCTGCTATTCATCCCCTTGACCTCTGCATTACCCAGCTGCAGCCAGGATGACAGATGTACATCCATGCACTCGGAGCAGTGAGGTTAAAAGGAAAAGTGACTCATCCAGTGTGAAACCCCCAGGAACAAATGAATCCCTTTGGATGAAGAGAGGTGTTAGGCCCACAGCTTCGCTTTGGACACTGAGGGGCAAATAAATCACCAGCTGTATGAGCCCTGGGATGCACAGCACCGTGCTGGAGCGTAAGCAAGAGGGTTCTATGTGAGGAGAAGCCCCACAGTGTGGCTGTGTATCGTGTGGTCTCCTTCCTAAGAGCTCATCTCAGTCTCCCCTCTGGCAGGTTAAAGCCATTCCCCTTGGTCTGTCCCTACAGGCCCTTGTCCAAAGCCCTTCTCCAGGTTTCCTGTAGCCCCTTTAGGCCCTGGAGCTGCTCTGAGGTCTCCCCTTAGGGAGCCTTCTCTTCTCCAGGCTGAATGTTTCCCTGCCCATGTGCTTGGATCCCCTTGGGGGCCACACGGCTTCCATTCACAGGCAGAGGAGAAATTGCATGATTGTATGGAAAATCCCTTAATGTTGAGTTTTGTTGCCCTGGGAACGGGAGCTCCAACCAGAATACAGCACATCTGAAGGCGGAAGGCTGCCTGTTGAGGAGGATGCCCAGAGCTCTGCCTTTAAACAATGACATAGGAAAAAAACAGGGCACGAAAGGCCAAGAGCTGCTCTGTGGGTTAATGTTCCATTTTGTTTGACCTTTAACTATAAATTGTCCCTTTTATGACTGTCTCATCATCTAATCCTATACTGTACATGATTTTCCATGCACTTGTATTAATAAAGGGGACTATTTCCCTCTTTATATGTCTTCCTGTGAGTAAAACACTTCATCAGGAAATGAAAGATTCTATTCAACTTCGACCCACACAAATATCTTATGTTAACATAGAAACGCATGAGACCTTCTGCAGTCTGTACCCAGATGTTGGATGCAACGGCTTTTCATCTTTCACTCTCATCACTAGGTTGCTTTTATTTAGGAATGAGTAGGACTGAAAGAGGAGCTGAACACTTCTGTGGTCAGTGAGCACATCTGCAGCTATAAAAGCGCCAGGCCATAGAGGAGCAGGAAGGTCAAACTGCCCCACATGTGTCCTGCGGACAGCAGAACTCAGCCAAGCTCCCAAGTGCTGACAG
This sequence comes from Myiopsitta monachus, assembly GCA_017639245.1. NCBI lineage: Eukaryota > Metazoa > Chordata > Aves > Psittaciformes > Psittacidae > Myiopsitta > Myiopsitta monachus. Next base: position 23,626,376 of record CM029917.1, read on the forward strand.
AGGTGCTTTAAATAGCCAGGGCTGGTTCCTACCAATGCTGGCAGGACAGAGCTCAGCATCACATCCAGCTCCAGCCCCAACTTCCTCTGTCCACAAAGTCCTTTTAGAATCATGGAATCCCAGCCTGGTTTGGGTTGAAGGGGCCTTAAAACTAATCCGGTCCCAACCCCTGCCACGGGCAGGGACACCTTCCACTGGAGCAGGGTGCTCCAAGGCCCTGTGTCCAACCTGGCCTTGAACACTGCCAGGGATGGGGCAGCCACAGCTTCTCTGGGCACCCTATGCCAGCGCCTCAGCACCCTCATAGTGAAGAACTGCCTCAGAGCTCATCTCAGTCCCCCTTCTGGCAAGTTAAAGCCATTCCCTCTCATCCTTGGTGCCCCAGCTGCATCAAGGCACAAAAGACACCCAGTGACAAGTGGGTTCCCAGTCAGCCCCATGGTGAACACTCAAAAATTAACTGTTTCTGTGAAGCTGGTGGGAATTCGGTGTTCTGCTGGCGCACAGCATCCACATCTGTGATGCATCACCGAAATGCACAGCCAAGCATCGCAGCAATAGAGGAGGGGAATAAAGAGCCCCAGCGAGCACCGAGCAGCGGCTTTCCCAACGCAGGGTAGGGCGATCACACCACGACTCCCTTGGCGTGGAGCCGGAGGCCCGTGGAGCGGTGCTGAGTCAGCCCCACGGCCTGGTTTGTGCAGCAGGAGCTCGGTTACCAAGGGCTGCCGGGTCCTCCCGTTGGGGCTGGCTTTTCCTAGGTGCCATCGCAGCTACCGGGCACTTCCCATGGGAAGTGGGAAGTTCCATGCTTTTAAAACACCTTGGAGGGAGTGCGTATTAAACATCCTGCACGGCCATGAGAAACCTCTCCAGCTGACAGCAGCATCTCCTGAGCACCGGCTAAATTCCTGCTGTACTTTAATGTGCACATTGCCCTTTGCACTACGCGCCTGCGTCAGCTTCTGGGAGTCGTGTTAAATTTCTTTCTTACTTTCCCTTTCAAGGATTTCAGCCCCACCTCCGCTGCCCTATTCCAAAGGGTCAAAGTTACATGTGGAGTGTGTGTGTGTCACACACTGCTTGTGCGGAGCAAGTGGCCGAGGGGAGGGAAGGTCTGATGCACCGCGATGGGTACTTCTGCCTCAGCCATGCTCTAGGATGCACACATAGGATTTATTGCAGGTGACTCCATCCCTACTCCCTCTGCATGATCCCTCTCTGCTTCCTTCACGCCCTCCTCCCGCAGCCACCCCAAAACTGAGGCCAGGGGAGCATGGGGCACTGCCACAGCGGCTCAAAGTCTTTTGCTGGTGATGGCTCCATTGGGACGCCAGTGTGCGCAGCTCACGCTGCACGGATGTACGGAGCTGGGACCACCGGTTGCATGGAGAGGAGCCGGTCCTCATCTCACGGCCGGAAGAAGGGCAGGGATGCAGAGCAGTGTTCAGACAGCAATTGGTTGAACAAGCTCCAGCTTCCCTCCCTTGCCGCCTGGGCTGCAGCGTGCTCGGGCCGGCTGGAGCAGCGCCGAGAGCCGGGGCCGGCCCCGCGGTCCGAGCTCGTCCTGCCCCCTCCCGGCCGCGCAGGGAATCGCAGCCCGGGCACCGGCGGAGCGTCCTGAGCCGGGCCGGGTCTCGCCGCGGTCCTCCCCGCTCCGGGGAAGCCGCTCGGGTGCTCAGTGCTTCGTCGGCCGTCCAGGCCGAAGCTCATCTGACCGGTATCGGAGCAGTCAGAGGGCACGGAGGTGCAGGGCAGCGCAGGCACCTGGGACCCGGCAACCGGAGGGGTTCTCTGGGGGTGTGCAGCAGCATGGATGTGGTTTTTGGTACCCCTGGCTGTGGGGAGAGTGATTGGGTCCTTTGCAGAATGTAGAGCTCAGCCGCTCGTGGTGCTGGGATGGAGATCAGGGACAGTTTTCATAGAGTCATAGAACTGCAGAATCAGCCAGGTTGGAAAAGATCTTTAAGATCATCAACGGCAGCACTGCCAAGGCCACCACTAACTCATGGCACTGATGGCCTTGTCTACGCGGTGTGTGAACAGGGACGGTGACTGCAGCCCTGCCCTGGGCAGCAGTTCCAATGTCTGAGCACTCCTTGGGGAAGGAATTGCTCCTCAGCTCCATCTAAACCTCCCCTGGTGCAGCTTGAGGCCGTTCCCTCTTGTCCTTCACTTGTTACTTGTTTCACTGGCAGCAGGGGCTGGCACAATGCTGAGCTCCTGATAGAAACCATGGCATTGATGGGGGAGGGCTCCTGGGAGATAGGCAGATAACACTGCCACAATGTAAGGGCACTTTGCCAGGCCGCATGGCTCCAAGGGAGTTTTCCTATAGCTCAGGGGTGGCCTTTAACTTCCGGTAGCAAAAAGGTCCCTTTAAGGAATGTGGAAAGGGCAGGTCCAGTGCAAGGCCCTGTCAGCACTCCCTGCATGGCGATGGCTGTGCTCATTGGGGAGCCTTTCACTGCCGGCTGCCCGTGCCCATGCTGGGGTGTAAACCCAGCTGCTTCCTTATAGAAAACCTAACACAAACACCGGCTTCACCCACAGGGCTTCATTTCAAATTTGTCTTCTCAAAGTCATTACGGGGACAGCATTTTAGGCCACACTGCCAGGGTCTGATCCACCGCTGGTTAAAAGTAGCTTCATCTCTTGGGGCTTGAAACTTTGTTGGGTAAAGAAGTTATTGGGGGTCACAGTTTGTGTGAGCTGAAGATCTGTCTATAGGACAAAATTATTCCCGTTGCGATAAGTTTCTACTAACAAGCATTCAATATAAACCAGGTCCAGCAGATGGGGAAGGTGCAGATTTACCTCATGGTATTTGAATGTGTTTCTTGAATTAGATATGGGAAAACACGATTTTGTTTTCCTTTGAATTTCCATCCAGCTCCCGAGAAAGTAAAAGAGCCAAGAGACAGCCTTTGCTCTGAAATAACCCCAGCAAGTGTGCGGTGTGAATTTACCCATGGAACTGAGCACGGGTATGTCGAAGGTGTGCTTTCCCCTTTCAGCAACTGAAATGAAGGGATTCTCTGCCTTATTTAATACCTCTACGTGAATGTCCACGCTCAGGCATTCACTGTTTACTTATGTTGAGTATACAGTGTGCAGACTGTACTGCTTCGTCTGCCTGGGAAGGAATAAAGATCTACTGTTGGAGTCAGCCAAATATGTTTGCAATGGAGCGATGTGCCAGAAAGGAGTTCTGGAACTCCACAAGTTCACGATTCCACTGCTGCGTTTTGCTGCTCAGGGGAAGGATGAGGACCCACGCTGCCAGGGCCGCCCCGCTTCAGCACTGAAACGGGGATTCAGAAAAGAGCCTTTGCAGGAGCAGCTCCTGATCGGACAGGAGAGGGGAGATCTCCGGGTAGAAGGTTGTTTCTGGCACGTTCTGGCCTGGGAGGCTGCGCATGAGCCATAGGTGATCACAAAGATCAGAGGGCTGGAGCAGCTCTGCTCTGGGAACAGGCTAAGAGAGCTGGGCTGGGGCAGCCTGGAGAAGAGAAGGCTCCTGAAGGGGAGACCTTAGAGCAGCTCCAGGGCCTAAAGGGACTGCAGGAAACCTGGAGAGGGGTTTTGGTCAAGGGCCTGCAGGGACAGGACAAGGAAATGGCTTTAACCTGCCAGAGGGGAGACTGAGATGAGCTCTTAGGCAGAAGCTCTTCCCTGTGAGGGTGCTGAGGCGCTGGCACAGGGTGCCCAGAGAAGCTGTGGCTGCCCCATCCCTGGCAGTGCTCAAGGCCAGGTTGGACCCAGGGGCTTGGAGCAAGCTGCTCCAGTGGAAGGTGTCCCTGCCCGTGGCAGGGGTTGGAGCTGGAGGAGCTTTAAGGTCCCTCCAACCCAAATCATTCCAAGATTCTGTGATTCCATGAAATGGAACATGGATGAAAGGATATCATGTGTGAGAATGATGAGAAGCTGAAGGACTGAGTGCTCTGCAGATGGAGGAAAGATGTGTTCCCTTTGCATGCTCGCTGCTGGCAGGCCTGAAGTTGTATGTGAACACTGATCTGCCAGCGTGGAACTTAGGCCTGTGATTAATCAGATTCAGGGAAGATGCTGGCATCCTCCCTAAGAGTTTACTTCTGAGATTGGAGATTTCAGAACCTCAGCACAAAGCATGTTCCATCAGCTGGGTTTCCCTTCTAAAGAGTCTGTAAAACATGTTGTGTGCAAAGAAGGGATGTGACAAGCAAGCACAGGCTGATTCTGAATAAGGATCTGGAGCTGAGAGCACTGGAGCTAGTGAGCAATGAAAGCGCAGAGCTTGTTAGCAGCCTTTGCCTCGGCTGCTCTCTTTAGTCCAAAATAGAGAGATGTGGTGACCTTTCTCCATTTGTGGAATCTCTTTTGGGTAAATATATCTCAGTTCCATGTGGAAAACCCACACACATGGAAGGAGCCATGCCCGGAAGATGATAGCCACCTAAAGCACAGTGACTGCAAATTATCCTCTCTCTGGAGAGAAACGTTTCATACTGATCTGACTTCAGCCCAGTTCAATATGTGACTTTTTAAGGTCTGGCTTTCCATCCACTAATTAGTGCCTCAATAAAACACAGGTTGAGATTTTTGTTTGGTTTTATTTCATGGGGATTTTGATGTCTTTTACCCACATTTCTTAACTACATCTTTCCCTAAACAGAAAAGGAATCCTGTGACCAGCTGGCCTTTCCTATTTCTGGATTTGATTTATGCTGGAGTCTGTGAAGGAATGACTCACAGAGCCTGCCCTGCATCGGCTGCTCAGTCATGTACAGAATCTGTGTTACAATCCAGGGCATGCAGGGAGGAAGGTCTGCACCACGCAGCGCGGGGTCATCCCAGTCCTTGTCCATGCTCCCCCTTGGACTTCATTCTGCATCAAATGTGCTTCTCCTCCACACAGCTCTATGTTAAATGTGTTCAAGGCCAAATCCTTGCAGGTTGCATCCTGAGCTTCAGCCGGGGTGGTCTGGCTGCCTTACTTCAAAGCCTTTATTTCAATTAACAGTAAAAATTACTGCCATGGGGTGAACGCAGAGGTCAGAGGGGCCTCTTGCAGCCGCCCAGGTACATTCCCCATCGCTTACAACCCAGTGTGCAGTGACTCGGGAGATGGGAATGTGCCTGCCCCAGCTGGGAATGGGGCTGAGCTCTGCATCTATCAGCTTCTCCCCCTTAGTTCAAACAGGGAACAGGGGGTGATTCATCATCCCTGCTGGCCAAGTTTACAAAAGAGCTTACTCATTTGCTGAGGAGGGGGCCAACCTTTGATTAAAAACCATAAAACGTGAATATGATTTATAACATGTTTCAGCTTGGACGTGACAGCGATGGAGGCTGCAGTTGCTCAGGGCTTTCGCAGAGCTGCTGCCTTAGGTGCCCACGGACAGATTTTGGAGGAGAACATCAGAAATTGCCTTTATAAATGACCACTTGCAGAAGCTGCCTCACTCCCTGCAAGCCCCTCCAGTGCTTAGCAAGGGTTAGGATTTGCATCCCTACATCCCCTGGACAATTTGATAGATCTCATTGAAACCTGGGCAGCGTTCATGAGCAGAGGAGAACATATCCCTGCAGTCAGACCCCCCTAATCCTGTGGGTGCTCTTGGGCAGTCTAAAAGAAGCCGGTCAGGCAATTAGTGGTTATTCCTCTATTTGCAGAAGTTTAAAGGCCTTGTGAACGTGCAGCTGGGCACGGCTCCGAGCGCTGCCAGAGCAGCCTCAGCTGTACCATAATTATGTTAAACACGAAAACGAGCCGTCGGATTCCTCCCTGGGCTCATGTTCCTGATGCTCCCAACAAATCCAGCCTTGGTTTCCCAAAGCTGGCACAGAGACAGCTGGAGCTGCCTCGCCGTGTGACAGACCTTTTCCATCGGATCGCTGTGTGTTTATCTCACTGTAACTCCCGTCTAGATGATCTGAAGCAGAATTTAACACCTAAATCCCGTCCTTTCCCTTCTCCTGGCTGCACTTTGGTGTCCTCCAGGGGCGTAATCTCGAATAACTCGGATTGCTGCCTCCAGCCTCTCCAGTCTGCTCGGCTGCACACCAGCATCAGAGCAGCTCAGGACCTCGCAGGATGGAGCTCCCAACCCACTGTTAAGCACAAAAAGGGCCTTTTCCCCATTCCTGGCACAGGTCTGATTGCTTGGGAAACATTCAGAGCAGGAGTTTGTTTGCAGCCAAGGTCTCTGGGCTTTGTCAGAGGACACTGACAACGGAGTTTGGATCTCCTTTTGCCCTGCATCCTCAGCTTGCAAGATCCATCTGCACAACCACTAAAGGAAGACTGATAATTAGGTGATACTTCATCAAGCACCACTACCATAGCATAGAGTGATCTTTTGGCTGCGGTAGATGTAAAGACACTGGTCAGGCTTTGGCTGAATCGTCAAACAGCACAATGGATGCTGGCACGCCTTGGGTTTTGGCTTCCATTCTCGCTCTTCTAGGATCTGCTGTGATTATTTTTTCATTCATAAAAAACCCAAAGGAAGAGCAACAGACACACAGCTAAATTTAGAGCTGATTCGTGTACGAGGTCTTTTTACACATGTACTTTTTAGCTACAGTTTGAGGGAGAAACCTGAGCTACAGTGAGGTCAGAAAGAGTTCTGTTATCCAGACATGTCCCTGCCTCCTCCGTTCTGACTCAGTGCTTTGTTTTATGGGGAACGCAATACTGTGCCATGTAAGTCCTCTTAAGATAGTTTTAATATTTCCTCTGCTAAGGTCTCAGACAAAAGCCTTGTAACATGAGAGACAAGGGGGCATCCAAAAATACTTCTGTGTGCATTTGGCAGCCAAGCTCTCTGCAGAGGGATTTTGACTCCACTTTTAAGGAAGGTGAGGGCTTGAAGCACTCACAGGATGCTCGATTCTCTTGGTTTTAAACCAGCTCTCCATGTCATAGCTCCCCAGGTGCACGCTGGGGTTGTCCCTTCAGCGCACTACATAGTGTTTAGGAATGTTAAATAGCCAAGGCTCTCTGTGCTAATACACAACTTATGGGCTATACATACAGTCCAAAGGACGGTACAGCTGGTTATTCCCATGACGAAAGACAGATTTGCGTGTTCCCTCTTGCCATGCAAACCACTACACCTCCATAAACACATTTTTAGTCATTTCCACTAAAACTGAGAAATTTCTGCTCAAGAGCAGAAAGTCTTCAATAAAAATAGGTTAAAGAAGAACCATCAGAACTAAGAAATCTGTCTCTGAATGACATCACTGTCTCTGAAGACTGATGTTTTTGCAGTCTCTATAATGCACTAACATCTTTAGTGCTTTTTTCATTGACAGTAATGCAATCTTTGCTAAATACATGATGGAAATCAGCTTCACCCAAATAAATGTTAATGTACAAAGTGTATGCATGTGCAACATATGGAGCTCTGTTAGGATGTTCTGGTGACAGGACAGCCGGACCACTTCATTATGGTTTATGGTATTAGCAGTTGCTAAAAGCTTCAGTGAAATTGCAGCCGTATGTTAGATATTTATTTCCTATTTTCCACTTTCTTTATGGATTCTGATCGGGTGAGTCATCTCCCAAAACCTCATTTTTCAGTCGCATTTTGCTAGCTCTCTGTTCAGCAAACGGACTGTGATGGTGGAGTGGGTCTGGAAAGCGAGAGGTAGCTTGTTCTCGGCGTCTTGTATGGTCTGATTGGATTTCTGACTGTATTTAATATTAAAAAGATGTCATTTTTGGCTAAGGTAATTGTTGCCATGATTGGTAATGACGATGCTTGCTCTGAATTGCTGTGAATCATAGAACAGTTAGGGTTGGAAAGGACTTTATGGTCACGGGTTTGTGTAGGGGAAGGTAAGTAAATGAAATGGATGCTCTGGTGAGCTGGGGAAATTATCTTCTCCAGCTTTGTTTCAGCTCTGTCGCTGCCCCCATTGAGGAGTCTGTGCTTGCCCGACTGTGCCACGAGGCCATGAACTGCAGCAGGGGCTCGTGCTGCTCCTGGGCAGAGCCCAGCCTGCCTGAGCCAAAACCATCATTCATTCCTTCCTTATCTCACACCCTGTTCCCAGGTGCCAGTACAGAGATTATAGAATTATGGGATCACGGAATGGTTTGTGTTCGAAGGGACCTTAAACCCTGCCACAGGCAGGAACACCTTCCACTGGAGCAGGGTGCTCCAAGCCCCTGTGTCCAACCTGGCCTTGAGCACTGCCAGGGATGGGGCAGCCACAGCTTCTCTGGGCACCCTGTGCCAGCGCCTTAGCACCCTCACAGGGAAGAGCTTCTGCCTAAGAGCTCATCTCAGTCTCCCCTCTGGCAGGCTAAAGCCATTGTCTAAATGTACCATCTTGTCTAAAGGTACCATCATTGTTAAAGGGAATCATCATCTCATTTCCCTTTTAAACGTGGTTTCCCTTCTCCCGTGAGACCATCAGCTGCCTGAGGCTTACGAGATGTTGAGCAACAGTCAGCCCAGCTCCGCTGGCTCAGCGGCAGCGCCGGAGCCGCAGGCAGAGCCAGCCCGCGGGGAAGGCTTTCAGGGCCGGGCAGGCAGCTTTCACAAGGCACGGGCTGCACAAGCGGCATTTAACGCCTTTAATCTCCCCGTGGAACCCGGTTCCAGCGGGCAGCACCGTCCCACGCCCCAGGGCCCCGAGGTGATGGGGCGCAGCGCCGCACCATCTGCGCCGCTCCTCGCGGCACTACGGCGGCGGGGCCGGGCTATGGGCGGCGCTCCGGACGTGGCGGCGGCTCAATAGGAGCGGGCCGGGGGCGGGCCCGGCCGGGCGGCGGCGGCGAAGCTGGAAGGGCCGGGGCGGTTCTAGAAAGCGGCGCGGAGCGTGGCGGGGCCGGGTGAGTGGGGCCGGGGCGGGCTGCAGGTGGGACCCCCCCCGTCCCAAGCACGGGGGCCGCGGCGGGCTTGCGGGGGTTCCCCTTGGGAGCCCGGGCGCTGGGGTGGGCGGGGGCTCGGGTGCTTTCGGGGGCAGCCGGGTGGGAGCTGCCTGGGAATAGGGCTCCAGCCTCGAGGTGCCGCGGGTCCGTGCTCCGCCGGCCCCCGAGGAGCGCGTTCCCCGGTGCTGGGTGCCCGCGGGTCCGTCCGGCGGCGCGGTGCTGGGTGAGCAGCCCGGCGTGTGCCCGAGTTGACACCCCGAAACACCACCCGGTTTGGGTGAAGAGGTTGGAAGTGGTGTCATTGAAAGCTGTGGCAGAGCTGATTTCCCCTTTTCCCTGCTCTCTGGGTTTAGATATGACTGATGTTGCCACTTAGAAAGGTTACTGTGAGTCACTGCAATAGCCGGCCGTACGTGCGCTTCCAGCCTGCCTCAGGCTCGCAATTAAGCCTTAAGCTTCATAAAGGTGTTCAAACGCCACTTGTTCCACTCCTGTGTCATTTTGGTTTAACCTGAGGTTTGTTGTCCCCAAAGCACATGCCCTGGTGTTTGTCAAGCGCGCTGATGTGCTGGGCGAGCAGCCAGCGGAGCGCAGGGGCAGTGGCCTGAAGGCATTTCCTCGAGTGTTACCCCAGCTCAGCCGGGCACCGGAGCCTGCTGTGCCGTGGCAATGCAAAGCATGTGCTTGAGCAGGCAGGAATAACTTTATTTCAAGCAGCAAAAGCTGCCCTTATAACCTGGAAGCCAGGAGGAAAGAGGATGTGTAAATCAAGACTGTCTGGAGCTGTTTGACCTTGTGATGCTCAGTATTCCCAGCCAGGAATCACCTTAGTATTAAATACTGAAGGCAGGCTTTCCCAGAAGATGTCTTTGTAATGCTTTTTGCTCCTTAATTTTATAGGTAGTCTGTGAACACGAAGCTGAGCTGAATTGCCACCAACAGCCCTTACCAGGGTAATACTTCAGCTTTCTGGTGCTACGGACCTAGGAAATAATCCTGTAGGTATGTTATAACAACCAATATGTCTGGTCATGTTCTACAGGCAGAACGCTGTTCTGCCGTTATAAGTTAGCATTGCTGTGGCACTAACAGGCAGGAATTTTGCTTCTTGCTTAAGCCATAATTTCTTGAGCTTCATTTTTTCGTGGAGCTAATCATGCTCTGGGAAGCAGTGCAGGAAGCATGAGCCCAGGGTATGAGTCTGTGTTTCAGGGACAGTAACAGCAGAGGGAGCATGATTCCCCAGTTAGTGTAAGAAGTTTTTCAGTCTAGGTTTAAGTCAGGAATCCAATCTGTTTATAATTTCCATGCTGTTCGTATTGGCAAGCTTCCAGAGCAGCAAGCTGTAAACATGGATGTTTTTCCTATGACTAGCTCTGATTTTTGTGTATGGTTTTCTGTAGGTCTGAGGAATGACAACGTGGAGTGTGGTAGGGAGCATGTTCTGGAGTGATCTTGGAGTAGAGTCACCCCCTACCCTTCTGAGATAATGTCTGATTTTAATTAAGTTCTCAATATTAAGGGAAAGAAACAGTTCACTGACATAAAGACCCTTTCTGAACAGGAAGATTTTTATGCCATATGAACACATGGAAGGTTATGTGAAATGTTATGATGTACTAAAATTCTGGGCTTTGCACAATAAAATGCAGTCTCAAATGATGAAAGAAATAAGCTCTAGTGGAAAAAGAGCATGCAGTCTTGCTGTTTTCACTAGCAGCGTGGGGTTTGGCTCCAGGCTGCTTCGTATGGGATGAGCTTACAGATGCTGCAGGGTAAAATGCAGGCAGCTCTGCTGTGCATTAGACTAGCACAGATTTTCTGGCCTGCTGGAGTGTGGAAGGAACATTCTTTGCTATGGTTTAAAAAAACCTGTTGGGAGCTAATCAAGATGCTTACAGCTTCTAAGGTTGTTATTACAGTGAAGGGTAATGCAAGCCATTCTGTACTAGAAGTACATGTGGCTTTGTGTGAATGTCCTATATCCTTGTCAGTGTGTGCAAATGAGCAACTTGTCCTCCTTTTCTTTTGGGTTGCCTTGCAAAATAAAAGGCAATCATGTATTATTTGCTAGGCAATTATAATTGCTTTCAGATGCACATGAAACCCTTTGGCAAGGAAGGTAATGATGTTGGCATCAGCTGCTTTGAGCAGCAAATCCAACTGGAGGAAGGAGCTGGGAAGCAGTTGATGAAGAGAGAAGAGAATTCACTTGCAAGGAGGCAGCTAATGCTGAAAAGGAGCAATGCTTTGTGTGTCCCTGGGTATGACTGAGAGCTGGCTCGCTGTAGCAAGGTAAATCACTGCATGCTGCACTGGCAGTGTCATGAACATGAGGTTCAAGATATGACAGCACCATCTGGGTGGGACACTGGCAGGCACTGAAATCCAAAGCTCTTTGGGTCAGAGGTGTGGTTGAATGTTGGAGCATCTGAGTTCATATAGATGATGAATTTTGGCCCTGAGTTGTTTTGAAGTCTTCATCCAATGGTGAAGGTTTGCTTCCTTAGGATTTAATGATTTAAGTAGTTTCATAGCTGCCATCATGTGCCAGGCATCTCCTGGCCGATGCGGCAGGCAGGACTTGAAGCGCTGCTACAAGCTGGATGTTTTTTATGGCCCCTTTTCTTACAGAGGTATTGAGAGAAGCTCTTCCTTGGCAACATCCTGAAAATCTGTTTATAATTAAGCCCATTTTTTGGCTCTAAAGTGTGTAAAAAAAACCTTGCACTTTGTTGTACTTTTGTTGTATATTTTCTGCTTAAATATAATTAGCCTTATCTACAGCATTCAATACTGATAGCGAGTTGTTGCCTACTTGTGAAACTCTGTGGAGGGGGAAGGGGATGAAGCCAGCTGCGCAGCCAGCTCACTACTTCCTCCTGTGTCTGCAAGCAATAACAGTGGGTGGGAAGTGCTGGCATTTGGAGAAGCCCCAAATGGACCTGCCCCATCCAAGAGTCCAACCTCGAATTGCTGTTGGAGGATGGGTTGTTGTTCTTCAAAGCCTGGCATGTGGAACTCGACTGTAACTGCACCAAGAATCCATCTGTGGCCTGAGGTGACTCTGAAGTAGTCATTTGCTTGTTAGATTTCACCAAGATACTTCAAATTTAGAGATGTGTGGAGGCAGCAGTTCTAGCGGTGATTTTCCAGGTGTCTTTAATAGCAGAACCAAGCACAGGAGACAACTGTAACCCTTATTTGCAGCATCAGCTTGTAAGTGGTTGTACTGTGATAGTTCAGGCTCACTTTGTGGAGTAAATGGGGGGGGATGGTCATGATTTTAGGGCTTCAGCATGGAGCCTCCTGTCTAAAGGAACGCTCTGTGAGGGTCATGTTCTTGTTCTGTGGCATACAAAAGAGACTGCAGCCTATCAGTTCAATCAGAAGTGGGTGTCCCAAAGGGACTGGATGAGTAATGGGTATTTGTTTCCTCTTCTGACCTGAAAAAAGTCCTTGCTTTGGCTCAAGTGGGAGTTGGCTTCAATCCCCTGTGACTGGATATGAAATTCAGAGTGGGTGAGAAACTGATAACCTGGTAGGTGTGCAGGCAGCTCTTCTTTTACGCTTCAGGTCCATGTCTTTGTATCTTCTTAATTCACAATTTTTAGGAAGCTTAATAAAGAATTTGGTCTAAATTGTGGAGAAAGATCCCATCGTGGTTCATTTTGTCTAGGAGAAAGTTTTTCCCTTCTGCCTGTGCTTCCTGAAGCCTGACAGCACTCTTTCCAGTGGGAGCAATGATTCACTGCTTATACTCAAAGAGGTAAAGTGTGTGTACTATATCCATTTGGTTAGCTTTTCAGCTCTGCTGGCTGGGCACATTGAAGGGAAGGAGAGGAGCAAACCACTAATTATCTGTTAGTGCATGCAGAGAAGTTTTCCTCTACCACTGTTGCTGAAACAGCTTCTCGCTGCAGAGAGAGCCTCCTCACAGGTAAAGCCGTGGTGTTAAGTGCTCATCTCTGAGGTATACATGGCCTTAGGATCTGTGTGCTGATGGCACTTGATGTAGCCTGATGAGCCAGGGCAGTGCGCTGCTTGTCCTGGGCTTGCAGCCCCAGCTCAGGACAAGGGGAACTATCTGCTGTCAGTTCCTGCATGCGAGGGTTTTGTAGCCCAAGGCTGGGCTGAACCCAGTGTCTTTGCTCAGTCTGTTGCAGAGGAACGTCACTATGCTCACTTAAATGAAAGGAGATCCTAAATTCATGTGTCCAGCATGATGTCTTCTTCATTGGAAGATGCTGCTGAAACAAAGCCAGGAACGTAGGCAGTATTTGTCCTACACAGACTTCTTACCTGGCATTTCTAGGCAACTGGGTTCTTCCATTCTCTGAATGAAACACACTGGCTTTATAAACATTTCTCTCAGTTATTGAGGTAGGAGGTGCTAATGTCTCTTCTGCCTCTTACCCTCTTTGTTAGCAGATGGTTTAGCTATGGTGGGATGGGCATGCTTGCATGTGTGTGTGTGCATATGTACTTGTGCTGTCCAAGAATGTGGTTACAGCATCATGCTCAGCCTCCTCTAAGTCATTATTTGTGCTGATTTCTCAAGTAACAACTGTGGAAAGAATGTGTGCAAACAGCATGAAATCCCTGCAGCCAGGTGTCCTGCTTGTGCAAGCAAGGGCCCGTTTCTCTGTTTACTGAGGTTTCTGTTTATTGACTCAAGTAAATGTGAGTAGGATGGCAAAGCTGTTAAAGATCTGCTGTAAAGACAAGCTGCGAGCTGTAGTAAGTGTTCTTGGCAGATATCCTCAGCCATGAGAAAACATGGTGGGGAGGTGCAGGGTGGAGGATGTCGAGTTGTGTTGTTTGAACTGGAAAATTCCCTTGTGATTGTTTTGCCAGGCTTTGTATAGCACATCCAGAAAAGCACTTAGTGAAATGATGACAGGCTGTGCAGATGGACAGTTGTGGCTTAATATATCCAAATTAATGCACTTCCCAACTGCTCCTGACTCGCTCTGCTTTCTGCTACATCACTTATTGTGGCTTTAAGTATTGGCAGACCTCTGCATGGTACTGTTCATTCAGCTTTACTCGGTTCTCAGGTTACCCATGTACTGGTTCTGAACTAAGTTAAACAAGCAGTTTGGGAATATGTAGTTTGCAGGGGGGTGAGAAGCAGAAGAGGGAAAGAAGGAGACTTTATTATGATGCTGTGAGACATTTTCCTGCTTACTCATGCTTGCAGACTGTTGTGGTAAAGGTTCCCGATTCTTTATAAAGGCTCCAAAGAAATTCAGAGAGTAATTTAAATACAATCATCTTGCTGTGTGATAATAGGAGAGAACAGGGCTCTTACTAATGTTCTTAGTGATGGTTGTATCACTGGTGGTGTTTGTTAACATTCGATGTGTTTTCCTTTCCCTTCTCCCCTCTGTTAACCCTTTCTCATCAGGTTTAAGTGATTCCATTTTGTCCCAAACAGCTACGTGTTGGTTACTGTAATTGGAGTAAGAGCAGGTTGCAAGTGGTCATTTCCAGCCTCAAGGTTTAGAGAATCAGGAAGCCCCAGCCTGGTTTGGGTTGAAGGGACCTTAAAGCTCCTCCAGCTCCAACCCCTGCCACGGGCAGGGACACCTTCCACTGGAGCAGGATGCTCCAAGCCCCTGTGCCCAACCTGGCCTTGAGCACTGCCAGGGATGGGGCAGCCACAGCTTCTCTGGGCACCCTGTGCCAGCGCCTCAGCACCCTCACAGGGAAGAGCTTCTGCCTCAGAGCTCATCTGAGTCTCCCCTCTGGCAGGTTAAAGCCATTGAAAAGCTTACCCGGTTACACTGGGTAGGGAAATACATCAATGGGTTAAGGTGAGCAGTTGTCATCTTCCTCTTGATGCAGTCTGTGTGCATGGCTGTTAGGGGAGCTCAGTGTTCACTGAGCAGCCATGCCTGTGAGTGCTGGCCGTGGTGGTTCCTGCTCTGTGAGCAGGCAGCTCCTGTGAGCAGTGGGCTGCTCCGAGTGCAGGGCGGGCTCCTCATGGATTCCCTGGAAGAGGCAGTCCTGGCCATCAGTCAGGTCTACCAGAAAAAGTACAGGTCCCCGGAGACCCTTCTGTGCAGACCTCGCATCCCTTTCTTCACTCATCCACCACCTGCCTGCCTGCTCACATGGGCTTTCCCTTCATGCCCTCAGTGGGCTGTGCTCTTGGAAACACAACAGTCTGGTTCCAGCCACCATCTCAGGGGTCTGGGTTTCAGACCTGGCACAGCCTTTGAAGTACAGAAGCCATAAGGACCAGGGGCCAGTGTGCTGGGATGATGCATCTTGAATAAGCAGAGCTGGAAATTTCACTTTCAACTTTTCCAGCCACCGCTGCCACACTACAAAATGCTCTGTTTCTCTATTTGGCTTTCCCACTATTTGTCTTTTGAGACAGCTTTTATATAACCGAGTTTTACAGCATGTTAAAAGTCTGACCATTTAATTTAGGCTTTTATTATTACTGGAAGAGAATTCAGCCTTGTGTACTCTCCTGTTTTCCAGCTATAATTATGCATGACGTGGAAGGCACGGAGCTCGCCCTTGTTCTCGCTATCTCAGTGGACGGTGGGCTGCTTCCATTACTTCTCTCATGGACTGCAGTTTCTTCCATGTAAATCCCAAAAAGCTTACAAGACAGCATTTGAGACTGTTAAGTAGCAGTTCCTGTGCTTGAAGATTACTCTTTTTTCAGCTTTAGGGATTAGAACTCAGTCTTTCAAGGACCTAAATAATTTTCCATGAGGATGAAATGACAGAAGATGAAGATGTTGGAATCATGTGATGGTTTGGGTTGGAAGGGACCTTAGTTCCAACCCCCATGGCGTGGGTATTTTTCCTCAGGAGTTAGTAATTTTTACTTCTCATTTTCCTTTTAGTTTGTTCCAGGTTTGAGCTATTTGGAAGATGAAGGCCAGGCTGCAGTTGGTGTTCTTTACCTGGATTCTCTTGATCTGGTGCACAGAAGCGGAGTTCTTCACATCCATAGGTATGGAAAGAACCAGCGCACGATGTTGTGATGTAGTTAATGCAATTGCCAGTTTCAAGCCCTGCCTGCATTAGGAAAAGCCACCCTTTTGCATCCTTGGTGCTGTTCTGCGCTGCAAGTCTTGTGTCAGTGCAACATTTGCAGTTGATGATCACAGTGTGCTGTTACCCATGATGCGCAAGTCCCTGGGGGCTCTGTCAGTAAAATAAGACAGAGCAGGTACATAAGGCACAGGCAGCCATCCTGAACAGAGCACCAACCTCCTGCTGAAAAGCTGAGTCCTGAATGTGATTTATGAAAAGAATGGAAGTGATCAATGTGTGAAATATTTTCTTTGTCAGAAGCTGAAATCTCCTGTCTTAAAGTCGAAGTTAGCTGTCAGAGGGGACAAAGTAATATCCCACTCGTGTGCTGTGTAGGACCTGTGTAAATCCCGAGGAATTCACAGTTGTTATAAATGCTGAAAGTGAATTGTCAGTTCTAAGTATGGTTGTGGTAGGGCCTGAAAATAAGCACCAATGGAGTTGTCTGCGGTGATTTGGTCTGACGTTTTGCTGTGGAATAATGTGGGGAGTTCTCCCCTGTAAACATGTTGGAGATTAACTACAACTGGCTGTTCTCCAGAACATGCTCTGAGCTCAGTGGAGCTGCTTGTGAATGGCAAATGTCAAAACTCCTGGTGGTTTCTTCCCTAACTCTGGAAATAGCACAACCTGCTGACTTCTATTGACTTAGTCATGCCTCATTAATAATTACTTTGGAATGCTGAAACTAAAGCTGTGGCTGCAGTTAGAAATCTCATCCGGTCTTTCAGTGGTTGGTCTTTGAAATCAAAGTATGTCATAGCAATTAGGATTGATGTGCCAGCAATTACCACTAATGCCCATCAGGAGCGAGTGTGTGGGTCAATCTGTACATGTTAGTCTGAATTGCCTCTGTATTTAATGTTGTGTTTCCACAGTTACTTGTATTGAAAAGCTGTAATTTTAAGTGGTGCTGATGGTTAAGCTGATAATTTAATAGTGTGACCCAATCCGTATCCAAAGCATCTGTTCTACATATAGCAACTACTTGGATCTTTTGTTGCTTTGACTCAATAGCTGCATTAATGTCAAGCCTTCCTTTTGATTCTTACATACAACTGTAATACTGAAAGTAACTCAGGAGGCAGTGGAAGGGGCCCAGCAGAGCTGTGTGAGCCATTGAAGGTGGGATTTGAAAAGCCTCTCGAAGCTTTTGAAATCACGCCTGTGTGTATAACAGGTTATGGGCAAGGTTATGTGGTTATGGGCGCTGAAGTGCACACCCTTATCTTGGCTGTTTTATGGTGGTTTTAATGGCCCTAAAGCATTTCAAGTCTGTCTTCTGTGCTGTTGGAAATTGTTACTTTTTTAGCTCTGATTAACGTTTGCTCATGCTCCTGGTTTTAGGTCAAATGACAGACCTGATTTATGCAGAGAAGGACCTGGTACAGTCTTTAAAGGACTATATCAGAGCAGAGGAGAGCAAGCTCTCTCAGATTAAAAGGTAGGGGGAGAGGTTCGTATAATGAAGGGTGATAAAATGGCTCATCTGTGTTTAATTATGCTACGCCTTTGTCACCTCTCTTTGCTGCTAGATTGTGTTAGCACTTCCTCACTAGTTAATCACAGTGAGACCTTAGGTACTAACTTGCTTGTAATTCCCATAAACCTGCAAAGAGGGGGCCTTGCTTCAGGTATTGTTTAGTCTTTGTCTGCTTGGTTAGAAACTGTCTGCTGGGTTTTTCCTACTTTTCCCTGCCCTTGTACCATCACACTGCTCCCTTGGAGAAGGAGAGGCTTCTCCGTGTGAGTTGAATGCCTCTGAGTGCCAGCGTTCTGCTACCTGGAGTAGCACTGCTTATAATGGCCAAGTGTGCCAGTGGCATCTTGTGGAGTGCGCACTAAATCCCTGGCTGCTTTACCGTGTTGGCTTTGCCTTCAGGGACAGCTCTCCTGTCTTATTCTCCTCAGTTGCCAACCTGGCTATAGCACATCTTGGACATGCTGAAAACTGATGGTTAAGACTTACTGCAAGTGAGATGCATCCTACTTTAACAAGGCTTAAAATAATAGGAAAACGAGTACCTTTTAAAATAAAAATACTATTATAATTAAATCAGTTGTAATTCACTTTATCCTTGTGAAGCTGAGAGCTTGAAAGCTGGTTATGATGGCAAAAGCAGCAATAAGTTGATTTTAGCTGTGTAATTAGAATGACTTAAGAAGGAAGACATGCATTCGGAAATCGTTCTCGGACTGAGTTGTACACTTCTTATTCCAGCTGGGCTGAAAAACTGGATGTGCTGACCAGCAAATCAGCCTCAGATCCAGAAGGGTACCTGGCACATCCTGTAAATGCGTATAAGCTGGTGAAGCGTTTAAATACTGACTGGTTGGAATTGGAAAACCTGGTTCTTCAGGATACAACGAATGGTAAGGAGTTACAGGAGACAGGATAGCAAGCAGTAGCCTTACAACAGAGTTGCTTATCCTCCTTGTATTTTGGAAAGCTGCAAATGCAGCTGTGGCTTAAGTATGACTGCCAAGTTTGAGATAAGGACTGGCTCTTGTTAGCTGGTTACCCAAGTGAGTGAAACCTACCACTGAAACACACCTTGGTGAAGACTCAAGCTGTTACTAGTTTTGTTTGAGGAAAATGGAAGAATAGGATATGCTGAAGTTGTCACCTGTGTTGGCAACCATTGTTTTATCCCTGTTCTTGAGCTTTATGTTCTTTATATATATGAACTTAACTCATCTGCTTTCCCAGTCTGTTACTTCTCTTGGTGACCATTGCTTTTTCGACCACGTCAGTCAGTACATACGATTTAAGAATCAAGATGAGACCCATACTGAATTACTGGAGGAATTTGTATCAGGCCCAGCATTCAGGAGTGGCAGATGCTGTAGTCAGTTTGCTGATAACAGGGTAATAAAGAATTGCTATCTGTAAAGCTGTCCTCCTAAATCAAATATTCCCATTACTAATCTTTGGGTTTGCGTCCTGTTGTCAGTGCCTGCCTGAATTTCCTTCCAGAGCTTATTTTTTTAAATGGAGGTTTATTTTCACTGGACTCCTTGTAAGTAAGGGAGAAGAAGCTATGTTTTTAGGCAGAGAGCTGCATGTTTTCCCTTTCTACTCTGCATATGCCAAAGTTTAGGTAGTTGGAAGGGTTTTTTTCAGCCAAGATTTTTATTGCTTTTTGGAATAGGCATCCTAGATGGAAATAAATTACTCAATTCTATTGAGTACTTCTCTCTAATCCTTTTTCTAAGGCGTCCTTTCCCCATTCTGCTTGCTGTATGACTTGAAGTGGTTGGGTGGTTTTCCTTCAGCTGATGGCCCCCACATCTGGCCAACCAACCTGCTGTGTAACGTTGATAGGTTTATGTAGTACACTTAATTCCATTTCTAAGTGCTTTCTGGTCTTACTTGTCAGGTTTAAAAGCCTCTTCCTGAGTAAGGTCCTACCCTTACTTAGGGGATCCTGGATCAGGGTCTCTGCCCCCTGAGCTGACATTTGAAATGCTGGAGTAGAGAGTCTGAAATCATCATTTAGTGCTAGGCTCTGCAGTTGTCTGTGTGGATGTTGCAAGAGAGCTATGAAAGCTGTTCATTTTCTTGTCTCTTTCTAGCATGAAAGCCTAACATCATTAGATTCACATTGTACTTTAGTGATTGTGTGGCACAAGAAAACTGAGGGGTTTAGATTTTTATCCTTTATCTCTTGCTCATGAGCTGTGTTCTCAAAATGGGACAGAAAACAATGTTTTCATATCTTGAGAGCATAGTAAGAGGCTTCAAATCTGGATTGCTTGCATCTCAGTTCCCAAAACTAAGCAGGTGCTTCCTCCTCTTGTTAATCCTGTACTGATACTTACACACATGCTGACAGTTACATCTTTCCCTTTCACTGCGAAGGCTTTATTGCAAATCTTACAATTCAGCGTCAGTTCTTCCCGACGGAAGAAGATGAGACTGGAGCTGCGAAGGCTCTGATGCGCTTGCAGGACACGTACAAACTGGATCCTGAAACACTCTCTCGAGGCAACTTACCAGGTAAGTGCAGAAAGGGCTCTTTTCCTTTACAAGGAAGGAAGTGGTTTTCCAAGGAGGCTTTTGTTGAGTGACTGTGCTCCTGTTCTTTACCTATGAAGTGGGGATTAACAGGTTTTGCCCCAGTGACATATTTTGGGCAATCCATAGGTGTATTGGCATGATTCAGTGTTTTGGCAGCTGAGCCCTGATAAATGTTGTTGCTGCTTGTAAGCGACTTACTGGAGCAGGTTATGGTTGCTAGCAGTACACTGTTTAAAACTCAATAGACTCCATTAGAGTGTGGGTGGCTGAGCTGGCAAAACTGGTTTAAGTTATTAGATGTGGGTTAATAACAATGAAATTAAAGTCTTTATCTATGCATCTGCTGAGCAACTGGAAATGGGTGCAGATACAGTCAAGTGGATACCCAGTTTGTCTAAATAACCATCAGCTTGCTTACACACAAATTTGCATCTCCAGGAAAGAGCAAAG
The DNA here is from genome assembly GCA_017639245.1 of Myiopsitta monachus. Lineage (NCBI taxonomy): Eukaryota > Metazoa > Chordata > Aves > Psittaciformes > Psittacidae > Myiopsitta > Myiopsitta monachus. Next base: position 23,646,778 of record CM029917.1, read on the forward strand.
AAGCCAGCTCTGGGTATAGTCAGGCTTCTCTGATTGTCTAACAGTGTTTGTAGGTTCAATAAAACCTGTCAAGATGTTGGTCTGCTCTGCCTTTGCCTACAATAAAAAACACAATAGTGTAACACTAATATCTGTGTTAAACTTCTCTTGGTTTCCAAAGGAATTAATGTCACAGAACTAGGGATAGAATTTAATCTTTAACTCTGAAGCATTGTCTTTTAGAAGCCTTTTTGGATGATAAAAGTGTATTTACTGATATTCCTTAATATGCTGTCTTTCTGGTTTTAGGAACGAAATATAGGTCCTATTTGACAGTAGGTGACTGCTTTGGTATGGGGAAGACTGCTTACAATGATGGAGACTACTATCACACAGTACTGTGGATGGAACAAGCCTTAAAACAACATGATGAAGGGGAGGATACGACAGTCAGCAAAGTGGAGATCCTAGATTATCTCAGCTACGCTGTTTTCCAGTTCGGGGATTTGCACAGAGCCATGGAGCTAACCAGGCGGCTGATATCTCTTGGTAAGAACAAAAGACCTGCTATTTGAGCACTGGGGAGTGGTGCCAGCAGCAGAGGCCATGAACAGCCATGGGTCCATATGGGTGAGCTGCCTGGAAGGGTGTCCAGCCAGATGACGTATAGGTCCTGGGGAAAAAAACACAGTCTACTTATACGTGAAGTATCTCTAACAAGTTACCTTACCGGCTGTGCTGTTATTACCTAATATCAGGTGTGTGTCTGGCTGCAGGATCTGTATGCTTTGCTTCAGTGTCCTGAGATGTGTTTGATCAGGTTGTCTGAAGCGGTGATCAGGGCTACCAGGTTTAGGCAGAGTGCTGTATCTTCTGTAAAGTCCTACTGATTTCACGTGCTCCCCTTTATTCTTCAGTGTGGGTGCTTTTTGATGCCGGAAGAATCCTTTGCCTGAGCTCTTAAGAGTATTTATTGCTGAATACCCAGAATAGATTGAGTTTCATAAAACCTCCTTTTATTTCTGGTCTGTTTCTAGCTGTCTCTTGAGTAAGCAAATAAGCATTGCTTCCTATCCAGTGCTGCCTGCTTCCTGCATTGGAAAGGTTTAGCCTCCCCAATTAGAGCTGACATCTACTGTGTTATGCGTTTGTATTTTTTAATCAGTGGTGGTTCTTAGCTTAGATGTTAACTGCATCCTGAGTGTGGGTGAAGCCTTTCTATTGAAAATCAGTATCAGTAATTTCTGCAGCCACTGGGATTCATAGATTCAGTATTCCTATTCTTGTACATTTTAATGTAGCTCCCTCTGCAATACAGCTTAGTGCTGGTAGCAGAATGTAAATCCTTATCGGCACCAAACAGTGGAACAGACTTGGCAGTCCCATGGGAGCAGCAGCTTCCTCTGCTCTGGCTCAACTTCCTCATCTGGCCACTGTTAGCCTGAGCTCTAATGAGAGGTTATTTCAGTGGCCTTCTGGGTTAGTTCTGCGAGATAAGCACAATAGGCTTGGGAGGGCCAGAAGGGAAAGAAGCTGTTCTAGGTGCAAGTGTCCAGAAGTGTTGGTGAACAGGGAATTGTTCCTTCTTGGTTTTGCTGGGTAAAGATCCAATGACTGATGTTTATTGATTCATACCAACTATCATTAATAAATCGCTAATGGTAGGTCCAATGATGTTAGTGATGTAGGATGCCTCCCATATAATCCTGTTGCAAGCATCTAGAGATGGGTGCTACAGGTGGGCTGTTAGTGACCACCACCATGTCCTTCTGGGCTTCCTGACTTTGGAGGACATATTTGGGACTGGAGTCTGTGGCTGGAATTCCACAGTCCTTGATTAAAGCGTGCTTGTGCAGCGCAGATGAGAAGCATGGTGGAGAGGAGGAGTGCAAAAAGTGGACTGGCTTGATCTCTGCTTGTCTTGGGTAGAACTGGGCAGAAAAGTTGAGAGAAAAGCAGGGATGTGAAGACCAAAACCTCCTCTGTTTCTTGGAATGCAGATTTTGTGATGGGTCCTTCCAGAAAAGATTCTTTTGCAGACGATGGCTACCTTCCCTGTGCAAAACCAGAAACATTCCAGTGCTGCTTTTCAGTGCAGACTGGAGCTGGTGGTTTTGGTAGCCTGATAATGCTTTAAGAATGAAAGAGTTTTTGCTGTCTCAATAAGAAGACTTGTTTGTATTAACTGAGATCCTGAGATCACTTAACTCCCTGGTTCTCTCTGTCTTTCTCTCCATGAAGACAGTACTCATGAGAGGGCAGGCAGTAATCTGCGCTACTTTGAGAAGTTGCTGGAGAAGGAGAGAGAGGAGGAGAAAGACAAGTCAAACAAGACCATGACAACAACAGAACCGGTGGTGCAAAGTGGTGCCTACGAGAGGCCTCTTGACTACTTGCCAGAGCGTGATATCTATGAGGCCCTTTGCAGAGGTGAAGGGGTAAAAATGGTAAGAGGCAAGGATTTCCTGCCTGCTGCCTTTGCAGGAGGGTGATGGAGCTGGGTGGGACATGGGGAGGTTTTCTTCTGTGAAGCTGTTTTCCTAAGAAAAAGATAGCATAGCTCTCTCCAGGCTGAGATTTGTATCTTGCGTTGTGGCCTCTCTGCCTTTAGTTAATCCCAGACAGGAAAGCAGCCCTGAACTGTACCTCTTAGAGGTTGCTGAGAATTGATTCTCCTCAGTCTGTCTGCTCAGCTGTTTCAAATGCTGATTGTACAGATATACAGGAGGCTTTTTCCACTGTGATCTGGTAATGCTTTGCCACACTTGAGAATGGCAGCATTCCTTCTTTCTTGCATCTTAGAAATGTCCTTTTGGGGCGATTATTTCAACTAACAAGTCTCCAGTACCTCTTGACAAACATGGCTTTAAATTCGCGGTGGAGGGAAAGGAATCAATTCCATCTGCGTAGTCTTAATTATAGGAAGCAGACTTTTACAGCTGGCTGTTTATGTAGTCACTTGCTTAATCTGTAACCTATAGTGATTTGATTCTCCAAAAGGCTGGTGTTTCAGCTGGTACTCAATGGTATCTGGAGTGGTGTATGGGGTTTTATTTGCAGTGAGTTGCTTACCTCTGAAGTTTGCTGTCAGCTGATGGCTTTTACAGTGTTTGTGGCATGCAGCTTCCTCTCTTCTTGTCTTGGCTGTTTTAAGTTTACGAAAAGTGGTTGAGACAAAATGTTGTCTGACATCTTGTTCCAGACACCTCGAAGACAGAAAAGGCTGTTTTGTAGGTATCATGATGGAAACAGAAACCCTCATCTGCTTATAGCTCCCTTCAAGGAGGAAGATGAATGGGATAGCCCTCATATTGTACGATACTATGATGTCATGTCTGATGAAGAGATTGAGAAAATTAAACAGCTAGCTAAGCCAAGGGTAAGTTTTCCCTCTTCCGTCTCACTAATGCCTGCTAATTCCATGCTTTAATCTCCTAGTCAAGATTAGGCAAAGGATTTGAAAGATCCGGTTTCATACTACAGATGATACACTGCAGCTGTGAGCCTAAGGGGAACGATTTCGAAACTGCCTGGTGATGTAGGACCATAGAGCCCAGGCTCCTGAAGGTATTTATGCATTGTTGCACTTAATTATGCAAAGTTCTCAGTAAATGGCTTGGAAACCTTTTAGGAAACTAGGGACTAGACCTGTAAAATAGATGAGTGATTGGCTTACAGTGATAGCGGTGTCTGATATACCTGAAGTCTGCCTTTTGAAATGGAGCTGAACTTCAAAAGGAAGTTAAAGCCCAAATCCCAGTAGAAGTGGGAGGAAACGTTGGGTTTAAGTTGTGCTAGAAGAATATCTAGAGTTGCGGGGGTTTTTGCTTCAGGGAACCTGGAATTCACTGCTTCTGTTTAAACCACAGCCTAGACAGGGGCAGGCACTTCAGATGCTGTGGTGCACCTGTGAGTGGAACCATGATGTTCTGAAGCCACACACTGCTTGTTGGGAATAACGTGATACAGTTAACACAGAGCTCTTAAATAATTCCTGGTCTTGGACTTGGGAAGGTGAAAGTACTTGTAAGGATGACTGCACAATGCAGTCATTCTCCCAGAGTACTTCAGAGCTGACTTTTCCACCTAGGTATGCTGGTATGACAAGTGTAGATCCAACTCAAAGGCAGCAGCTTGGAGTAGGAGCCCTAGTTATGATGTAATTCCTGTTACGCATGAAGTGAATTCGGATGACTGCACACCAAAAAGCAGCTAAAAAATGCAAAGCTTGTAATTATCTTGTCTGTTTTTTCTGGAGGTGGGATTTCCTGTCTGTTCCCATCCTGGCAGAAGTATAACAGTATGAGGTTGGTTGTAGATGCTACACCTTCCTCTGTAAGACAAGCATGTAAAACTAAACACTTCCATTTCTATAGATGAATGGTTCATTTTGGCACTCTTCCAGCTGCTGCTATGAAATGTGGTACTAAAATTCCAGTCAGGAATTACCCTTCTGTATGTGTCTTCTAATGTGAACAGAAATTGTTAGCAGGAGTTTGAGAAACTGATGCTTCTGAAGATCATGAATAATTTGGGATGTTTATGGCACTGGACTGCAATGACTACCAGCCAGCTATGGGAGTGTTGGCAGAACACTCCTGTCTTGGTGAGGACTCTCACCTCTATGAACTGAGAGTGTTTTTCCTATCGCATCATACTGCAGCACTTCAAGAGCTTCAGATAAAATGGAAATACAGAACATATCAATCCATTCTGTCAAATTAAGCACGCTCTAAGGCAGCTATTAATTTTGTTGATTTTTCCCTTTTTCTTTGAATTTCTGTGGAAAGTCAAGTCTTGATCACTGAGTTTTGCTTTTATTACTAGTGTGAGAGGAATTCCTCATATAATCTAGTGGAGAACTGGGATTAGTCCCTCTAAGAGGTTAATACTGTAATCTTAAAGTTGAGATTAAAGCTTTCAATTAAAAGCACTCATTTTCTCTAAACTGTTCTCTAAACCTGTCTGTGGCTCAGCTGCAGGAATAGCTTTAAGTCCTGCAAAACTGCTGAGGGAATGGAAAGTGCAAGCCCTGTGCTGAGATGGTACGTAATAAATACAGCTTAACTTCAGCCAGGAAAGTTTAGTTAGCAATCAGGGAAGCTTTCAGACAGAGCTCTGAAGTAGTATGTTAGTTTTGGGCTCAGAGATGAGCGCTTTGCTTGTTTTAAAATGTATCTGCAAGAACTCTCTCCTCTTGGGTCCAAGCACTTTTAACATTATCCGCACTTTACACTTGCCAATACTTGTTTTGTACAGAAACAACATCTGTATGTGATTGAGAGGAGCTATATTCAAGTCGCTTTGCATGCTTGTTCTGCACAACACAATCACTTCCACTCCAGTGCCAAAAAGCAGTTCCAAGTTCTCAGGCAATACCTCGGAGCCGACTGGGATGGGTCAGGACAATTCTAAACTCTATTGCAGTGGGCAGTGTAGGGAGAGATCTGCTGTGCAAGTATGAGAACCTTATTCCCCAAATACAGGCATGCAGTACAGGCATGAAGAGGCAAAAGTAAGGTATGGAGGGGGGACATACATCTTTGAAGTCAGTGCTGTAGGATTTCAGAAGGAAGAGCCAATAGGGCACATGCTAAACTAAATGCAGACTAAGAGGAAGAGTGGGTGAAGCTTCTGACCAGTCCAGTGTGTTATGGTTCTTCAAAGCCCAGCAAGTGTGTTGTAGGGTTGCGTTCTCCACCTTTTCTGAGAGGAAGCCTCATGTTTATGAGTCAGTTTATACCAAGTGAGGTATGGATTTTGTGTCTTAACTGAAGAACCCTGCCCTTCAGAAAAAGGTGTGGAATAGTAAGGAATGTGGTCAGGCTTGGTTTAGTTCCGATTCATTTAGATCAAATACTAGGTGCAGAAATCAAGCAAGTGTATACAGGCTTGAAAATGGCAGCAGAATGAAAAGTTTGGGAAGTGAAATTATATCCCTAAGCTATGCCTCATTGTATGAGTGAAGGACAAGATTGTCAGCCTGGCTCTTCTGTTATGATTTATGGAGGAGAATCTGGAATAAACTAACAGTGAGTCAGAATTGCTGCAGCAGTTGTGCCAAGAGCTCTTCATGAGGGACGAGACAGCTGACATGGGTTGTGAAGCTGGCTGGAGACTTACTTGAGGAAAAACGAAGGAAATAATGACTGCATGCTCGGAGGAAAACGCAGCAAAGAAGGCTTTCTGTGACCTATAATCAAGTGGAAGGAAGGAGGCCGGATTTAAAGTGTTTGTGGTTTGCAGGAGTTAAATTTAGATGTGGTCTGTGTTTACTGTCGGAGGAGTGTCCCAGTTCTTGTTCTCAGCTGCAAGGAGAAAACAGAAGTGACCCGTTGTGTGATGCTAGCACTAGGCCATTGCTTTGACACCGCAGCGAACCTCAACAGCTTTGCCAAGATCCAAGCTTTTCCTACAGACGTGGTGATGTGGCTGACTGGTGATACATAACTCACAGTTAAGCTGTGTAGGTGGACTGTGCTTTTACAGAGTTACCTCCCTAATGTCATAACATGTCTCAGACTACCTCTGTGAAATCAGTGTTCCAGATGTCTTCCAACAGGAACATCTTGAGCATGGGAGCGTTGAGAGTTGCCATCAGGAGTTTTCTACCACTGTGGATTTGACTGTCCCATAATTTGTAACTCGTTCCCTTGCTATTTTTCAGCTGGGAATAGGGTTGTTCAGTCCATGTGAGGAGCAGGCTGATTAAATTCATGGAATATCCAAGGATTTTTCTCTTTGCCAGTAACCTGAGCTTTGTACGTTGTGAACTTCTGTCGTTCCCTCTTGTTAATATTGAGTGCAGCTGTTTAAAAAAGTACCTTCAGAACCTGTTCAGCAAGCAGCACTCATGGGTTTAATGACTATCGTGACTTGTGCAGTCAAACAGATTCTCTATCCAGGATCCAGTGCCAGTTACGGATTGCATTTGTGTTTCTGCATGTACTTTACTAGCATGAAATCGGACCAGATGAGGTTGGAGCTATAACTTTCATCCACTGATACATTGAAGTTGGGCAAATCAGGTTGATTTTGGTTAAGACGAGAGGGGATTATTTCCTAACCTGTAGTTGATGTGCTTCTTCCCCCTTGGGGTTTTTTTTACACAGCTGGCACGAGCCACAGTACGTGATCCCAAAACCGGTGTCCTTACAGTGGCTAGCTACAGGGTATCGAAAAGGTAAGCAGGGAGGAGTTCAGCTCGAAGGGTTTTGTGCTTAATGCCTGTCGTCATCTACCTACAGCTGAAACCTGCATGTAGCAAAAGCTTCCTCAACAGCTGCATGGTAAATGGCTCTTTCAGCCATCTGACTGAGGGCGGAAGAATCCTTCTGCCTTAGGAAACGTGGTGGCATTCCAAAATAACGTGTTCCAATCCTTCCCTTGTCTTAGCTCATGGCTGGAGGAAGATGATGATCCTGTTGTGGCCAAGGTGAATCAACGAATGCAGCAGATCACAGGGTTAACAGTGAAAACAGCTGAACTGTTGCAGGTTGGTACATTTGTACTTGGGTTGTTTCTCATGCACGTACCTCATTTCTGGCAAGCTAAAGAGAAATCAGGTGTGCCCTAGGTACCAGTCTTGCCACAAAGTGCTCTTCTCAAAGCATGTTTTGGATTTCTGGAGAGCAAATGCTGTTTACTGCAGCAGTCGCTTGCAGTTCAATGGATATTGATGCTTTCTTCCATGCTGTAGGTTGCCAACTATGGAATGGGAGGGCAGTATGAGCCACACTTCGATTTTTCTAGGGTAAGATCACACTTCCAATTATTTCTTAGTAGGGTGGGGAGGGGGAACAGGTTGTTTTAAGAGGAAACTCTTGAAACCCTTTTCTATTAAAGCATTTAATGTATAGTCCTCTTGCATGGATGGATGATGACTTTTGGGAAACCTTTGCGCTGCCTTCTCTGATGCTGAAAGTTCAAGGGAAGGACGACCAAATCCGCCTGCTTGTCTTGGTTCCCTGCACAGTATAGAGACACTAAAAGACAGTCCTGCAGCACACAAATGCACTCTTTCCATTATTTCATTTTGAAACTGAGGTCTGCAAGCCCTGGTTGCAAGTCTGTTGTTCCATTAGGCTTCTGAGTTCAGCAGGGTTGTTTTGAGGCCTCCTCTGGAGGGTATTTTAAAGCGCTTTGCTGGAGCTGGATGAGGAGGAGACATCTTCTATGTCCCTCCAAAAAAAGAGTTGCTGTGATGGAAGCCTTCATGGGTCGCAAAGCCCTTAGTGTGGCTGCAGGTATAGGTTCTGAGGAGGGTTTGTTGTGTTCTAGAGCGCAGTGGTACAGGGGGCAGAACTTGGTGCTGGTGGATGCCAGACGCACACTAGGCACTAGAGGGCTCTACCTTGCAGATAACGGCTCTGGTTTGCTGTGGTGGGAAGAAAAGAGGACAGATTGTTACCCTAAACCAGTTTATTAACATGCTAATTGCACTGCACAGCCATGGTGACTGCTAATTTCAGATACAGAATCCACCTGATGCCTTGGTTTCCAGCAGAACCGTGGCATTTCAATGGAACCTGGCTTAATTCCGGCTGTTCCAGTGGTTTTAGCTGGTAGAAGGTTTCACCGCAGCCAGAGCACCACCTAATAATTGAGTGCAGAGTTGCAGCCACCCAACTTAGCACTGTTTAGAGTAATAAAAACAAATCAATCCTGAACTTAAGCGCTGTGGAAGCTCAGATTCCTTAGCTTTGGCCTGCTGAGAGAATTTTACTGTTAACTTGAAGACTGCTTCATTTGCTGAATCAAGCAAATGCTCTTAAATTATCCTCAAAGCCTTTGAACTCGAGGACCTCAGCCATCAAAATGGCCAGTGTGGACTTGGCTTTTGGAATAGGCAGCTGGGGCAGAGCTCCACTTGGAACATAACCTTGGCTGCAGGCATCAGTTCAGGGAGCTGTGGAATTTGCCATAGCTCTGGACTGGTCCTCCAGGCTCTCTGTGCATCACAGATCCTGATCAGCCCTGGAGCTTTTTGTTCCCTTGCAGTTCACACAGGGACACGTTATTAGTTGCATATTACAACTCTGATAGTTTATTGGTTGCTTAAAAGGTAGAGAAGTCTTTTGCTGTTCAAGTTCACAAGTGCATGGCTGTGCCTGGATACATCTCGGTGCTAGGTTGTCATCTTTGGATTGAATCTGCATATGTGGATACAGAAGTCTTGTTTTTTATGAACCCGTTTCAGGAAAGACCTTTCATTTCTTGAAATATACATCAAGTAGATTGAGCTATAACATCTCAGAGATAGCGGCTGTGGTTTTTCTTTGCTGTTTGTCTTTAATACTGGTTTCTTTGAGTGTTCAAAGTTTTTATGGTTTTGGGTAGAAAACTGCACCCTAATTTCTCCTGGTTGAAATGACTTCCTATGAGCAATGTGAATGTACTTTTAATTGCAGCTTTTGAAGGGAAGAGAGACGCACACATTGGTGTTCTGGGTGTTCTTTCCGCTTTGAAACTGGCACCAACTGTGATCTCATACCTCAACAAACAAAACTCAGAGTTTCTTGCAGAATAAAGAGAATTTGATCTTTTTGATGTGGTGCTTAGTCCTAAACAAGCAACCACCTGAAAGAAATGCAATATTACTATTCTACAGTTTTGCCTGCTGGCAAACCCTGCATTTTCTCATAACAGTATTTCTTTAAGTCACTACTACATTTACAAGAATGAAGTGTATTATCTAAAGCCATTGAAGATGAGTTTTTCATATTCACCTAAGTTGTTGACTTCACATTACTGTCCACTACAATAATGGCCTGTTAACTTTACTGGGATAACGTCAGTGTCACAGGCCCTGAAAACCTTCCTTCTACTCTGCCCTAAGAACTGCTTCAGTGCTACTTCTCCCTATAACATTTGATTGCTCTGTGCATGCAGTTATGCACCCTGGCTGTGAGTTGTAATGGCTTTAACATTGACCTGTATCAGTAGTCCCCTTTCAATTCCAACTCTTTAAATTGGCCTTAAGGATCTCTCTGCAGAGCTACACGTATGTAACTCTAGTGTGAGCCTGTTTGGAACTTGGGTTAAAGTTGTTGTCTGTTACAGCGACCCTTTGACAGCACACTCAAATCGGAAGGAAATAGGCTAGCGACGTTTCTTAACTATGTAAGTACCTCTGTTTGTCTGCTGTCTGTGAGCTTGAAGTTTGCAGTTATTCTCATTTAATTTTATAGAAAGATGAGCCAGATGCTTTCAAGCGGTTAGGGACTGGAAATCGAGTGGCCACTTTTTTAAACTATGTAAGTATGCTGATCCTTTATACATTGAGTGTCACTTTAGCAGCATCTTGTTTACAGCGTGTGCAGTTGGTTATCTGTAGAGATTCCCTGGCGCCTGGAAGCAGGGATTGCATTGTTCTTGCAGCATCAGGTGCTGTCCCATTTGAGTTGAGAGAATTCTGGTGGGATTTAACCTCTTTAACCTCAGAACAGAAAATCTGAATATAGGACCTGGCTTCCCCTTTTGGGGAATTTTACCATTCCCTACCATGGAATCTCTGACTTCATTGGAGTCCTGCTGGTGGGAGAGGAGAATTTGGCTTATTTCTCAAAGGCAAGTGCTTGGGGTACTCATGTGGTGTGCAGTTTGAGAGCCTGACCATCAGCCACATTGAGATGGTCATGTTCTTCCACCACTATTTGACAGCACTTGATGTTGTGGTCTGTTGGCCTCCGGTTTAGCTGTCTGTCAAAGCTGGAGTCACTCTGGCATAGCTGTTGCTTCAGCAAATGGAGGAGACATAGCTAATAACCTCGGAGCAAGTGGGTTACAAGTGCAGAAATGAAAAGGTCCAGTAGTTGCATGCATGGTACAGCCTCCAGACCATGTACACCAGGACCAAGCAGAACCGCCACTGATACTAGTGGCCTAATGGTTTCACAATAGTCTTCTGATATCAGCCTATACTTATCAGTAATTAGGATCAGTTAATCTTCTATGCCTTAACTTTTGAGTGATACAACTTCAAATTGAAAATCCCGTGATGAATATTTATGGCTGAGCTGGTATTTGTGTGAAATGCAGCTCAAAACAACCAAAATGTACTTTCAACTTGATATGGCAAGAGGAGAAAATAATCTCCCAAGTAGGAATCCAGATAAGATGGGTAGCTGTGAAAGCCTGCTGCAAAAAAGGCTTTGATTTCAGATTGTCTCCATCTGTATTCTGTTTGTTCCTCAGACTTTTGGACAAACATTGATTTAAAGTGAATGATCTGTACCTTATTCTCTGCCGGTTGTACATGGTCAAAGGCAATTTACCCTTGTATGTCCTGTCTAGAACATCTAGGATATCATATGTGTCCCAACGCCCTACTAAAAAGAGTGGTCGTGTTGCTAAGACATAACTATTAACTTGCAAAGTTGCATGCACATGCTTTCTAGTTGGAAGGGCCAAAACCCTGTGCACCTATGGCATCTTACGCCCTTTTATTGTAGGTACCAAGCAGGAGGACACCAGAGTGGTAATAACATCTGCTTTAAACAGAAATCCAAGTTGCAGTAGCGAATGTGGGGACTTGGGGAGTGTATTAATAATAGTCCTGCTGTTTTTAGTGGGAGCTGGATCTGACTTATTTGTTTCTTTTAATTAGAATCTGATGGCAAACTTCCTGAAATATGTGGGAAGACTTCTTTTAATAGGAGTGCTTCTAGGAACGTTGATGGGTTTTGGATCAAGTCTAGAATTTGTAGTGAATCCATCATTACTGATGAATTCAATAGGGTTAAATTCATTCCAGTGTAGAAGGGCAAACTGTAAAGATACAGCTATGTGACTCAAAAGAAAAGCATGTATGTATTGAAGCTTAAGCTGTTGAATGCATTTTGTTATGCATTTGGAATGTCGTAACATGACTGGTGAGCAGCATAGAAACAATGCAGAAAGTGAGGCTTTCTAATAACTTGTGTAGGGTTTGAAGTGGTTGACCAAGATGCATGAACTAAATCACGAAAATCAGTTCCAAAGACATGGTTTCAATTTCTGAGGAAGCTTGTGGTTTAACAGACACTTGTTTTCCTAATTGGATCATAAACTGGAATGAAATTCTTAAAGCTGCCTGACTTTGAATCCTCTCCCTTGTTCTAGAGCACTAGTTTGCTGACACTGCAGGTGCACAGCTTCTGATGGCTGATTGTTCTATGGATTATATATAATCTAGATGAAATGCTGAACAAAAGCCATCAATAGCCGTCACTGTTACTTCTGCAGTTCATGCTGGTTGAAGAGCATCCTTTTCTCGTTAGCACCTCCACAGAGGTGCAAGCAAGAATCTCTGTCAGGGCTTGGGGCACTCTAGCTTGTGGGACTGTGTGTACAAATGGCTTTGTAAATGGACTTAGTTTGTGGGCTTTGTTTTCTCAGATGAGTGATGTAGAAGCTGGAGGAGCTACAGTGTTCCCAGATTTTGGGGCAGCAATATGGCCTAAGAAGGTGAGTCTGAATGTGTTTGCTTTATTTCTCCTCTCTCCTGATAGTATCGTCTTCCTCAGTACAGTCCTGCATCCATTTAAAAGTCACTGATGTGACAAAGTGCTGTTTGCTGCATCTTGATGGACGGGCTGCTGTGTATCAAGGCAGCTCTAAGCTGGTCTTGTAGTCTGCAGGACTGCTTCCTTTGTTTTACAATGTGTAACATGAACAGTGTCTGTGTAGAGCTGTTGTTAACAAAAACTTGTATTCAGGTAGAACTCTCAACTCTGACCATGGCTGAGTTCATGGAGTGGGCCTGATGGAGTTTGTGTGTTATCATACGGTGGTCTACATTGAAGTGCTTCATAACAGCATTCAAGGCATTTCCCTACTTCCCTGTACTGTGACCTGAGTAATTCTGTTGTCCAGGTTCTGACTAACCCAGGTCTGGTTTCACTTTTTAGGGAACAGCAGTGTTTTGGTACAACCTTTTCAGAAGTGGAGAGGGTGATTATAGAACAAGGCACGCAGCTTGTCCAGTACTAGTAGGATGTAAATGGGGTAAGTAATACTCCTTTAGGAACAAAACGTAGGGAGGCTTATGTGTATGCAGAGCCAGTGACACACTGAACCCTTACAACAGCTTTTAATAACCTGGGTGTTGCTGTTCAGAGTAATTTGCTGCTGTTGCTACTGGAGTAATTTGGCCATAATGAGGACTCCCCCCATCAGTATCGCGTAGTATCAAGCAGCCTGCATTGTTCAGCTGTAGGTTCTCGAATGAGCTTGTGTCAATGACGGCACCAAGAGTGTAAGAATGCCCCTGGGTTTGTGTAGGGCATCAACATCAGGATGACTTGAATTATCACTTGACTAGAGCCAGGTCTGTTCCTACAAAGATTTGTGCTTTAACTGCAAAGGGAGGAGAGCTCCTTCAAGGTAAATGTGAATGTCTGTGCCCTGGGGATTTCTGCTAACTGCTGAAAGCTTCTCAAGCTTCATGTCAGTCCATACCCACCTTCTCTAGCATCCAGGGTATTCCCCTGAAGTGCCAGACCCACAAATACCAGACCCAGAATACACTGTTACTGTTGGTCCCTGAGTTGTGTAATTGGAAAGATATTTTCTTCCCCAGCCCTTTGCATCTTCCTGTGTCTTTCCCATGGATGGATTGAGAAGCGTAAGCAAGGATGCTCAGACTGAGATGAGATTTTACTTGCAGTAACCATCTGGGTTGCAGTGATGCACACACTGGTTATATGGTGGTAATTAATTTCACATCCTTGTTTCCACAGTGTCAAACAAATGGTTTCATGAAAGAGGAAACGAATTCTTGAGGCCTTGTGGGAGAACAGAGGTTGATTGAACCCCAACCTGCTGCAGGCCTTTGTCTCCTTTTGTACTGTTGTCGGTTCCAGTTCATTTCTAAGAAATGATCCATCTTTTTCTCCAAGAGTCCTGGCACTTTACCAAAAAAAGAACAACAGAATATGTAACAGTGAAAGGAAGTAAATGGCATTGTTCACACACTTGTGTCTTGGTTGCTGTTATTTCCTATGGCCCTTCTGCCTTCCCAGCTTTCTCTGTAGTAGAGGTGCATTCAGTATGTTTGGGTGCCTGGTCTTGTGCCTTTTGTACCTCAGAAGATTTAGATGTTAAATATTTCTTTGAGCCAAAGTTGGTTTGGGGTTGTTTGTTTAATGTTGTGTACATGGTGATTTTATTGTATTTCTGTGGATCACAGGTTTTGAATCGGAAATAAATGTTCTTTCCATAAAATGATTCTCTACTCTGTGTCCTTACTATGTATAAGGGAGCAGTGGGCCCTTACTTTTTCCTTTGAAGGCCCGTTGCTTTGTTGCCCTTTATCCATAGGAAATACGTGGTGGTTTTGGACTATATTCTATTTAAGACTCCTGCACTTGACAGAGAACTGTTGCACCTTCAGTAGAATCTGGAAAGGTTGAATTTATGTATTGAAACTATAATGTATCCTGGGAGCAGAGAGGCTGTATAGTGACACTCATGAGGAGCGATGTTAACTTTGTTATTGTGGATACTGCCTGGTTTTGATGCAAACACTTAAAGTCTGAAGCCTTTCAAGACCTTCGGTGGCCCTGACAACTCTTGACTATTCTTGAAGTCAGTTGGATGGCTTGTGAGCAGATCTTTGTCTTGCCCTTGAGGCAGCTGGGAATGTTCACGCTCTTTGAACATTAGGATACAGGTTCTCCTTTGCCTTTTTGCTTTGTTAGCGTGTTGGTAAGGGCCACAGGGAAACAGGGAGAACAGCGTTGTCCGTGATAGAAAGGAAATCCCATTTCTGAACTACAATTCAGAAAAAATGGCAATTAATTGCTAAAAAATGAATAATAAATGGGCAATGTAATGGAGAAATAGGCAGATGTGTCAGGAATGTAGAAACTTGCTGGAAATACCGGACTGGTATCGAGAGGCAACTGCAAGGTGGACTGACCTCACATCTCTCCCTGGCCACTTCTGGTATGGGCATGGCTTTGTGGGAATACGGGTGACTGCAGTGATCGTAAAGCCAGGAATGGTGCTGGGTTTACAGCCATTGCTTACTGCTTGAAGGCTGGCTTGGACAATTGTTAAATGCTGGCACACTGTCCTGGGAGAGTGAAAGGAGCTTCAATTACACCGAAACATCCAGTTGCTGTCAATGATTGTCGGATGGCAAACAAGTTTCTTTTGTCATTCTCCCATTTCTCTACCTTGTGCAAAGACTGGATGAGCTGGGATGAGGTAATGCTTCAAACAGCTGCTGGGCAGGATTAGTAACAAGGGACCTGCTGTCCTCTTAGGAAAACACTTGTGGAACAAGAGTTTAATGTGTTGGGTGTAACAGATGTCATCAGTTTATTGTATTGGTAATAAAGCAGTGTGGCTCAGCAATAGACCTTCTTGTGCCCTGAACTTTAGATGTGAGCTTAATGGTTATTGCTTTTAGTCATTTAGATGCAGCAGGTGAGTACATACACTCACTAAAGTTTTAATGCACATAGCTGAACAGAGTTGGATTGCTCAGGCAGAGATTTGCTGAGCTCCAGTTGTTATTGATACTGAAATGAGGGGAGCATCTAGCCTTGTAAGTAAATTGTGTGAGCAGTTGTAGCAGGTAGCTATAGAAGTAGCAGGATTTTCTCCTGAAAGCTTTAATGAGCTAGCACAGCTCAAGAGTTGCTCTCTAATTGCTCAGTGCTCATTGGCTTGCCATGAATGCTGTGGTTTCTGGCTGGCTCCTCAGCATATTTCATTGTTGACCTCTAGTTTTCTTAGCAAAATCTCTCGGCACACATAAACTGAAGAAAAAAAGGGCTTATAAAACAAGCATTCAACATCTGACAGCCTCACAGATGTGAAGAGCTGCTGATGAGCCAAAGCCACAGTCTCAGCTTGGAATGCTTTGGATTTCAGGGGGAGGAAGAGGAATCTACTTAGTTTCTGTCAGCGTGGTATGTTGACAGATAAAGTTCACATCAGGACTCTGGCCAAAAATCTGCACATCCCACTTCTGAAATGGGGTACTTGGCTGGGGAATTCCACTGTATTAACTGCTGTATCATACCGAACTCTTACATAAAACCTTACTTGCTTTTTTTCCCTGGGAAAAACCCTATTTTCTGAGTTGCCTTCCACCTTCCATCCCTGAAGTAGGGTGTGATGAAGGTGGATACAAATGCCAAGCTCTTTGTGCTCTGTGCAGGGCTTGCTGCTCATCTGATCTGAGGAGTAATAGCAATTTGAGAGAAAAGAGCATGTGTGACTTGTGGGCATTCAGCAGCCTCCCAGGCATGTTTGTGGAGTCTGGCAGATCCTATTCCCTGTTCTGTCTACTGCCATTCCAGTAGATGAGCAGAGTAAGGCAATTAGCCTAATATTAAGAGTATGGAATAAGTTTTTAGAGCTAAACCAGGGGATTCATATGCTAGAGCAAATACGCCTTCCTCCATCTAGGCATGGGGAGTTTCTTTCTGCCAGTGTATCCCTGGTGTGGTAAGTACTTAGGTCTTGTTTAGACTGCAGTGGTTTTTCTCTTTACATACTGCTGCCTCTTCTGTTCCACAGGGTTAAAGTACTTAGTACAGATACTCATATACACTACAGAGCCTTACTGTGGACAAGTGCTACCAGACACTGAAGTGCTGTGGAACCTTTCAGGGGGGTCTTCAGGTCACGTCTTGCTGATGAGATCTTTAAGGAGCTCCTCTGCATAACAGGTACTGATGAAAGCAGGCACCCTGTGAACTCTCATAGAAAGATGCTCTCTTATCATGGCTTCTGCAGCCATTTGAAGAACAGCCACCCCCAGCCCATGCCAGTCGTCCACATCCAGTTTGATCATGCAGTTTCCTCATCCCTGGCCTGAGTGCTGCCGCATGGACAAGCGCTGAGTCACTGAGCGGTAATGCAGCCCTCCAGCTGGGTTAGGAAACCACCTAAAGTGTTGGTGTTACTTACCTGTGATTTTGTCTACATTTGAAGCTGCTTCTCTTTCCTGTGAGTGTGGGAAAACAATGTGAAAATCATCTTTTTAATTGTCTTTGAGGGGAAAACTGGCATCCAGGCCAAAACGTACTGAGTGGAGAAAGGGTTTGGCTGTGATGGACAAGGGAAGTTGTGCATGTTCTGCTGGGGTGGAAGCTGAGTTTGTATCATACAAGAGCTGTGTACCTCAGCTGAGCCATAAAATCCCAAATACGGGAAACAGAAGGGTTGTCTTTTCAATCATATTGAGTTTTATTTGAGGTGAGGACAGTGTGTGAGTAAAAGGCATCCTTGGAGATCACATCTTTCAAGACTCTTCCTTCTACTCTTCCTCTGGCCAGGGATGGTGCTGGGATACAGTGCAGCGCAGCATCTGCTCCTTTGGTCTGAATGAGTAATCCCTGTCAGGGGCTCTGAAAAGAGCCAGAATCCAGCACCTGTGAGCTGTAAGCGATGGGAATTTAGAGACCGACTTCAAATGTTTGGTCCTGAATCCGTCTCATCCTGCAGGGAAAAGGCTGCCCAGACTGTGCGTGGGGAGGAGGTGTTTGCTTAACCAGAGGTCAGCACTTGGTCTCTGCGGTGGTTTGGATAATCACTTCCCAAGTGCTCATGTGGCTCCTGCCTCTGTGCTACCATTGGGGATGGTTGTCCCTGTTCCTTGAGGTGGAGGTGAACTAGAAAAGGAAGATGCTTCCAGTTAGTTAAGCACTTCCAGACCCGTGTGGCCTCAGGAGCCCTTGTGTTTGATCTAGTTCCAGCTTCTCTGACTCCTGTGTTGGCTTCCCTTCTCCCTCTAATCTACAGCATCACCATAATGCTGGAGGGGCTTTTGTGTGGCTCTGCCAGCCTTACACTGCTGGCAGCACCGGCTAAAGGTGGAATCTTGTCTTCCGTGTGCCTTGCAGTGATACGCAGTGGCAGGTCAGGTCTTTATGGGATCTCTTGGGACACGCTTCCCGGAAGGCGAGCGTGTTTTTCTGGGGTCTTTGAGCAACAGCATGAAGGTCACTTATTATTAATAACACTAAGCTGTGGTGAACTGATGTGTACCTTGCACCTCAGTGATGAATGCGGATAGCTGGCTGGTGGCTCTTGCATCCCATAGCAGGTTTTCAGTGACTGTAAGACAGTGGGATCTCTCCCAGCTCTTAATGTAGTATCATGTTTTCATTTGGTTTTGCATTGATTTCCTCTGCTTTAATCTTCTCTAGTGATGGCAAACAAACGGAGCACTTGTGACTTAGTGAGTATATGAAGCTGTAAGCCCTAATACTACCACAGTGGCCTTGGGCTGTCACTTCCTAACCAGTGTTAACTTGGTTACTCTCAGGTCTCACTTTGCCCCCACGTGTGTATTTTGGCAGGAGCAAAATGCAGGAGGTGCCACACGCGGGTGCCTCTGGAGGGATGGGTGCTGGCTGTGGTTGTCCTACAGCCCTCACACTGTGAGCAGTGTTTGTGTCTGCCTGCGGATGCCACCATGTCAGCAGGGCCAGTCTGATCACTGCAGGTGTCCTCCTTCACCATGCTATGGTCTCATTGCTTCCAGTGTGGTTTCCCCAGTTCCTACGGGGAGCGCGTGCTCTCTGGAGCAGATGGTGACAGTTGGATCCCAGCTTCTCTGCAGCTCAGCCCCTCAACTGGCTGCTCCGTCACTGTGATGGGAGGGAGCTGTTTTCAATTAGCAGACAAAGCAGCTGAGGTCATCGAGCTCTTACTCATGTAGTTATACCCTTGCCAAAGCTAAGGAATGGAAACCTCTTACCAAGCCCCTCATCCCAGCTGAGGCTCTGCTCACTGACCAGCCTCCCCCATGGGCTCTGCTTCCGGAGGCCTCCACATCTCTTCTGCAGCTGGACCCTGCTAAATCCCTGTGGTGGAGACACCCTGGCTTGGCCATGAGGTGGGGGACCAAAGTTTGGGTGCTCCTGGCTCAGAGCAGCCCCTTGGTGACAGCACTGAGTGAGCAGTGATGGGGACTGGTGAGTCCAGGAGGGCTGGAGCTGGTCTCATAGAAGACTTAAACGTCTGAATGGTTACATGTTCCCATCTTTGGATGTTCCTTCCCAGAAAACTTGTGATTGCACTGCCCGTGATAGAAACCCAGCCTGACCCTGATGCTTTTCATCAGAAGTTTGCACAGGCTGCTGTGGTTTTTTATCTGTTTTGCTCTGAGTAAATGATAACTTGAATTCTGTAGGTAACTAGCATGGGTTTACACACAGGAAAGAGGAAATGGCAAACTGCAGTTGACTGTGAAGTGGTACACGTGAAACATGTATACAACTTTGGGTGCATTTATCATTTATGTTGGGAAGAAGCTGTTCCCTGTGAGGGTGCTGAGGCGCTGGCACAGGGAGCCCAGAGAAGCTGTGGCTGCCCCATCCCTGGCAGTGCTCAAGGCCAGGTTGGACACAGGGCTTGGAGCACCCTGTTCCAGTGGAAGGTGTCCCTGCCCGTGGCAGGGGTTGGAGCTGGAGGAGCTTTAAGGTCCCTTCCAGTACAAATCAATCTGAGTTTAGGAAGAAGTCCCTTTGCTCAAAGTAAGGCTTTACCCAAGGATGCTGGTGGTGTAAGGAAAGCTTCCTGAGCTGTTCATAGTTAAGCAGCAGCCCCCATTTGCTGAACACTCGGCCCATCTATTTTCAGCAGGGATTTGCTATTTGGGTTTAATTCTCTAGGAAAAAATAATCTGTTAATGCATTGGGAAATCTCCTTTCCTCAAGGTCAGCCCTGAACTCAGGTGTTCCCTTCAGCACTTCCCCTTGTCCTTGCTTGCGGGATGTCCCTGCTCCGGGCCCTCCAGTGCTTGGGATGCCACGTATGCACAAGCGCTGCTTGAAAGCCTCATGGGAGCAATGTGGCTGATCACATCCAGCTGGGTGAGTCCTGGCCAGAGCATCGCCTGCGACTCGATAGTGTGAGAGCATTTGGTGCTTGGGAGGGATGAACAGAACAGCTCAGCTGGAAGGGACCTGCAGCCCTCGTCCTGTCCAGGTCCCCAACTGCTGCAGGGCTGAAGCGTTTCCTAGAAACCAGCTTGTCTTTATTGAAAGTGCTTTTGTTTGAAAACAGAATCTCTGAAATCTGCCAGGTGCTGTTAAAAACTGCTTCCTTGTGAAGAGAATCCGGAGTTCTCACCTCTGACTGATGTTCTTCCCGTAACCACTGTTGAGGAGCTGGGGCAGCGCTCGGGAGTGGGAGCAGTGGGTCAGGGTATCCTGGTGCTCCGAGCCATAGCCAGGTGAAAGGACCCAGCAACAGTTTGTGACTTGCACAACTGAAAACCATGTTCTTCCACAGGACGAGCCCAAACAGCAAATAACTTTCCTGTGCCTACACAGTAAGTTGATGCAATATCCTTTTGGAGAGGGGCCAGGGGAGAGGTGGCCTTGTCTCCTTGGTATGATACCTGTAGTAAATCTGCAACCACACCTTCTCTGGGCAACCTGTGCCAGTGCCTCACCACCCTCACAGGGAAGAATTTCTTCTTCCTGTCTGAGCAAAATCTCTCCTCTTTAAGCTTAATTGATCAGCTACAACTTAAACAGCCTTGTAAATCACTGCTCCTGGCTGTAGAGCCAATAGTAGCTAGCATTGCATTTTAATGCATTTTACCCTAAATAAAGAGCTGCTATTGTAATTGGAAAGCTGCAGAAGCAAGAGCATGGCTGAGCAAGGATGTGTTCTGCAGAACTGAGAAGCTTGGTGAGTAACAACTGGATAAAGGATGTTTCTGATGATTGATTTCAATCCTGGTGAGATCGCAGAACTAAAGCTTATGTGAGCTTCTGGAAATGGCATTGTGCTTTCTGCAGGATTGCCAGTGTGCAGAGCAGACGTGGTGCTGCAAGACTGACCCAACCTGGCAAGGATGAGGAACGGAGGGAGGTTCAATGCTGCATGGTTTGGGATGCAGAAGGCAGGACCCATCCCTGGGATGCAGTTCCTCAGCCGGCGTTACCCATCCCCAAACATTCATCTCAAACTGGAGTAAGTTCATTTTAACTACATGTGATGATGCTTTTCTGTGAGCACAGACTGGCCAGCGCAGGAAGCTGAGGCACAGCAGTGACCACTGCCTGTGCGCTCAGCTCCTGTTGTTCCTCAACCACAGCCCTATCTCATGCTGCCATCTCAGGGAGGTCTCTCAGTGCATCACGCCTCTTTCTTTATCCTCTAGCTGTTAAGCCTTCCTTTATAGCTTCTCAAAAGCTAAAATACACTTTAAACCTCTCCCATGGTAGGCTGTTTTGCAGGAAAGGGCCACAGGTTACTCTATTCCGCGAAGCATCTCATCAACAAAAACAAAGCAGGAAGGTAAGCTAATTTCCATGATGTAATATGGAGATCTGTTAGATGCATCCAGCAGCCTTCTGGCCACTGGGAAAACAATTTGCACCTCTGGCTCTTGCTGTTGAAATCAGTCTCAATTTGTTAGAAACATGCGGGTTTTCAGTGTAATGGGTAAGCTGAAGGAGATCGGCAAGATGGGGCTTGTGCTGCAAGATGGGGATTGCTGGCAGCCTGGGTCGCAGATAACACGGGTGATGCCTTCACAGATAGCTGAGGGGGAGGAAGGAGATGGGACTTTCCCATTGTTTCTGGTGTATTTGTCTGCTTAGAGGTGGTGGGTTCAAAGTGCACCCAAAGAGCTCCCCTCAGTTCTGTCCTGCACTGGAAGCTCAGACCCTGTCAGGAGGATGGAGTAGGAACATTCCATTGCAAGTCTAAAATTGAAAGACCTTACATGTGAAGCATACCGCAGATAAAATACGCTCTAAGACATGAGCCCAGTGCTTATGGAAGTTGTTACAATGGAGATTGTGCTGCTGCCAAGAATATTAGATCCAGATTTCTTCTTATTCACGTTGTCTTTGAGAATACTCGGAGCATTGTGCTTAAAAAGCTGGATGAAGATTCAAATAACTTTGGGAACTGGATATAGAGAGTTGTGGTTGGTTCAGAATTGTTTCTGACCAGAGTTAGGTTGGATTTATGTAGATCTGAAGTCTTTGGGAAATATATTCTTTGTAAGATCAATGGTAACTGCAGTTCTAGTCTGTGAATTACCGATGGGCTGTTAGTTCAAATGAATGATTTAATACCATTTCTTCCACTGATTTCTTTTAATATGGCATTTTAAACAGATTTTTCCTCTGTCCCACAGTTGGTGCTATTATTATTAGACAAGGGCCTATTTTAATAAGATTTCAGAAAGAAATAGTATTTCTCACTACCTAAATGATTTGAGATTGTGGGTGGGAAGAAGACCGGGCAAGCAACCACTGGTTATCTTCATGAGCTCAGGTTGTGCCAGCACTGGCAGAGGTGGCTTGGTCCTACTTGGTGCCTAATGTGAATGATTAAGATTTAATTCTGAGTTTATTCCCTGGATGCAAGAGCTGCAAGTAGATGTATTGTAAGGTAAACATCTGTAGGGGGTGATGACCTGGGTTGGGTATAGTAGGAGGGAGAGTAGGTGGTTGGGATTTTTTCCCTCTTTATGACCTAAAAAACCCCAAATATGAATCATGCTGGGGGTGCTGCAGGACTTTCTGACCAAGTCAGTGGAATACCACAGTTTCTGAGCCAAGCCCAAGGATCATGTTCAGGATTTTGGAAGTTAAATTGAATCGCATTAAAGTTAATACCCCGGGGGAGCTGCTCAGCAGCAAAACCCAAACTTATCTTGGCAAACCTGACCACAGGAGGTAATAGACAGAGGTTCTTTGCTAAGAGCTCCTTAAAGTCATGGACTCGTGCAGACCAGATCTCTTTCTGGTGATGCCACTGCTCTTCTGTCAATGATCCCTATTCCACAGTGACTGGTGTCTTTGTTCCTGGTTTTGTGAGATGCTGCAAATACAGATCAGCCCTTGAGGTGTGGGGGGGGTTGTGTGAGAGCAGGCCAGCTCCTGGAAACTTTGTGGTTGGATCTGTTCTTCCTCATAAGGTTGGACAGGAGCAATTCTGTCCCTCTCCAGAGTTTGTGAAGCTAAACTAAGTGCTCTTCAATTGCTTTTTGTGCTTAAACTGGAATGATGGGGCTGGGTGGGTGAGGGACCTCCATCCCCTCAAGTGGAGCCCTGGGACTAAGGTAAAATCACAGACAAGTAACATTGAACAGCATCTTCAAGAATGGAAATATTGGAACATATCTAGTTGAGAAGTGTTTTGCGTTAAGCCTGGTGCTTTTTGAAGTCTGGAAAGTGAGGTGGAGCTGAGCATATGAGAAAATTCAGGTATTACTCAGCAGCTGCTCCAAGGGAAAGAATAGTAGTTGGTTGCATTTGCTGTACATGCTAGGAAGAATTCAAGTATAGCAATTCAGGTTTGTTTCTTTATGTAGGTACCATTCTTTCACATGTAACCACAGAAACTCTTCCTTTACCTCGTAGTTGGACGATGGCACTTCAGAACCCTGCTGCAGTTTGCAATCATGTTGGTACTTCAAGTGTTTTCATAGGCTTTGAGCACTGACAAGTTGTTTCACTTCAGTTTTCAAAGATCACTGTGATGTGGGTGTTTCCATCTTGCATGGGATGCAGAAAGGTGCAGGCAGCTAAATTGAGACCCGTGCCACCCATCTCCATCCTTTCTATGGTTGTTAGTGACTGACACAAATCCTCATCCAAAACCCATAGATATTAGGCTGACTGTGAGAAGGAGAGTGGTGAAGTGCGCTCAGCAGCAGCAAAGGTCTAAGCACCAAGACAAGATTTGTCTTACAAACAGATGCCTATGATATTTCTGAGCTAGGTGACCGGCTGATGACTCTGTCATGTGTCATCACAGTAGTTTCACATTCCTATCACAGCCTTTTGCTTGGTTTAGAACTACAGATTTTTAACTGATAACAGCTACATTCGTTATGGTACGTGCCAGTAGAAGTTAAAAGCAAGGGGTTTAGTGATGTGGGTTAAAGCAGACGGTGCGAATGGTATGTGTTGGGTCTTCTCCCTCGCTGTGGTTGTGCTGAGTCCCATAAATCCCATAAATCCCCTCTGAACATCCCAATCCTCAAGCACCCACCTGTGGAAACCTTTCCTGGTCCCAGTCCCAAAAGTGTTTGAATGGTCTCACAGTCCATGGGTCATGGTTGGGTTTTCTGTCCTACGGGCAAGAAACCCACAAACTTCAATCCTTGCTACGTGTCTCTGGTGATGCAATGATATTTCATGTTCAATAAGTACGTGAAATAAATGGCAGTACGTGGCTGTGTTCATTATAGGAAGCTTTAATTGCTGTGTACAGTTTTAATTCACCTGCTTGCATTAGCGCTTTGCAAATGTTCTGGTTCACAACAGTGATTTCTTCCCCCTTTCCCACCACACCCTTCCTTAGAACAAGCCTTTGTGGTATCTCCATGGATCAGGGCAGCTGCATTTGCCACCCGGGTACAAACCCGGCTCACTTCCCACAGTGTCGCTGCAGTCCTGCTTCATATTGACCCATTTTAAGAATTCTTTCAGACTCTCTTTAAACTTTGAGAAATCTGTTTTTGCCATCTCTGAGCATCTTCTGTCATTGGATGAAGATTTCTAAGGGAAAAGAGGAGATACTGATGCACCAGTTATGGAGAGATTCCACCCAATTACTGCACGTTCTCTGTGCTTTCCCCAGCTCACTGGGATGGAGGGTGAAGCCCTCCACCAGCCCCAAACCATTTCACACAATTTCTACAATCATCAGTCAAATAAGACTTTGCTATTTGTCTTTGCCTTTCACGGTACTGCAGATCTTTCTGGGTTGTTGTTTGGGGTAGGGGAAAAAGGGAATTCGGGTTAAAACATTCCTCTCGTAATACCCGCATCCTGGGGACAGAGAGGGAGGGTGGGAGGTGTCCCAGCAACATCGCACTGTGCTTGTTCTTGGTGCTGAGCAGAGGAGGATCCCGTTGCATTAGCGTGGAGCTCAACATGCGTTTGTTTAGGTGATAGATTCAGACCTGGTTTCTCCTGCAGTAGTCAGCTAATTGGTGCCTATCTGGTTTTCTTCCTAAAGCCTCCTTCTCCGTTCCAGGGAAATGTCTAAGCATCGTCATTGCTGCAAGAACAGCCACAGGCGAACACATGCAGACCCTCTTTTCCATCCTCTTATTTTCTGTCATTGTCTCTTGTATTCAAGAGGCTGATTCCTTTCACTCTAGTAATCCTGGTCTATCTTTTTTGCTATTAATTGCCCTGTTCCTTCTGAAGGACAAGCTATACAGGTCACTATTAATTGCACCTAATAAATCTTAATTACTGGAGGCCTAAATGAACTGTATTAATATAGTCCATATCTGAATGAATTTGTGACTGATAGACAAACCTTGATACCCTTCCTTGAGGCTGCAGCTGGCCCACAAGTAAAAAGGATGAACAACAACTTTGCTAACAAAGTTCAACAACTTCAGCTGATGTTTCTTTAACCATTACCTTCAGGGAAATGAACTTTTGGGAACCTCGGTGGTTTCTTTTAAATCATAAAGACAAGAAAATATTTGCAGCTTAGATAGTAAAAGCTCACCTTCAAACCGGAGCAGTTTTCTTCAAGCCTTTTCATGTCTTTTTCAACTCTCTTCATACACTTACATTTGGGTATCTTTTTTAGCTCATCAATAAATTGTTCAGCGTTACTATGTGCACAACTTGCTTTCTAGCAGAAAAAGGGAAAACAAACAGTGTTTTAGCAACCAGAAAGTTTTTCTTTCTTAAAAGAACTGTTGATAAATCCTATTGAATTAGGGGAGAACTGTTGATAAGAGAACTGTTAAATCAGTTTGAATATCCCATTGAATCCTATAACTAAATCCTACTGAATATCCCATCTGTTCTTCTCAGGAAATCTTAACTTCTTTTATCCGATTCCATTTTTAGACCTGCTTCTAAGAAGCCACGTTGTAAGAGCAGTCTTCATAAGTATTATAATTGGAAACTTTGCAATAAAAATGATCCAGTCCAGTTTGTCACTGTGAATGTGACAACACTGGGAATTTGATGTGCAGTTCTGGTGTCCTCAATATAAAAAGGACATGGAACTGTTGGAACAAGTCCAAAGGAGGGCCATGAGGATGATCAGGGACTGGAGCACCTCCTGTATGAAGATAGGATGAGAAAGTTGGGACTGTTCAGCCTGGAGAAGAGAAGGCTGCGTGGAGACCTCAGAGCAGCCTTCCAGTATCTGAAGGGGGGCTATAAGGGTGCTGGGAGGGACTCTTCATGAGGGACTGTAGTGATAGGACAAGGGGTAACGGATTCAAACTTAACCAGGGGCAGTTTAGATTGGATATGAGGAAGAAATTCTTTCCTGTGAGGGTGGTGAGGCCCTGGCATGGGTTGCCCAGGGAAGTTGTGAATGCTCCATCCCTGGCGGTGTTGGACAGAGCCTTGGGTGACATGGTTTAGTGTGAGGTGTCCCTGCCCCTGGCAGGGGAGTTGGAACTGGATGGTCTTAAGGTCCTTTCCAACCCTAACTATTCTATGATTGTAAACTGGAGTCATGTTTTCTGTCTTTGCTTTGGAGGCAGGACACTTACAGAAGCTGCTTTAACCATTTTGCTTTATATCGCCAGTCTTCTGGAGAACAGGCTTTACCATCACCAATAGAAACTTCTCTGGTAAAGCACTAAAAGAACTGATAGAAACTGTGATAGGACATACTATTTATCTCTGTTAGCAATTAGCACGGGTTATTAGCCAATTCATGTCATCTTTTTAAATCATGGCATTGTATCAGGATTTTGGGACAGGAAGAGGAGCACAGCTGACTCGAAGTAGAGAGGAATATGAGGCTAAGCCTGGAGCTTGCTCCCTGTCTGGCTGGTCCAGCCTGGCAATCGCACCTCAGCCGGTGTTTACGTCTTGCCTTTCAGTGTCCTCAGACTGGCTGTACCGTAGGTTATGCTTCAAGTTCCCTTTGGGGACAAAAATGATGATAATAGAACAGGAAACAACAATTTCTTACCTTTATGTGAAGTGGTTTGAAGAACGGCTCCTGGAACCAATAGAAATCCATTAGTTACAAACTGAAAATCAGCTCAAAAGGCAAATCTGAGGTGGAAAAAGAGGAAAATTACTTACTTTTATGGGCTCATTTTCAGCTTCCAGCAAGCAAAGCATTTCATCGATTATTGTGTACTGGGTCTTGTTCTGCAGGTCCCACATTCCCTTCAGAGGAAGAAAGTAACTGGACACTCCTGAGCTGAACAGTAACAGGACCAAGTGAAGATGCATTTTAAAGGTGTTAGATGTGGAAGCTCGGCCCCTTTTATCTGAAATGGGCTTTGAATTCAAGCTTGTCTCTCTTGTCAGATACTAAGCTCACTTATATAGAGAAGCTGAGGAAGAGCAGGATTTGATTACTATCTTATCTCATGCATGTATCAACAAAATAAGAAAGCAACAACTTGGGCCTATCTGATTTGAGAAACATCTATAGTTAATGTTCTGGTAAACTTCCTAAAGCCTCTAACTGCAGAGCAACACTTCAACATAAACCCTTCTAGATAGCTCTGTACTTGAAGAGAGAAATAGCCAGAGCAATTGCAGAGCCAGGGCTTGGGTATCTTGAAGATGCCTCAACATAAAAAGGACATAGAACTGTTGAAACAAGTCCAAAGGAGGCCATGAGGATGATCAGGGACTGGAGCACCTCCTGTATGAAGATAGGATGAGAAAGTTGGGGCTGTTCAGCCTGGAGAAGAGAAGGCTGTGTGGAGACCTCATAGCAGCCTTCCAGTATCTGAAGGGGGCCTATAGGGATTCTGGGGAGGTACTCTTCATGAGGGACTGTAGTGATAGGACAAAGGGCAATGGGTTCAAACTTAACCAGGGGCAGTTTAGATTGGATATGAGGAAGAAATTCTTTTCTGTGAAGGTGGTGAGGCACTGGAATGGGTTGCCCAGGGAAGTTGTGAATGCTCCATTGCTGGCGGTGTTCAAGGCTGGGTTGGACAGAGCCTTGAGTGGCATGGTTTAGTGTGAGGTGTCCCTGCCCATGGCAGGGGGGCTGGAACTGGATGAGCTTAAGGTCCTTTCCAACCCTAACTATTCTATGATTATATAATGCAACTCTAAAGAAAACAAAGTCTACTTTGTTCCATGATAGGTGTCAATTAGTATTATGGTTAATTGAATAAGTATCAGCAAGGGAGCTCTCAATGGGGAATTATTTCTGGCCAGGGAGAAAAGTGGAATCACTAATAGCGAGCAGAAGCACCAGCCATGCCTGGCAGTATGGTGGAAGGTTTGAAACCTGGCCTGGAACACCCAGGCTGCCTTACCTGGTGCTTTGCTCTGTGAGCAGAGACCTGTGAGTCCCTTATAGTGCCAGAAGAAATATGCTAGGCAAGTGCTGTTTGGAGGGGTTAGCTAAGAGCCAGGATCTCAGCTGGAGCACATCAGCACAGAGCTTTGCCAACACAGAGCCATCGACCTATGCCAGCTGAGGCTCTGGCCTAAATAGTTCCCATATGGTCCAGTTTCTATTCTAAATCTGTATTTGATTTTTAAATATAGTATTTCATAGAAAATATGTGACGAAGTGCGGAGGTGGCAGATGGGTTTTACCCCATTTGATTAGGAAATCTTTGCTGTTGACTCAGGGATACATTTCACTTTGGATGGTCTTATAAATGTAATAGAAAAATTTGAGACCCTCATCCAGTCTAAGTAAGTTCTTTGCTTAGATACATTGTGGGTTGTTGTTTCCCTGCTAGAAAATACAAGTCTGCATGTTAACCATGGCAGCGTTATTCACTGTTCTTCTGACTTCTCCAGTTTGCAGAGCAGGTATTTATCTTT
This sequence comes from Myiopsitta monachus, assembly GCA_017639245.1. Classification (NCBI taxonomy): domain Eukaryota; kingdom Metazoa; phylum Chordata; class Aves; order Psittaciformes; family Psittacidae; genus Myiopsitta; species Myiopsitta monachus. Next base: position 23,675,484 of record CM029917.1, read on the forward strand.
TCAATGCAAAAGGTTCTTGTAGCAACAACCACATGGGAAGTGATTGTTATGGCTGCACTTTCCAGACCTTTGTAGGTCACCTTTCTGATGAATGGCTGTTCTCTTGTAGGCAAAATCCTAGTATCTGACTGCTCTTGGTTCTCTGAGGTCCAGGCACTCTTATTCCCTACCTAAGCTGTTAGGAGACCAAGTAGCATTTGGCATCTGCAAGCGCTTTTCTACCCACAACCTGAGGTAGAGTTGGTTAAAATGAGTCATAAAATGAATGTTTAAATATGCTAAACCGGCACACCAAGATGTAAAAAACCAGCAAAGGTATCTGTACTTTCTCCCATGTAAACTTGGGTACCTCTTGGTAGCACTAGAGAGTCTGTTCTGTTCTTTGACTCTGCAGTGGGAGAGAAGACAGGACAGTCTGTCTCCTTTACCTTCTGCCACTTCTGCCTAGATCATTTGCCTGAGGGGAGCTGCTGACATGAGGTTTGACCACTTTCTTACTGTGTACAAGGATTTAACATCCAGGTCCACCAGATGCAAGCCGCCATGTAGGCTGTGTGCTCATCTAATCCACTAAGCAAATACTGACGCTGACAATCTGTTTATTGATTTTCACACCAGATACCATTTGAAACAGCACTGCTCAGTAATAACCCACCTGGAAAAAAACCCTGACTTGATGTGAAATCACTTTAAAACTGCTGGAGAGATATATCAAGATGTTATCAATAGGATGAAGCTTGAAGAAAGCAGCTCCTTGGGCTGTGCACAGGATGCAACTTTCTGTGATGCTGCAGGGGCCGGATGTAGGTTCCGAGTCCTGGGGGCCATGCTCGGGCTCCTGCTCACAGCCAGTGTTGCTGTCTTAGGTGCTGTAGGCCTGATCCAGCTGCAGCCACCCTGTTTTGCTTTTAACTCTTTCTATAATGAGAGGCAAAAATTTGCTGTACTTTATTAAAGCCTTTTGGTAAGAAAAAGGTGGTTTATGACAAAGGTGATATAAACAGGGCTGCTCACATTTGTAACCAGCTGAAGAGTTTCCAGGGGTGTTGGCAGAGGGAATTTTGAGCAGCTGGGATGAGCAAGCACACAGAATTCCCCAAAGTAGTGAGAAATAATGAACATTAAGGACTGGGATGTTGTACGAAGAGGTTTCTCAATCTGAGGTGCTGCAGGTGAACCTGGGGCTTGTTCAGAAACTGCTGCTCTGAACTCTTCCTTCACCTTTCTGTGACACTTCAGGGCTCTTTGGAGTGATACTGAGAAAAGCTGATTAAAACCCCTACTGTATAACAAGCTTTCAGCTCTTTCCCTCTGGGCTGTGCCAGCGGTCGGATGATGCTGAGGGATGTGCAGCAGGCAAGGGGTGCCACCTATAGAACAGCCAGTGCTAGTGGAGCTGTGTTTTCTCATTTTCGGGGCAAAAGACACTTGCCAAACCTCAGCACATCCTGAGTATGCGTGGTGATGGAGCGCAGAGAGCTGCCTGTGCTGTGATTTACCCAAGCCCGAGAGCCCCGGGAGCTGCCTGGGTGAGATGATGGAGTTTATAGTGATGGCAGCTTCGTTGTGTTTGCATTTTAACAAGCACCAGGGAAGCTTGTGTCTGGGGTATGTGTCTCTGCTCTTCCATAGCCCTGGCAGTGCTGATGGGTTCAGCCTCCTCTAGGGGAACCGTTTTCCTAACCCTCTTTCCCCTCCATGAGAAATGGTCCACAGCACCTCGCAGTAGTCCTGGCTACTGCTCTACCTCCCTCTCAGCAGATGAGTGCTAACAAACGTAGGACTTTCTTTGGAAGCAACTTGAGCCTTTTGCCACGCTTCACCCTCACTTCCTACAGGGTTGTGCCCCTTCCCTCCTTGGAAAGCAGTATTCTTCTCTTCTGCACCCAATTTCAAGCAAGTGAGCAGCTTTGGATGCAGATGTTGGACTATGATCCAGCTCTCCAAAGAGGTTTCAGCCTTTGAGCTGAAGGTCAATAACCAGTTTTTCAGCAGGCTTTGTGTGGGATTAGAACATCCCCTTGGGTATCTCACAAGGCTGTTCCACATTCACCATCTCAAAGCACAGATACACCCAGTGTCGCCCTCCTCCTGCCCAACACCCCCTCACAGGATGAGCTGCTTTGACCTAGAGCCACTGAATATGTTGAACCTCTTCTTCTATGCGCTCTCTATTTTTGTATATATTGGTTAAAGCTTTATTCTTGGCTATTTGTGGAGGCAGAGCGATGGTGACTGAACCTATTGCTGGTTTGGGGGTGTTTTTCCTGTCTCTGTGATGACTACTGTGTCTGCATTCCCCCACCCTCAAGAAACTCCTCTTCAGGAGCTATTAACAATATTAGCTAATTCTTCAGACATGTTTTTGTTGCCCTAAGGAATCCCTGGAGGTTCTGGCATGGATTTCCCTGCCTCCTCAACCTGCAGGCAGTGTTGTGTCCGGGGGATCCCACAGGCACCCCATGGCTTGCACGAGTGCTGCTTTCTGCTTGATTCTCCATGAATCATGGTACTTAGGGAAATTTCTGTAGGTGCTCAGTGATGCCTGCAAAGGTAAATAACAGTGATGGGCTGGGTGAGGATTGCTTCCTGAAGGTCAAATCCTGGGAGAATCCCCTTGGAGGGGAAGGTGTGTGCTCAGCAACACTGATGGTCCATGTGGACACAGGCACAGCTCCCACCTCAATCCCGCCCCCAGATAGGATTGTTATGGCTGGTTGCTAAATGTTTGCTTTCTTCTCTATGGGTGAATATTCCTGAAATCAGACTATCCAACAGGGTGGAAAAGGGAAGATGCTGCAGTGAGATGTTCACTGTGAAGTGAGGGCAAAGAAAGAAACAAAACCTGACTCACTTTTTAAGCACTACTTTTACCCAAATTTGAAAACACAGGGTGGTCTGATGTGATACATGGACCCTGTGGTGACCCTCCCCACAGGGGTTTCAGTCATCTATAAACTATATAGTCAACTCATGTATTTCTGCATATAATAACCTCCTGAAACTGGCAAAACCTCCCTGGTAGAAGACCCCGATCTGATCAATCTAACTCTCTGTTAGATAGATTCTATCACCATAACCCATCACAATATGAAAAAAATGATGAGAGTTAAACCTTAGTGCAAGAGCTTTATTTTGCATAGGTTCCTTTGGAGTTTGGTTACATTTGACAGGGTTCCACATACGTGTTTCCCAACCATTTAACTGCAAATGATGTGTCGGCAGCACGGAGCTGGGACAGCAGTTGTGTTTCCACACTTTGCACTTCACGTTTTTCGCATTGTACAATGATTGGCACTTTGTGGCACAGTAAAAATCTTCAGTTCATTCTAAATAGTGAAGTATCAGTTTAAAAAGTGAGAGTTTCATCTTTTTACAGCACTCTCCTCTGAAAATTCCCCTCAAGAGATGTGAAACTGCTCTGACGGCATCTGGAAACTTCAGCTGCAGGAACGAAAGGCTGAAATAGGCCAAGTGTGAGAGCATTAAAGCACATTGTATGAAGATTTCATTTGGTTGAAACTAAAATGGTTATGGCACGTGCCAAGCTCTTAGTCATCAGGTTTTATTTAGGTGGTTTATCCCTATGGGGCACTCATAAGACTCAGTGAAAATCATCTTCACATTCACATGCCTGAAGTGGGTATGAGCTACGTCTTCAGTTTGCAAACAGTATTTCAGTGGTTTCATAGAATCATATCATAGAATCCCAGACTGGTTTGAGTTGGAAGGGACCTTAAAGCTCACCCAGCTCTGACCCCCTGCCATGGGCAAGGACAACTTCCACTAGAGCAGCTTGCTCCGAGGCAGGGATGGGGCAGCCACAGCTTCTCCTGGGCACCCTGTGCCAGCGCCTCAGCACCCTCATAGGGAAGAGCTTCTGCCTAAGAGCTCACCTCAATCTCCCCTAAGCTTCTGACATCTCTGAGAGCGGCCAGCAACCATCCAGTGTTGGGCCTGGGAGGGAGGTGATGGTGCTGGGTAGGCACCGATGGTTCCCATCCCGAGGGGTGACTCTGCCGCAGCTTTGAGAGCACTCAAGTGATGCAGAGCCAAGCTCTGGGACTGTGGCTTGGGGTAGTGTGATAGAGAAATAGTGTGTCTGCAAATCCCAGACTGGACCCACAGAGCTCCTCACGCCCTGTTAAGCAGCAGTTCCCTAAAGTAAATAATTATTGCATCTCTTCACCTTAAAAATAAATAACTTGAAGTTTCTACAAATAAATAGAATAAATAAATATGAATAGATCTATGAATAAATAATAGCTCCCAATAGCCTTGCTCGTTGGAGTAAAGATACACAAATGAGGATATGCAGAACTCTGGTCTCCCAGGAGGCTGGACCAGGAGTGCTTCAAGCTTCTTTGTAGACTACATTCTGTCCTCTGAAGGGGCATTGTGATTCAGGAACTTGAGTAAGTATTCCAAATTACTGAAGAAATCCTCCTCTTCCACTGGCTCCCATTCCTTGAGGGCACACAGAAGGAAGAACAATTAAAAGAGCAGAATCTGGGCACATATGTTCTGTTCCAAGACTCCAGGTTTTTCTTAATACTTAATGTTAAGACCACAAAGGCTCTGAGAAGGATTGTAGGGTAGGAAAGCACAAGGAACATGGAACAAGTTGCACCTAGTGCAGCCCAGGAAGAACAGGTCCCATCTGCACCAGGGCATCTCCGCCAAGTGAGGGTCTTTGTCATGGCAAGGAGACGTAGGAAGAGGTTGGCAGAGCAGAGGCACTGTAGGCCAAGTGGCAGCTCCTGGCTGGAAGCTGCCCCCATCAGCCACCGGACCGGGACGCAGCTATATGCTTTATCCAGGCGCTTGTTCCCAGTGCAATCAGGACAAACACCACCATAGCCTTTATTGTCACCTAAACAACAGGAAATATGGAACAGAAAATCCAGCCCAAACGTACCATCCACCCAAGGCATGACTTCACATTCACGTGGATATTCTGCAGGTTCTGGAGTAGTTTTAGTCCCTCCTCTGAGTTCTCTTCGCTGCTTTTTAGGGCTTTGATAAATCCTTCCAGATAGGTGGATACAGTTCCTTCTGGCTCCATCATCATGTTGTTCTGGAATAACACAGTTTAGTTATTTCTGTCTTTTCTGTATTGCTGGCAGAGGTTGTGCCATGTTAATGCAGTTAAAATGCCTACTACAAGAAATAACATTGCACAGTAATTTGAGGCCAATATTTTATAGTAACTATGGACAGCTTAAAGGAGCCCATTCTGCAATCCAGAGCTTCCTTCTTACTGAAGGCTGCTGTTACCTTCAAAAGCTACAGAGTGAGACTTTGGGATCAGGCACAATTTGCTTTTTAACTGTCTCCTTAGCAGCACTCAGGCACAGGAAGGCAGCGATGCTGAGGAGCACCTCCGACCTCCAACCTCTTGGCTTCTCTTGAGCTTGCCCATGAAGTGCTCCAATGATGCCATTGCTGGCATTGATCTCAAACAATGTGGGTATTTCTTTCCAGAAAGGCAGTGGGGACAGATTGTCCCCCCAGTTTCCAGTGTCAGCCTCCACCTGACTTCAGAACATTGTCAGTTCTGACTCTGCACCCCAGGAAAAGAGAGAGAACCACAGCTGGCTAGAAGCAAACTTTTATGAGCCTGTACTGAAGGCAGTAGTCCTGAGCACCGGTTTCTCAGGGAGATAACTACACTGAAACTATGGATGGAGGAGGATTTGTGTTGGGATATCCAAGCCCTCCACATCACCTCTCAGCACACACCAGCTCATCTCCCTCCAGAGCATCCCTCTCGCAAAGCCCGTGAATAACTTGTTTGCCATCTAAGACCTGTCTTAAAACTGAAAGAGCTTGCAGACATCCTGAATGGGCTTTAGTAGCAGCTGCTTCCCCTTTGCATGTCAAAAAGTGCCTTAGCCACACCACAAGCACCCAACACTGCAACATAAGCCAGAAAGTGATCTTACCAGAGGTGTGATTTTGCTGCTGCCCTGAAAGAGATTGATAAGAATCATGTTAGCAGGTTCTCCACTAGCACGAGGAGCCGGACGAGGGGCACAGGGAAAAGGGAACCACCTTAGACTTTAGTGTCCTGATGTCGCTGAGGGTCTCGTGGATGAGGGAGGTGACGGCACAGCCCTTGGGGGGCGCGGGGGCCGCGAGGCACAGTGCGAGGCACAGTGCAAGGCACAGCATCGCCCCAACCAGCCGCAGCATCGTGGCCAAGGGGCTGTGCTCCCCTCCTGAACTGAGGACAGCTGGCTCCCAGCTTCCTCTTATATGTGCTCTGTGGCAAGGAAGTGATTAATATCTCACCGCAAATATGCCTGAACTGAAGGCGAGTAGTCACCTGTAGAATGGAAGCTTATCTGATTGAGGAAACTACATGTTGCTAAAATAAGGGTGTCCCCCCACATCAGTTCAGGAGGAGCTATGTAATTCAGATACTGGTGCACATTCTGATTTTAGATGTTAAGGGATTTTTGTGAACTGGTATTATCTAAAGATTGATATAGATAAACCAGAGTGCCTAAAGGTTGCTCAGATCTTTACGTTCACATTTACACCACTTAATATTACAGTTACACTAAGGAATACCCTCCTCTTTGCTAATTAATGCTCCTGCCTTATTCTGTGTGGTTGTCGTAAGGGACCCCATGAATGTCTCAGTGGTACAAAGAGGTTGAAACCATTTGGCCAGTATCTCCATACACTGCATCTGGGAGAAGTTTGGGGAACTGGGATGCATCCCATGGATTATGATTCTGGCAGAATTGCTTCTACAGCTCAGGGTGGGCTCTGGGGTGGCATTGGTGGGTCCTGAGTGTGCAGAGCCCCCTCTGGCTCTGCTGCACAGTTCCTCTGTGCCTGCGCCAAGACAAAGGAAACCTGTGCCAGGATTGTGCCACAGAATTCCCAGTTTCCAGAAATTCCCAATTTTTTATTTGCATGTTTTTGTTGTAATTTAGATTTTGCAATTTCAATAGTGGAGCGGTTTTGCTGTGTAATAATAATTCATTAATGTGCATTACGTTTTCGAACCCTAAAAAATACATACACAGTTACAGTGACTGTTTTGTTTGAGGTGCTCCTTCTCCCCTAAGGCAAAGGCAGATGAGCCGCACATACCTGTGCCAGCCAAGGTGATGAAAACCCAAATGCTGCTTTTCTTATGTTCATGTTGCATTTTCCTCACCCCTGAGGAGAAACCGCATATCGTAATTGTACCTTCTCCTCTTTCGGTACGTCAGAAGCCACAGAGAAGGTCTTGGAGATGCTGTCAGGCGCCTCCCTTCCCTGAGGAGCCTCCTTGTTCAGTTCCGTGGTTTCAATCACCCTACTGGTGGATGGGTGAATGAGGCATCTGCCCTGCCATTCCCAGAGCTCAGTGTTTGGGAATCTTTGCTGGATGAGCCACCCTGGAAGCAAAAGCCAGGTACGGAGTAGATTGTGCCCCCTTGCTGGTGAGCCCTGAGTTTGCTGGAGTCACCCTCATATTCCCATTGTTCCCCTGTGTTAACAGTGTGTTACCTTGGTGGGGCAGTGGCCATTGGAATGCCTTTGCCTTGTGTCATTAAGGGATTTCATAGAATCATATCATAGTACCATAGACTGGTTTGGGTTGAAGTGACCTTAAAGCTCATCCAGTTCCAACCCCTGCCACGGGCAGGGACACCTTCCACTGGAGCAGGGTGCTCCAAGCCCCTGTGTCCAACCTGGCCTTGAACACTGCCAGGGATGGGGCAGCCACAGCTTCTCTGGGTACCCTGTGCCAGGGTTCCAGGACTTTGCACGTCCCTGGCTCCACTGTGGCTGCTGGAGGTAAAATAGAATGCGGAATAATTTTAAGAGAAGCAATGAATTCTATGTATTGTGTGGATGAGTGTAGCTTCTGATACCATTTACTGTCGCCAAATCACAGCGAAGAATTTCTTCCATTGGAGGATGTGGTTGGGATCAGGGCTGCAGCTAAATTTATCGGTGAGTATCAGGGAATTTGCTTTCATCTCAAAACCAGTTGCAGAAAGGAGAGTCCCTGCAGAGAAGGCGGAAGGGAAAGGTGTGGGCAGGGTGGACTTGTACTGCTGGAAAAAACTGAGCTGTGAAGCAGGGACTCCACCTTGTTCTCCTTGTTCTTTTTATAGCTGCTAATGACATGCAAATACATTCTTAGATTGCAGCCATGGTGGAAAGAAATGCTGATAGCATCAGAAAGGAAGATGGAACTTGCGGTATAGCCGCGTACGCACGCTGATCAGTTGGTCTCTCACATAGTGACTCATTTGTATAGAGTCACTTAGAAATGAAACCACCGTGACCACCTTGCTCCTGTCATGGTAGGACTCACGATGACCTTTCTCTCCTGTTCTGCCCTTGGAGGATATCTTCTGTGGGATGCTGAGATGGCAGGAGGGGGTTTCCAGCAAGGGCTCAACAGTGGCACCTCCATCCAACTCCACCTCCACCAAAAGCCATGGAGGATTTGAGCTGCTGAGATGCAACCTGCTGATGTGATTTCACTCCTAGGCAGAGCCATTTGAAATACCCGTCTTGGTCAGGCACAGAACTGAATCAATGAGCAGAAGATGACCGAGCCCGTTAGGAATTAACTGAAAGCTTAACCAGAAATTAATCCAGAAACTGAAAAGGTAACAGAAAAATAACTGAAAACTGACAGAAATATTCACTTTTTGAAGCCTGGGGAGACAATGTGCTTTGAGCTGGGCTGTGCATAACTAGAGAGGAAATCCTGCTGAGAAGTCTCAGTATAGTGATGGTGCAGAGACTGCTCCTTCTGAACAAAATTCACTCCCTGTGAAGGATTTGCTGGATAATTTCTGGTTCATCACCATGTACATGATCATTATGTCATTATATCATTATGTCATTATATCATTATGTCATTATATCATTATTATCATCACCGCAGTTCAACCTGAGTGGTTTGAAGTCAACTGAAGGGTGACTCGGAATCATGGAATCACAGAGTGGTTTCGGTTGGAAGGGCCCTAAGGCACATCCAGTTCTAACCCCCTGCTATGGGCAGGGACACCTTCCACCAGGGCAGGCTGCTTTAAGCCCTGTCCAACCTGAGCACAATGGGCTTCCTCTTCCCCTCCTTGGCCCTTCTCTGTATCTCTTCCAGTTTAAATTAATCTTGAGCCTAGGAGGCTAAAATGTTTTATTACAGCATTCTTTGCACTGATACCTTCTTGTCTTGGTACTGGAAGGAGTTAAACCTCTTGTATCTCTGTGGTCTGCCTCTGCACAAGGAAGGAAACTATACATCTCCCTGCTCTGCTGGGTAATGTGAAATGCTGCTAAGAAACAGTAGACACTGAGCTCCCTGGAGCTGGTGATGATGCTGGGCCACAGCCTCTGCAGCAGACATGCAGCTCCGCTCCCCAGCCCAAGGACATTCCTTTTGCCTTCTGCGCTCTGGCTGTGGTCGCTGGTCCATGGCCAGCATCTGGAGGTGGGTTGCCGTCATTGGAAAGTGGCCCTCGGAGCATGAGTGCGAGCCAGGCTAACTGCAGAACAGAGGCTGCACGCTTTGGAAGAGGCTCTGGGAATAGAAAGACCTTGTGTTTAATCAGAAGGTATTCCCAGTGGCTTGTATGACTTCCTCCAAGGAGGAAAAGCCCTTAAGTCACAGTGGCATGCCCTTAGGAGGACCAGGGAGAGCTGTACAGGCTAATGAAGCCAGAAAACAGTCCAGAGCCAGCTCATTCTGCGCATATTAGCATCCTGACCCCCTGCCTTCCATTCACTTTGTCCTTTGAGGCTCTTCCAGGGTGTCTCTGATTGGGTCAGCAGGGTCTGGGTGCTTTAGGACTCATAGACTTTTTTGTAGCTACCCAACATTGGGAAAGCAAGGAAAATCTCTCTGCTTACTCAGAGATGTTGTTCTGGAGATCCATAGCAAATTCATCACCCTTCAGGCAAAATTAGACTGAAGACCTGGATTCCAGTGTTAAATTGTAAGAGATGCCTGTTTTGTCCCCAGAGATTTCACAGGCAGCTTCCCTGCCCTTCCAGCCTCAGCAACAGCAGGCTGGTGCACGTGAGCTAACATTTGTTTTCATGTACACACTTCATCCTCCAGCCCTGACAGCAGAGAATATCATAGAATCACAGAATCCCAGACCGGTTTGGGATGGAAGGGATCTTAAAGCTCCCCCTGCCATGGGCAGGGACACCTTCCACTGGAGCAGTTTGCTCCAAGCCCCTGTGTCCAACCTGGCCTTGAACACTGCCAGGGATGGGGCAGCCACAGCTTCTCTGGGCACCCTGTGCCAGCGCCTCAGCACCCTCACAGGGAACAGCTTCTGCCTAAGAGCTCATCTCAATCTCCCCTCTGGCAGGTTAAAGCCATTCCTCCTTTTCCAGAAGTAGTTTTCCCTATTTTCTGAGAGAAATGATGTCTACACTTTCTTACATCTTTCCATCCATGGGAGAAATTGCAAGATATCTCTGGGCTTGAGTTGATCCCATAAATCTCATTCAAGGTCCTCAAGGACCCTGCTTGCACCCTGGGAGCAGCCCTGGCCCTGCACCTCTCTCATCTTTAAGCTAGTGCCTCTCACACACGTATGGTGGCTTTGGCAGTCGCTGGTAAGCATCCTTAGAAGGCTGGTGGTGTTCAGTGGTGATTCATTGTCTTCTCCGTCACCTGTCTGAAACCAGGCAAGTCTGAGAGAAACACAGATGATCAGTCCAAACAATCTGCAATGTTTCAAGCCCCACCTACCAACCAGCTGAAATCTGGTGCTGGAGAGGTGGTGGCCAGGAAGGGACACCGACATTTTCAGTTGCAAAGACATTGTATAGGAATGAGAAAAACCAAAGTGATCCAGAGCCTGTAAAAGTGGGTTTGTATTCAGCAGAAAATAGAAACTGTGAATCCCGACAAGTGACTAATGAGAACTGTGAAAAAGGAAGTAAAACAACAACAGAAAGTGAGTAATTGAGTATTTAAAAACAGAAAACAGGGGAACTACACTTGTAGAGTATTGATCCAGATTTAGCTGCTGGTTGCCGCTTGATGGAGTTGAGGCTGACTTCATCTGGCCGTGATGGCATCACCATCCCCTCTACACAGCTGATGAGTTATGCCATGGCTGATTTCCATCCCTGTCATCCCCAGGGCTAAGAAACGATGGCAGCAGAAGTGGTGATCAAACAGGAGGGGAAGGATTGAGCACGAGAGCAGTGTTTCTGCATCCAAGCTGCTTTCTGTCAGCTCTGCTCTGGCATAAATGGGGGGAGGCTCTGGCAGGGAGCTTGCCTGCAGGCTGGGGCAGCCTCCTCAGGCAATGCTGGTGACCTGGCTCCATCGTGGCTGCCCCACCACTCATCCAGAGCCATCTGCAGCCCAGAAAGTGGGGCTCCGGGAGAGACACCCCTGGACCAAGCTGCAAAACATGGCCTCGGGATGCTGGATCTGTGCTAGAGGGGTGTGTGTAGTGTACCCCGTGAGCTCCTAGACCCCAATGTGTCTCAGTAAGCCTTCTCCCAGCCCTACTTGTGGTGCTGGCACAGGACAACTGCCCCCATTAATGATCTGGAGGGCATCCAGAAGACTGTAGATGGTCCTACATGGAATGGATAGACTTCTCCCACCGTTGGAGAGCTTTTCATGCACCCATGGGCATGGGGGTGCACCTCAAAGGAGTTGTGCAGGCTGAGCGATCTGCTCTCCTGCCGCTGTGATGGGGACATGGGTTTTGCTGAGAACAGTTTCTTGCTTATCAAACGGGGAATGCTAAATATAACCCGCACCTACAAGTTCTGTAAGTTGAACAAGCCCCTGAAAACAGACTTTCATCCATGAGCCACCATCTCATGTCTCATCCCCACCTGGGGCTGCGGTTCTTCATGGGGGCTCTTGCTTTTGCTGCTGGTGATGTGAGAAACACAACAATCCTCTTTTCGTGAAGCATCTACTTCTTATACAAACAGAAACAAGTCTGCAGCAGCCTCGAGAGTCGAAGCTGCGGCTTAGCTAAGTTTTTAAGGCATGTGTGTTTTATTGTGTTGTGATGATGCAAAGTTCTTATCAGCGCTGTTAAAGCTGTGATGAAGCCGTCGTGGTCGTCATGCTCAGCAGCTGTGCTCAGCACACCAGTACAGTCATAGCAGTGAGAAGTCTGCGCCAACTGCTCGAAACCAGGTATTCCTTGCACTCCTGTTTACACTGAGTTTCCTGGTCAGCTTAATGGCATTCGCATAATTGAGGAGCCGGCATGGGATCAGGGATGATGGAATGGCTCTTGGAAACCCCAGCAGAAAGGACTTTTCCCCAGTCTGGGCAGGGCAGAGAGGAGGAGGGCTGTGACCAGCTGGGAAGTGATGGAGGGTGCTGCTGGCGCTGGGGTTGTGAGGCTGATGTGAAACTGGGATCCCTCTCCCTGCACCCTATGAGGCACCAGAGCTACCAGCCTGCTGGGCGGAAGCAAGCTCTGGCTGCATTTGCCTGCAGACAGCTCTGTGTTGACTTTGGGTTTTCAATGCTTCACTTTCCCCTCCTGTCTGGTTCCCTCTGTCAGAGTTTCCTGGACTGCTGTGCCAAGAATGCTGAGCCTGATGGATGTTCTCTGCTTATAACCCTGAATCTCTTTTCTCACATAGCTGTGATGCCAGGAGTCCCCATTCATTTGAGAGGTGAATTTTAAATTTAATCTAAAATAAATGTAATTTAAAATAATGTACGTGAAAAATTAAACACCTCATTGCTAATGGAGACTTTCAAATTCAGTAGCAGTGGGTGTCTTTTCAGGGTGATTTTTACTATGATTTGAACTATTGCAGCACTGAATGAGACTGTGCTCAGGACCAGGGATTTCCTTGACTCTATTTAACCTGAGTGAGTCTGAACATTCATAGAGTCATGGAATGGTTTGGGTTGAAGGGACCTTAAAGCCCATCCAGCTCCAACCCCTGCCACAGGCAGGGACACCTTCCACTGGAGCAGCTTGCTCCAAGCCCCTGTGTCCAACATGGCCTTGAACACTGCCAGGGATGGGGCAGCCACAGCTTCTCTGGGCACCCTGTGCCAGCGCCTCAGCACCCTCACAGGGAAGAAAGTGGACATATTTACACCCTTCTTTATTATGTTGGCTTTCAGAAGAGATTTCTAATGAGGTCTGTCTGACCTGGTCACCGTGTGCACAGGGAGATGCTGTCTGAATGCACGGGAAAACCCCGTTTTTGGAGGTTTCTGCGAGGCATTCTGCTTGGCTCCATTAGTGCTTGCCACTGTGGCTGTGTGTCTCTGGCTCTCTGGTGCTCATCCCTGCCTCAGTTAGGCTCTCCCCTCCATCCCCATCCTATTGAAGAACATGGAGGCTTCTCAAGTTTTCTTCCCTGGGAGCCTCACTTGCCAGGGAAGGCAAGAGGAGGCTTCCTACTATGGCAGCTGGAAGCTCTTCTGCTTCCATGGAGTCATTGCACAGCCAGGAATGAGTCACCCAGCAGCCGAGAGGGCAGCTCCTCTTTCACAGCTTAAGCACAGTATGACTCAGTAAAGCTGAGCTTGGGGCCAGGCTGGAGCTCCAGGGTTCTGGGTCCTCAGGAAGATGTGGATGGGTGAGGGCAGACGTGGGTGCTCACCCTGAGAAGGTGCATCTCCCCTGTGAGCATCCATGTGTCTGTCCCAGTTGGAAATCACCCTCAGCTCCCTCGGAGCAGCTCTCAAACCCTTCAGAAAACAAAGTCACTCAATTCAGGAAGAAAACCTGTTTATTTTTATAAAGGTCCATATGCTTTCACGTAAGGTTACAAACCTTTAGGGACGGATGTGTCAGTACAGGTGACGCGTGGCAAGAGCTCTCACAAACCAGCCCGAGCAGTAACATTCCTCCTGAATGTTATTTCATTAAACATTAACTTTTGGAATCCAAGCTTACAGTTTAGGTAGGTGTGCGCTTCCCCAGTACCTCCCACAGCTATGGAAATTCAAGTATTGTCTGATTCAGCCCAGTAAGACTCAGCTCACAGGAGATGTGGGAAGCACCTCCTGTCAGCTGAATAACCTTTGAGGAAAAGCAAATACAAAGCATCAGCCTTCTCTTTGCTTTTGCATAATCTGGAATTTGGCTGGATTTGGGTGACATGGCTCTGCCAAGTCAGTGATAAAATATGCAGTGGTTGAATTTATGGGCTGGTTCCAATTGCCCAGGGAGGGACCAGAGATGGGAGCTGATAACAGAAGTGAATCTCCTCCAGCCCTGGGTGGCCCCATCGCAAGGGGTGGCTTTGGGAGCACTTGGGTGATGCAGAGCTGAGCCCTGGGGCTGTGGCTTGGAGTAGTGTGATAGAGAAATAGTGTGACAGCAAACCCCAGACTGGATCCGCAGAGCTCCTCGCACACTGTTAAACAGCAGCTCCCTAAAGTAAATACTTGCATACAGCATCACAATAGATATCTCAAAGTATCCATCAACAAATTAAATAAATAGAGTTCATTAATAAATAAATATATAAATAAATACATTTACTCTTTGAATCAGTATGATGTAAGTTAAAATATTAAAACTACAAAAATTATCTAAATATTATTTTAAATATTTGTCTTTTAATGGAGCAGCATGTTTGAATCATTGTAGAGGACATGGCTCCTGTCATAACATCACTTTTCATAAATATATATTAAAAGCCATATATATATATAAATATATATATACACAATCAACATATATCTCTATATAAATATTATATGGAGATACTCCTGAGAATAAGTTAATAATAAGTCACATTTTGGTTGGTAGAGTTCAGATTCTTCATTTCTTCTTGGGTTTGGTGTAGTTCTGTTCAGGCACGTTGTACTTTCTCTGAGAGCAACCTCAAGAAATTCTCCAGTGTCTCCAGGAACACATCACTTGGTACTTCTACAGTCTTGCACTCCTCATCAAGATCCTTTAAATACAAAGGGGAATATAACTCACCCATGTAACTTAAACATCATATTGTGTTGTCTGATAGCTCGATTTTCTACAGAATACTAACAAGGCGGTTTTGTGTGGTTTGGAGAGCTGGGCAGTGTGGTGCTATGCCAATGGTAGCTGATTAGCCTGGCAGCACACAGAGGATGTCCTGAGACCCACTGCTGCCTCAGCTTCCCCTTCCAGATGGATGGTTTCCTTCAGCTGTTATCTTCCTGGCAATTAAGATTACTGTAGGGAAAGGTGGCAGCACAGGGCTCCTTAAGGGAGAGTGCTTCAAAGAAGAATCATAGAATCCCAGCCTCATTTGTGTTGGAAGGGATCTTAAAGCTCATCCGGTTCCAACCCCCTGCCACAGGCAGGGACAATTTCCAGGTTGCTCCAAGCCCCATCCAACCTGGCCTTGAACACTGCGAGGGATGGGGCAGCCCCAGCTTCTCTGGGCAGCCTTGTGCCTTCACTTAGTGAAGAAAATGGACGTATTTATCCCCTTCCTCATTATACTGATTTTCATAAGTGATTTCTAGTGCCCACTGCAGCCAACCCAGAGCCCATCTCAGCTGCCATGTCCTATTATTGAACAGCCTTTGCTGAACACTGCTATTGAATACCACAAAGTCCAACTCACTTTGGGGAGGATGCTTTTGTTGCTGTTGATTCTGGCCAGTTTCCAAGCAACTAATTTGCTTTGTGTGTCGAGAGCTGCCAAGGTGCCAGAAAACGTTTCCAGGTGGCTCTGCATGCATCGTTCCAGCTGCAAGGACAGTGAATAGTTATTCCCACAGTTGTGTGATACGTTGGTACCAAATAAATAATTCATCATATTCCCGCAATTTAGATACCCATGAAAAACAATAACCTACAGCAATTAGGAGCTGTGTTTTCAAACATGACCCCTTATTTTGCAGTTTACTGGACAGCAAAGTTTGGAAACCATGGTGCAATCTATAATTCTCATTCAGGAGCACCCTAGGGACAAAAAGCACGCCCACTGCCTTAGGTAGAAGTTGCAGGTGCCACTAGAAATTGGACCTGTAGAATTTAGAGGTGTCCAACACTGGAGGTATTTGTTCCTCAAGGGAAAGAAAGGCAAACCCCACATAAGGTGTTTGCTTCTTGCTATTGTGTCTCTGTTGATACAAGATCAGAATTATTTTGATGAAATACAAGTAGTTAATGCTGCTGGTGTGAATTTTCTACTTTTATCCCTGAAAGTAGGAGGGGCTGCTGCTGTTCGTGTCCTTCTCGCTGTTAATAGGAGATGGGCCCCTGCTTCTCACTTGTACTGCTCATCTCCTCCAGAATAAGCTCCTTTTTTTCACTGAATGGCAGGAAAATACAGGTCAGTGAAATCAATGGGTCTCTGTGGGATAGAGACCAAAGAGTAATTTTTGACTGTTTTAAATCTAAAGGCTCAGAGTGAAATTTTGAGGCTATCAAGAAGATGCCAGTGCCCATGTAAGACCTTCGTAAGACCTTTGCCTATTGAGAGAGCCATCAGAGGAATATTAACATCTCCAGCGGCTTTCTGTAGGTTCTTGAGTAACTTTGTATTTCACTGGGTTTGTTGGGCTACCTTAGTGCTATCAAGGTTCTGAAGTGGAAAAGAGATCTGGGGGTTTGAGACAATAACTTTAAATAGAAGAAAAGTGGGCAGTTTCTTACCGTAGCATTCACGGTCACAAGGCTGGGAACCTGCTTGAGAGAAAATGAAGTTAGCAACTTCAAAACAAAACTTGGGATATAAAGGCAGCCAGGGGAGAGCCACTTGAAACAAATGAACTTACTGCATTTAGATTTAGCTTCTTCTTGTCTTGGAGGACTTCTTGGATGATCAACACAACCAAGTCCCTGGAACGCTTCTCCTGCGTCACATGGCTGCTGGCAGTGGTGGGTGCTGCTGCCCACAGCGGTGCTGAGCTGCAAAGCATCCCAAGGCTCAGCACAGCCACGACCTGGGCCAGCAGCATGAAGTCAGCTCTTGCGCTTCAGCTGGGTGAACTGAGAGTGGCTCTGCCCCCGGGCTCCTTTATATACACACTGCTGGAGGAAGTGATTAATATCTCACCACAAACATGCTCTTGCTAAAGGGGAGGCGGGGAAGATTCACCTGAAGAGTGAAATCTGCTGGTTATTCAAATGAGTCTATGGACTTTCTGCATCAAAACTCTATACCTGAACCCTTTGGCATGATGTGCCTCCAAGACAGGCTTTACGACTCTTCAGTGTGGAGAGTATGAATCACAGACACACGCATAGGCAAATGTACACACCAAATGTAGATGCCGAAGAACTAAATCTTGGTTTACATTAATTCCTCAGCATTCTCAAAAACTTTGGGTCATGTAAAGATGGTGTACAGAATCCCCCAGAAAAGTAGGGCTGTAGTGCTCAACACGATGATATTTACACTGGTTAGGATTTATGTTAAAACTGACATAACTATTCTGTACGGTTTCCACAAGGAATTCTGCGGCTAAATTCAGGAAGTATATTGCAACTTGACTGAGTCAGGCCAGAGGAGCCAATGCGCTGGGGCTCTTGGGAAAGGCATCGTAGCCCCAGGGTAGCTTTTCCCAGGAGGAAAACAAAACTCAAAACAGCAACTGCAAAATGCAATCAAAATTCATTTAACATGGGTAGAGCTGCCAGTGCACGGGACAAGCTATTTATGAGTATGACATAGAGGAATTTGTTTCAGAATGATTCAGAAGCTTGCTGGACTGGGAATATAAAAATGTGGATTTCATAAGAACATCTGTCCCCATGGCTGGCATTAGAGGAGGATCAGCCATGGCCGCTGGAGCCCTGGCAAAGAGATGATAGATCAGCTTCACCCTGGACAGGACCTAGAGCATCTTGAACTGATTCAGTCTTGGGCCATAAGTGAAGATGGGAACCAAGCAGCAGTTTTCCATGGTTTATCTAAAGTCTGAAAATACACTTTCCATATCAGGGTGTTACTTTGATATGTATTCAATATATATACTCTAATATTTATTAACTCCTGGGCTACTGAGAAGGCACTTGTGGGTGCTGGATGAGGTTACAGCCATCTCCTGGGAAGGCGAAGGAATCCTCTGCTCAGTATTCATCCCATTCCTAGCCCACTTTCAGAGAAAGTAGTAGGAGTACACACTGGTCATCCAGAAAGTCTGTTAAGGTCTGCTTTGCTCTTTAATCCAATATTGCTAATGGAAATCCTTACTGATTCTTACGCCCAGACCAGATCCTTACAGCTGGAGCTAGGTACAGCCTTGCAAGCTGATGGTGAATTGTTGGTTACCTGCTCTTTTGAGCAGTGATAAACTTCATACTGTAATTACAGTTATTTTCCCTGAGTTTGCTTATGAAAATGTGCTGTAGTGTTGGGGGGAAAAAATCAAAGCATGTTTATCCATTTTGAGTTGAAACCGAAACAGAAGCCTAAAGAGCAAATTGTTTTTTCCAGACATTCTATTTGACATGATCTACTTTGCTTTCTCTTCTGGAAACTGAAAGAGGTTTTACAATCAGGTTGTCTCTTGAGCAGGCTGCGGTGTTATCCTGGCTGGACCATAGTCAAGGGATCTCCTGCAGGAGCAACACTCCCATAGCTCACGTGCGGGTGCTTTATAACCTCTGGGTCAGGGAACTGGGTGCTCCCTCTAGATTTATCTCCTGTGCTATCAGATGTGTTCGGGTCACAGAGAGTTTTATATTTTTCCTTCTCTAGGTTGCATTCTGTTAAATTCCCTGAATGCATTCATTGCTGAAATGTCAGCCCTGCTATAACAATCTACTTCTCTCCTGTTGTGACGTGAGATTGCACCAGCACCATGACATACACACGGTGTATACAACACCATGAGTATGCACAGTCTTTAAAAAGTATAAGTTAGAGGGGAAAGGAGAAAGCTTATCTTCTAACGTATTCTCAAACCACATAATCAGCAGACGTTCTTGCAGCCATCTTAGCGTTCCCCCATATCTATATGTTTCGTCTGAGGGGGAGTTTCCAGCAGTGAGCTATAATTACCTCATCATTTCACTAATATTTCAGCTATGCTTAATAATTCCTTCCACATTCCTGCAATAATCTATGACACTTCTCTGGTAATTCCCAACATTTTTAGTGCGGTTGTCAGGGTCATGCATATTTCAGGACGAATTTCTTAGCATCCTGCACCTACTTCCATGCCAAGGGAGGGAACCTGGTGTGCAGGCGAGGGCTGAAGACCGGCTGAAAGCTTAGATAGGAGGGAGAGGCTGTGCAGAGAAGGATGAGTGGTCCAGGAGGAAAACCAGCAGGTGTGAAAGATATTAGTAAGAAGACTTCAAACACAGCAAGTGATTTACACAGGCCAGCACAAAGCAGTTACTCACTGCTGTTCTGAAATCAAGACTCTTGCCAGGAAAAACACAAGCCGGTGTTAAAAGTCTGCCTTGATAATCTGAGATAAATGCCAGGACTATGACCTCTATGACTACTTTACTGGATTCAGACTAGATCTTTAAAGCAAGCAAATAGCTGCGCCAGGAGGTTATGGAAAAACAGTGTCGCCGTCTGGTGTCAGCATCATCCCTCTGAGGAAGTGCTTCATCGGGGAAAGGGTTTTGCATTACAGGAGCGAGACGTTTACTTATGTTTCCAGGGATGTGCAAGGCAGAGTCATGTCTTTCATCTCTGCAGCCCACTGGGGTGTTCCCAGAGGGAGTTTGCAGAGAAAAAAAAAGAGATAAAAGAAAAAGAGACAAAAATCTGCACCAGGCAAATCTATCCAATGTCTGAGATCCTTTGGTGCTGCCTTGGCCGTTTTATGTCTGTGTTTTGGCCGTTCGCCTCCGTAAGTGTCACTCTTTATGCCTCATCTCCCCAGGAGCACATCACATTCAAATCTGATGAGGATTGTCCCTGGTTTATGATTCAAATAGTTCATTATTACTTTTTTTAGATGACATCTGGGCCAGGAAAGCTTCCTGTGAAGCCCACAGTGTGTTCCCTCTGCAGTGACAAGACGTTTCATCCTCTGAAGAAAAAGTCTTCAGACATTCCAGCCTTTCAGTCTTCAGCTGGTCATGCTGGGCACTGCCAGGAGCTCAGCAACACCTTCCCCTTGCCCTTGAGGGCAGTCAGTCTGTGAAGAACAGCTTGTCTCACCCCAAATCCATACTGACTATTCCAAAACTCATCAACCACCTTGCTTTGCAGTAGAAGAGGCTGATAGAGAGTTGGTTCCCCGATCCTCCCGCAGCTCAAGCTGAGCTGGTTGGTTTATCAACGCCTTGTTTTCCTTATGGCTCCAGTCTGTGTTTAACCTTTCTACACTCCCAGAAATTCCCACAGTCCTCTGGGTTTTCCAGGATTGTTGGCAGCCATCCACAGTCACACTGCAGAGAGCTTTAGGAGCCTGAGAATGAATTGCATCATGTCCTGCAGACTCAACTATGGTTATATTATTTAAATATTCCTTCATGCTTTCTGTATGAAGATAGCTCACATGTTTCGTTGACCAGATCTCCTACATACATCCTGGTTTACAGAATCTTCGCAACAGATGAGTAATAACAGCTGTGTGTTGGTGGCAAAGGAAGAGCCTCAAAAAGATAACCCAGTTACAGTAGGTTCCATGGTCAACACGTAGGTTATCCTCTGCAGACACATCTCAGAGTTTGCCCTGTTTGATGTAGTTAATCTCCCCAAAGCCTGAAACTTCAAACTGCAATAGCATTTTGTAAAACCGTGAGCATCCAACTGTTGTGCCAGCTTTCACAATGCATGAAACTGCGGATTCCTTCCAGAACTGTGTACAAGCCTCTTCTAAGAAACCTGCAAAAAGTTTCTTAGGAAACAGCTTTCAAGGAAACAGCAAACCTGTGGCAAATTATTGCTACTGACCTAAATTGGAGAGTGGTGTAGAGGAAGGTTTTTGCCTAGTCATCGGGCACTATTACGTCAGCCCATGTGCTTTTCCTGTCCGCTCAATCAGAGATGTGTGGAGATGTGCAAAGTTGGAGAGGTCATGCAGAACAGTGCCAGAAGACACAGAGGAAGGAAGGATGCTTTCTTCTTATTCCGGACAGAATCTCATGTCAATGAAATTGAATCATTTCTCTGAACGTAGCATATTGTACTAACCTGGTGCTGTTAGTAAATACTGATGCTGTTAGTAAGTACTGAACAAATCCAGGCATTTCAGTACAGGCTGTAAAGTGGGCCTACCTCCACAGCCCTTATTGCTGTTCATTACATACATTCATGTAGGCAAGTGTTTGATCTCTTCTGTAGCAATGGGATGGTTGGCAACTAGAAGGTGAAACACATAGAATCAACAGCCTGCTGCTACACTGTGAGATACTGAACTACTATCGCACTCAGTTTCCCATTGAGCTGAGATTTAGTTGAGTTTTGGAATACCCACCCTCTGAGTGAGATTCTGTAGAAGGGTAAATCTCTTCCATGCTCGGAGAATGATCAGGGGACTGGAGCACCTCCCGTATGAAGATAGGATGAGAAAGTTGGGGCTGTTCAGCCTGGAGAAGAGAAGGCTGCGTGGAGACCTCAGAGCAGCCTTCCAGTATCTGAAGGGGACCTATAGGGATGCTGGGGAGGAACTCTTCATTAAGGACTGTAGTGATAGGACAAGGGGTAACGGGTTCAAACTTAAACAGGGGAAGTTTAGATTGGATTTAAGGAAGAAATTCTTTCCTGTGAAGGTGGTGAGGCACTGGGATGGGTTGCCCAGGGAAGTTGTGAATGCTCCATCCCTGGCAGTGTTCAAGGCTGGGTTGGACAGAGCCTTGGATGGCATGGTTTAGTGTGAGGTGTCCCTGCCCCTGGCAGGTGGGTTGGAACTGGATGATCTTAAGGTCCTTTCCAACCCTAACTATTCTATGATTCTATGATTCTATGTTTTACTCTTCTTCTAATGACTTAGTTCAGTTGCTTATGTTTACAGACATACAATGTTTTCTCCTGCAACTCTCATAGAATCATAGAATATTGGGTGATCCTGATTAAATAGTTCTATTAATTATGTTTAATTAACCCAACTCCTGAGGAAATAAGAGAATAACAGAACTATTTGTGTCAGAAAGTTAATTTATCTCACACAGGTTTCCTTTCCAGTCTCCTACGGATGCTTTACAGATGCTTTGTCATAAAACCCACAAGTTGAGATAGCAAGTGCTTTCTATAGAAAATCTTTTGTGAGATCTGATTGGGACATCAGAAATGCAATGGGTTTATGTGTGTTCGACCACTGACGCTGGTGTGAGTCCACATTCCTCACACTGCAAAATGGAACTCTGGAAAAGATGCTCTGAGTTATGCGAAGGTTTCCAGGTTTCAGTTGGCCACTGCTGTTGAGTTGAGCCCAGGACAGGCACACTTCATTCTTGTGTGATTTGCTCCCACGTGGCCAAGAAGTACCTGGAGATATTTTGTGATAATCTGAGCACTGACTGGAAGAGCTCATTTATTATTTCTGCTTTCCTTGGTTTATTCTTACTTTCAAGCTCATGATAAACTTGCTGCCTTCAGTAGTGGCTGTAAACAGAAAGGGAAGTACAGTGAGGGCTTACGTTTAGAAATAGTTTTGTGACATGAGTGTGAGATGCTGCATCAGCATTACCTGAATGAGACAGTATCAATAGCACTAAGAGGGGCTGAAATAAGCCAATAAGGATGATCAGCCCACAAACACAAATCAGGGAAGGACCTGGAAGTCAAGAATGATGTAAGTGATAAGAACATGAAGTATTCTTAAGTAGGAATGATTAAGTAATAAGCACAAGTAGTTTGGGGTATTCTGTATAATAAAGCCAACCTAATTCAAATTACTGAAGACAGTCTGATGATCCTCAGACCTCTGTCAATGAGGAGTGTGAAAATCAGACTTCTTTCTTCCAACCCCGTAGCGATTTGGAAGGCAGATTTAGGCATGCTGGGACATAGGCAGTGATGGGAAGGGGCTAGGAGCTCCTCATTCCCAGTGGTGGTGAGCTGATGATGCTCCGTAGGCATCAAACGGCAGCTGGTGGTTTCTGTGCCATCTGTGCACAGTAAGTGAAGAGGGAATGGCAGTTTAGTTTTCACAAGTACTTATGGATATACGTATGAGTATCTTTCATGAAATGAACCTTCAAACTCCAAGAAAGGAACTATCAGCACAAAGTCACGTATGCTGATGGAGTCCTTATAGGCAAGGGTTTTACCTGGGCATTTTTCACAGGTTTGTAATAGTGTGGGATACAGATGACCTGAGGACATGTTCCACAAATGTGACTTCATCTTCTTCTTTTGTCTGTGTAATGAATCATTTTACCACTTTTTATCCCTTATTGCTAATAAGACCAAAGTTGAACACTCAGAAGCTTATCTTAAGGGCCTTTTCCAACCTAAATGATTCTATGACTCCTAAGCAAGAAAGTCCTAAAATGAAGTTTGCTTGTGTGGCCATAAATTGGTCTCCTTACATTGTGCTTTCAGATTTTCCTTAGTTATAATTCGTATACTTTTTCCCCATTAAAAGCTTTTTCCAGCCCCTGCTTTGCTCAGGGGTGACCTTTCTTGGACTGCCACAGTTGGCTTGTAGCATTCTCCAATGTTGCAAAGCGACCTTAATAATCCTTTCAGGCCCGTTTTTTCCTACTTAATTTTGAGGGGTTTTTATCAAGTAAAACGAAAACCAAAGTCCCAGGTATGGTGCCTTGTGGAGTCACAGGGACACCAGCATGGTTACAGACCCCACGCCCTGCACTGCATAAGGCCATAGGGATTTCAGGTGAAAGGTCATTTTCATGTTTTCAGTCTTACTAAGCAGCTTTTTTTACTGAGTCCTATTTCAGAAACTACTGAAGTGACACCTTCAAGATAAGCTCCCACTCAGCAAGATGGAAAGAAACCCTGTGGCTGTGTGGGAGCTGGTGATGCAGCCCAGGACACGCAATGCCCCAGGAGCCCTGGCAGTGCTGCCTTGTGCCGGGTCCCCATCCCTCCTGCCTTCAGCCATTCTTTGTGTCACAAACTATACTGACTCTTTCATAGAATGATAGAATCACATGCTGGTTCGGATGCAAGGGACCTTAAAGCTCATCCAGTTCCAAACCCTGCCACGGGTAGGGACACCTTCCACTAGAAGCAGGGTGCTCCAACCCCTGTCCAACCTGGCCTTGAGCACTGCCAGGGATAGGGCAGCCACAGCTGCTCTGGGCACCCTGTGCCAGCGCCTCAGCACCCTCACAGGGAATTATTTTTTTCCATTTATCCATCTTTTTCATGGAAATCCCTAGAAAAATCAAAGTAACTCTCCTAAAGGTTGCCTTCTTGCTTATAAGCAGTCTTCGGAGAAGGACAAAGATCTTCCAACCTGTTTTTTCCTGGGTTTATTTCAGTTATAGTCATTTAGCTACCCATTCAGCTTTGTGCACTGATCAGTGTATGAGGAATATCCTTTTTGCTTTAACACCTTCCTTTTCCTCACTGCTAGGAAAGAAGAAATCACATTTTTCTGTTTCAGGTGGCTAACTGAGAAGCAACTTGAGTAATAGCAGAGAAACCACCATGGTTTCATCACTATTCTCTTCTGTAGCTGGCCAAAACTGTGGGTGAAACTGAAAACGGAAGATCCTGTGAGAAGTCAAACCCTAATCTTACCCCTTGGGATATGTTTCATCTTCCTATCTGGAGCGAGGCGATGACCAGCCCCACTCCAACTACTGCATGGCTGCAGGCAGGACTTTCTCAGGCAGAGGGGTTTCCACCATCCATGTCTTAATGACAAAGATGCTGAGGGCCAGAGGTTAAAGAGCCCTGGATGAAGTCTGTGGAGCAAAGTGTCTCAAAACTCCCTGCGGTTCCCCAGCAGCTGCAAGAGACACTGCCTGGAAGTTTAATCCATCCTTTGGAAGCTTCTGACGTTTCCAGATCAGCTGAGAGGAACATCAGTGTTTAGAATCACTGTGCTGGTTTTAAACAAAGGGGGAAAGGGCCCATTAATCTCTCACCCATTTCAAACAACCAGGACAGTGTTTTCTCTATGCTTCCTCAAGTGCTTTCCCCACAGAGCTAAGGGGATGGTGGTAGGGAATCAAATATACATCAGAGTCAGAGAACAAAAAAGAGGGAGATTTCAGTTTACTGTGAGGATTTCAGCCTGGTTTTTCCCACCTGGGCACTGAGAAATAGGTTTTCAGATCTCCTTTGATCCCCAAATAAACCACTGCATTTCAATACTCCTGCCCCTGGGGAAAGGAGAAGCAGGTTCAGGGAGCAAGTGTGTAATTTTAAAGCAGGCAGAGCCTTTATCAGTGTTAGGCAGAAGTGTCGCAGGCAGCGCGGCATCGTCTTTGCCTCAGTGCTGCTGGCTGGCAGCTCCAGCTGCTTCCGCTCTCCTCTGCTGCATGAAGAAGAAACATTGCTCTCCACGGAACAGCCTGACCTGGCTTGGGAGCAGATCTCGAGGTCTCCTGAGTGCTTAAAGGCAGATAAGTTACATTCAAGAGGTGTTTTCGAAGCACTGACATAAATGGAAATCAAAGCCGCCTCTGGATTTCTTAGCCCTGATATTTACACCTCTATCCTCAGTCCCCAGTGCTGCAGCACTTCATTTGTTTTCCACCGTCAAACCAGGGACATGTTTCTGCTTCTAGAATAGGAAAGTCTAAAAAACCTGTGTCAACAGCTACGTCACAATATTGATTTGTATTTGTCTAAGCACAGAATAACAGAAATACTGCCTGGAATTCTCAGTACCACAGCAGGGAAAGACCTAAATCCAGAAGTTACCTGGTTGTGTTTCAGTTTTCCTCTCATAGAAAGTACACCAAAATAATTCACTTTTTCCCCTCCCAGCTTTACCCAATTTTGATTTCTCTAACCAACTTCCTCCTCCTCATCTCCCAGCCGTGACTGCACAAACCCTGCTCAAGTCAGCCTGAAGCTGTGTCGCTAATTCCTCTTTTAAGAAAGTTGACGCCAAAACTTGTGTCAATGGGCATCATCCCATGGAATAATGTCAGTAACTGCTGAGGACCAAGAAATAGGAGGATATATGAGCATAACTTTGAGGTTTCTCATGACTCCACAGTGAGTTCCATTGTCTCCTTTGGTGTCAAAGCCTGCTGATATACCAGCTCGCTGAGACAGTGTTTGCAGAAGCGATTGCCACCGCTTCTGTAGGAGTCTCCAGTTTGGGATGTGTACCCTAAGACAGTTCTACCACTGACACAATAATTCCTGAGTGCCTGCAGCTTGGCTCTCACTGAGAGCAGTTCTGTATTAGTGGGTACAGATTTGCAGGTGGAAAGGCACGTTTTGGAATCACGAGAGCGGATTTTGGAGCCTTCTCAAAAGAGCTGCTTCATTTCTAAGTCTTTTAATGGTGGTCCAAAGGCCACCATTTTCCTTTCCATTACACTCCACAGCTGCTGCCTAACAGTTTCACCAAATCGTTTTCTGGTGTTTCCATTTTGAGAGCTAATGAATTATCACTTGCAATTCGCCGCCTTCTTGCCTCTCCTGACTGCAGAGCCCTTTCCACCACTCCTCTTCCTAGCATGTCTGGTTCAGAAAGCTCTTCCGCTCTCCCGTCTCCCCTGCACCCCCTTGCACTCTGCGGTGCCCTTTCAGAGATGGAGCAATCCAACCCTTAAACAGTATTTACAACACAGCCATTACACACAATTTATCTTTATTATACTCCAATCACCTCTAAACAATTTAGGATATTTTATTACCCTTTCCCACAATGGAGCTGATGCCATTGAGGAAGGTTCACAATGATCCTATGCTGAGTAAGACTCATATAGAGCCCTTTTCTATTTTTAGTGATGTTGTTTCCCATGTGCATATCTGTGCTCACCAGCACGGAGATTTCCATGCCCTTTTCTTGCCCAGTCACTCATCGGTATGAGATCTACTTGGGCACCTCATGCATAGCTACAGAAAGTCCTTGACATCACTTCATGCTTTTTCACATTACATCCACCTCCTTTTCCACAGAACATTAAGCAATGCAGGGTTTTTGTTTTGTTAATTCTGGCTTTAAACCCTGCTGATGACACATGCTCTTGTGAGTTATTCCTCTAAATTAATTGTTTCATGCAATGGCATTTTCCCTTTGAATTAAGTGTTCCAAACCCCTTATCACTGGGATTTTATTTACATCCCCTTTCTGCATGTTCAGTTCTCCATCTAAATTTTCAGACTAGGATTCATTTTCATTACATCAGTTTTATCAGACTGTAAATTGTGTTTTGCTCCCTTGTGAGAAGCATTCTTTGATTCAAAATATTAATGAAAGATTTACTATTTCACAGCCACTTTTGCTGTTTCCTTGGTAAAGAGTGATCTGTCCATGTGGCAAAAGTGGACTCCGTGCTGATGCTCCAATAACACTTCAGAAGTTCCTGCCTCATTGAGGTTTGGCTTTGATATTCTCACCTCTTTTATCCTTCCTTTTGAACAGTTTTCGAAATTCTTAACTGTGCTATTATAGAAATTACATGACCTGTTCTATCTCTTCATTAAACCAACACAAAGAAGCAGCTGGCAGTTGGTCATAGTGAGAAGGAAAATGTCATCAAAAGCCCTGATAGATTAGCTTAGATAGCTGCTTGTCTGAACATAAACGCTTGTTTAAAAGATGCTCCATTTCAGTGCAAGTTATGTATATGAAATAAAACATGTGGGATGATAGATTGTAATAAGAATTCATACAAAAGGCGTTTCAGCCTGCACCCTCAATGGGCTATTTCTGGAGCTCTTTGACTTCTGTTGCTTTTACTGGCGTTGGCTCCATCTCCAGCTCTGTGTCTGTCTTCAGGAGCTTCTAACAGCAGATGGCAGCTTCCTCAAAAACAGAGGAGCAAAAGGGATTGCTACCAGAGAACACAAAGCAGGAAGCTCGTTGCCTTGCTCTGCCGTGGTTGACAAGGTCACGTCCTTGATCAATGGCAGAACTGGGTCATGAGGGCATCCCTCTCCCCGCCTAGGCTGGGGAAGCAGAGGGCTTTGTTTCCCTGTGCAGCATTTGCAGCTTGAAAGGAGCCGGGCAGCTTTTGAAATAATAGGATTGACACTTCAGTGGATCAGCAGCCTGAACAGCCTGTCACTTTACAGCCAGTGCACAGCCTCAGAACACCACAATGCCGCTGTTAACAACAGCTCTGCCATCCACCCGCCGCCTGACATTCAGTCAGAACTGGGGAGAAGGGAACGTGCCGCACAGGCAGTTTAGCAGTTGGTATAAAACCATTGCACTTTGGTGAGTCCACCATCCAAATGGTGGGTCAGAATTGTTTCCTATGTGTAAGTTATCCTTTGAAATTCCACTGAAAGTTGAGATTTCCCATCAAAATACTGTGAAAAGGCGGCACTTCCGTATGTGCTTAGGTATTGGCTTTGTCATTTGCTTGTTTTAGAGGTGTGGCTTATAAGCCACAAGCTGAATCACAATACCCGTGTTTCTCCATTATCCAAATCCAAAGAGGTTTTGCTTAAAGAAAGTTCAAAGATCATGACAATGTATATGTGTGTTTATATAAAGGGGTTGATGCTTTACACCCAGTCTGGTGGAGGTGCAACTGTTTCCTTCAGCAGATTTAATCCTTCCTGACTGCAGCACAAGAGTGAGCAGAGCTTGCTCTTGTTTGTTGACAGGATCCTTTTGGATTCAAGCTGTAAGTATGTCCGCTAAGCAGAAGAGGTGAAGCTGAACATCTCATTTGCCTTGTGTGATTTCAGCATAGCTGGTGTGAAGAGTTGTGAGATTAAGCAAGTTCTGTCCAACTCTGATATCTCAATTTGTTCCATAACAAATATGGATATAGTTCAGAGAGTCTGATGATCAATGGATGTTAACAGAAACCAAACTAATAATCTAGGTCTTTATACCACTTCTAATGCCTGCTGGTTATTCTGTATCCTCAAAATGAAATAGCCTATTTTTCTTAGTTTGCATAGGCAATCAACTGATTTTTTTCTGTCAATAGTTAAGTAGAGGTTTTGTCTCCTTTTCCTTACAGCCAGGAAGATTTTGGCACTAATGTCATTCATCTCAGCTAACTGTCATGTATAAATTAATTTTGATGAAATTAATAAGACGTATTAAAAAATCGCACTTGGTAAATTGCTTCAGAGTCCAAGAATTGCAATTTGTGTGTGTGCGTATATACATATGCACTTACCAGATGAAATGCCTTTAATGTGAAAGCTTAAGAGATAAGACATTTAATTAGCGCTATTACAGTATCACATGGAGCCTTTGCTATGCCAAGTACCCAGAGTCACACGTTAAGAGAAAGCTTTTGCTAGAGAAGGTTCTAAACACCTGAGTGCTGAGGGTACTAACAGGCTTTGATGGTCCTGACCAGCCTCACCTGGGCTCCTGCCCACACCCTTCCCATAGGCCCAGGAGCCTATTTAAGCTCAGTCCTAGGGGCCTTTATTCCTGCTCTGTATTGCAGGAAGGCTGATCTCCAGCTTAGGCACAGCTTGTGACTGTGTGAATCTGTTGATTTGGACCCCAACCTGTGAATTGGCTTCTTGCCCTTGGGCTACCTCTGCAGCTTGTATTTAAGTGATGGTCTGGGCTCTGCTATGACCCTCAGTTGTCACCCTGAGGCCTGTCCTGCTTGCTGTGCTGGAATACCCTGGAATTCTGCCCTGGCTGATGAGGTGAGATGTGTTATTGTGCTTGGCTCCTGGCTCCCGGCTCCCCATGTCTAAGGGAGAAGTCAGCCCTCATGGCTCCCTGAGTGTAACTGAATGCTTGTCAGTAAGATAGATACACACTGACAGAAATAGAGTTTAGATGAGAGCTGCCAACATATCTAAATGCTCTGCAAGATAAAATGGAAAATGCAAAAGCTGAGGATGCTTTAAGTACTGTAATGATCAGGGGAAGTAAATGTTTCCACTGACTTGAGGGAATATTTACCTTTGACTACAAAGGGTTGACCTTATCCCTTCATTTAGCCAAAATATATTTCTCTGTCTCCAAGGTCAGGCAAATAGGGTGAGTGGCACTATACCGAATGCTAGTATCACTTTCAGCAGCAATTTGTACTGTCCTCTTGGCTATGAGATGCAAACCAGTTTATTGTAATATCAGTCCTATTGTTTCATCTTGATGTGCTCTGTACTGATCTGTGTGCTGTGCTTCCAGTAAATATATCCTCTCCTTATCTGGAATACACAATCTACACTGCAGTTCTCAGTCAGAGGCCCATGTTCATCTGTATGAGATGACCATTGGGAAGTACAGCATGAACCCAATTCTCTTCTCTTCTCTTCCACAGGCAGAAAACAAGTAAAATGGCTAAAGTGGAAGCTGGTGCAGAAGATGGGAAAGGAACAAGCCCAGATTCCAAGGTAACGCATTGATTAGTGCTGATGGCTCTAATACCTGCAAGTAACACGGAACACGGGAGGGAGCCCATCACCAGTGTCAGAGACTTGATGAGGCAGAGAGCGGGTTCCTTAATTAACGCCACCAACCCGCGGTGCTGCCGCTGTCCGTGGTGCTGGAGGAGACTCTCTGGTCCTGGGTCCGGCCCCAGTGGTCTCATCATCCCTCCCGGGAAAACACAGCGGAAAGGGCCTCGGGCTTCCTGGTCTTCCTGTAGGATATCAGGGTTGCGAGGGCTCAGGATCAGTTGAATGAGAAGTGGAAGGCACTTGAGGAGCTTTACAGAGAAATAAGTGATTCTTGCTCGGGTACATTTTTGTGTTGCGGGCCTGGAAAAACTACTTCAACTTCTATCAGTTGTACTGGAGAAGTACCTTAACCCTTTCCACAGGTATTTCATATATTGCTTCTTGCAAGCCTGTCAACTACGATTTCAGGAAGTAAAAGCTAAGCAATGAACTGAGATCTTCAGCTGGCTGGTTTGTGCACTTGTACTATGACGTGTCAGAAGAAGGTAAAACAAATACCTCATTTGCAGGAAAAGCCCTGGTGAGAGAGCTCATACCTTCTAGCCATGGGGAAATCAAAGTCAGAGGCTTTGCAGCTTTCATTGTTATCAAAATTGATCATTTATAAACCAATGACTCACTGAAACTTTCTCATGCTTTTTAGACATGGCAAATTAGATGACTGTGGTGGATAAGGAATTGGGTGGACGGTCACAGTCGCAGAGCTGCAGGCAGCAGCTCGGTGTATGGGTAGAGACCAGTGATATGTGGTGTTCCTCAGGGGTAGGTATTGGGGCTGGTGCTGTTCAACATCTTTGCCAGCAGTGTGGATGGTGTGACTGAGTGCACCCTCAGCAAGTTTGTCAACAACACCAAGCTGTGTGGTGCAGTTGATGTGCTGGAGGGAGGGGGTGCCAGCCAGAGGGACCTTGAGAAGTGGGACTGCAAACTTCATGAAGTTCAAGGCCAAGTGCAAGATCCCACACCTGGGTCTGGGCAATCCCGAGTACCAACACAGGCTCATGGAGACTGGATTGAGAACACCCCTGAGGAAGACTTGGGGGTGTTGGTCAGTAAGAAGCTTTAGATGACCCAGCAGCGTGTGTTTGAGCCCAGAAACCAACTGTGCCTTAGGGAGAAGCTCTTCCCTGTGAGGGTGCTGAGGCACTGGCACAGGGTGCCCAGAGAAGCTGTGGCTGCCCCATCCCTGGCAGTTGTACTCAAGGCCAGGTTGTACACAGGAGCTTGGAGCAAGCTGCTCCAGTGGAAGTGAACTGCTTTTGTCCCTCCCAAGGCAGCTCAAGCAATTTTGTGATAAACACAAAAGGAAAGCTGAAATAGCATCCTGAATAGGTGTGGTCCTTACTTCCTAGATTGTTGCATTGATTCCCTCCTTAAATGCTGAATGACACAAGGGAAAACCTTAAAAACCCTAATTCTGCAACGAAACAAAGGGAAGGTGAGGTTATCAGGTTATCTTCATGAGAAACCTAAAGGGTAGACAGAGCTGCTACTGAAATGTGGGGGAGTGCTGAGTCACTCTGCATTGTGCTGCCATAGTGACTATTTACCAGCTGGTTGGGAATGAGGAAAGGCTGAAAAGCCTGCAATAAAAATCAGACAGGTTGCAGCTTGATATATGTTGCATGTATCTTGGAAAGAATTAACAGAACACTTAAGGTGTATTTTTACATTGGTGTTATTTGGGGCAAACAGATTACACTGGACTATTTGATAGGCACATAAATGTGTTCAAGCAAGAAATAAGAAACTGATATTTCTTCTCTGCTGTACTACTGTTGTTGCACCTAATTGTGACAAGTTGAACCCACTTTGGATTTATTCACAGGGAGGTGCTGTGTTCACTATAACCCAGCCCAAGCTGTGAAGGATCAGAGTAGGGTATTCTTCTGGCAGTGATGGGGTTTGGGGCAAATTGGAAAATCTGATGTAGTTTAGAGAGGGGATATAAGCTCAGAATCCTTGGGCAGTCTCTTCCGATGGTGTCCTCTGCTCTGGCTATTGGGAAGATTGCTGTTGGCCTGTGGCTGCAGCTTAAATTTCTTGATAGCCCAAGGTATAGCCATTGCAAGAGACCAATCTGTGGCATAGTAGTGATTTGGGGCACTTCTGTGACTCAAGAGATTCCAAGTGGCTTCTTACTGTGGAAAATTTCAGCATCATAATGACAGGTATCTGTCACTGTGCTGCCTCTGAAGACATTTCCATTACTAGCATCCCAGTTGATGGACATGAAGTGGGAGCACTTCAAGTGGCTGCTGTTGAGGTGTGAACAACTTCAGAAAACAGTGTGATTTGGCCTTTTGGGAGCCGGCTGGGCCAAGCTTGCCTTGGGCTCTGGTGCACAGAGAAGCAGAAAGCTATTGTAGGTTTTAAAGCCAAGAATTAGAAGAAGGTTCATGAGAACTTCGCAAAGAGGCAGGAAGGTTGTGGTGAAACACAGGAAGCCACTTGTCTTTTTTTAGTCTGCACAGAGTTGGGGGAGCTGCTGCAGGAGATGAGGTCAGGAAAGCTGCTCTTTGCAGAGGACAGGCGGACACCTTGTGGCTCCCCAAGGCAAGGGCATGATGGGCTGGGTGGTGTTTGTTGTCAGTGGTCTTCACTCCTCTGTAGGTGGAGGAAAGGTGTTTTCAGGACTCATTTTGCAACTGCACATGTGAATCTGTTTGCTGTAAACCTGTTCAGTGGGGCTGTGGGAGCTGGCACACTTCAACTAGTTTCCACTGGTCCTTCAGCTTCCCTAGGAAGTATTGTTTGGAAAGGTCCATCTCCTGAAAGACCAAGAGGTCCTGTATCACTGGGACAACTTAATCTGCGCTATCAGTGAGCTTCAAGTATTGTCATTAGCAGCTAACAGGTTTTCAGGAGCCCAGAGGCAGGGCTCAGCAAATAACACTGGTGGCTCAAGGGGAAGCCTGGCTTGTTTCAACACAGGAACTGTAGGATCTGCGTAGCCTGCAGAAGACAAGGTGTGCTAAACGGCTTTCCAGCACAATTTGCTGCAGAGTAAAAAGTGAAGTAGAAGTAAAAGGGAGTAAAAAGTGGAGTAGAAACTGTTATGCCTTATAATAGGTCAGATGAAGGCTCTTAAGTAAAATAGATTGTGCAGTATTTAATCTGTAATCTATTTTACTCCTGAATAAAATGAGTTGCAGTAGATGTGGGTTTGCCAAGTCCCATTTTGCAGCTGGTTTATTTGATTTTATGGCACGAGCTGTAGCTGACATCACAATTGTTGTAGAGGCATTTATTGTAAGAACTGTAGTCTGAGGAACCAGACATACTTGCCTCTGGTTCCCAGCTCACTTGTTGCCATGCTTGAGGGTCGTTTTCTGCCTTGAGACTGTTGATCTTGGAAGCCCAATACCCCTTGAGTAGAATGAATGTGGTGACTTCCTAGCAGCTCTCAGGAGTGGGCAGTGGTGACCCTGGCACAAGTGACATCAGTTCTAGTCAGTCGCTGGTCCTCTGTGTCCGGGAAAGCTTTTAAAGTCATTTTCATAGTGAATCAAAAGGAAACCACATCAGGAAAAGTCATTTGCCATGAAATGGAAATTCATTTACACCAACTTCATTCTTGCCTTTAAGAAAACCAAAGGCTGTTATCTTCAAATGAAATATGTGTCCTGAGCAGCTGTAATCATACCTGAAACAGGGTTAATTCCTGCTACAGGCAGGGCATGGTTTGGGTGTTTCTTGCTCTGTATTCATGAAGAGTTAAGCAGCTGCACATGGCAGCGTGGAGCTCTGCCTTCTTTGAAGATCTGCCATGTTAGTCCCTCAAAAGGCTGGGGGAAAAAGACAGGGTATCTTCTACCTCTTGCCACTCCTGTCCTGCTTATGCACTGCACTGTGATGGCCAGAGGGATGCGAGATGTATTCTCACTGTTGGTGCACCCTTCCAAAGCCTTTTTCTGCAAAGCCCTTCTTGTAGCATGGAGCTTGGAGATACTTTTTTCTACAACCAGCTTGTTGGGGGGAAGATGGAATGTAAAGAACACAAATCTACTATTCCCCATGCATGTAGCATCACACACGCAGTTTGCCTCCTTGTCTTAAGTACCCATTAGCTGTGTTTTAGGATGTTAAAGTAGCCGGGAGCAGTGCTGATGTGTCTGGCAGGCTCTGCCGATGAAGCTGCGGGTGTTTCGGCATCGCTGATGATCGGGGGAGTTAGAAGCGCTCCTGTGCGGGTCCCGTACACTCCATTGCGGGGTTAGGGCCTTCCCCTGCCCTGCGGGTGCTTTTGGCCGCTGCGGAGGGATGGTGATGCTCCCGCACGGCTGCCCGCGATCGGATGGAGCTGGAGAGCTCGGGAGGATGAGAAGGGGATGAAGGAGAGGAGGAGGCGGGGAGGACAGGGGGTGCGCGGCTAAAAATACCGCCCTGCGCGGGGGGCGGGGGGTGCGCAGTGCGCGCGCCCGGGTGCGCAGTGCGCGCGGCGGCACGGCGCCGCAGGGATGCTCGCCCCGCTCCTGGGCTCCGCGGGCTCTGGCTGGATGCTGCTGGGTGAGTGCCCCCCACCAAAACTACCCCGGCACATGGGGTCTGATCCCCCCTTTCCCACCTCACCCCCAACCCTTGTGTGCGGGGATCGCTTCCAACCGGTCCCCTCCCGGCCGAGCTGCGGGGGCTGCTCCCGCTCCCCACGTCCTCTCCCGGCCCTGCGCTGGGAAGGAGCGTAGCGGGAGCTCCAGGGTGGGAAAGGCGGAGATGGGAATGGGCTGATGCTGCCTTGCTGCAGCGCGGTGCAGCGGGCGCTGCCGAGTGCGTTACATCATCCACTCAAAACGTCCTGCGGGGTTATTCCCTTGCTCCAGCCCTGGAAATTTGTAAGGGCACCTTTTGTCTGTCGTGAGATGTGACATAGGGCAGCGGGCTCGGATTCGTGTGTGGGCTTAGGCAACACGGTGTCTGTGCGTTATACCGTGTGTGCTTGGGCATCACAGCTGTTGGGCAGAGGGTGATTGTGATTCCGGCTGCTTCGTGGGCAGGAGGTAATGATTCAGTGTGTCTGGATTAGAAAACTGGTGTGAGTCTGAAATGGGAGGGTTTCTGTAAGGTATAGAAAGGTTTAGCTTAAAGTGGTCTGCTGCACTGATTCAAAATCAAGTCATATAGAATCATACAGCCTGGTTTGTGTTGGAAGGGACCTTCAAGCTCATCCAGTTCCGACGCCTTCCACTACACCAAGTTGCCTCAATCCCTTGAATCTGTGTGTAGTGCCTTTCCTTAGGACAGGTAATGTCTCTGCTGTTTCCCACTTTATCCGTCAAGCATCTTTCCACTAGGGAGGCACACTTCCAAGGGGAAAAAGAACAAAGGGGAAAAATGATTTTAAAAGGCAGCACCTTTGCATTGTTGGGTAAAGGACTGATTTTTTTCCCAATGAGAACCACCAACCATTAGAATAATCTCCCCAGAGAAGTGATGGTTTCCTAAATGCTGGACACTTGAAAGATTTGGCTGGACAGGACGCTGGGATATCTAGGTGCAGTACATGCTAGGCCATGCTTTGCAAAGAAAGGTTGGACCAGATGATCCTTGAGGACCATTCCAACCTGGTGTTCTTTGATTCCATGGAATATTCAGGGCAGGAGAGCCAAGAATGGAAAATATTATAATTATTTAATCTCACACCTACCTGATATTTTTGGTTTTGAAAAGGGGTGTTTCACACTGGAAAAAATGGGGACTTAATATCACTGACCTGAATTTTGTGCCTGAAAATATCCTGGTGGCTCCCATCAGGGTCAGCGGGCTTCAGCTGCTGGGATCAGCAGCTTGGATCAGCTGCTTCTGAGCTGTAGCAAAACTCATGCAGTGCAAATATGGCCCAGAGGGAATCACATGGATGAGTCAGGAAGTAGGACTTGGCTCCAAGGCTGCAGGCAGGTGTTTGTTACTGTATTTTGGGCTCCAAGGCCCCAGGGGTGGCTCTGAGCTATATTATTGGATGCACCAGGCTTGCTTATGACAACAGGAGGAGAACCAGCCCGCAGGGATCAGGTCTCCTGTGCAAACTCCTGCTCTTGGGCCTCCACATCCACCCTGTGGTATTGATCCCTGCACCTCCCATCTCGGTGTTTATTCTGCTGCCTCCAAACCCATCTCCCTTGTGTATCCCACTACCCCAATGCACATGTCTGCTCAGGTGCAGCTCTGACTCTTGGCCTTCCTTAATGTCACACTCATTCTTCCCTGTGCGGGTGGTGAGACCCTGGCACAGGTTATAAGGGTTTTGACTAGTTGAGAGCAGGTCTATAATGTTCAACTCAATGAAACAATGGTGGAAGTCAGAGAAGGAAAAAGCTGATTATTTCCTAATGTGCAGAGTTGGATGGTCTGATGGATGCACAGAGTGGTGTTTAATCAAACAATCAATCAGTTTAATCAAACTTAACACATGCCCATGGGGATCTGCACATTGGGCTGGTTTGGTTGAGGCAGGAGGAGGTTACAGTTCACCCCTTGCTCCTTTCCCCTTGAGTAAAAGTAGGAACCCCAGAGACTTCTCAGGACTTCTCTTCCACCCTCATTTTGTGTGTCAGTCCTGCCTGGCAGTGAGGAAGAAGCGGATTTGCTCTCCTGGATGCGGTTGGAGGCACTTGTGTGTGAAGGCACAAGAAGGGAATTCTGCCACCACAGCGTCCCTTCTCCCCACCAGGACATCTCCAAACACCTCTTAGTGCAGCAGGTTCATCTGGTGTTGCCATGGACTTCTGCAGCCCTACACCTGGTCCTGACCCTCATGCTATGACATAGGCGTCCTTGAGGATGCTCTGAAATTCAGGGCTCTGGAGAAGAAATGTTTCCTGCTGCGCTTTGAGTGTGAAGCATCGCAGGCGCCCCAGGCTGCTCAGAGCTTGGAGTGCTGACTGCTCACAAGAGGCAAAGCTGGGTTATTTGAGGTATATTTAGTTACTTTTATTCTCCGTCCCTCTATTACTGCTCCATTTGAACAGTTGCTAGATACCATCAAAAGGAAAGAGTAAATGTATTTGGATTTCCCAGCTTGCTTGCAGGGAAAGACAGCACACAGCAGTTTTCCTCTGCTGCTCTGGACTAATCTAGACATTAATTTGATTCTTGTCTCTACGCTACTATGGATATTACAAATATACACAAGTAATGAAAAGAGGAGGAAAGCTTTGAAGACAGATGGTAAACTGAATTAACTGAATACCCACAGGAATAGGAGAGCTGACTTGGGAGCAAGCCAGGAACAAAGAAATACAGCATTACATCAGGAAGGGTATAATTGCCCTTGTTTTGACGTCACCAAATGCTGCAGAGCACCACAGGGTTTAAACCTTCCCTTGTTAGTACATTTCTGAGAGCTCTTTGAGAGCAATACCAGCATCTTCCTCCTTCATCACTGCGTGGTGGCAGAATAACTGCGAGCTAACTGAAGGCATGCCTGGGTGAGACTGGAAGAGTGAGGGTAGCGATGGTGACATAGGCATTTACCTCTTGATGGATGCACAGGCATCCAGGGCAGCTCTTTTCTTGGCTTTGTTAGGTGATATCTTCATACAAACCCAAACAAAACAGTTGACTTAATCACCCTCCTCCTGACCAGAAATGAGCAGGAGAGAAGAACATCTATTTCTTTATTTTTAAGTGCTCTGCATGTGTTCTTCAGTGATGGATCAATACAAGTAATGAGTTTCCTCCATCACTGCTATTTCTGTCTCCTGTGCTTCATGCCAAGCCAAAGCAGGTCCTTGGCACTGGAGTCCATCTGTTCCTGCTGCCGTCCCCGCAGGGCTGTGGGTACCAGAAGGGCACCTGAATTACTCAATTCCAGCAGCTTTCCAGCATTATCCCCTCTGGGAAGGTATCGGTATCCAAACTGCTTTGTCCTCTCCTCTCCCTCTGAACAGGAGAGCTTGTGAACTCAGATCCCCTCTTACCCTAGAAATGAGTCAAATGCAGCGTATTGAGGTGTATCAGAGAGCATGTGGCTTTCAAATATGGATAAATATGGTACGATCTGTCTCTGAAATCCATGAAACCCCTGTGGGAGCCCTCATGCTCCTTCCTGTACCTCGCTGTGAGCCGTGCTGGGCTCTCCACGAGCTTTTCTTCCCAGATGTGCTGATTCAGTCTTTGCAAACCCTGTTTTGGAGACTCCAAGGAACTTGTTGCACAGCGTGATACAGGTGAATGTTTTGCTGGGCTCAGGTTGATTGCTATATTGTGCTGCCAGAGCTTATTGATGACAACCTATTTACTGTGTCGAGTCCTCCTTGGACCATAAACATTGTCATGGAGCCTTCAAGGTGATCTGAGGCTGAGGAGGGAGCAGGCCGGAGGCTCTGCCTGATGCAGCTTCTTCCTTCTGCTCTGTATATAGAATCGCAGAGTGGTTCAGGTTGGAAGGGGCCTTAAAGCTCACCCAGTTCCAACCCCTGCCATGGGCAGGGACACCTTCCACTGCAGCAGCTTGCACAAAGAGATTAAATTTTAAGTGGTTTAGCATTCTACTGGAGACTCTGCCAAGGAAAACTTGGTGGCTGGTGGTGAGAAAGGGTGAGACTGAGAGGAGCAGCGGTTTTCAGGAGGGAAAGGGTTTTAGAGCCACAGGGCTAGTTCAGGGCCCCGGTGTTGACCCCCATGATCCCTGCTGCAGCCGTGCTTTGTGCGCTCCCTGAGCACGATGTAGCCACAATGCGTAGCAGGTGCTTTGGAAAAGTATGGCTAAAAATGCAGCATGGGCTCAATTCAGGCGGGTTTTGGTGAGACCGTGCAGTGATTTCCCCACAAAACCCAAAGGTTGCACTTGCTGTCCCCAAAGCTCCCCCATTAGCCACACAAGCTGCTTTTCTGTCTTCCGTGCTCTGTGGTACACCACTCTCCAAACTGTGGAAAGAAGATGAATCCAACCACCTCATCCAAGTCACTTTCTTTTGCGCCACAGGAAGAAAGAGTCAAAAATGAGAAGTGTCACTCAGTGGAAATCACCATCTCGTCAGGAAACCCCCAAACAAGGGAGGAAAAGTCTTTATATTTAGAGCTGTGTGCTATGGTGTGGCAAGACTGCAGCTCACATTTCCATTTGCTCAACGATGTGGCTGCTGTGGTGTAGATACAATCTCAGAAACGCCGCATGTGAACTGGAGTGAGCAGTTTCCACTTCACAGCTGCACAGTAATGCTGCAAAATCAGTGTTGGAGGAGTTGGCCTCTGTGATCACTGAGGTCAAGTGTGTGTCTTGGTCCAGGGAGCAGCGACTCCTGTCGATGGGAATGCTGCACCAGTGATCAGATGCCGGATGATCCACAGAAATAACAACCCCAGTGAAGCGTCCTTGTCTTCTGTTGCCTGTGGCAGAGGTGGATCACCTGGATAAACCCATCTTCTAGTGGCCAAACTCCAATACAGTGTTCACCGCTCCTGCTGCTGCAGGTTTTGGTGGTGGTAGGAAGGATGGGAGACATAATGAGAGTCTTCCAGTGCTTAAGGGACTACAAGAAACCTGGAGAAGGGCACTGGACAGGGGCCTGTAGGGACAGGACAGGGGGGATGGCTTTAACCTGCCAGAGGGGAGACTGAGATGAGCTCTGAGGCAGAAGCTGTTCCCTGTGAGGGTGCTGAGGCACTGGCACAGGGTGCCCAGAGAAGCTGTGGCTGCCCCATCCCTGGCAGTGTTCAAGGCCAGGTTGGACACAGGGGCTTGGAGCACCCTGCTCCCGTGGAAGGTGTCCCTGCCTGTGGCAGAGGGTGGAACTGGATGATCTTTAAGGCCCCTTCCAACACAAACCAGTCTGAGATCCTGTGGTGATGTTAGAATCCCTCTTGAAACGCTACACGTATTTCCCTTAGTACCTCCAATGCAGCTCAGGTTTAGGTAAAGCCGCTCTGCAGAGCTCCAAACGACCTAATCCAGGCTTTGGGTTTTCCCCTATACTAACTGTTCACGCACCCCCTTCCGAGCCCCCGGCTGAGCGCAGCCCGCTCGGGAGAGGCCACCCCAACCCTGATGCCCGCAGGACCTCGGAGAAGGGACGGAGCCCGCGGTGCGCGTTGCCGTGGGGGGCTCCGCACCCGTCGGGGAGCAGCCGCAGGGACCTGCCCCCTTCTCCGCGAGCCCTGGTTTTATTGTGCCTGAGAAGGGGTTTTTGTGCAGCCTCCCCCCGGCCGGGCAAATCCCGGCAGCTGAGAGGCTGCCGAGGGTGGTGTGATGCTGTGACCTGCCAACAACAATTCAGCGCTGTGCTTCCTCTCGGAAAAGGCATTTGCATATCCTCTATTCGCTTTATTTGCTTAAATACGTTTGAAAAGGCAAAAGCTCTGGGTCATTGAGACTGAAGAATGAAGTCTGAGGGCCTTCCCCCCTTTAACCCTTTGAAACCTTGCTCCAGTGTCTTAACGCGCCTTAGGGTCCTACAATAGCCGGAAAGGGAAGGGGGGTTTTAAGGCTGCTTTTGCAGGAGGGAAGGGGGCTGGAGAGGAAGGAGGCAGCAGGAAGGTGTCTGTATCTCTGAGCTGGAAACTCGCTCATGTGCAGCAAGAGATTCGGGGAAGGTTTGCAGAATTTAGCGCGGACAGGAGCGCCTTCATGGGGGCTTGAAAACCGCTGTGGAAATAAGAGAGCAAAAGCCAGCTACAGCAGTGCCAGGCACAGGGAGCTGCCGGGTGTGAAAGCGGGAGGTGGAAGTGATAGGAACCAAAATACAAATACCCAATTGCTTCTTTAGTTAACCAAATAAACACGGATGGGGAAACAAACCGGTGTTTAAAAACATTCAGACAGTGCAAGCGCTGGTTACTGCTGTCAGGGGAAAAGGAAGTGTCAGTGATTTCACCTCGAGTATTCAAAGGCAGGGAATACTCGAGCGCAAGAGCATCCCTCACCAACAGGAGCCTGAAAGAAGAGCTCTTGTGAATAAACCACACAGCAACTGGGTTTCTAATCCCATGTTTAATTCAAATCAGTATTCCCACATCCCTTTGGAGCTCCATGATGAACACTGCCGCGTTGTGTCTGTGGCTGCAGGCACTGAAGCCCTGGGGCCGCCGAAATCGTCTCCTGAGGACAAAGTTTCAGGCAAGCTGTGGCTTCTGAGGGACAAAGGGCAGGAATCTGAGCTGGTGAATGTTGCTGAGGTCCCATTAAGCCAGCACTGTGATGCTGATCTACACCTGCAGACCATTTAGGTCAGTTCTCCCCTGCTGTGCCCTGGGGATTTGATGAATGAAAGGCTGATTGCTGCATACCCACATGTGAGCCAAAGGAGTGATGTTTGCCTGAGATCTCATTAAATTCTCTTCATTCATGAAGTGTTCTTGGAGAATTCTGCTTTGTGCACAGTGTGGCAAGTACAATTTAGGATGGGTCAGACAGAAACTTCATTAACTATGGTAATAGAGTGTGCAGGCAGTATCTCCCCCTGTGCTCAGCCAAGTGGTTGTGGAGATCCAGCCTATGCAGGGTTTCAGGTAAAAAAAGGAGAGGAAAACAATAACTTTCCCATGCCCAGAGCAGGTATCCATCGCTAGACACTCCCCCCCAAGTGCCCCAGTTCTGGGAAGGACTCAACAGTTACTATGATATGGTGAGGAGGCTCCTGGAGCCACACAACCAGTGTTATCTCTGCTCAGAGGTGGGGAGCTGGAAGCAAGCGGCCTCTTGGCTCTCAGCTGAAAGGAATGTCCTTTCAGTTAGGAGAAACGTCTCAGGCCGAGCTCTCAGATCTTAAATATTGGTATTTTTGCTACCACAAATGAACCACAAAGGTTTGGTTTTGTTGTTGTCAGTGTAAATTAACAAAAAGAAAAAGGTTTGGCTTAAATGCCAGGTATTTTTTTCTTTGCCTTTAATGTATGTAGCAATAAAATCATAGAATAAGTTAGGGTTGGAAGGGACCTTAAAGATCAGAATACATATATATATGTGGATGATGTTGGCAGTAGTTTTCCTCTTACTCTTTTACTGATTCAGATGATTTACATTTATTCTACTCAAGCTGTGAAGTTTCTAATCTAGGACTGGCAATGCAGGCTTTCTAAATGCCAGAAACTTCATTTTATGATGATTTTTCTCCCCCAACACCCCCCACCCCCCCCATAAAGTGATGCTGCCTTTCATTTTCCACTGGGCCCTCGCAGGAAGGCTGTATGCAGTTCTACATCCAGAACCCTTCTCTCGAGCTGCAGAGCTCCGGGGATGTGTCAAACCCATGCAATATTCGGTGTCCGAAGGGATGAGCTTTGCCCATCGCAGAACAAGGCTCCCACGGCCGGGATGATGCGGCGCGTCCGGTGCCTCAAGGGTTACCGCGGCACCGCTGCTAATGCCGCCTAAGCTGATCTTAGCCGAGCTTAACTTCTTTCAGCAGTTTGCAGATGGGAAGGGGGTGGGCCGGCCTGGAGTCAGCAGTTCTTCACCAAGGACACAACGCCAGCCATGAGCTGACGGCGGGCAGGGGCAGAGCAGGGAACCGGCTTCCCCGAGCCGGTAAGTGCGCGCTTGGGTTCGATGTTTAAGTCTTAACGGGTCGGTGTGGGACCCGGGGGTTGGCTCAGCCCCGGTTGAGCCGCTGTTGGGCTCCGGGGGGGTGGTAAAACCCCTTCGGGCCCCCACACTAAGGGATGCGGGGACCCCTCTGTGCAGAGCTGCGGGAGGGGGGGCTCGGTGCGGTTCCTGGGGTCGCGATGCGGCGCGTGAAGCCACTGCACCAGAGTTTGTGGCTCTCGCAGTTTCCTTTTGTTTCCGATCTTAGAGGGGGGAGAGCCCCAGCGCGGCTCTGGATGGTGATCACAGCGCCGGAGGCAGCGGCCCCTGTCCCGCATGGGCTGCGGAGCTCCATCCCCAGGGGTACATCCCGGAGCCTGGGGACCCCGGGTATCAGCAGCTCTGCCTGCGACCCGGCTGCACCGCGGGAGCAGGGGCAGTTGGATGCAGCGGTGGAGGCTGGAGCCAGGAGGGCTCTGCTGGCTTGGGCTTTGTTGTCCCAGACTCCTGGCCCCACGTGTAAGGGCTTGTTCTCGAGCTCTGCAGAGACCTGAAAACTCGT
Source organism: Myiopsitta monachus (assembly GCA_017639245.1). NCBI lineage: Eukaryota > Metazoa > Chordata > Aves > Psittaciformes > Psittacidae > Myiopsitta > Myiopsitta monachus. The sequence continues at coordinate 23,718,848 of CM029917.1, forward strand.
TTATTTGTGGTTGAGCTGCAGTCTTGGGTCAGGTGCTGGAGCACACAACGTAGGAAGGATGTGTGCCTGTTGGAGAGAGTCCAGAGGCCACTGGAGATGCTGCGAGGGCTGGAGCAGCTCTGCTCTGGAGCCAGGCTGAGGGTGCTGGGCTGGTTCAGCCTGGAGAAGAGAAGACTCCTGAAGGAGAGACCTCAGAGCAGCTCCAGTGCCTAAAGGGGCTGCAGGAAACCTGGAGAGGGGCTTCGGACAAGGGATGTAGGGACAGGACAGGGGAATGGCTTTAACTGCCAGAGGGGAGACTGAGATGAGCTCTTAGGCAGAAGCTCTTCTCTGTGAGGGTGCTGAGGCGCTGGCACAGGGTGCCCAGAGAAGCATGATTCTATGACACCCCGCTGGTTTCTAGGCTTCCTGTATGTTGAGTTTCAACCACTCAGACTTTGAGGTGGGCTTTTCACTGCTGTGGGGTCTCTGGTGCCGGGGGCTGACCTGTGCCTGTGCCAAAGCTGTGTTGTGGTGGCAAATTACAAGCGTTAAATGTACCATGAGATGTAGTTCCTAACCAAGTGCTGTGGCTTCACGCCTTCAAGCACATAACCGTGTGCGTGCTTCATCCAAGTGGGAAGAGCCTGCTGGTGCATAGGGTGCCAGCACCAACAGTGTTGTGTCCTGGTGTTAGGCACAGAGTGCGGAAACTTCTGTAGGTACCAGATACCTGCTGTAGACATTGAGTGCAGCTTCTTGCTTCCCATGTTGCATTAGTGTGTACCAGTCCTTTGTGCATCCCATCCTTTGCCATGCTGATACAGGTTGCACTGGGGATGTGAAGAGGATGCTTTCAGGGGGTTCAGAGATGCTCCTGGAGGTTCCCAGCTTGTTCCTGGAGCTATATGGCCTGGGCACTGAGTATTCCCACCAAAGTGACTGTACAGCTGTAAGGCCTCCTTGGGAAGTCTTCTGCACCCATCAACGTGGCTATTTGCTGTTATCAGTGCAGTGAAGAGCGGTCCCTGCTGCGGTGACTGTTTCTGCAGCCATCAGCCTGGTTTTCACATGCGCAAAAGGGACACAAAGCCGCGTCCCTTTAACAGCACCGTGGTATTTTGTGCACAGAAAATATGCGGAGATTATTTTGAGCGGCTCTGGCTGGCTGTGGGCTCCGTGTTTCGGTGACACCACGGGCTGCTGGCACAGGGCCCTGGCAGTGGGCAAGGCTCCCTGCTGGGCTTCTGCTGCCTGCCCCCCTGCCTGTCCTCTGCCTGCGGCACGAAGAGGGAGCTGCTCTCCTTAGGTCCTTCAGCAGACCTGCCCCTTTCTTTCCTTGCCCCTTACTGCACTGCCAGATAAACCCCAATCAAAGCCATCCTCATCAGTTGGTAATTTGTTTTGGGACAAAGCCTGGGCCTGGTTTTAGTGGTCACATTGTGTGTGCACAGGGTCTGGATAAACCCCTGCTCCCTCCACGTGCACTTGCACTTCTGGTGTCCCCTCACTCCTTCCCATCTGCATGGACAGGGTCCTTCAGAGCAGCACTACCACTCACAAGGCACTTGATTGGTAATTCACCATCTAATTATAGCTGGCTTATGTGAGGGATGCGACTGTATCTATTGTACTTAGATCATGACACTGCTGTTACCTTGTTTAAGCTCCATTTTCGATGTAATTTTCCAGTTTCAGATTCCAGTATGACCATCGTAACACTTGATGGGCTCACAGCGGGCAGAGGGGCTGTTAGCCTGCTCACTGTACAGCTCTGCTTTTACTGCAGTGGCAGATCACTCTGTTTTGGAGCAATTCAAGCTTCATATTGGCTTAAAGAGAATTGCTCTTTATAATAAAGACCATGCTTAGTTGTTATATGGTACAAGGTAGCAGGTCTCAGCCTTGGTCTACATCTGCAGTGGGATACTGCATGGGCAGCATCCTGCAGACAGCAATGGGATGGATTTCCATCATCTTCATGGCTGCAGGCAATGCCAGCTGCAGTTTGTCCTGCTCAGCCCTGCTGCAAACACTTCTGTGAAGTGTTGTTATTACAGGAGACCACGTGAAATTGAGATCTGACCAAGTAAGAGTTTCAGTCCAGTTTGAGCCCTCTGTGAACCAGCACGGGCTAATGCATGGCTGGGAAGTGGTGTACAAAACGTTCCTCTTCTTTCCTTTCCTCTGCAGCACTAGCTCTGAGTGTGCCATTGTTCATCTCTTAAGCATTATGGAAGGTGTGTTATAAGCTTGTTTAGGTTTCTATGTCACTTGGGGTGTTGCATTCCCAGGGTTTGCCTGAATTAAGTAGGCATGTAGGACGCTCAGTGTTATTCAGAACCTGCTTCCTTCTGGTCCTGCTGCCAAAAGAAATGGCAGCAACAGACCCAGAAAGGTTTGGAGCTGGGTCAGTCCCCCTGCAAAATTCCATGGGCCAATGCACAAATACTTGTGCTGGTGCATGGGAGCGGCCATGTGGGAATGGGAATGGCACCAGGGGCTGCAGGCAGGAGGGCTCCTTGCACTGGCAGGACTCGCTGTGCCATCCATCTGTAGCTTGGGATGTGGTGGATGGAGCATCACAGCCTTTGGGGGCTGCCACTGCCACAGAGCCTCCAGGTTCCGAGGTTCCTCGCTGGAGCACAAGTCTCTACAGACAGTGCTGAGCTCCAGTGAAATCCAATTGACATTTCAAGGCAGACGTCAAAACTTTGCCTGGCAACAGCCATCAGGGGCTGTGCACAGCCCCTTCATCTTTGTGCTCTGCAGATTGGGCTGTCGGGGTGCAGCTGCCTCTTCCCCCTCCATTCAGTGCTTCTCTTTGTACTCTGCCCCAGATAACTATTATTATATGCTCATTTAAACTGTTTTGCTCTCTGCCTGTCACATGGTGTTCAAGAACTGAACAGAAGATGGGACGCTCACCCATCAGCGTCACCCTAAAACCCACAGAACCCCCCCCCAAAACCAACCACAAGCATTGAAAGAGAAAACCCCAAACCAACAAACCCCATCTTGACAGTGGCTGAGATTTACAAATGATCCCGGGTACTTCTGGGACAGAGGGAGCTTTGCAGATGCTCTGCAAGCAGCTTCCAGAGCTGAACCCCAACCCTGGCAAGAGCAGGGGCAGGAAACAGCCTCACTTCATGGTGACACATATGAGCTATCAATGTAAGCCCCAGCAACCTGCACAGGGGTCACTGGCACCTGTAAGCTCTGCCATAAGGCTGAAAGGCAAATTCTGTTCCTGCTCTAGTCACCTCCATGTGTTGTTCCCATGGGCTATGCTGCCTGACCTAGGAAGTGGGCAGGGAAGGATCAGGCTGTGGTTTCCCACATGAAACTCTGCAGCCCTGAGCTGGTTTTGGCGCAGCTGTGGGAGCCCTCCCGATAGAGCTGCAGGCAAAAGACCAAATAAGCAGAAAACCAGACAGCTCTGGGGCTTTGCTTTTCATTCTGGCTGGGTTTAGCTTGGAGGAACTGAGGGAGCCCACTTAGTGTGGGCACACAGCAGCCTCAATGGGATGAGAAGGATGAGACAAGTGTAACGAGGGACACAAGGTAAAACACCCCAGTTGGGTTTTGCCATCTGAATTTCATCCTCTGCAGCCACTGAGGCCAACTGGCTGGTGTTTTCATCCCAATGAATGAAACCTTGTGACTCGTTCATCACATGCTGGTGCTGGGTAACGTTTTAAGGACATTTCAGCTGTTAGAGGAGCTTTCTCGTCGCTGTAACTCACGGAATGGAGAGACTTCAGAGACATCAAAGAATGTTTCATTCTGGTAGGAAACTTCAATATACTTGTACAGGCTTTTAATGCTTCCTTATCCAGTTGAGTGGCAGATCTGGACCAAGATCCCGATCTCAGCTTTCCTGTACACGAGTGGCTGCAGGGCACTGCTGCTCAGGGGTGTGAAAGGTATTTATAGGTTGGCTCAGATCTATGAGCCCAAGTGCAGGGAGGAGGTGTGGGACTGGAGGATGAAGCTTTTGGGGGCTTTGGAATCAGCAGCTGAATAGGTGTACCCGATGTACAGGGATAAGGATGAGCTGGTGGCTTGGCTCTGAATACGGGGCATTTCTGGCTGGCTGGGTGGTGGGCTTTGCTCTTTGGAACATTACAAACATGTAAGATCTTCGCACAGCCACTGAATCATTTATTGAATAATTCCTCTTGGCAAGGGGCTGGTTTGCTGTAGATATTTCAGATACTTTAAATGCCTCTATTTTTGTGCAATTACTATGCTTTTTTGGTAAAATTGGACTTTCAGGACGTTGAGCTCCTTGTGAGCATTTTTCCCTTTTTAGTGGATGCTTGCAAAGATCTTGTGTATTGCAAATGCATTTCTCAGGAGCGGAGCAGGAGGGAGCAGAGGCCACTGCAGCTCCTCTGGGTTGCTTGGAGATTCCCACCCTTTGTCTGTGCCCTGTCCTTTGGCATTGGGGTGCCAATGAGGAGGCTGGTGAGTCGGTGGGGCTGAGAATATACCAAGTGTATACTTGTGTGTCTATGCACACAAACATACAAAACCACAGAATGGTTTGGGTTGGAAGGGACCTTAAAGCTCATCCAGTTCCAACCCCCTGCCATGGGCAGGGACACCCCTGTTTGTGTGAACCCAATCTGCTGGGAACAGCTCGTGTCCCACTCCTTGGCTGAGCCCAACCTCAACCCAGACAGGCCTTAGGAGGGGAACTGAAGTTTCATCCAACTCCTCATCTTCTGTGCCCATACAAGCCTTGCGGAGGTTAATGGAGGCTGGCTTGGTGCCCTCTCCGGTTTTAATTACAGCAGTGATTAGGAATTCATAGCCCGTGGTCTCCCAGGAGCTGCTGCCCTGGCCAAGTTGGGGAAAAGTCAGTGGTATCTGAGCTGCATTTAATGGCAGCAGCTCCTCCCGGGTTTGCTGTCCCATTGTGTGCTGCGGGAAGCTTGGAAAGAGGAAGAGGGCAGTAACACAATAGTGCTCTGCAAGCAGTCCACCAAATCCCCAGATGCCCTCTGCCAGCCTCTGTGCACACGTCAGAAACGCATTCATCACTGCAATAGCTTTCATTTAAATTAGCAGATGGTTTCCAGTGATGCAGCACAATTAATACCTGCCAGTTTTATGTGTTTGATGCTTCCTTACCTGCCCTAAATGGAGACTCTCATGTAGTGACACTGTCGCAAGATGATTTGAATCCCTACCTCAAAGCCACCTGAACCTCGTGTGCAGACACTGCTTTTTGTTCTGCAGGGGAAGGTTAGGGGCAATGCTCCAAACTTTGCTGGGTGCTTCCTTGTGCAAATCTTCCATCACCAATCCCCTTTCCGGAAGGAAACTACAAAACTCAAGAGCATGGGGTCTGTGGAGCTGAATATGAGCAAACGGCTTTAACAGTTCAAAAGGCTCATACTGATTTGCTTGAGTGAAACCCCTCTAAATCTGCCTCTCTGGATTGAGGTGTTTCAGGTCCTGTGTACTCTGTTTCCTCAGTACATGTGTGAGCAGCCGGTGCCGCAGTCAAGGACACAGATGTCCTGATGGGGATATGGAGAGTTGCTGTGGGTCTGCAGGCTCCGAGCCATTGTGTGCACCCTGGCTCTGTTTCCTAACTGCAAACAGTTAATTCTCTCAGACACACTGAAAAGCTGCTTATTTGGTTTTGGTTTAGTGCTCTCAAGTCAAATGTAAATAGCCTTTTTCTGATGCTTGAACCTTGGGATAGTGAGTAGACCTTTTGCCCAGTTTCCGAGTGAAATGAATGACCCGCCTGGTCCCTGTCCCACACATTGTGGACAGGGAGAAAAAGGCAGCTCCAAAGGAGTTCTCCTTCCTGGGAGCCGATGTAATGGTAGGAAGGATGTGATCACACGGGGTGAAGTTTTAATTGCTTTATGCATATCCCAGCAGTGAGAGGCCGTTCCCACACTGGTTTATGTCACTGAAACTCCATTGACTGCGCTGGAGTTATGGAATCACTTCCAGCAGGAAAAGATCAAAGCGGAACCGCACAATAGCGCTGTCTGTGACGAGGAAAAGAAATAAATAAGCACTGTCCCTGTGGGATTGCCTCCTCACAAAGGCTGGTTCATGGTTCGGAGCCTGGTGTCACTGCTGGCTACACAAGGGCTGGCTGCAGAAGCTCTCTTCACCCCAACCCTATTGTGGGAAGCTGCCAGCCAACTGGGGCAGCCCCAGACTCCCACCCGTGGCTATTCCCTCCCAGCAAGGAACCAGCACTTCTTGCTTTCTCCAAACCGCTTCCCTCAGTTCCCATCATTGGAGCAGGCTGGGGTCCGGGCAGCTCCAAGCCCTGATCCCATAGGAGACAAGCAGCCTCCATGGGTAGGAGGGTTCTGGGGTGTTTCTCCCCCATCTTGACTGCTTTGTTCCTCCCAAATGCACCTTTCCCCTTTCCTGGCCACCTTCCCAAGCAGGTTGGCTGCCTCGAGCAAAGCAAGTCCAGGCTCATCATGAATCACTTTGAGCTGCAGAAATCACGATTAACTGTTGCAGAAGGCATGATGGGTGAGCTTTGTAGTGCAAAAACGAGTGTGATCAGAAATGGAGTCAGTGACTGAAGTACAGGTCTCAGTTGAATTAAGAGGATTCAAAGGAGCTGGAAACTTCCTTTGATGGGGTAAGTTCACTCTGCTTATGTTTCCCCACTTTCACTTACTAACCTAAGGTCAGTGAATCCCAGCCTGGTTTGGGCTGGAAGGGACCTTAAAGTTCCTCCAGCTCCAACCCCTGGCACGGGCAGGGACCCTTTCCACTGGAGCAGGGTGCTCCAAGCCCCTGTGTCCAACCTGGCCTTGAGCACTGCCAGGGATGGGGCAGCCACAGCTTCTCTGGGCACCCTGTGCCAGTGCCTCAGCACCTCACAGGGAAGAGCTTCTGCCTAAGAGCTCATCTCAGTCTCCCCTCTGGCAGTTAAAGCCATTCCCCTTGTCCTGGCCCTACCCTCCCTGCTGCCCCCACCACGTTGTAGCCTGGCAGCGGTTGAGGTTCATTGTTTGCTGTGGATTTTTGTTTGGGTAAACTTAAACCCCTCCTGCAGAGCCCTGTGCAAGGGGTACCTGCTGTCTGCGGGATGGTCTGTGCTGGCCTCCAGAGCTGCCTTGGCACAAGCATGGGGGAAGGCTGTGGGAGGGTGCTCCTGACCTTCGGCATAACCCAGACACTGTTCCCGGGAGGAAAGAAGCTGGTTTGTGTTAACGTCAGTGGTGCCATTGTGCGGGAAGCCCTGGCCCCTCCTGGGAGTGAAGCCCCCCCCGTTAATCGCTCTGTAGCTCCACAGGCTGCAGCGAGGCCAGAGGGCGAGAGGAAAGGGGCTCCTGCACCAGAAAAGTTTCTTCTTTAAGATCTTGACTGCTGTTAAAGTCATAAATAGAGCTGTGGGGCTTAACAGGAAACCTTAACTGTTTGGATCCCCTCTTCTGCAGCATCTGTGCGGCTTTTCCTTCGCAGGGCTGGCCGTTATTGGATCCTCCCTGGCAGGGAGTTGATACTGGGCCCTTACTGGTATTTACAGTGCTGCTTGTGTGCTCAGCACCCAAACAGGAGTCCCCGGAGGACAACGTACCCTTGCACCCCAGGAGCAGTGGGATTGCTGCCCTGCTCCTCTCTCCAGGGTGCAAAGAGAAAAGTAAGGCGCTTGGAAGGATGCCCCACCAGCTGCTTGCCCTCTGCTTCCCCACCGAGCAGCCCTCGCTCCATGAGTCCAGTCTCTTGCTCACAGCACAGCGATGCTGGCAGGTTTAGAGGGAATGAGGGCAGAGTGTTGCCATCCTGTCCCAAAACTTATCCCATCGCCGTCTCCTCCATGGTGAGGCCAGGGGCATCCTGACATCGTTGAACCCCAGCTTGGTTTGGGTTTCCCTTGTTACAGCAAAGGAGAAGAGGTTTTCTCTCTGCTGTCGGTTTCAGTGCCAGGGGTCCCCAGCAGCCTCACTGTGTCCCAGGGGCCGGGGCTCCATCCCTTCTCACTGTGGTACTGCCCGTTGGGGAATGCCCTGGCACCATGGAGCACCCGGGGGCACTGTGCCTGGTGTGGCTGCAGGGTGGGGACCCTGCGGTGGTGTGTTCGCAGCCTGATACCAGCGCTGCCTTATCTCAGCTCTGCAGTCACTTGCAGTTTCTTCCAGGAAACACTTCAGTGATGAAATGAAACTTCCTTGGTAGATCACCTATAATTTATCTTGATGTGAATCGTAAGGAACACAAGGTTGGGAATGTGAACCTGGCAGAAAGTGGTGTTTCGAAACTGCCCGGTGTTCTGCACACAGAGGCACACTGGCTTCGCTCTGCTCCCCATGAGCCGAGGGCTTGTGGCTGGATGGTGCTGTGCTGCCTGACCCTGTGGCCACCAGCAGCCCCTGTATTGCTCAGGGAAGCCCTGAGGGCTCAGTCATGACTGCATCCCAGAGCTTGTCACAGCATCTGCCTGCTGCAGGTAACTGCAGCTGCATCACCCAATGCATGTGTGTACTCAGTTGCCCCTTAGGAGCGAGCTGTCTGCTCCTGCTCACCCTTGTGGGGACGTTTCTTCCATCCTCCTATCTCTTCCATAGGTGCTGTTCTCTCTACGTTAAGGCTGCTGCAGAGCAGTGTTTGCGTTGCCCGACACGGGACAGCACAGGACGCTGACCTGACGCATCCCTGTGGCTCTTGCAGAGTTCGCCGTGTCGCTGGTGGAGAAGATGCAGGCTCAGGAGCTGCTGCGGAGCCTGCGGCTGCCCGAGTTCGATGACCTGAGCCAGCTCTTCCGCAGCCTGCCCACCTCGGCGCTCGTGGGCATCGGCGCCTTCGCCGCCGTCGTCGCCTACTGGTTCGCCAGCCGGCCCCGCGCCGTGAAGCCGCCCTGCGACCTGCGGATGCAGTCGGAGGAGGTCGAGGTGAGGACAGGGGCGTCCTGACATCATCGAACCCCAGCCTGGCTTGGGTTGGAAGGGGCCTTAAAGCTCATCCAGCTTCCAACTCCCTGCCATGCACAGGGACCCCTTCCACTGGAGCAGGGTGCTCCAAGCCCCTGTGTCCAACCTGGCCTTGAGCACTGCCAGGGATGGGGCAGCCACAGCTTCTCCATTCAACCCATTCCAGGGCCTCAGCACCCTCACAGAGAAGAACTTCCTTCCTTACATCCAACCTAAATCTCCCCTGTTTAAGTTTGAACCCAGACAGTACTGACTGACATCAGATGTGCAGTGCGCTATGCCAGGTACCTCTCCTCAGTTCACCTTTATCTGTAAACTGGAAAACTAGAACACAGCCCATTGATTTATTCTCTTGGATTCTCAGCAACATTTTGGTCTTAGCTTTGCCATGACCCAGAGTTACAGGAGCTGCCTCTGCATGGGAGAAACCACTGAATGGCAGCCACTGATGAGATCAAATCGGTTGGCACTTGTTTGCTGAGTCTGCTGCTGCAAACTGTGCAATAGTATCAAACAGGAGACTCGGATCCCTGCTCAGAGCCTGAGGAGTTATTAATTTTCATGCCTGCAACGGGGTTTAAAGTTTAATGGAGCTGCTCTGGTTTAAAGAGCAGAAATATATCTGAAAATTGGCTCCATTTAAATGAATATCTGAAAGTGCGATGGGAATTTTTAAAGCTTTCTGCGATGTCACCTCTAAAATGTCACTGTCTGTAATTCCAACAGCATCTTAAAATGATTGGAAGTATCTACACTTTCCAAGACAGTTTTCCCCTGTGTTTATGGCTTTAGTGAGGCTTTTTCTGGCTCACATCACAGTCGTGGTTTGGTCACTTCTCACCCTGCCCACTCTAAAACACCCCTACTGAACCCATGCACTTGGGTCTGCAGCCTGGCCTCTGCTTCAGTCTGTCCTTCCTGTTGGACTAGATATCCTTGAGAAGGTGTCTGTGGTGCCTGCCTTGGGCACCTGTGGATCCCAGAGCAGTTGCTCCCCCAGCACATCCCCACTCTGTTATTTATGGATTCATAATTCCTCCTCAAATCTCCTTGGGAAGTATCAACCATCTCCTGACGGGGTCGAGATCTCCACTCTGGGCAGGCGGTTCTCCATGTTACTGGGGTGTCAAGGTGGATATCCCACCTCTCCCATCCCTTTGGGTGCTGAGGATGGAATATGGCATCTGTGGAGCATCCTGCTTTCTGGTTTGGGGTTTCCCCATCTCCTGCCCATCGGGTGGTGCTGATGGCTGTCTCACATCCTGTCATGTCATGTCATGTCACGTCACACAGGGCCTGGATGGAGCACGACGGTCGGTGATCGGGGACAGCCCGCAGCTGCTGACGCACTACTACGATGATGCCAGGACCATGTACGAGGTCTTCAGGAGGGGATTCAGCATCTCTGGTGAGAGCACAGTGCTGAGGAGCAGTGGGAGCTGAGGAGGGGAGAGGTGGAGGATAATGCAGAGTCCCAAATGGTGAGGGAGGCTCAAAGGCTTAGGGTAAGCTTAGAGAGTGTAGAGGCTGAGAGCACGGGAGCCCATAGAAGTGTGGGAGACACCAATGCTGTAGATGCCCATGTGCACTTCAAAGGCTAAAGGAGCATGGGAGACCCAAAAAGAAGGAGCAGGAGGCCACCAGAATGTGGGAAGCCACAGAACTGCAGAAGTCAATTGTAGAGGCTGAAAGAACGGAGGAGGCACAGATAGTGGAGAGGCTGAAAAAGTGCTGGAGTCCCCAGGGGTATGGAGGGGGCACAAAGAATGTAGAAACAAGAGTGGGAAACTGAAGGAGATAGGACGGCTAAGGAGAAAGGGACACTAAATGAGTACAGGAAGACAATAAAGTGCAGAAGCCCAGGGAGCGTAGAGTCTAAGAGAGCTTGGGAGGCCCAGAAACTATAGAGGATTATTACATGTGGGATATGGGTTCTTATTTGCAACGTGCATTATTTGCCCTTAATGCCATTGAATTTTACTGTGCAGCCTCTGGGTACCACAAGATCCCTTTGCTGCCACTGGCAGGTACCTTAATGTCCTGAATTCTGCAGTATCAGCGAAAGCTCATCATGCATTATTCAATCCTGGAGTGTTTATGAATTCATTGAATGGGGCTGATCCGGGTGTAGAACTGTGGAACCCACAGAGCTCTTCCTCTGCTGCAGACACTGATAGCTATTTCTCCTTGTTGCTGCCTTTTCATCAGTTACTCATACAGCTTATAGCCCTATATCCCACAACAGGGCAGCGTAAGGGCTCTGCCAGAAGCCCTTAGGGAAGCTGAGCATGGTATCAGTCCACCACCCTTACGCCATGATTGATGTTGTCATCAAAGAGCTCTTACACACTCGTGAGACCTCAGTTTCCTACTCTAAAAAGCCATGATGACTCTTCCCTCCTCTGTCATAACTATTTCTGTGCCTGCTGCTTATGAGGCCCTGCCTGTTGAACACAACAATTTCACTGCCACATTATTTTTGGTGCCATCAAATGCCTCAGTGGAATAGCAAATATTCCACCCTGCAGCACAGGAGTAGGTAAATAACTTGGGAGGTGTTTGGAGGGATGGATCTCATGCAGGTAAGCGCTGTTAGCAAACGAATTAAGCATTTCCAATACTGCTCCTGTCACATAGTGCTGTGTATCGTCTTCCCTTCCTCCAGAGCAGGCTGGGCTAAAAATAGCAGTTTTCACTTTGAAGTGTTTTAATCAAAAGGCAGTGAAAGCAGTGGGAGCTGCTGTTTGGGATGGAAGCCTTTGGTAGACATGAATGCTCACACTGCATTTGGAGAAGTGTCTTAAAGAGGTTGATGGGGGAAACTGCTGCTGCCCCGCTGCAGCTCAGGGGGGAGGGCTGAAGGGACCGGTCTCCGTTAGCTGCACTTGTGTGAGCTCTGTCCCAGGAGTGAGAGTCAACCCTGATAGCAACAGATTCACTCTGGGGGCTCTGCTGCATCCCTGCAGTGTGGTACTGGGCAGCACCTGAACTCCATCATCTCTGCTTGTGTCTTCCAGAAAACGGCCCTTGCCTGGGTTTCAGGAAGCCAAATCAGCCCTATCAGTGGCTGTCCTACAAGGAGGTGAGCTGGAAATCATGGAGTCATAGAATGGCTTGGGTTGGGAGGGACTTTAAAGCTCACCCAGCTCCAGCCCCTGCCTTGGGCAGGAACACCTTCCACTATTGCAGATTGCTCCAAGCCCCGTCCAACCCCGAATACTGCCAGGGATGGGGCAGCCACAGCTTCTCTGGGCACCCTGTGCCAGTGCCTCAGCACCCTCACAGGGAAGAGCTTCTGCCCTAAGAGCTCATCTCAGTCTCCCCTCTGGCAGGTTAAAGCCATTCCCCTTGTCCTGTCCCTACAGGCCCTTGTCCAAAGCCTCTCTCCAGCTTTTATTTGCATGCACTGGACTGGGAGGTTGCTGATGTGCTGTGTCAAGGCTGTTTCCCCAGCCAGGCTCATCCCGGTGTATGTAGGTGTGCTGGCTCAGGGATCAGCTCAATGCCATTAGCCCCCTCTTGACAGTGGCACTGACCCTCTCCAAACCTGTAGGGTATTGCCAACCAGAGGTCAGCTGCTAGTCAGCCACTGATGGCTCATGATAATGTCAAACGGTAGGCTTTTAGATAGCAAACATGAGAATTTGAGAGCCTCCTTGTATGAGCTCAGTCTCCACTTAGTCTGATATTGCTGATATTCATCTTTTTATGTGCTCTTTTTCTCTTCACATTCCAGGTGACTGAAAGAGCTGAAGCTCTGGGTTCTGGCCTAATTCAGCAGGGCTGCAAGCCATCCACAAAGCAGTTCATTGGGGTCTTTGCTCAGAACCGCCCAGAGGTGTGATTATAAACTCAATTGATGCTGTATTAAAAATGTTCCTGGCTTGTGAGCTTGCTTTATACATGAAGATTGTTCTCAAGTGGGTTAAATATGTTCCCATAGCCCCTTTCTCACCTTCATGCTCTGATGTCCTCCTGCAGTGGATCATTTCCGAGCTGGCTTGCTACACCTACTCCATGGTGGTGGTTCCCCTCTATGACACCTTGGGTCCTGGAGCCATTCGTTACATCGTCAACACAGGTAAAGGCAGAATTGATGTCCCCTCAGAAGTCAGCTTGGCGGCTCAGAATGGTTCATTTTCCTTTGCCTCCCACAAGGCAGGCGAGTTTACTTATTGTCTTGGAGTCACTTAGAGAGGTTCCTGGGGAGCTGTGTGTCTCTGGGATGGGTACTGCATTTCCCACAGTGCCCAGTGGTGGATGGGACTGCTCCGGCTGTGGGAATTACACCACAGCCACCCACTCCTGTGCTGCTTCCTATTGTGCCTCATAGAGTTTTTAGCCCACATAGTGAGCAATTTTGGCATCTTGAACCGAATCCCAGCACAACTGTAGATGTCAGCTACAGCTCTGGCACTGATTTAGACTTGATAAAATTGCAGTGATTTCCTAAGAGAAATGTTTGTTATGTTCTGGGATTCCTGAAGTGAGTTTCAGAGCTGATACAATGCTATGAGCCAGCAGCCAGTCTGGCATTAGGAAACAGATGTAAACAGCTTGTTTGGGTGCTTTCCTTCCAGCTGACATCTCCACGGTCATTTGTGACAAACCCGAAAAGGCCAGGACACTCCTGGACCACGTGGAGAGGAGAGAAACACCGGGCCTAAGCTCCATCATCCTGATGGACCCCTTTGAAAAGGAGCTGACGGAGAGAGGGAGGCGTTGTGGAGTTCGCATCCAGAGCATGCAGGAGGTGGAGGTAAATTTGCTCTCCCTCTCCTTTTACTCTCTTTTGTAGCTTCTGTAAAAAGCCAGTAAAATCAACAGGGACTTGTGAGCTGCGTGGCAGGTTCAGTGTCTGGTGAGCACAAAAGAGCAGCCTGTGCCTGATGATGCTCAGTGTGGTTGCCTCTGGGTGTTAGTCCTTGTTGATAGGGGAGCCAACATTTCACTGTCCTCCTACATGTAGTTACAGCCTTACACTGACGAAAACAGTCTGGATCCAGCTCAACCAACCCAAGTTCTACTTGAAAACCCAGGATGGATTGCAGTTAATGCAAGAGGCTTTGGATAGAGAATTTGACACAAGTTATCAGCCACAGATGTTTCTGCTGGAGCTCCCACTCTCCCTCAGTGGTTTGTGGGTTATTAGCAAGTGGGTTGTACCATGGGAATTGAAGTGGAAATCATCTTTGTTGCTTTAATCTCTTTCAGGACTGCGGCCGCGAGAGTCACCATGTGCCTGTGGTGAGTGTTGATGTGCTGCTTCTCCCCCTTACAGCTGCAGCTGACTCCTACATTTATTTCACTGCCCAAGAGGGAAGGGTTTGCTCTGGACTGTCAGTACCATCCACTGGTAGAATCACAGAATGGTTTGGGTTGGAAGGGACCTTGAAAGCTCATTTAGTCCAATCCGCTGCAACGAACAGGGACACCTTCAACTGGATAAGGTTGCTCAGAATCACATCCAGCCTGGCCTTGAATGTCTCCAGGGATGGTGCATCCACCACCTCTCTGGGATGTGCAGTATTTGCTTCCTGCCCTCCTTAGTGAACTGAGATAGTTCATCCTTGCTGAACACCTTAATGAGACCGTAATTAAATGCCATTGTGGAGCCAAACTCAGAGGTACTCCTGGAAACACCTTTGGGAAGTTGTCTCCTGCTGAGTATCCCCATGTCTCCAGCATTTATCAGGATGAGTAAGTTATCTCAGGTCTTCCCACACACCTACGGGTATAGATGCTGTCTTTGAAAACACTGGCAAGAGAGAGACTCCATCAAAGTCCTCTTACATTAAAGCATGCCCTTTGTGCAGCTGGAACAAAACATAAGGGGGAGGAATAGAGTCTGCATCAGCTGAAGAATCCTGATAAAGACTATTGTGATGGTCTTCTATATATGCCAAGGGGAAGGAGAGCTTTTTATGGCAGTGTTGAAATAGAATTGGTTTGATCTTCAAGTTTATGCAATGACAAAAGTCTGCCATTGATCTGTCTGCATTTGATTGATGTGATTTCCTTATTCTCCTTGTGTATTTCCAGCCTCCTCGACCAGAAGACCTCTCAATTGTCTGTTTTACTAGTGGCACCACAGGTAAAAGAAGAGACATTTTAATCCCAAAATCTTAGACTAGATTATGAAATGAATTATTAATATCACCTTAATATGTGCAAACTTGATGTTATATTGATATGGTAATGATATTTTCATGCATTTTTAATGTCTAAGGATGAATGTGTATATACATGTCTGTAGGCTGCAAATTACAAATACTGGTATATTTCTTTTTCACTTGCATTCCATGATGTACACTTTGGTAGAACCATTTTCCAGTTGTCTGGCAATCTCTGCATGTTTCATCCTCTGTATCCTGAGCACACCAGTGTCCCCAGCCCCAGCTTGCTCATGCGTTGGCCATGCGGTACCGTGCTGCTGGTACTCATGAGCCACTGGCCCCTCTCTCTCAGAGAGGAGCAGCATCATTTCCCTGCCTGTTCTTAGCAGACACAGCGCTTTCCCCTCTCTCCAGACCCTGATTTTCACACAGCTTGCAGGAATTTCCTGCTCTTGAGAACTTGCCTGCAGAGAGACCAAGCTCTTCCAGGTTCACCTCTGCTCTTGGTGTTGCCCGAGGCTTGGTCCTAGCCCAAAGCATCCTTGATTTGGCCTCCACTGATGAAGGCAAGCAGAAGATGCTGCTTGACACCAAGCTGCCCTCCAGGAAGGGAGCTGCTTGCGCTGCTCAGCCTGCAGAGAGCAAAGGCTGCAGATGAGGCTGGACAAGAGGGGACGTCTTCACCTTCCACCTCCTGGAGAAGACCTGTACTGCAGGTCAGGTAGGCAACTGCTTTATCAACTCCAAATGCAAACTCAAAATGTGTTAAAAGGCTTTAGGGATTTTTACCTTTGTTCTTAGCTTTGACGTCTCGGCACTTCAGGGTACCCCAGGGCAGTGCACTGTGTGAAAGGAGCCTGAACTCTGCTCTGTCTTAGCACTGGGAATCCCTCAAAGGAAAAGATCGATCCCAGTGCAGGACAGGGACACCACAGCCTGTGTGCTGGGAGCACTGGCTCTGCCAGTGCAAAGTGGCCAGGCACAACCTGGAATGGCAGGAATCCAAAGGAGCCGTGCCCGCCGGCACAGCGGGGCACCATGTGTTTGTGTGGGTTTTAAAGGGCAGAGCAGTGACTTCTTTTCAAGTCACATTTTTGTCAATATTTTTAGTTCTAAATAAGCCATTCTGAGCAGAGAAGGGGTTTGACTTTTTTGTTCACAAACGCAATCCTGGGCCGGCTCCTGACTCTGTGCTTTTCTTAGGAACACGCCCGAAGTTACAGAAATAGGGCAACCACGGAGCTCTTTGCTTTCTCCCATCCAAATCTGAGATTCCGTGTTCTGCAAATCATTTCCTAACAGAACACAAAGCAGTGCTTTGTGAACCACCAGCCCAGTCTCTGCTGCTGGAGGACTTTGTACATCACTCCATGCCTTTTCCAGGGGTTGTATCAACGCTCTGGTCTGTTTTCCATGTTGTGTTTTGATGTAAAAGGCTTGACTTTTTATACAGCCCATGCCAGGCTATTTTTAATGACCCAATTTAGACTTTTCTTCTGATGGATATGTTCTCAAGGGCTTTTTCAGTCCTCAAGGGCTCTAAATACTTTCGTATGGTGTGAAACAAACCTCAGCCGAAGAGTTTGTAACCTGGAAACTGTAGAATGGGAAACAATTTTAGCTGTTTATAACAAGCCCAAGAAGTGGACTTTAATGTCTGCTTTTCTTTGGTAGGATCAGATGCCCAAATGCCTGCCCTGGGAGAGGCTGACACTGCTGAGGTCAGATGACAAGATGTCAAGAGCAGCTTTCATTGTGGTACCCAGGGATCATCAGCACTCAGAAATGGGTCAGAGGCACACAGATGCCCTCAAACCATCAGAGAAGAAAACTGTCATTTCCTCAAGGATCCACCTCAAACCCGTTGGATAAAAATTGCTTCCCAGCGTTTCCTCGCAGCCTGTCAGTGCATATCCCTGACTGCCGGAGGAGAGGAGCGCTTGCATCCCAAAATGCTGATGGATCACACCACTGAGTCAGTGCTGGAGCTGCTGCTCGAAAGGCTCATTTAGCAACATGGAAAAGGTCGTTCTCTTGCTTATGAGAACTGCCAAACCAGCCTGGCACCAAGACAAGGAGAAATTGCCACACCTGGGCTACTAACTGGCCCTTTTCCATAATGGGACACTCACAAGGAGTGTCTGGATGAGGGAATTCCAGCTTGAGAGCAGTGTTACAGGTCTGGCATTGATTTATTTTAAAGGAAAAGCAGTATCACTGCCAACCTTTTCATCTTGAAGCAGCAGTTCTGGGAAGGGGCTCGTAGCAAGAGGGATCTGTTCTGCTGGTTGCTCTTACAGCTACTAAGGAAGGTCAGAATTTGCAGGAATCCCCCATCCCAGAGAGCTGCAGCTCCCATGGGAGCATGGTTTGTTCTGGAACGCTTCTGGTTTTGATGCAAATTCAGTACCTCTGCTCAGATCACCATGGCACACCTGGAGCAGTGTGAACATCGCGGATCCTTCCTCTGTGTTCTGTTTAGAGCAGGTTCAGGATCCTGGACAGGCTGTGATCTTAATGGTGCCAAAGCAGATCAGTGGTGTTAGAGGTGGGATGATACACGAGTCTGAGTTCAAAGCACCTGGGAAGCTGTGGCTGCCCCATCCCTGGCAGTGCTCAAGGCCAGGTTGGACACAGGGGCTTGGAGCAAGCTGCTCCAGTGGAAGGTGTCCCTGCCCGTGGCAGGGGCTGGAACTGGATGAGCTTTAAGGTCCCTTCAACCTAAACCAGTCTGGGATTCTATGATTCTATTCCAGAAGAAGGCTGTAGAGCTGCCATTGGGATAGGTGGAGGGCACAGTTTTGAACTTCCAAACCAGTACTGAGCGCATCCTCTCTGCTGTGTGTGACCTGCTGGTTCCAACATGGGAGAACTTGTGCAATGCTGCAGGAGTCCCACTATGTGTGGAATTGCCAGACCTGAGCGTGCGTCTCTGGCTAAATACAAATAACAAGTGATTCCTGGATCAACCAGCATTGGTTCGTGGAGTTTTCCTGAGGTCTGGATCCATGTGTGCTGTGAAAATAAGTGCCTGTAAATGAAACCTGCCTGTATGAGCTGGTGCCACAAACCTGAGGTACAACACATCAGGGCAGGAGCCTAACCTAACATCAACACAGCAAAGCTGTCAGCCCCAGTTTCACCTGCAGGCTTCGGATGAGGATGAGCATGAGAGCAAAATATCCCCTGTGCACCCTGTTCATCTGCAAGTGTTTGGGACCGAGTTACTCACAGGCACTTGGGACACCAAGCGTGGGTTTTCAGTAGAACACACTGTGTTCAACATATCCTGATTTGGTGCAATAAATGCCTGCAATAATGACTACTTCTGCTTGGGCCTTTATTGAACTATTGACAAGGCTGAGGAGAGGCAGTGGCAGGGAACAGGCAGGGCACAGGGATCAGCAGCGAGCTGAGCTGCGCCACGTGGCTGCCAACTGACCCCAAACTGAGGGGATTAAGGATATCTTCCTGTGCTGAAACCAATTCACAAAACACTGCTTCCCCCTTCCTAATCTGAGGAAACCAGGGCGAAATCTCTGCTGGTTTATAGTTTTGTGAGGTTGTGTCCATCATTAGCTGTAACAGGATTGCAGAGCTCCGGGGGTATCCCAGTGCTGGGGCTACGCAAGGTACCTACAGGCAAAGCTCCTCTGATCAGCTTGCGCATGGCATAGCAGGAGCTACGCTGCAGTGGTGTGATTGAATTAAACCAATCTGCTTAAAAGCACGCTGGGGAGAGAGAAGCTGGCTCCATAATCTTGATTTGAGCTGACCTGTGCCTTTGTTTCAGCAATAAACCCTCCGAGGGTGATGGAAAGGGACAGTGCGGTGGCAGGAGGATGTGCAGAGTCCTCTGAGCCAGCACTATAAGCAGGGAGTTTTGGATGGAACCCTTGGCTCTGGTTGGTGGAGATTTCAGCATCTGCCACTTGGCAAACCCAGTGTTTTGGTGTATGAACAGATATGGAATGCAAAAGAGAGAAAAGAGGGTGAAAAAGCAAATATCGGAGGTGAATCACTGTAGGCGCAGTGCCCAGCACTGCACTGGGATGTGGCTCCCTCATGGGTTCAGTGCTGTCTCCACCTCTGCTCTGCTGCTGGCAGCATTAGCAACTTCCCTTTTAATCAGCCTCACAGGGTCTTCTTGTAGCCTAATTTTTACTGTGTATTACCTGTTTCCTGCATTGTTCGGGTTATCCAGCACATGGGCTAAGTAAGAGCTTGCCAGCTTTTTAAATGGGGTTCCTTGGTACTGAAGATCATTCTTAGTCAAAATCTGTACGAAATAAATCCTATTGGAGAGGCTGGGAGCAGCCCGCGAGGTCTGACAGCCGTGCTCATCAAACTGCTCCATCCGAGTGCTCCCACTAATTGCAGTTGGGTTGTTTCAGGTGGAAAGTGTTGTTCAGAGTCTCCAATAGAAATATTTGTGCTCATAGTACCCCTCTATTACAGTCTGAGTGCTGCCCTAAACGCTGCTGGTGCAGGCCACTGCACGGAAATGACAGAGAAAGTCATGGTTTAAAATGCAGGATTTAATGTTTTAACCATTTCTGTTTGGGTTTTGTTCAGCTTTTGGAAGTTCGCTGCCGCTCATCTGCCAAATCTCTCTCTGTTTCCTGCAGGGAACCCCAAAGGTGCCATGCTGACCCATGGGAACGTGGTTGCGGACTTTTCGGGCTTTCTGAAAGTGACGGAGGTGAATACCCTGCTCTAGAAAACAGTGCCCTGTGCAGGGGGTGGGTTAGGCTGTGTCCTGCATGGGTTGGAAATGTGCCTTTGCAGATGAGAGGTGAAAGTTCTCTGACTCAGAAGGTCAAATCCATGGAAATGGGAGCGAGTCTGAGCTTGGAGCACTGGAGGGCATTAAATCCCCTTTCCAGCACTGGCTCCCTGGCTCTGTAGGGCACAAAGTGCTTCTGAGGAGCAATGTTGGCTCCTGTAAGTCAGTTCATTAACTCCTTTTGAAGAATAAGGAGGGCAAACAAGCATTGTGCAAGTGGTGCTTGAAAAAGTGTAGAGGGTCCACTTGTGCTCTTTGTGTCCCACTGCGCCCGCACAATGTCCTCACTTACTTAAACCTCTCTACTTACGAAGTGCATATATATATATATAAAAATAATATAGAAGTTTTTTACAAGAATGATTAATTTCATTGATACCAAAGTATATCTTAGTTTCTGTAATGCATGCTTTTAGGAAAGCGTAGTGCTGGCCAAGTACCTGTATAATGTTTTAGGCAATGTGTAAACTTGTGTTTAGAAATGATACAGGAAGCAGAATTGCTTTAGTGCAGCATGCTAAGGACCTAATATGCAGAATCTATTTTTTGTAGTAAACAGGCAATTCCATAACGTGGTGACATACACATGGGTGGACAATTTCTCACCTTATACCCTTAGCTGGTCTTACTGTTGGTGGTGAAAATATCGCAGTCTAGTTAACTTAATCCTTGAACTTTGTGAGATTTCCAGACCCGTGTTGTGAGGAAACTCGGGCACGTGATGCGGGGAGTCCCTCTGATCTCATGTGTTTGAGTTTTTGCAGGGCTGCGACTCCAGTAATTCCCAGTATGAAATGCCAACAGCTTGCTGCAGCCAGCCCTTGGGCTTCACAGCATCGAGCTGTCATTGGCTTCAGAGGCAGTGAGATGCCCAAATGAAAGCTGGTGCACAGATAGGTCTGAGCTTCAGAGGGCAGGCGCATTTATGTTGGAAGAGAACTGGTTTAGAGGGAGCTGAGGCAACTTGGCATCTTCCAGGACTGCCCACAGAAATGGGTTCAGTGTTTGTCGATGGCAGTGAGATGCTTCGGCAATGAGATACTTAGATTAATCTTTAAGTTATCGGATGGAGACTTAAGTCTGGTGTAAGTGGCTGCACATTCAGTAGTGTCAGTCACCACAGTGGTGTTGGTGGGAGTGCAAATGATGTAAATGTGGATGTAGATGTGGATGCAAATGGAGTGCAACCCACACGAGTAGGGCAATGCCTAACCACAGAAATACAATGGAGCAAAATGCAACAGATCTGGAGTAGTAAATCACCAAAATAAAGATACCTAAAGCTGAGAAGCACTGCAGATCTGCTGCTCACACACTCTTGTGCCAGTTTTGCTTAGTTCAGGGATTTTGATCAATAGAACATTGTTTGAAGTGACCCTAGAGCTCTTATAAGGTTGTTCTCAGATGCTGAGAAACTGTTTCCATTTTGCATTTAACTGGACAACTGTGCCAACTGTGAGACACTATTCAATGTCATCACTTTGGTCTGATTTAAAACAAACTCATTTAGGATCTGGGCACTTCAAGCAGCGTTAAAGACAAAAGCAGCACAGCTAGTGATGTTAATGGTTTTACGTTCCTGTGCTTGCAGAAAACGAGGCCAACCTGAAATAATGTATAATCAGATCTGCAGCCCCTAATGGCTTAATTCAGGCTGACACAGGAAATAATATGAAATGGGATGCTGAAAACACCCATATTGTCAATTGTGTTTGACTTCATTAGGTAACGGGTGGGAGAACATCCCCCAGTCTGACTTGCCCAGATTTAACTCCAATAAAATATCCCCTAAGGAAGTATCTCCTGTGCCTCCCTTCAGTGCCGTGTCCCAAGCCATGGGTTATCCATTCCATCACCGCAGTGGAGATAACAAGTGGGTATAAACTGCTAATACTGTGGGCTAATAGATTTTATACCCATTTTCTTCTACCCTCTGGCCCTGGGGCAAGTTACTGGGTAATCAGGCTTTCAGGTTTTCTTATCTGTAATGTATTAGGAAGCCTTACCCTTGGAAAGGTAGGTAGTAAAACAGGTAGGGCATGGGTTGAATAAGGCTCCCGGGGCCTGTGTTTATTCCAGCCTGTGAGAGAGAGTTAAAACCTTGGCAAACTGAAGACTTTGGTAACTTGATTTTTGGCATAATTTGTCCAGCTTCTTTTCCCTCCTGCTCCTGTCTGTGGGGCAGTGATAATGCCCTTAAAATTCCCTTTTAATCACTTCGAATGACAAGAAGCACTAACAGAAGTCATTAATTTTTGCAGCTGAAAAACAGTCATTAATTTTTCCCACCTATTCTGATTCAAACCAATGATTAACCAAAGGAAAAGGAGGAAAAAAATCAATAGCTTTGACTCGAGTAACACTGTGGTCTCCGCTGGGCTCTGTGCGATGGGGAAAAGGGATCTGCTGCGGAGCCCTGTGGATTCCCGGGAGGCTCCTGCAGGTTTGCACCAGGATCCTGCGGGTCTGCGCAGAGCTGAGGGCGCGAGTCCTGGTCTCAGCACCTCCTGGTAGAAAGCAATGGATAAAATGGGATTCTCTGTCAGGGTGAGCCTCCGTTTCCAGTGTGAGCTGTGTGGATACAACGCGCCTTCTGCCATGGAGAGACCTCTCCGCTGCCCTCTGTGTACATCTCTGTGCTCTTTGCTCCTCCTGCTAACCGAGCTTCATTGATGCTATGGCTTAATGCTTCACTTTGTATGCTGCTCCCTTCCTCTCTTGACAATCTTTACCCTTTTGCTCCTCTGGTGCCATTTTTCTGTTTATTGTTTTATGACTTTCTTGTTGTCTTCCTGTCAGTGTTTCTTTCCTTTCTGTCTCCCATGCCCTTCACCTGCAGAAAGTGATCTTTCCGAGACAGGACGATGTGCTCATCTCCTTCCTACCTCTGGCTCACATGTTTGAACGAGTTATACAGGTAAGAAACCTGCCTGAACTGATGAGGCCTCGTGGGGCTCCTTGTGTTTTCTTCCAGAGTCAGTGGTCTCCTACTTGTGAGGATGTACACATTTCCTATTTGCCTTTAGCACACATGTTTGAGAGAATGGTACAGGTAAGGTCCTGGTGTCAGTGGAAATCACCTTCTTCTACGCCAAAAAAAACCCCTATAAAATGAATAAAATACTAAATAACCAGCGATGTCCTATAGCACTAAAAAAGCTTGTACTCCAGACATGCCACGTGCATAACACCAGGGCCCCGTCTCTGGTATCAGTGACATTGCCGTAAGTCCAGAGCGATTCCAGGGCAGCTTCCCAACCTCTCCAGCTTAGGCTGGAAAACAGCCCTTTGTCCATGAGCAGAAACTGCTACCTGCACAGTTCTGGGGGCAGCTTTTCAGAGCACTTTAGGATTGAGGTATCAGGGGAGCAAAAGGATAATTTTGTGCCATTTTCTACATCAGCTAAAACCCTTTTATTGCATAAATAACCAGCGCTGCAGAAAACTTGCAGACACTGAGAAAGAGGAAACCAAGATCGTGGTGTGCCGCTCGTGATCCTCCTGGCAGGGCAGCGTTCGGTGGGCATTAGCTAGTCAGTGTCCCCTGGAAACAATGGCAAATCACAGTGCTGACTCAGGCCAGCCTGAGAACTGACTTCTCGCATCTCCTCCTGAAAAGCCAGGTAAAGATCTGTGCTGCAGTCGGGGTGTCAGGCACATCGGATGAGATGATCACATCAGTTCTCCTGGCCTGAGAAGCTGCAAACTACAACCTGGTCCAGTGCATGACGATTGGATCCGGATTCAGTTGCAGCTCTGTGCTTTCTCAAGGGTGATTGCTTTTGAGCCAGACAAGCATTTGAGTATAAGCCCCACTTCTTAGTAACGCCGGTGCCAGAAGTAATATGTTCTGCCCTGTTAAAATACTTGCAAATTGGAAGTGAAAGTCCAGTGAAGGTTTGGCGAATCACAGCACAGCCTAGCTTCCCTCGCAAGGCAAGCTGGTCAGTGTGCCACCCCTATAATATAACTATTAAAAAGCCAGCTGATGAGGGAGAAAAAGCCATGGGAACCATTTGAGATCCCCTTGTTTTGCAGGATGGTGCTGTATTGAAACAGGCTCCAAAGGATGCTCAGCTTTATCCTCCCTGCTAAGAAAGCTCATTGATATGAAGATTTTTCCCCCAAAGGGATAAAGAATCATTTTCGAAAGCATTCGGAACAGCAGCACTGTGTCAGCTTCCCCAGTTTTACCCAACACTATCAGTTCTGGAACTTACAGTGAAAATTACAGATACATTCTTTAAAGCTAAAATTTCTAGCAGCTATTTATAATTCCCACTGATTATATTTTCCTTGTTCTTCAATTCCTGTGCATGTGCAGCATGAAACACAGATTCAGCAGGGGTGCTGGTCATTAACCACATCACATGTAGGAAATCCCTGTGGTTTCAGTTGATGGACACACTCTGTTGGCAGAGCAGTGAGAGCACTCCTGTTAGCGTTAGGGACATTTAGGAGTAGCACAAAAAGACTTAGGTGTGTCTTAAAGGAGTTTTAAACTGGTTTAGTTATGTAGGGGAGACAAGTGCACCAAAGGGAGCTGATGTTCTTGGTCCTCTGTGGCGTTACTGATGACCAGGGCTCCTCACACTCTATCCCACATATCCAGCTCCAGTGAAAGCGGCCTGTCTGCTTTCCAAGCACAAAACCTTCTGGATCTGTAGTTTCCATACAAGTTGAGCACCTTTTATGAAGTGGGCTTCTATTCCTGGCATACAGGATCAGGCACTGTACTGCTAACGTAGTATATTGTTGTATTTAAACAAAACTAAAGTATTAACATCTAAAACGCGGCTGCTGCTCAGTGTTTTACAGCGTTTCTTAATATCCATTTCTTTGTTGACAGTAGGTGCTCATGCTGTGAGCTGCTGTGGTAGGTCTGGGCTTAAAGGAGAAGTTCAGATCCAGAGTCTGACTATAACTTGGACTTCTGCATCCTTGTATGCGGGGGATGAAGGGAAATCCCTTCCAAAACAGCTTTGGCTCCCTGTTGTTCCAGAAGCAGTGACAAATTCAGTGGCTGCTGAATTGCCAGTACTGAAATGCCCAGAACTGTCCGGATATTTCTGTTCAGTGCAAAATGTACTGTTACTTCTTTATGTGTTTCTGAAGCCCCGGTTTTTGCCATATTGGAAAGTAGGATTTTAGGAAAGGCATTTCTGTGCTTGGGGGGGCTGCTCTGCCATGAGAATTAAAAGCAGGGATATGACACGTGTTCCTTTTCCTCCCATCAGTCTGTAGTATACTGCCACGGAGGGCGCATTGGGTTCTTCCAAGGCGATATTCGCCTCTTATCTGATGACATGAAAGCATTGCGTCCAACCTATCTTCCCTGTCGTGCCGCGGCTGCTGAACAGAATGTACGATAAGGTGAGTGGAATCTGGCTCTTTTTGTGGTAATAAAGTTTATGTCCCTCTAGTCCTTATGTGAAAGAATCCCCTCAGACACAGAGATTTCCTGAGCAGATGATGCTGTTTCTGCCTTACTGCAAACACATTCTTATCCTGTAAGTGAAAAGGCTGCTCCAATGTGTGAGTTGATTTATGCAGACTGCTGACATGGATTAAATCCCTCTATGTCAGCCTCATTCCCTGTTCTCACTGAGGTTTCTTATCCTGTAAGTGAAAAGGCTGCTCCAATGTGTGAGTTGATTTATGCAGACTGCTGACATGGATTAAATCCCTCTATGTCAGCCTCATTCCCTGTTCTCACTGAGGTTACTAGTGACATTTCCAGAGGTGAGGGATGTTTTTGTCACAGAAACACTGGTCAAACGTGGATGCACTGGGGCTCTTTGTGTCCTTCAACCAGTTTTGGAAGCTAAACCTCTCTTCTTGGTGGCAACGACAGCTGAAAATCAGGAGCTGCAAAAAGACTATGAGGATTTAGGCAGTGTCAATGTGGGGTGGATTTGGGATCTAGAAATCTTTATATCTAAGAGATGGTCTTGAAAGGTGTTAAAGACATGTCTGGTCATGTTAAATCTGCTTGACCAGCTGGGAATATTTACTCCTCTGCAGACTTATCCTCTAAAGATGAGCTTAAGCACAAGCTACTGGTTTAATTTTTCCCCAGGGTCAGGACTGCTGGATCAGGGGTTCTGGTTCCTCAGCAGAGGGAGGGGCACTGGGGGTTTCTTGTTTGTGGAGATGCAGCATGTGCTGGTGTGTGATGAAGCTCAGGTCAGTGCAGCCCCCTTCACCTCCTCAGCCCGCTCCAGTAGTCAAGGTGCTCATTCCCAGCTGCTAAACTTGTATGATTTCATTGAATCCTATCATGGAAATCATATAGAAGTAGCAGTCATGTAAATGCAGCCAACTGCCATCCCCTCTGTTTTCCCTCCCAGGGAAACACCACATACAATAGTGCACGGAGGAGAACAAACCACTCCTCTGTATCCTCACTGACAAAGCCCCACGTAGCCTCATTTAACAGTACCACTAATGTCACTGCACCCTACCTGGCAGCATCAGAGCTGGATGCTGTGACGGTAAGAGCAGCTATTGATGCTGTCTCTGTGCTGCAGATCTTCAGCCAGGCAGACACGTCCCTCAAGCGTTGGGTTCTGGAGTTTGCTGCAAGAAGGAAAAAGGCTGAAGTTCGAAAGGGGATCATTAGAAATGACAGCTTGTGGGATAAACTGTTCTTCAATAAAATACAGGTAAGCCATTTAAGAAGTGAGGCGAAGGCCAAAGAGCTCTCATTTCTTCTAGCAGTGAATGGTGTTCATTAAGGTCAGCGTGGTCCACTTGCCTGATGATGAACTGCAGGCAGTTGTACTCACTAGCGAACAGCAGACTGAAAACTGAAGAGAGAAAGGAAATGGAGCACATTTTATTGTTCCACTGACTCTTGCATTAACTTTTGCCATGTTTGGTTTTATTTATATTTATCTTTAAGCACCATGCATAAGATGCCAAAATTTACATCAAATTTATCTCTGTCTTCTCTCAATGGGAATGAAATTCAGGAAGGTGGTCACAGGAAAAAGGAGTATCCAGTCAATGAGACCTTGTTTCCAAGGTTTCTGCAAATTCTCTACAGATAAGATTGGAATTAGGGCTGGGTTTCAACTGGGCATATTCACAGAATCCCAGATCGGTTTGGGTTGAAGGGACCTTAAAGCTCCTCCAGCTCCAACCCCTGCCGCAGGCAGGGACAACTTCCACTGGAGCAGGGTGCTCCAAGCCCTGTGTCCAACCTGGCCTTGAGCACTGCCAGGGATGGGGCAGCCACAGCTTCTCTGGGCACCCTGTGCCAGCGCCTCAGCACCCTCACAGGGAAGAGCTTCTGCCTAAGAGCTCATCTCAGTCTCCCCTCTGGCAGTTAAAGCCATTCCCCTTGGCCTGTCCCTACATCCCTTGCCCAAAGCCCCCTCCAGATAAAAATTCAAACCTGCTTTCTCCCCTATGAATACAAGAAAAGAGTGTAGAGAAAAATTCACGTGTAAATCATGGCTTAACAATAAGGGAAACAAATGCAACCGCCCTGCTGTGTGCTATGTATCTCCTCATTAAAAGGGGACTCAATTGGCTTTCACCCAGGGGTTGGGGCTCTCTGCTGCTCCGGGAGGCTCTGCTTGCTTCGTTTTTTTAATCGGATATCTTCCCTTGGAGACATGCCACTTTATTTTTAACTGAAGAAACCGACTGTACTTTTCGCCTGCGGATTAGTTGTCCTCAGTGTGCACAGAGCAGAGTTCACATGGTGCTGCTGGGCATGCAGACACAAGGCAAGCTGGGCTGCATATTGATTCGGGCTCTGGTGAGACCGGCAGGCTCAGTCCCTTGCCTTCCTTTGTGCTGGGCTTTCTTCCTTTAGAGTAAGAAAAAGGAAATGGGGGGGAAGAAGGAAGTAAAATGCAACACAGGAGTTGATGCAGCACCCTCCAGATATGTTTGAAGGTCATCTGCCTGAAGAAAGGGACAGTGTTATTTTAGATGGTTTGGGAGCCTATTAATTAAAACTGATGAGGTGCAAATAGCACTGGGGGAGAAGGGGTTTGGTTTGTACCCCACAGTTCCCCAGAGCAGATGTTGCTCATCCTGCCAGAGATGGGGGACTCTCATCTCTGTATGTTGAATGGTTTATTCTTTAGGCACTATATCTACCTGCAAGGGGAAGTTATTGCTTTTAAGGTTTAGCTGGATTTATCTCTAAGGAAAGATTCAGAGCTGGCTCATGTTCATAGAATCATAAAACAGGGTTGGAAAGGACCTTAAGATATTCCCTGCCTCTGTTCTAGAGAGAGCATCTGTGCACACACTGTACAAGCAGTACTCACGGGTGCTGCTGGCTTTGCCACCTGTAGTAATCTGTGATGCTTTCTTCCCTTTTCTCCCACAATCGAACAGGCAAGTCTTGGCGGGTGTGTTCGAATGATCGTCACGGGCGCTGCTCCTGCGTCTCCGACTGTGCTGGGCTTCCTCCGTGCAGCCCTTGGGTGTCAGGTGGGCTCATGATGCTGCTTGGATGTGTTTGTTCACTGTGAGCTGGGAGATACACTGCATTTAAGAAAGGAGATGGGTTAGAACCTCGGCGCTGCATTCAGAGCAGCTTTATCAGGACTGGTCCAAGAGCAGCGTGTCCCTGGAGCTCTGTTCCCACAGTCCCGGGTTGGAGCAGGAACCTTTCCTGGTAGCCCTGGAAGGGAGCAGCAGACAAGAGCTGCTTGTGCTGCAGGCAGCTGTCAGAAAAGAGCATGCACTCATCCCAGCTGCTCTCAGCACTTAATTGAGTATGTGCAATTAAATATACTGGTGCATGTGCTCTGAACTTGGTTACGTGAGCTTTATTCTATATATAAATGGAGAAAAGTAATCTTCAGAGGGCAATTAAACTCACTTAAGCTGTCCTCTGTGTTATTTCTCTTTGACAGGAAGGCCAGGGCAACTAAAAGGCCTCATTGAAGAGCCTAAAATTAGGCAAAATTAATGTAAAAGGTGTATTTTCAAAACATCCCACAAAAATACCATTCCCCCCCCCCCGAACAAATTCCCCTCATAAAGTAATACACTCCTTGATTCAAAAGCTAAGAGCTGAACTTGTCTTCTCACTGTTTCAACTCTACAGCGACAATTCATAGTCATGTCAGTGAAATATTGGATATGGTAAGAGCCAGGGAAAGTGTCCCATGTAAACATGCTCCAGAGCTGCACAACAGAAGGCAATGCTTAGACTTATATTGCGTGTAAAACATCCTCTGTGCTGTTTTAAAGATACTTGTTTCTTTGCCAGGTTTATGAAGGTTATGGCCAAACAGAGTGCACAGCTGGGTGCACCTTTACAACCCCAGGTGACTGGACATCAGGTAATGATTTTCTTCCATCATTTCCAGAGAGAAAAGACAAGATTTCTTTAGGGAGTTAAGGACTAACATCCCAGGGTGTTATTGGCATTCACCACTGCAGCAAATACAATGTCCTTGAAACTGTCACTAGGCCGGAATAAACGCGCAGGGATCAGATGTTGGGCACGTTTGCCTGGGGAGGTTTTGGAACTGTCCCTTGAGGTGTTATTTGTGACACTCGTATCTCTGCACTGCTGGTGCTGTGAGTCCTCTAGAGCACTGGAGGTGAATTTAGATGAATGCTTGTTAGAATGAAATGCTGGAACAAAGAAAAGATGGGTACATTTGTGGACTTAGTGAGCAAAGCCAGGCTTTGAATATAGACCCACCACTACTCAATACTGCCTGTATTTCAGGCTTTCAAAGCTTTTGAATCAGGACAAAACCACATCAACGTTGGCACTAAGCAGGATTCAGATAATCCTAGAATCCCAGAGGGCTTTGGGTTGGAACTTCTTCATTATATTTTTTCCTAAAATGACGAGAGTCCAAAGGTTTGTGTGCTTTTGTAAGGAATTAAGCTTAAACAAGGGGTAGTCCCTTACAGGTAATAGAGAGATGGTTTGTATTTCGCATATGTTTGAAAACAGGGTTTATATCCAAAGGGGAATTTAGGGTATTTAGTCTCAATAACACAAAACCTTAAGAAGGAAATCAGAGCTGCCTGGAGACACATTTCCTGCAAGAACATCCAGTGTATCTACAACCATGCAAGCAACCGCTATTTATTGTTTCTAGGACTGATAACAAGTGACTTGATAACTTTGACTTCCAGGTCATGTAGGAGCTCCTTTGCCCTGTAACTTAATCAAATTGAAGGATGTGGAAGAGCTGAATTATTTTGCTTCCAAAGGAGAAGGAGAGGTAGCAAATCACATTTTTATATCAAATCCTTAATAGTTAACATTGTGTTAAGTACTTATGTAGTTATAGACGCATTCTACCTCTGTAAGGCACATGCCTGCTGATGTGCTATATATTGCAATTGGGAAAGGAAAACATCAGTTCAGCAGCAGAGCAGCAAAGCATTCATTAAAGAGGGGCTGTGGCAGTACTTCCAGCCAATGCCCTGATTGATTCCTTTAACAGCTAAGATGGAATTAATTAGTTCAGCTAAGAAAAGCTGAATTGCTGTGATTTCCACACTGCTGTTATTTCTGTATCGCACATAAATTACACTTATTGAAATAACTTTGGGGGTGTTTTTAGCTGCAAGCTGACTGCAAATCAACTTCGAACAACTCAGTTTTGCAAGCCTTACTTCATATTTCAGAGGTAATTTTATAACACAGTGCATTGAATTCAATGGAACACAGTCGCTAAGTCAACCTTTAAAATATTTCAATTTTAGTGAGCTGCTATTTAGCTTGTTGGCAATTTACAGCAAAAATAATAAAACAATTTCGCTGCAACTCTGTTTTTTGCAGATATGTGTGAAAGGACCAAACGTTTTCAAAGGTTATCTGAAGGATGAAGAAAAGACAATGGAGGCGCTGGACCAGGAGGGCTGGCTTCACACGGGGGACATTGGGAAATGGTTACCTGTGCGTGCTGATCAGAGGCTTAGTTCTTATGTCAACTGTATTATCCTATTTAAATTTCCAAGTACTTGACTTACGTTTCCAAGCAGATCTGCCTTTACAGAGGATTAAGTTTATATTTTACAGAACAAGTTTGGATATATCGGCGAAGCACTTTCTGGCCATGTAAAGAGCGCTTTCAAAACCAGCTTACTGAGTCTCTGCGATTGAATAACCTCTCATTTCTTTCTCCTAACAGAACGGGACGCTTAAAATTATTGATCGGAAAAAGCATATATTTAAACTTGCTCAGGGAGAATACATTGCACCGGAGAAGATTGAGAACATCTATATCCGCAGTGACCCTGTTGCCCAGATCTATGTCCATGGAGACAGCCTGCAGGTAAAAACGAAGCTTCCACAAGGTCTTACTTTGCTCTGTGTAAGTAGAAGGCAGAGAGCTGGGTGAGAGCAAGGGGAAAGCGTGAGTGGATCACATCAGGTTTTCATCCTGGTGCCTCCCTCCTGCTGTGGAGCTGGCTGCCAGCCATGCAGTAGCATAAGCAGCTTGGAGGATGTTGTGGTTGAAGATCAAGCCTTTAGATTTGCTTCAGTGTCACCCTTTGGGTCCCTAATGCTCTCCTTTGCCACCTTGCCTGAGGTAAGCCAAGAGAAGGCAAAGCCACTGCTGCTCCATGACCACTGCCTGCACATTTTGACCAGTCTTGTCCCATTTCTTTGGATATTTATAAAACCTTCACAGCTTCTGAAACCATTGCGATTCATCCCTCCATATTCATTGCCCACAAGCATGAGGCTTCCCTTGGCATAGGAGTTAGCCTGAGGCTCACAAGCCTACGAACTGAATGTGTATAAATGGTACAGTCACAGGGAACCACTTTATCTGAGGAAAAGGCACAGACACCCAAGTATAATTGATGATGACGAGTTAGTAAATCACTGACATAATTGCACAAGAAATGATAAACACATAGCAAATACACCTGGCTTATGTATTCACATCAATGTAGGGCCTTAAACACTGTTCAGCTTTTGCCTGTAACTCTCCTTCTCCTCCACCTACAGGCCTTTCTAGTGGGAATTGTGGTGCCTGATTCCGAAGTCATGCCAGGCTGGGCAAAGAAAAGAGGGTTTGATGGATCTTATGCAGAACTCTGTAGAAATAAGGTTTGTCTTTCTGTCTGTGTGCATATAAAACATCACCTTACTTTTCATACTGAGGAAGCAGTTAACATCATCACACCATGCTAACGTTTGTGCATTTCTTCAACAGAATATTTGCTCATTATGTATTAACTATCAGGCACTTGAACTTTACTCAGAAACATGTTTTCTTGATGAACAATGACATTAATTGCATGTAAGGTTGACTCTGACATTTCATGAGGAATTCCTGTGCTTTAACCCAGGCACTGCAGCAAGCGATAATGGAAGACATGGTACGGTTGGGTAAGGAGAGTGGACTTCATTCCTTTGAGCAGGTGAAACAAAACAATTAATACATTATTCAGTGTGCTTGGGTGATTTGTCCATTTGTATTGGATGGGGATTTGTCAGCATTGGTTATGTTACTTCATGTCCTTGTTGCAGCTGCACACAGTGGTTTTGGAAGCAGAGATCTATTGCTAGCAAGTTCCTTGAAATTTGAATTCAGTTTAGTGTAAGTTTTAGATGCACAAGTGAAAACCTAATCCAGGGGCATGGATAATCTCCAGCCTGACAGCCAGAGGTCAAGATAAATCTGTGCAGGACCCTGATTCTTCTGCCCCTGAAAGCAGTGATGAGGAACTGCGTCACTAATTACCCTTCTTACAACTGACCCAGGAAATGCTGCTGGTTTATTTCTTTTCAGCCTGTGCACTAATTCCTTTCTGGTGCTTGTGTAAATATTATTGCAGCCGAGCTACAAACACTTCAGGGGGAGAGATGAGAAATCAGCCATGGTTTACACAGCATTAAAAACACAGTGAAAGAATAATCCATCCCATTTAAAAATGTCAGGTGGTTCTTTCTGTTAAAATAATAAACATCTTCATCATTGCATAGAATTAGCATAGAATTTTGCTTTTGTTTAGACTGTTTCTGGGTGGTAATTCTGATGAGTAATTTGCCATATCTGAGTGCAGCAGAAGCACCATTAAACATGGACTTGTTATTCTTCATTTCTCAGTTACATATACCAATGATAGTAAAATGAAATGAAGCATGGTTTATAATGCACATAGTTGCTTATGGTACTAAGTCTGGTTTGTGTCTGCCATAGTCTCGTGATATGAAATGACCTCAAGTAATCTATTCTACCAGGAATTTGCAATTAATAAACTACAAAGTAATGTAAAAGCCTTGCCATCTTCCATCTATAAGAATAGAAGTTTCACGTTTCAAAATTAAAGGGCTTTAAAATTTGATCTCTGTTGCAATATGTAATCTTAAAACCAAACTTTAATCCCAGATACCAGGATTCAGGTTTGTGTGGGATGGGATCCCTTCTGTATGGAAGACAGACTCTGTCATCTGTGTCCTTGTCTGCAGTGCCAGTGGCCTGAGCTTGGACCTCTGACTTGGCAGTGACAGCTCTGGGTTCTGGAACCCAGCAGCCAGTGCAGCTTTAATAGCATCAACACTGGTTTTGTGAAGGACATCACTGGGAGAGGAACAGGACCACAGTGCTTGCAGGGGAAAATGAATCACGTATCCAATAGGAGTTTAAAGATGGATCCACAGTCTGTATTCCTGCAACTCCCAGCTGAACAAAATGCAAACCAGTCTGGCCTGGGGAATTGGGTGAGCAGCAGAGGGCTGGCGAATTCTCTCTTACATCAGTGACCACGGCCAATCACCCAGCCCTTTTCTGCTTTCCCCACCTTGCTGCCAGGCTCCCTGCTTGCCCAGGGAGCCCCTCACCAACCAGGGCGGCATGGAACAAACCCTGTTTGCCTGGGCCGAATGATTTTGTATCATTTTAATTAGCTAATCAAACACCATCCCTAAAGATGACCATCACCGTGTGCATTCTTTGTGCCTACAAAGCTTCACGGTAACTTTGCAAGACCAAAAAGAGCTCCCTTCTGTGGGACATGGGAAAACAAGCATGACCGCTGGGAGCAGTATGGGGTGGTGGAGGGATTTAGTGGAACCTCAGGAAATTTGGGCAGGTGAGGGAAATCCTGGATCCCCTGGGCACAACTGGAGGTAACACAGTGAGGCTGGCATAAGGAGTTAGGCTTATTCAGTGTGATGCCTGTCAGTTTTGCTATAAATATATTCCTCTTTTATTACAGGTCAAAGCCATTTACATTCACTCTGATATGTTCTCAGTACAAAACGGTTTGTTGACACCAACGTTAAAGGCCAAGAGACCAGAACTACGAGATTACTTCAAAAAACAAATAGAAGAGCTATATTCAAGTGTGTCCATCTGAAATGCTGGGAAGAACCTGCTGAATAATGGACTTCATAGCAATATTAGAATAATCCTCAAAAGTACAGAGCCAGAAGGCCACAGCTGAAATGGATAAGCACCTGAATCTTACATTGGAGCCTTTCATTGTTCTAGGATTTCACCACTAACCACATCTTTCCTTCTTTTTTTCCATCAGGTGTGATAGTTTATTTTTTACTCTATGTACACAATAGGGTACTACTAAGAACGATGCTAAATTGTCACAAAAGATACAGAGAGTTCAATTTATGACCAAGTAAATTATGGAAACGTACCTTATTAATAACTCCAAATGTTTCTAACTAAAATAAGGAAAATTTCAGGCATGTCTGTTGATATTTGATTGTACATAACCTAATATATTAGAAACTAAAATCGTGGATAATTCAATAATGTGGTCTACCTCAAACAATCAATGATTGATGGTGAAAGTCTATTTTCCCTGATCTGGAACTTCAAGATGGATATTGGTTTATATATTAAGTGATAGTTTTTGTATTTTCCAGGACATAAATTACATTGATTTGATTTAATCATTAATGACCTAACAACCAGAACACAAATAGGAACCAATCTCCTGCTGTTTGTACTTACAAGAACACAAGAACTATTACTATTTACATCTAATGGATTAATACCACCTTAAAATGACAAGAACGGGTTGGGAGGTGATAGGATGCAATTCCCTCTTCCGTTCTTTTCATCTGAACTCATTTTACACATGGCATGCTGATTTTGCATTAGGGCCTCCTTCAGTTCGGAACACTCACGGACATCTGAACTACTCCAACTGATAAGGTTACAAAAGCACCACTGGCTCTGTGGCAGCTTTTTGTGGGAGCTCACATTAACCCTAATCCTCATCCCTAATTTATTAATTTACATGCTGCTAATACTGGGTAGTCCAGTTGGACTAACTCCCTTTCAGAAACAGTGCTAAAGGAATGGAGCATGAGAGACAAGCTATGATTATTCAGGTTGCCCAGAGAAGCTGTGGCTGCCCCATCCCTGGCAGTGTTCAAGGCCAGGTTAGACACAGGGGTTTGGAGCACCCTGCTCTAGTGGAAGGTGTCCCTGCCCGTGCAGGGGTTGGAACTGGATGAGCTTTAAGATCCCTTCCAACGCAAATCATTCTATGATTCTGAATGGGACTTAGCAGAACAAATTGGGCTGAGAGAAGATGTCCTTCTATTGACCAGGAATGGAAGAGATGCAGCTCCAGAAGGCCCCTGATGATGGGCAAAAGGCTGTGTTGGCTGTTGTATAGGCGGCATGGTACGGTGCATTACTGGATGTGGCTGCAGAAAGGCCTGTGAAGAAAACATCTCCACGCTCAGACACCTGGGAGCCTCAGTTCCCACTGTCATCACTTCCAGTGACCTCTATGGAACAAACAGCTTGTTTTCAGGATGAAACCTTAAGATTTCACAGCCAGTGGCAGCTGTTAGATGACGGTGTGAGTCCCCTGTGGGACAGGAACAGACTGGAGCCCTCTTCTGACAGAAAGCATGGTACAAAGCAACAAGAAAACTGCAATGTCAAGTCGCTTGAATGCTTGGACTGTTGGTGGCTTCCTTCTGCTAAACAGGGTCTTAAATGTATCTGTGTATTTGAATAGCTGCTGTTTGTTGCACCAGTGCGTACTAGCATGGAGCTGTGCCTGCTAAAGCTTCTTTGCTGGGACAGTGAAAGCACACTTATTTTCTCTCTTTAACTGGAATTCACTTTTGAAGCCCCAAATTTTCACTCTAAATGATCTCTTACTTTCCCTCTACAATTCCGTTGCATGCTTCCAAATGAAATACATTGGATTAATGAGTTAGTGTTACCCGATGACTGATTTATTGCAGTAATTTCCTAACATAATGATCCAAAGGCATATCAGCTAGCATAATCACTCATGTTAAGAACAGAGCGATTTGATTTCTCAGATGTGGAAGTATTTATTTGTCTGAATTCCTCTTTGCACCCAATTCCTCATTGGATTCCAGTGCAGTGATTCATATCAGTTCAAAGCAAGCAAGAAATTCCGTCCCAGTGATCTGACAGGATTGTACGTTCGTTCTTCACCAGCGCGCACAGCAAGAGCATCCCTGGGGAATTTGCGTCTGCCACGTCTACATGGGGTAGGAATTACTGTATGAAATATGGCTCTTTGGGTCAAGTTATAAAGGCTTTTTAGCTCTGCGGAGTCTAGCTCATCTGCTTTTTCTATCAGCCAAAAGACAGTCATTGCTCTTGCTTCAAAGTGACGAAGAACTAGCTTCAGTTCAATTTCCTGTGTATTTCCATGTGACACACTTTAAAAACTAATTACAAAGTCATCTAAATAAGTACAAAAGAGCTATTTCCCACTGACTTTTT
Organism: Myiopsitta monachus; assembly: GCA_017639245.1. Taxonomy (NCBI): domain Eukaryota; kingdom Metazoa; phylum Chordata; class Aves; order Psittaciformes; family Psittacidae; genus Myiopsitta; species Myiopsitta monachus. The sequence goes on from CM029917.1 coordinate 23,755,362, forward strand.
TTCTACCGTGTTAATTTGGTTTCCTTTTCTCCCAGTTTACCAAACTTTTCTAGGCAACTGAACTCTGACTTTTATTAGTATAGAAGACCCCAGTGAGTTTATTGACAGCTTAGATGGCTGCTACATTTACATCTATAATGCTGAATGAATATATCTCTATTCCTCTTCTGGTACTTGATGCAAAATGTCAGATGCACTAGAGCCAAAGATATGGACACCTAAAGAATAAGAAAGCAAAAACACAGACTTGGCCACACTGGAATCATGCAAAATCTGAGAGGACTTGTGTCGTCACACCAAGAAGTGTGAATACTTTCAGCACTTGTATAGATTAACTAAAAGCTCTCTTTAATACTTCTTGTGCAATCAGATTTTCCTCTGCAGGTCACTTTTTCTTGCTGTAATCACAATGATGAGATTAAAACTTGAGAACAGGCGTAACGCATGAGCTAGGCACAAAGATGCTTCTCCAATCCCAGGAATATTTATGTTGCGTTGAGCTCCTGTAAACTGCAATACTTCTTGTGACCCCCAAGGAGAAACCCCCAGGGCTGTCCAATAACCAGTTAGGTTTTATTCCTCAAGATAACTAATTCCAACGTTAATTTCTAATCTTCATTTTACACATAAAAGAATCTGATTTAAATCTTCTGGAATGAAGCAAAAATCACTTAGATTTTTTTAATCTGTTTTTTATTTTCCATGTGTTACAAGCACAAAGTGGTGAACTCTATGTAAATAAACTGCTACAAGATGAATGTAAACTGGGGAAGAATATACTATTTTTGCATGGTAACAGATTACTTAAAGACCTCTTGATGCCTTACAGGAAAGCGGAAAAAGCATTTTATTTAGAGGCAATTCTATCTGCGTACTTTTTGTATCGTTAGCTCACTTTGGTTTTGCCTGCGGAAAACCAAAAAAGAATAGAGGAATTAGCTCTTTGCTTCTTCTTGGCATTAACATTCTTCAGTACTTTGCACATTCAGTGGTTTCTGCTCCACTCTTGCTCCTGCTCAATGCTGACGCTGAGGCTGCGCTTTTCAGAGGAGAAATCGGGATGCTTGTAGCCTGGGAGGGAAAAAAGGTTTAGATCCCTGGAATTGTTCCAAAATAAAATGTTTTCTGAGGCATCCAGAGCCCCTTTAAGCCCTTCATTTCAGCTTTTTGGTACGTATTTTAGCCAAGTACAAGCAGCAAACAAATGAGGCGTTTTCCTAAGTGTTGCCTGTTCTATTTTCAACTGGAAGTGAAGGGGTTAAAATTATACCATTTCCATTTGTGTAAAAGACCCCCAATCTTAACTGTAATTAAGGATTTTTCAGTTTTGGTATATTAGCATGAATATCAGCAAGTCATCAACGCTGACTTCTGTAAAGAACTCAACTGTCGCACTTCTCCAAACCTCTCGTAAGGTTTTCATGGACTGAGGAACAATAAAAGCTCTTTTCTAAACCCCGTTGCCACTCCAGCACGTTGGCCTCACCACGGGTGCGCAGGACGTGTGCCTACCCCCGACGTGTTGGTAATCAAAATAATACTCAATATAAAGCAACCAAAGGAATATTGGGACCTGAGATTGATTTTAGCAATCTCCTACAAAACCAAGTTGTTGCAAAGTGCTCTGAAGATGCAGCAGTCTTTCTGTTATGGTTTCCTATTTTAGATCGATAATCACGTAACCAAATGTATATGCTTGTTTAATATGAATTGACAATTGGGAATGCATAGTATTTTTTCAGACTATGTGTCTAAACCAATAAAGTTTAAAAGCATTTGGTCTCTACTCCAGCATTTGCATGTGCTCACACCTCACCCTTCAGTTGAAGTTTAGCGATGACAAAGAGTTATCTCAGAAGCCATGAGATAAACTCTTATAAACTCACGCTGAAGGATGGGCTCTGATGTAATGCTCGTGATTTCTATTGCAGAAGGTAGGATTAGAAAACCCATCTGTTGGCACACCTATTAGTGATAACCGGTGACAGGGAGGGGGCATGCGCTGCACCCTGCACATGCCTGGAGCTTTCCTGCGGCCCCTTTAGGCACTGGAGCTGCTCTGAGGTCTCCCCTTCAGGAGCTGTCCGTCTCTTCTCCAGGCTGCCCCAGCCCAGCTCTCCCAGCCTGGCTCCAGAGCAGAGCTGCTCCAGCCCTCGCAGCATCTCCGTGGCCTCCTCTGCACTCGCTCCCAACAGCTCCATGTCCCTCTTGCGCTGTTGCCCCAGAGCCGGACCAGGACTGCAGGGGGAGTCTCCGCAGAGCGCAGCAGAGGAGCAGGATCCCCTCCCTGAGCTGCTGCTCACGCTCCGCTTCTCATCAGCCCGGAGCTTCCCATCGACCATCACCCCAAAGTCCTTCTCTTTAGGGGTGCTCCATCCAGTCTTCCCCGGTCCGTTTGTGCCCGGCCTCGGTGAGCTCCATGAGGTTCATAGAACAAAACAGCGAAGTTCACGTTTTAATCAACACAAAGCGCACACCAGCCCCGTTTAACGCTCCCAAGCAGGAGCCCCATTCCCTCCCCGGCCCCGTTAGGGGTCCCCCCTTCCCCTCACAAACGCCTCCGGCCGGGCCGAACCTGCCCACCCCGGCAGCACCCGCACCCCTCGGCCGCCCAGCCCGGCCTCGTGAGGCTGTGGCGCCGCCTGCTGCCGGCCGTGGGTACCGCCGCCCAGCGCCTGCGCGCTGGGGGCGTGGGGCGCCGGTTGCCGGTGTTGAGGAGCCGGTGCTCGCCCGCTGCGGCTGTCCCGGCCCCGCGTGGCTCTGAGCGGCTGCCGACGGGACGCGGCCCGCAATGGAGCGGCCCCGCTGCCTGGGTGCTGCCCGCGGCGGGAAGGCACCGCGGAAGAAGCGCCACTTGTCCCCGCTGCCGAGCGGAGCCGTCTTCCGGGCCGGTGCCTCCGAGCAGTGCCGGCGGCGCCTCTTCGACAGCGGGAGCCCCCGCGGGCCGAAGCCCGGCAGTAAGCGCTTTACCGGCGGGGAGGAGGCCGGGCCGGGGTGAAGGCGGGTGCGGGGCGGCCCTGTGCCGGGCTGCGGCAGCGCGAGTGGTTTCGTGGCTCTCCGAAGGGTGGGTAGGAACGCTGTGCACATTAAGCCTTCCCCTGGGGAAGGTTCATGTCAATAGCAGTGTTACGTTGCTTCGGCATTCCATTGTGTCACCCCAGCTGCTCCTGGAAGAGGTTGGGAGGAGGTTTGTTGAGGTCCGTGTCCTTTGCAGCGTGGAGAAAGCAGGAGCTGATGTGGAAACGGGACCATTTCCCCTGCTTAGTTGTTAGTAATGAAAAGGGGTTTTATAAAGGTCACTTTCAAGGTGTTTGTGCTTTTCTTTCCTTTTCATCAGCAAGTTTCTAAAACACCTGAACTGTATCTTGAAGCCTGGTTGTTGGTTTGGGTTTGTTTTGCCTTGCTGATACACTGCTGGGAAAAAGCTTGGGTAAAAGTAAAGCAAAATCAGCCTTTATAGTGCTTGTGATATAGGGACAAAAATTGTGATGGGCATGGAAGCGGGGCAACAGCTAAAGGTGCCCTATAAGAAATCATCCTCAACTGAAATTACTGAACTCAATGCTTACTCTTCTCTAGGCCTGAAGAGAAAGCCCCGTGTGAAAATCCTCCCCAAAATTACAGAAAACCTTGAAGTCACCCGAGTGAGAGATTTGCGCAACCCAAGGTCTGTTGGAGCTCATTCAAAAGCGCCATTATTAACACCAGCTCAGTGTTCACATTGCTTTCCCTGCATGAGAGGTCTGTGGGAGTGAGAATTCTCAGTAAATTGAGGGTTTTCAGACTATTTGTTGCACCTCCTAACGTGAAGTTGTAGTTTCTGTAGCGTAGCTCTGTGTATTGAGCTTACCTCTGTTCTTCAACTGCAGCAATCAAGTGAATGTCAAAGAAACAACAGACCTGGATGAAAGAGAAGAGGCAGTTGAAGAAAGCACTGTACCACTGAAGGTGAGCGTGCTGCCTTGCTCTTTATCTGCTAGTAACTGATGGAGAATAAATCAAAGACGTGACATGTTCAATTCTTTTTCTCGTCAAGTAGAGATGAATTATATGTGTGTGTGATGAACGTTTCAGGCTGAACTTGGTCCTGCATCTTGGTGATATTTCCCTGTGTCTTCGGCCAGAATAAAAGTGGTTGGAGCTATCGGTAACATAGGAAAACACAAAACTAATTATCCTTAATGAGGAAAAGCTGTAGCAATTGTGTTGTGTGGCAGATACCTCATTAGAATGTGATTCCAGGGAACTGCTCACTCGCAGTTCAGACACAGACCTTTGGCAGTTACTGTTGTGCCCTTCCTCATGTTAGTAAAACTGGAACGAAGTGAGGTGACTGAGTGGAGCTCTTCCAAGACAGTCAATACTGCAGTGGCAAGAAAATAGTTCGCTAGGTGTGTTTGAACTGAAATCTGCTACAGCAAAAGGCTCAAGTGATACTGCTGTAAAACTACTGTTTTCTTGAAAACATTGGCTTTTATTTGGAGCCCACCAGTTATTTACATTGGTCATTTAATTTTAGGAGTCCCTGATAATCAACAATGAAAGTAAAGACAATTTGAAAAATGCTGAGGTGACTTCAAGTGAGTATAATGGCAACGCATTGTATTATTAAATAGATTTTTATATCTGTATAAAGCTAAATGTGACATTCGTTATATATTTTTAATTACATATCTATGAAAGCATTGGTGTGCTGTTCCTGCACTGATTCTAACTGTGTGATACTACAAAGTAAAGGTTTTGAAACCACTGGCTGGACTTCTGCTTCTTATTGAGGCATGTAGCTTAGAATCACAGAATGGTTTGGGTTTGAAAGGACCTTAAAGCTCCTCCAGTTCCACCCCCCCTGCCATGGGCAGAGACATGAATTGATTGTAGGCAGCACATGCAGGGTGGGAGGCTCACAAGACTTGAGCCCAGCCTGCTGGAAACCACATGATCCTGGTTTTATATTGACAGAACTAATTGTGGCCATGACTTCTTTAATTTACTCAAACCTGCCTTTTTAAAAGCTTATGCCTAAATATTTTGTCCTTCTGAAAACAGTTACCTAATCAGAAGTTAAATTCTTCAGGTATTTCTAGTGAGCTTTGCCCAAGGAAAGTATCTTCTGTTAGCTTATGGCAGTGTCGATTTGGCTTCAGGATGCCCTTTGCTTATTTGTTTCTTTAACTGTGTTATGAATCAGTATAAGAAACTGACTTGACAATGTCATTACAGGAATGAAACTTACATAAGGAAATCTTGGTGATTTGTACAAGATGGTCTTCGTTCTTTTTTTGATAGCAACCTGTTCTGTCTGTCTCTAGGTACAGGAATGACTCTTCCCACAGGTGTTACAACCTATCTTCTGGAGTGTTTAGATGTAGATTCAACTGTAGATTGTAACACAGGTGCTAGCAGCAACACGAACAGTTGCCCGTCCCCTGAAATATTCAGAGATGATGGTTCAGGTGAGACTTCTGGGCCTTTGAGCTTTATTTGATGTAGAAAATGATGTGGGGGGACTGCTTACTATAGAAACACTAGTGGCCTCTTGTAGTGTGACTCACCAGGTCAGATCTTTGTTATAAGCCAACCTTTGCTTAATATGGGATGGGATGTGTATACCTGGTCCGCCAACCTGGTGTGCATGAGGTGTAATTTGAAGCATACCGTAAGCTTTCAGTAGTCACTGTTGACACAAGCTGCTTATTGAGGGTGACCAACCAATCTGCTTAGAGTCAAACACCTTCAAATTAATAACTCGGTGAACTTCAACATAAGAAGCTTGCACTCACATCTTTTATGTCCAGAAAGAAGTCATTTTCACACTGAGGACTTCAGCAAGTACAAGAACTCTACTCTCCTGGACTCCAGCAAAGCAGTGGCCATAGATGAGATGCCACAGATCTCAAATCTGTCAGCAATATTAGGTAATTCTTTTCTACAGTGCTTCATAATATATATCTAAACAAATGTCACTCCAGTGCAAGGAACCTGTACTAAATATGTAATGATCATTTAAAGCATGTCTGCAAAATAGGGACCAGCTCCCTGTTAGTGGTCTGTGTTTCCTTCTAGTATTTGGCTTTGCTATTCAGTGTGTGCTAAAACATTGTCTGCTTTGCTCTGCATTTTCTTTTAAAGTTTAGCTTTTGTGTTTTTGTAGAACCTGTACCGGAGGATTTTCAAGGCCAGTGCACTAGAAGGTAATCTGCAAAACAGGCTCTTTAATGCACCGCAGTGTTCAGGTTTTTCTCTTTTGAATGCTATTTCAAAGAAAGGCCAATATGAATAAGCCTCTGATCCTACAAACGATTCTGTTGAGTTTTAGCTACCTGTGTCCTCACTAACTTTGAAGTTGGTGCATTAAGCCAGGTAAGAGTTTGCCTTAGAAGCTTTTGTTTTGGTCTTGCAGGCGTAGGGAAATCAGTGTAAGAAAACTCAGTGAAAGATTTAATGGGAAGGAAGGTGACCTTTATTTGCAGAATCCCCAGATAAGTCGCTTTTATCCCATTGCTCTTCTGCTATCCAATTTATTCAGTCACAGGCAGCCAGATGCGTGTCCCCAGGTCTGGCCAGGATTGCCCATGCAGTACAGAGTATGAAGGGTACCTATTGTCAGGTCCTTGTTAAGTCTCTGGTGTTCTGTGCTTGCCCAGGACAATATTAGGTTTTGGGCAGATCTTTTCTGTTCTTTGCTCCTTTGCTTCAGAATCTTGCTGACTTCAGTCTTCATTAACCTTGGACCAGGTTGCTGCCTGCTCTCAGGTTTTTTTATTCAGAGTACATGTCTACCAGAAGCAGAATATGGTGTATGCGATAGCTGTGACCCTGTTGCCACCCTCCTGTTGTTAGGATGCCAGATTTCCTGTTGACAAGTCATCTGTGGTGTGGTTTTATCACAGTGAAGGGTCTTCTACACTTGGCCTTGTCACAGTGCTGCCTTCAGGTCCTGATATTAAAACCTGAGTGGTTTTTATAGCAACAGTATCATTTCTTGTAACCTTTGTACTGCTGTTTCCAGTCTTACATGCAAACATTTCCCTTCGTAACACATTTATACCAATCTTAATGTTACAGATCTCTACGCAGTTCAGTCTGAATTTTCTTGTGAACCTGATTTTCCCCTGCATCTTCCTTAAACATGTTTTGTCCTAATGTGCTTCAGTGCTGAGTACTTTAGTGAATGTGTCTCAAGTACCAAGTATCTTCAGAATAAGCTGTGTGACTTGATGATAAACTATCAAATAACTGTAAAGCGTGATGAAGTACCTCAGTAACAATATTTTTACAAATAAGCTCTATCCCTTTTCAGGCTGTATTTTCCTATGATTTCCTCACACATTGGTTTTTTCTGAATGTTAACATTCACTCAGATTAGTTGTTGACTTTCTTTTTCTTCCTCCTCTCCTAGAAAGAGACCACCAAATTTCCAATACAGCCCTTCAGCACTGAGTGTTTCAACTACTCTGGCAGGTAAAATGTGACCTGAAGCAGTTGTAGTAGCTGTGAGACAACAGAATATTCTACCCAAACTTAAATGATAGCAAAATACCCGGAGCAGGCTTCCACTGGGTCATTTGTGCCCTTGGCACAGGCTAAGCTCAGTTGAGTCTAGAAGGGAAAGTGTGAATTGAAAATCTTTCCTGTAAATAAGACTTGGCTCTAATTAATGTGTTAAGAGAAGAACAAAAAAAGCCCCAAAGTTTGTGTTTTTCCATTGAATCACTTGTGATGCTCAATGAAAATTAACATTTCTTATTTAACTTATCCAGGAACAGAACTGTATCATGCTTCTTACTTGAACTTAATTCAGCTTCACAAATAGTGTGAGGAGTCCCTCATGTAACCGCAGTTCTGAACTGTGACTGATGCAATTCTGGCTGTGGCCCAGGTACCATGTAATTTGTCCCTGCTTAATCTGGACTGTAACAGCAGTTGCCACTGGCACAGGCTGCTATGATTATGTAGCTCCTCTACTTCCACAGTACGTGTGTCCAGCAGTAAGTAGCCAGCTGAACATAAGATTGATAAGCACCCTTGTATCCTCAAGGAAGGGGAGAGGAGTAAAGCAACTCTGTTGGCAGGGAGAGGGAGATGAGGATTATATTGAAGGGAGGAAGTGTGTTTATATGGGTGGCTTTGGAATGATCTCTCTTTGAAAACCATCCTGTGAGGTACGTGTTGGAGTAGCTGTGATCTTTGTCTCAAAGTTAATTCATTTGTTGGAAATCTATCACAGGGAAAAAAGTCTGTAGAATTACAGCTGCAAGAGAGAGCACTCTGGTCCTAAAAACTGGTACGCGCCGTCCTTCACCGTTAGGACCGGAAAGAAAGGTGAAAGAGCCTTAATAAATCAGCTAGGTTGTGGCACAGATGACTTGCTCCTTCCTTGTAGAGGTGGAAACTCCACCTGGAAGTGTAGCAGTTCCCTGGAAAGGGGTGCCCCGCAGAGGGTGAACACGTAGCTTGCCTCTACCTCTGGATAGCAATAATAGTCATGGGTACCCCTGAACTCACTATCTATCAGACTGAATGCGTCAGTGGTACTGAATCAGTTGTGTAGAGCTTGAAGATGAGTGGGACTGTCTTTATTAGGGCTTACCAGACCACACAGATTCACTTTCTAACACAAGATGTAATTGGTTTACCCTTTAGCCTGACGCTCAAACTGCTAAACCCAAAAGGCTGAAGTGTAAGAAGCAAGAGAAAACTAACACATTAGAAGAAGCTGCAGCATTGTTCACTCAGGTTGATGTGCCAGGAAACATGTCAGCCAGATCAGCAGGGCTGACTGCAGAAGGACTGCCAGCCAAAGAGGCAGATGCTGTGGTGGTAAGTGTCCCCACTGCGCCCTGCTCATGAGCAAAGGCACAACATGGAAGTGAGAGTTGTGAATCATCACAAAAATCAAATATGAGAAGTAGTAGGAGGTGCTTTATCCCCTGGTTGTGAAGGGAACCCGAAAAGTGTGTGTTTTGTGCTGCAGTAAACTCATTTTGGAGAGCTTCAGTGAATGCCAGGAACTGGGAATTGAACCTCAAAGAACTATTAGTAATTCTACATGGAGTTGTTATACATAGTATTATGTACATGGGGAATGCTGTAGGACTAAAACTGCAGAGAATTTGAAACTAACACTGAATTCTTCTCTGTTTTTGTTTAGCAAAGGAGTTCCAGGAGTTTGCTGAACAAAGAGGAAAATAAAGTCTTAAAGAATCTTGGCTGTGCTCAGCCTGCACAGCTAAATGTGAGTGTGCACCCTGGTACTCCTTTTTACTGATTAAAACCAAACAAGTCTGCTGCATGTCATCTCTTAATTTCCCTAGAAGAAAGCTTGAAGAGTATTTCTTCAGTGGAAATAGCGGTGTGACTGAAATATCATTTATCTTTTCAGCCTGTGTGTGCCAGACAAGAAATCTGCTCCATTGTTAGAACTTCACCATGCCAGAGGCCTCCCAGGCTTTGCCAAATCCCAGTTAGCTCGAAAGCATTTTCCCTTCCTGAAGGAGTGCCTGAAGGTAACAGCATACAGAAACATAGCACTGGTGCTCACTGGCTATTTGAGTGTTCAAAGGTTGGGTGGGTTGTTTTCAAATCTGAATATTTGGAAAATCACAAGGCTAAAGAGTAAAAGACGCTGAAAGCTTCCAGTTTCTGACTTGTTCTCATGCAGCAGTGCTTCCCTAACAAACTGCACTGATGTTTTCTCCTCCAAGGATCTCTAGTGTAGGAATTTATACAATCTGCCCGTTTTATCAGCTAGATTAAGGCCAGGATGTGCCACTAGATAACTTTGGGAATATCTGCACCTCTTCAAGTTATTCCTAAACACAGCTTCACTGCTGGTATGGAAAATCCCTAGAAAAGATAACAGCTTGTTTCATAAATTATTATCCTGTGCCTTATTTCTAGGGTGAACATGTCTGACTTGAGCTTTCAGCCCTTGGTGCGTTTCATATCTTGCTCAGCTAAATGCTTTAGCACCCAGTATTTTTCCCCCTGAAAGTTGTTCAAGTAATGGGGTATACTTTTCTTTAGAGAGTATCAGTTTCTCTCGAAAGGTTTCTGTTCTTCTCCCCTGAGACCCTTAACAGAGGGGAAACTCCTTTCTTCACTTCCTAGATTTTCATTAAACAGAAATGAGAACTCTCAACCAAACTACCTCACTGCTAACCAGAGGTAGAATCGCCTGATCTCTCTTGAAGTTTCTCGGTGCGCCACTGGATGGCATATGTCTGCCTAAGTTTAAAGTAGTTCTTTAACAATGTCTGCAAGTTTTCTGCAAGTTGTATTTGTCATTTATCCTGCTTTAATTTAATGAAGTGGTGCTGTATAGGTATAATAGCTTTTAAACATACTGAATATACACAAATTTTCGATGGAATTGCACCTCTTGGGTCCAAATACTCTCCCACTTCATTACAGATTGAGTTACGTACAGCATCTAGAAGGCAGGGAAGTGCTTTTAAGTGTGTGTTTGTATTAAAGCCAATTGTCTGATGCTTCTGTACAGATCATGGATCAAGGGTGTTAAGCCATGTGCCCGAGTGAATTATGCTAATACAGAACGTAGGTAGTACTTGGTAGGCAAGTGGTGGTGCCAGAACAAGTTTGTGGTTGTTAGCACTTTTCTAGAGGAGTCTGGGAATTGGGAATTAGACTGCAGAAAGGTGATGGTGGGGTTTTTATGCTGGAGATGTGCTCAAGGAGCCTTTTGGATGATGCTCTTTTCCATTAAGAGGGTACATACTCAAAACCATTGTTCTCACTGGTAATTGACCTACAAGATTCAGATTCCTCCAGACAAATGAGAGCTGAGATGTCTGAACACCCAACCAGCTTGTCCAAACAGCTTGCTCTTACAATCCAGAATGCGTCCCTTACTGATGGTGTTTAACTTGCCAACTTTCCCCCCCCCCCCCCAGATGTTATTACAAGTACCAAAAACTGGATCTACTGTAAACGCAGATGAGGCTTCTGGGTTTCAGCAGGAGTCAACAGAAGAAATCATTGTCTGCTGCTGTGGAAGGAGGTGAAACACAACTACAAATTGGTAATTAATGGCCCTATTTTCTTGGCCATATACACTGTTTGAATGTAGTCGAATGCTTTGCAATAAGCTTGTAAATACCTGACTCAGGTACTTCATATTAAATTATTTTGTACAAGCAACTACATCTTATTCTTGTCATTGTTCTGTAAGGACTCCATAAAGATCATTCTTAAGTTCATTTAGATTTTACAAACGTGTGACTCGGGAAGAGCAGAACATGTTGTATTCGTGGAATTAATTTTGCCTCTTGCTCTGTTGCTGTTCTAGACATATCCACTGTTGTACTAGAATCTTTCCCATTTCATTGCGGTTATATTGCAGTACCGCCCATCCCACTCAGTGTTTCTTCTAGTGGCTTCAGATTTGCGCAGAGGAAATAGGTGCCTTACAAAAAGGGTAGAAAACCCCTTTTTGTAGCTGAATGATCTCAAGAGGTGCATATTGGCATTCTGGATTTTCAGGTTACTGTTTCAGGCTGTGTGGCACATAGGTTGGGTTTCCAGTGCTTCCAGTTCAGCTCATGGATTGTTAATCCAGAAATGTTGTTCTTCAGCAGTGTGCTGAATGCCTCTGAAAACACTGACAAGAGCACAGTTTCTCTCCACTTGAATTCACTGTAGGCTAAAGTAATCTTGATCCTGGCAGCATTCTCGCCACAGCACCCCTTACTCAGACTCTTTTTGTACACATAAAGGAAGTTTTTCAGGGGTTTCACATGATATCATGGCTTTCCAAGCCTCTCAAAGTCTGTTTCTCAGTATTATCACCCAGAGTATTCATGCCCTGGAAAACAGTTCTGTATTTCCAGAAAGAGCATGCCAAGCAGATGTATAAAATCCACAGCTTTAATTACTTTGACTACATCTGAAAATACTGTCTGATAGTTCAGACCCTGATCCTTTTCCCATTACTCTGAGCTAGGAGGAAGTGCCAATAAATGCTGCTAGATTAGTTTATGAGCAAGTATTTTATAAACATACTGTATAGCTTAAGGTTAAAAATGATGCAATTACGTTCTTTTTCCTTTCAGCATTAGCAGAATGAGTTCTGCCAATAACTCCTTGGAGTCCTCTGGGGTTTGCTTCTCATTATCAATAGCTTTGTTCTTACAAACACTGAGCCATGGGTATTTATGCAAGAATCTAGAGCCCCTTGGAGGCAGAGGTGAGCTCCTTCATGTAGCTTTAAGCAAAATTGCAAGTTATGTATCCGGTAAGTTGTGATTATGATGATTGTTCAAGTAAAGGATGGTCCAGAACAACAGGGCTGTTTTATTGCAAGGGTATCGGAGAAGTCCCATGAAAACCCCCTTCTTTTGCCTTAAACCATTTTGTAGTTTCTTTACAAGAAACAGACTAATACTGGCAAACTAATTGGGAGAGTATAGGAGAGGAAAATGCAGCCTGTACCTGGAGAGTTGGTTGTGGTCTGAATACTGCTGAGTTACGCTTTTGTTTCTCTTGATGTGATGAGGCTATACAGGAGGACAGAAATATCATGAACCACGATCTCCCTTGTCCTTCCATTCAATTATGAAAGCGCTGCTTCTTATTGCCATCTTTTGTCTGACTCTTGGAGAAAGTGTAATTACCCACCAGGCCAGCTCCCTGCCCCAGGGAAGGACTGTTTTATTCATTCTGAGGCTGCAACAATATCTGCTCTTGTTCTGCTTTTCTCCAAGGGAAGGCATTTTCCCATGGTTTGGTTTTAAACTGAAGAATGACCACATCAGATTTCATTCAGAGTGGAAATGGGCTCTTCCATATTAGTGGATAAAGGTTATGGGTCACAGCCATAACCATGTTCACAGCTAGCACAGAAGAGCTTATTTTTGCAGTGATTGAGAGGAGAAACACGGTCAGTGTCTGCAGGGCTGCTCGGCACAGCCTGGATGTGCTGCAGTCTGAATGGCTTCAATGGAATCACTTACAGCCAGTTAGTCCATGCAGCCACTCAGGTACTATTCATCACTAGTGTGTTTAGTAAATTAAAACACCTCTGTACGAGGTTTTTCATTAACACCGTTCAGTTGTTTTGGGCATCTCAAGTGTATTTCTAGGAGACTCTTAAGTGCTTGGAGACAATGAAAGATGTTCGCTTCTCACAGTGCAGCACTATAGGGTGCATGTGGTAGCTGGTGGAGGGGAAAGACCGGGCATGGAAGTGGTTCTGTTGGGGTTCCTCACCTCTAAATACCGAAGGGAGAGATTTGTGGCCAAGGCAATGTGCACTGAATGGACACTTCAGTTAAACCTCATGCTCTCTGTGTAGGCAGGCAGATTTATCTACAGGAAGGTTGATTGTGAGGAATCATTCGATAGATGTTACACACAACTAAATTATGCCGTTTAAAAATCATCTGCTTAATTTAATCTTACATCATGTTGTTTTAGTTCCATTCCAGTTTCTAGGGAAAGCAGATGAGTCACTTTTGTTAGTCCTTAATTAAACTTTCTAGTAGTGTTGCATCTGAACAGTGCGACGCTGAAGGAGCCTTTGCTGTAACCAGTGTTTCCATTTCATTTATGCATTCACCAATAAAGAGGTTTGCAGAAATCCATGGTTCCTTCTGATTTTATAACATCTATCACCTTTTTTTTAGCTCGTATGTTTGCTCTGGAGTCACCTGCAGGGTGTACTGTCCCCAGTGCTTGGTTCTGGCTGCATGTTTGGTTTGCAAGGATGGTTCTCTGCATGCAAACGCCTCCTGTGTAGGTTGTGGATGGGGTGCATCTGTGCTGGTTCTGTCACCGCTTCACGCGCATGGGAGGAAGGAGGAGGGGGCAGGAGCTGGACTGTCTACGTTTGGGATACAATAAGCCACCCTCCTCCGCCGCATCCCCGCTTAAGAGGACGGCAAACCGGTCCCGAGCAGGACTTGGCTCCCGGCTCTTGACCTCATCTCGCCTTTCTGCTGCGTCTGCCTCCAGCTTCCCTCCGAGGAAGGAAAACAGCAGCGCCGCGTTATCACCGCCCCTCGGGGAACACCCGGCCCTGCCCCCGCCGAGCGCGCCCGGCTCCCGGCGCGGACCGGGGCAGCTGCCGCACCGCCCCCGCTCCGGGCCCAGTGGTTGGGGCCGCGGGAGCGGACCCCGCCGCGTCGTTCCCCCCGCGGGGGCTCGGCTGCGGCTCCGGCTCCCCCCGCGGGGCCGCGGCTCCCGGCCCGCCCCGCCGGCCCGCCCCTCCCGGCAGCGGCGGGTGACTAATGTCTGTCATATGACTGTGACACCGAATGGAGTCGGGCGGGCGGAACTAGCCGCGGCGAAGGGACGGCGCTGCGCGGAGCACAGCGCCTCGGCGGCGGGGGCAGCGGCGGCGCCCCAAGATGCCGCCCACCCTCTTCCAGAAGCTCTTCAACAAGAAGCACGGGCTCATCTCCCCGGCCAGGGACGCGCGGGACGATTGTGTCTTCAGGTAACCGAGCACGGGGCCGCCCTCCTCCCCTCACCCGAACTTCGCCGCCGAGTTCCCTGCCCCGTCCCCCGCGCCCCTCACCCCCGGGGGAGGGCTCTGAGCGGCCCCGGTTCTGGCCCCTCACGCGGGCGCTGGGCGGGAGCTTTCCCCCTCTTGGGGCCGCCACGTCGGGGCCGCTGCGCTGCCTCCTGCCGGGGCCGCCTCTCCTCAAGCCTGAGCCGTGCTTCCCCCCCATCTTCTCTCACACCGCTGCCTCCCTTCGGCGCGGCCCCCGGTGCGGAGCGGGGCTCAGCCCCGGCCCGGCGCCGCCTTCCTGCGCGATTCGCCCGGTCGCGACCGGCGGAGCGGGTGTGGGGCCCCGGCCCCCCGCGGCTCGCTCCGGGGATGCTGTGGGCCGGGGCAGGGCGCCATTCCGCCTGGATCCCCTGGGAGCAGCCTCGGGAACGCGGAGGAAGGAGGGAGGGGGAAACGTGAAGTTTTGGACGCTGCCGGGGGAGGTGTGGGGTTTCTGGTGGAATTCTTCGTGTTTGAACCGCAACAAAACTGGATCGGCCGAGGGGTGCCGAGCAGCGCGGGGGCAGGAGCCGGAGCCCTGAACCCGCGTCTGTGGTGTCCCAAACCCTGCCCCTTGGGTGTCTGAACCCTCCCCGCGGGGTGTCTCTGGAGTCCCAAACCCTCCTTTGTGTGTAGCTTCGGGCACCCAAACCCCATGGACAGGGTGGCCCCAGTTCGTGGGGCTGTGTAGGGCTTGGTGCAGGGAGAGGCTTCCCTCAGTTGTGTGCTCACAGGCCTGTAAATGGGCTTCCCGGGGGTTCGTTTCCTCAGGAGCGGGTCGTTTGTGTCTGTAAGATAACTGCTGTTCCGTGGGTGCTTTGTGCTTGGAGCAGTGCAGCCCCGGGCCTGGCCGGCGTGGGGAGGAGGTGGCCTGCAAAGATCATTGGGTGCAAATACAGTGTGCTTCCTTAGTAAGAGTTGTGCACTGCTTGAAGTGCTTCTAACAGCGTGGTAAAGCTCTCCTCCCACCTGCGCTCTTTTTCCGTGTATTACCTGCAAATGATCAGCACTCGGGGTGCCATAAAGGGAGTTCTCTGGCTGATGTGGCTTAATTTTATGTGGGGGGATATTCCTTCTGACTGCAGTGGTATCATGGAATACCAGCTTGGAAGAGACCTCAAGGATTATCTGGTCCAGCCTTTAAAGTGAGCAGTTCAGGTGATTCATGGTGTATCTGCAGTGATTTAAGCATCATGGTTTTCACAGGATATTGATGGGTCTCTTAAGTCCTTATGGAATCAGGGCACTCTCCCAGGCAGTACCTAAAGTGCTTTAGCTGTTGGCACGCACCTTGTATCAACACTACTTACAGCTGTTTGCACACCTCTCTGCTGTGTGCTGTCCATGTGGTTCCTGTTTTTAACAGTCTTTTTTAAGAGACAAAACCGTTTTAATCATGTCTGTTTCGTTTTCTACATCAGCTTAACACTGGGGTGAGCCCCTTGGTGGGGAAGGGGTGCAAGGGCTGCTCTGTACAATTGCCTTGCCTCTTCCCTTAGTGATGGGTTTATGAAGAGATTGTGTGGATTCAACATCTGTAGTGCAGAGCCTGGGGCAGAAATGTAGGGATCAAGGCTGTGTTGAAAGGAGTGATAGTGAGTGCTTGGCATGGTCTCTTCTTCCCTTTCACCTGCATCATCC
This sequence comes from Myiopsitta monachus, assembly GCA_017639245.1. Lineage (NCBI taxonomy): Eukaryota > Metazoa > Chordata > Aves > Psittaciformes > Psittacidae > Myiopsitta > Myiopsitta monachus. The sequence continues at coordinate 23,771,512 of CM029917.1, forward strand.
CGCACCAGGCTGGGTGTGAAATCCAAGTAAGATGTCGCTGGAAGAGGGGAGACTGAGATGAGCTCTTAGGCAGAAGCTCTTCCCTGTGAGGGTGCTGAGGCGCTGGCACAGGGTGCTCAGAGAAGCTGTGGCTGCCCCATCCCTGGCAGTGTTCAAGGCCAGGTTGGACACAGGGGCTTGGAGCAATCTGAGCTTTAAGGTCTCTTCCACCCCAGACCTTTCTGTGATTTCCTGCCTGCTCTTTCCTCCTCTGTTCATGTTTCACTTTGTGGTGTGAGCAGTGATTTTGCAGTTATTTGGATGTTTTTGCAGACCCACAGGTATAAAACCCCCGGGGATGCTGATGGCTCTTTGGCAGAGGCTCTTGGGATGGGTGGGAAACCCTTCAGTACCATTTTCTGAAGACTAATACAGATGCCCCCTGGGCATGTTGCCCAAGGGCTGCTTTCGTTTTCCATTCAGGGATAAGTCTCCAGTTAATCCTCACTGTGTATGGTCTTATCAGCTCCTGGTGGAACTTCTGGACAATACACAGGCTGTTATTTATTACAGCCGGGTCCTTGCAGACTGGGAACAAGCACTCTGGCTTTGCAGGCTGTTCTTGGTTCCAGTACACTTGAAGGCAACAGCCTCAACACTTACATTTGGGCAAGGTTATGTTTGTGGATTGGTATATTACTATCTGGTTATATTCTAAATAACAGAATTATTCTCAGTGCTGTTCTTTCTGTCCTCAGTTTCAAAGCTTTGTCCTCTTACTGAGGAGGCTGCGCTAAACAACCCTAAAGAATACATCAGTTCTCTTAATATATTCTGGGAATAATATGTACTTGGAGAGAAAAGCCCAACTCCTCTGGCAGTGCCATTAGTAGAGCTGAGTACTTAAGGATGATTTTGATGCTTATTCTTCTTTTTGACTGCGAATATATTTTGCATGTTCATCAGGCTTATTGGGAAACTTTACCAGGACGTAAATTCTACTTAATCAGAGCTTATGATGCTGCAGAAATAAATGCTTTTCAATGAAAACATATTTTGGGTTGCTTTTGCTTTGTTTAGGGCTTTCCTTTTCCTGCCTGGAATCTCTGTCTATGCTGCCTGTGAAACGTTAGGAGTTTGGGTCCAGTTGGACCTTCAGAGCTAGGTGCTGGAGATGTAAATGTTTTTATTTATAAATGTATGAAGTGAACGTATATAAATATAAAATGTTTGTATATTTATTTTAGATATATAAATAAACCCCCCAGTTTATTTTCCAGCCTTAGCAAATCACAATAGATCCACCACGCATTAGTATTTCAGCTCCCGTTTAACTGGCAGGCCTGGCCCTGAGACAGAACCCTCGACATTCACATGGTGAGCAAGAATGTTCAAGGCTTCAGTGGTAAAATCTGTTTAGAAGCAGCACAGAAACACCTGCAGCTATTCCAGAGAAGAGGCAAACCCTTCAGTTCCAAGTGCAGGGTACCTGCTCTCTGCTGCAAATACTCCTCACACGAGTGGATTTTCCCTAAGGGTAACTTTTACTATAAATAGGAGCTCTTGGCCATGTTGTAGCATCTGGCACGGGTGCTGCTGGTGACAGCACAGCCCAGGCTTGGGCTGGTATAGCTGGTGAGGGTAGGTGGTTTCAGGTCTGTTGTTTTCTATGATTTTAGAATCAAAGTATTCCTGTTGCAAACAGCTTTATGTGTTTTTACATGAGCTATCTGCTCTACCTGTCTAAAATGTCTGCAGATCTCAAAGTAGCAGTTAAATGAGCCTTGTGCCATGATTTTCTCATCAATTTCCCTAGTAAAACAGAAACAATCTCATCAAAGCTTCCTTAAACTGAGCAAAGCAGCCAAGCATTTCTGCAAAGTCTTACGTAGTAAAATCTGATACCAGAGGTTTGGTCTTCAGAGCAGGCTCAGGATTGAGCCTAAAGCTCAGTAAAGCCTGACAGCTCTCAAGCTTTATGTCTTTGTTAAGAGGATGTGTTTGCAGTATTTCCAGTGGTAAACACAGCTGTAGGGACTGCAGCAGGGGTTCTGCAGGAGAGTGTGTCTGTTGAGGGAGTAATGGCCCTTGGAGCACTATTAACCTGCAGAGGGAGAGGGGTGGTCCTGTAATACTGAATTATGGGACTGGTACTTTTGGGGTTGCATGGATGAGGGAGGCACAGTGGGATTTTCCATGTTCTAAAGGTCAGGTATTTGTTCCCTTGTATCTCTAGACATGCTTCCCACCTAGCTGGGGATAGAGGCGTTATTGATTAGCAGTTCTTTTCACGCTGCAGCTCAATAAAATTTCAGTGTCATTTTAATGTATATATTTTTATATATATGCACTTAACATATGTATTAATATATATATGGATATTAATCTAGGGAGCTCTAAAGAGCCATCTTGCCCCCAGGGGCATTCCATTGGTGTTTGCAAAGTGTTTTGATCCTGTAGAATCACCTGCCGTAGACTTACAGCTGTGTGGTAATTGTTCAAGCTTGAAAGAACCCCTTCCAGTTTTGAGTCTTCCCTATGGTGTGGAGCTCCTTCAGGCACATTCTTCCTTTAGGGATTTGCTTTGGTTAGCTGGGTGTTTCTGAGGAGGAGTGCAGGTTTCCAAGTGGGAAAATACAGGAATGAATAACTTCAAGTGTTTTCTTTATTTATGGAGAAGGCCATTATCCTGGAAACATGGGGTTTTGAGTCTTTCTATAATCATAAAATCATAGAATAGTTAGGGTTGGAAAGGACCCTAAGATCATTCAGTTCCAACCCCCCTGCCATGGGCAGGGACACCTCCCACTAAACCATGCCATCCAAGGCTATGTCCAGCCCGGCCTTGAACACTGCCAGCGATGGAGCATTCACAACGTCCCTGGGCAGCCCATTCCAGTGCCTCACCACCCTTACAGGAAAGAACTTCTTCCTCATATCCAATCTAAACTTTGCCTGTTTAAGTTTGAACCCGTTACCCCTTGCTGCTCATTTATTGAGGGAGCAGTTTGTCAGGTTCCTGAGATAAGAAAGGCCTAAGGCTGGCTGCAAAGTGGTATTTCCTGAAGTGTGTCTAGGCAAGTGTCCCCCATCAGCGCAGGCTCTTTCTATTCTCCGTGGCAGTGACTTTAAATGGTATCTTGAGATTTGTTTCCTTTCACATCATTTTTGGCAGTGGGGTTCATCAAGGGAATTGCAATAAACCTAGAGCTGGAAGTGGGTCGCATACTACAAAGATGCTTCACGAGCCAGTTCCTCTGCAGAGCTATTGTTCTTGCATGGTAGAAATGCTGTGTGCTGTCTTGCAAAAGCATAAATGCTGCTTGAACCAGGAGCTAGCTTCTTGAATAAGCTGCAGAGAGACTTGGAGACATTTAGGGGTGTGCAGCTGGGGACTTTTTAAAGTGGAGGCTGGAGTAAGGTGAAGGAGGAACATGAAAGTCATCTTGACGTTGACTTTTCCAGTTGAAGTTTTACCCACACAAGTTCTTGGTAAGTTTTCACATTGTTCTGAAGGCGCTGGTGACGTGTGTGGTGTGGTGGTACAGGGGCTGGTTTGTGTTTGTTCCTCCTGCGCTCAGAGCAGGGGTTACCACCGCAGGCTGCGCTGCTCCGTGAGATGCTGAAGGAGTTCAGAGCCAGCAACGGAACTGCCCAAATTCTTAGTGAATGAGCCTTCTACAGCAAACAATGTCTCCCATTTCACCCAGCCCAAATCTTTTCTATCAAAAGCAGGTGGTTTGTGTACAGACAAGGGAGGCACATCCCTTCCCAAGCCCTGTTATCCTGATGGGCAGCGCAGCCAGGGCATTCCTATTTGAACAGCACCGCACGAGGCTCCTCAAAGTTGTTCCTCAAGGTGCTGCCAGCGCGTCAAGCCAGCCTGATCACGACCTGCTGTTAATGCAGTAGTGTGTGCTGATGTTTGTTCACATCTGGTGTTCTGCAAGTCTTTCACCAGCAGTTGTAAAACTCCTGCAATTTCACCACCTCAAAGCCTATCTTCAGAGCAAGCTTCAGCTGCTCTTCATTTTGCAATAGCTCCAGCTTTTCATCTCTTCCAGTTATGCAATGAATCTAAAAAGCTTTTGTCCCATAATTCTTTAAGGCTCTTCACATTCTTGAGCATCAGAAATGTTCCTGTGTTTTTGTTAAGCTCATTTTTGTCTTTTAATATCCCTTAGGCTTTGTCTTTTATAGAAAAATCCATCTCTTCTGTAATATCTCTGCAAGAGTTTGGGTTTGGCTTTTTGGTTGCATTCGTTAGCTTGAGTGTAGCAAGTTTTTCACTTTGATTTATGTGCCGTTTTCTCTGTGGCTGTGATGACTTTGGCCTGTGTTTTGCAGTCTGTTGCTGTTCTCCAAAATACTGCTTTTTGCCAAATTCTGTTGTGCATTTCCTGTCATCTGAGCTTTTATGTACCTTCCAAGTGCTTTCAGGCAGCTTTTGTCTTGGAAGCAGAGACATACCAATTGGTAGGTTCCAGTAAGCACTTCTGGAGCACAGAGAAGGTTTTGACAGTTTCTGTCCAGGCCCTCCTTGATACCACTGTAAGTCCCCGAAGTGCTTCTCCAGGTAGGCACGTGTTGCTGCTAGAACATCCAGCATCTCCTTCCAAATGATATGCTAGTTCTGAATAAGGCAGTGCTGTGAGCTGGGGCTGTGTAGGGCCTGAAGGTGCTGCAGGTCAGGGGATCAGTGGCCCATATGGTGATACTTTTACTATCATCAGATGCAAAGGAATTGCCTTGGATCAGTGCCCTCATCATGCTTGGTGCATGCAACGCAAAGAATGAGCAAACAATGTGAAAGCTGTCAGGGTGCTTGTGACTACCTGATGTTGTGCCTTAGAAAACTGTCCTCTGCCCTGTTGGGAATGCACCCTGCCAAGTCCTTGCTCTGCTTCAGCTTCTCCCCGTAGAACAGGGAATGTGAACAGGGCAGTGGGAAAGCCCTCTGCTCGTTTATTCCCTGCTCTTTCTGGAGGACGCAAAGATGCAGAATGAGCTGACGCAGGGTAAGGGTCACCCTTAGTGCCTCTCACACTGGCATCTCCCGTGGCGGCTGGGACCTTGCGGTGACTCGAGGACATGGCATCACGAGGCTGCGCTGCCCTTAGTGGACATCACGAGGTCGAGGTCGGTGCCTTCGACTTCCTCCCAGCCTGCAATATCGCTTCCTCCTCCTGGGATGGCACGGGTTGTGTGAGGATGCCTGCGGTCTCCTGCCTTGCTCAGCTGCCCTTGCAACAGCCCTTTCTTGCTTCCCCTTCCAGCATTTCAGCTCCTTCCTCTGAGTTAAAATCTTTCTGAGGAGAGGCTGGGTGAGTGAGTCCCATGGTGCCTTTTTACCCCTGGGACCTCTGCTGGTTTGGCCTTCAGGCCATGGTGCTGGTTTGGATCTTGCCAGCTGATCAGGTGAATCCTTTCATTTTCATTCTGAGTTTTTCTTGGATTTCAGTGCTCAAGGCCAGGTTGGACACAGGGGCTTGGAGCAAGCTGCTCCAGTGGAAGGTGTCCCTGCCCATGGCAGGGGTTGGAGCTGGATCAGCTTTAAGGACGCTTCTGACCCAAACCAGTCTGGGATTCAATGGTTCTGTGATTTCCAGCTGTATATGCCAGACAAGCAAGTGTGGCAATTTTCCCTCTGGAACGTGTGGATGTCTGCTGGCCTCTTCCCCATAGGTTTAACCCAACAGTGCTGAGACAGACCCTGCTCTGATCCTTGTTCTGTGAAGACAGGGTGAGCTGGCCCATCGTCTCCGCTGTGGGAGAAGGAGTATGGGGACTCCGTGCCGTGGTTTCTGCATGTCTGAAAATGTACATGTGGGTGTGCTAGAGTAAAAATGGTTCTTTACGCTTGGGTTGCGCTAGCAAGTGTTGTAAGAAGGGCTTTCTGCAAACATAAGGGTGCTGGTTTTTCGTCTCCTTCTCCAGTTGAGGTCATGGGATATGAAGATGTGCCAAGAGCCTGGTCTGTGTCTACCTGTTTGTTCAATGTGAGGCCTCCCCCTTCTCTCAAACAAGTCCTCCGTTCGTTCTCTGGTGCCCAAAGGTGTTGAAATGCCTCACCTTGTAAACCTCGCTCTCTTGGGATGGCCAGCTCCTCTGCTCGACTGCTGCATTGTTCTGCGGGTGTTTCCAAAGGACCTTATCCTTTGCTGTGTGTACGCTTCTGAGTTAGCGTATGCTGCTGGTGACAGCCTGGATGAGTCCAGGCTTCTGTTCTGGAGTAAACTGGTCCAGTGTGGCTTGAAGCCTGCAACTGGCATGGGGATCTTGGCCGAGCGCTGGAGGTGACCGCTTCAGAAGTGCCTTTTACGAGTGGAAAGTAACGCGCACGGTGGTTTCGTGCTCGGGGGCTGCGCTCCCTCCTGTTGCTACATCTGGAGCAGAGCGTCTGCAGGATCACATGTTAGTGAGTAACAGCAGGAAAAATGCAGAGCTCGGTTGCAGCAGCGAATCCACAGCGTGGCTGTGCTGGGCTTAGGAGCTGGCCAAGAGCACAGCGTGTCTCTGAGGGCCTGAAGAGCTCTGTGGTGTAGATAAAGAACCTTAATCTATAAAGTGTCTGCTGAAGGGGGGGAAGTTATGCCCATTAAAACCCGGAAGTCGTTTTACTCATCTGTGAATGACTTGCTAACGCACCAGCTACTCCACCTCCCACTGAGTGGTGACAGCATTCACATAGGGGACATACTCCTTGGAAAAAGCCACGTTTGCACAGAGTACACCTGATCCTGCTGTGCCTCAGGAATGTGACTGTGATTATCCCGCTCAGAAGGGGCAGTTCCCTCTGTGGGACTGATCGCTTGCTCCTGAAAGCACGTGCCCACATGTGTTCTGATCAGTGCAAGTGTGAACAGCTATCGTGTAGTCTCTGTGTGGAAAAGGGTTGATTTATTTCTCCAACAATGCCTTGTGCTGTTGCTTGGTGCCCAACTGGAGGTAATTCCGTACAGTTGCATAAGAAGCAGCACGGGCTCTCTCTGTTCTGACACCCATCGCTGCTGCAGACACCAGTGTTCACAATAGGCTGCACCGCAGAGGAACTTGTTCAAACACGTGAATTGCAGCACAAAATACTACACAGACTACACACAGGATATTAACAGTGCCCGTGTGTAACATGCATTTGTGAGTACAGTGTTTGCACAGAGTTTTCTGTCTCCTCTGAATAAGTAATTCCTTAGCCCTTATGAAGTAATTAAACCTTTGGACTTTAAGCAGTTTGACTGCAGGTAAAAGCTGGTTATTTTGAAGAGCCTTGCCTCAAGCTTCCAGGGTGCTAATCTGGGTATCCTTCAGCTTCTATGTATTACCTGTTTGTGAAAGTATGGCCTTGAAAGCAGCCCCTGTTTTGTATAGGAGAAGGACTCTGCAGTAGGGCCATGCTGCTCAGTAACAGCAAGCTCGGCTGTAGTTATCCCTGTCCCCTTCAGCCCGAGCCAGTGAACAGCCAGCAGTACTGTGTGATGGGCCGTAGCATGAGTGCGGACATGGGAGCCACCCTTTGCTGGAAGCAGCTATCCTGAAGTGTGGGAAATGATCCATCACACACTGCTGACCCTTCTGTTTCTCCAGGATGTTTCCACAACATTGTCAGCAGTGGTTTTCGGTCTAAAATGAGTAGAAGCGTTGAAGGCCAGGTTGGATGGGCCTTGGAGCAAGCTGCTCTAGTGGAAGGTGTCCCTGCCCGTGGCAGGGGTTGGAACTGGATGAGCTTTAAGGTCTTTTCCAACCCAAACCATTCCATGATTCTATGAAAATACATCACAGAAACAATCGTATTTCCTTTACCATCGGTACTGTTTGTGCCCTGCGTGTTCGTGGTACTCGATGCTCCTCCAGATCTGTGTGTGCCTTGTTAGCAGCTTCTTCAAATGTCTTTCCCTTGCTCCAGCCAACATGTCAACAAAACATAAAACTTGTAATAGTACCACAAACCCTCTCCCCTTTCAGTTTGTGTGATATCTGACTGGAAAGAAACAGGAGCCAAATTACAGTTCTGCCATCTGTTTTAGTTGATAAATGATGAAACTTTGAGCTCAGTTCAGCCCTGACTATAGGTCCTGACATTGTGTCTGTTTAAGCCTGAGCAGTATCTTTACCCCAGTTCCTGTGTCATTTCCCCCCTTCAGACAAGAAGGGTATATGGTTTGTTTGAGCGTTGCCTGTGGGAGCAGCTGCTCGCTTTGCTAGATGCTTGTTTTGGTTTTCGTTTTAGCCTCCACACCTATGGAAGTGGCGGTTCTCACAGTTCTGTGCTCAGTCTCATGCTCCCCTCTTAGAAAACTTTTTCATGTACTTGTTCAGCCTGGAGAAGAGAAGGTTCCTTAAGGGGAGACCTTAGAGCAGCTCCAGTGCTTAAAAGGGCTACAGGAAAGCTGGAGAGGGGCTTTGGACAAGGGCCTGTAGGGACAGGACAAGCGGGAATGGCTTTAACCTGCCAGAGGGGAGACTGAGATGAGCTCTGAGGCAGAAGCTCTTCCCTGTGAGGGTGCTGAGGTGCTGGCACAGGGTGCCCAGAGAAGCTGTGGCTGCCCCATCCCTGGCAGTGCTCAAGGCCAGGTTGGACACAGGGGCTTGGAGCACCCTGCTCCAGTGGAAGGTGTCCCTGCTTGTGGCAGGGGTTGGGGCTGGAGGAGCTTTAAGGTCCCTTCCAACCCAAAACAAGCTGGGATTCTATGAAAACGGACTCAGCATTGAGTTCATTTGGGGGTAATTAGGAGTGAGGACAGTCTGGAGGAAGCACGTGTGAGCAGGTACCTGAGAAAGGGACTATCAAACAGGAAACAGGTCCTTGGTGGGGTTCTGCCCCCCTCCAAGTCCTACCTAGGCAATGTTCTTGCCATTCAGAGACGTGGCTCAATGGCTTGTTTACCCCTTTTCAGGAAAGCTGATTCCAGGAGTAGGTAGAAAGCCAATGTTGGTTCAGGTGTTAAATGCTGCATAGGCACACATGATAACCTGTGTGTGTAGGGAGCAGAGGCTGCAGAGCACGGAGGGAGCGCGTGCTCCTCCTCTGGAGCTTGTTCCAGTTGAATGACACTATCTGAACATCTGAGAAGCTGCTCAGGAAAGAGGCAGCGAGAAGTTTCTTGTTCCTACAGGAAAAAGAGCACTATTACACCCTAAGACAGAGTTAAAGAAATGCCTCAAATGTTAGGACAGTGCCTTGGCTTGCGGCGCTAGCTGTACTTCTATTTAAAGGCAGCCCAAACTCTGGCACAGAACTTAAATAGTCAGACAGAAAAAGGTGGTTGGTTTTTTTTTTCTCAGTCCTTAAACATATTTCCGCAGCTGTGAGTTACTGGAAGTGACTTCACTTTCTGGGTAGAAAAGGAAATTGTTCTGCTGACAGCATGGAGGGCTGAGGTGCTGAGAACTTGGGCATGTTGGTTTCTTAACTGCGTGTGCTTTTTAGTCACACAGGAGATGCTCATCATGAACTCATGACATCTTCCTTTCCAAACCAGACATAATTGAGAAGTATAGGATTTAAAGAAAATCATATTAAAATAAATCCTTAAGGCACCGTAACAGGATTGTGTCTTTATAGAAATATCAATGTGTATCAGGCTTCCTTGTTCAGGTAACCAAAGCTATTGCTCTGGTATAAAACTGATATACTTGACATTTTAGTAGGTTTTCTCATCGTATCTTCTGTGCATTTTTCTTCAGAGGAGTTATTTTGGTTAGTCTGAAAATGCGTATTTTAAAACGTGTCATCAGATTTTCTTTAATGGAAGTAAGTGCAGTGAGTATAAAGCGGTAGCGTTTTGGAGCTGCTCCATGCTCAGAAAGGTAAAGATAGGTGTGTAAATGCAGCTGGAACTGGTGGATGGTGCTGCTGTGACTTAATGCATGCGTACATCCTGCAGGATTCTTTCTGCTTGGTATTCCCTGCTCCTCATAATGTTCTCCCTCATCATCACTGTCCCTGTTTACTGCTCTGCTTTGGAAACTTGTATTTACCCTTACAAAGAGAGGAAGAAAAGAGCTCAGCCCAGCTCCCTTTCCCTTCCATCTTTCTGCTCTCTTGGTTCTGTGCTGAGTCCTGCAGGGCTGCCCCTCCCTCCTGCAGGTTTCCCTTGGGTGCTGTGCTATCCCCTCCTCCTCCTGCCGCCAGCCGTAGGGTGCATCCTGTTTGAGGTTACTGCTGTGTCACTTCAAATGCCATGCGCTAGCATGAGAAGGGGGAAAGGAAGCCAAGAGCCAAGCGAGTGATTGCTTTGCCAACAGCTCCTTTAAGATAAATAGAATCCCACAAACAACCCAGTCCAAAGTGTCCTGGTGGCAATGACAGCTACTGCTGTCCAGCACGTGAGCCTGCCTTTCCTGTTGATGCAGCAGAATAAATAGCTTTGTGCGGTGCTGGTTTTGGTTCACGGCAGGATACCTGCAGCACTGGGCTGCTTCGAGCTCCCGTGTCTTAGAGATACTAGTGTGGATGGAGTGAATAGGGAGAAAAAAGATGAGGTGAGAAAAATACTTCTGAATGAGAACAAAAGAGGAAACAATGAATGCTTTGTTCTTGTTAGGCTGCAGTATGTGAACCACAGAAGATGCAGGAGCTGATGCTGAGTCGGGAAATGGCTCGTTCTGCTGCGACCCCTCTAGGAGACTGGCAGGAGTTGCCCCAGCCACACTCTTGGCAAACTGCATTGGCTGGGGCTGTCTGGAACTGCATCCTCAGCAAATCCATTGCTGCTGGCAGAAAGGGGTTTATTGAACATACACTAAATATATATATGTATATCTTGATTAAGTACAACCTCTCCCAGTGGAACAATGTAGGTTTTATCAAGGGATTCTGTTGATGCCGTGAGCGGTGAGGCAGAGCTGGTTTGGACTGCACGTTCCAGCTCAGTCCAGCGATAAGGAAGGTGTGTGTTTGGAGTGAGTTTCAGTTCTGATACCCAGGGAGGGCATACTGAGCTCAACCTGCAACTTCTGTATCACAGACCAAGAGTTTAAGAGTAAGCAAAGCTCTGTGGATACATGGGAGCTGTTTTCAGCTGATGCTCAGAGCTTGCATGTGCAAGGTCTTGTGGAGCCCTGTCAGACATGACTGGTTCAGCTGTTCTGCAGGGAAAATCCCTCTAGATGGATAGTTGTGTTGAAAAGCTTAGTCTGCTTAATCATCACAGGGCAACGGCCAGTCCTACGCTGTATTCCATTCCTACTGTTCTTAGAAACCCAAGGCTGTGAGCACGTAGTGAGACTTAGAAAACCAAAGGGGAAATCTGAGAGTACAGAGGTCAGCATGGCAGTGAGCAAAGCACTCTGTTGCAAACCCTGTAGAGCACTTTAAGCCCAGTTTAAAGATTGAACGGCTTCTGTAAAATCAGAGGAACCACAAGTGGCTGACAGCTAAAAGCATGCTTAAGTGCTCTTCTGCTTTGGGGAACCAAAGTATTGAGAACCTCCCAGTTCTAGTGCATTGGTTTGTTAGATGCCAGGCTGCTCCATTGTTCTTGCAGGTATTAAGTGAACTTGTATGGCCATGTGGCTTGTTCAAGCATCTGATTTTGGTTTGTCCTCATGTCCTTATGAATTACATAAAAGTGAAGTCAAGCAGTGTCTTTAGTGTCTGCTCTATATAGGTCTACCTGAAATAGTTTCAGGTCACCTTTGCATGCTTAATTTGGAAAACAGTTGAGCAGCATGACTCTTGCCTTGGAGAGTTAGCAGTGTAGGCTCCTCACTATAGTCTTGGGGCTGTTGGAATATCAAGATCTCATTCCTTCAGCAAATTCAGTAGGGCCCGTCCAACTTGTAGAGCCAGTAAGGGAAGGATGTTCAGTCCCAGGCTGGAGCCAGGTTAGGAGAGTCTTCCCTCCTGAAAAGCTGTTGTGGGATGGATTTGGCAGGTCTGTGAAAGTGTTCTCATTGTTTCTGGTGCAGAGCCGGGCAGTAGCCTTGGCGTGCGGTGAAGTTCCTGGTGACCTGTTTTGAGGGTTAACTGAGGGGGGTGGTGAGAGGCTGTTGTGGAAGCGAGGAACTTCTCCATGTGCAGAAAGGTCATGGAAATGGGCCAAGCATCGGCCTTTTGAAGGTGTTGGAGGATGCTTAGATGCCAAGTGACAAATACGGTGGTGTCAGACAGTTGCAGGTTGATGAGGAGCATCTCCCAATATCTCACTTGCGAGATATTGGTATAAAGCAGCATCACAAACAGATAAGCCAGGCTGGGATTTCATTCCCTGAGTATCAGTGTGTTATACGTGTTTATACAATCATCCTCTGTCTTTAGTTTGCAGTTGTTCAGTGTAACTGAGAGGGGGTTTTGGTGAAAGCTGAGGGGGGGATAGGTCTGAGTCAGCACTCTGCTTAAGCCGTGTGCTGTACTGGAGGCATGTGAGTAGTTCCACTGCTCCCAACGAACTGCTCATGTGCTCAGCCTTAGGCATGTGTTTTAAATAAGCTGCTGATCCAGAGTCTAATTTCTTTTTTGAGTTAAATCTACCCAAGTGAGGAGGGTGAGACTGCAAACAGTGTTTAGAATGCTACAGAGCAGAGGGTTAATGCAGTATTCTTCAGGAAAAACCTTTGAGCATTTAATGCATGTTAGTGGCTGAGCTTAAATGTCACCTTCATTGGAAAAATGATCATCGTCTGTTAATTTTCTGTGGCTGTCTTGATAAGTGACCTGGTATCGTAGCCAGCAAGCTCAAGTTCACTGTAGTCCTCTACAACACCAGGCTTTAGACTGAAAGTAGCCTTTTGGGATTACCCCTGTGTCAAACCCAGTTGAACTGAGGACTTAGCAATAATGATCCTCCAGCTTTTCCTATTGCAAGGAGCCACAGTTCGAAATTGTTTTACCATGTGCTGAGAATTTCTTTGGTAGTTTTAAAAGGCTGTTGCTGTGGCAACTGGACCCCATAGCAGAACAGCTTTTTGGTAAGAAGGAGGCTCAGACACTCGGTTGACAACCAGCAGCAGAGCCACAGCAAAGCAGCTCTTGTTCGTTTTGTCAGTCAAACAAGCAATCCAACCCCAGGAGCAGGGATGGATCCTGCAGCAGCTCAGACCTGGGTTACCAGATGGAGGGCACATCCTGAGCTTGGCCGGGAGCTCACGTTGTGGACGTGATGGGTAATCAGGGAGCTCACAAGCATCTTGCCCTGAAGTAACTCCTATGTCCTCTTTTTATTCACATGGAAAGGGTGAAGTGATTTGATGGTTTGGCTTATGGGCAAGGAAACATGAGTTCTGCTTCTCAGAACTGGATGTCCCCTTTGTGCTTTGCTAATACAGAAACTGGCAGAACAGGCATTACTTTTCCTTTGACGTGAGGGCTTGCAGCCCTGTTTCCTTGTGTCTCATGACTGAGTGAATCAACACCTAATTAAACAGTCACATGAGGGACAGAGTAAAAGGCTGCTCAGGCACTGATCATTGTGGATCTTTGGAGAATAACTACTTACATCTGCCTTCCTCCTTCTCCCAGGAGCCCTGAGCAGCTGCAGCTTTCCTTTCCTTTCTCTTTTCTTTTTCTTCTCCTCTCCCCACAGAGGGGAAAAAATCACAAACGGCACTCGCCTAAAGCAGTGCTGTCTGTGCAGATAAATGGGTTTGGGATAGGGAGAAGACTTGGAAGCACTCGACAGACTCTTGATGAATGGGAATGATTTGAGTTTGTGCTGGGATGACTTAGCTGGAAGCGTGAGGATGTAGTCCTCGTGCGTCTGACGCTCCTGAAGATTAAACAGACAATGTCGATGGTGGGCAGGAAAGCTCCAAGTGGTCCAGGGGGATTGTTGATGGTTTTAATATTAGTTGTATTTCTTGTCACTCGCAGAGCATTACGAGGGGTCCCCAACAATTGCTTTCCATCCCTGAGTGACAAATACTTGTGTGGAGATTTATTGGTCTCTCAATTATCACTCAGTCACAAGTGCAGCCACCTTAATCAATTACAGGACGTGGCCTCGGGCCAAGGAATGCTCTGGTCCCTGCACTGCCAGCTCGCGGTGTGACTTTCACCACCCAGGCAATATTTTTTCCCCTTATAAAGCCCCTAAACAACTACTGCAGGATGTTTTAATCAGGGTAAGCAGATGGCAGCATCCACCCTGACACAGTGGACGGCTCGCAGGGTGCATGTGGGATGTGTTGGGCGCTGCAGCAGATCTAGAGTGAGCAGTTTGAATGCTGTCAAGCACTGGTGCTGGAGGTAGTGGTGGTTTGGGGGCTCCATGGTGCAGTATTCCAGGCCCCCTGCCATGGGCAGGGACACCTTCCACTGGAGCAGGGTGCTCCAAGCCCTGTGTCCAACCTGGCCTTGAGCACTGCCAGCCATGGGGCAGCCACAGCTTCTCTGGGCACCCTGTGCCAGCGCCTCAGCACCCTCACAGGGAAGAGCTTCTGCCTAAGAGCTCATCTCAGTCTCCCCTCTGGTAGGTTAAAGCCATTCCCCTTGGCCTGTCCCTACAGGCCCTTGTGCAAAGCTGAAGATAAATACAGGGAATTCAGTATTTGCCTATTAAACAAATGAAAATGTTGGGATTCCTCAACCAAAGCACTCCTGTTACATCAGGAGTCATTCAAGGGTTTATTGCTTTTATTCATGTTAGAGTTGACAGCAATAGTGGAGCTATGAGATCCCTCTAAGATGTATTCATTTTCATGGCAACGGAGTTCTTGCAGTCAGCCTTTACTCCAGTATATGTTCTTTTCTCATCTGTGATCTCCAAAACAAAAAGCATTAATTCACCAGTGAGTTACCTAAGCAGATTTTGCAATGGAAGCCTGTGAGCTTGGTTTTATTCTTTCCAGCATTGTGAAACAGTCACTTTTTAATCATACCAGTAATGCTCAGCAGTGGTACCTCAGATGTAATGTAGATGCTGGTTTTCAGGGGCTGAGTTTGCTTTATTGTCTACTGGAAGGTCTCATGTATTGGACAAATATAGATGCTGCATGTCACTGAGGGTCGTGTTGTCACTCACACTTTGAAGAAGGGATGGAAAACAGAAGTCAGTTTTAAGTCTAAACTTAAGGACTGAAGAACCTATCCAGAATTACACAGGGTAAAGGAGTGAAAAAACCTTCCCCCCTCCCCACCCCTCCGCTGCCGCACCAGATAACTCTCGAAAATTCTTTATTTCCATCAACTATTTATGTGCATCAAAAGCAGTTTGTACTGGAACCTTTTTCTCCCCAACTTTCCATTAACCCCACACAATACCGAACCATTTACACTTTAGTTTTAATAGCTGCAGCAGAAGCTTATTCTGCTCTGCACACCCGAGAGGGCACAATACACTAACTGTTTGGCAGGGGGAAAATGCCCTCTTGTCTCCCAGTACCAGTTGGTATTAAGGAGGTTTGTTCGGTGTCTTATTTATAGTGGGCTGCAATTGGAAGCACGATACAAAACAAACACCAATGTGCCAGCAGCTTAACCATGCTTCAGGTTTTTACTTTGATAGTTTTGCTTTAAGCGTCTTTTAGCATGACTTGATAAATCACAACAGCGAAGGGATGGTCAATCTGCTGAGGCCTCAGCATCTATGTTGTTAAGAGAAAGATGATATTCCACACTGTGCCTTCCAGGAATGCTCCCAGGCATTTGTATTTATGCTGATGCTCCTTTACACTGCTGGTAGAGACAGTTTAATCCAGTTGTGAGACCTCTTGCTGCTAGCGAGGTTCCTGGGTATGTAGAAACCTTGCTTCTCTCTTGATTTATTATTAGTAGTAGTATCTTAATTGCATTTTTTTCAGTCTTTAAAAATGGTTTCCTTCAAAGAAAACATGGCCTGGGTGTTGCAGAACCCACACATAGGTTTGCAGTGATTTTCCTCATCATTTTGGCTCTTGCTGACCTTTGGCTGGGCTCATGTTTGTGTGTGTATCTATGGTGCGTGCAGGTATGTGTCTGTGCTCCGGTTGTGTGCAGAGGGTTTGTGCTTTAATCCTGCCCACTCTTCCTTTCCAGCTGGGAGGAATTCAGGGGGATTTTTGTTGCAGGGATAGAGAAATGCACAGAAAGCACTATTAAAGTCTCGCTCAGTGGTGATCCTACAAGGCGAGTACTTTGGAGAGAAGTGCTATCCAAGTATTCCCAGTCAGATTTCAACTTAAATCCTAACTGGTTTTCTCTCTTTGTCTAGAGTGGCTTCCAGTTCCTACCTTCCTGCAGTACAGAGCAATAAACATTTCTTGGCTGGCTTGCTGGCTCTTTGTTGTGTGCTTTACAACATGTGTGAAGGGACGCCTCCTTGCAGGAGAGAGTGAAAACACTTGGCTGTGGAGACCAAAACCAAAGCATTTCATTTCTTAGCCTGTGGTTGGAGCAAACTCTGTTGTCTGCTTGGTTTAAAATCAGGTGATTTATACCCAAAAGGTGCGTATGAACCTTTGCAGTAGTTTTCAATGTATTCACAACCTTCCCTGAGTGTGGCTTTGTGTCTGCAGTTGGTGGCCAGTAGGTTTGGATTTGAGTGCAGGCTTGGACCCAGGTTTAAAACACCACTGGTGTGACCAGGGATTGTCACATCCTCAGCAATTTAGAACCAAGATGCTGGTTCTTAGAGCTTAGCTCCTCTGATCCAGATCAGTAAATAGGATGTCCACTGTGCCTGGATATACACCTGGAGAAGAGGATGGTGTGTGTTAAATCTTAGAGGCCCAAAGTCTTTCACAGATACGGGAATGGTGATAGCGTGTATGAACCCACACTGAGTACCTGGAGTCCTTCCTTGAGCAGTAAGTATTCACTGATCTGGCTGCAGCTACTTTGAGTCTGTTTCTATGCAAAGGGAAATTCCTTCCAGCATTTTTCCTGGTGTATGGAGTCTGCATTCACTTTCAAAGCATTTGTCTTTAATACGCATCAGGTTACCCCGAGGTAAAATGGAAACCTTAGCTGTTCCTCCTGAAAATAAATGTTTACATAATACATGCCCCTGAACTTCTCACCATTGCATGTCCAAGGAAAAAAGGTCACTTTTGACATCAGTAACCTTTAGAGAGTGATGCCTTTGCCACACAGGTAAGGAAAGTTACTGTGCACAGCACATTGCTTGCACTAGGTCAGGAAGGTAGGAGAGGTCAGATGTTGCTTACAACTCCCAAGGCTTGGCACTTTAAGCTTTAAAGGCAAGATCTGGCTCTAAGGCATGGGTCCTGTAAACAGCACATGCCCAATTTTGCTCATGTGAGTAATTCCACTGAATTCCCTGGCACTAGTCAGGTGTGAAGAGCCAAGTCTGCAACGTGTGTCTTTGTGGGGCCAGGGCCTCAACTCTTCATTTCTAAATGAGAAATTTCCTAGGAAACATTCATGGTGATGAAAGGGAATGGCTTTGGATTTGGGACTGAGAAAGTATTTGTCTCTTAATTTTAGTGCTTTTGTGTCAAAAGCCTTGCCCAGCACCAAACATAAAGATAGTA
The DNA here is from genome assembly GCA_017639245.1 of Myiopsitta monachus. Classification (NCBI taxonomy): domain Eukaryota; kingdom Metazoa; phylum Chordata; class Aves; order Psittaciformes; family Psittacidae; genus Myiopsitta; species Myiopsitta monachus. The sequence continues at coordinate 23,788,900 of CM029917.1, forward strand.
CATTTCTATCAAGCATCAGTAAAACTGCTGTTGTGTCAATAGATGAAGGATTTATCCCTGAACTTTATACTAGCATCAGAGGGAGCTCAGTTTTCTCTGGTGGAATCTATCCTGGAGGACAAAGCATCACTTGGGCTGTTGGGATTGTTGGGTCTTGGGCCAGAGCCCGTGAACAAGTGCATCTGCTCACCCACCCTTTGCAATGGGGGAATCATTGACAGCCCTAAATTTAGTGTGTGGGATGCAGTGGAACAGACAATCCTGATGATAAGTGGATTTTTGCTGCCTTTGTGTTTGAAATATTTGCAAAACCTGTAGGATTTTAAGGCAGTTGGGGAAAAAACCCTCTTGGAAATAGGAGCTATGATGCTCCAGTCTCCTGCCTTTATCTATTCCTTGACTTTTGTCCAAAGGTAATACAAAATTAATAGTATGAATGATTGGCCCCACATATGCCTGTAACAAGACTTGATAGCTTTTAATGCGCATTGCTTTTTTGGATGCCTGGCTCCTTCCTCCCTTCCCTGTCCATCTCCCTTGTTCTTCCTCTGCAATTCGGAGGGGAAAAAAAGATCTTTAAATAGCAAGCTCTTTGCTTTTATGCTGTACCAGGCAGCCTTCCTAGCATAGCCTGGGTTACCACAAGAGCAGTCATGAAACCTTGATTATAGATATGGGGTTGGTCAGGATTTCTTTGTGGGCATTATTTTACATCTTTCCCCCCCCAGAAGCAAACCTATATAGCCATCCACTTGCCATGGGATCGTACAGGAATAGAATCCCAGGCTGGTTTGTGTTGGAAGGGACCTTAAAGCTCCTCCAGCTCCAACCCCTGCCACGGGCAGGGACGCCTTCCACTGGAGCAGGGTGCTCCAAGCCCCTGTGTCCAACCTGGCCTTGAGCACTGCCAGGGATGGGGCAGCCACAGCTTCTCTGGGCACCCTGTGCCAGCGCCTCAGCACCCTCACAGGGAAGAGCTTCTGCCTCAGAGCTCATCTCAGTCTCCCCTCTGCAGGTTAAAGCCATTCCCCCTTGTCCTGTTCCTCCATCCCTTGCCCAAAGCCCCTCTCCAGGTTTCCTGTAGCCCCTTTGGGTGTTTGAAGGCTGTTACAAGCCACTGAGCCTTCTCTTCTCCAACATGTCTTGCACGTTCCCGATGCTTCCCTTGTAATATCAATGAGCCCGCTCCGGGCACACAGTGCTGCCTTTGTTCGTATGGGAGCCGATGGGAGGGGGCCGGGTGCTGCCGCCATGGCCGGGCCCGGGCGGGTTTTACTCCTCCTGCCAACACGCTCCAGAGCCGCTATGGCCCCGGCTCCCCCTCGCCGTTACCCGTGAGCATCCCCCGGTGCCGCTCGGCGTTCGGAGCCCGCTGCTGCCGTGCGGGGCCGTTGGCTCGGTGGCGGATGGCGGCTGCAGGTGGCACCGCTGACAGCAGCGTCACATGATGGCTGTCAGCGCCCGCTCTTCCACCCCTCGGCCTCTGCCTCCGCTCCCCGGGCTCCGGCACAAGCATCCCGGCGTTCCCAGGAATGTAGAGGCTGGAGGGGGGGGGGTGCAGGCTGGAAGGAGGCCGCGGTGCTTTGCCCCCCCCCCCCGTTCTCATCCGAGCAGGCTGAATTCCCGACGGTGGCGGCTGGCGGAGGTGCAGGACGGCGGCCGGGGGACGCGGGTCATGGGACTCAACTGGGATCGGGATCGCTAGAGGATAGATGGGGCTGACATGTCCGCTCCGGCTTTGCGCTGAGCCTGCCCGTGAATTAGATTGATCTCTGCAGCAGTACACCGGAGGAGACAACGGAGCGGGGAAGCGGTGTTTTCCTGGGCTGTGCACCAGAATGGAGGGGCAGGATTGGGGTTATGAAACTCCGGGGCAGTGCGGCCGCAGCCCCGCACAAACGCCTCTTTTGAGCTCCGAAGAGCTGCTGCCTTGAAGGTGGTTTCTGGGATCCTGTTGCTAGGATTAAGCCTTTTTTGCATTGCAGCATGGAGAGTCTTTTGTTTGAGTTAAATTCAGACCTCTTGATATGTCACCTGACAGTCTTGTGGTTTTGGATGAATATGGCTCATTGCTATTATTAACCTGAGTTGGCAGCCGGGCACAACAGGAGTTTATAGGGATTTTGGAAAGTGGAGCGGCTCGGGGGACAAAGATGCTTCCCAGGTACGGTCACTGCACTGCTCTTGAGATGATTTTAATTATTGGAAAGCTTAATAACTTCACAGAGATGTGAAGCTTTGGGGGATTTAATTTATTGACAATTCTTCTTGCACTTCCATGCTAAACGGCACAAATGTGGGGGGTTTCCCCCTGAATTGCTTCTATCTGTTGTAATTTTGCAGAGGGAGATGCAGTCTGGTTGAATAATGTGAAACGTTGTCTTCAGTGCTAATGAATTTAACTAAGGAGCGTTTGTGTGCGTGTTTTAAAGCAGATATTCCGAAAGAAATAGAGCATGTGTGTGGATGGGCATGTGTTTGCAGGGATGGATGTGCTTTAATCAGCTAGAAGCTGAGCAAGCACCTTCTGAAATGACATACCTGAAGTAGTCCCAAAACCACTCTATGGAATTGCTAATTGTAGATTCTGAAGCAGTGTAAATTGCAGACTTACTCAAAGTGCTGTATGTCTTTAACAGACCCTTCCAACCTGTCTTATTTTCAGTATCACGCTCCAGGTTATGATTAATGTGTTAACCAGTCTGCATCTAACTTGTATATATTGCATCTTTTTGCTTGCGGAAAGGCATCTGGCTCACGTATAAATCAGATGTCTTCATGAGAGCCAAGTGACTTGGTAAAAGGGAGTCAAAAAATGAAAGCAAACTAAAGTCAGCTTCATGTACAGTTAAAGGACTGGATAGAGCTGAGGACCTTGGGAACCAGTTGAAGTTTAGGTCCAAGTTTATTATACCGAGTGTGAAATACCTGGCTGGCTACGTTCCTAGTGTACAGTACGTGCTTAGTATAAGCAGGAGAAGTTTCCTGGAGCTCAGGGAGTGCAGCTATTCAAGGTGAGGATTGCTAAGCTGGTAAATTAATGAGACAGACTTAGAGACAGAGGTTGGAGCTGACCTCTATGGTGCTGCAGTTCCTGTGGACCTGTCACCCTCCTTCAAGACATGGAAAGGGATCTCTGTTTTCTAAACAAAACCTTATTTCCTTGTGATTAACCTGAACAATGCAACCGCAGCAAGCAGCCACCCCTCATGGCTGGTTGTCCCTGAGGTGATCCATGTATCAGTTCTTCCGAGCCACTCCTTGGCTTCTGAGAAACCCCACTGAGGTCAGCGTGATGGAGAGCAGCATCACCCAGGGTGCTGGGTCAGCTCCTTCGCAGTCCATTGTCACGGGCTCCCTCCGTGGCTGTGGTTGAGTCGCAAACGCTGGTTTTCTCTGCAGAATCAGCAGACATTCACCACAGCGGTCCCACAACCCTGGAGTGACCTCAGCTTTTGAAAGACCAGTGTCTTGTAAACTGTCTTCCAGGTATTGGCCCTGTGGTTTCTCTAGGGATCTTCCTCCTCCTCACAGCTTTATATTCATGTCACCAGCATGGAAGGGGAATCTCTCGCTGAAAATGCCAACTTTGCAGATCAGCCTGAATCACCCTTGTCATGTGAATCCTCATGAAGTTCTGTTGTGTTTCAGGTGGTGTTATGAATAAAATAGATAATCTGCCCATGCCTCTTTAAAAAAAGCCGATGGATGGTCTTACAAGGCTGGAAGCATCATTAACATGCCGTACATTGCTGTTTTCATTGCTTCCAAATGAGTTGTGCTCTTTCAGAAAGGTCTACACAGCTGTCCTGGTACAATAATGGACCAATAAGAAGTGAATTATTGAATTGCAGTAAGAAGGTATTAAAATGCGTGATACCCTTCCCATGTGTCCCATATACTCAACGTTTGTTGTGTCTTCTTAAAGCCAAAAGAGAAAACAAATCACTAGCAGATAAATGTGCAGAGGAATTTGGGCAGGAGAAGGGAATTCCCTATTGGAAAAGACACCTCAGTGGGTGAGAGGTGTATGACGTGTTGGTTGGACTTAGCAAGGACCATTTTGCTTTTGCTTCTGATCATTCTTCCCTATAAGAAAGCAAGTGCAGGAGCCTAAATACTGCTGGACTTTTTATATGCAGGTGAGAATGCTTTGATGTGGATGTGCATCTCTGTGGAGATAATCTGCATCTCAGGCACCCCAATGCACCCTGTGCAATGAGGCCATATTTGCAGTGTAAGCCCTTCAATACAGGGAGAGCCTCTGTCCAATGCTGTGTAGAAGTTGGCTAGGTCTAAGCACCTCTGTAACAATACCAGTACATGGAGAGTATCACCTGCAGGAGTTGGAGATAAGCCCTGGGGATCCCTGTACCTTTGTCCTGATGCTCAACAGGAGCAAAGGAAGACGTTTCCTTTCGCATGGCAGGCGTGGAGCAGGGTAGACCTGCTCTGCCCTGGCTGTTCCTGGCATCCTTTTACCAAGGTGCTAACACGAAAACCACGCAGAACAGATAAGCTGGCATAAACTATAAATATCATTTGCGTAGATGCTTTTAAAAATAGTTCCAAGTGATTCATCACCAGGCAATTTTTATAACTATGGGTAACATGATGTAGGAAAACAATAGTTTGATAGTTTCAACTTACTTCTCCAATGGTTAGCCACAGGCTGGCTTTGAGCAACTTTACCTTTTAGCCAACTCTTTTAGAACTACCTGCTGAATACCTTGATCAGTTTGCTTCAAGTGCTTCTCTTTAAGACTTCTAAAACAGCTGTTAATTATTAAAAGGCAATCGGATACTATCTATGCTGTGTTAGTATGAAGTAGTTTTACAAGTAAAGTCTCAGGCAGGAGGAAAAATAGTATTGAGCTAAACCTTGAAGGTAATGAAGAAGTGCTGCTTGTGTTGCTGTGGAAACAAGGAGGAAGGAATGTGTTTGCTTTCAATTATGGGGGAAAATCTCATGTTTTAATTGGTGGAGTGGTAATGAAGGATTTGTGTTTGTTGTTTCATCTGTTGCAGCTTGCAAACAGTGTTGTAATAGCAATTTAAAGCCATTCAGTTGCCTCTTGCTCAGAAAAGTCCATGGGAGTAATAAACTCCAGGAATTAGATACATGAGAAAAGTCTGTCTTTGGAGAGCATTTGGAGTTCTGGATTGCCATGCAACTTGCAGTGCAGGTGTTGGGAAACATGAAATGGAGCTGTAAATGTGAACTACAGATAATATTCCTAGTGGTTGAAGGTGAAAAAGGCAGGAAAACAAAACGGATGAAAGAGAAGAGCTGAACAATGGTAGTACTTCAGTGTGAACATGCATGAAAATACCATTTTTCAGGCCTTGATTTCTTTATTATGCGTTTCTGGTAGTTTCATCGTTATTCCCATGAAGGTTTGCCTTTCTGTCCCAAAGAATTCCGTTCCTTTTGTGGTTTGTACTTAGCATCTGTGCAGGGGGGTTGGACCAGGTGACTTCCAGAGGTCCCCTCTGACCTCAACTGGGCTGTCAGTGGATGAGAGCTGCTTGTCCAGGATTTGCTTCCGAAATATCCCACACAGCATTTATATATCAATGGATTTCCACCCCGTTTATTCATATGGATGTTTCTGAGCATCTCATTCAGGAAGATCCGCTATTTGTGGAGATCTCCATAGGGCTGGTGTCCTGCTCGCTGTTTCTTCTCTTGCTCAGTGCATGAGCTTGCAGCACTAACTTCCCAATTGCTTCCACTGGTAAAAGGGCTGTTGGGCTTTTCTCAGTGGTGGCTTTTATGTTTGTTTGTTCACTGTTTGTTTCTGTGTTTTCTTCAGTCAGTTTCAAAGGAATGCCAAAGAGCGGTAGATAGGTCACACAGGAGAGCTGTCACTTCGGAACAGTGCAGGAGATGGAGACTCGCCTTGCATTAACATTGCTGGAACATCTGATTCTGCATCTCCTGCTTTTCCTATGAGGATCTCAGGAAAACATCATTTAAATGTCAAAGTTGGTTTCCATTTATAAACAGAGCTAATTCTCTTCAGTAGATCTAGGTCAGTTTTCATCGGTGCTGGAGTATAGCCCTGGTCTATTTGTTTTGAGAGCATGCCCTGTGTATTGCATGCAGGAATTTGGACGTTTCTAGGGATAATCTACCCAGATATCATGTGTAGAGGTATTCCAAAGCTGCTAACAACAAAAGCAAAGCTACACAGTGTCGTGCTTCCTCCTGGTGGGGCTGGGTCGGAGGTGCCAGCCTGCCTCTGTTTACTGTCTGTCTAAATGAACTTTCTCCCAGCTCTTGTCAAGTTTCTCTGGGTTTGGGAAGTGGCCCGCTATTGCCAGGGAATGTTTCTGCAAGACTGAAATGTGCTTAAGGACTCCATTATGTAAGAGAGATAACGCTTCTCTGGAATTATGACAAATTACGAGGGTTAATATCTCCTAAAAGCTTGTCTAGAGAAAGTTAAAATGTCATGTGAAGAAGCTGAGAAGTAAACAAGCTCTTGTTACCTTGATCCAGTATGTTTCCGAATACAGCAAGAGTTTTATATTTAGCTTTCTCTCCTCTTAGTGTGTAATCTGCTCTTGGAGCTTTTTATAAGTAGACTTCCCTAAGATCTGGAACAGCTACTGCCCTTCTTTGCCAGTAATTTCAAAGTCAAATATCAGAAGCACTAGGTAATGGAAGAGATGGCTTTTGTCTGAGCGTGGAGGAGAATGAAATGCGTTGCAAGGGTGGAGTAAGCGATAGCACCTTTTTGGCAAGGAATTAGTTGTTATTGTCACATAGTGTTTCTTTATAGGAGCCACAGTGGTCTAACTGGAAACAAGATGAGTTTCCAGACTTCCATGGAGTTCACTGAAATATATGGAGATGATTCCTCCAGGAAGCCAGCTTATCCAGCTCTCGCCTCCTCACCCCTAGCTGAAGGCAGGCTCTAGAGCTTTTGAGTTGACCACACTCAAATACACATCAGCCAGCATGGATTGTGTTGTCTTACATTTGCTGACATGCATGATGGGGCCCATGAGCAGAGCCCCCGGTAGCTGTAAGCTCTGCTTTGTGTTTGTCTTTATGCTTGGTTTAAGGGACAGACTTGCTTGGTTTGCAGTCCACTGTTCGTGCGGGCACATCCCTCTGTGGATGATGCTTGGCTTCAGGTGCCTAGAGAGGGTGCATAGCTTTTTGCCCCCAAATCTACACATCACATTGCTTCAGCTTCAAGTTGCTCAAGCTTTTCTTTTTGTAATAAGCTGCTCTTGCCATTCGTGGCTCACGCTCTTCCTGCAGCTTCTGTTTTTCTCTCCTGTTGCTAATGGTGGGGGTGAGCAGATTAGGAAATGGATTTCCTCTCTCAAGGGAGCGAGTAACTGTATGTGTTGGTGCTTAATTTCACCTCCCTGAGACCCCAGTAGGTGTAAAGCCTGTGGATCTAAGTTGAAGGGTCTTAAAAACTTCAGATAGGCAACCATAGCTTTGGTGATCAAATTGATGCTGTGACCTGTTACAGGAGTTGTTGGGTTACAGATCATCATTCACATACTGATCGCATAGAGCATGTGTGCAGAGAAGGAAACCTTTTGGTTGGCTAATGAGGAACAGCAGAAAGTACACCATAATCTTGGAGTCTGCTGTGCCAGGTTTACTTTAATCCATATTACCTCTTACGGATGTCTTTCTGCTGCAATAAATGTAAACAGGGAGCCTGTGTCCTTCATTAATGGCTGGAAAGTTCCAGCGCCTGGTTTCTCACTTCTCGGGGTTTCACACTAATGCAGCTCGCCTAAAAGCCAAGGCTGAGGAAGATAGAATTTCACCTGATCTAGGAAATGGCTTGTAACTAGCTGAAAGATGATTCCCTCTGGTTTCATGGGTAGAGCAGGCATCTTGTTTCCAAGAACTGAGAAGGTACCAGTGAAATGGATTCCCAAGCCCATGGGCAACAGGGATTGCTGGGCTGTGATGGCCAGCTTTTTAAAATGGAAATTGAATGTGATGACAAGGTTATACAGTTGGTGTTCAAGCCTGAGCCCTCAAGCAAGTGCTCCCTTTGCCAAGCTCCTCTGGAGTCAGAGGCTCTGGGGAAAGGCAGAGGCTCAGGAAGCTCCTTTCCTCCCTACAAAACCAGTTGGGAATAGGTATGTTAGAAGAGATTATTTCTGAAGGCGGTGAGGGCCTGAATATAGTCAGGACCAAGCTACATGTGGTGCTTGGTTTCCCAGCATCAAAGCATATAAATTAGTCTGAACGTTCTAGTTTGTAATACTCCAGTTAGTTCTATGCACATATGTTACTACAGCGTGAAACCTGAAGAAGGGTGGAAAGGTACTTTGCATCTTTTCAGCTATGGCGTTCAGTGCTTTGCCAACCTGCATCTTTTCAGCTGTGGAGTTCAGTGCTTTGCCAGCCCACAGCTGCAAATGCAGAAACCCATTACTCAAGGGAGAGGCCGCTGTGCATATAGACCTTTCTGCTTTTGCATTGTGAATGTTTTCAAGCTAGTGCTTGCAATGATGAGAGACTTGTGGGTTCTGGTTGTTGGTTTTTTGTCTTTAAACACAAAAGCTGAGTTATCCCATGACTTTGATTTCAAAAAGCTGGAGCTTGAAGAAAACATTCACTGTCACAAAACAGAGCACAAGAACTGGTAATGCTGCGCATGTGATTATATATGTTTGTAGTGGATTGATGCCGTTTATGCCAGAAATGATTCTGGCTACAGGATGAAAGGGTGCGATGAAATGGCATTGCATTTGCTCAGCTTCATGCTTTGTATATCCAGATAATGCAGAAAGAACAGCGTAATGAAGAGTTGTGGTAATTAATCCTTTTGCTCTTGTATTTTTCAATCAAAGCTGGCCTTTGCCGGAGTTTGACCCAAGTCAGATCCGACTGATCGTGTACCAGGACTGCGAGAGGAGAGGACGCAATGTCTTATTTGACTCCAGCGCTAAAAGGAAAATAGAGGATGTTTCGGTCTCGGTGAGTATTTGACTGACTTACATAGCTATGGTCTGCATGCTTTTGAGTTTGCTAAATCAAAAAGGTTCTGTTCAATTCACATTAGCATTTAAACATCAGTTATATGCAGAGCTATATTTAAATGCCTGTTGCAAATTATTCAGGCTTCAGTGATTTCACTCTTCACAGCCTTAAATACTGTAGTGATCTCTTCATTCCTGGGCTCATCTACTTTCTGCTCCCACAGAGAGAAGGATTCCTTCCTGGGGCTGCAGCAGGCAGTGCTAGGGGCTGAGGCAGGGCATAAACTGCTGTTTATGGATGTGCTTTTATGCCATGATGGGGTCTGCATTCTTAATCCTGTGCTGTGTCCTCCATTGTCTTGTTCGGGCAGCTTTCACCAATTGGTGTTTCTGCACTTTGCAGACAGTTTTTCACACAAAGTTACTTGAAACCTCTTCCTCCGCTTTTCCTTTTGGCATGGTCTGCATGGTAATCTGTTAATTGAAACTGTGATGGGTGCAGTCAGATGAGGATACTTCCTTCTAAGGGCTTTGGCCAGAGGATTAATTTCTACCCACAGTGCTATTGTAAGTGGTTGTGTGAGGCTGGACAGCTTTGAACTTCCTTTTCACCATGTCTAAAAACATTTGCAAACCTTTCTAAGCTCTGCATGCAGAAAGCACTGTGAAAACTGAAATTTATGATCCCAGCTGCTTTTACTGATAGAACCTACTCCATTCTGCAAGCAGCAGTACACAAAATAACGTGTTACCCCAAGCCCTGTTTTTTGTGTTGGGTACTGGAGTACAGCCAGAAGATTCTTCATCCAGCTTTGTAAACTCTTTCGGCCTGTTGCTGAGTGCTGCCAGCCTGATGCTGCGCATCCCGAGTGCTCCCTATATCCTACTTCTGCACATCCTCACCTCTCGGAGTCACTTTGCTTCGTGTTGAGCACTAACTTCTAGGCTCGTCCATCACTTACTCAAGTGCTTTTACAGCCATGAATCAAGACCCCAGTTTCTTAGTTCTTTCTGAGAAGTGATGAAGTAAAGGAAGTTTCACAACTGTTGAGCAAAATTCATCTTTCTTTGTCATTTTAACTTGGTAGAGTGATTTTATAGTTTAGAAGTCCCTGTTCTTCCAGGGGTTCTTGCCAGGAGTTTTTTTAAAGACACGGTATCATAGAATCATAGAATAGTTAGGGTTGGAAAGGACCTTAAGCTCATCCAGTTCCAACCCCTTGCCATGGGCCGGGTCACCTCCCACTAAACCATGCCATCCAAGGCTCTGTCCAACCTGGCCTTGAACACCACCAGCAATGGAGCATTCACAGCTTCCCTGTCCAACCCATTCCAGTGCCTCACCACCCTTACAGTAAAGAATTTCTTCCTCATATCCAATTTAAACTTCCCCTGTTTAAGTTTGAACCCATTACCACTTGTCCTCTCACTACAGTCCCTCATGAAGAGTCCCTCCCCAGCATCCCTATAGCCCCCCTTCAGATACTGGAAGGCTGCTCTGAGGACTCCACGCAGCCTTCTCTTCTATCTTTTGAAGTGGTTTATTGGCATGAATTGTTGTATGTGCTTATTACTATTACTTCATTAGTTGCAAAGTGCTACTTCATTAATAACAAAGGTAGTGCACAGTATAAATCCTCTTGCCATATTTCAACTGATTGCTTGAAAGCTTGTCTGTACGTGCACAGTGAACTTGCAAACTTCACTGCTTTGACTTACTTCAGGAAGGTTGATGGCTGTGGCAGCTCAACAGCAGCAGAATAAAAGGCTGATAATGAAGCTCATGCAGTTCCATATGAATCTCTCCTTTTTTTTTTGCTGAAGGGGAGGGAAATAGCTGTGTTCCCCATCTTTATGAAGTGAATATGTGAGATTGGTGGAGGAACCCTGTTCCCAGGGTGTTTGATGTGCCTAGTACTCATCTCTAGCAACTTGATATGTTTCTTCTTTTTTGTTTATTAGGAGACTTTGAAAGAGAATCTCTTGCAACCTTTGCTTGCCATGATACCTGCCTTACAGAGCACTTAGATAATGTCACGTCAGGCAAAGCTTTCCCTGTAAAACAAAGCTTTGCAATAGCAGAAACATTATGCAGGTAAAAACATGCAGAAGGGGCTCAGCTCAGCTCAGTGCAGGCGTGTGCAGTCCACAGCAGTCTCTGACCGAGGCCGAGGCATTGCACTGTTGATTTTTCTCGCTCTTTATCATGATTTTCATTACCAAAGGCACACCCTGCCTGTACAAAGCCATATCTTGGCTCTAAGCACATTCCAAGGCACTCTTGCCCTTTTGCAGCCAGACATGTGTGGGCTGGGCACTCTCCCTTCTGAAAGGGTATCTGTTCAGCACCCCACGAAAGCCAGCGCTTTCTGCATCTCTCCTTCCCTGCCCCATTTACGAGTATGATTTATACCCCTTGATTTACAGATAACACTTGAGGGGAGGTTTGCAGGAGTGCCTAGCAGTGGCCAGACTGTGCTGGTTGAAGTCTAATCACTCTAATGTGGAGAACTGAGAGGGTTTCAGTTTGCTTTACGTTGCCGTGCTCTTCAGTTCCCATTTTCAGTTGCTCATGAGATGTGAAAGCAGTTATAATTTCAGAGTTGTACGCCTGCAGCAAGGTGAGCTATACTTTGTTCTATTTTATATATCTAATCTCTACATATGTCGAGAGCTGTGGGCCAGGGTTGAACATGGCTCGGTCATTTGGATTCTGTAAAGGAAAGGAAGGTAATAGAAATCAAGGAGCATCAGAGCAAACTTTTCCAGACACAGATGCTTCAGGATATAAAAAGGTAGGCTCTGACTTCTTGATGAGTGAGAAGTGCAGAGCGTGTGCTCACACCAACCTGGGCTCTAATTATTAAAGCATTACTGGGCTCATATGATCCGTGAGGGACATGTGACTATAACACAAATAAGGATTTTGTGTTTTCATTGGGGTTTCAGCCTCTTTGTGCTTCAATAAAGCCAAATACTCAGTACACCAGAGTGTTGTGAGGGTGCTGCGCGGCAGCACAACAGAAGGCAGCCGGCAGTGTGCAGTGTGGCCATTGGAGTATGTTGATTGCACAGGAGAAGTGATGGTTTCCCCGGGCCTTGCTAGAGTTAAACTTGGCAAGTGGAGCGCAGCAGCATCCGGGAGGCTCCGGGAATGTTGGCTGAAAGCAGTGCCAGGCGTTCCCACCGAGGCCAGGCGTGGATCCTCTGCGGGCAGCTGTGGGTGCTTGGCATGGGGGAGGCAGAGAGATCCCCTTTGTGCCTCCTATGCCTTTTTTGGTGCTGAGCAGGAGAGGTTCTTCCCGGCTTTCCAGAGGATGGGATATTGATCCTGGGCTCTGTAAGCGGAGCTGGAAGGCTGCTGTGTCATGAGCATCAGGAAATGGGGCAATTCCCCTGGGTCTTGCTGGTGTATCACAGAAGAGAGTGGCTGCCCTTTCCAGCCCTGTGACGCTAGCAAATGAGGATGCATCAGGACAGGCATTTGCATGTTGAGTACAACAGGGCAGCAGCTTACAGTGCCCAAAGGGGCTCCAGGAAACCTGGAGAGGGGCTTCGGACAAGGATCTGTAGGGACAGGCCAAGGGGAATGGCTTTAACCTGCCAGAAGGGAGACTGAGATGAGCTCTTAGGCAGAAGCCCTTCCCTGTGAGGTGCTGAGGCGCTGGCACAGGGTGCCCAGAGAAGCTGTGGCTGCCCCATCCCTGGCAGTGTTCAGGGCCAGGTTGGACACGGGCTTGGAGCAAGCTGCTCCAGTGGAAGGTGTCCCTGCCTGTGGCAGGGGTTGGAGCTGGAGGAGCTTTAATGTCCCTTCCAAAACCAAACCGATCTGTGATTACTGATGCTTTCACTGAATAGCCTTGGTTCACAGGTTCCCTCGGGTTTTTGGGTATCAAAGTACTTCACAGGCGAGCTCGTGGGATTGATCCACTGCCTCCTCTACAGAGTTACTTCAGAGCTTGTTCTTCATTACTAACGTCTCATTTCTAATGGGACTGTGTTACTTGACTTGCGGGTGGCGGTGTTACTGGTTTCTGCTGGCAGACTCATTCCTCTGCCTGTCTGCTCCTCTTCCTCCCACAGTTCTCTGCCCGGTGGCTGCGCGAGGTTCCACACGCATGCATCCATGCCGTTGGGCTCCCAAGCCAGGAGCCGTGTGTGAACACACGTATGCTCCTCAGGACCAGATTCCCGGCCTGGTTTGGATTTCAGAGCAAGCACAACAAGCAGCTCCTTTTCCTTTTTGAAATGTGGAGGCCAGGTGCTGGCTGGTGCTGAGCTCTCAGCTTGCCTCTGCCTTTCCTGACCCCTGTGCTTGGCTTCTCAACCTTGATGCTGCATTCACACCAGCCTCACACAGCACCTCTCTTGTCTCTCACTGTGCTGTTGTGTGGCACAGGAGTTACCTCACCATGTGCAAAGGCCAGCTGAAGCGTGAGGGGTTTTCCTCCAAGGGGTGGAAGTTGGATGGGATAAAGATGTCACAGAACTGGAGGTGCCGTGAGGGAGAAGTGGGGAGCGAACCAAAGACTGGGAAGGGGATGTTCTGCCAGGGCTTTCCTTGGGGCAGGCTGAATGAGTTCAGGGATGGGGTTAGCCATCCCTTTTCCTTTCCTGTGGTCCACACATGGCAAGACAGAGGTTACCGTTTGGGATTTGACTCAAGAGGGGTACTGATGGATGTGTAAGCAGCTGAAAGAGTCTCTAAGTCTAAAGGTCAGCCTAGGGGAAAGCGTGGAGTCCAGGGAGGAAGATGGGATGTTAAGGGACCATGAGGAGGAGGCAAGAAGGAAAGCAAGAGCTAAGCATGTGCTGAGCAGGCATCTAAACTTTAAGTGGTTTGCCTGGAAAGGGGGAGAAACAAGGACTTGGTGAAGGGCAGTGACTTGTTCCCAGGACCCAGGGGCAGAAGAGTTTTTCAGGAGGGTTTGTCTTGTGTTTTGGAAGAAATGAAAGAGAAAGAGTGCCCTGGGGTGAGGAATGTGAGACCTAGAGGTGGATGTGGATCTGGGGAGCAAAAAGTTCTCTTTTGCCATATGACTGAGTTGTCTTCATCACTGGGCTAATGTAACCGAAAGGCCGTATGACACTTGATCTCCTGCCGCCACAGTTTCTTTCACTCCAAATGTCATATTTATCCCAGAGTAGAAAAATGGAATGCTGTTTTAAAGAAGCCAGGATTAGCCACGTGCTCTGAGATACTCAAGCACTGGATAAATGCTGCACAGCAAATTGCTCTTAGGGATTAGTAACTGGATAGCAAGCCTTTTGCTTTCAGGTGAGTTGTGTGAAATGAGACTCTGGTCCCTAGCTCTCGGTGGACAGGTTTCTAAGCAGGAATGGAGGGTTACTCATGGAGCTGGGGGGTGTAGGTTGTCTTCACTCCATCCACTGACCTTTCAGTAACAGAGGAACTTGACAACCCTGGAAATAAAGGGAGAATGTAGCAGTTGATGACAGCTGCATTTTAGGAAAGAACCTGGATTTTTACAGCAGCACTTGAAGGGAAGTAGTGAATGTTCAGGTTACTCTCCTATCCTAGGTGGATACGTATGTTTAAGGACAAATTCAGACCAATATTAGTAAAGCAAAAGAGTTAATTTATCTGTTTTGGAATATTGTCCCAGCTTGGCTGAAAAACCTGCTCTAGAAATGGGGGGCGAAGAGTGGCAGCTTTGCTTGGAGGTACAGATTTCTCTGTCACTGCCACCACAGTGGTATTTGAGCACCTGCTATTGCAGAGAGGAGGCAAAGAGTGAAGCATATGATGGCATTTCTCTTTCCTTCTGCCGCTCACAGCCCTCACACACATGCACGCAGCCTGGATTAAGTTCAACACACCAGGCTCCTTTCAACTTTCTTCCCATCGCCGAAGCAAAACTTGCCCAGCAGAAACTCCTCTTCCTGAGCACCTTCTTTCCACTCACTGAGACCTTATGGCAAAGAGTTAAAGGTGTTTGCTGATAAGAGGTGGAGAAAAGAGTCCCCAGCAGCAGCACTGCAAAAGGAAGCTCCTTTGTACCCTGTTGTGCTATAAAGACTGAGTTACCTCCAGTTCTACCTGAGGGGTCCCCAAGGCTTCCCGCAGATGATGACCTCTAATGTAAGCGCTGTGATTGCCAGGAAGCCTTTGGAGCTGGGCGGAATCCGCAGCGAGCTGGCAGGGAAGGAGCATGGAGTGTGACTGCAGCAGGGGGAGCAGCGCGGAGCCAGGAGCGGCAGCTGCCCGCGGCATCCTTCCAGCAGATGTTCTGCTTCCAGTGCATGGGAGTGTTCCAGAGGGCTCCAGCAGTGCTTCGCCTCAGGATCTCGTCTGTCGCAATGGTGTTTGGGAAGAAAATCCACAGTTCCCAAACATTCCCTTGTGCAGTTCTTAATTCTTTCAGTTATCTTTTTATTTCTGGAAACCTGGCTTGGATTTCTGTGGGGTATTATATTGGAATGTGAGTAGCCCCACTGCTCTGATGCAGAATACCTGGAGATTTGTAGGGGCTAAGATTCCACTGACTTTTGGAGTCTCAAACCGCAGAGGAAAGGGGCATCGCAGGTACTTGATCTCATTCTCCAATGGGTTGGTCTTAAGCACATGCTAAGCTGTAAAAGTGCAAACACCAAAATTCATCCCTGAGCTGCATTTTAGGAGGGATTCAGCAGTCAAAAAGTTCTGGAAAGGGGTGTCTGAAAGATCCTGGCCTCATTTACAGGCTCCTTGCAGGAGTCTTGCTTCATTAAACCCCACTGCAGAGGCCAAACAGCTGTTTTCCTGGTTTGCTATTTAAATCGGGCAGCTATTAGTTCAAGATACCAGGCTCCCCAATGGACGTAAGGAAAGCTGCTGTGCAGTGAAATGCAGTGATATTGAGAAGAAATGGTTAAAAAATAAGCAATTTGCAAACATAGCCTGTGTGTTTCTAATGCACAAGGGGTTTGTTCCACCTGCAGCAATGCATTTGTGGCTTTACAGTCCCCAGGAAGCTCAGTTAGAATTGTAACATTTGAGAAGGAACTTTCAACATCTGATGGAAAATGCAAGCCCAACTGTGGTTTGCCTGCAAAAGCTGCTGTAACCCTGTGGATTTGATGTGGTTTTATCACATGATGCTTGCCTAGCCTGGGACATTGTTGTTTGTGTCAGAGATAAAATGCAATTCGAGTTCACGAGTTCCTACTGAAGTCATATGATGATCATTCACATGTTCCAGCCATTGTGCACTGTGCTCGAGCCATTAGCACATCTCCATATCGCATGAATACAGCGATGTCGTAAGGAAAGGATGCTGCAAGGGGGGGGGCATACATGCCAGTGAGGCACAGGGCTGCTGAATGCTTCCTTCCCTTCTGCTCAGAGTTACTGATTTGTCTGCACATTTTTCCTTAAGGCTTTCTTTCCATGGCTGCAGCTCTCTGTTGGGAGCAGCACTGCGGAATGCTGCGTGGAGCTCGCTCATCCCTGACATGCTCTACTGTTTTGCTAATTCTCACCCACAGTTAAGGCCAAATAGAAGTCACTCATTCCCTAACTGAGGAATCTGCATAGCCCAGGGCACAAGTACAGGATTCCCATTTTTTTCCCTCATCAGAACCCCTCTGCAGCAGTCGGGCCGTTGTCTTTTTGTTGCTGGTTGTCAAGCAGAGTTATCACCCTGTGCCTTTATTTCACACTTCCCTTTGTGCGTTTTTCATAGCTATTCAAGATTGAGACTACTCATGTTCTTGAGTGAATGGGGTAGTTTGTGATGTGGACCTGTGGGGCAGGGATGAAGCTGTAACACGTAAGAGCACTGCTGTATTTCCATCAGTCCCTTGAACCTTGCTTCCCATAGGGATTGCTGCCAGCTTGCTCTTCCTGGTTTGGTGATTACATAGGGAATGTTAATAGGATCACAGCTTGCTTTGGGTTGCAGGGACTTTAAAGCTCATCCAGCTCCAACCTCTGCCACAGGCAGGGACACCTTCCACTGGAGCAGCTTGCTCCGAGCCCGTGTGTCCAACCTGGCCTTGAACAGTGCCAGGGATGGGACAGCCACAGCTTCCCTGGGCGCCCTGTGCCAGCGCCTCAGCACCCTCACAGGGAAGAGCATCTGCCTAATACCATGTTAATTAAGAAAGTTTTAGGGCAGAGTTAGTGTCTAATTTAGAGCAGTGTAGACTATTTCTGTCTCCTGGTGCTGCCACTGGCAAATGGAAGCAACTCCAACCTTAACGTGGGTGTGTTGAAATGTAATGAGTGCATGTTAAATACACTGAGATCTTTAGGTGAAGAGGGCTTTTCAAATGGCATTGACTAACATGGATGCTGTTTCTGCTTGGGATACCAGATTCACAGGGGAAATCACAGATGTTTTTAAACAGTGAAGAAAACAGTAGTGAAGCATCTGCCGTGCCAGTGGTGGCCAATACTGTGTGTGCACAGTTGGCACAGGTCCTGCCACTGTGTTCCTGCTCCATCCGAGCCCTCCTGACTCTCTCTTATGCTACGCTTTATGTCTGAATCTCCATCAGAAATCACTCCTAAGACCATTTCTGCATCGCTCTGTGGAACTTCTCTGGCTTCCCTGTAACACTGACTGTTGTTCAGCTTGGTCCATTTTCAGCCTCACAATTCCCTTGTGCTGCAAACAACAGGAATGTGTCACCTCTGTGCCATTCTTTAATAAGACATGGGGACATAGACACAGCTAGGGAGAGATCTATAAAAATAGTATCTTTTCTCCTCAGTTATCCTTGTAACATGAATCTCTTCAATCCTGTGGTGTTCCTGCTTGATCATTCCTTATCAGCATGTTTTCCTGTACATGGTGATCTGCTCCTGGTCAGGATCTGCGCCCGTCACACCGCTGGGTCACCTCCTCCCCAGTGGGGATGGGGAGTGAGGTGAAGGCAGCTGGAGCCTGTTGTTGCCATCCTGCCTTTTAATGCTTTGGTGCCATCCTTTCTCCTAATCCTGGGTCTTAAAAAGTCATTTGTAAAGCTTTAGAGATGGGTGGTTACTTAGGAAAATGGAGCTGGAGTGACCTGTTTGCTCCTGGCTCACAGATCAGCCTTCTCTTGTACATCCAGGCTGCCAGGGACACTAATAAATCCTCTGTTAACTGTTTTCCTGGGGCATAAACCTTTCAGCTGTTAAATATCTTACCTAAACAGGTAGGTATGGTGCTGCTAAGCAGTGCTTTCAGATCGTGGATCTTAGCGTGTCCCATACATTGCGTTTCAGAAACTCTGCAGCGATGCTCAGGTGCGAGTGTTTGGGAAATGCTGCCAACTGAAGCCCGGAGGAGACAGCTCTTCTTCCTTGGATAGTTCAATCAATTCATCCTCCTCGTTCTCTGATCCAAAAGAGCAATGCCCAAAATACCAGGTGAGTCACTTTTGCCTTTGTTTTTTTGCATAACCCGTATCAAATACCAGTGTCAGGTGAGGTGCTGAATGTTGTCAAGTGCTTGAAGTCAGAGGCTGGCTGTGGAGAGCAGTTTTCAGTCAAAACCTGACTTTGGCTCTGAGTCAGTAATGTTTAATTCTGTAGCTTTGGGGTTGAACAAGTGTGAAACCAACCAGCTGGTTCTCTCGGGATGTGTCTTGAATGGCAGATCTTTCTCCAGGGCATTTGTTCTGTCTCATGACCCGGGTGATAACACTGGTTCAGTACGATGAGACTTGGCACAAATACCTTATCTTGGTGTAGGTGAGGTAGTTTAATTTACTTCATTGCTAAATACTAAGGGAATAACAGAGAAAAACACTATCTGTTAGGGACAGGCTGTGTAACAGCTTTATAACAAGGGATTCAGTGTGCTTGAGTTACATTTTACATAAGAGATTTTGGCCATGAGAGTAGCTGGAGTCATCTGACACGGATATATTTCTGTCATCTCTCCTTCCATGGATCACAAGTGTTTTATATTAAGCCGCCCTAAAATAGAACTAAGCCCTTCCACTCTTTGTAATGAAGTAATTGTGTGTTTGAGGGAAGCTGCTATCTCCACAACCTGTTCCGAAGTACAGTACTACTGAGGGCTTCATCTGCCGTAGATATAAATGAAGAACCTTTCAATGCTGGTTTTCCCACTGTCACGACAGCTCTTGCTCTAGTTGGCGAGCTGCGTATTCTTGTTTTCTCTGTCTCATCACACTCTTTTCCACAGCTTTACTAAGGTGGCTGGAGATCTGTTTTCCAGTCCTCCCTTCCTGGAAGGGCATTTAGCTGCGGTTCTGAAAGGAAGAGACATTTCTGTCAGCAGCTTCCTCCCAGCACAGAATAGCCTCCTTCATGCATTGTCTGACCAAGAAAAGTGATGCTCCCCACTATCCAGAAATTGTTTCTCCTACTGGGCAGGCTCTGTGCGAACAATGGTCAACGTTATTAAAGGAAATTAACTTCAGTGGTTGGCATGACAGTGTATTTTAAGGCTGTGGCAAGTTTTCCCTTTCAAGTCCCTGTTTCCTCATGTGTATCGCTTAGTCAAAACCTGACTGAGTTGAGCTGAAGTGATGTGTGGCTACGTGGCACGCTCAGAATGTGGCGAGAGAATCCCAGCTTTGGTGGGTATCTGCTGTAAACTACCTACTGCTCCTTCCAGGCTTCCCAGTGAGGGAGCAGAGAGCTGTAAATACAAGGTTCTTTACTACACAGTAAAAGTCAGTGTCCTGCATGCAGAAGGGCCGCAGTAAGTTTGCGCAGACATCACCCCGCCTGGCATTCCCCATCTTCTGGCTGCTGCGTGTGAAACCTCAGGAGATACTTCATGTACTTGTAGTATTTATAGGCCCTTTTGTTTGTTTGCTTTCGAAAGCTATAAAATGGAAGTTCAAATAATACGATGCTATAGGACTTTTTCAATAGTTCTTTATGTTTCCTTGTTTAAATACACTTGGACTATACACGAGCAACTCTAATTGCAAGCTGAAACACAGGCCTTTGTTGCAGCCTTCCCTATTTTTAATTATGTCCTATCCAGATCCCTCACAAATGTGATTAGAATCCATTAAGATGAAGCTGAATGCGGTTCCAAGCTTGCCCACAATAACTTGCATGTATGACACGAGCGTTAGTTACCCTGGTACCTGCCTGTCTTAAAGTCCTCCTCATTTGTTGATCATGAATTGACATCTATTTGTCCTGCATTTTTAATTGCCATCTGTACTTAGTTATTGCTAAGACAACACATGCAGCAAGTGGAATATTAAATGCTGTCAATATATTCAGAAGTGTAATTTCCAAATCATGCAAATTGTACTGCCTCTAAGATGCTAATGTGCACAAGGCACACTTGGGTGTGTTTTGTGATCAGGTTCTGTGTGAGCTGGTAAATCTGACCTGGAGCATTGGTGTGTGTCCAAGCTGTCACCACTGGAGGTTGTGCCCTTTTTGCCACACGCTCCTTGGCTATTTTTGTTTGAGTTTTTAATATTTAACCCCTTTCCTCAGTTGAGTGCACTCTGCTTTGGTCTTGAGTGACCTTTCTTTTGAAGCGTTAAAGGCCCACAGAGTTGAGCTGTACCAGTGTTTCCATATTACTTGTACTAAACATGTGCATCTTCTGTTATGGGGGGTAAAATTAAGTGTAGATGAAATGCCAGACTGAAACAGGTCATGGGTGCATCTTACCCTTTGCCTTTAGCATTGCTTGTCTCTGTCTTTCAGAGGAAAGGGCAACCCCTGTAACTGAGTTGGAAAGCAGATGATTTTCACTTGCTTTTCCTAATTCGGTTGCTTGACAAAGAAAATCAATACTTGATCTGAGAGCTTTTTTTCTCAGCTTTAGAATGAGATTTTCACCACAGCAGAAAGTTGAAGCCAAACCCAACCATCAGGAGCTTGACGTTTATTCAGGATGAGTCCTTCCATTGGAGATCTGCGACCGGTTTAAAAATACCCATCATAACGTTTGGCTGTAGCAATTTGCAGTGTTCTTCCTGGAGGATTTCATGATGCTGCCAGACCTGTCATTTCCTAGAGCCATTAATGCCTGTGCTTATGCTTCCTTGGAGCCGCTGGCTCATCCTGACTGATTTTGAAGTCTAGTTTTTCCAGTACTGTCTCCAGCGCACCTACGCACATGGTATCCCGGGAGGGAAAGGGGAATTTCTCTGAGACCCAGCTAATGATGGGATTTTGCCCTGTCATGTGAATCCTAACAAACCTTGCGGTCATATTATCCTCATCTTTATAGCTGTGGCTGCTGCTTTGAGTCATCCCCTATCTTTCCTGCGCTGATAGCAGATTTCAGAGGTTAGCAGGAGTCTGATGAAGCACCATCATCTTAATTGAGAGTGCTTGAGAAGAGCTAAAAATTGAGAAGTCTTCTCAGTGCGTTGCCTTTTGGCTGATTCATGCTCCCTTGTTCCTGCCCTTGTTCTGTGAGTTGGCGTAAGCAGAAACATCAAGAGGTCATTCTCATAGGACTCCATACTGCTGGTAGGAATCCACAGTGTGAGCACCCTCGCCTTGGTCATGCTCTGAGCTCACTGATGCACGGCAAAGTAGTTAGATACATTCCAAGCCTATGTAGGAATCTGGGTGAGGATCCTGGTTGTTCTGAGCTTTGGTAAAGGATATGGAGATACGGCATTTGGCATTTTCCAAACATAAGATTATTTCTGTGACTGAATTTAGGAACCTTTTGGGAGGATTACAAAGGAGTGTAGTGACAGGATGAGGGGGAATGGCTTTAAGCTGTTCCTAGATACTAGGAATAGATTATTCCCTGTGAGGGTGCTGAGGTGCTGGCACAGGGTGCCCAGAGAAACTGTGGCTGTGCCCCATCCCTGGCAGTGTTCAAGGCCAGGTTGGACACAGGGGCTTGGAGCAAGCTGCTCCAGTGGAAGGTGTCCTTGCCCGTGGCAGGGGTTGGAACTGGATGAGCTTTAAGGTCCCTTCAACCCAAACCATTTCTTCATCCTCTGATTCTATGAACTGCCTGAGCTCTGAGTGATGGTGATATTTTAAATCGTTCAGGCCAGGGCACAAATGGAGACCCAGCACTAATGTTCTTATTTAGAGATGAAACAGCCCTGGATAAAGGGGCAGTAATCTCAGCCACTGAAAACATACAGACTAGATGAGCGTCAGTTGAGCAGTTGTCTCCAGCTGATTGCCCTGAGTAACTTCTTAACTCTAGGTTTTGCTTGCAGTATTGCTCTAGCCTGTGATGTGGCACACTGAGATGCCTCCTCTGTCCCTAGCAGCATGCCTTCCAGCAAGCTCTCACCGGCTGAGAAGCACAGCTTAAGCCTCGCATCATGATAACTTTTTGCTGGTACATCACAGGAGCACTGGGGAAAGATGCATCAGATATAGAATACCATCCATGGATAAGTTGTTGATCAGCCTGTATCAAGAAAGCACTGCTCCAACTTGGCTCCAGTGCACAGGCTTTGTAACAGTTCCAGGGAGCTTGTGATTCTTCTTGTCAAGCAGACACAAGGTTTAAGCTTAATGGTTCTTGTTCAGTAAAGTGTGTTATCAGCACGTGAACATTTTAGTCCCCTGACTCAGCGCAGTTGCAATCCGCTTCCTTTCACCTCTGTGCTGGGTTAGGCTTGTTGGGTGATTTTGGTGGTTTAGGTCACTGCCAGCGTGAAGATCACTGTCTATGCTGGCATTACCTTTATTGAACTCATCAACTTGGTGTGTTCAGCAGTTTGATAGCAAGATTGTTTGCATGTTTATTTTTTAAATAAAGAATCTTCTCCTTAGTTGTATGTTGCTGATAGGAATGTGCTTCTAAAAGCCTCAAAACTAGATGTTGGTGGGCTTATTTTGCAGGGCTCTCGGTGTTCCTCAGATGCTAACATGCTTGGAGAGATGATGTTTGGCTCTGTGGCCATGAGCTATAAGGGCTCCACACTGAAGATTCACCAGATCCGGTAAGAGTGATGTTTTACTGCTGCTCTTTTCAGAAGACCTCCTCCTTAGTGTACCGTGTAATGAATTGAATGCCACAAGTGCACAGCGAAAGGAATTTCTGGGTTTGGTTTAAAGTTATTCTGCGGTTACTTTTGACACAAAAGGCTGTTTGGGTCTTTGAAATCTGGAGGGTTGTGCAACGGAAACCAAAGCCTGTCTTGGCACTGTGTTTCTGACTGGCATCTTCCTTGTTGTCCTCTAGCTCACCTCCTCAGCTCATGCTCAGCAAGGTTTTCACGGCTCGCACTGGAAGCAGCATCTATGGGAGTCTGAATACGTGAGTCCATTGCAAATTGTACCTATTGCACATGAGCAGATGAATGTAAGGCACAAAGACTTTATTTGGACCCTCCAGATACTTTCTTTAGGAAAAGAACTTATTGTGTCCTCACCTTTTCCTTGCAGTTGCCAGCACCTCAGTTTAAGTGAATGAGTGAACCATTCCTTTAATGCTGATATGGTGAAGCTTGATATTGTATAAAAGCACCTGCAGCCACCAGAGGAGAAGGGAGGAGGACAGAGCACTGGGGTTAGGGAATTCAGTCCAAGACGAAGAAAAGATGTTACAAAAACATCTGGCTTCAGAGGGTTCAAGGTTTAATTTTCTGTGTGTTAACTGACCCACTTGAGAACATGGCTTAGGCTATAAAAGCTTCTTCTAGTGGAAGTCTGTGTTCTTATCTTGTCTGTTCCATTCAGGCTGTAATGAAGTGCCACTACATTCTACTGAAATGCAAATCACTGTTTCTGTTGTATGTTTTATGTTTGTTACAGGTTGCAGGACAGTCTTGAGTTCATTAATCAAGACAGCAATACCTTAAAGCCTGACCACAGTACAATTATGAATGGACTTCTTGGGAATATAGGTAATTACAAACAGATTTGGTTTCCTGGTATCTTTAACTGAGTAAGATAGGTTCTGGAATATGAAAGTCTTCTAAATAGAATCAAATAGTAAAGAAAAAGCCAAAGATAGATGATTAATGTTGGTGTGGTTTGAAGGAGGATGGATTGTACAGTTCAAACAGTCGGTAGTGGTTCAATACATACAGCTGTGTATGTGTATATAAAATACATAGTAGAAATATTTAGATACACTGAAGTTCAAATACAGAAGATGGAAAATACCAGCCTGTAGGACTTCCTGAGCAGCGTATCTCAGATCAGGCAGGAGGGGTTCTTCCTGGCTCAGCTCCATGGGTTTCTGCTGTTAATCATTTTCATTCTGTCCTGTGCTCAGGTGGCCAGAGTACGTGTGGCTGCGTGTTTTGTACCAGTCGAAGTTAACCTGGCACAGTTGGGCTGCAGCTCTGATCAGATCGGGCACAGTGTCTTCTGTTCTCTCCTCTTTCTTACTGTCTGACCATGGAAGCTAAGCAGTCTGAAAGAGCCTCTTGGTTCTTGGTTCTTGGCCTTCGTGGAGGTGCTGTGGGTGAAGGCTCCATGAGCACCAGATAACAGAAAGAGGGGTCTTGGCTCTTCCCTTTGGGAAAGAGCTGGAAAGATACTGTGCTTGGTTGTCCAGTGTGGCAGCCTGAGGGGTTCTTCAGCATGTTCTCCCTTCCCCTTGGTTTAGACTGTTGACTTCCCAAGCAAATGGCTCTTGTAGCAGGTAGCATCAGGGGCTGCTTTTGACATTTGCTTTCCAGAATATTGCTGTATGTAAAACACGCTTTCCTAAGCTTGGAAGGAAGGAGTGAACTTGATGACTTAGTTACTCTAACTGGGTTTCTGGCTTTGACATGGGCTTGAATGCTTTCTGGGTTCAAAAGCTGTATACCTCATTATAGTCATTCCCATTTATAAGGGTAGCCAATTAAAGTTGTGTGAATCTTATTTATTAAATGCTTCCTGAATTTATTAAGTCAGGGAAGTTAAAGAGATGCATTTTTCCTTAATATCCAGTATTCCTTTCAGGCTTCAGTTCTGGTATTTCACAGTGCAGCAGTAAATGAGGTGCCCAATCTAAGATTAGAGAGGAACTCACTTCATCAACTTCCAGGGTTTTGCTGTGGTTTGCACTTGGCAGAAGTCTGCTGTATCACCAGTGTGATCTGAACTGCAAGTTCAAATTCAGCTAACACAGCTGTTAGGCATGGGCTCACTATGATTTAGATGTAGCCAGTGCCACATGGTCATCTCTGCCCAGCTCTGGGGTGAGGAGGACTCCTGCCCACCGAGCAGGATAACTGCCTGGGTATAGACACCTTAGTGCACGGGTGTGCAGCGAGAAGTGATGAGTTTGCCGGCTGGAAGAGGATGCTGGAGCTGTCTTTGTACTGGAGCTGCGCAGGTTTGCAGTCAGTTCCACAGTGGGTGTTTGCAGTTCCTGGTTCAACGCAGAGGGAACCGTGGTTAAAGCAGGTGAAGAAGTTAATCTGTAACTGCAGCATTTCTGACCACTGCGTTCAGCAGCAGGGACTGCTCCTGGCTCACTGGCTCTCACCAGGCTGTGACAGGAGAAGGGTCTGTGTGTTTTGGTTGGGAACTATTTACAAGCTGCTTTTTTTAGATACCTTGGTTTAAGAAACCGCAGTGGTCACGTCCTTTCCTTTAATGAGTGAAGAGCTGAGAGAGTGGCAGGGACCTTTGTTGGGGTGCAGCCTTTGTATTTTGTATAACCGTGGAACCCTCGACTGTTTTGGGTTGAAGGGACCTTAAAGCTCACCCAGTTCCAACCCCTTGCCACAGGCAGGGACACCTTCCACTGGAGCAGGGTGCTCCAAGCCCCTGTGTCCAACCTGGCCTTGAACACTGCCAGGGATGGGGCAGCTACAACTTCTCTGGGCACCCTGTGCCAGCGCCTCAGCACCCTCACAGGGAAGAGCTTCTGCCTAAGAGCTCATCTGAGTCTCCCCTCTGGCAGGTTAAAGCCATTCCCCTTGGCCTGTCCCTACGGGCCCTTGTCAAAATCAGAAAGCTTCAGATTTAGGAGAAAGGATGGCAGCTAACTCATTAAAAATACCCATGCATTACCCCTGTGTACATCGAAAACACTTTTTCCCTGGTATACTTACGACCCAGTATTACTTTCAGAATGGACTGCAGAGACAGCTAATACTGATTTTCTACATGATCATTTCACTGAGCTGATGCACTGTCTGTTCTCAGAACAACTACTTCAGCCTGTAATTTTCTGTTGGTTCTACTAAGATGAATTTCCGCCTCCCTTCTCCCCCTTCCTCCCCGTCGGCTTCAGCAACACTATTCCTCATCCCCATCAGTGTGTCTGTTAAATCAAACATTGTACTCCACGATGAATCTCCCATTTGTGATCCAGTTGGGCTTTGAGCCTGCATAAATTAATCATTTCTCAACTTAAAAAAAGGGAAAGAAAGCACCCACGGAGAGAAACCCCATCCTTGTATGGGAGACAGTGTAAAGCTGGGTCCATTATTTCAGTTCTATAAATGCTGTATAGCCCCACTGTAAACCATATCCTTGAATCCACGTTCCTGTTAAGTGTAAGAGCTGTTCTCCTGCATAAACTCTGCATTTATGTTGGCTTCTCTCTTCTCCCTGCCCTGGCCCCCTCCCTCCGGACTGTTCTGCTTTACTAACCTCATTCTCCCCTATGTATTTTACGTTTTGCCATGTAGGTCTTTCCCAGCTTTGCAGCCCCAGGCGGGCGTTCTCAGAGCAAGGTCCGCTCCGCCTGATCCGGAGCGCCTCTTTCTTTGCAGGTTTGCAGTGTGCTGTGTGCTGTGTGCCTAGTCTAGCTGGGGTGACACAACTGTGGGCAGTCTTAGTCTGGCCCTGGAAATAAGATTCTCATGTGGGTTTCCTGGGCAGCCATGCCTGCTCTCTTACCTTTTTGGTTACGTGCTTTAAATGCCCCGAGGACTGCAGGCATTTTAATGGTCCTCCTTTTGTGCTGACTTCGTTTGGAAACTTACCCATTTAATGGTGGATTTCATATTTCTGGAAATAATATTTCACAATAGTGTGAAGCTGTTTTGATCTGGACTCGTTTCAACCAGACTGTACAAATTACAGCTAATCTAGGTTCATTTAAAACGGACATTTCTTGCTTTTAGTGCCCGGGTCTTATTTCCATGGCTGAGTAGCTTTTATTTCACACACGTGTTTGTGAAATGTAGCACATTTAAAGACTATTGAGCCTGAGACACTTGATCTTGTCTATATGCAACTGTGAATCTGGACAGCTTACGGCATAGCTGAACAACCAACGCACTGCTCATGATTTAAAAGCATATACTTTCTTCAAGGCAGCATTGTAAATTCCTTTTAAAATCATATATATAATACCTGAGAAAGCTGGTAGGTGAATGAAGTCATGTTTATATCGGTTGATGATGGTGTTTTTCTCTATACACTGAGTACTACCAATGTGGCTGACACCCTTTTGGTACATTGAAATTTCATTGAAAAATATCTGTGTAAAGGAACAAAGCTCTAGTTTGCGCTACAATGAGTGGCATAGACCACAGAAATGTACGTGCAGGCTTTTCAGATGAGTGTTTTGGCTTGTTCAGCTAAACAGCCTTTCTGGGTGATGGCCTTGTGCAGTGCTGTTGATCTGAAGTAATGAGCATGGTTTTGTTTCATTAATTACATGGAGATCTGCAAACAAGAAAGGAACTGTATATTCCCCTGCTAATTGGTACTTCTTGTTTTACAGTTCATAGCAACCCTATGGATATGCCTGGGAGGGAGCAGAACGAGGACAGAGACAGCGGGATAGCAAGATCTGGTAATGTCTGTTCCATGTGTTAACCCTGTAGACTCCAAAGATACTCACTGAGACATCTAGACATCATCAGATAGTCTTTCCTGTGCTGAAATATGCTTGTTCTGGTTTGTTGTATGTAAGCATTAATGCATACCTATATGTATATGCACAAGTATAGGTGTCGAGGGGATTGCATTAGGAGCCTCACGGAGGTAATCTCAACACCAGAGCAATCTATTAAAGCCTGCTGCAAATAAACAAGCCAAATTAAATATTGAAATGAGCTTGCAGCATGTCTAAATGATGCCTGTTGTCATCTCCTTTCCAGATTGAGGAGGATGGTAGTGATAAAGCAGGCATTTGCCTCCACAACACCCCTCTCCTCCTCCCATATTCAGGATATTGGGCACTTAGTTAAGATTGGGAAGGCTGTTAAAGGCTGTGATTAACATTACTCCTTTCCACAAAGAATCTATTTCCGATACTCAGGATTGATGAGCAAGGAGCAGCCTGTATGTTGTCTATTATGTAAAGCTGCAGGACTGCCTCACCCTTGTATCTTATTAATGTTAGTGTAAACTGGTTATTTTCAGATGGGAAGCACAGATAAATGAGGGATGAGGCACTTGAGGAGCAGCCCCAGTTTATCTCAGGGGGCTTTGTTTAGTCACTGGTATTATTTTCCAAGTGCTCTTTCCTCTGGAGAGATGTTTATTTATTCCTCTTGTTATTGCAGCATCTCTTAGCAGTCTGCTCATCACTCCGTTTCCATCTCCGGGCTCTTCGTTTAACAAAAGCTGTGCTAGCAGTTACCAGCGGCGTTGGCGTCGCAGCCAGACTACCAGCTTGGAGAATGGGGTCTTCCCTCGATGGTGAGCTGGGAATGAGAGTGCTGGTTCCTGCCCAAGAGTTTTCCATCATTGTCAGCTTGATTCTGCTCCTGCATACATACATCTGCTCTCGCTGTTGCTTTCTGCGGGGTATTTGCAGAGGTGTAAGTCAGGCTGCACTCAACGCCTGATCTTTTTTAGGATCTGTTTGCTTCGTGGCATTCCATGTTTTGCACTAACTGGGAAGCCTGCAGCAAGATGTAAACCCGTAGGCTGTACTTTTGAGGATAAGAAGCCCTAAAATCCTACTCAAAACACAAATTCTTGGCAGAGATGGGAGAAAACTAAAATACCATCTTCTGATCCCACAAACACTTTGAATCTGGTTCCAGCTTTTTTGATTGTGGGATCAGTTAAGGGTTGCTTGTCAGAAATGGCATCAGAGGTGATGATTTGACAACTCATGCAGACAGACGGTGTTTCTTGAAGTTAAATGTTCAAGAATTGAATTATAAAGGAAATGTGCAACTTTAATCAGTGGATTACATTAGCTTTCTATTTTTCATGCTTCAAGGTCCATGGATGAAAGCTTTAACTTGTCAGATGACAGCTCTGGTCCTAGCCCGGGAATTGTTAGGAAGAAGAAGATAGCAATTGGGGTTATTTTTTCCCTCTCAAGAGATGAAGATGAAAACAACAAATTTAATGAGTTCTTCTTCTCCCACTTCCCTCTTTTTGAGAGTCACATGAACAAGCTGAAGAGTGCGATAGAGCAGGTAAACACAGTCTCTTTTGATCCCTGCACTTGTATTGCTGGCTATTTCCCCCAGCCCTGTCCGATGTAATTCCTAAAGCTTGTTACTGGTCTACAGAAGTGGGATCAACTTGCTTTTGGGTATAGGAATTGCACTGGCTAAGAGCTTTGCTCCACAACATCTTTGGTGATGTTTCTTATTGCTTGTAAAAGCACAACATGGGGAGGACAGAGCCTGCTGCATTGCACTGCAGGGATTGCTGAGAGTGAGAACAGTCACTGGGGCTGTGTAAGCTCCCAGTAATCCTGAACCAGCCAAGGGCAGAAGTGCTTTTAAGGCCACCTCAACCCCCCTGTTCCAGCTGTATCAGAGTCTAGTGGATCGCAGCGTGAGAACCTCCCTCTAGGCTATTGCAGGCTGTAATTCCTGAGGGGTTTTCTTTCCCTTTATTTTACCCCAAAGACTGAAGTATTTGGCTTCAACTCTGTCTTCTAGGAAATACTTAGTGATTACTTTGCCATGGCAGTGAAGACTTTGACCCCTTTTATGCCTTCAGTGATGACAACAAGCACAGAAGCAGCCCAGGCTGCAGGTGCCTGTGGCTTACCTGTCTTTCCTCAGATAAGAAAGTTGGTGCTTGCATCATCACTTTATCACTTAAAAAAAATCCCTATTTGCATGACTGATTGCAGGAAAGATAAAGTCAAACACATGACTTTGTTTTCCATTTTCTGTGCTTCTGCAGCTCTGTGTTACTTATCTTGCTTAATGATTGTTTTCAAGGCTATGAAAATGAGTCGCCGATCAGCTGATGCCAGTCAGCGGAGTTTGGCCTATAACAGGATTGTTGATGCTCTGAATGAATTCAGGTGAGCTGTTGTCTCCTTGTGTCTGTGTCTTCAAAAGCTCTCCGGTCTGGTTTAGAGAGATCTTAGTGCAGGATAAGTAACTTGTAATGTCGAAAGTCTTCTGCAGAAGTACGTGCAATGCAGGTATTGGTGATAGGAAGTCATAATCTGTGTCCTCAGATATCGCCAAGTGTGTGTATCCATCAGGGCTTGGTGCGAACAGGACACAGACGATGAAGGTTTTCTGTGCTTTCGGTGGAAAGGAAGCTCCCAGCAACCTCTGAAATTGTCTTTTATGGCCCAGTGAGATGGGGAAAAGAATTGCAAAGCCGTGTTAGGGAAATCCTCCTCTGGTGTATGTTTTCCCCATGTGTGAGCAAAGCAGGACCTTTACCCTGCTCTAAATTCTGCTCCAAAGGCATTTCAGATAAGCAGCTACTGAGGAGGGGACTATCTTTTTCACACAGTAAAGTGCAGCACTGTAATCTCTTGCTATCAGTACCTGCAGAGCGTCTCTGTTCACCAGTGAATACACCAAGTATCACAGATAAGCACATCCCTGGCATTTAACTGTATTTTCTTCCCATAGTCTCAGTCACCGGGAGGGAATTAAATGAACTCCGTCTGTTTCAAGTGATTCATCTCCTCTCACATGGGAGTGGCAGGGTGCTTCCTTTGCAACCAGCGCAGAGCTACTTTCCAAAGACTTCGTAGGAGACAGTGCTCTGATGTTATAAAAGGAAAATCCTGACTTCGGGATGTGCTTTATGGAGTAGGGAAGGATCCCGAGGCCGCACTCCTTTCTCTACAATCCACTTCCTACCTGTGCGCCGTGGATTAGGTGTTGTTGCAGGACGCAGGCACGGTGTATTTTTAAGCTGCATTTATGTTTCAGAACCTCACCTCTGGGCATGGGTCAGGAAGGGCAGAGGATCTGCTCTGTAGGGACAGGAGGCAGGGAGGGGAGAGCACGTGGGGCCGCTGGGAGAGGTGGATGGGATGAGCTGTGCCAAGAGAGGGAGCGGAGGGAGCTCGTGACTGCTGGGAGCTTGCCGATCCTGCCCAGGGGCCCGAGACGAGTTCAGCAACTCTACTGCCCCCAGCCCTGCCTCTCCTCCCCATTCACTCCCAGGGCCGGTTGCGGCATTCCCGCCTCCCCAGCTGTATTCCCAAGTCCTCCCCCAAACATTCCCCCTCAAGATACACTCAGTGGACTTTGCTCCCATCTCCTTTGTCCTTCCAAGTTGAACAGTTCCAGAGCGCTGGGGAGGGGTGCGCGTCCCGACTCAGCATAGGAGGAATAACCCTGAACATGGAGGCCAAACCCCACTTGGTTGCTTTTTCCTCCTCCTCCTCTTTGGGAAGCTCGGTGGGATGGGATGAGGAAAGCTGCTGTGGGGCTGAAGAGGGGAAATCACATCCCTGCGGATTGGCACCATCCTGCGCTGGGATCATTCACATGACACAGCCGTTGCGCAACCAGCACTGGGAGCGTGTGTGAGCACCGGTTCCATGCAGAGGTTTCCATGGCGATACAAATATTGCTCTTTAATAGCGTAACAAAGTAAATGAAATCCAGTTTAATTCTGTATAAATGAATTTCCCGGGGCTGCAGGCTTTGGCACGGCTGCTTTGGGTTTGCTGCTTGGCATTTGCAGTGGGGGCAGCAGCCCATGCCCCCAGCCTGGGCAAGGTCCTTGTGGCTCAGGGTGACGGTATGTGCTCCCATCCTAAAGGTGTTCCTGTGGCACACAAGAACCACTTGCTTCTCAAAGCAATGCAGTACGTGTCTGGTAAGGAGAGGGGGGAATAGGCATATTGAAGTGCTGCAGGCTGGATGCAAAGATGCTTTGGCGCAGGTTCAGCAAACCCATTTAGGCTGCGATTATCTCCTTAGGCGTCTGCTTTCCCACTGGAGTCACAGGAAAGTCAGGAGCCTGAGTCCTTTGGTGAACCTGAGACTTGCGTTGGTTCCTGCCCTCTTAGCAAATCCTGCTGGAGGGAAGAAGGTGCTGACTTCAGTGGGTTGGTGTTCCTAAAGCTTCATCCTGTGCTACGTTAACTCATTGCAGTCTTTGCTTTTCTGTAAGGAGAATCATCTCCTTCCTTTCCCCTCTCCTCTTTTCTTTCTCCCTCCTCTATCCTCACCTTTCCCCTTTCCCATCTTCTTTCCCCTTCTGCAAGGGGAAAGCAGCTCCTAGGCTGCTTCTACAAACTGATGCTGTTGTTAACTTTGCCTTCAGTTTAGTTCCCAGCTCCAGGCCTGCACAATTCACTTTGCAGCAATTCTGGGTTTTCTAAAGCACTGCTGGATTTAGCTATTAACACTTAATTTGGAGGCTTAAAGCTCTCCTTGGCTGTCAGCTGTGCAGACACATGATTTATGAAGTAAGCTACTGTACTTGCATAAACATTTTGGCTCCCTCCTCCCCGAGGCCACTGCAGCACATTGATAATGCAGATTATGCATCTCGCTAATACCTGTGTGCAAGTGCACAGATTGGCAGGGAAACACTGAACACAGGGGCTGGGGAAGCACCTCTCTGCTCTCTGGCAGCCACACTGGGTCCAGGTTTGTGCCAGTCATTTGTAAGCAGGTTACTGTGCTGTGAACCCAGGGGTGCCCCATGGTGCAGGCTGGCCCCTGTGCCCTCTCCGGCACTCCTGCAGTGACTATTGCTTTTGTTCTTCCTTTTTAAGGAAAAGCCATCTTTGGAAGGAAGGAATGGGGATAGGGAGTAAATGCACGTGAGTTCATCAAGAATCCCAGACTGGTCTGGGTTGGAAGGGACCTTAAAGCTCCTCCAGCCCCAGCCCCTGCCACGGGCAAGGACACCTTCCACTGGAGCAGCTTGCTCCGAGCCCCTGTGTCCAACCTGGCCTTGAACACTGCCAGGGATGGGGCAGCCACAGCTTCTCTGGGCACCCTGTGCCAGCGCCTCAGCACCCTCACAGGGAAGAGCTTCTGCCTAAGAGCTCATCTCAGTCTCCCCTCTGGCAGGTTAAAGCCATTAGGAGATGCCCAGGGCTGCAGGTCAGTGTTTCCTCTAGGCAGGAAAGGGCTGCAGAGGGATGCTCTCATCCACGTTCAGTCTGTGCAGCAGCAGGGGATGTGTCTCAGAACTGATACAGGACAAAGGCAGGGAAGGTTTGTGGTGTGTCCAGGTGAGGAGGGAGCAGCACGACACCCAAGCCATAGCCGTGCTGTGCCAGGGGCAGCGCTGTGTGTCCCTTGGTGCCACCTGCACCCACAGAGCAGACAAACCCCAGCAGGTCTGCAGGAAGGGCTTTGCTCAGGGCTTCATTTTCGCTTGGCTGGGCTGGGCTTGGGTTGGTTTCAAGCCACTGTTCCATGCAAAGGTGTTTCCTGAGGAGCTCCCTCAGCCCCTGCTGCACCATCACTGGTGCTGAGGTGCCCATAAGCTGCAGTTGGGGTTCAGCATCTGAATAGAAACCATTTTAAATGCACTGGCACAGGGTGCCTGGAGAAGCTGTGGCTGCCCCATCCCTGGCAGTGTTCAAGGCCAGGTTGGACACAGGGGCTTGGAGCACCCTGCTCCAGTGGAAGGTGTCCCTGCCCATGGCAGGGGTTGGAGCTGGATGAGCTTTAAGGTCCCTTCCAAAACAAACCAGGCTGGGATGCTATGAACCCTCAAAGGAACTGATTCTGTTGTTAACTGAACTTTCCCTCTCATGCTGCTGCTGAGGCAGGGGGGTGGCAAGCAGAGAGGGCTGCTTGCTCTGTGTGCTGAGAGGGGTTAATCTGGTTTTTGATGCTCATTATTTTTCAGGTCCTGTTGACTTCGCATCGTGGTTTGGGTCTTTTTGTTGCCTTTTTTCCTTTCTTTTCTCCCTTTTTTCCCTCGCATTTTCCTTTGCTTTGCTGTTTCTTTCCATGCTGTGTCTCTGTTCCTCTCCCCACCGCAAGCAGTGGTTCCCCTGCCTTTACCACGCTGGAAAGCAGCTTAATCCTTGCCCTTGGTTTGTGTATCGGCTGGGCTGGAGGGTTCCCTGTGCTGCAGTCACATGCCTGCTGGCCCGCGGCCAGGGCAATCTGATCTGGGGCTGAGGAAACACTATCGGCCGCAGATGCAGCCAGGGTTACCAGAATAGTAAATAACAATCACAAGACTGGGCTATCTGCTCCACGAAAACAAATACTTTAATGCGCTGCCTTTAGCACAGAAGTGGTTTCTCTATTTTATCCAAGCAGCCGAGCTGCAGGAGGTTGGACACGGGTTGGTTTGCACAGGAAGGAGGAAGGAGCTGTGCTTTATGTTATGTGATTTATCGGCAGCTCCTGAGGTCAGCTGTGGCTGGAGGGTGTAAGATTCGATACTTGATTTGAGTTTTGAAGTGGGGGGGTTCTCCCTTGCTTTGAGCCTCTTTAACATCCACTCCAGTTAATGGGCTGTGAACAGGAACCTTTCCTTAATAATCCCACCTCTAATGCTGCTCTGAACTGGCCCAGCCAACAGCAAGCCCTTGGGGGTCTCTGGGGCTGGTAAGCAGGAGGATAACTTGACTTTCCCCTTCTCCAGCCCACTGGCTGCTTTCTGGCTTTCCATAGCATCCCCGTGCCAGTGGAACATCTGAAGTCTGACCTTTCAGGAAGACGGGGTTGATTTTGGCTATTGTGAGCTTGCAGGATGGGTTTTCATAGAACCCCAGCCTGGTTTGTGTTGGAAGGGACCTTAAAGCTCCTCCAGCTCCAACCCCTGCCATGGGCAGGGACGCCTTCCACTGGAGCAGGGTGCTCCAAGCCCCTGTGCCCAACCTGGCCTTGAGCACTGCCAGGGATGGGGCAGCCACAGCTTCTCTGGGCACCCTGTGCCAGCGCCTCAGCACCCTCACACGGAAGAGCTTCTGCCTAAGAGCTCATCTCAGTCTCCCCTCTGGCAGTTAAAGCCATTCCCCTTGGCCTGTCCCTGCAGCCCTTGTCCAAAGCCCCTCTCCAGGTTTCCTGTAGTGCCTTTAGGCACTGGAGCTTCTCTAAGGTCTCCATGAGCCTTCTCTTCTCCAGGCTGGACAAGAGAACATTGTATTTAATGCGAACTATTAGAGGAAATAAGGCAGAGAATGCTACTGTCCCCCCCACCCCCATCTTCCTGAGCAGCCCCAGTGACTGTGGCACAGTGCAGGGTCACCTTTGCTGCCCTCCGGGGTCCTGTCACCACACAGCTCTTTTCTCTCTGCCATGGAACTATGGTGGAGTAACTCCTTCCTCCCCATAGCACCCTCATGCCATGGCTGCTGTGCCAGGCTCTGCTTCCCAGGGAGTTTCCCTTTAAGCACTAACCCATGGAAGAGTTTGCAGCTCCTGCCTGAGTGTG
Organism: Myiopsitta monachus; assembly: GCA_017639245.1. Lineage (NCBI taxonomy): Eukaryota > Metazoa > Chordata > Aves > Psittaciformes > Psittacidae > Myiopsitta > Myiopsitta monachus. The sequence continues at coordinate 23,824,235 of CM029917.1, forward strand.
TTTGCCCGACCTGCACAGTCACTGCTTTAGTGCTGCAAGGGTCTGTGGCTGTTCAGGCTAACGCATCCAGAGAAGATCCTGAGAAATCAGAGGTGCTGGCAGGGATAATCATGTAAATCTTTGTCTTGTGAAGCAGAAATACCTCGTATAGAAACAGAAGTGCATTTGGAGAACAGGGAGAAACCTGAACTGATCCCTCACTTCCTTTGTTGTTTTGGGTTTTCTTCCGGCTCCCATTTCTGCTGTGATGAAAACACAGGTTCCCATAGTGTCATAATGTAGGCGCTGTGCTTAAACTGTCGTTGCTTTAGATTCTCGAGGAGTTTAATGGTAACCTGAGGGGGTTTAATCTGGTGTTTTACGGTGGAGCCAAAGTTTTAATCACACACTTACTGTCCTCTGTAGAGTCACAGAGGAGGGGGGTAGGTGCAGAGTCCTTGAACCCGGGGGAACTGACTCTCGTGTGCTGTATTTAATGCTGAAGGAGCAAGCTGGACCCCTGCTCTAGAAATCCAACCTGTTGGTGGGTTTGGCCTAGAGATACACTGGTTTTCTTAAAGGAAGGAGGAAGTTGAGGTATTCTGGTAAGTCAGATACACATAAACCTGCCCCAGTCGTAAGTCAGGCAGAACTATAGAGGAATTAAAGGTTTTGAACAAAATGGAGAGCAATGAGGGAGATAGCAACAACAAATCCTTCATCTCCTTTCCATGCAGAACAGGGCAGATACTGACCTGGGGCAGTGAATGTTACTGTGTTGGGGAGCAGCGTAGGTAGATGTGTGAAGAGCCTGTGAGGCTTAAACCTCCGTGGTGGAAGGGTGAATTCATACCGTCTGATGAGCATGGTTTGGGTGATGGCTGATGAGAGAAACTTCATATCTGATAGAAGTGTCGGCTGGGGCTCACTGTTGCAGTAAATCCTTCAAGTTGGGATCTCTGCCTTTGGGCCTTCCTTTAGTCTTATGGCTTTTGGGGTTTGTTTTCCAGAACAACTATTTGCAATCTCTACACGATGCCACGGATCGGGGAGCCTGTCTGGCTTACAATGATGTCGGGGACACCGGAGAAGAACCAGCTTTGCCATCGCTTCATGAAGGAATTCACTTTCTTGATGGAGAATGCCTCTAAAAACCAGTACGGTGGATTTCACTTTTTAAAATGACAGCTTCTTCTATGCCTTTTTATTTCAAACCGATTTTTGAGTCAGTTTTTAAAGTCCTGGTAAATCAAAGACTCCAAAGGCCAGCCATAAATACCTCCTTTCTGAAACAAAAGTGAGGTATCCCATTAAACGCCTGCTCCCCCAGCCCTCTGCATCTTGGTAGAGGCTGAACACTTGAAACATGTCCATAGGAAGCGCGTGATGGGTGTGTACGTCTGGAAGGGGCTGAACATACCTTATGAAATGCATTAATCTGCCTTTCAGAATCAGTTATCATATGATGAGCAAGGTTAGACATCCAGCTAGAGCCGTGTCTGCAACACTGTCTGACCGCAAATTGCTCTTAAACCCGACTTCTGTGAGATGCCACTGGAGGAATGGTGTGTTTCATTGGTGCTCACCTTTCTGCCCTCCGGCCAGAGCTAGGAGCAGTTGCTGGAAATGGAGGCAGGGAATGTTCTTGATAAACTCAGGAGAATCTGATAAATTTCCTCTGTTGTCAACACCTCATCCTCCTTCCCCAGGGCATGAGCAGGGGAAGTTTTTAAAGCGCTTGGCTCTATTGAAGTCCTAAAACGAGCACAAACATGTGAAGGTGGAGTGGGAATGGCACTGGAGAGCAGCTGGTAGCTCCGGGGAAGCTGCTCTCTGCAGCGCGGGGAAGGGAAGGGGCTGCTCCTCACCATCTTCTGGCCTTGCCACCAATGCTATCACCTTCTCCGTCCCAGAGTGGGAGGTGATAGTGGTCAGTGTGGTCCTTCTTCTGCCTCAGTGCAATGGGAGAAGCCATAAGGAGCTGTGGGGGGTTCAAATGTGTTTTGTCAAAATGAGTTCCTGCTGCAGTGGATGTGTTCCTGGGATTAGCCCCTTTGGTCCCTGCCATTCCAAGCCCTTGGTTATAGTTCAGTGGTCTTTTGTTTGGCTTATTGCTTTGGTTAAAATACAGTAAGATTCACACTGATGGAAGCAAGAGGAAAATCAAACCCTGTGTCCTTCTCAATCCTAGTTCTAAATCTCCTTTCCTTCTTCAGTCTCCGGTGAGGGAACAGCTAAATTTAAGCTGCAGGTTCCTGATGCTGTACATAAACGATTGAAATAGCACTATTTTGGGTCTTGGGCATTGGACTTTCCCTCCCCAGCACCTGAACCGCTGCGGCAGCTACCAGCACCATCTGTCGGCACATGGGCCTTGGGCTGTGCTTCTGCTCGCTCCTCCTGCCAGGAACAGGGATTGGGAAGCAAAGTCTCCCTCCACGGAGCGCAGGCCATGCTCTGTCACTGCCATACCTCAGATAGCCCGCATTCCTCAGAAAGGTTTCTGCTTTCCTTGCTCAGCTGGTGAACGCTGTTGTGCCAGGGTAAGGACACAACCTCGCTGCCTGGGCAGCACAACTCTGGGGGGTTATTTGTGGAAAGGAGCAGCCACATGTGCTTAAATTGCCTGACAGTTAGATGGAGGAATGCAGCACCTACTTATTGTATCGGTTGGGTAGCAGCAGCCTTCCTCCTCTTCAGTAGTCACAGATCTGAAGGGTTTGGGATCTCCTTCCTGGAGTACTGAGGCCACACAGTGCTGCTGTTATCTTACAGCGAACCAAAGTAAGTTGGCTTTCAGGTGTAGTACAACGCAAAGCTTGCAGAATAGGAAGTCTCATGATAATTGCCAAACAGAGGGACTGATATTTCACAAGTTTAAAGTATTTTCTTTACTTTAAATGTTCTAAAAAAGAGCTTTGCAGGGTGGGAGGGAAGGTGCAGCCCTCCCTTCTCTCCTCAAAGAACCAGGACCCAAAGGAATGAACTCTGCCGACACTGTTGGGCTGTTTCTGCAATCCATACAGCATGCAGAACTGCTGTCAGTTTGACAACCTGAGCGTGTACCTGGAATATAATGCTGTTGGACGTTGTGCTTTCAGGTTTTTACCAGCTTTGCTGACTGCTGTTCTGACGAACCACTTGGCCTGGGTCCCCACCGTCATGCCCAACGGCCAGCCGCCCATCAGAATCTTCCTGGAGAAGCATTCTTCCCAGAGCGTGGACATGCTGGCCAAAACGCATCCCTACAACCCACTGTGGGCGCAGCTCGGTAGGTGACAAACATCTCCAAACCCCCAGCAGCTGCACATCAGTGGATGTGTGCAGAGCGGGTTTCATGGATGCTTGTTACTTCCCCCCAGAGTTAATTCTTTAGATCCAAAAGGAGACAAGTGTGGATTTCAAGCTGTATTTCACTTTATTTTTTATATGTGCTTTAATTTCTTAAGGCATTATCAATTACAAAATGGCAGCCAAAAAGTCATCTATGGCAGTTCTCTTAAAGCCACCTGCCCTGGTGATGATGGGGGATTCCACTCCTCCAGTCCTCCCTCTATAAGGAAAATCACTTTATCTTTTGGGGATGCTGCTGTCAATAAGCCTGGTTCTGGAAAGAACGAATCAAGGGAATCCATCTTTTGATAAGACATGAACATAGTCTCAATACAATAGGCAGAGGAGTGACACAGTGCAGGAAATCATGACCAGCAACCCACTGAGTCAGGTCTGAAACCTCAGTTGAGTGGGTAGCTGGTCACAGTGTCTTCTGATTGCTGAGTAGAGGGTATGAGTAAGCTTTCCACTCCCAGGTCAGATTATCTGCTGTGCACACAAACTGTGATGGAATTTGGTTAGGGAAGGGAAAGGAAAGTTGTGCAAGGTTGCCCTGTTGTGGTATAGGCAGGAATGGCCAGGGGGTTGGCAAGAAGACTTGATTTCAGCACTCACAGGACTCAGGGGATACGCTCTGGTTAGAGTGGCCTTCAGGGCCTCTTGGAACCCTTGTTCCCTCATCCCTGCATTCATGCAGTGCCCTTGTACTTCTGGAACAACACATGCACAGGCACATCCGCATGTGAATCTGGAGTAGGGTCAAAGCAACCCATCCAACCCATAGCAGAGCTCCAGGGAAGCGAAGGGAAGGAGGTTGGCTTCAGCTCTGCACCCGCCACTGTCACTTTTGCCCTTCTCTCTTGGCATAGGCTTGTTCCTCCTCAGAGCTTTCTCATTATGGGTAAGAGTTCAGCCCAGTTTCCAGACTATCCAGGGTAATTCAGAGCAGATGCCTTCCTGTCTCCTGTGGCTATATAAGGAACCCAGGAGATGAGCCTCCAAAGCTAGGCACTGAAGTGAGGTGCTGCAAATGCTCCCTAATGCAGTGAGATCAGATGTCTCCCTGACCAGTGTGTCACCTTACATACGATACCAACAGCATCTTTGGGATTCTCTGTATTGAAAACAAAATACTAGCATAGCTGTCATCGCTCTTCTGCTTTGGTATTTTCCTGTTGTAGACCTGGCCATTGAAAACTGGCCACAGTGATTGTCTGGTAGAAGAATAATTCATTTTAAAGATGCAAAATAATTGTCTCTGTCCTGTTGTAGGTGACCTGTATGGAGCTATCGGATCACCTGTGAGATTAGCAAAAACAGTTGTGGTTGGCAAAAGGCACGACCTGGTACAGAGGTTGCTTTATTTCCTTACTTACTTCATCAGATGCTCTGAACTTCAAGAGACGCATCTGCTAGAAAACGGGGAAGATGAAGCCATTGTCATGCCTGGAACTGTTATAACAACCACGCTGGAGAAAGGAGAAGTAGAAGAATCTGAGTATGTGCTTGTCACAATGCACAAGAACAGGGGTAACCTGCTACCAATGGAGTCTGAAGAGACGAGAACTCCCAACTGCAGCTGTAAATACTGCAAGTGCCCCATCTCCCTTGCACAGAACATAGAAGGTGTTTCACAGCAAGAGAGAGAAGACACACAAAACACTCCTAAGGTAGAGCTGGAAACGTCCTCGGATGAGAACAGAACTATTGTTCCTGACGACTGCCAGGAGGATGCTGTTGATGCGAAGCAGCCACGGCCCTGCCTGGACACAAAACTGGAGACCATGGTGTGCACAGGGTCAGCTTCACCAGAGAAGCGAGTAGGGACGGAGCCTGGTCTGGAGCCAGGAGCAGACGTGTGGAGGAAGGACGAGTCGCTGGAAGCGGGCAGCCAGGCGGGCGGTGGAGCGTGGTCACCCGGCATCGCGGTGGAGAAGAAGCCCCCGGATAAGCTCTTCTGCGACGAGTTCCCCTGCGGCGCCGCCGAGGCTCAGACAAAGGTGACTTTCCTCATCGGAGATTCCATGTCGCCCGACTCGGACATCGAGCTCAGGAGCCAGGCAGTGGTGGAGCAGATCGCTCGGCATCACAGCCCGCCAGCGCCGGCGGAGGGAGCGCCTGCTGATCAGAACTGTGAAGCTAAACAAGCAGTTGAGGACCAAACCAGAGACTGTGGGACAGCTGAACCCTTTCCTCCAGTTGCGAGTGAGCATCAGAGCTGGAACCCAAACCCATACAATGCCGAGAGCATGAGTCTGTTTGATGAATACTTCACTGATGACAGTTCAGTTGAAACCCGGACTACTGATGATATTCCAGGGCAGGCAGCTCCAGACCTCCTTGCTCACAACAGTAGTTTAGAGTTCTCTAAAAAGCTCTGTACAAAGAGTAGCAAACCACCGAGTGAGTTTTGTAAGTTTATGGACTCCGTTCGACAGGAGACCTACAAAAACTGCTTCAGTGAGCAGGACCAAAGAGAGAAAATCTCTATTCGCGTCCCCCATGGGGACAGGGAAAACGTAGAGAAAAAGGTGGCCCCGGGAATTGACTGGGACATTCCAAGAAATGAGAGCTCGGATAGTGCCCTGGGTGACAGTGAGAGTGAGGACACGGGCCATGATCTAACGAGGCTAAGCGGGAACTATTACGGAGGAGAGCAGGAAGACTGGGCCGAAGAATACGAGATTCCCTTCCCTGGGTAAGTGGCATTCGGCAGTAATGGAGCCTAAAAAAGACAGAGCCTCTTCTCGTGTCACATGTTTGGAGGAATGCAGCCGAACTTGGCATCAGAGGTTGGAAAAGTGTCTCTTGAGCTCGCTGGTTGTAAAAGAATATAGAGAGGTCAGTGGTGTGGAAAAAAGTACTAATTGTGCACCAAGACCTTGGCTTGTGTCCTCTCCTTCCACAGTGGGCCGGCTGCAAAAGCTGACTCCAGGCTCCTCCTTGTTAGAAAGTGCTTGAATAGAGGTTAGAAGAGATGCTAGAAGTGAAAACGCAGCCTCTCTGTCAGCTGCATTTGTTGTTTACTGTGGCCCATCTCTTTGCTGTGCCTTTCTTGCAGGTCAAAACTAGTTGAAGTGAACTCTGTCCAGCCCAGTATTGCCAATTTTGGGAGATCCTTACTTGGTGGCTACTGCTCCTCTTACGTCCCTGACTTCGTTTTGCAAGGCATCGGAAGCGATGAGAAGCTGAGGCACTGTTTGGTGTCAGATTTGTCTCATGCTGTGCAGGTAATTAAGCTATATTTGGTAAATGTCTCTGTCGCAGTAGGGAAAGGCAAATGTTTGTGAATGCACAAACCTGCTGGAAGGGGAAATATTTACTGTCGCAGCTCGCTCCAGTCCCAGGTCACCAATTTCTTCTCCCTCGTTTACATCTGGAAAACACGGGTGTTTCCCTGCGGATCTGGGGCACAGATTCCCACTGGAGCCAGCTGAGGGGCTTGTGCCCTTAGGAGAATGGATCTCTGCTCTGAGCCATCATCGTCTCCTGTAGGCACAGCAGCCGCTGATGGTTGTGTCCCACAGGGTGGGATGATGTCAGAAAAGACCAAGGGCTGAGGTTGCTGTGCATCCTTTCCCGGGCATGGGGGTCCTGCGGCAGTGGTCATGCAGGAGCTCCCTTTGCTCCCTCCTTTCCTCAGGCTGTCACTGAAAAGCATGATCCTGCTCCCTTCTAGTTTATTCCCAAGGGGATGAGGAAGGACCCACACACAGCACAGGGAGCAGGCAGCCCCATGGGAGCCTCCGAACATCCCCTTCTTCCACCCCTCTCCAGTTAAGATGTGCATCACGTTCCTCACATTACTGTCCCCTTTCCTTGTGCCCAGCCCCGCAGAGGCTGAGTTTCGCTCCCTGTGTGCTTGTTCATGTGTGAAGTGTAACTGAACTTCAGGCAATAGAGGCAGCAGTGTGAGGTAGCCATGAAACAGATGTGTCTGAAATACAGCCTAACTGCGGTGTGTGTCCATCAGGAGACTTGGATTTCAATTGCAGAAGAAATTGAGAGGATATGAAAGGGCTGGGCAAGATTTTATGTGCTTATCTTAAAGGAAAATAGTAACTGCATCCCAGCCCTGTGTGACATCCCTGGGGCTCTTTGGAAGGAGATGCTAACAGTCCAGGCCCAAAATGCACAGGGGAAGGGCAGTGCGTTCCAAATGCTCCCTTCAAAACCTCCCTGGCTGGGAGGAGTGGAGGAGCTGGCGCAGGCTTGGCTCCGGGCTCCCTCTGCTGGCCTCCTCGACACGGGAATGCAGCGGCAACCGGGAGTAAACCCGATCTGTTCGCGCTGCCTTGATGAGCAGCAGGCTGGGGCTTTGGTACTTCGCGGTTTAGGGTTTTAAGGTAGACTTTAGATATGTCAGAGCTCTTTATATCCAATATCAAAAGATACAAGTGTCAGCCAGTGACACACATCCAAGCCTGGAAGAAGATGTAAACCAGCAGCTATCCTGCTAAAGCTGTGCCTTCCTTACAGTAACACGCTGATTTTAATAGCTGCAGCACAGTGTCAGTAGATGTTCCTATGTTATAGCCAAAGCAGTGTCTGGGATGCCATCCTTGCTCTCCAGGATGGACTTTGTAAAGAGACCGTGGTGGTTATCCTCAGTGTTCTGCATGGTCACTGGTCACCCTCGGGTCTCTGCTATTCCTGTTTTGTTTCTAGCATCCCGTGCTGGATGAGCCCATCGCGGAAGCCGTCTGCATCATTGCAGACACGGACAAATGGACGGTGCAAGTGGCCAGTAGCCAGAGGCGAATGATTGACAACAAGCTGGGGAAGGAGGTGTTAGTGTCGAGTCTCGTCTCCAACCTGCTGCATTCCACTCTTCAGCTTTACAAGCATAATTTATCTCCAAACTTTGTAAGTATGAGGAACGATGCTTTGTTCGGGCAGTGCTTTGAAAGCATCCTTTCACTGCACGGCTTCAGAGGTTGTGAGCTTCTGCCTGGTTTATTTAAGCCAGAGCCACAGTTGCAGTAACCAGCACATCCCCGAACAGAGCTGTTTGAGCTGCCCATTTAAACCCTGCTCTGTAATCAAGGCAGCTGTCTCATTAATTCTGATTTAACATGCAATCAAAGGCTTCTGCTCAAAAGTAAGAGTCTTGCCAGTAATTAGTAATCTTACTAATTACTCTCCTCGACACAGCCACAGGAAGGCAATAGGTGTTTGGGGTCTGTGCTGTGCGGGTGCAGTCTGGATGCGGCGCTGTCCTCTCCCTGATGCAACTCTCTTTGCTTTCTAGTGTGTTATGCACCTGGAGGACCGGCTGCAGGAGCTCTACTTCAAAAGCAAGATGCTGTCCGAGTATCTGAAGGGCCAGATGAGGGTTCACGTGAAGGAGCTGGGCGTGGTGCTGGGGTAGGAATCACAAATCCCTCCGAGCAGTGCTGCCCCGGGTTTCCTGGTGCCACATCCTCCTCCTGGGCTTGTTCTAAGCACAGTGCAATGGATTCCTAAATGGGACTGGAACCGTGGCATGGCGTAAATCACCCATGGCCGCAGGCTTCTCCTTAGCCATTGCTTGATCCCGAGGATCCCCCAGCCTTTCTCTCTTCCCTCTGGGCAGGAAGGTGGGCTCAGCACTCCAGAGCTTATCAGACTCTTTGCTTAGTTGTCAGTCCTCACTGAACAAGGTGGGGCACCTGATTGCTCCACGTTGACTTTCCCTACATGGCAGAAAACACCCTTTGTGTCATGCAAGGGACATAATGCCTCTCTGTGGGTGTGGGGCAGAGGCAGAGGAGCTATTTAAGGGGTGTTTATAGGAAGGCTCTGAATAGCTTTTTATGCAGAGGAGCACAGGGCGAGCAGGAAGGCACACAGAGCACGTGTGAAGCTGGAGATGGGGAGCAGCTGCAGTGGGTGAGCTCCAGCACTGTGCTAGGGCTGCCTTGGTAGCTGCTGCAGTTCAGTCTAATCCTTGGCTCCTGTGCATTGTCCCCCAACTACTGCTGCTTTGCTTGGAGGGCAGGAGGGAATCTGCTGTTCTCCTCCCTCCATTTGCCTTCTCACCAGTTTGTTGGCCCTGTTTAAAGGAACCCAGGAGCCCGGTAGGAGCTGCGCAGTGCCGAGCTGTCGCTCCTCAGCATGAACACGAGGATACAGGGGGGCATAGCAGCAATGTGGAGGCTGGAGCCTGTAACCCAGCTGGAAGGGCTGCTTTAGGAGGGAAGCTCAGTGGGATTCAGTTTCCCAGTGTCCTCCCTCTCGGAGCTGGACATGCTCATGGCCCACGCAGAGGCCGGGGCTGGAGCACGGTGACCGACGTGCGTTTTGGGTTGGATTAAATGCGACTCTTCTGCTTCCTTTTAGGATTGAATCCAGCGACCTCCCTTTGCTGGCAGCCGTAGCAAGCACTCACTCTCCCTACGTTGCCCAGATACTACTTTAAAATACCAGAGGCGTAGATGTTGACTTTTTTTCTCCCCCTCTGGAAACAGAGTGGAAGAAGACAACTTGTTCTGGCTCCTTTCCCTTTGAAGCCATTAAAACAAACTGCTCGTTGAGCTGCAGCACCTCCATATATGACTGCACGTTATGCAAACACTTGGAGGCTTTTCCTCTCCCGCTTGGTCCTTTATAAAGAAGGATAAAGAAAGGAAAACAGAGCAAGACGGAGATTTCAGCCACAGACAAGAGAGGAGGATCTGCATTTTTTAGCAGCCTCTGCCACCATGGCCAAGTGTAACTTACACAGGGGACGTGAGGAAGAGCTGCTTTGAGGAATACGTGATGCTGTCGCTGATGATGGACTTACTGAGGGGACGCAGCAGCTGCCTTCAGCCCGAGGAGGAGCCCCTTCAATCTCTAACTCTCAAGCTGCAACAATTTGTAACCAACTTCTCCTTTTTCATGTCATGGTCCAGGTCCGGACACTTCCCGGAGGAAGAATGGCGGGAGGGGGGGGTGTCTTGTAAAAAGTCCATTAATGACACTCAGCTCCAAAGTTAATTTATGATCTTTCTGCTGGGGAGAGGGAATAGCTGGGATGGGGGGTGAGGAGGAAGAGGAGGCCAACAGCGGTGGAGATTCTCTTTCTTGGCTGGATGTTGTAACCAGTATTAAATGTTTCTAATGTGTCAATGCTGCTTTATACCAAGTGATGCTTTTCTTCCACAACATAATCAGAATGTTTAAAGAAAAAGTCAGCTCTAAGAGAGCGTTGGCTGCGGTTTCCCCACAGGCCCCAGGTGACTCTTTACCTCTTGACTTTTTTATGGTCTCTCTATTCTTGCAACATCACCTTCTTTTTACAGCAGTCAGTCAGCTATTGATGAACTAGCAACAATTGTACCAAAGCAGTGGGGAAGAAACAGACAGACTATTATTACCCTTAAATTGCTCAGGTAACGAATTGCTATATTTTTTAAAGCCATTCTACAAAACCAGGACGTTGCTTACACCACAGTGCAGTAACACCAGGTTATTTTTGGACAGATACACCCTCGATGCAGATGACTCTAATCCCTTTTCTACTCACTTGTGTAATTACCAGCAGGAAATGTTGTTTATTTTACTCTCAGCATTTCTCCTTTCCTCAGCCATCGCTGTTTTGTCATTGTATATACAACAGTTGTACGAATAGCTGATGGACCCAGCCTGCTGTAAGTAATGTAAATATACAGTGGTAGGTGGATTATGTTTTCAAAGGCTCTACTACCTCAGTTTAACTGGACACTTCATTAGAGGCTTTTCTTTGCGTATTTGTCCTGGCAGCCAGTTAATGTTGCTGGGTTGTAGGTTCTGTTTCCATCCCTGAAGTTCAGTAGGTTGGAATCCATGGGTTAGCCACACATGTCGGAGATGCGTTCACGTGGTCGCTGAACTCTATAAACAGCTCTATAAATATGCCCCTCTGTAATCATCTATTCAATAGCGTAGCACGCCTGCTATTGTTCGAGGAGTTATTTGAAATACAAATCTATTTTAACCATTTGATAAACTTGAAAACAATAGGAGAGATCCCGGCCCCAGCGCTGCCTCCTCCCTTCCTCCCTGCGCCAGGATTTCAGTACTGCTTAAAGCTGTAACTTCAGACTCTGTCCCAGGGAAGATCCACATGGAAGACCCATGGCCCTTTCCGTGAGTCCCCCTTAGTAACTCAAGCAAACCTTAATATAGACGGTGGCACTGGGAGCTCTTTTGTATATAAAATCTAACACTGACTGCTGCAGGGAAGAACCTTATGTTTAATACGTGACCCAAGGATGTTTCTCCCCTGTTCTTCAAATGTCCTTCCTTCACCACACCGTTATTTTACATCTGGCTTTTGGAATGAGCGCAGAACACAGGGGCCCAGTTGTGTAAACCCATTCTTCACAATATACAGCATTGAGCTCAGCACAGGGATGTTTAACTCTTTGCTGCGCTCGGTTCTAGAGCCAGGAGTTCTGATTCTGAACATTAGACACAGACGTGCAATTGTAACCTGGTGGTGTCAGTGTGGGCCTGGCTCTGGAACCTCTGCCCCTGCCTCTGGGTGGTTCCTCATGTGGGTTCATCCACAGCACATCCCCATATAGATGGACAACCCCCTGGACCATGCCTGTAAGGAAAATACCACATCCTCCTCCCTTTAACCATGATCAGGCAAGCTGTTGGTATTGCTGAGGCGGATTTGACTCTCTCAAATGACCCTTGCACAGCTTGAAATCAGTATTCACTTGAGAAGAAGGTGGTGATTTGGTGGTGTCCTTCCCTGCTGTCCCCTGTCTGACAGGACCCCTCAGCATTGTCCCAGTAGAGTGGCCATGGCTGTGGCCTCCTCATCCCCCTCCTGAGGAGCACACTGTTCCCAACTCATCCCAAACCCTACGTGATGGGATGTTTTCCCGTAAGTGAACTTTGAGGGTGCATGAACAACATGGTACGAATGTCTGTGTGTTAAACAACACAAAAAGGGATCTTCTACAGGACTCCATTAAAGCGTATCACAGTGGTTTTATGTGAATAGAAAACTAATGTTTGATTTCTTCTGTCTCCGCTATTACCCATCTCCATTAACATGTCTTAATTTCCTGGCTGAGAACTAAGTGTACTAAGGCAGAGCAAAGTTGTTGTTGCAATTGGCAAACACTGGGCTGCTAAGAACAAACCCTATTTAAAAGAAAGGATTTTCCACCTCGCGGGTGTTTTCCCTGTTAGTAGAGACTGTTTTATGACAGGTGTTTTTTTTTGCTTTCTCTAAATTATTTAGATGGTGGTACTTGTAAAATGCTGGGTAAAATGTACATACTTGTTCTCTCTTCTGGTTTTGTATATATTTCCCAAGATGTGCACTTGTATTATAATAACCATTCCCAATTTTAGGGGAAATTTGTGCAATAAATACAGTATGTCAATTTACTTTGGTGCCCTCGGTGTCTGCTTTGTACACAAGTAGGTAGGAGGGGGGTGGTGAGCGTGTAAACTATGACCATCCCCAGCTTCAGCTCTCCCATCCCTTTGGTGCACACCTCCTGCTACTTGGGGGTGCTGCAGCCGTTGACTTTGGGGTCTCTTGAGGAATTAATCGTTTCCAATAGGAATCTGTGTTTGAATTTGCTGTCCCTTCAGTTGTGAATGCCGCTGGCCACGGAAAAAGCAACAGTAAGACAGAAGATGGTCCTGACCCTCTGGGTGCTGCTTGGCTTTGCACGGGGAGCGCAGATGAAGCTGCGGTCCTGGCTTGGGTCTGTGTGGTCATTCCTAAAGTCACTTCAAAGCTGTTTGCCTCACTAGCCGAGTGTTTGCAGTTCCTCTCCTACAAGGTACCGTGTTTGTGCCCGTTGCGCAGTTACAATCCCTTTTCTGTCTTTCTGTCTCCCAGGAATGAAGAAGTCTTCATAAGGTTTATGAATACGAGTTCAAGTTATGATAGAGGGCTGTCAAGGAAAGCTGAAGCAGTAATCATACAACAGGAAGAATTAACTTCAGAAGACATAGGAGAGCGTATGTATGATGGCTTTTAGGGCGCTCGGTTAATCCAGGTCCTGTACTTCTTGAAAAGGGCATAAAAAAGAGCAAAAGATTGGAGACTGTGGCCTGAAGTAGCTGCATCCTCTGTTCTCGAGGAGTGGCAGGAGATGCTCAGCCTCAGTGGGTGTTGTAGGAGAGGAACGGAGCTGCCGTGTCAGGATACTGGGATACAGGGTGCACCCATGTGTGCTGCTGTCAGACCCCTGAGTGGAGGATGGAGGATTCCGTGTTACCAGAGTAGATGGTCATGAGGTGTCCTCTTGATGGGGCAGGCACGAGGCTGGCTCATGATCATGTGTCTCTGGGGGAGTGTTTGCCAAGGGTTGCTGTTAGCAGCAGGATCAGCGCAACATCCAGAACACGCTGATGGTAAAGCAGGGATCGGAACTGGACGAGCTTTAAGGTCCCTTCAACACAAACTGTTCTGTGACTCCATGAAACACGGATGTGGAGGCACCAGCATCATTCCCCAGCCAGCAGCACAGGGCTTGGCTGCAGACTGGGTCTCCCACAGGTCCTCTGCTCCCCTGCAGCCCATCCTCTCCTAGGGAGTGCAGTAGCAGCAGGAAGAACATTACTCCCATGTCTGTTTATTTTCATTACCAGAACCATTTGTGCAGTGGCAGAATTTGCTTCCTGAACCTCTGCCTGTTCCAGCTGCTGCTCCCAGCTGGAGCTGAGCATATCTGCTCCGAGCGTGGGGAGCCACTGCCCGACCTTCTGCCTTCAGCCACACTCAGCACCAGCCACAGCGGGGCACGAGGAGCTCTTGATGCCTATCACATGTAATCACTGCACAGGAGGAAGGAGACGACAGTCAGTAGCTGGTCCTGTGGTTTGGGGTGTTGCTACCTGAGTACCGTCACACGTGTGCTGTGGTGAGGCACTCGGCAGCTCCTCTTGCGTGGCCACCTCTGCTGCAAGATCAGAGGCTCCTTCCCCAGGCTCTGCCCTTCCTCTGCCCAGTACCTGTTGCTCAAGGCCTGGGTTTGAGCAATGCCCATGGTGCTGGTCTGCAGGCAGGGCAGGTTGTGCTCGTGGGTCTGGGTGGTTGTTTCAGGGCCAGGTTTCCACCAGAGCTCCATACCAGAGCCCTGTGATACCATCTCAGCATCTGTTTGAGTGCTCAGCCACCACCGAGGGCGAGGAACCCACCCCAGGGCAGAGCTGTGCTGCTGATCAGCACCCGTGATGCACCCTGGACCAGCAGCAGGTCCTTACTGCAACACTGCAGAGGAAGGGCTTGGGCTGGAGGTTGGTCATGGGTTTGGGAGCAGCACAGGAGATAAGCAGATGCCTTTTCCTGTGACACAGATGCTCTGACGTGCCCCATCTCCAGCCAGGGAGCAGAGCTCCAGTCCAGGGGCTGGGGCTCCTCACACACCTTTGTGCTTTGCTGCTGTTTCCCTTAAGGAGCTGCCTGCATTGGCAGCAGTTTCTCTGTAGATGCTTCTTCTCAGAGATGAAGTTACAGACCAAGAAGTCTTCACCTTTCGTTGCCTTGGGGTGGGGGTGGCCGGAGGGAAGCATCCTGCCCTGGCTCATCCTCTTCCCATTACAAAATGAGAACCTTCAGCGAGCAGAGGGAGCCGCTTCCTCCAGCGCTTTTCCTTCTTCCTTAACTCCTTAACACGGGTTCTGGTGCCGCTGGCGGGACAGACCCAGCTGGAGAAACCGCTGAGAGGAACAGGGAGCTGCAGCCATGTCCTGCTGTGCGCATCGCCTGTGGCTCTGCTGTGCTGCAGCACAGGCAGGGCTGCTCTCAATGCTGTTTCCTCCTCGAGGAGGACGGGCTGAAGCTGCAGCTCTGCGACACGTGTGTGTCACGTGTGGCAGCGCTGGGTGGCAGAGCTGACGGTGGAGTCCGACCCAGGCTGTGACTGGGAAACAAGGGTTGGTTTTCCAGGAGCAGCACAGAAAATGAAAGCGGTTTCTGATGGAAGGGTGCGGGAAAGATGGGAGCTGAGCGCTTCCTTGATCCATGGACATCTTGCTGCCTGAAGGCAAAGTGTTTCAGGTGTTCTTGGGAATAGAATGGATTTATACAATGTTTTGGGATGGGGCTTGGAGCAAGCTGCTCTAGCAGAAGGTGTCCCTGCCCATGGCAGGGGGTTGGAACTGGATGGGCTTTGAGGTCCCTTCCAACCCAAACCAGGCTGGGATTTTATGTCACCAAAAGGAAAGCAGTGTATGACCAGCATAGAGCCAACACAGAGGCAGCAGTGAGAGAAGATGGAGCCAAAGCCCAAGACTGTATAGGGGTGGTGATGGCAAGTCGCTTGGTCGGCTCCAGTGCTGATACTGGACCACTGATGGGATCTCTCCTGAGCAAACGCCCTCATTCAGAGGCTCTGGTGCGGGGACTGGGACAGGTTACGGTGCTACAGAGGCGTTTGTTGAATGGTGACTCTTAGGGAGAGGGGACAAATGGGTTTGTGCGCTCGGTTTTCCTGCCGGAGACGCTTTTCCCTCTGGAGAACCTCACAGCATTTGCAATGCTTACATTCAGCAATTCTTCTCTAATTACTTCCAAATTACAGCCACCAGCAATTATATTTTTCAATAGCTGATTGAGTGCTCTGAATCCTAAGAAATTAACTCCCCGATTTTCAAGGACTCGATTTATTAATAGCAGCCGTAAGTAGAAATCTCGGCTAATTTTGATCACTACCCAAAGAGCCGAAAGAATGAGGGCTCCTGTTTGCATGTATTAACAATGTGACTGATAAAATTTGCTGGAGACCTTCTTGGTGAACAAGATAATTACAGCTGTGTGGTTTGTGCAGCAATAATTAATGCTCGTGGGCTTTATTCTGCAGGCTTGTTTTCCTTGTGCAGCTCCACCAGTTGAAGTCTTGATGTCTGTCGTTTCACATGACATTGCTCTGGGGCGGGTTATGCTGTAAAAGCCATCAGCCTGGAGGGAAATACAGCCTTAAATCTCCAAATCATTGCTTAAATCATAGGGTAGTGCAAAGCAGGCCCTTGCCATGGAAACAGATACAGATCGGTAAAAACCAAAGGCTTGAAGTGATTTGGCATGAACTGATTTAGTATTAAAACCAATGGCCCCGTCCTGGGCGAGCGAACCCTCGCTGCTCCTGGCAACTGCAGCTCTTCACAGCTCTGAATTCCGACTCCCATTCTGAGGGGGAAATAATCCTTGACATAACCACAGCTCCTCAGCTGTGTTGGAGCTGACTGTCACATCCTTGTCCGGTTTTTCCCAGGCTTGCTGGCTGGGAAGCTGCTGACCCCGCTGGGTCGCAGGGTCCTGCAGCAGCTCTCCCTTTGGTCAGAGGCTCGGCAGGAGTCCATGCCGATTCCACCCCGGACAGGAGGACGTCAGGCTCAGAAATATGGGTGAAATCCCTGTTTTCCAGAACACCCACAACAGAGGCGGGTTTAGAGGACGTGTTCCAGGAGGAGTGCCTGCCCCTGCCTTCATCACCTGCAGCCAAAAGCACAAGAGCTCATTCAGCATCTCTAATGAAGAATCTGTGATGCGGCTGTTTCCTGTTCAGTGCCAACTGAAGAGGCAGCTGAGCATCACCCTGAGCATCATTCCTGGAGCATGTGGGGTCTCAGTTACTGCAGTGAGGAAAATGCTTTCCCTGACAGAACCCTCCCGGCCCATTGTGTTGCCAACAGTTTCACTGCTGGCGCACCATCACTGTGGGGCTGTGCCACAGTCACAAGCAGCTGCCTTCAGGTTCACTGGGGGCTCTGGCACCTGGCTCCGCTCATGGTCAGTCAGACCTTGGCAGTGTTCAAGGCCAGGCTGGATGCGCTTGGAGCAAGCTGCTCTAGTGGAAGAAGTAAAAAGCCCGCTTTGAGAAATCCCTCCCATGTGTAAGTGGCTGTCGGTGAGTGGTATTTGTGTACTTCGGTGGCATCTGCTGTCGTCGGGCGGTGCACTGAGCCTCACACTCCAGAACTTGCATCACCGTGTGATTCATGTGATCATCTGACCTTCATCTCGCTGCTGTTCTGCTTTTATTTCCTCTGCTCCAGGCCACTTACAGTAAGGGAAGCTCTTCCTGTGGTTCAGACACAATGCTTCCTTTCATTCGAGGACTGCGAATGGTTGCGCTGGTAGGGTTTCGAACTCCAACCAGGACAAGCATCTACTTCAAAAGCACAGGATGGAGGAACACTTCCCTCCCCCCTTGCATTTACTCCAGGGGTTGCTGCACGTTAGCCACAGCCTCCCCTCGGGTGAAAGTCCTTGGGGTGGGTTTGCAGTGAAGGTACCTCCCCATGTTGTGTACTGAAAGCAGAATCCTACAATCCCAGATTTCAAGGGACCTCAAGGATCATCCTTGAGATACTGGCACATGGTGACGAGGTCATTCCGAGCCTTCTCTTCTCCAGGCTGCACTAGTCCCAGCTCTCTCAGCCTTTCCTCACACACTGCCCAGCCCCTGGATCATCTTCGTGGCCCTTCTCTGGACCCTCTTTGACCCATCTCCACCTTTTTTGTACAGCAGGGACCAAAACTGCTCACAGTATTCCAGGGGTGGCCTGACAAGAGCCAAGCGGAGTGGGATAATGCATGCCAGGTCTTCCAGGAGGAGCCCAGCTCTGTGCTCTGGCCCTTGCTGTACCTTCAGCCCCCCGGATGTCTTGGCTGTTTGATGCATGAAGGCAAAAGAAAGCCTGGTGGCGTCTCAGCAGCAGCACCTCAGCTTTCCACTGCAGGAGAGCTTCTGCGCTGTGGCAAGAAGCCACCACGGGCTCTGGGACACAGCTGTGCACCAATATCCCACCACCATCAATCATATCTATTGCGCACCAGAATCGCCGTGTGACATTACGGAGGCCTCTCCATGGGGGAGAGGAAAACCACACCGAGTGGAAGGAGAGTCATCTGCGGATCTTTAAGTTAAAAATAGGCAGGATTTGGTCTGCAGAAGACAGTTTGTTCTGTGGTGCTGCTGGCATCATGTGAGCAATGCCGAACACTTCTGCATTTGAAGACTAAAACCTGAGGCGCTGAAAACAGGAACTTTCTGGATACTCTGCATGCCTGAGAATTACTGGTTTCAGCGAGCTGCCTGATACCATCTCATCCATATGGTTGTGCCTGGGTGGGGGAACAAACATCTCATTAGCTCTGGAGGGTCATTAAAAGCTGGGGAACAGATCGTAGGGAATAATGAGGATGTATGTCATCGTGTGAAGACAGATGATAAAAGCCTGTGACACCGAGTGCTTCAATGAGAGGGGACCCAACTGAGGAGTGTGGAGGAGCTGAGCACTTCTAATGCTAATGTCAGTGGGAGCTGTTTGTAGTCTCCTCATGAGAACAAATCAGACCGACAGCATCGAAATGTGACTGAAAGCAGAGGATGATACAGGGAATTTTGGCCTACATAACTTTGCAATGAGTTCACCAAGCATTCCTGGCTCCCAGGCCTGGCCTGAGCCTCCTAAACTGTGCAACACCTCTTTGTAATCAAATTATAGCTTATACACACACAGAGAAACACAGAGACATCTGCATGCACTGGGAAGCTGGGGTGATGCTGCTGAACTGTTGCACTGGTCTCAGCCACAACAGCGATGCTCATGGTTGCAGAGTACCCTGGCACCAGCGAGCAAGGAAATGGTAAGAACTGCAAATCTTCCCCAGCCTTGGTCTTGATCCAAATGCCGTCACAGTGCTCGTAGGAGTTAAAAAACAAGTAGCATGGATTTGATTTGATTGCAGAAAGCAGAGGAATAGCATGGCGGGTGTTTATTCCCAGTTTCTTCCCGTAGGTGATGGCCAGCGAAGGAGAAGTCTAGACGAGGTGCCTGGTTACTTGGCTGCACAGAGGTTGTTTGTTATTTTTCCACATGCTCAGAGAATTACTCCATTCCCTTAAAAAAAGGGGAAGTTCTGCAATCCTATTTACTCGGCTCTTTATCATATTGAACCTGGCTCCTCTCCGCATGCCCTGTTCCTTTCCTAGCTCAACGCTGTCAGCCAAAGCCTTGTCCCCTTACAAATGTCACAGATACACAGACCGGCAATGGCGAGTTATGCAAGTGTTTGGCTTTTTGCCTCTGAAAATAGCTACTCAGGAGAAAAATACAAATAACCGTCGCATGTTCTCACTGGGTTATAACAGGTCACGAAGTCCCCACTGGTTGGGAAAACATCTTGCAATTTATAGTTGTCTAACTTTAAGTGGACCCCAAAATTAATGAAAGAGACGTTAAATGTTTGGAATGAGAGACGTTAAAGCGGCTACTGAAGGCGGATTAGGGCTGGGGAGTTTCCATAGCAAGAGTGTTCTTTCTTTACAGTCTTCATCTTTATCTGTTCCCATTCTTTTACCCCCCTCTCTTTTCTAAGGGGTTTTGGCATGAGGTTTCCTACCACAAATGAAGCAAATCTTTCCGCTACAGTTTTAACCTGATTATAACAACACAGCAAATGCAAATGGGGGCTGTCACGAGGCTCCAGATTGCCTCCTGTCAGGGTAGGTTTCCCCCCTGCCACCCCCATCTTCAGCTTTTTCAGGCTGGAGCTAGGACATCTGTATACTGTTGCTGGATACCTCCAATATCTAGACAGGTCCATATGCTCTTCTAGCTTCTGCCAACAGAGTGCTGGGGCTGGAATCAAATATCTGTAGGTTGTGTGTAGTAAAAATAAACCGGCAGAAGACAGAAAAGCATTTGATGAAAGAGCCTGGTTCAGAGAGAGCTGTTCCGCTGTGGAATGTGTATCTGTTTGGGACAAGAACTTCTGCCTTTGAGCAAACCAGCTGGGCTTTTACGTTCGATGGTATTTTATGACAATTCTGAATGTTTTTGTCAGTTCCTGCTCTGTTTGATCAGACACTTGTGATAATGTTGTACACTATAACATGCCTGGGGCAGGCTGGATGCTCTGGTGACTTGGCAGGAGTCAGAACCAGAGACTCACAGAATGGTTTGTGTTGGAAGGGGCCTTAAAGCTCATCCAGTTCCAACCCCCTGCCATGGGCAGGGATACCTCCTGCTACAGCAGCTTGCTCCAAGCCCTGTTCAACCTGGCCTTCAGCACGTCCTTCCATTCCTGGTTCCACTCACAAGAGTGTGGCTCAGGCACTGGATGGTCAAGCACCCGTTCCTGCTTCAGCTGCACCTTCCAAGCTGCGGACAAAGAAGGGGAATGCCCTTCTGGATTTGTGTCTGTTCACTTCTGGACACGGGAGGGAAATGAGAACAGACATGTAAGTGTCTCAGGTCTATAGAAATAGCTTTCACTGGCAGCTTTCAGAGAGTCTGTATCAATGCACGTCTGTTTTCATAGACACCTTAGTAAAGGAACAGCAAATAACCTAATTCGCTCCTTGCTTTAGCAGATTGCTCCTAACTTGGGAACTAGGACTCCAGCAGTGATCTGGTGTGCAACTAGCTGGGAATTACCTGACACAATAGCCAGTGTGTGATGGCTCAAACCCCACTCTGCATCCTCAAGCATGAAATACTGGTTATTTCAGCATTTGCACCGGTCCTCCATGAAGCTTCTCTCGTGGATATCCCATAAAGTGCTGTCAACTGAGAGATGTTCCCTTCAGCTGGGAGCTAAGAGGAGGAAATCCTTCATGTCTCCACCCGGAGCTGCAGTTCAGTCTGCTCCAGGGAGCAGCTGGGGCTTGTCATCCCCCTCTCTTTGCATGTTAATGTAATCTTAAGACCTTTCAATCTCCAGGCTCACTGTATTCACAGTACGTTCACACCAGCACTCAGCACCTTATAGACCATCAAAGACGTGTGACGGGGATCATGAAAAGCAAGAAAAGTTGCCACTGAAGGTAAAGCATGAGTAGAGAAAGTGTTGTATCCCTGCATTTAAAAGGTGTTAGGCTTCCCATGTGCTTCAGTCATGTTGATGAAGGCTGAAAAATAAGGATTTGACTGTTATGATGAACTTTAAATGCTTATGGGTACATGGCTTTCTATTTCAACCCTTCAAGAAAACGTGAATGTGGAAGGGAACATGTAAAGAACAAAGATGGGCTTTAATTCAACTACTCTGATAAAGCAGGAAAACGTCTTCCAATTCTCATGCTTCATGTCTACTGTTTACCATTATCCTCTGCACTGAAGCTCTAGGAATACGCACGATGGGGAGCTGTGCCTCAGAAGGAGCAAAAATCAGTGGTGCAATACAGAATGAGCATTCTTGGGTTTGATTTTGCAAAAGTGACTTGCTGTTTCACACTCTCTAGGACATCATTTCAGGAAATGAAAAGCAGAGCTGCAAAATGCTGGGTTAGGCAGGAGATGAATGTTCTCACCTGGGTGCCTGAGATGATCAGCCTTGTGCCATCTGCAAAGGTGTACCTTACCTGCAAAAGGCACACTTGCACCAAAGTACTATCCCTTCACCTCCCTGACTTCACACACTTTTCCTGAACTATCCCCAAAATGTTCTATTCAGGAAGTTAATCACCAGAATAAGCATAAATGGTAAAAGAGTCTGAAGAGATTCTTCCCCCTGGGGGATGCCAGAACATTTTGTTTTCCTGTCCAGCAGAGAATGAATCTCTCTTCCTTGTGGTGTGCTAACCACACACTTAGCCGGTAGCTGTTGCCAATGATGTGCATGAATCTCCGACAAGGACTTCTTTTCCCCCCAAAAGCAAAGAAATTAAAAACAATAGTATTGGAGGAGAGGAAGGAAACTGCCAGGCTGCAATAGAACTCATGGGTACAAGAAACAGAGAGAATACATCAAACTACAAGTAAAAACCTATTTCAGTGGATGATGATTATCTCTCTTTCCCGCTGGGAGAGGTGAGGAAGCTGAGTTCTACCCTGAAGAATCTGGGGTGTGCACATGGTGGTGAAAGGCGTGAGATTAAGAGACATCCTTGGGAGTGTCAGAGTGAACCAGAACAATGGAGGGAACATAGCAGGAGGAGGAGATGTTCTTTGTAATTTAGCTGATCTCAAATTCCCGGGTGTTTGAAGCAGAAACATTTAATCTCCTGAGGCTGCAGCTCATCTGTATAAATAGCAAGGCACCTTCCAGTATTGTATGTAAAACTACAGATAATTTCTTACAACAAACAGGAACCTAAGCAATAAGTAATGATGCTTTATTTTGGGCAGAGTGATAAGGGTCCAGACAAAAGGGAAGCAAGTTTTCCCCTCTGCACAGGCAACAGGCATCCTGCTTGGCCACATCCTTTAATACCAGCCCTGAAATTACTCGCTTGTGAAAGCTTCTTAATTGTGTTTAACTACGCAGGCTCTACCACGTGGAGTACAGGCTGTCACACCAGTGAGCAGTTAGGAGCATGACACTCGTTTCCATTGTTCTCCAGGTATTTAGGAAAATAAACCAGGCAGCCAAAATAGCCTCTGGAATAACTGCAGATGTTAGAGCCATCACCTACCCAAAATCAGGTATTTTTTGGAGCAAGGGAAGTCTTGTCTCACAGGTCACTTGAGCCAAGCAATAAAAGTGGAACAGCAGCTTTGGTTCCTACTGAGTACCTGTGTCTACTGCTCAGCGCGCGCCTGCTGGCTGATGTACTATAAATAAGACAACTGTGCGCAAAAGGAATTCTTAGGATACTACTTTTATCCCTACACTGAATGCCCACTTCTGTGTTATTTTGATTGTGGGAATGCTGAACAACTTGCCTAGGTGGCAGCATGAGTTACCTGCTAAGAACCAAGGTTAGGATTTGAGTTATTGCAGATCCATGAGGACTGTCATAGCACACATTTCAGCTTGCTTCTTATTATAGTCTCCCATTAAGGTTTTTTTCCAACCATGTGCACTTGGAGAGTATTGACTGATCTTTTCCATGAGTTTTAACTATAAAATGAGCTGATAAATTACTTGTTTTGCTATTACATCTCTGGTAAAAAAACCTAAACCAAACATGAAGGAAAAAGAAGAGAATCTCTTAACACAGAATTCATGCTCCAGTTCCTTTCTACTTGCTTCTCTCCTGTTATGCAGGAGAACTTTTTATCTCCAGCTTTCCACGCTGGGTTCCTGGCAGGGAATCGAGAAGATTCCCACACTCCTGGAAATAATATTTTATGTACTAAAGTTGAAAGAGGATAACGTGTTCTGCCAAAGAACGAGTACAAACCCCTGACCTCTGCAACAACAACAGATGAGATGCTTGGAAGTGCTCTTACCATGGAAGTTCTAAATAAATAAAGAAATAAAGCAGTCTTGATAGACGGTATGGAACTGAAGCTGTGTCCTTACTGGGTTGTCGTATTTGAGAGCATCATATATTGTCTCTGAGGTTAATGATTTAGTGATGTCCTCAACATAAAAAGGACATGGAACTGTGTATGGAACAAGTCCAGAGCAGAGCCATGGGGACGATCAGGGGACTGGAGCACCTCCTGTACGAAGACAGGATGAGAAAGTTGGGGCTGTGCAGCCTGGAGAAGAGAAGGCTGCGTGGAGACCTCAGAGCAGCCTTCCAGTGTCTGAAGGGGAGGACTGTATCTTCAGTATCTTCATTAGGGACTGCAGTGATAGGACAAGGGGTAACGGATTCAAACTTAAACAGGGGCAGTTTAGATTGGATATGAGGAAGAAGTTCTTTCCTGTGAGTGTGGTGAGGCACTGGAATGGGTTGCCCAGGGAAGTTGTGAATGCTCCATCCCTGGCGGTGCTCAAGGCCGAGTTGGACAGAGCCTTGGGTGACATGGTTTAGTGTGAGGTGTCCCTGGGCATGGCAGGGGGGCTGGAACTGGATGATCTTAAGGTCCTTTCCAACCCTGACTATTCTATGATGTTAAGAACAGCAGCTTTTAAGACCCAGGCCACCCCTTCTGCTGCGGTTGTGCCTACAGTGATACCAGGCACAGCATCAAGGGCCTACATTTGAGGAAATGTCAGTTTTCCTCAGATTTTGGTTTGAAGGAAACACTAGAAATATTATAAACCAACTTGGAACCAAGTCCTTCAGTACAAGACAAGACAATTGTGCCGTAAAGGGCAAGTGGTGAAGCGAACAGGACGGAATAGCTGGAGAAAGGGAAGAAACAAACCCACTCTTGTTTATTCGGAAGGAAAGAGACAACAAAAGGACAAACACAAGCTGTGTGCCGGCAGCTTTGATCTCGTACAGTTACACACTGGACTCGGTGTCAGGAAGGAAATCTTCCGAGGCGTGTTTGATGCCCGGCTGCTTCCTGGTGTCCCCCAGGGGCCGTTGTCCCAGGGCTCGGGAGGACCTGGGAGCCAGCACAGGGCCGCTTTGTGAAAGCACGCAGGGCTTCCGAGCTGGAAAACCGCTTTTTGCAGGCTGAGACCCACACTGGCAGGTGGGTGAAGCAGGATGGGGTCAGGTCTGGGGAGTCTCAGCCCCCCCAGGCCACGGCTGTGGAGTCACAGGCTTTGAGAAGCTCAAGAACCAAGAAACTGCAGTCACTGAATCCCAGACTGTTTTGGGTTGGAACGGACCTTAAAGCTCATACAGTTCCAACCCCCTGCCACGGGCAGGGACACCTTCCACTGGAGCAGATTGCTCCAAGCCCCATCCAACCTGGCCTTGAACACTGCCAGGGATGGGGCAGCCACAGCTTCTCTGGGCACCCTGTGCCAGCGCCTCAGCACCCTCACAGGGAACAGCTTCTGCCTAAGAGCTCATCTCAGTCTCCCCTCTGGCAGGTTAAAGCCATTCCCCTGTCCTGTCCCTACATCCCTTGTCCGAAGCCCCTCTCCAGGTTTCCTGCAGCCCCTTTAGGCACTGGAGCTGCTCTCAGGTCTCCCCTTCAGGAACCTTCTCTTCTCCAGGCTGCCCCAGCCCAGCTCTCTCAGCCTGGCTCCAGAGCAGAGCTGCTGCAGTCCTCGCAAGCAGCCCCATGGCCTCCTCTGGACTCGCCCCAGGCAGCTCCACGCCCCTCTCGTGCTGTTGCCCCAGGGCCGGACCGCGACTGCAGGGGGGGTCCCTGCGGCGCTGCTCACGCGCAGTTAACGCACAAACCCACCCGTTTCGGTAATTCCATCCCAAACCCGACCGCCCCCCCCACCGCGCTCCGCCCCCCCGCCAGGCGGCGCCCCCAACGCGCACGCGCCGAGCCCCTCCCAACCCTCGCGAGCCTTCCCTCCGCGCGGCCCTTTGGCCCCGCCCCTTCCCCACCCTCCCGCGGGCGGAGGGGCGGGGCACCCCCCTAAGCCACGCCCCCTCATCCGCCCCGCCCCTTTCCCGTCTCGCTGAATTTCTGGGTTAAAGAGCCCGCTCTCACGCTTTTCCGCCAAGGGGGCATATGTGCGGTGGGTGAGCGGCGGAGGGGCTCGGGGCGGCGGGGGCTGCTGCTGGCGGCTTGAGGGGAAGGAGCGGGCCCTGCTGCGGGCGCTGGGTGAGGCGGCGGAGCTGGTACCGCCGCGCCGTGAAACTCCTCACCCGCCCGCGTCGCTTTGTGCGTCCCCGCTGGGCGGAGCCGCTGGGCGCGCGCGGGGTGTCCCGCTCCGGCCGGTAACTTCCCGCAGCCGCGCGGAGGCTTCGTCTCGTCCCGGCGGGGCCGCGCCGCCGCCTGGACCCGCGCGATGGGGAGCGGCGCCGGCCGCCGGGGGAGCGCGGCGGGACCCGCCGGAGACACCTGCCCCTCGCCCCGCCGCTGAGCCCGCAGCCGCCCCGCGCCGTGAGCAGCGGGCACCGCGCCCGCCCCGGGGCCTGCCCGCCCCGCGCCCCCCGCCGCTCCCGCCTCGGCCTCCTCCCGTCCCGGGCCCGCCGCGGCTCCGTGCGCAGCCTCGCGGCCTCCCCGGGCCGCCGGAGCGGGGAAAGTTTCGGGGCGCGTCCCCGCCCCGCCGCGGCGAGAGGGGCCCGGCGGAGCCGCGGCTGAAGGCGCGGTGCCGGGTGCCGCCTTCCCGCACCGCCTGCAGGCATCGCCCCCCGCGGCCCGGCCGCAGGCGCTGCGGACCGGAGGAGCAGGGCAGTAGAATGAGCGCTCCTGTGGACCCCAGGATCAAACAGGCTTTGCGGAAGAAGCCCTCGGAGAGGACTCCGGAGGTGAGCGGCTCTTTGCGTCTGTTTCCCTGTTTTCCCTTTGCTCTGTCCCCGTTCCGCAGCCGTCCCGCCCGGTGCCGGCTGCTTGCGGGCGGCACATGGCCAGGCTGGCGCTCGCAGACTCCGAACGTGTGCAGCCTGCGTTATTTATTTCCCTCTCCTTTCCAAAGTTGGACTTCTCGAGGCCAGCAGCGTTTTAAACTCCCTGGATATGGACACAGGGCGGCTGATGAGCGCCTTCGGGTCGGGCTGTAGGGAGGAGAAGGGGAGGTAGATCGCTGCAAAGTTAAACTGCGCATATTTCAACGATGCAAAACTGATGGGAACAGTGAGGGAGCTGCGAGGCTTTCCTTACCTGTGCGGCGATGCAGATTTAAACAAAACCAGGCTAATCATGCTTCGCAGACTTCATAAAGAGCTGCTTTCCCAGTGAGTGGGAGTGGAGAAATGTGCGAGCCTGGGTAGTTACAATAAAACACGCTCTTCAGTGGGCTGCTTCCTCTGGCCCTTCCCTGCAAGCTGTAATCAGCGTGGATTTTGGGGCAAGGTAATGTCATTGCATTAACGTAATAGTGAATTATGTTTGATACCGTTTGCATTACATGTAAGGCTGACTGGAGTTTGGTGCTTGCTTGCCCAGGCTGCTTCTTTATTTGTTTCCTTTGCTGTGATTTGTTATGTTTCCAATGCACTCAAGAAGCAGTGGTATGAAATGATCCGCTCTTGAGTTTGTCCCTTTGAGACCGGGAAACATCTGTTCTCCCTTGGTACTTCATGAGGGCAGAATGTCCTGCCTGGGCTTCCTTGTAAATTAATTATCAAGAGCCTGCTTGGGAAAGCTGCTGCGGAGATGGCTTCAGAGTGTGTCTGAGCAGAACAGAGCCCCCCATTCCCCTTCAGTTTCACTCGCGTGAATGAAATACATTCAGTCCCAATGTTTACTTGCCTTGGGATGTCTGGTATGTTTCTCCTCATGTCTCTACTCCCTATATTAATGATGAGGCAGTCTCGCTGCTCTGTTTCCTTACTTTTATCACTCCCGTCTTGCTTCAGCCCTTCTCTTCTTCCTCTCCAGCCGTACTCCTCACTTAGCAAAATTCCTGTGCTCCTGTGCTTTGCAGCGTTGGGCAACTGGGTTCATCACAGCAGTGGCATTCAGGCGCCAGCATACCGTGCTGGCTTGTCACCCTTTGACTTTGGGAACAGGTAATCTGCTCTGGCCTGAAACATCTGCCCACTGCTGCCTCCTGCACTGCCCACGTCTCATGGCTCTGTAGGGCTTTTTGTTCTTTATTTTTTACTCGGCATGACACATTCCCCCCCACGCAGCAACTGTAATGGATTTTTTTCTTACCGTTGTCACCTTATTTTGGCTAAAACAGCCTTAAAATAAATATTTTGCTTAACCTTATAATATTAACTGTCAGACAACGTGGTGTGGAAGGTGTCTCTGACCATGGCAGGGGGTTGGAACTGGATAAGCTTTAACTTCCCCTCCAAAGCAAACTATTCTGTGGTTCTGTGATGTCCAGCTGCACTGGACTGTGCTCGTGGGTTCATGTGGGTTCCCACTGAGGCTGACATCAGGGTTGGATTTGCCCAGGTATCTCAGCTGTGGGCCAGACTGAACTGGGGCTTGGAGCAGCCTGCTCTAGTGGAAGGTGTCCCTGCCCGTGACAGGGATTGGAACTAGATGAGCTGTAAGGTCCCTTCAACACAAACCAGGCTGGGATTCTATGAAAAAATAAGATGTTATCTTTGCTAATCTCACTAATGACACCTTTAAAATGACTTAAATAAATAATCTTTATTCCCTTGTAAATCTGACCCTTTGTAGCAGGAACCTGGGGACCATGCGCAGCGAGACTACTCATGATTAAAGTTAAAACTCAGCAAGGTTGGGTCCTCTGCTCTTGTTGCCTGTTGCTGTGTGGATACTTGCAGTCAAACCACTTTTATTTCTTGGGGTACCTTTGTTTATGTACATTTAGAAACTCCCTGATTTCAGGAAAAGCCCTTCCCTATTCCAGGCTGTATTTGGGAATCCCCATTCTGGATCTGTCCTACCTGTTTATACACAAAGCTGAAGATCAAACCCACTCTGTGCCAGATTTCCCAGGCATATGCTTGGAGATGTGCTGCCAGATGGGTATAGGGTGATACAGGGACCAGAGGAAACAATCACAGTGTAGTTTTTACATGAATTTCTTTATTTTTAACCATAGTGAGCATCCGGACTTGTCAGCTCTCTTCTTTACGCTGTAAGACGTGGGTCAGGGAAGCTGAAACCCGCTCAGCACAGCCAGCAGGGTCAGACCCCAGTTTTGGGTGTCCCAGCACAGGGTGTACGAGCTGGTTACTCCTGTCCTCAAGTATCCAGTTGTGCACAGACAATAACTGTGGCTTCATTGCTGCCCTCCTACTCTCATAGAAAGGCCTCATCAGCTCCTCCCACATGGATTCAGCTGCGTGGGACACTTTGACTGCATTCTTATACAGAACCCCCCCCCCAGATTCCCTAAACCGTGGTTGGTGTTTTATGATGAGCTAACGCTGCTTGACCACATGGGTTTCAGTTGCTTTCAGTCCCCTTTTGTCCCCTCTTTGTTTTGATCCTGGAGTTTATACGAGCAGTTTACTTGGGCATTACAAATTACAGGGTTGGGGCTGCACTGATTAGTAGTGTGGTCTGGTGCTTCATAGCCATCATCTGTAGAGCAGTCTGGAAAAGTACAGGTAAATAATCCACGCATCAAATATTGCTTCCGAGTGGTGCAGTTATCCATGCGATTTTGATTGTTAGGAGTTTTCCTTGACAAAAAAAGGAGATGTTAAAATATTCTAATAATTTACCTGTTTTGGGAATGATCTCAATGACTTTGCTCAAGTAAAATGTTTCATTCTTGACGCTACAAATATTTTTGTTTGGAAAAAGCTGTGTTAGGGCAAGTTTTCAGTGTTGTGGTAACATTCCACTGTTTGCTAATTGTTAAAGTCTATAAGCTATGCATATTAGACATGTACACACTTGATTTTGTTTTTTTGTTGTTGCTCAGATACTTCATGTGTTATAATCTTTAATTTATTTGGCAATGGGGGGAGGTATTTTGGTGAACTCCTAGAGGTTGTAACTAACATTTAATGATATAAATGTGTTTGTGCAATTACTCTTCTGTTACTCCGTTTGGTAACTTCCGTTGGTACTTGAGACCTGTTGGTTATGTGGACTGAGTGTGACCGGGTGCTGACACTGTATGAATCTCTCTGCCTGTCTCTCAAGTTCAGCCTGAAAGTGCAGAATTGGCGAGGGCTCTCTCAGATGGTAGGTTTGATAACAGATTATCCTAACAAATCACCTTCTGTGCACGCTCTCTTGTCAGATAGAGGAAACCTTCACAGTAAATCGGACCTGTAATCACTTAGCTCATACCTCTATTTAAACTGTAGGATTTCATACACTTGTTTTATATTTTACTATCTGCGTTAGTCTTGGGGGGTGATGCTGCTGACTGCTTGGTGTTAAATGTGCCGGTATTTATAATGCAGATCCTTCTTCTTGTAGGTTAGGAATACAGGATTTAATTACCTCTATGAGGTGTTGCAGCTTTGTCTTGGACATCATCCCACCTATTTCTTGTCACGGGGGGAGGGGGGGAATAGTTAATAATTTGGGAGTATTTTAATAATAGGAAATCGCTGTTTGAAGCAGTAGGAGGGAAGGGTGAATGTGTATGGCACCATGTATGCTCTCATTAAAGATTTAGTTTTTTGAGGCCCAGAATTCCTTATCTGATCCGTACAAAGGCTGTGATGTTAGTTTTTTGGGGAGTGGTTTAATGCCTACCACAGATAAGGTCTCAGTGGCTGATAGGGCAAAATAGCAAATGATTATGCTCCTTTTTCTTTCTCTTTCCTCCTTCCCTCCTCCTATGAACATGCTCTCTTCCAGTTTGAATTCATCCTTTTCCCAACATAGTCTCCTCTTAGCTCGTCAGGACTTTGTTCTAGACAGTATTTCCTATCCGTGGCTCAGAGAGCTTTGCCTTTATTGGACTTCAGAGGGTTAGAGGCTATTTTTATACTGTAAGCTCTTGTATTTTCCCAACTTTGCCTTGTTTTAGTGATTCTTGATTAATGCTAATTCAACTGTATTTGGCAATAGCAGCTCCTCCTTCTCTTCCTGTTCCCTTTTTATTAATCCAGTGGAAAGAGGAAAAAAACCTAATTTGCACAGTTGTGACACAACGGGGTCTGCTCTTCGGAGTGTGTACGTGATGCTTCTTGACGGCTTCTATATAGAGAAATAGATCTGCGACGGATCTAAATCATGCACAAATAGTACATTGATGGGCATTATAAAATGGCTGTAATAAATAAAATAAATGATTGCTGACAGCATAACAAAGGCACTCTTGTACTGGAGCACAGCTGAGCCAGACAGAGGAGAACATCTGCTTCTTGTTTCCAGAAATAACTGGTATTTTGAAGTGGGATTTTTCATCCTTTTTAATAATTTTCTGTACACTCAGTAGGCGAAACAAGGGATTAGCCTGGGTTAAATCCATTGTTCCTGCAGTTTGCAGTGAGCTTTTAGGTGTTGATGTAACAAGGGTGGTGTTTTGGAATGGTCATTAAATGTACTCAGAATTGTGGAATCACTGCAGAAGTCTTTCTGTTATCTTGCAGTGAAAAGGAATTTGTATTAAATGAAGTTGCAGATGCTGGGTTGTATTTAATACAAATTCCTTCCTGTTGGTATGTGGGCCTCCAAAACAGGGAAAGAGGAGTGATGGAAACCTGACTCCTGCCATAATTTTCTACCAACCTCTACTTCTCTCTACTTCCAACCTTTCTACTACCTAACCTCTGTCTTGCATTTTCACTCCCATTTCTTTGTTAGTGATATGTTGCTTTATAGCTGATGCTTTCTAAGACTTTGTTGTGCAAATAACAGTTGGAGGTCAAGCTGAAGACAACCAGTAGATTGTTCTGTCGCGCTCTGCTGTATCCACAAGGAACTGACCAGTGCTATAAAGCTCTTATCCTTTGCCTTGGTTCTGTCTTTGCATGTGGCTGTGCTTGGAAGTTAGAAGAGACCTTTAAAATCGATATACTGGGTATTGCTGGGAGATAACCCAAGAGATGGTGAACATATACTGACATGCCTGTGACTTACTACTAATAAATTCCTGGCTGGGTCGTTGTGTACCTTCTGAGTACAGAAAGACAATGTGCATATGACAACAATTGCTATTTACAGTTAGAGGAGCATTAAAGCCTGTCATATAATTACGAATACTTCAGAAGCTGTCTTGTGAAGGCAACAGTTAGAGGTTTATTTTTGCTCTGTATGATTGAAAAATCAAATACACAAAGTCAGATTTATTATCAAAAGTGCTAAGTAACTGCAGCCTTAGAGACGGATCCGAGAGTGCGCTGCCTCTCAGACACGCTGTTCTATCAGCATCTTTCTAAGGCTGTGAAAGACCCAGAACTGTCAGGGTTTCGTAAATATTAGATTAGTCTCTTGAAATAAAATGTGCTGTAAAGCTTTTTTCTTTTTATAGCCATCTGGTAAAATTAAAGCTCAGAACAGAGGTACCTGAGGAGTGGCACCTTGGATGTTGCATTGGTGGCTGACAGCTCTTCAAATAGTTTGGGTCTTACAAGCGCAATACAGGTTTTCTTCTTAATGAAGCAGGTCCTGAAGTTCTTTATTACTTTCAGAGAAACAGTAATGAACCTCCTCTCTTCTGCTCCTCCTGCCCCATGGCTTTCAGCTGAGGGAAAACGAAACCACAGCTTTTTTCCATGCTTATTAAATGAATGTATTTAAGCTCATGATACAGTGCTGACGATCCCAGAGGATTGTTGGACAGGCCTTGGAGCTGTGGGAGAGCTGTGTCTCTTCACTGCCAGCTCCAGGAGTTAGGAAGCTTTTAGATCTTACATTTCCCTCTGTTTTGTCGTGTAAGAATGCTTTGGGTGGGTAGTTGTCTCTTATTATTCTATTTCTTAATACACTGTAGTATTGTGAGTGTTCATCTCAATTAGACCTGTGGTTTTCCTGTAATAAAACAGCCAAGCATGCAAATTCTTGTACTCCCTCAGTAAAATGCTTCTTGAGAATTCCTTTTCATAAACTTTGTGTTTGCACCTTGTTTTCAGAGATGATCAAGAAAGATGTTGTTCAATAGGCGTGTCCCAACCTTCTATTCCGGAAGTTCAAGTAAATACCAATCGTTGCATGTTTGGTCTGTCTTACTAAACATCCCTGAGAAACCAGGGCAGGTTAAACATGGTGTCCCCCTCCTTGAGACCAGGCAGGGTCAAGTCTTTTGTGTGGGTAATTAAAATCAGTGATACTGGGTTATTTTACGGCAGTTGTTATCATTGCCATGTGAGTACGGCTCCTCTCTTGTGATGTACAGTCAGTTTCGTAGAATCCCAGGCTGGTTTGGGTTGGAAGGGACCTTTAAGCTGATCCAGCTCCAATTTCATACAACGGGCAGGGACACCTTCCACTAGAGCAGGTTGCTCCAAGCCCCCTCCAACCTGGCCTTGATGTACCTGTTTCTTGGCCAGAAGCACTCATCAACCTGGCATATGTATTGGTACCCCAATAATTCAGATTATCACTAGTCGGGACCTGCAGTACAAGACACTTTCTGAAGCTGAAATCAGCCCTAAATGAGTTGCACTTCAAAAATAAAATCCATCTGTTGTTTTAAATGAACCAAAATACAATACTGGAGCATTTACCAGGTTTTAACCAATGTTAATATATGTAAATGCTCAGCTGCAAGGGCTTCAATATATGTCTTAGGAGGGGTGTTTTGTTTGGTTTTGACCAGTTTTTGGAGCTTGTTTTTGCTGGGCTGTCATTCACAAGACTGAATGTGTCGCTCAGGTTAGTCTTTTGGTTATTTGTGTCTCAGAGACACACATAACGTTGTGTCGAGCCTTGGACAAGGTACCGCATTGGCAGAGGAGGACTCTTGGTTTGGCTGTTCCCCTCTGGTTTGGCTGTTGGACAGCTGGTGTCTGTCTGGAATACCTGCAAGGAAACTTTGCTAGAGCTTTGCAGGAATAAATATTTCTTCCAGCTTTCTTAACAGTTGAGGCCTGTTGACTTCAGTCAAATATAGATTCATGGTTCCAACCAAATAAATCAGGTTTCCAGGGCACTGTTTAACTTCGAGTACGTATCCTGGCTGTACTGAAGTGTCATTGACAAATAGGTTTTCTCTTAAATTTAGAGGCTAACAAAGTTTCCTTGTTCAAAAAGTCTTATGTTAAACAAGTAGAGAAAATAGCATGACCATTGGGTGAGCTTTCTTGGTTTTAGAGTCTGTGTCCATATAAACCCATATTGTGGTTGAGGATGTCAAAGACTACCCTGGAAAGGAGAATTTGGGCATGAGTGGAATGAGTTAAACTTGGATAGAAACAAAAACGTTGTGATGCTTAAGGTGCCCGGAGGTAAGTGTATGAATTCTCCTGGTTAATTATTTTTGCAAGAGCATTATGAGCCAAAGCTGCCCAAACAACCCCCCCAAAACCCCAAATCCACAAAAAAACCTTCCCCAAAGCATTTTCTTTGTCACCTTTCAGGGTGGGTCAAATACTAAAGAAAGTGAACTGTAATAAAAACTCAGGAAAGTAAATTAGACTGAGCATTCGTTGTTCATCGCAGAACATAGTGCTGATAACCTGGGAACACAGGGTTCTTCCGTCTCATAGCTGTGACTTCATGGTTTCTGATCTCCTGGCAGCCCAGGTCCAATCCAGGCTTTTTCCTTGGTTAAATAAGTGTCTGGTGCTCACGTCCTTACCGTGTGAAGTACTCACTACTGCTGGAAGCGTCCCAGAGATTGGCTTGTTAGAACTGATGATGGTCACATTGGTTTCTGAAGCATTTGCTTTAACTTTGGCTCTGTGAAGAGCCACTGGGTCTGCATTGCTGCTTTTTTTCCTTTGCAATGGCTGCTCGAACCTGGTTCTCTGAAGCAAACATCTTGGTGCCCACTGGTGTGAATCTAGGCACACTTTCCTGTCCTTTTCCTCTTAGCTGTTCTGCTCTGCTCGGTACCCAGCCGGAACCAGCTGAATTTGAAGCTTTGTTTTCAGTTCCCAACTGCTGCTCTTTGGTCATGACTAACGCAAATTCCTTCATGTAATGTAAAGTCTGCTCTGCAGAACATGGCTGTATTAAAGAGAAGATCAAATGGCAGCGCGCTAACAACTCTGCGGACAATGGCTCATGTATATTGGCATTGTTTGCAGAAAGTTCAGGGCTTGTGCTTGGTGAGTCACCAAGTTACATGTCAAGGTGAAAAGCCCTTCCACCATCCTGGTTTGTCTACGGGACGTAATTTCCAATTCTGAGTCATGCAGATGAAGCGGTGAGTAGGAGTGTGGTTCTGTTGTGGGAAGCAAGTGGATGGACATCTTCAAGCATTGTCTTGGCCTTCTGAAAGGTGTAGTGCTCCTATCTCAATGCGTTAGTCCAGCTTAAAAAGAGTGTGCAGTTAGGTCTAGCTGAGACAGAGCTACAAGTCAGAGCCTCGGGTTGCCTGAGGAGTGATACGAAAACTGATGAGCACAGTTGCATGCTGCCTGGTTGTGTGGCTTCAGCACTTCTTGTGTCTAATGCTTGGTGGTATTGTTGAATCTGGACATTAACATTAAGTATAATGAAAATAGAGTGTTTCGTGTAGTTACACACAAAAGTCAGAGGCTGTTGCCTCATCTTTCTTGCTCCTGCTTGTTGGGATTCACTGAAAGAAAGCAAGGCCACAACAAAAGAGGAAAAAACATTTTGGCTTTGTAATTTGTGTGTCAGTGTTGCTTTCTATGACTGTGCTGTGTCTGTGCATGTGTACCTGTAGGTGTCTGCTGCACACCTCATGGATATGACTTGTAGGTATCTCTTCTGGGAGATACATGGTAATGGTAGTGATGTCTTCACACACCTGCCCTCTGGAAGGGCTGTCTTTGGCCTGAAAGAAATGCCCTTGAGTATTTTATGTCATGCTTTACGATGTCCAGAGTCCGGTATGTGTAGGAACGGCCTTGTCTGAACCCCCTGTTAACAGGTGTGGTTTGATCTCTTTTTATTGCTCATTTTGCTTTGTGTTTTAAACTTCTCATTCTGGTATAATCCCAGTACAGAGAGATACTCTAGGTCTGGTTTTATTAGCACTGTGCCTGTTGATTCAGTGCTCGTTGTTAGTTAAAGGCATTTGAGAGTCTGGAGGTAACTGAGCATCTCTGCTGCCTGTGAGGCATAGTGTGCTAAAAGCTCTCACTGCCTTGTGCTTTTGGTCTGTCTCAACAGCATCCCCCAGATGATGTTGATGCATCTGGGAAGAGCTCCTGTACCACAGCTCACCTCTGCAGGGGGTTCTGCTGGTCCCATGGCACTTGCTCTCCTGGGCTGGTCATTCTGGTGGCCTCTGCTTTGACTTGGGCTCTGGCACTGCTATCCTGTATCTGCCTTTGGATGCTCTTTCTCTGTAACAGCGAGCTTTCAGGGGGTTTAGTGGGATGTCCTGAAAGGGATGCACATCCTTCCTGCTCTTCTTATTCCTGTTTTGTTCCAAGCAGCTGGCTTTAGAAGATGCAGTCGATGGTTCTAGGGTTTTCTGGCCTGTCGATACAGTTGTCAACAAGGCTTTTGTATTTGGGAGGTTATTGTAAAACAGGAACTCTCTGTTTTCACTGTGGTGTTGTCAGAATGCTAGGAGCTTACACAGATAGTATTTATGGATCTTTTTCAAGCTGTTGGCCTAAGTCACTGTAACTAAAGAACAGCGATCAGAGCGGCTTGCTTTGTGATAATCACAGTAAATGTGGGATTTAGGGCTCAACAGATGTGATTTTGCAGACTAGGTCATATTATTACTGATCTAATGTTTTGAGGCTTAGTTCTCTAAACTGTTGTGGTAGGGTGGACCTAAGGTTAGCTTCTAGGAGGTTGAAAAATGACTTTGCTGTCACAAAGACTTCTAATGCTACAGAAGAACTGTTGGGATGGAGTGTGCCACAGTAGTTGTCAGCATGCAGGTAGCGATTGCAGCATCTTGTTGCCTATACTCCAGTCTGCTAAAGTCAAGCTGATGGTTAGTACCTGTAACTTTCCTGTATCGAGCTCAGTTTAGTTCTTTACAGAAGGTAGTAAGATTTCATATGAACCTTAAACTGTGTTAAAAGAGTAAATGAAGTCAGAGAGAATCAGGGTGGCTGTTTCCCAGTGATTTTCCAGGGTGCCTATGAAGTGGTGTTGCCCGAAGATTACTTTTCCTAGTCTTGCTTCCAATTACTGTTCCTGAAAAACTGGTTTTTCATTTTAATGGCAGCTGTGACAGCTCTGAGAGTGAAACCAGAAATTATGATGGAGTCCTGGAATTCCTTATTGGAATTTATTTCCTTTAGCATATACCTTTCCTCGTGCAGTGGGGTCATGCACTTAGCTTCATCTGCAGAATAAGTTAACTAAAAGCTTTCACTGATGAGTTAAGATGTAAAACGTAACGTATTTCTAGAACGCTGTTTTCTGTTGTATTATCTGTGTTTAAGCAGTGAATTTCAGGCACTTCTGAGGCAGTGAGGGTGTGTTTTGCAAAACTGTTAATCTAAGCTAAAAGTGCCTTGTTACTGACCTTGCAATAGGAACTCCTTGGAGATATTGGGATAGTGAGGAAGGGCGAGAAGAGGGTGTGGAAGGAGGTGGGAGAGAACTGCGAGTACACTTGGCATTCCGGAAAGTTACCAAATGGAAGGAAAATACATTTCTCTTCTGCTTTTGTTCTCCAAAACTGCAAAGGCTGGAGGGCAAGCAGTCAAGGCGAGTAGGTGTTACATTCCTCAGGGAAACCATATTAAAGCCCCAAAATGCTGTACTGAGGAAAAAGGGCATCATGAAAAAAAGACTGGTTTTTGAATAAGAACATCTCTTCAGGTATGCTACCCAAACTGATTTCATATGAGCTTTGCAGAGGAGTTTCTGTAATGTTTATCCTGACAAAACTGATTCTCAGGTCACTTTGTGTAAGGACAGCTGGATATCTGTGTATAGTGCAAATAAACGGGAAGAAGATAGCACGTAATTGTAACAAACTTGCATGTATGCGTGCTGTGGGAGGAAACAGGGGCCAAAGTGCCCAGCTATTGCCCACTTGTAGCCAGGCCCCTCTTCTGAGGAGCAGAAAGAAGGAAGCCACATTCCTTGAAGCAGTTTTTGGAGCATCCCTGCTGTGCTGCTGTTTCAAACATCGATGGTGTTCTGCTGGTGTTTGCCCCATGACTGTCTAATAACCTGCAGCTGCACGTGTACTTCCATCACAAGCATGTAAAGAGCTGGGCATCTGCAGGTGAAAACAACTCTCTTGGCACTAAAAGGTGGGTCATGGTATTCTTGTCAATGGCCAAGAAGCCACCTGCTTCCAAGGAGCATCCTGGATAAACAGCTTGTGCTAGTATTGCTAGACAAGCTGTTTTTAAGACTCAGAGGTCTTCTTGTTCCAGTGACCTCAGGCTTAAAACATGGAGAGTTTTCCTTTGTGTGGATGAAACTGTGATGCACCACTCTTCCTCTTTTGATGATTGCAGTACAGTATTTGGGAAATACCCTTCATTCAGGGAAGCAGCACAAATTATTTACCATTCTGCATCTGGTTTATCTGTGTTCCTCAGCTCTAACTCTTGGTCATCTTTTAGCCTGTTCAGAGGGACTAGCAAATTCTTGCCACATAAAATTAACTGCCTTAAGGGGTTTTCTCTTTGTAATCTTTGTGCCTGATTAAAGCATTGATGTTTAAGCAGAATGGTTGTTAATGGGCCTCAAATGTTGGTCCTTTTGGTCTGGAGTGAAGGAATTCTTGCGGTGATGTGGTGTGTTGAGTTGAGGGCACATAGAGTTTGGCCTTTTGGCCAAATATGAATTCCTACAAAGAGGTAGTTCCAGAGCTGTTGCAATGTTTTTCACCTTGACAGTTCGAATTGGAAAGAGCATCTGCCTTAGTAAAGTGTATTGTGTATTTAGCATTACACGGTGATGGGGTCATTTCTGCTGTTGCATATTGCTTCCGGGAGGGCTTTTTAAGCTCTTGTCACAAAGGGTTATGCTTGCCAGTTTCTACTAGATATTGGGGACTATCTAGGGAGGATATTCTACTTAAATCTGATTTACTTTACCCTATGTTCTCGAGGTTCTGTGTGACATTGTCCAGCCTTAGCCTGCCTTGGTTTGCCAAAGTAGAAGTGATCCTTCCAAGTATTGCAGAAGGTGTTTCTGTTCCTGTTTCCCATTTGAAGTAGGAAGGAAACTATCAGTCCTGTGTTAGACTACTGAACTCCCATCAAATACATCTGTTGATTCCATTTGTGTTGGGTTGTAAGGCTTTCTTCAGCCTACTCTTCCATAGATGCTGGTTTACGTGATTTACAAGGTGCTCGGTGGTGCCTTCAGCACAGTGCTGGTTCTTCCTAGCTGATGGGCAGTCTTAGTATAGAAATGAAGGGGCATAATCCAGCTGGTGTGATCATTAGGAAGGATCTCTTTGCTTGCGTGTCTGTGCTAGCCTACCATGGCAGCAGCATGACTCCTGTGCCTTTGGGTTGCTCTTTTGGGTGGGGTTCAAGGCTCAAGAGAGGAACTTTGTGTTGTTTTGTTTCCCCCGTGTACACAGTAGCTAAAAGAAGGGGATTACAGTGTATGCAGCATCTGTAACTGCAGCTCTGCTATAACCAGTCAGAGTTGATCGCAACCATAAAGCTGAGAACTTCCATTGCACTTAGTTTAGGTCTTTCAAATCCAGCAAATAAGGCTACATAGAACTTAAGAGGTCATGGAGTTCAGTGTTCAATATCATAAATGGTAATGTTGCTTTGAGTTTTCGAAACCTCTAGTCAGACTTTTCTTTCCTTAATGTATTTTTACCTGAAATAATTGTATAGCTCTTGCAGTTGTGACTGCCCATGTAATAGAGCAAGAAGCTTTTGTTAATGGGTCTTCCACTCCTCCTGGCACTCATGCAGAGTGCACCTCCCAAGTACTGCAGTGGAGTAGCTGGGTGAATGAGCAGTTTGTACACTCTCAGTGTGCTGCTTTTCAAGCAGACGCACTGCAAAGCTGTATTAATGTTCAGTATTATTGTGTAAAATGACCGAACTGCAATACCAATCCTCCTGTTTCTCCTGGGGCTGGGATCTATAATGTATGTTCTCCATATCTGCAGTCGCAATCACAACTGTCCTAGAGATCGTGGTGGTGTAATCTTTCTTTGAAGTATTCTGCTGTCGGGTCCAGACTTTGCCTTTCATCACCCAGTACAAAACTTCTTCTTTTATGTGAGCTGATGAGTCAAAAGTCTGAGTCTTAAATTAATGCGTTGCATTGCTGCTTATAAACCTAACTTTGATACTCAGATTAAGTTTAGTATTAAGGTTTTTTCCCCTCGTCTTCAGTGATTAATGGTAGTCTCGCTCTCTGAAAGCACAAGTCTTTTTAGGTGAAACACTGTTTTGTTTAAAAGCAGGTTTATTGTGCCTCCACAGAGGCTGTGGTTGGCTAACACTGGAAGAGTGAGGTGTTGGAGTAATCTCTGGCACGTTGCTTTACAAATTAGTGTTGATCATGGTTTCATAGGAATGAGAAAGTTGAGATTGGCTTGTGTTGGGTTTGTATTCAAAGGTAATTACAGTCTCTGAAGTTCTTGGCCTGTCTAAGGTTGGAATTGCTGGTTGGAGTGGAAGAGGTTTCCATATCACCTATACTACAACCCAACCAAAGCAGCCCATGTCTCACACGTAATCAATTAGTATTGTTTTGATTTAGCGCAGAGGTGGAGAGCACAGTTGCTCTGCATCTTGTCTGTAATTCTATGGATGTTAGTCGTGAAGGTTGTATGCTTTGGGAAGCTGGATGTCTGCTGGGTAGCCTGGGGGATTTGGAGCTAGAAATCCCTGAGTAACATTATTATCTCGTGTTTGATTCAGCTCCTGCCAGTACACTCATCTGTTGTTTCTCCTAATGCTGAAGCTGCTAATTTTCTTTAATTAGAATTACTTCCTTTGTATCATTATGCATCAGTGATCAATTGTAATTACTCAGGAAGCTCAGAGGTATATGTACCTCTGACACTTCTGTTGCTTTGATTTCAAACTTGAAACCTGTTAACCTCAATATATGAATATACATAGAATATAGCTCCTCAGGTTGGATCCCTAAGCTTCCTTGTGGTTTATGGCACAGGTATGGTTGAGAAATACAGAAGTAGATCGTAAAGCAGT
Organism: Myiopsitta monachus; assembly: GCA_017639245.1. Taxonomy (NCBI): domain Eukaryota; kingdom Metazoa; phylum Chordata; class Aves; order Psittaciformes; family Psittacidae; genus Myiopsitta; species Myiopsitta monachus. Next base: position 23,864,782 of record CM029917.1, read on the forward strand.
GGCAGAATGCAAGTTTTTAGAGTTTTGCTGTGGTGGTTTGCAGTTAAATGTAGCAGTAGGGTCAGACTGGCTTATTTTTTGCTACAAGTGAAGATGCTAAGAGCTACTGATCACACCTTTCTGCTTGGTGCAGGGTAAATGTATGCTTGCCAACATACGGATGCACATTACACAGGCATGTTGGCATTCCTCTGCATGAGAGGATACTGTAGTCACTGTGGCAGTAGTAGAATGTAATTGTGGCAATCCACACTGGGATAACATACAAGTTCTGTAAAGGCTATAGCCTACTGTACGTTACAGCAGCTCTCCTGGATTGCTCTGTCTGGTAGTGCTTGAGTATCCTAATGCCAGGATGCAGGAGGAATTAGCTGTAACTGTATATTCTCATGTGTTTTCTCATGTGCCAGTGCATTGCCATCAATGTTGAATGAAAAGACAGAGTATTTTGGTTGGAAGCAGTGTGGTGACTGTAATATTCTACTGATACACCATAACATTTTGATCCAATCCGCAGGACTCTGTCCCTCTCCATTACCTAGGCACTGAGTTGGTGACCTAAGTTACAGTATTGATAAGAAATCTCGTTTTGTCTTCACTATTATTTATTAAGCAGGAGTTAATTTCCTGACAGACATGATCTTTGCTTGCTTGAATTCTCAAAGACATAGGAAATTATTTACTGTAAAAGGATAAATGTGCCATTATGAAAATAACAGTAATCTTATCCATTTGCTTAAAAATCTGACAGTTAATGTGGTGGAAACGAATGCAGTAAAGTGTTACTGTTCTGTCTGTTAGTCTTTGCCTGCTTGAGATACCTGTTGAACAGGAGCTGTAGTTACAGGACCTTGACAGTAATGTTCACTTGCTGCAAAGATCCACTGGGCGAAGTATGGTGAAAATGAGTGAGGAAATCCTTCTGACACAGTGTGTGTGAAAGATGAAACAGCAGCTGCCGTAATGGTTTTCTGAATAACACATCTTTGTGCCTTTTTATGTATGTTACTATTACCTATCTCTCTATTCATCTGTCTGCCTGTTGCATCACTGTATGTAATTCATCCTTCCCATGTCTGTGGGACCAGTTTGTTTTGGGTAGACAGCATTGCCTCTGCATCTCTGCATTCTTCAGCACCTATCCCGGAGCTACTCTTTTAGAACAGGAGTTTGTTTAGAGTTAACAGGAGTGTGTTTCATTAAAAAGAGTCTTGAATTTCTTTTAGTAGCTCATGGAGCTCTAGACCAAGACAGAGGAAAGAACAAAACCTAGAGCACTCTTACAGTGATTTATAGGTGATGAATTCAGTAATTCAACACAAGTTGCATACAGCCATATTCCCAAGTTGTCATTACTGATAAGCATAGAATTGACCTTTGGATTTTTGGATTTAATCCTCTACCTTCTCTCTTTTCATCCCCCCGTCTTTGTGCCAAGTTTATTTAATAAGAATCTACTTTTTTCTTAGCATTTCAGTGTCCTGACCTTTCCTACCACAGTTCCTTTCTTAAAAGGAAATTCCAGGTGTTGGTGCTTTCTTGCCCACTCCTCTTGAAAGAGCAGGAGTTTCTTTGTCAATCAGGCAAGCTGGTGTGTTTGGAGTTAGGACAAAAAAGATGTGACTGAACTATTCCTACTTGATGGATGCATGTCCCGTGGGAGGGACATTGTTAACTGTGACAAGTACTGAGCTGCTTGACTAGCAGAGCATTGATTAACCTGGAAGCCTGAAGTTGCCTGTTTTGCTTGTTGATTTTGGGTGGCTTTTCAGGATCCTGGCTGAGGAGGCTGCTTTTATGGTCCTTGATCTCCTAGTGAAAAATGTTTGTTATAAAATCCTGCTCTTTGATAGGTGTGAGCATTGAGGTTTTGTCTCTCCTGAGCTTCCCATCCTCTTGAACTCGAGTGTTGTCAAAGCAGCTTGCTTTTGCTTTTCTGTTACCAACATACAAGTCGGAAAGATGTATTCAAACTAAGTAATGAGTGTCTGGGAACCTCTACTCAAAGATACCTTTTGTAGCTGTACTTTTGTTCTGAACTGTGATAAGGGCCGAACTATGCCTCAGATATTCAAAACTCTTCATAAGCTGCTTGCTTTGAAGCAATGACATTTGGTGTTCCTGTCTCTCCAGTTCAGGGCCCTCGGTATTTCACTCTGCAACATCAGCTTTTCCAAAGGAAGTTTTTCCCTGGTGAAGTTGGGTTGCCAGAACTGCTGACTCGGAGTGATGAAACAGCAGTAAAAATAATATGAAATTTCCCCTCCCTCATTCCTTTCAATGTTTTTCCTCCTACCAAAGTCTTATATCAACATCGTCCAGGGTTCTTAGGTAGAAGGTGTTTATCTGTATTGGGTGTGGGGACCTATTGGTGAGTAAAGAACCTTTTTGTTTTATTTTCATGTAGAAATACTTTGTTTTTTTTTTTTTTGTATTTTCAGAAGTATTCTGCCAAATGGAGGCACTTTCAGTCTCCAGATAAACTGTAATAGTGGTCCCAGGGCCTCTGCTGAAGTAAGATCTGTTCTTTCACACTTCAGTGAAGATGATTCTGTTCCTGAGAGTGGAATGTAGTTCTTCAGTCTGTGCCTGTAGCCCTGTGTGCATGTTATAAGGAAATAATGGATAAAGAAACTGTATTAGCCCCATTGAGAGACTTGCTGCTTGTGCAGGGGAGGAATATAAAAGAATGATAAAAATCCAAGTGTGCAAATGTTACTTTTGAGAGTCAGCAAAAACAAAAGCCAGATTTCAGTTTCCTGTTCTGGGCTATACTGTTATTAACTGATGCTGTCAGTTGTCATTGCTTCCTGCATTTAGAAGGGAGTGCAATGAAGTCCCTTTTAATCTCTTTTCTCCTATATAAAATACTCCAATAACTCAACTGACATTTCCTCATTTGGAGGAAAAAAAAGTATCTGTCATCTATATGGGTATATGTAAAGTTTCAAGGTTAGGCAAGATTCCTGTATCATGGTCATAGTATGGTCCAAGGCTGTTTGATGGACATGTGCCCTAGGAGCTTGTGGGCATATGTAAGACTATAAATGTAAGAAAGCAAGTTCCCTGGTCATTTGAAGCTGTTCAGTGGATCAGGTGCGATGATCCTCAGCTACAAACCAATAATATAGGGATTCTGATTTTTAGCAAGGTCCTAGGAAAACCCAGCATCGCTCAGGATGCCTGTGGTGAGCAAACCGTCTGTTGAGGCCAGAAATCCGTCACCTTTTACTGTAGATGGGAAACTTCTGGAGATATGTGTTACTCTTTCTAAGTAATAGAATATAGCTCTGAACCAGTTTATTTTGTACAGAATGTGACTGGGTGCCATCTCAGGGGGTGATTTAAGATGATGCAGGAGCTTGCTGCTAGTGAGGTTCTATGAGAGGTACTTTAATTAGGCTTTTAGAATTGGTGGTATTTCTTACAAGGAAGGATGAGCTTCACTCCTCAGGAGAGCTACTTAAGCTGTGTCATTCTCTGCAGGATTCTTCATTTAAGTCTTTTGAGAACATTGTCACTCATCAGGCTGATTACTCCATCCTTTCTCCTCAGTAGTGCCTCAGTGCTTGTATTTAAATTGTTTGGTTTTCTTTTTGATTTTTTAAATGGCCTCCAGGTAAATCAGAGGAATCTTTGAAGGGAATTGTTACTCCAGGTGAGGAGTCCTGGGCTGATGTTGGTCAGGTTGGACAGGGCTTGGAGCAACTCGCTCTAGTGGAAGGTGTCCTTGCCTGTGGCAGAGGCTGGAGCTGGGTGAGCTTTAAGGTCCCTTCCAACACAAACCAGTCTGGGATTCTCTGATGGTTTTTTGCACCGCTTGCACTTTAATGGAAGTCAAATGTTTCAGCCATTGAACTGGGAAAGTCAATAAGATGGCTTTCTGCTCCATCTCATCATCTCCCTTTCATTCAAGGGACCATATGCTCCTCTCCACATGTTTAAATGTAGCTGACAGGCTGCTCCCACAGATTCCAGGGGTAGCTGATGGGGTGTGCCATCTGCCTCGGGTTGTGTAGGTTGGGCTTCTTCAGCCAGCATCACTGAGGTTGGTGAACGTGCTGTATGGATATGTGAATGTGCACAGCGTGGATCAGAACTTCAGCATGTTTCTGTGTTTTTATTTCTGGTATTACAGTATCGGGAAAGAATTTGGGAGTACTATTTTTACAATTGGCCTTAAACAGAGAATAAAGGAAACGGCGCGGATTGCAGCCTTCGATGAAGTAACAGGAAGGGAAGCAATGAAAACCATAAACTGTGCTGAGTAACATTTCCTCTCTTCTGCTACACCCCCCAAAGGGTGACAAAGTCTTTATTGAGCCCGACAGGATTCCTCATAAAAGATGCATTCAGTCTGTATAAGGAGCCTGCTGAATCACGGTGAAGCAAGGCATGGCAGCAGGCGGAGGGAAAGCCTCCACTTACCCAACCTGCTCTCCGTGCTCCAGGAATTACTTCTGTTTGCTCTACTGAAATCTAGGCTCTTTAAATAATAAGTTTAATACAGAGAAATTCAGCCACTGCCCAAGAGTGCCTTAAAATCCTTGTCCTGATACCAAGTGAGTGCTTGATTCCTCTGGAGCTTGTTCCCAGCCTTGTTCCCACTTGGTGCTCTCTGGGCAGAGCACTGAAGGGAAAGCAGCAGCTCTCTGTAACAGGGAGGTTGTGACAGCTTTCACCCATGCTGCTCCCTTCCCTGGGAGCGTTTGTACCTGATGGTCTTATTTGAATGTCAGTGGAATTTGGGAAGCTGTTACCATATGGTTTAGCTGTTGTTTCAAAGGCAATCTTATGTATGTCTGTTTCCTTTAAAGTGTATTGTCTGTAATACAGCTGAATCTGTAACAGATCTTGAGGCGGTAATAGCATTCTTGTTTGCATTGAAGCACATAGAATATGGATCCTGGCAACTGTCTTGTCTTACCTCGGAAAAAGTACGGATACAAAATCCCTGTGCACTTCTGTAAGCAGCAGGTTCTTGTATGCAGAGCAGGAAGTCCTGGGTGGCTTGGATGTGGGGAGCCTCGAGTGAGCCAAGCATGTGTTCTTGCACCAGGAATTTAATGTTTGGGGTGGAATCGAGAGACAGGTTTTGCGTGGCTCTTTGGGGCAGGTTTGCATGTGAGAGCAATCTGTCTGGAACTTGCCGACACAGCCGTTTCTTCGTGCAGCTTTGAAGTGCTGGTGCTGCCAGTGCAAGTTTCTGCTCTTTGCTCGGTCCCTGTCCAAAACTCCGGGCTCAGTGAATAGTACCTATTCTTTGAGACCCTTTGCGTAAGTTCCATATGAGTCTAGGGCATCCGTGAAGCTCAAGTTCATTGAGGAATCACTGGGTCCTGGCATCTGCTGCCCCCCCTCTATCATAGGACACAAAGCCAGGCAGTGCTAAAGGACTCTGGAAGGATTTATGGCTTCCTCAGCTTCCCTGACACCTCCGTGCAATTGCTGATGGCTCTTTGTGAGTGTATGGGAATTTGCAGCTATGAGGTCATTTCGGAACAATTTATTTTCCTTAGAAATAGAACAGATTTCCTGCTGTAGTGCTCTAAAATAGCCATGTGTCACTGGAACACCTGGCTGGGGTCACATCAAGTGAGGCATTGGGTTTGCATATGATGTTTATTGAGAGCAAAGTCGCTCTTGAGGCAGTCATCTTATCCTCACTCCAGAGCATCACACTGCTTTTGCTCACTTTTAATGCTTCAGGGGAATTCATCTTGGACCTTTTTGTGGATTTCCAGCACATGAATGCGGTTCCTGGGAATTACACTTGTACTGGTTGGATTGGTTGTTGGTTGATTGGAAAACTTTGTATTGAGAACTCCCCGCTTGGGACCACCATCATACCACCGGATCCTTAAGTCTAAGCCTTGTCAAGTTGCTCCTTGGATTAAAGACAAGAGATTGGGAGAAAGAGGGGTAAAGCTCAAGGGAATGATACTCAGATTTTGCTCATTCACTCTGATGACAGAGGCAGGGATAAACTCCTTAATGATGATGGACATTGAATTGTTAAAAACTATCTCAGGCTTCAAAGGTGGCTGCGTCAGTCAGTTTAGCTGTAGGACACCAGTACTCTGTGCTTCAGCAAGTGTCTTGGGTTAATAGAAGGGTACAGAGGCTGTTGTGTTGCTTGATGTGCTGCTTTTATTTTCCCTTATTCTCTAGTTGTGGCATCTTGTGGTAGTTGCATAAGTTGGCATCTGGCAGGGAAAAGGAGAAGTGGTTCAGGTATTCACATGGCTCCCTTCATAGTATATTGGGGTGAGGACGTTCCTATAGAAGAAAGCTGATTCATGTGATAAATTGCTACTAAAACCTCCATGGTTTTGCACCACCTTTGGTTTAGTGGCTGGTTAAGAGGATGTGTGTGCTGGGATGATAAAAGCTGCTGCTGAATGAAGCTGGAGCTGCTGGTGTATCAGTGCTGGGCCCGGCTTTCCTTGTGGCCGGCTCTGGTGATAACGCTGCTAGTGCAGAGCAATCCCTTGATTTCTGCTCTTCTGCTTAAATACGTTATTTTATACCGTGTATATTCTCCTTCACGTGGAGAATATGGAGAAATGGATATACTCCTCTTTTTAAACATAGAGGCTGAGAACACCTCTGCTCATGAGCTCAGTGCTCTCCTTCCTTGCAAGATTAACAACTCCTTCCTGCTTCTCTCCACTCTTTGCTCGGTTCCCTTCCTTCCCTTGGCTCACTGGAGCTGCACTTTTAGCTAGTTAGACAGAAAATGTGAGTTAATTTCTTCTTAAATGACCTCAGCAAAGTAGTTTTCTGTCAAAGATTGAAGCATATATGTGGGCAAACCATTTGAAGGCTGATACTGTGCTTTGGTTTCAGCTATTATTTCAGCTGCTGAAAAGCTCTGAAAATACAGATTACAAGATAAAATAATGTTGATCTTGGTCCCTAGCTTAGAGCATGTGGAGAAACTGTTTTGCATTAATAATTATGTGTTTTGTTGGGTTTTGGCAGAAAGATGTATGTAAAGAGATTACAGAGAATGGTATCATAGAATCCCAGCCTGGTTTGTGTTGGAAGGGACCTTAAAGCTCACCCAGTCCCAGCCCCTGCCATGGGCAGGGACACCTTCCACTGGAGCAGGGTGCTCCAAGCCCCTGTGTCCAACCTGGCCTTGAACACTGCCAGGGATGGGGCAGCCACAACTTCTCTGGGCACCCTGTGCCAGCGCCTCAGCACCCTCACAGGGAAGAGCTTCTGCCTTAGAGCTCATCTCAGTCTCCTCTCTGCAGGTTAAAGCCATTCCCTCTTGCCCTGTCACTGTAGGCCCTTGTAAACAGCTCTTCCGCAGATTTCTTGCATGGAAGGGGTGACTTTCCAGTGAATACTTTGTGTTCTGCTGTTGTGACTCTGACTGTTGCCCTTTGGCATCGTTCTTTTGTAACCCTTTTTATTCCTAGTGGGTACCTGTGAAAATTATCTCTACCCTTTGTACCCTGGTTGTGTTTGCTCTTTATAACCAGCGCAGCCACATAACTCCATTTGTAAAGCTAACAGCTTCCAAATCCTATTTTCAGGTTTATAAACCTGGAGTTGGAGCAATGAACACTTTAAGCTCCAACAGGAGAGTTTTTGCGTGTGTGGTGCAGCTGGGCTGGCAGCATCTCCCCATGAGGTGGCCACAGCATGTGCCTGGCCCTGGCCACTCACTGCCTCCAGCCCCAGTGGGGTTAAATTGTGTTCCTTGGCTGTAGAAATAGAACATGAGACTCTCAGCGTAGCCCCTCAAACATAATATCAGTGCGATTATATGCACTTAAATGAGATGGGGGTAAGGGAGGAAACTTTGCAGAGTACAGCTGATAGGAAATTTTCACATGGGCTAGATGGGCTGCACGTAACCTCCATGAATCGTAGAATACCAGGTGCAAGGGACCTCAAGGAAAGGCTGTTTAGGCTTTGAGGTGGCATGGGAGGGAGAGGAGGAACTTCACTATCTGGCTGTGAAGGACCTGTTTAAATAAATAAAAAGGTGTTATTTCAGTGAGACATGTAAAACACATGGGACCAGTGCTTTTGGTGCACCAGAGGATGGGGGCAGCCCATGGCCCTTCCCGGGAGATGTGATTGCAGGATTACTCTTGTGCTTAGTGGCACCCAACAAAATTACCTGCTCTGCTTTAAATAGGACAGGTGATTGCTTTAAAAGTCAGTTATTTTTAGGGAGAGTGATACAGATCCTGATTTTAAAGCGCCCATAGAAACTGATGTATGAGTAGCTAATACATTTAGGTGGTTGAAACATCACCTGGCTGGGTAGTGAACAATATGATGGTTCTTATTTCATTTATTATTAAACTGGTCAGTGTAAGCTGAATGCCTTCTGCTGCGCTGAGGGTATAGGAAGCTTTGCCTTCCCTGTGCTATTCTCCCGGCTGCTGGACATCTGAGCTGCAGGATGCTTTCCAGGCATGAATCCCTTTAAGCAAATGTTTATCTCTTTAATTTGCCAACTGTTTATTCATCAAGCTCCTAAGTAAGCATGCCGGGTCAGTACGGTAGTCCTGTTTGGTCAAGCTGGCTGCAGGTGGAGAGCAGGGGGCAGCCCAAGGCTGCATTAACTTGCTGTGGGGCTGGAGAGAATAACTCTCAAGTAAGGACTTGGTTATTTTGCATGTGTACAACTTCAAAACTTTGTGATTAAACATGAATCATAGAATGGTTTGGGTTGAAGGGACCTTAAAGCTCCTCCAGTGCCAGTCCCCTACCATGGGCAGGGACACCTTCCACTAGAGCAAGGTTGCTCCAAGCCCCTGTGTCCAACCTGGCCTTGAACACTGCCAGGGATGGGGCAACCACAATGAATTATGAACATGAGCTTTTGTTCTGCTTACAACTTTTTTGTAACTTAAACCAACAGAAGTGCTAATCTGAACCATATTGTTAAAGACATTATTTTGTATCTTAGTCTTAATTGTGTAGAAAAATAATGGAAAATGTTGCAAAATGTTGCAAAGCAGGTATAGATGTAGTCAGTTATGAAGACTGATAAATTCATCTTTAATTGTAACACTGAAGAGTAATTCCCCGTGGCTGCCTGATAGCCCAGCTTCAAGAGGAGCTGAGAGTATCCACTGAGAACATCCACTGCTTATCCTTGCTTTGCAGCCAGTCCAAGTGCTCTTCTGTCCTGACAGAGGCGGATGTCCGGGTGGAGGAGGAAGAATGTGGCACACAGGGTTTATTTCAGTTGCTCTGTGAATTCTTTAACTACTAAGATGCTGTTACAAGACACTGTACAGTCGGAGGGTATTTTTGCTGCATTCCCGTGATGAGTGGTGAAGTTGAAGCTGTTCCCTGCTTGGAATGGGGGAGAGCTTAAAACCTCATCTGTCTGGTACCTCAAATGACCTTTGGTGGCCAGATAAGACATCTCTTGCAGGCTGTGAGTTTGGCGTTTTGAGTCTGCTTCATAGCCAGTGCTCTTGGGCGTTTGACTCCGAACATCAAGTCTGTGGCAATTTGCAGTCGGAGGATTAAAATGAGATTGGTGTGTGTGAATCGGGTGCTTTATGAGTGTATGTGTTCAGCATTGAGGCTTTCTGTTTAATTTTCATGGGTTTGGGTAATGACATTTAAAAAGAAAAAAAGAAATCTGGAGTTTTATTGGTTTTACATGGCCTGCAATTACGTCTGACCTTTCGTTTGATTTAACAGTCTGTAGCCACTGTATTTCTAAACATTGACTATTAAGCCAAAGAACTTTTCCAGAGTAAATCCATTGTAAATCCTGAGGCCGGCATTCATACTGATTTATCCTTTGTAAACACGGTGTAAATGCAACACTTGAAAACTCAGAGCATATTTTCCAAGGCTGAGCTGGAGAAACTGCTGTGGGGCATATAAAGGTTTTGTTGTGCCTGTATTTAGTGCTACGAGCCCACCTGTTCAGGACAGTAAATTAAATGATGAATAGCCCTAGTGAGCTGTTCTAGCATGTGGTCTGCACCATCAGCACAGATATTTTTGTGTCTGAAGAGGGTTCTGTGGTGTGAGAAGTTTAAACAGCTGTATCTCCTCATTACAGCATCCACGTAGAGTCCAACTCATAAAGTGAAATAATCTTCATGTTCTAATATTGCTGCTTCAAAAATGCTCTTTGTTTCTGTGGTTGCTAATGGTGGCACTGATGTGATGCTGAGGCTTGGTAGTAGGAGGTGGGAGACAAATCTAAACTTCGTTGTCTTCATCTTTACCAAGGAGCATGTTGGAGCAACTTGTACTGTTACCCTCTGGTTAGGCAGTAGGATGGAGTAGAGTTTCTAGTAGGGCTGCCACCTAGGTCTGAGGTGAACATGAAATAGCTTTTCTCTCTAAATATAACCCTGTTACTATTAAAAGTAGTCCAGCCACTCTGTAAGGTGCAGAGAACCATGTGGTTTAGGTTTTCACTAGGGCTTTTTGCTACTAGCAAACCGATTTTGCAGACTTCCCTCTTTAAAGAGGTATTACGAGTCCCAGCCATTTTTGACCTTGGGTGACTGGGGCTGTCCTGTTTGGCCTGTTCCGCATCTTGCTGCTGTATCTGTTCAAGTAAATCATATTTTCAATACATCTTTTTCAGGTAAGTGTTTATGCATCTGTTGGACTTCACTCTTTTGCTTTCACAGCTTAAGCATAAACAGAGTTCTGCAAGTCTGCCTGTGTCCTGACCTATCTACTCATTTGGGCTTTGTCCTTAGAATGGTCTCCTAAGTCTGTATAATATATTGCAGAACCTGAGAAGGTAATGCAGAAGTGATAAGATGCTGTGAACGAAGTTGCTCATGTCTTGTCTTTTTTTTTTCCCTTTCTTTTTAGGACTTGAGTACTATCTATTCTTTCCTTCATGGACTGGACATACTCTCACATTTCAGGGAACATCAGCTCAGGTAAGTGCTCTGGAGCTAGTTAGTGTTGCTCAGCACAGCTGGTATCCATGGCTGTGTTTTTGTGGAGATGAGCAAAGCTTTTGTCTGCTGGCACTGGGAGCATTGGCCAAGTCATTGCTGAGTTAAGTTGCTGCAATAATGTGGCATGGAATCTAAACTAATTAGCTTTGCTAAGGACGAAGGCAGAGATTGCTCCCATCTGCCTACAAAGGCCTGTGTAGACAGTGCCCTGTGTTAACTCCACATTACAAAAGCTTTTTAATGCCTCAGACGTTGGGATAATCTTGGAATACATAAAATGGAAGGCCAACAAAGCACAAAAAGTGCGTTGGAAGTATTTTAGTTCCTTCAGTTCTGTTGCTATGGGTAATTCCAATGTGTGGGAGTGATTTAAACACTTAGGGAACATGCTGTATATTCTCTATCTGGATAATGAGGAACACCGTAATAATTTGAATTTTATGGTTAAGCACATCCTTTGTTTAGAACATAAAAATAGTTGAATTTAAGGTCTTAAGCCTTAAAGGGATTCTGCTGAAATGTGGTGATTAATGGCTTATGGTCTTCGGGGATTAAAATTGAAATTAAACTTCTTCTCTCTCAGAATAATGTCATCAAGTGCCCGCTATGAGAGGTACAAGGGCAACCAAGTTCTCTTTTGGTAAGTACCTACCACTTGTTGGAGTTCTTCAGTAAAAGTGTAAACAAAATCACTGCTGTTCACACTGTAATAAATCACTTTTTACTTGTTTTCTCCTTGTAAATAGAAGGCTTTACAACATTTAAACTTGGCCAGGCTGGTTAAAAGCTCTGGCAGGAGGCGGTTGTACCAGTGGTATGATGTTGGCATCTTAGAAGGTGCCCATGTTTTACCAGCGCAGCTCCCATGGACAGCAGAAGTGTGTGTCTGTGCACAGGCAAGGTCCATGGAAAAGCAATTAGTGTCACACGTGGGAGCTGTGGTGACAACTCAGTAGGTGGCACTCTTCCCCTGGAGCTGGCACTGATTGTGGGAGTATCTTGTACAGAGGAGCGATGGAGCTCAAGCACCATCTCTTCTTTTTAAATCACTAGAATTAGTATTTTAGCTCAGGGTTCTTTTTAGGTTTTTGCCAAGAGGCAAATATATTTTTCCCCCCTCATATTTTTGCATTGCTTATGGTGTATTTATCCTCTCACAGCTAATCCCAGCTTTCTATATAAGGCACATCTCCCAGTACATAAGCCTAAATGAGATGCCACCTACTAGTTCATATTGTGGGTGTCTGTGACACAAACCTGCTCCAGCACCAGGTCGATGTGTATGTGTATGGTTGTGTGCTGGAAAAGGAAGGGCACGTTGGCTGTAGCTGGGAAGTAGCATTGCAGTGCTTTAGGAAGAGGCAAAATCCACAGCAGTAAAACCTCTATGCAGACCTATGGGCTGTGGGTTGAAATGTTGGCTGTCCCCCTGGCCGAACATCTGGGATCAAATGGCACAGTGGGACACAGCACTACGTGTGCATGCTGTGCAAATGCAGAGAGGGAAGAATGCAAAGCAGGAGTCAGATATGTCTTGTGTTTTATCTGTAATGCATGACAGGTCTATGTAGTATCATGTGTTGAACTGCTCATCTACTTCAGCACAGGATAACAATTTTCCTGTATTTATAGCTTTATGTACACTTAGACTGGAATGAAATGTTTTTACTGAAAGTTAGTAATTTCATATTAATGAAATAAATGCTTCAGTTGATTTAAATGTCAAGTTTTAAGGCATAAGGAACATTTTGGATGTAGACCTTTTAAAGAAGTTAATTCTTGGTAGCATTCAATGAAAGTTCGTGGATTTCCAGCCCACATATTGAATCCATGGAGTGGCAGATCATTAGTTTACAACAATAACATCTTGGATAATACGTATTTCAGAGTTGCTGTAAGAAGAAAATAGATGCCAATGATTTCTTTTTCCTGCAGCTCAGAAACCATTGCAAGATGCTGGTACATACTGCTTTCTGGATCTGTGCTCATGAAGGATTCCATGTTTTTACCACCTTGCAGGTATGTAAAGCTGTTGTTGTTATTTAAGGCTCTCTCTCCAGAGTCAGAGGAGCTGAAGGACAAATGCATGCATGTACAATTAGAGAAACAAAAATTGCTGTTAGTTAGGAGCTAAGGAGAGCAAGAGGAAGCTGAAATCTTTGAACCGTTTTGCTTCCCCCCGTGCCTTTGATTCTGGGACACACGTAAAGTCCTTCTCCCCTTTGCTTCATCCCTGAGGCCACGCACATGGATAGGGAAGGAGATGTGCTGCTTGGACATGAGAACAGGAGAAGGAAGAGCACAGCTCACTTTCCGTGTTCTTCCAGTTACATCCTTGCATTATCCAACCTCAATGTAGAATTTAAAATACAATGCTTGTTTGCCCTTTTTTTTAAGTGCAGTGGGATAAACTGAAGTTACTTTCCCTGATCTGAATAGCTCATATGACGCATCTTTAGTGGAGGGAGCTGCACAGTGACCAGTCACTTACAGGCTCTTTTCATATGAATCAGTGCCTTGGATAGTGGTAATTAGCACAATTTTAATTACATTGAAGTAATACTTAATGTTACGCATTATTGCCTTGTCCCCAGCCAAGTTCCTGATCATGAGTCAGTCTGAAAGGAAGTTTGAAATACACAAAAAGGTCAAAGCCAGGTTTGAATAATTGTCAGTCTGGAAGAACTGGGCAGACAGAGGAGTTCTGTAAAGCAGGTAACAGTCAGCAAACGGGTTCTAGTTGGAAACTCAGTCCTTGTATATGCTTTGTAACGCTTCTGCTTGCCAGTTATGGCTTTTGAATGGTGATATTATAAGGCCAATTTCATATTTGTCCTCTGGAGCATTTGGCAACCACTTTGTATTTAAAGAACTTCTGCACATTTCAGGGCTTTTTGTTTGTTGCTTTGAATCTCTTTCATTTTGTAATCAAAGTTCAGGATTTCATTATAAACTACCTGCCTAGCAACTTTTGCTTAATAACTGTATGAGGCACTACTGTACAACATGGCTGTTGGTGAGATACTTTCCATTTCCATAAATAAGACTGGAAGGTAGTGATGCTTTACTGATGGTTTCCTGGTACCTTCTCACAGTACTTGTCCTTCTGTCATCTGCCCCATGATTACCTTGACAGATAGAAGGAGGTCGTAAGTAGACAACTGCAGACTTAATAAGGTTAAGATGTAGGTTAAGCTCACCTTCCTTTGCATCCACTGGTTACCAGTTGGTAGTTTCAGAGTCAACAGAGCTTCAGGGAAACCTTCATTTTCTTCTGCAGATCTTTGGAAATAGTGTGTAGATTCAAGCTTGAAAGAGGCTTAGCCCCGTGGAAGCATAAGGGAGGTGGGCAGGCACTGCTCTGTTAACTTTATGTTTTAATGAGTAAAGGTGTAAGCTGTGGCTCCCTGTTCTTGAGAAGAGCTTTCTGTTGAACTTGCATGGATTTGTATGCATGCCACAACTCAGAAATTGGCTTAAAAATTGGAGGAGTAAAGCTTGCAGCCAGGTACAATAAATCCATTTAATATCCTGACACTGCTGATCATGATGAGAAAAGCCCTGTAAGATTTTTAAGGCAAGAAGCAGATCAGTCAGTAATATCAAGTACAGAGATGGCATAACCTTGATTACTGGGTTACTGCCTGGAGAATGAATTTGTCAATAGATTTGGCATAGTAGGAAAAGAGTTTGCTTCTTAACGTGAAAGCAGTGGCTGGCACAAAACAACGGGATCGACGGATTTTGTGGAAGAAGAATCATGTCAGCAAGTTAAGGAGTTTTTGTGTTATCCTTGCTTGTTAATCAAGTTAATTCATGTGAACAGGATATTTGAAGGAGATTACTCCCAGCAAGATTAGCCATAGGAGATATATAAAGGGCCTGGAGGAACTTTTGAAGCCAATTATGTGGATGACAGCCTCCTACAGCTGTGAGAATTAAACCTTGAAGGGAAAAATACAAAGTCTTGAAACATTCAAGATGTAGTCACAGTAAAAACAAACACTTCTCTTTTCTGAGCCCTTCCAAAATCTCAGAAGTGAAGAAAATAGGAATCATTGTCCTCTTCAGGTAGTGCATGATTGGCTAAACCCACTGATTTTAGTTGAGACGGACTCCTGGTTGTACTGTGGTATCTTTTCAGTGAGAGTTGTAGATGCTTCAGTGACTCAGTAAGTCATTTCCCTTTCTCTTCTTGGGTAAAAGGCGGCACAAATGTGGGGATCAAGCAAACTGTCATAATGAAAGAGGAACCCCAGCTCTGTGTTGCAAAGAGCAGCTCAGGTTGAAATGATTTTAGCTTGGCTTGTATTAATAGTAGTGAATAACAGTATAATGTAACTTATATAGCAGTATAATAGGAGCACAGGTTAAAGACTTGCAATTTGCACAACTTCAGTTTCTTGCATTTTAGAACCTGAAATTTTGATGTCTGTAACTTCATTTTCTAATATATTCATACCTCACGTGTATCATCTAAAGCCTGATCAGTTTTACTTCTAAAACCTATGCTACGCTGCTGTTTCCTGCAAGCTGCTGTGAGTCTGTGGCATTCACTGCCAAAGAAAACCAGCAGCTCGGAGCTCCTGCATTCCCAGCTCCTGCCAGTAAGAGGTGTATTGGCTTTTCTCTCTCGCCGATCCTTCCTTTCCAGATTCAACTTTGTTAAGTAGTGCTTTCTTTATAGACCGTGGCTGCCGTAATCCAAGCTGTGTCCCAGTGCTTCCTTAGCTCTTCATTCTCATCTCCATCCCAGCATGAGTCCTGGTGGCTGTGGTGTGGAATATTGCTTTCTTCCATAAGCTGCAAAGGTCTAAGTACATCTGTGTGATACTACGCTGCTAGCATACAGCAAACACCATTTTTGACCAACTTGCAGCTGCCAGTAAGGTTCTCAATGGTGATACCTGTTGGAACAATAGTGACTTCCCCTTCTTTCTGTTTGCGTGACAAAGGTCTTAGGGTGACGCTCTGTGTGCTGGCTTCACACTTGGAAGCTCTTGCAACTGATACTGTAGATAATTCTTCTGCTTTCAAAAAGACAGCTAGAGGTTTTCATCCCTTGTGCTTATCAAGACTGATGGGTCTTTATACCCTGGATCAGAAGCCGTGGTTGCTCAGTGCATTTGTGGCTCTCAAAGGTGCTGTTTTCCCTGGGTATTTCTGTAAGTGGTGGCTGTAACTTGTAGCAGTGCCTGACAGCCAAGAAGTAAACGAACAGCTTGGGAATGCTCCCAATAAATGTATTTTGTAAAGCTAATTAATTCAGATAGGGCTGTTGGTACTGAAATTCTTCTGGCAGTGCTGGTGCTGCGATGAAAATACCCTGAGGAATAGGGAGTGTGGATGGGAAGAGGCAGTGCACTGGTGAGGAAGGGCTGTGTGTCCTGGTCTCCCGAAGTGCAGCTCCTTGTACTGGAGGTGCAGCCATTGAATAAGGGCTGAGAAAGTGTTGCAGACTGAAAGCATCTCTTTTGATATGGAATAATCTTCTAAGAAAGCCAAAAGAATGAAGAAAGACTGCACTTAATCTGTCACAACTAAATAACCAGATAATCTTGTCCATCGTCCTGCTCCCCTGGTAATTTCCTTCAGTTCTTACAACAGCTGCCCTACAGAGGTTTTATAGACTGCCAGGGATGCTGATTGCACCACAGAAATAGATTTTCTTTATTGGTTAAACTAAAAAAGTCCAAGAAATGTGAAATCGGAAGCGAAGGGTAATGTGCAGTTTGTATGTAGCTAAAATACAATTTTACTGGGACTGTCTAATAGCACAGCCTGGAATAGCTGCAGAGCTTCACAGAAGGTGGTAGGTAAGATACAGGTTTCCTCAAAGCATCATTGTGTTCAGAGTATAAAGTAATTGGTATAGAAAATGTTGTGCATGCAGCCCATAAACTGGCTAGCATGTCCTGCAGCCTCCAAAATCATTCCCAATTAAAACTTTCAGCAAGCTGAAGAGATAAACCTGCTAAATGTTGTTGTTCCAGAGAGCTAATATGGAAATAGGCTTGATGACTGAGCATTAATTGAAATTGGTATCATGCATCCAGCCGGGGGGGTTGGAACTGAATGATCTTTAAGGTCTCTTCCAGCCCAAACCCTTCTGTGATCCTGTGGTTTCAGGTTGCTTTTAAGCTGTGTTCTGATGGAGTTAAGTAGTGTTTTTACATTTAAGTTACTCTGAAATGCTCAGGCCTTGCACAGCCTGTAGCATTGTGTAAACCCTGCCACCTGCACTTGCTGGAGCTTTTGCTCTGTGCTCATGTAAGCTTTTATCCCCATCTCCTTACTCTGTTCTGCAAATCAGGGTCCCTGTGGGGCTGCTTAGGGGTTTGCAGTGCAGCGGGAGATGCTTTTCCAAGGGCTCCTGATGGTTCTGTGCTATGTCATTGCATCCCCAGTGAGGGACCTGTGAGGTTTCCCCCAGCCCAGTGTGTCAGATGGTGCTCGATCTGGGAAATTGAGACCTCCATGCAGATGCGCAGAAAGCCAAGTTGTTCCCATGAGGATTTTGGTGTCAGTTACACTCATAGACCAGGGTTCTGCACTCCATCCGCAGTGTGTGCGGCTGTGTCTCTGCCAGTTACATGGCTATATAGGTTTCCCCTCTTTGTTACTTCCCAGTCAATGGCAAGGAATTGAAGTGTAAAATTACATTTTTAGAGTATTTAGATTGGGGTTTAATGATACTAATGGCTGCTCCAAGCCGTCCATAACATGCCTGTGTAGTACATTCAGCGGTAGCTGGATTTTACAGCAGCTACACTGCAGTGGATATCCCGGGTGTTTGCTGTAGTGACTGTTTGTTCAAGAGGTAGTTTTGAGGAGAGGAAAAATGCTTCTCAAATGAAAGGTAAGCCCTGACTTGTGACAAATACCCAACAAACAACACATCCATTTCTTGTGCAGCTTGTCTCTTCAAGCCAAGCTGTGCTCTTGCATGCAAGATGCTTTGTGCATTGGAGAAATCCAGCCAGACTGCAGGATGCGCGGGGTCACAGTGGCAAAAAGTAGTTTGTCTTCATGATCTTCAAAGCAGCCTTACAAGCAGGTTGAGGGACAAGTATATTCATAAGAGCAAAAAGTATCTGCAACAAATTGCAACCCATTTGTTTGTTACACTGATAAATGGGTGTATCAGTGTCCCAGCCCAGTCCCAGATGTAATACAGGACCGAGTATCACTGCGGATAGCTCCATCAACATTTCATCACCGTCGCAGATAACTGCGTGTGTCATCGATACCAACTTTGTGATTCTGTAGCTCCTGGAGAGCGCAGAACAGCTCTTCAAGTGCCTGACATCTCGTCATCAAAGGCTTTGATGCGTGAAATGTCTGAAAATACTGTTTCGGGATGTGGTAGAATATTGCGGATTGGAAGATGTCTGCTAATGAGTGTTCAAACAAATAATAAGGCGTTCTGTCACAGCCTCCATCTGTTTGTAGGCTGAAAGCTCTTTAGGACGGGCTGTGTGTTTACCTCGAAAGCATGTACTGTATTTTCAGTACTGCGGAATGAGAAACCATCACCAGCAACGAACAACTTCACATATTGATAATGGAGAAATTCTCCAGTTAAATTTGAGTGCTGTTCCTTACATTTGTCAGTCTTGAAATTCCAGATTCATTTCAGCACCAGATACTGGGGTTGCTTAACAGCTGGAGATGAAGCAATTTTAAACGTTTCTCTTTAGAAAGCTGTGTTCGTGTACATCCTGTTTAAAGACCTCCTTTACTGTGTTAAAGATACATTATGGTGGAGGCTTTTGTAAGTAGCTTGCTTAGTTTTAATCAATTTTGATCCATCCCCCATGTCAGTAAAATCAAGTGTGTACTCAGGTGCTTATATCTTCAAAATGTGAAGGTTTTGGAGCTGGGGTCTGCAGTCACAGGGTTTTTTTTCCCTATATTAGCAAATGATGCAGTGGAAAAGGGACAGATGAAGTGGGTGAAATGGTTGGTGCTGAGAACAGTGTTATTTGCAGTTCTGGGCTTTGACGTTTCAGCAGCTCTCATCTGCTCCTGTGGCCTGAACGCCCATTAGTGGTTGGTATGTGATGCCATGCCAGTTTGACTTACATTCCTGTCTCACATGATGCAATTGCTTAAGCATTTTTAATTAGGAATAGCAGTGAATCAGGAGGAAAACCAGGTTTCTTGCAAATGAGGCATCCATAAATCAAGGATAAACAAAGCTGCCTTTGGTATGTGGAGGACATTTTTTTCCTATGACAGTGTTGTAAGCCAGGGAGTGAATGTCTGAAAATTAATGATGCAGATGTAATAGATGACTATTAAGTGACAGGAGCTTACAATAAAATTATAAATAAGAAAAGTGTCATGTTGTTTTATGAAATATGACTTTCCTGGGCTTGCACCAGGGGGAAAGCTATAGAATAATGATGTTAAATTTAAGACCTTATTAAGATACGTGATTAAATGCGCAGATTGAGAAAGCTTTAATTGTTGGGTTGTTTAAAATCTTAATGGCTGTACCTTCGGTAGTATGTCCTTTGACATCCTTTTTGCTGTGTTGTAAATAGAGCTTACTTTACATTAGTTTCATGTTTCCTCGCGCTTTCACTATTAGTTTAAGTTCTTAATGGGATTATTTTTCCTACTCGTGGCTTGAAAGCACCAAAGCTCAGTGAGGTTTTTCTGCTTTCCTTTTGGATCTCACCACATATGACATCAGGAAGAGCAACCTGCTCTAGTGGAAGGTATCCCTGCCCATGGCAGGGGGTTGGAACTGGATGATCTTAAGGTCCTTTCCAACCCTAACTATTCTATGATTCTATGATTCGAAGTTTCACCCAGAAACTGGCATTTTCACACATCTACAGTGAGCAACTCAGAGCTAATGTTTTCATGCCTTCCTTCATGTTTTTTCCACCCTGCATGTGATGCAGGCATGACAGTCTTGTGTATCTGCAGTACACCAAAGAGAATGGCCAAACTGCTCCCAGTAGTACAAGAGTTAGTTTAGTTCAGGAATGTCACTTTTTGTTTCAGCTCTAATGAATTTCCACGTTATGATTTCTTCATCAAAGCCCAAGTGAAGGTAACTTTGCTAAGGTATCATTTGCAACTGCAGAAAAACCCGACCCAAATTAAATTGTTCTAATTCTCTACCATACAGTAGAAAACAGGAGATTTTTTTCCCCAAAACAAAATTCTAAAGGGATTAGGTAAAACTGGAAGTTTCAGGGTTTGCAGCTTTTCATAACAGAAATAATCATTATCGCTTTATTGCAAACTGGATGACTGATTGCTGCATCCCCAGTGGTTAGGGAAAAGCTGCAATCTCCTGCTGAAGGTCATTCAAGCACAGTATTTTTCTTGTATAACAACAATTTATCAAACTACTGGGGGTTGAGGGCGGTTTGCTTTCTGTTTGCTTTGTTTTACATAAACACATCCCTGGAACTCAGCTACTGTCAAGCTCCCCTCTGCTTATGTTGCAGCATTTGCTAATGAAGTAATGGCAGTAAACAGGAATGCCAGGAAAAGCACACCGACCGCTTGTAGCAAAGGTCGAGCTCTTGGCACTATCATTTCTGGTCCATCAAGCACTTTGCAACAACCAAGCGCTCAGAAAAGGATTAAGTTCCAAAGACAAAACCCACCCTTCCAAGCCTAAGGAATAAACTACTCCTATTTACAAGTCAATAGGTCAAGTTTAATTATTTCCTGGTGTGCATCATGGGATGTTTTAACGATTCTGCCACAGCAGAGCTCCCTCAAAAGAGGAGGCATTGTATGGGTTTTTATCAACCACCACCACACTTTGAAAGCACCAATCTTTAACATTCTTCTTAGTTAACATCCCCAATGTCTTTTAGAAACAAGGGGTTTAATTTCTTCATGACATAGTCCGTATTTTTCTCTCGAATGCACCCAAAGCTAAACCAAAGAGCACTCTGAAAAATACATCCTGGCCTTGAACACTGCCAGGGATGGGGCAGCCACAGCTTCTCTGGGCACCCTGTGCCAGCGCCTCAGCACCCTCACAGGGAAGAGCTTCTGCCTAAGAGCTCATCTCAGTCTCTCCTCTGGCAGGTTAAAGCCATTCCCCTTGTCCTGTCACTCCAGGCCCTTGTCCAAAGCCCCTCTTCAGCTTCCTTGTAGCCCATTTTAGGTGCTGGGAGCTTCTCTAAGGTTCTCCCTAGGCCCTTCCTCACTTGCACAACTTCCCAGTTCAGGTGCTTAAGTTCCTTTCCTGAAAACACACGTATGCTACAGGGGCTGTTTTGTGCTCCCCTATCACATAGTTTTGCACCATGAGTCCTCTCAATGTTTCCTACATAGTGGTCGTGTTTTAGTGGATGTCTGCTGTCGAGAGGACCGTGTGTGTTATTCAAACGTTTTGTGTGGCTGAAGTTTCCGATGTACTTTCCAAACATAACCTTAGTGAAAACAGATGGAGCTGACCCACTTTTTGAGGATTTGGCTCCGCACTTGTCTCAACCTCCTCCTAATTCACACGTTAATCTCTGCATTGAGTTAACTGATTATGCAGTTACTTCACCTACTAATACGTGTTAAAACACGATTGCTGTTGACAGTCTGAATTTGTAACACGGCAGCTGCAACTACTGAACTGCTAATCCAGCCTCAATGCTGTTAATCAAGGAGGTTTTCTATCTTTGACATCTGTATGGGATCACTTTTGCTCAGTGAGTGGGGTGGGTTGAGCACACCTAACTCCAGTTAATGGCTCTGGAGCGAAGACAAACTTCCTATGATAAGCCAGGCATTTTCAATTCCAAGTGCTGCTGTAGTCACAAGTGAAGTGGTGTAAGAGGTTATTTGTCTGTAACACTCTTGATACCCCCCAGCAGTGTCTGTTTTACTAGTGGTTCCAGTACCAATAGATCTGTTTGGATAATGCCATGTCCAGAGTGGATTTCCCTTAAAGTCACCTCTGGTCTTGTGTGTTCTGATCAGCTGAAGCACATCAGATTACTTTTAGCCTCTTTCCTCAGTCACTGTATTAATGCTGCCCATCACATTTTGTTGCATTTGTGTGGTTTTCATGTTCCTTAACCAGAACCCATCACGGTGATAGGCTTCTTGTGGTGGCACAAGCAGCCACGTAAAGGCAGAGGTCACAAGTCAAAGCTTGGGTTTAGAGAAGAGGTTCTGTATGGGAGGATGGAGAGTTGCGGGTATGCTTATTAACAATGATGCGTGCAAAGAAGTACTTTGGAGTTCTCAGAATTTATGTATGTTTGTCTTACCAAGGCTGTGTAATGCTTAATTAAAATTTACTAATGTTTTCTGTCGACATTGGAACTGCATTGTGAGTGGTTTTGAGTATCTGCAAGTAATAATGACTTTACAAAAGACCATTCTTTATGTTCAGGCTTTACATGGCAGGCAAGATGAGAGGTGCTAAATAAAAAAGAATATGATAGTGGTACTGTCTGGTCACAATGTTTCACACAATAGTTTTTCATCAGTTTCTCTTTGTTTTTAAGGGTATTGCAACATGCATCAGTGCCAATTGTTTTTATGACTGAAAAGGTAAACCAGGCTTTTGAGCTCATTCTTTTTCGTTTGCTTCTTTTCCACCCCACTCTAGTTTTGGCAAGCAGTCTGGAGGAAAGCGAGGATGCGAATGTATCATATTGGAGCCTTCAGAAATGATTGTGGTAAGACAGATATGGGTTTTTTTTTTCAAATGTATTTAAATCTATTGCTGGTTTCAGCAAATTCTTTCTGGGTTATAGCAGAAAGCTTATTGTAAAGTATTCTATGAAATTGCAGCAGAATTGCCTTGATTTCAATTATACCTATGGCTGCTATCGTAACAGCAATAGCTATGTAAATTTAATCTAGATGGGTAAATGATGATGATGATTAGGTCATTCTTTCTGAAATTATGCTTACTTGAGTTTCAAAAGCCTATCAGTTATGGCTGAATAGAGTGTTCTGGAGTCAGGCAACGATAGACTTCTATCTGGAATATCGTATTTGTACCCCCAGTCCCTATTTCATTGCTGTTTACTGACTGTGCTGGGTCTGGTAGGGACATAAAGACCCTCTTATTCCTAGTCCTTGCAGTTCCCCAGAGTGTGAAGGCTTTAAGGTAAGAAGAGAGGGAACAGAAGAGTGCTTAGCCAAGCTTGAAGGGTAAGGTTTTCAGCTTAGTTCACATCAACCTTTTCCGTGTCCAGGTTTCCTTCTGCTTCTTCACAACATGTCCTAATACTGCCAAGTCCATATGTGCTTACAGCTTGTAACTCAGCCCCTCCCACGTTGATATGCATGTGCAGTCAGCAGCTGGAATAGTAGCACAGACCAACCCTGTACCGTTTGCTGGGAAACACAGGAATGTGTCCTTCAACCTTGATCTTGTGAGATGTTGCTAATGAAGCTGGAACAAAAACTGTTGTTGTGAGAAGCCACTTGTCTGTTGAGCAGGCTTAGGTCTCCAAACTGCTGTTGATTCAGCTTCCATATATCTAGGTACAGTAACACGAAAGCTAATACTTGATGATGTCTCTTCTGCACTGAGTAGGTGAATTTTTAGCTTCTGTGAGAACTAACTTTCTCATAGCACGCTAATAGCTGTGGATGGCAGGAAATAGCTGGGTATGTTGCTATTCTTTGTGCTGTTCTCACTCTGCAGCATCAGCCCAATTCTGCTTATGGCTTAGTGACGTGCTGTTTGCTTCAGCAGATGCTTTAAGCTCTGCTAGGTCATGAAGTAACTGCAGGTAATAGTGCAAGAAGCCTGCCTCAGTCCTCTGGAGTGAAATAGTTCGTTTGTGTATTCCCAGTTATCCAGCCTTTTCTCGAAGCTGGAGTTTCATGGGAGAGATTTATGCCTTAAGGGATGCCACAGGACTGCCTGTGTGATGATGTGTGCAGCCGCATCACTGAATTCCCTGGGGACCCTGGTTGGCCACTGCTGCCTCCTGTTTTTGCCCCCACCATGTCAGGGGGTTGGAACTGGATGATGTTTAAGGTCTCCCAACCCAAACCAGTCTGTGATTCCTCCAAAACCCAAGCAGGTGGTGATGCTCCTGCTGCACGTGGTGGCCGCAGTCAGAAGCGTGCGTGGGAAGCCTGTGGCTTTCCCCACTCTGCTGGCTGGTGACTCACTTGCGAGTGTGTTTGCAAGTTACATATTGAATGGGCAAAGTATGCGATAATACAGAATTCTTAGGAAATACCTACATCCTTCTTCGGTCTTTGCGATAATACAGAATTCTTAGGAAATACCTACATCCTTCTTCGGTCTTATCGCCATTGTCATAATACAGGAAGGTGCAAATAAAAGAGCAGCTTCTGTGCAGTGTTTGTGCCAGAGAGAAGCTGCCTTATGAAGATGCTTTGTTAAGAAACTGATGAGTGTTTTCAGAGGAACACACTGCCACAGCCTCTGAAGAAGCCAATGTTGGCCGTGTCAGCCGTGTCAGGTGCTTCCTGGAGACAACCCCCTGTCCTCTCCATTTGAAACATCTGGAATTTTCTATAACCGCAGTTAAATGCCAGTGAGGGTGTAGACACTTGAAGGTATCTTAAATCCTTTTGTGGAACTTACATTTTCTGTAGGGAAATCAGGGAATTAAAAGTGAAAGGTGTTTCTTCATTAGTTCCATGCTCATGTTTTACAGGTAATTGTAGCTAAAGGTAGTATTAATTGTCAGCTTTCTAGGTAGGACTTCAAATGGAGTGAGAAAAAAAGCATCAGTGTGGTGGCAGGCACCTTGCTAATGATCTGCACCAACACAAGGTGTACCCGAGTTTCATTTCCCTGAGTAATTCTTACTAATTGATCTTAATCCTTTTATTTTCTCTTTTTAATTTGCAACATACTAATGAGGTCACTTCATAATGAATATTTATCTTCAAGCGAAAGAATTAGCTACTTTAATGTAGTTAAAGCACCACAGTTCTCTGCTTCTTTTCCCTCCTCTCCTTTTCGTTTTTGAATGTAAATCAGTTTTGTAGCAGGAATCCTCTGGGAACTGACCCATTTTAAAGGCCATAAAATGTGGTCAACTTAAGTTAATGAGGATAACAGATAGTGTGTGAATGGGCATTGTAGCTCATATTTTTGGAGGCTGAGCAATCTATTGAATTAATAATAGGTCCATTTATCACTTAAGAAGATGGCCCAGAATTGCAGCATATCTCAGTGTACTGAAGTGTCCTCTCTGTTGTTCCTTGGTGCTTCCATTTTCTTCTTCAGATCTAAAAGTAAGATTTCAGAAGAGCAGCAAGATATTTGGAGGTGGAAAATATTCCATTGCTGGCAGGGACTGCAGAGTGAAATTGAGGGCAGGCCTGAAATCCTCCGGGATTCTTACCTGGCAGCAAGTGCTGTGGGTGAAGCTGGCTGTATGGAAGCATTCTGCTGCTGCCAGTGTTAATAAAACACCCTTGATTAAAAAATGAACAGTTACGACACTAATCGGGACTTCTTATTACCTATAGAGGTTAGGCTGAGATGAGCTCTTAGGCAGAAGCTCTTCCCTGTGAAGGTGCTGAGGCACTGGCACAGGGTGCCCAGAGAAGCTGTGGCTGCCCCATCCCTGGCAGTGCTCAAGGCCAGGTTGGACACAGGGGCTTGGAGCACCCTGCTCCAGTGGAAAGTGTCCCTGCCCGTGGCAGGGGTTGGAACTGGGTGAGCTTTAAGGTCCCTTCCAACACAAACCAGGCTGGGATTCTGTGATTCCGTATAATTTGAGAGCAGCCTTATTGCTAACTAAAATCCTTATTTTATGCTAGGAGAGGAAGGGCTTCTCTACCCAGTGTCTTACCACTTTTTTGATGATATCAAATGGCCTGTTTCAAAGGATTGTTTTATTTTTGTGTCTGCCTGCATCTCTGGTGTTGTTTTACATCCTGTACTTTCAGCAGCTCTGCTTCTAGATGTCTGCTCATTGTCCCATGCCTTTGCAAACAGGTAGTAAAACTCTAGGGAAAAGTGTGGTTGTCTCTTGCTAGGGGAACTTTGTTTTTCTGCTTTCTTTTTTTGACAGCAGAGTGGTGTGAGATTCACTCTTCCTTTTTAACCATTGTAGCTTTAACCTATATTGTCTATGTATATTTTCCTCTAAGGAATCAAAAATAACCCACCCAGGCAAGCCCAGCTGCTCACACCTTCCTCTGACCTCAGACAGACCTAGCTGTTTGGAACAAGCGCTGTGGAAAGTAGATGTGTTCTTGCTTTTGTGATGGTTTAGCTGTTTTGGTTACTTTTTTGTTCCCGTCTGTTAAGTCTTTCTGGTTTCCATTCCTTTACACCTTTTGCATTTTAAATTTGAGATCATTTACCCAAATATGTGAAGGGGGGGGTGCGTAAGGCCACATGGAGCTGCCTCTCTTGTTCCAGCACTAAAGCCTTATCTTTAGGATTTCAAGTGAAATTTGTACGTGTGTGGAATTAAAAACCATAAATCATTGAGCACATTAGAAACTCCTTTACAGTAAATGCATTGTAGAGAGCTCCTTGCCTGGCTGCAGCCTGTTTGTATGTCTGTGCTGCTTCCTGCTAGGAGATATTTTTCCAAAACATCAGAAGGAAATGGGAAAGGATGAGACTGCTTTTAATAGAGAAAAAAAAAAAAAGGTATTGTAACCACTGAAATAAAATGGTTTTATGTTGGCTTTTACTGAAGAGATAAATTTACCTAATTTTTGATGTTAGTCACAAATAACATCCAACATCAAGGTGTGAATCAAGTCCCCGTTATTTATTGCAATCTCCTGGAAGCAATTCACAGTCCCTATGCCATAGGTGAAGTGGCTATTTGTAACAAGCTGGAATATTTCAAGTTGTTTGGCTGTGCCTGGTACCAGCAATAAGTTACCCTTTTAAAAGCTACGCCAGTAAAAATAGGGTATAATTCAGTACCTTTACCAGGCTGTAAACACGCAAGGTAATGGTAACTTCTGCAGTTGAGGATACTCTTGAAATGAGCAGTGCTGAAGGTGCGTTGCATGGTGTGTGGGTGCAGGAGGGTTTCTGCTGGTGAGTGACATTGTTTAGAGGATATGTGGGGCTTTTTTGCTTTAAAAAAAAAAAAGAACTGTTTCCTGGAAGGAAGCTGTGGCCTCCGGCTCATTGTAATAACGTAGTTCTGAGACACGCAGGCAGTGGTTCTTCGAAACGTCCCGAGCCGTTTGCTCGAGAACACTTTAACTGCTCTGAACTTATGTTTGTTCCTTCCCCATGAGCTTCCTACGGCTCCATCGGCTCTCGGTGATATGGAAGAATTGGATGTTTAACCAGGAGCCTGAACATGTCTTTCAGGTGGAGAACTCCAAAGACAATGAGGAGAACATCTTGCAAAGAGAAGTCCCGCTCAGGCAGTCCCGCAGGAGGTTTAGGAAGATCAACCAGAGGGGCGAGCGTCAGACCATTACCGACAACGTGGATGCCAGCAGTTACCAGTCGGTGAGTTTGCTCTCCCTTGGCCAGCCTCCTTGGCATCATGTGTCTGCGTGGTTGGCAGCTTGTTTTATTGGGGAAGGCTGGTGAAACGGAGCGGTCCGTGTTTGATGGTTTTGGGAACAGTTTTCTCATGTTGGGGAGCCATAGCTGTGCTCTGGATTCAAGCGCCAAAGGTGGAAGTGAAGATTCAGCTATCAGTTAGAAAAGAGGTTTTTTGGTGTTGGGGTTTTCAGTTGAGCACCGTAAATAATGTGTTGGCTGGAGAGAGAAATGGTCATTTTGGGGTTCTGTTGGTTTTTGCTCATTTTACCTGGAGTTCCTTTGGTAAGATGTAAGAATTTGTTTTCTTTTTTCTTTAATAAATTTGAACTGTGGTTTGGAATTGAATCAATCACAGATGCAGCTGAATTTGGTATTAACACTGTCCTATTTGCTCATGTTTGCTTGCTTAAAAATAGTACAGTGGTAATTCATGCATCAAAAGAGTAACGGCAACTCACTTGCTAGTCTTCAACATCACAGACTCTGCAATCAGCACTGTGTGAAGGCATGTACAGCTGTGGTTTCAGGGCTGCAAGGCTTTTATGGAGGTTGCTCACATTATTTTTTGCATATAAACTTCCTGCTTGGTAGCAGGGTATATACATGGGATCTTGACAAATTATTTTGTTGCAAGTAATTGTTCTGGGTACTCTGGTTTGCTTTGCTTTGAAAATCAAAGGTTAAACCCCAGCCCTAATGCTGAAAGTACACAAACCCTGAACAGTCTTCATGCATAGAAAAGAAGGAAACAAATTCAGTTTGTCTGCTTTTTTGTCCCATCTTCCTGTTCGTCTCCCCAAAAGGTACAGAGCTTCTCAGTTGATACATTTCAACATGATGGAATAGATATAAACTTAAAAGATTTCCTCTGCTTCAGGACAAACTGCTGGTTTACTGCACGTTGGTAGATGTTGGACCGCAGATGGTGATTTTAGACCAGACTCTCCCCAGCATTAGCATGTCTGCTTACAACACAAAGCAACCTCTACTCACAGAGGAGCACTTGTTGCATTGACAGGAAGAGAATATGCTGCTTGAAGTCTAACCTGCTGCCACCTCAATTCAAGAACTGCCATATGGGTTGGATTTTATCGTTAGTAAGGCATTGAATTAGTTATTGCTGAAATGAGATGTTGGATCCTCGTATTCGGGGCAGTTGTGCGCGAGGCTTTATTAGGAATTAAGTTCCAGTCTGTGCATGACAAAATCTGTCTCTTTGGTGTTTGTGACAGTGAATAAGCGCACATAATTCTTAGATTTCAATGCTAAGAGGAGGAGAATCCCAGGAGCAGTGATGCTGATGGTACTTGTGCAGCTTGCCTGAGTGTGAGAAGGGACTCAGCATCTTCTGGTGTAAGAAAGATGAAGTTACATGCTTGAATGATTTTAGAGGTTGTCAGTTACTGATGCAAGGAATCAGTGTGGTATCCTCACAGGGTTGTGATCAGTCAACAAATGATGTCCTCATTAGGGATTTTTCTTTATCTTGATTTATTCCTTTGTTACCAACGCCATGGAGTGCACACAGTGTCTCTGCACATATAGTTTCTTGTTGCAAATCTAGTGGCTTTCTCAGATTTGCAAGTGCTTATATATTTTGATATCAGCATCTGATGGCAAATGCTAAAGCATCATAATCAACAGCACATTCCTAAATCTGCTTTTATGTCAGTTAATTAGGAATATCTAAAAAGAGGCCCGTTAACACTGCTAGGTGTTTTCCTGGGTGAGTGAGTGCTAAGCGGCAAGGAGTAAACAACCTCCTCTCTGATGGCAAATCTGCAAGCTGTTGGGTTTTCAGCAGTCTGAATTGAAATCCCAACCCTTGCTGTGTAGATTGTAAGCTTCTAACAGGAAAGTGTCATACTCACAGTACTTGGTGGAGCAAAAAGTAATTTGTAACTCAACAGATGACTAAGAAATCAGAACACGATAACCAGCTGCCTCTTTGACAAGTAAATAAAAATTGGGTGCCTCTTTTTTTCTCGTATTCCATTATCATTTGGTAAATAATGATTTCTCCTGATGCATGGTTTGTTCCATGCCTTGGTTTAACTCTTACTTGTATGAGCCTGGTCGTATGTAGCTATTGGATCCCAATGATCTTTAAAAACAGGCTTTGTAGTGCAACCCTTCGTGTCAGCCTGTGTGGGAATGGGCAGGATGAGGATGAGGGTTTTTGAATGAAACTTTCATTTGACAGGAACTCACAATAATGTTCCTGCCAGAGTGGGGAAAACTGTTTACAAACTCTCCAGCTCATTTCCTCTCTGCTATAATGCTTCTGCTTCTTACAGGGAGCTCCCTGCTTGTTACTGCTGGAGCTCATCCTGATGAGGATAGGATGATGCCATGATTTGGCATGGAGCAAAGTTTTGTGTGCAGATACTCTAAGCAATGCTTTAAATGATTGTTACCATCTTTGAAGCTCTTCCTTTCACTCATGTCTCTTACTTAAGAGGCCTAGTACATACTTAAACTGTGTATCTTTAGGATAGGAGACATTCACATTGTTGTGGGTGTCTTCATTTACTTTCTTTTTATTTTCCCCTTGAATGAACTAATGTTAAAAATGGATCATCTGGTTGGTTTCTTTGCTGAAGGATTTACCATTCAGACTCCTTTACTAGGCTTTTGTGGTTCGTAGATCAGTGTTGTTTCACAAGAGCACTGTTCTCCTGCAGAATAAGTGTTTAAAGTTGTTTTTCCTAGTGAAGTTCAGTGAACATATGCTGATGGTGTTCTTATTCAAACTGAACAGGTTTATATTTCTGTTTATATCTTCAAAGTGCATAGTGACGTGATCTGTTCTTGCAGTAGATATGCAAGGAAGTATGTTAGACTCACTCATGTTAACGTGAGCGGACTGAGCTCTGGCTTCAATCCACAGGGGTGGGCAGTAGCTGTGTTAAGGTTCCACTGCTGCTGGGGTTTTCCTTTTTATGGTCAGTGAGATCCCTAAGGTAAAGGTGTGATCTTTGTTCAGCTGTCCCAAATGTTGATGATCATACAGAAGTGCTTACTCACTGACGGCCAGACTAACAACCCAGGAGAAGAATCTTTAATGGTAGTTCGGGTGCTCCGTAACAGGTAAACTGCTGCTTTGATCTTGGGTCGAGTAATGGGGAAATAAATGGTTCAAGTATTTATCTTCAGAATTAAAAAATAAACCCTGAGATGTGAAGTTTTGCACTTGGATGTCTTGCAGTGATTGAAACCAAATGGGGTTCAATAGTTCGATAGGAATTTCTACTCAAATCTCACCTTATTTGAATAAAGTGTTTCTAATTTACTCCCTACCTATATTTTGGACAATTGTCTCTGATCTTTTTCTTTAAATGAAGAATATTTGTATTTTAAAACCAATGTGTTTATGATGCAATGTGTATTTCTATGCAGTTGTGACAGCCTTTTGAATGTTAGTTCATTGTAGAACAGAATAAAGAAATTGATACCAAACTTCTATAGTAATCCCCTTTCTCAGAGATGCAAATTTACTTCTTTTAAACCCTTGGAGGAGGATGATGAGGTTTAAAAGATTTATTATAATATTACATTTTATGGACACTATCTTAATGCTCACATCGTGTCAGAATTTTCCTGGAGCCTTGTAGCAGCATTTATCTTTGGAGAAGCTGTCGCTGCGGACTGCTTGAGTGGCAGGTTTCTTGTTCTTTGATCATTACTTAATGTAATCCTGTCAGAGGCTGGAGTTAGCGAGGGGTAGCTCACAATTGTAGGAAGTTAAGTCACATTTCAATGCCCTGGATCAAACCCATTAGGTGCTTTACCATCACTAATCCTTTCCCTTTTAAATGCTGTAAAACACTACGGATCTTTTATAATCTATTTTTAACTACTAGGTAGACTTGCTGAAATGGTACCTTTTATTGATCTAAACCAACTAAGACCAACTTACAGGATGCCTCCGGCTGCCCCTTGGTGAACTTGGACACAGCATCGCTGGCATCTCTTTGTTGGGATTAATTTTCACAAGGCTGTGGCCAAAATCAGTTGTTCTTGAGCTGGAGGATGATGCTTTTCACAGCTCGCTGCTTTTCAATGTGTTTATGTCCACGCTCCCTCTTTCTGACACCTTCAAAAAATGCTTGAGAGAATCTTAGCTTTGCTAACTAACGAATCAGAAGAAACTCTGGGTCTTGCTGAAATCTATGAGTCCTGCTGTGTACTTGCGGGTACAGAAATGAATGTCACTGGTAGCTTTCTGGCGGTGTTGTGCGATGCAAAGAGATAGTGGAAGTTCCTTCTCCCTAGTGCTGCTTTTACAACATGAGGATTTTCCCGTTCTAATCTTCATCTTAAATATTGGGTGGCCCAGGTCAGGTCCCCACGCACAGGTCAATGTACTTGAGAGCAGCAATGTGTGCAGAGCCTCTGTGGACGGGAAATCTGCAAAGCCCATGTGTGCCATCGCTTGTTGTAGCTCTGCTCAACTCCTGCCATTTTAAGTGTTTTTCTTGCTTCTGTGATCAAACAGAAGCCGCGTCTGCAGCACGTTCACTTCCTGAGCAGATGACTTCAGGTTTGTGGCCGCCCCATCCCTGCCAGTGCTCAGGGCCAGGTTGGATGGGGCTTGGAGCAAGCTGCTCCAGTGGAAGGTGTCCCTGTGCATGGCAGGGGTTGGAACTGGGTGAGCTTTAAGGGCCCTTCCAACACAAACCGGTTTGGGATTCTGTGCAAGTGCATGTCTGGAGCTGCTGGCTTTCTGCCAGGCTGGTCTTTGGGAGTGGAGAAGAGGCTGGGGCTGATGGAGCCGTTGAGCAGCTCATAACAAGTGATGTCAGAGGTGTCTGCCTCCCTGGCTAAATGCTGCTTCACCAGTGAAACTGGGGACAACTTCCAGCAGGGTCCTGGTGGTGTCCAGCTTGGGAACCCGTGCTCAGCATCTGCCCAGACAGTGCCCTCGCTTGCTTCCATTGGCTCTTGGAAGTAAGGGGGAAGCTGCCAAATGCGGGTTCACTCATACTTTATGTATTGATTTTGTCTGCTCATTTTGTCAGCAGTGTGACTGCCGAGGACTCCTGGAAAGTCTGGCGCTGGTTATGATGGTCCTTAACAAAACCCCAGTCCTCAAAGTGTGCTGGGCATTGAAAGCCTTCCCAGGAATTTCCACAGACCACTGGTGCTTCCCTAAATCAATTAATGAGCGTCTGCCAAGAGTGATGGCTTGGGCAGCCTGTGCACAGATTGAGAAAATGCTTGCTGAAAATGCTGCCCTTTGGTTAAAATCTGTGGTTTTCAGATAGAATTATTTCTTAGGCATAACAGATGTAGTCTGTAAACCCCAATTTATGTATAAGGAGAGTGGTTGTAGTTGTTCAAAACTTACATTCAGGAGTTTCCCTGAAGATTTTAGGGGCTTGACAAGCAGGTTATATATAAACCATGAATTACAGGAATCACCTCAATTCAGGGTTGGCATGTGCAGCTGTTTAACAGCATTTAAGAGTGATGCACAAGTGAAACTACATCAAACTGAAACCAGGGAGGGTTTATTTTAAGTGAGCACCTGTATTTACTCAAGTCTGACTGCTGGCAGTACTGTACAGCTCTTTTCCCTGCCTGTGGGCAAGGGCACTGTGTTGGGATGCAGCATCATTCTACAGGATGGATGGATGGACAGAGGAACATCTTCCTGCTCTGCCAGATGGCCAGCTTCGGTCCTGGAACAAGGTACTGAGTTGCTGTTAAGAGCTACACTGTGGGGTTGCTCACAGGACCGACTTACCCATCTTTCACCTTTTACACAGCTGAAGCAGCAGCTGATTTTTGCCACATGGGCTCATGCATGTTTTGCTAATGGCTTTGCAGGAATTTTCTCTCTTGTGTTTCTTACCAGTGCTTGCATCATCATTTTCTGCTCTTCTGTTGCTGCAAACACCTTTTTAAGCCTTCTGTGTCTTGAGCACTCAATTGTAGAACTGCTCCATCCCCGGGTGCTGGTGGAATCTGGGGTGATGATCAGCTCCGTGATCCCAAGTGTCGTCCCTGCAGGAGGTCTGTGTTACCCTCTGCTTGCTCTCCAGGCACGTGTCTGTGTGATGATTCCAGAACAACGTGTGGATATTTTCACATTTATTCCCTGCTTGCAGCCCGAACACATCATGAACTGAGCAGCTTCACGAGGAAGCCTGGAACTGTTTAGAAACTGATCCTAAGCACAGTCTGTGCTTTGCAGGGAATGTTCTCTGCTCTCCTAAGGGGGATCAAATCAGAGAGCTGCTGAGACCTTGACCTAACCTGGTGCTGGCAGTGCTGCTGGAGGGATGTTCTGTTGTGCCTTTTGTTGCTCCGTGGCAGCTTGTGGTAGAAGAACCTATAAAAAAATCTAGATATCCTGCAGATTACCATGCACAAGAAGTCAAAAGGCTTCAATAATGTGCTCTCTGCACAATGAGTTACCCGGTTCTTCCTCCTCCTTTCAGTGCGTAGCATGGTAGAAATGAACTCAGTTCCTTGGAAAAGGCCTGAGAAAATGTTTTATGTGGCACGTTTCGGAGTTAGTCTGTGTTTTGATGGAGCCTGAGGGGTTGGGTGGCAGTTCCAAAGTCATTAATTCTTTATAAGCAGCCTCTTATGCAAACGCGATTGAGAGCGATGAGTGAGGGCTGTGCCCACTGCTCAGTGATTGGCTCGCATTGCCTGGGTGGTTGATGGTGAAGAGCAGTGCTCTGCACCTGAGAAAGGCACATCAGTCTTTTTGGGGATGTGAAAACCTTTTGTGTCTGAGTAGCAGTTCTTTGTCAGATCCTTGGTTTGAATATGATTGTTTTAGGCTTTTGAAATGACAAACTGAGTAGCTTCTTGTACAAAACAGCCAGCAAGCTGGTTCCTGCACGCAGGGAGGTGGTGGCACGTGTGGATCTGTTCTTTCTTTCCTGTCTTCCATCTGGGCTGTTTCTGTTCAATATGCTGTACTGAAGTGTGGCAGCCTGGGTGGATTCGCATTTGTAGCCAGCTCAACCTTCCACCTAGGTTTAGGCTCAGCATTCCTTGGAGAGAAGTGAAAGGGTCATTTTGGATTTTATCCTGAAGAGTTGGAAGTCTGAGTTGTTGGCTTGAATGTCACCTGACACTGGGAGACTTCTTTAAAGCACTGTGCTGATGATGTTTTCAACTTTGAGTTAAAGTGGGTTTCTAATTTAGAATATGGAAATCCATATCGACTCCTGTTCTTGGGAAGCCTTCTGGACCAGGTTAGGGACTGAGAATATCGTGAGCCATGTTCAGTTAAAATCACCATCAGAAAATGTCAGTGCATAAAACAAGCATTTGGATGCCCTGTTTTCCTTGAAAAACTTGGCATCAAAGCCACTGTCTGTACAAGAGAATAGCTAAAAGAATCTCTCTGGTTTTGGCATAGAACTGATTGCTATCTAATGACATTTAACAGCATTTGTAATTTTACATTTGATATGTGGAAACTTTCTTAATGGGGATATATTTGACAGATGAAATACTTGAAGTAGTTGATTAAATGAAGTCTCTGGCTAAATGGGACCATGATTGAGGCTCAGTTCCTTGTTGATACTTACTTCGCTCTTACAAGTTGGAGTTGCTATCGTTGAGTGTTCAAGTTTTTTGTTCGGCTATGATGAAGCTTTTAGTTTGAGGTAATGTAGCCGCAACGCTGGTATTGTCTTGATGATTTTTGTTTCCTTTAGAGTTTGGTTAGCAGTTGTGGTTTGTCAGCTTGGAGCGTAGTTACGGCATCTGCCTACCTATTGCTTTATCTGGTAAGATCAGTTTGTTAGGTTGTGTGTGAATAACAGGGCTTGTGCTTGTTTTGCCCTCAGTGGAAGGGAGCACAAGTGATGCTGGGGATATCTAAAGGTGATAAGGGCTGGATCATTCTAGAAGATGAGGAAGTTTGGGAATCACTACGCTGTGATGTTTCATCCAGTGTGGAGCTGCTCTAGGGCTGCACTGTGCATCCCCAGCACAGCCGATATAGGGATCTTCATGTTGTGTTGTGGTCATTGTGTTGTGCTGTGGTCACCCTTCTGGTAAACCCTTTGGGAGCACTTCTGCCAGTGCCTTACCCACCTCTTCCTTCCCTGTTCACAGTGTTACCAAGCTCAGGTTATGCTCTGCCTGGCTGGTCCCAGCCTGGGTCCAGGCACAGCGGAGATGCTGGCACATGGAGTTACGCCTGAGCACAGGCAAGTCTGTTGGTGTGGACTCCACACTAAGAAAAGCAGCGTGGTTCCTCCAGACGTGAGGCTGTTCCTAGAGTAAAAGTGTTCATGAGATGTCGTGCCTGAGATGATGCTTGTGTCGCATACACTCTTCAGGCTGCCTGTCCTGACCAGTAATAAATGAAGGTTCACTCGTCCAAGCCACCCTTGCTTAGAGAGAAATTTGGCAGGAGTCAGATCCCTCCCCCTTTCCTGCCTTCAGGCTTCCGGTTTGGTGTTAGTCCTTGAGGAAAATGACAGAAGAAATACTGGAAGTGGCATTGTAATGATTTTTAACCTCATCTGTGGAGTTAGTGTTATTCTCAAGGTCATTTAATCACAGGCTTTTTTCTTGAGAGGTGTGCTGGTACCTTATGTTCTAAGTAGAATCACAGACTGGTTTGGGTTGGAAGGGACCTTAAAGGTCATCCACTTCCAACCCCCTCCCACAGGGGTGGAACACCTTCTACTTTAATGGTCTTCCACATTAAATAGTCTCAATCTGCTCATTCTAACTCGAGATACAGGTTTTATACATGAGGAAAGAAAAGGTATTTAGTTTTAGCTTTCATATTGAATTTTGGGGCATGAGAATGAACAGGTACGTTGATGGGCTTTGCAATTTCCCAGTGTGAAACTCCAGCTGTCACCACGTAGGTGGCAGCTAATGAGATTAAGGCCAGACCAGCATTAGGTTTGGGCTGGGACTTCAGTTTTGAGACTAGACGGAGGTAACGTTTCGTGAGCAGAATTGAGTGTGTTTGGGAGGTTGTGCTGTGGTCTATTGGAGATTTCATCCTTTCGGTACCTCTGGGTGGGTTCCATGCCACAAACCGACCCTTCTGGGTTTGGCATCCCCTCCTGCGCATCACCAAGGATTTCGGGTTGTGTACCTTCCTAAACATCCCCACCCCTCGCCGAAGCGAGATGTCAGGAAGGAAGGGAGGAGCGTGAAATGATTCATCTCACTTCAAACCGTAGACATGAACTTCTTGTTTGAATCTGTGGCAGAGGGGGCTTCCCCCTTCCTCCCCGTGCTGGCGTGGTCCCTGTTTGCCATGCTGATCATGCTGCTGCCCGGCTCTGCAGAGCGTGTGTGCACCAGCAGCCGGAGATCTGCAGGGGGGAGCTGCAATTTATAAACGTATTTAAAGAGTATAAACCACATAAATCTGGAGCGCCACAAATAGGAGGTGACCTTTCCCTGCTTAACACAGCGGCTGAGAAAAGAGGGTTGGGGTAGTGCGAAAGCGGTGGAGAAACTGAATCCATGGTGCCTTTTTTATTGTTCCTTCTGTATTGCTGGTGCTATATTTAGAAGCTTACATCACTTCGGGGATGATGACAGTCTCTGCCCTCCCTCTCCCGCTCCCTCCCGCTCTCCCTCGCTCCCTCCCTTAGGATGTAGTGTGTTTTCCTACTACTTGTGAGTCCTACAGATCTTTGGATAGGATTTTTCTCCAGCCTGTAAGTGCTACCGTGGAAAGTGATGTTTGTAAGGATGTGATCGCACCATGGAATGTCACCCTGAAGGGGAACAGGCGCCGCTTTCCCTTCCTCTGCTTCCCAGAAGGGTCAGGAACAGGGTGGAGAGTTGGAATGTTTTCCTTTTGCTTTTCTGTATCCCTTTAAAACAGGGATTCCTGAGAAGCCCTAACAAGGACAAACCCTGCAGCAAAAGTGCAGTGATTCATTATGATGCTGAAGTCAGATGGTGGGGAGCAGCCAGAGGAGCGTGCCAGTGACACGGAATGAGCTGTGCCAGCATAGCCAGGGCTGCATCCAGCTCGCGCTGCAGCTGGTTCTGCCTGCATCCACCCGCCTTTCCCAAAACACTTCAAGCACTCACATACATTGAAATAACCTCTCGATGCAGGTGCCCTTAATGCTGAAATATTTCTGCATTACGCTGGCAGTTCCCACTCGCAAAACTGTATTAGAATGAATTATTTTAGCCTGGACCATCTTTGCCTGCATGTGTGCAGTGACAGATTGCTTTCCAAGCAGCTGGGCTCCTTCCCCAGCCCCCATTGTGCGCTTGCAGGCAGGATGCTACCTTTGCTGCTGTGCTCTAAATGGGGGGTATGAAGAAGTGAAGGTACCTGCTTATAGCTGGGTGCTGCAGCAGCAGCAGGGCATAGCGTGCCAGTGGTCACTGGGGACAGGGGGACAGACATCCTTGACCCAGGCCCCTCAGCTCGCCAGTGCCTTCTGCTTTTTCAGCCGCGATGGCTTTGAGCTTGGCGCTGTCCTCCCGCCGGCGCGGCACAATGGGCTTTTCTTTCCCTGATGGATCAGGAGAAGTCGTGCTGCTTGACAGGTCCTTTGCTGTCAGCTGCGAGGGCTCTGCTTTTGCAGAACTTCACTTTGTGGTGTCCTTAAATGAGGCTCTGATCCTGCTGAACGCACGTTTAAATTATGAAAGGCCTTTCTACCCTTCTGAAAACATCCCATTTTTCAGTGACTTGCTCGTGTTAGGCGATTAGAACATGCAGATTTATGCAACAGTCGGTAGGATTCACATAGCAGTAGGGGAGGATAAAGGGAATGATGTGTAAAGATGTATAGAGTGATATTTCAAGCATGGAAAGAAATCATTGTGAAGAAACAAAGACCACCTTTAATTCAGAGACTGTGGACCGAAGGGTTTTTTCCTTAAGATGCTCTGAAAAACTTGGAATCTGGCTTACAAATAAGACTGGGGATTTACTGTCCGCGATTCTGCCCGATGCTGCAGTTCTTCCCAAGTATTTTGATTGCTATGGAGCAGCCTTTGTATTGGATTCTTTTTCTTTCCATCTCCGAGTAGCTCCAGTTTTGAGATTCATAGAACCAGCTGATGTATAACAACTTACAGCGTGTGCTGCAGGAAGCTGGGGCTGCAGCCATGCGTGTGTTAAAAACCCAAGCCCTAAAGGGAACGGGAATGGGGGGGGGAGGATGTCCCAGAAGCCGGGGTGTGGAACTGGGTCAGGTTTTCCCTGTGCTCGGGGCTGGGGCAGAGGCGGCCGCAGCCCCCCGGGACCAGCGGTGCTGCCGTTGCCGCTCATTGGCGGGACGGCCAGAGCGATGATGTCATCTCCACTTAAAGGCAAAACTGGAAGGAAATGGGATTTTGTTCCCATTATTGAGCCCGCGTTTACCGTAGTTGTGAAATCCCGGCTTCCCTGCCAGGATCCCCAGTGGGATGGAGCCCGTGCCCACTGTGGTGGGTTTAAATCGCGGGTGGGAGACGGATGTCTGCTCTGTTAGCCAGGGATGGAGTTTGTGTGCTATCGGTGGGCGTGCAGGCAGGGAGAGGTTTCCTTTAGCTGGGTGGGATTTCGTTTCTCTTTGGTATCACTTGTGATGACTGTAACACAGGTAACACTGCCTGAAAGAACTTGAGTGCTCATTGCTGCTGAAGGTTGATCAGTTTGATGTTTAAGATGCTTCTGAATACAGTTTTGTGAATTATGAGAGGAGATGCAGTACAGTCGCTGCAAGGTGAAGCTGACGTGTGTAGCCTATTGTTCAGTATTGGAGGAAGAGGAAAAGAAGCAGCTATTTGTATAGCTGCTGTGGTGCATTTTGGAGATCTGAAGTAATTACTTTTAATTAATTAAGTAATTAGCTTTTTATAAAATAGACTTTGTACGTTTTGCAAATGCAGGAATGGAGTTCAAATATTCCTTTAAATGCAAAATAAACCCAGTAATGTTGATGATGCATGTATTATTATTTTCATTATCTGATAGAGATTAAGTCAGATAGTAATACCAGTTATTTCCTTTCAAACAGTTGTAGGTGGTGCAAGGGGAAGGCTGTTTTCTTAGTTAAGGTGCAGCTCCCAGCATCACTTGGCTTATCTGCTGGGAAGAATTCAACTTCTGGATGAGTGCTGAAGGGAGCTGTTGGTTTGAGGTGGGGTGGGGGGTCCTCTTGGTATAACTTGACATCACAAATGTGAGAATCTTCATCCATGCGTCCCTTGGCACAGTAATCAGATAAAGGGATTTTTGGCTCTCATAGCCCCCAGGTCATTTTAGAAGCTTCTCTTCTGTACAGGAGGTTGTGGCTATCAGTTGTAGTTTTGTTTTGGAGGATCACCCTCAAGTCTGATGCAAACCAAGAATAAGGAGATGTATGGTGATGAAGATGCTTTCCAGAGAAAGGAAGAGAGAAGCAGTGAGTGCCCTTCTTGTAGCTGAAGTAAATGATCCAGAGTCCTAAATAATGGCTTTCACATAGCCAGCACCCCTGGTCCCCTCCCTCTTCCGTGCTTTCCTCCCTCCTTGCACAGTAGCAGAAGTCATTTGCCTTCTAGGAATGGAAAGCACGGCGCCAGCCCCAGCTCCAAGGTGTGGGATCTCATAGGTGCTTCCTGGGAGCAGCTCTCCAGCAGGCTGGGCTGCCTTCCAAGGAACAGAGCTGCTTGCAAATATTACAGCTTTTAGCAGCAAAGAGAAATGATGAAACTAAACTGACTACAGCAGAATTAAGGCAGTTTTGGTTAGAAACAGAATTGGTTTTAATTGAGGGGAAAAAACCCAACCCACCCACCAAAACTTTTAACGTGGCTTTGAAACCATTAAAATGATGAGAATGATAAACATCACCTTTCAATAAGAAATTTACTTCTCATTCCAGACAGAAATCTGCTCGTGAGTGTATAGGATGAGATAAAAACCTTGAGCCTGTGGTGTGACATACATACATGAAAGCAGGAATTGTTTTGTTGTGAGCTGATGCTGGGTGTATCTGTATGTGCATGCATACGAACGGCTGCAGGTATTTATTGTACTTACTTCTAAATCTGGAGGCAGAGATGAGGAATAATCCACATAAATACTGTGGAAAGTGTTAATAGAAGCATGTGGTTCATTTAAAAAATGATTTGG
Source organism: Myiopsitta monachus (assembly GCA_017639245.1). Classification (NCBI taxonomy): domain Eukaryota; kingdom Metazoa; phylum Chordata; class Aves; order Psittaciformes; family Psittacidae; genus Myiopsitta; species Myiopsitta monachus. The sequence goes on from CM029917.1 coordinate 23,905,241, forward strand.
AGAAAGAAACATAGTGAGAGTTCCAGTGTATGCATGAATAGATCATAAAAGGATATAAAATGCAGTGCAGGGGGGTTTGCTGAGCAGTTGTTGTACCGATCTGTGTGTTTATATCAGGTCAATAAAGATGCTCTGTTGGCTGCATCTGCAGCTCCAGTAGCCAATTGATCTAATGCAGTTTCTAAAGGCTTTCTATACAGGTGATGTCATCCTTTTAGCTCCGTTCCCCTCCCACTCTCTTTCCTCCTTATTAGATATTTCATCTTGCTGCGGAGCATCCAATCGATGGGAGCTTCTCCTGAGGGAGCTGCTGAGAAGCAAGCAAAGATAGTAGGAATTAGGACTCCAGCAGTCAGGCTTGCTGTAGCCATGGATGTACTGTTTTGTTGTGCATTACAGAGATGTTTTAATTGGAAAAGCTAGGCGTGGATTAACCGTGGGGTCCGACTGATGCATTAGAATACTGAGCAACACTGCAGAGTTGTAAACTGCATTAAAACAAGAGGAGGAAGGGGGGGGGGGCAAAAGAGGAAAGGGTTTGTATTGCAGGAGGCTTTAATACATTCCACAGCGCAAACCTGTTAGAGCATAAATATTGGAGCTACAATCTGGACACTAATTGAATTTTTGCACTTATGATGGACAAGAGTATAAAGAAGAAACTTTAATATCCAGGGTGTTGGGGTTCCTGGATCGCCTGAGATGCTGAAGAACCCGGGCAGAATTTCAGCTACAATATGAATGTGAAGTTCCCGAAAAGTGGACCCGAAGATAAGCCATTTGTCAATGCATTTGAGTGAAGAGAAAAAAAGGAATGTGAAGAATTCATATCTCACCTTTTAATGCATTGTTGCTTTAACCTGCAGTTCTATTCTATTTCGGCATTAACTCCATTTTAGCAGCACTTTTTGGGTGCCTGTCTCTTCCCTGGGGGAACGTATGGATATTTGTATTTGAAAAGCCAGGAAAACATTTTGATTTCGATTAACGTGCTTGTTATAACTGGAACATTTTCATAGGGATTGCTGCTGCTGCTAACTCACTGCAATACTGAAAACTCCTCAGCTATAGTGGAAGCTGTAATCGAATTCAGTGTGAAATTCAAGCCTGAGAAGTTGCATACATGTATGTTTGCTGCTTTGGTTTATGATTTTTACAGAGGATCCAGAAGGGATTTTGCTCAATATTTTTCTACCTTGGCTTTTATTTGAGAAAAGAAACTTTTTCCTCTTCCCCAGCCTGAGAAATGGCTTTTCTTGTTCGATGTTATGCCAACTGCCTGCAGCCGTGGGCCTCCAAAGTAAGTAAGATTTTGTCTGTGCTGCATTCCTCTGCCATGTATTGACAGCCGTGGTGCTGTTTGAATGTTCCCTTCTCCTCCGAGCGGCACGCGGGGGTTTGAGATGCTGGACTCTGCATGGGCTCTTCTTGTGGAATCCTTTCCAAACAGAAAGGGGGGGACTTTGAAATCTTTGGGATTTGTTTTCTATGCCAATAGCTTACAAATGAACAGGAACCATGAAAAAAAAATGCTGTTTCCTTATGAAATGTGTAAAGCTTGCTTTTTAGCCTGGAAATGTGAAGCGAGTGTTTTTGAAGCGTGGCATTTTTATGACTGCTTGATTTTTGCTAACTTGGAAATATGGCTATGCAAACCCACTGATGTTCTTATCCCAAGCTGCGTGAAGCTGTCCTGCTTGTTCCCTTTGTGCAGCACTGTGGAATCGGTTAATTATTTAGCTGAACTATGTAATTGCAGTTAGCTTTAAAGGACGCAAATAATTGTGAGTGTCTGAAGATGCAGTATTTTTGTGAGACTGGGGAGGGAAGGGTGTTCCTCTTAAAGGAGGTAATGAAATCTGGAACCTTCGGGCAAAGTCACCTATTGAGATAAAAGCCTTTAAAAACTGTTTGTCAGCCTCTCATTATTTGGTTTGCTCAGTCAGGAAATCAACTGAGTTGCTGGTATTTTATTAATGCTACTGCTAAGAAGCAGTCACCTAAGATGTGGGAATTGCCTTTTAAACCGGGGGCCAGGCGCGTATTCTGTATTATTTATTACTATTTAGTATTTATATTGCAGCTTATGCAGGCAAGACTAAAGACTGTGCAACTTTCTTGCATGTGAAGCCAGCAGGGGCTAAAGGCAGTGGGCAAAATCCCTGTGCTCCTGACGTCATGAGATGCGGCACTGACTTCGGAGCAAGATGTTTGCTCTTGACTTCGGTCCCAAAAAGTTTAGAGCCTAAGTGACATGGTGTGGAGAGGCACAAGGGAGGGGCAGAGCTGGGTGTGCGGAGTCTCTACAGGATGGTTCTCCCTGTTTGGTTATGTCTGATCAGTAAATGGAAGCTCACAGTGTGTAAGGGTTAAAGTGCCGGGCTTTAGGGATTCCATGTGCGGTTGCCAAAGTCAGTGTGTGAGTATGTAGGCTTACGTGCTGGTGAAGTTTGGCTGTTTCATGTGTGCTGAGTCCACCCCATCATCCAGTGGAGCTGGATGGTGCTCAACTGGAGCTGCTGGTGCTCAACTTCCTTGAGAGGTAGATGGGCTCTGTCTGCTCATCTTAGGTAATTGCAGCTCCTCACCTTGGAGCTCCTGCTGGCAGAGGTTGGCCTGATTGTATCATCATCATGTCTCAAGTACACTCTTCTGCTGTCTTCCCTTCCTGCTCTGTAGACATTACATATGGAGGGATGAGTTTACTTAAGCTCGGCTTAACCACACCACCCTTATTAAGGAGGACTGAAAGTGTCATTGCTTAAAAAATGGGAATGCTTAGTCACGTTGGTGCTTTGGCTGAGCTTGCTCCTTCCATAGGGTTTGGGCTCGAGTGAGAAACCACAAGAAAGAAACCCTATGCTCAAATGGGGCTTCGGTAAAGTAATAATGTAAAATATGGGAAAGGGTTTTGCCCCTCTTTGTCAGCTCTGGGGATGGTGCCCAGTGGATTGCTGCCATGGCAGTCAAGCCATTTATTCACCCATTTACTGCTCGTAGATATAATGGTGTAAATACTGGGGATGGGGAGGTTTGATTTTTCTTCCCTTTTTTAAATGGTTGATGAAAAATGCTGTAACTGGATTTCCATTCCAATCCATACCTAAAAGTTCTTTATCTTTAAACCCCAAAAGCACCTGTAGTCCCCTTCTGCAAAAGCCCCCCAAAGCTCCCACAACCCCTCATAAACTTTTAAACTGATCATTTCATGGTGTTCCGCAGTGCTGAAAAGAACTGTGCGAAGGATTAAACACATTGATGATGAGCTGGATTATGTCTGAGTTTGTTCCATTTTGGTTTTGTCTGAGCTTTATACCACAGATCCATTTCTGTTGGGTGCTTATAATAATACATACCATAGCAAAGTAACTGATGTCAGATTTCTAAATGTGCAACTTCATAACTTCTAACATGAAAATGTCAGGTATTTATGGTACTGTTTTGAAACTAGAACTGTTTTTTGCCACAGAGCAGTGAACATCTGATTTTCCATTTGCTTTCTCAGTGCTTAAATTAACAATTTCTTACATTTCTGTAAATGCCTGTCCCAGAACTTTTTTCATTAGTTGCCTTTAAACTGGTATGGGATAATGATCTGAAAATGGGCTTTTGACTCAGTTGTAATTAGAGCTGTTCTGAACGTGATGGTGTATTGATACATCAATTCAATCAGAGCAAAATGGAGTCATGTTTCGTATGACTAATCAGACAGGTGAGCTTTGGTCAAGGTATCCAAAGGGAAGTACTGCTGAAGGTTAACCTTGACCTGAGGAGGCTGATTTGTGTAGCTGTGGAGTAACTTGCAAGAGAAGCAGCTTTAGGAGCTCTGGAAGATGCTCCCTGAGTAGAAGGGGTTTCTGCGCTGGATTGCGTTATGTGCACATCTCCCAGAGACTCTGTTGCTTTTGGCTTCCAAAAGCAAAAGGGACAGAATAGACTTTGGCAATCAGTGCAATCTGTTTTCCTACCTAAAGAGCTCCTAAAAGGAGGAAAAGCTGAGAGAGTTGTGGGCATTGTGTATGAATCTTTCAGTCCTTCCAGGCAGGTTCTTGTGTTGGTCAGCCGTGTTGCTCAAAGCTATGCTGATACTCGGAAACATGTCCAGGAGAGGTCACACCATCTCCTTTGCAGGAAGACGATGGTTGTTCCTCCATCAGTTTTGTCTGGAGGTACCAGTGCAGGGGCGGAATGGCACGTCAGAATGGTCTCTGCCCAGAGACCATACACCTCCTGGAATGCTTGACTTTGGGAGATGAATAGATGCAGGCAGCTTAAAGCAAACGTAGTGAGTATGATAAGTAGCAAGGATTGTGACAAACAGCAATCAAAGCGATCCCAGCTGTCAAACCACTGTGACTGGAGTAAAATGAAGGAAGGTGAAGGATCTTTGCATCAGACTGGTAGAGGTCTGCTTCCACAGGCTGGTTGTATTCATCAGGACAAGAGGCATTCAGTTTACATTAAATTCTGATTCCAGTGCAGTATTTTAAAGCAGAACATGTAAATAATTCAAATGTATCTCAGCAAGGTGCTGATCATCTTTGGAATTCTGATCATAACTTTCTCAGTGTCTGTTAAATTATCTGTAATGCACTTTGTGGTATCAGATTCTTAACCATAGATGCTTTATGAAGTCATTGGAAAGAGAGCTCTAAACTTAACGATTCAGATGTGTATGGTTCTTCTGTAATAGAAATTTTATGCACAGCCTAACAGTTTTCCAAGCCTAGACTGCATACACAGCTACCCTGCTTGTTTAGCAGGAGGGCCTGATGGGGAAAATAGGGAGTGATTGGATAATGGATCTACAGAGGATATTTAAAAAGGGATGCTTTTTGAGATAATGTGTTTTTTTTTAATAGAAAATAAGAGGTTTTGAATTAACATCTAAGCTTCTAAAATGCTTTTTTCCTGAAGGAAAACAGTTTCATTCAAGATCCCAGGTGCATGTTAAACTTGTCTTATGACAGTAGGCAATAATTTATTTCCTCTAGGCTTTAGTGGCGTTCTTCCCTCTGTTCTTTAGAGAAAATCTAATAATGCGAAGCATAATAACAAGATGCATTTGCTCTGTGAAAGTTTGTTTGGGTTAGAGCAGAAGACTTGGAGTCATTTTTCAGTCTCATTCCTGTTTCTGCTCCCCTATCACAGGCTTGTGATGCAGGTTTTAGTTATCCGTAAGTAAAATCGGTGTAACATCTGATTCTAAAGGGCATCGATTTGATCTCCAAGATCTTGAGTTGAAACCTTCATGCAGTTAAGGATTATTTTCAGCTCCTCAGAAGAAAAACAGAGCTTGGATAGTGTGTCCTTGATTTGATTCCGTGTCATCCTTGTCTTTGCTAATGCACTTAGGTGGAAAGTAGCCCTGGTAGGATGAATTTTGAATGTTTTCAGTACAAATAGAATTAACTGATTCTTTTCTCAGTCAATTTTGACAAGTCATTGTTGTCCTCTTGGCCTTGCCTCTCCCTCCAGTCTTTCCTTGTCCATACCTGTGGCTTCCAGCCCAGCACCCCATCATCACCCAGAGCAGGACCTGTGGGTCCTCCTCAGCCCAATTGTGCAAGTCCATTTGCAGGCACGGGCAGTGGGCGATTACCCCATGAGCTTCTCTCATCTGGTTCCTGGTGGTTCTCTTCCCTCCTATGAGCTTCAGTTGTGTGGTTTAGCCCTCTGCAGAGCTTTAGAAGTTTCAGCCGGCTCCTCAAGAGTATTTATGATCTCTCCTATTCCATATTTTCTGATCTTTCCCCCTCCATGCCCTGCAAAGGATTGCATTGTTTCTCCGTCATACTGGTTTTTAGGAGCAGGACCTCTTGTTACTCAGTACCCTGATCCCTGAGCACTTGGAGAGTCAGTGCTTGGATTGATGAATGATGATTTTTTCTTACACTTAGTTTAAAAGTTAAACTCTTTTGTAAACCAGCTTCCATAAAACTTTTTAAGTGCACTTTTCGCTTGATAGTTTAAGATAAAAATGACTTAATATGAGCTGTATGGCCATTTACTCTGGAAAAGTTGGATTTTCTTGTACTCCGGTGTATGTTAAATGCAAGTACACATTATACTGGTTTTCAACAGAAAAAGCCCTTTCCTGAAGTATTGTTTTTATCTGAAATCGGTTCTTGATGTGCAAAGAAACACCTACCTCGTGTTCCTTAAGTTCCTCCTAGACTTTGTTTGTTTTAAGCCTGCTTTGTTACAGTTCTGCTCACAGCTACAGCCCAGTTCCGAACCACCCTGTTTTGCTCCTCTCACTTCCACGAATGCATTTCTTTCTGAATACAAAAAGAAAACGTAGATGGAAGACTGGTGTTCCTTTGGCTTTTTTTGCATGGACCTGAGGTCCCCATTATACAGCTTGGAGCCGTGAGGGGACATGTTGCTCACAGCATTCGTGTCCATACATCCTCGCAGCCCTGTGAGCTGCATCCCAGAGCCGATTGCCACTTGCGTGTCATTCCAGTGAAGTGAGGTTGTAGCAGCCTGAGGATGTGTGAAGAGGAATTGTCATCACCGCTGCATTTTACCAATCAGTGTATATAAGGGGTTATAAATTATTCAGCTGAGATGAAACGCGATGCAGGTTTGGAATATCTGTGCCCTGCAGAACTGTCTCAGGATGAGAGAACTCCCTGCATGTCACACTGCTGCTGCCTGTGTGGTGCTGGAGTTGTAACGGCTTCTGTAAGGAGCTGAAGTTCTACAAGTCACAGCAGCACTTGCTGCTGCCAGTTTGTTTTCTACTGTGGTTATTTAGACAAGGCTCTTTTTAGTCTTGCACTGTATTAGTTTTCAGTACAATCTGAACTCTGCCTTTGCAGATAAGCCTATTTGAACATTCCTATTACATTTTCATAATAACAAAGCGCAATTCTTGACACTTTAAAAGTGTTATAGTAGGAATGGACCACAGGTCATAGAATCACAGACTGGTTTGTGTTGGAAAGGACCTCAGAGCTCATCCAATTCCAACCCCCCTCATGGGCAGGGATACTTTCCACTGTTGCTCTGTATTAATTGATGGTTGTAAAGCAAAAAAAGAGGCAACTTAGGGTTTCCATGTTGGATATTCCCAGTAGTATGTGCTCCCATCAGTACTGGTATATCTTCTTGCAGGTGAATTTTCAATGCCTCTACCCTTCTTCTCCAAAGCCGAGGCACTTGCGTGTCAGACTCTTAGCGTTATTGTGAGTTAAGGCATAGCAGTAATCTATAATTTAGACGTATGAAAACCAAATTAAAATTGCATTGCAGGCGTGGTTTAAGACGACACCAGAATTTAGTTGGAGATTTTGTCCTCATGTCACCTTATTGTAACTAAGGAAACGTAATACTTGAGAGGATTTTATTTTCTCCGCGCTGTAGGAGCCGTGAAGACCAAGAAGCTCTTGTCTGCCAGAGGCATAGAAAAGCCTCTGGGGGTTTTTAATTCTTTAGATGCTTGTTTGTTCAGTTTTGGTTGGTTGGTTTTAGGTTTTTTTGTAAGCCTGGGGTTATTTTAAGAAGGCTCTAAGGGTTTTCAGGGCACTGCGAGGCTGTTGTGAATGGTATCCACTTGGTCATTATTTCTTTCAGCTTCATGTCTACAGTACTGGTAATGACTGGAGTGTGTGTGTACTGTAGCTAATGAATTGAAACAAGTTTTGACATAAATATTGTCAGCGAGCCCATCTTTTGTATGTTTTAGAAAGGAAAACTATCTGAAGTTGGTATAATTGGAGGGGCATTGGGTTTGTTTGCGTTACGTTGTTGAAGGGTGCAGGATTTTGTCTGATCCTGTTGGGAAAACAGCTGATCCATCAGTTGGCTTTCACAACAAAAAGATATCTTTGCTGCTCTTTAAAAATCTGAAGAAGTCTTTTGTGCCACTGGTGGAACATCTGTGGTCTTGAAGGAGGAAATGGGTTTGTTTGCATTAAGTTAGCTGAGGACTGATGTCAGCATTGCTAATTCGGCTGGGCTCGTCTTACCCTCTCAGTGGATACCAAAGTGGCCTCTTTCTGTATCTCAGAGGAGCAACTTTCTCCTCTCCCATTAACACAGCTCTAAGTGTATTTTAAACTGGAGCAGAATGTGAAAGGGGAACATAAACCAGAGCGAATTTATATCAATCCTTGGGAAAAAAGGCTAATGAAAATCCAGCAAAATTACTTCAGAGAACTCCAGTTGGTTTTGGTGGTTTCTCATTATTTTGCTAGCAGGGTATGAGGGGTGATTAAAACAGTTCCCTTACTGATGCCAAGGAAAAACATCTGGGAGGTGAGGTTTTTTCTTTTCATCTTTTTGTCTTCGGTGGAATGAATGGGATGTATGAGAGCAAAAAATGGGATGCAGAAAGGTCTGCTTGTGAGAGACTGACTGTGCCAGAGGGAGTGTGCATCCGTGCTCCGATTCCAGTTGGGTGAAGAAAGAAAAGATAGAGCTAATTAAAGAAATTAGTTACGTTGTGAAAATGCACAAGCTGATGATGAACACTCAGGCATAGAGTGAGACCATCCAAACAGCTGGATGCTCTAATGCCAGTGGAAGGAAAAGTATGTGGAAGCAGAGCCAGCGATGTCCTGTCCAGTTTGGACGTGCTGCCTGGGATGGGCTCCAAAAAGCCAGGAGCGCTATGGTGCGATGCATTTGGGTGCTTGCTGGTGCCTTGAGATAAGGTGTCCATGAAAGAGCCGTGTAGGAAACCCATCCCACCTCCAGCTCCTCAGACAAAGCTTCCTCTGCTGTGGAAGGGGTTTGGAGCCTTGTGAGTTAAGCAGAAAAACGCTCATCCTCTCTGAACCCTCCATGTAATTCAGCCTCCCATGTCTGGGTAAGGAATCATGGCGTGTGAAGGGAATGGAAGGATGTAGTCACAAGGAGAGGTGGAAGCTGGTGGAGGGCTCAGTGGACAGTGATTCCTTTAAGCTCTGATCAAGCGGTCCTTTTAGTTGGGCAATATAATTTAATGTTTAAAGCTGAAGGCAAACACGCTTTTTTTAACCGGCTCTTTGTTACAGTCTAGACTTTCTGTATTGTCTGAGAGAGGAAAATTGCTGCCCTTAAACCACTTGGGTGCAAAGGAGACTGAGCCGGGAGCATTTCCTAAAGCTCAGAGGTTCCCAAGTGTCATCACAGTTCACTCCCCAGGGGTGTGTTAATGGGTTCCAGCTTAAAACAGTGAAAACCTCTTAATGGAAAACCTCAAGCAATAAACAAAATAAAAATTACACGTGCCTTAAAAGTGGGATAGTTGGGCTTGGAGCTGAAAGCTGGCTTTAGGGGTGGGAGGGTTGGTTGGTGTAGCGGCGCAGGGTGAGTTTTATGGTGACACAGCAATCGTACGAAGGAAGACCACTGGTGTTTCTGAATATTGCTCTTGCTGGCAACAGTTCAGGGAGCTTCAGAAAAGCAAATAAGGTATAAGGTTACTGACAATCTGTAAAACCAAGGACAGAAAATTTGCTTACACAGCCTATAAAAGGACAAACTGTTCCCTCGGAGGCCGATGCTTTTACTGTGTCCAGACTACATCGATCGGTTGTGAACATCCATACAGGGACCTAGGAAAACTGATGAAAACTTTGCTATCAAGGAGTATCAAATAAAGAATGAGGTGAAACTTTTGCTTCCTTATTGCTCATTTTCCTGCCATTAATTTGGATTTGTAATGGACACTATACACCAGGAGAAATGTGTGGACTGTGCTTCCAGTAGCAATTTGGCTTTTGATGATGAGTCCTTTGGCTGCTGCTCTCATTGCAGGATGTTTCTGAATGTGTTTATTAAACATGCCATTTATTGCAGGTTAAATCACAATGGTGAAGCTTCTTTTACATGTGGAAAAAGATAATTCATAGGCCTTGTGTCCATCTGTCAAGACTTTTTTGCAGATTCATGTTGTCTGTATCTTTTCAGCATGTGGTCTTTTGGTTATTCAGACTGTACCAGGAAGCACTTATACTTGTCTTCAAAACTTGTGGCAAAAAGGGCAGAGATGTGGCTTTTCCGTAGGGATACTGGTAAATCCAAAAGAAGTTATCAAGGAAGTAAAGCATGAAGAGCATATTCCCTCTGCTGATGAGGTTCTTCTCATTCCTTTCCCTGGAAGGAATGGGGAATAGAAAGACAGAGCTCTTGGGACTCTCCCTCCATGACATTAATTCACTATGACTTCTGTGGTTGCTTTTCCCTATATATAAACTCTGCAGTGATTTTTCTATAGCCTTAATTTGTAGGAAAACCTTCCTGGGGAGCACATAAAGGGAAGTTGTCCTCAGGCTAACAACCACTGTTAGTGTGCTTCTCAAAAAGAGTTGATTCAAGAGTTGGCCATCTCATCAAAGCTCACGTAATTTGCTCTGTTGTACAGGGCATTACAATCTTAAAAACCTGTTACACCAAAATTAGCTTCTAATTGAATTCCCAAGTACTCTGTGTGACTTCACTGCTGAGAGTAAATGGGGTTTACGTAGGAAGTAAATATCACTGCAGATGCACTCTACTTGGGCCTGTAGAAATGGGCCTGTAGAAATGGGCTGTTAGTGTGTGAGATACACCATGTATTGGAATTTATACTCCAATTAATTTCAAAATCATGGAATAAGACTTGGAGGAAGTTGGCAAATCGCTTCTTGTACAGCATGTGTTGCCATAGGTATAGATAGAAATACTACTGCGAGGCTAAATTAAGTATTAATTTGGAAAATCAGGGTTAGCTGGGAAATCTCGGTTCACACTCGTGTCCCAGTAGCATGGCAATTCTTATCCTGCCCGCGTCTTTGGTTATCAGACACCTCGAGTGGGGTGGCTTGAAAATTGAATAGTTTTAGGTGAGATCAAGTGAGATGCGGTTCAGAAATGATGTATAGAAGTTGTGGTTTAAAATGGCAAGTAAAGAGTTTATTTCTGTGTTGCGTGTTTACCAGAGCTTCATGGCTGTTTGGGCTTTTCCTGTCTGCGGCTGCTGGGGCACGCAACTAGCTAGAAGATAAGGCAGGTACATAAGCCTGTGTCTGAAATCCTCTAAGGTGGACACAGGTGAACATTGTGATTTTGAACTTGTTTCCCAACATGTAATTTTGCAAGGTATGGATGCAATTATAACAAGAGGTTCTAAGTTTCTCCCACAAACAAAATCATAGTTGAATAGAATGTGAACATTATTCACCAATATTAAGCCAATTTTAGGCCGCTTTCAGCAAGTTCACTACCACATCCAGTGCATCCTTCCTGCATCCACTGTCAATGTTGTTACAGAACCACCCTACCCATGTATTGCTGCTTAGTGAGCTCTGAAAGAAAAAAACAATCAGTTTGGGTAATAAAAATGGCATACAAAAGACAGAAGCTGTGATTTATTTTGGGAGATGGAGTAGTGTGGCAAGCAGCTCTTTAAAGGTCACTTGTCTCAAATAAACCTTATCTGTCTCTCAAATTTCAAGAGAGATTGTGGTGTTTCCTTGCATCTAACCTGCGTTAAATGTCTTTTACAAGAATATATTGCAGACTTGAGCAGCAGCATTGTACGTGTCCATGTACTGTATAGGTGATAGAAATGAAGGGGAGTGCTGACTGGGAGAATGAAGATCAATTGTAAGTGATTAATGAATTGATTAGAATAGTTCTTTGGGAACAGAAGAATCTTTGAGCCAGAGCAGGCTTTGGTAGTGCCAGTTTTTGGCAGAAAGAGGCACCTGCCCTTGTTGTCCTGGAAATCCTGCAGGATTGGTTCTGCTCTTGGTCCTGCTTGTTCTTGGTGCTGTTCTGAAGGTTTGAGGATCTGGATAGCAGGAAGCCTGAATTTAATTTCCTTGTGTTTATATTATCACAGTCAGTGTGGGACTGGCTCAGGGACGGAAAGAAATCTGATTGAAGCTGAACTCGGAGCCCTGTTTTTGGGGTAGGGAGATGGTGAAGATGGGGACAGGCTGGGGAGATTGCAGCAAATCCATGCTCTTGTTAAGCCGGGGGTGACGAATCCACATGACTTGATTTGTTCTATAATTTACTAAAGCTCTGGGATTTTTCAGTTGCAGTGACCTCCACTGCATCAGGGGCTGCCAGCAGCCCTGCCTAGCAACTTGCTAGCAGCTACTGGGCTGTGCTGGATGTCGTCCTCCTGGCAAATGACGCACTGACCTTGCTTGTACGTGCCTCTATCTTGCCGCGTGGCCGATAGCGTTGCAGTGTGTTTGCAGAGGAGCTGGCTGACGTGTGAACCCCTGGGAGCAGAGGAGCAGTGTCACCCTGCAGCATGGGGCCCCCAGACACTGTGACGGGGATGAGCTGGAGGAGCCATGTCCATCAGCACAGAGGTGTCACCAGCAAAATACCGGTGCCTTAAGTAAATCCAAGTCTCTGCAGGCTTTAAGGGAGATCATATAACACTTGCTGCCCTGTGCCCATATGCGTCCGTACTATTCCATATGTGGCACAAAAATGCATGGACATATTCAGATGGATATATACGAAGCCAGCCTGTGCTCTGGAGCAGAATTAAATCTCAGCTTTCCTTCTTCACTTTTACACATCTCATTGCTGTTGGAGAGGTCACCTCTCGGTTTACGTCACCTCTCGATGTACGTCACCTCGTACTTCATGTACTGACAGATAGTGAATGTATCTTTTGGCCACTGGATTGGATTTTGTCAGCTGAGTGTTTTGACCTTTCTGCTCTTCTCAAATCCCAAAAATAGATTTTTCAGCCTGTAAAACTTTTTTTTTGGGTGGCTAAACATAGGCTTCAAAGCGCTGTGTTTCCTTTGTGCTTGGATCTGTTCGCTTTTCTATACCTATTGCTTGGATGTGTTATTTTTAATGGGAGTTTGTGAAAGTTCAGCAATCTCTTGCGTTTCAGACTTTGTCTTTTCCCAATTTCATGTGAACATAGATAGTAATCTACAGGGTGGATATCTTACACTTTTGTTTTGTAAATAAAATATGCACAAAAGTAGAATAGAGTAAATGTTAGGATAGTGAAGAAGTTCTATAGTCTTTCATTTAGGACAAACTGGAATGGCTTTAACCTGCCAGAGGGCAGATTGAGATGAGTCTCTAGGCAGAAGCTTTTCCCTGCGAGGGTGCTGAGGCGCTGGCACAGGGTGCCCAGAGAAGCTGTGGCTGCCCCGTGTCTGGCAGTGCTCAAGGCCAGGTTGGACACAGAGGCTTGGAGCAGCCTGCTCAAGTGGAAGGTGTCCCTGCCTGTGGCAGGGGTTGGAACTGTATGAGCTTTAAGGTCCGTTCCAACCCAAACCACTCTATGATTAGTCAAGCTTAGTCTAAATCAGCTTTTTCTCAAAAGGTGTGACAAGTTACAGACAGATAGTCAATTCATGTACAAAACTTTTATGAATAACTTTGTTTTCAAATCAGACTTACACATCTTGTTTTCCTTTCTTTCCCAAATCCATGTTACTTACAGCTTCCAGCCGATCTTACCAAGATGCATCTTACCGACAATCCTCATCCTCAGGTGACGCATGTCCCTTCAAGCCAGTCGGGATGTAGCATTGCCAGTGATTCTGGGAGCAGCAGCCTATCTGATATTTATCAGGTAAAACTGCATTTGTTTTGTATTTTTCCTCCCTTGATGTTAAACATTGCAAAACCAAAACCAGTGGCCCTTTATCCAAGGCTTGACCTCTTGATGCTTCTGCACATCCCTGTGTTGCTTGTGTGACTTGCAACCTCCATAGCCACACAAAAGTGAACTAAACTCCTTGTAAAGCTATCGTTACTGCTTTTCACATCTTCATAAGCCCCAAGTGTGCTGTGGCTTTTAAAGTCCCATTTCATGATCGACGGGATCATCTTGCTTCTTTCTGAAGTGGGATTAATTTCATTAAATCATTCTTGTGTTTCAAATACCTTCCTTGATGATTTGTATTATTGTTGATAACATGTTCTGTTCTGCAAGCAAAAGTGTGGTTATAAACACACTCTCTGCCCTGATTGACTCTGGAAATCCTAGTGTTGCTACTCTTGCAGGAGAGTACTCCACATGATGCTCAAGCAACTGTTGAGCATGATGTGTATGTAACTTGACTTCAGACACCCATTGCCTTTCTTGGTGCTACCCAGGTACTATTGCTATACATGAAATAGATTAATGTTATGTCTATTTACAGCAAAGTATTGCTAGGTAACTTTAAAACTAAGGCATTAGAAACCAAAATCCTTTTAGAATACTAAGTGTCTCTATGCATTTTTGTCCTATTTAATCGATTACCTTACAACTTCTTTAGATTTCCTTGCTGCCAGCTAGGTCAGGAGTAGCTAGAATCCCTGAGAGAATCTTCACAGTGCTCTGTGAATTCTCTGATGAGGCTGGAAGATGTTGCTCTGTCTCTTGATTTATTTATTTATTAATTTTCTGCGTCAACAGAATTGATTTGATTAACTGGAATCACCAGAACTAGTCTCTGTATTGTACCTTAACATCTCATATATCAGGATGCTGATGGACGGTCTTCCTGACCATCGTCTGCCTCCCTGTCTACCTGATGAGTTTGGAGAGGTTGCTCTAAGTGAAAAGCACTTAAAATATATTATTGATAACAAAACTATCATTCTAGGAATGAGCGAGTCCTCTGTCATGTCTCGTTCCTTGCATTTGAAATGCTTTATGGCTACTCTTCGGAAAATGCCAGAAGAACATAACTGCTAAACATCTGAGATTTATATTAATAAAGAAATAATGGGGTAGCATATTTATATCCACTGTAGCAAATAAACGGTGGTGAAGTGTATTTTTGTACTCTAAGGAATGATTAATAATATGAAAATGACTGCAGATTGTCTATTAATAAACCAACCCTCTGTTGATTTTAATCCCTTTTTTAGTGAATTTTTCCTGTTTCCTGCATGCAGAATGTGCAAATTGTAACTTGTTAATAGGTATTTTGTGGACTTCACTGCAGTAGCTATAACAGTTCTGGAGAAGTCTCTTGGAGTTTGTCACACAGTGAAGTGCATGGGTAGATACTGTGCGATAAAGTCATGGCACAGTATTTAACACAGCATTATATTGCGGTGACACATCAATATAGGCAGATTTTGAAGTCAGAAAGAGAAGTGTTTTCCCCAATATTCATCATGGAATTATGAAAGCAGAGAGTCTCTTTGATACGCAATAAACCTGCATTTTGATTAAATGTATTGGCTCAGTAGCTGAAAGCATTTTTGGTGCATTAAAATAGAGCTTTTCATAGAAGTATTTGGAAAATGATGGTTTGCTTTTGCTTTTACAGTCAGCTTCATATCTGTAACATGCCAAACTCTCTAGGAGTATCATTAACGTCAGCAGAGAGAAAAGCATTTTTGAGTAATTGTGATTAATGTAGCCTCGGAATGACCTTTTGAATTAATGGTATCTTTAACATTAATTTCTACAGTAAGTAGTGCAAACGTAATTCCAGAATAGGAAAACACAATTAGAGTGGTAGAAGCAAAGAGCAAAGCAATTTTTTATTAGCATTGGAAGGGGTTTCCGTTCCTCTGTGTACACTGGATTCATTGATAGCGTTGAAATGAGGTTTCACTTGTTCCAGCTGCCTCTCAGTCCAGGATGTTAAACAGGAAGCGATGAACATAAAGCTTGAGGTGAGATCAGCAGAAAAGGAGTCCTGCCTGTGAGCACATTGTATGAGACCGTCAGTTCGCTGCAGAAACACAGGAACATACATTTATAAAGATATTTTTCTCCCTTCTCCTGTACCGTTACTGCTCCCTGTTGGAGCTTTCAGTGTGTTTGTGGTAAAATGCCCAAATGTGTCCATTGCAAAGTCCAACTTCCTTGGAATACTGCAGAGCGCTTGTTTCTCTGTCGGACTGTAGGCTTTTATTTTACTAGAGAGAATAAAGTAAGTTATCCCTTAGAGGTTTTAAAACAACTTTAATTTACTCAAAGTGGGGTTTTATTGCCATTATTTTTTCATTCAACCCATTTCTGACTCTGCTTAGCTTCAGAACCACAGAAGCAGGGGAAGCTGTATGGTTATGCTTACGGAAGTCGAAATGAGGGATTTTATCCCTCGGCTGCTTTGACCTGTAGTAAGTATCCTCATATAATAATTCAGCAGGTATTGCAGAATGAAAGCATCTTTCTTTGCCTTTTCCTGGGACAGGCCAGGGCATCAGGTCATCCGGATCATCTCTCCAGATGTAGGTGGGTAGGGTCTGACTCTACCAGAATGAATTAGTTCTCTGTATCGACAGCTTGCAATGCTGTTCTCTTAATGACCAGCCAATTGTTTCTTATCTGGTTAGTCCTGTCAGTGATGTACTTAAAGCTTTCTCTTTCTCTTTTTTTCAATTTCTCATTTATCACTTTGGCAGGATATGCTATTTGTGGGCAGCAACATTACTGCCCAACAGTAATTCCAATTGTGGTTAAGGTTTGGATATTAAAATGGATTATCTATAAAATATGCATATGGGAGTGGGCCTTACTTGAGGGTTTTTCTGTCAATTCTGAAGAAAGGCTTGGACTTTTCCTCCTGACAGAATTGACATGAGGGAAGGGGGAAAAAATCCCTTGTTCTTAATAGTTGCATCAGGAATCACAAGCATTAAATATATTATCATATGGAGTTATTACAGGAAATATTTTAAGTGGTGTCAGTCTATGTTTCTGACACAAATTGTAGTGGAATGCATATCACTGTCACTACAACAGTGCAAGGGCTTATTCTTATGTCTTTAGCTTCAAAGCGTAGGCCAGTGGATGGGACATTGCCACAATAGACATTGGGCAAACAGAGCTGAAACATGTTAACTGGCAAAATTTGTGGTATTACATTGAGTAATACTGTATTTTAAGATAGCAAATAAGTGTTTTGGCCATGATCTGGTGCTAACTTCCTAGGTGATCCCCCTGACACACACCGTTTGAGGCTGTTCCAGCTGTCTTCTCGTTAGGTACTCCTGCCATATATTCCCGATCCTGAAAATCCATGTTTGTGTAAGATTTGGGGATTGCAGCCTCTGCTTTCAGTCTGTACATTGGTGATTCATAAATGCTTCTGTTAAGGCTGATTTTGATATTTGATAATGGAAACAGCTGGGGCATCGTGCTTGGGAAGAGCAGCCACTTCTGCAGATGGCTTTAGGAATAAAATCCTTCCGGTCCCTTCCAGCGCTGCCTGACCTGCCAACGTTTTGTCAACCATCTGCTTGTAATCTTTGAAACACGGTTTGAGGCTTATCTCTTATTTCATAGCTTGAGCAAATGATCGCATTTATCAAGAAAAGAGAAGATTGGTTTATTTTCCTATATATAATATACAATGAAAATATGAAAGAATCACTTTTCAGTAGACCCTGTGGCCTGTTTTGTTAGCTTAGCTTGAGTTTCTCAAAGTGGGAATTAGTTCTGTAGCCTGTCTTACTCTGCCTGGAGAAGCTGATATAAATTGTGGCTATTTAAATGAAGAAATGCTAGAAAAGTCCTTGCATAAAATGCTGTATGAATCACGTGCTGCTGAGACTCTCCAAGCACAATTTGCACTTGGGCTTAATTCCAGAACTGTTAATGTGAGCTACATAAGCCAGTAAAGTGATGTAATGTAAAACAGATTTAACCCTATATATCCCATTACCCTCCTGAAAAAAATACTGATGTTAAATCATTTAAGCCTTATATCTTAGGTTTGCTGGCTTTTTATTAGAATGAAGGCATGCTCAAAAGGTCCAAGGTGATACCTAAATCCCGGTATTTTTCTGTCTAGTCAGAGAAGGAAATGCTGCTCATCTGTCAAAGTGCTGGGGCTGGCATTAGCTGATCAACATGGAGCGTGTGGGAAGATGGAGGCAGCACAGTCTGCTGTGATTGAATCACTTAAAATGAGTGTTATTTTGTATGAGGAAAGGAAGGCAGGAGTCCAGCATGGCTGGATGAAGACCTCCTGGTCAAACTGAAGCACAAGAAGGAAATGCACACAGTGTGGGACAAGGAACATTATCCTGGGAGGAAGATAGAGGCTGCCCAGAGGTGTGGGGTTTGGATCGGGGAAGGCAAGGCACGGTTGGAGCTGGATTTCACAAGGGATGTGAAGGATGAGAAGGGTATATTAGCAAGAAAAAGATTAGACAAAATGCTCTCCCTTCCCTCCATAAGCGGAGGGGAATGCACTCCCTCCTGCCTCCATAAAGGCAGGAGAACCAGCCATGTGGAGGAGGTTGAGGCACTCAGCAGTGAATTTTTTGCCTCAGTAGTCACTCTTCCCACATCTCTCAAGTCCCTGAACCTCAGTGTGGGGACTGGGGAAATCAAGTCCTTCCCATGATAACAAAAGATCAGGTTTGAGACCACCTGAGGAGCCTGAACATACACAAATCCATGGAACGCAACAAGATGCATCCCAGGTCCAGATTGGATGCTGCAGCTGCGTAGGCACTCTCCATCTTACTTGAAAAAGTTGTGGCAGTGAGAGAAAGACCCTAGTGCCTGGAGCAAAGGGAGCAAGGCTCCAAGGAGACCTTATTGCAGCCTTTCAGGACTTAAAGGGACTTATAAGAAAAACTTTTTACCGGGATCTGCTGTGGCACAACAAGGGGCAAGAGTTTTAAACTGCAAAAGAGAAGATGCTGAGCCACTGGAACAGGCAGCGCAGAGAAGCTGCAGCTGTCCCATTGCTGAACTGTTCAATGTCAGGTTGGATGGGACCCTGTCCTTTAGTTTGGAGGTTTTGTTGAACATACAGAGCATTTGCTGTGTTGGTTTGTTCCGTGGTTTTGTAAAATCTCCAGGATTTCTTTTAAAACGAAAGGGAATATTGTCAACGTGTTCATTTAAAGAGCTAAACTCCCTTTTCTGCCAGTCTCGATGTAATTGCTCCATACTTCTCAGTGACACATCTTGTTGTTCAACTCTTTGAATTTAAACAGAAAAGCGATTTGCATGCTGGCTTCAACTGAAAAAAAGCGATGGAGAAACTCCTCGGTGGAAATTGCAAATTCAAAACTGCTGCTTTTTTTCTTTGCCTCCCATCTGTTTGCAAAGTTATTTTCATGCAATTACATCATTTAAACTTTACATAAGGAATTATCGCAAGTGAGTCTTGTGCCCTTCTGCTTTTTGTTACCAGTATTGCATTCTCTTCCACCAGCATGTCGCGTGTCTGCTCAGTGTGATGCCTCTGTTGCCATCTATTGATGACAGTAGAGATGTATCTACACCATTGGGTGTACAAGGGTAGTACTGAGTCATTGCATTATTTCATTAGTAATAGAGGGTCTCACATTGTGAAAGAACATCTTATTTATGTGAATTTGCAAACCAGAATAAATGCTATCAAATGAGAATCAGCCAACAGAGGAAAGAAAAGTCATCCTTATCTCTCGTGCCTCCCTTTATATACTCCTCCTGCCATACTTGCTATATGCTAGGATTAAAATCCATGTTATTACGCCAAAATGAGATCACATCCCTTTCATTTTAGCCGCTCAATCTGCTTTGCTTTTTGCAGTGTCACACAGTTAATACTGGTGGGTTTATATTGCCTGTAGTTCATTGGAGTTGGGGAGGGATATAAGTAAAGACAGAGAACAAATGTCCCAGTATGTTAATTTTGCTTCAGAACTTGTGACTGTAATTCCTGTAGCATGGTGTTACTTTATGCCAGTGGTGTTTGTACCGTCCAGTGACTGTAGATTTCAGTGTAACGTGTTTTTCTCGGTGTTCACAAAGGGAACTGTTACAATTTCTACTTCACATTTTTGGTCACAGAATTTCTTTTGTTGCATTAGCTACCTAAGATCATAAATCAGTAAACTGAAGACACTGAAGTCTTTGTGTGGTGGATGTTTGCTTTGTAGGCTACAGAGAGTGAGATGGGAGACGTTGATTTAACAGGTCTTCCAGAAGCACCTGTAGACTCTGAAGATGAAGAAGAAGAGGAGGACGAAGACATTGACAGAACTTCTGATCCACTTCTAGGGCGAGATGTTGTACGAGAGTGCCTTGAGAAAGAGCCTGCAGATAAAACTGATGATGATATTGGTGAGGAGGAAAAAGATCTTTATGTAAAACTGTATCATATAGCATCTGTAAGAGCATATCTGAAAACTGTTGAGGGAGTTAACATTAAATGTATGTCCTCAAAATAGTGATGCCTTCCAGAAATCACTTTGCTCTAGAGATATAATTAATTGAATGATTTCTTCTCTTCCTATCTGAAAGAGTATTTGTTCTGAGAAACTGAAGTATTTTAAAGAACAGCCTTTGAGGTGCTTAAAGTGTGAAGTATTACAGTCATTGTAAGGGTTGATATAAGGGAGGAATAGGTAGCAAGATAGTTTTAACTGCCTGAAATGGTTGAATTAGTTATTAAATGGCAGAACATACTAGTACTGCAGCACAGATACACTTAATTGTAAAGGGCAAAACATTTGAGATTAAAAAGATTTACTGCAGTGTTTAACTAGAAATTGGCATTAGTTTTAATAGTAAAATTTGTATTAAGCTATACTTGAGATTACTTTTCTAAACACTGGAAAATCATTTCAAGCTCCTGTCAAGCTTATAATTACTGTACCATAAGGGTGTTTTCAATTTTTCTTAATGTTTGAAGCTGAAGTACTTTTTACACTCCAGCTAGATTGCTGCCATGAAAGTCAATCAGGGGACTGTGGAGTCAAGTTCTGATCTTTGATAGCAAAATGCATACTGGGCTCATTTAGCCAGCGGCACTAATGGGAGCTGTGACACCACTGAGTAATTTTAACATGCGTTTAACAGAGGTTTAATCCACCTGTGCAGGGTAGGGTGTCTAAGGAACCCCTGCGCCTTGCAGTCTTCTTATCAATGTCTCCTTTGTCTAACAGAGCAATTACTGGAATTTATGCATCAACTCCCTGCCTTTGCAAACATGACCATGTCTGTGAGGAGAGAACTTTGCTCAGTGATGATATTTGAAGTAGTAGAGCAAGCAGGAGCCATCATACTTGAAGACGGACAAGAAGTAAGTTACTGCTTCCACCACAGGCAATGGGTTAGCAAGGGCATGTGGGGTGAAGGGCTGGGAAATCTGTTGCACCTCTTCCACACTTGCAAGTTAGAGAATTCTCTCACCATATCCAAAATACCTGAACCTTAGCCAGTCCCTTTGGGAGATTCTGCCTGTGTATTACAGTGTTACTGCCTGGGTATTTGCAGCAGTTTCCATACATATTCAAGTAGGAGGAGGCTGATGCCCAAAGTAGTCAGTGGTCAGGCTCCAGCATAGGTGCTCTGAATCACTGTCTTGAAATCTCTGGCTGTCCTTGGATCAAGATGTCTGGAATAGCCGTAGCTGGTCATCCCTCCAGGAGAAGTATGTAGGCTCTCATCTATGGTAGTGACCAAATGGGTACCCAGGGGAAGAGTGTTCATTCTCACTAAATGGTATAAATGTATTGTAGCAATTAGCCCACTGATTAAAAAAGCAATCTATTCATCAGCATTCCTCCCTGCTGAATTAGTTGTGAAATGAATGAAGAACGCTGAAAAGCATTCTTGTTTCAGTCATCTTCATTGCTTGCCGTACAGTGCACCCTTTTAGTGAATGACATGTTGCAAAACTCAGCTGACAACAAGAATAAGCCTTTCTGAGATAAGAGCACTGGAACAGCTTCTAGAAGTTGTTGAATTAGCTTCACTTTTTTAATCTTTCTTTTTACTTCCTCCAGCTCGATTCTTGGTATGTTATTTTAAATGGCACAGTGGAAATCAGCTATCCTGATGGGAAGAGTGAGAGCCTCTGTATGGGAAATAGTTTTGGGATTACTCCCTCTCTGGACAAACAGTACATGAATGGAGTGGTCAGAACCAAAGTAGATGATTGTCAGGTATGATTACAGTTCTATACAACTATCTTGTATTCTTAAGCATTTAATAAAAGAAAACAGACTACTTTCATCTTGATGCATGATCTTCATTCCAGGAGCATTAAAAAGGAGGTTGGTATGTTATGGGTCAGGGGCTCTGCTGATGTTGAGTTAGTTGTACACTCTGTAGTGGCTGAGATTTATTTCATGCTGCTGTTATGTGAGAAACAGGAATTTGAAGTGTACGCTTAGTCCACCCCAGTCATGCTGTGCTTGGGATTGACATGCAGTAGAAACAGAGAAATTGAAAATATCCATTTCCACTTCTCAGAGGCTTTGTCCTTTATATGTTTAACCCACTTGAACCACCTTTTGGAGTTGTAAGAAGGTGACCAGTTCTGTTTGTCTCCTGTTCTAACTTTCTGGTGTAGTTGGGCAGAACAGAGCAGGGTTGGAATCAAATGCTGTTGCGAGTGTGTTGAAGCAGCCCAGAGATGGGGTTACATTCATGGTTTGGCTATTTATTAACAACCTGTGCTGTCTGGGGGCAGTTTGTGTGCATAGCCCAGCAAGACTACTGGAGGATTCTGAACCACTGTGGAAAAAAACACTCACAAAGTGGAGGAAGAAGGAGAAATTGTGATGGTAAAGGAGCACAGGGAGCTGGATCGCAGTGGGACCAGAAAAGGACACATAGTTATCAAGGTGAATTTCTTTCTGTGCTTTCCATCCATCTATTTAACCCTTATTTGTTAGTAAATGAATACAATTTTGGTTTGAATCTGGAACACACACTCAGTTTTGTTTGTCTCAGCTATTACCTATGCAAAACATTTGGGCTGAGGGCAGCAGCACAAAGACTCGATTTAAACATGCTAGTGTTTTCTCTTGACTTTGCCATAACTGGGATGTCAAAAAGGAGTGTAATGTTCATATGGTATTATGTTCAGGTACTCTCTAGGGAGAGGTAGTGATAAGAGATACCAGTGATGTTTTGCATTTAATTTCTGAAGGCAACACCCGAGCGACTCATCATGCACTTAATAGAAGAACATTCAATTGTGGATCCAACCTACATTGAAGATTTCCTTCTAACGTACAGAACATTCCTAACAAGCCCTCTGGAAGTTGGAAATAAACTCCTGGAATGGTTCACAGTGGATAGCCTCAGGGATAAGGTCAGTTTGAGTCTGAGAGTTGAGTATTTCAGGTGAAAATGTCTCCAAAGAGATTCCCCTTTGTATTGATGATAAGCTAGGATTATGCTCCAGCTATTTTATATGAACTGTTTTAAAGCAAAGTATTTTTTCACTGGTTTCAAGACAGGATTCTCCAGTGTGTTGTATGTGTATAATGTAATGTCCTAAATTAGGTTTGACACTGTTTCTCTTCTGCAGAATGATAAATACTGTTTTCTGTTTAAGTTAAAGATGTAAATGCCAGTCTCTGAAATCCTTTTTCACCAGTTATTCAGGGAACTCTTGGACATACCCTCTTTCTTTCCACAACAGCGTTACGCTTATCTTCCATAATGTTCTATTGTAGAGCTTTTCAGTGTATTGAGCACATTTTATTTGAGCAGCTTATTGCAAACTCTATACTTAAAATAAGCTCTGCTCAAGACAGGTGCAGTTGATAAAAACTGGTTCCATAAATAGAACCAGGTTCTACTCCTATATATCCATGCACATACACATGAAAACTGTTCATGGTTTGGAGCCTGTATCCCTGTCCAATTTGTTGAACGTGATGGCAGTAAAATTCCTCACCAGTGGTTTTATGTGTTCTAGCTTTGAGCTGAAGGAAACCCAACAGACTCTCAAAATACTGTCTTTCTTTGAGTAGGAAATTGTCAGGGGTCTTTTGCTGTGGTTACTGCTTCTCCTCTTTCCTTTTTGCATGCTGTTATCTTGGCTGCTACTGTCTGTTAGGAAAAGGAAAGTAAAGGAAAACTGTCTCAGCAAACGATAGGAGAAGAATCATGGGTACCTTTATATATATATATATATATATATATATATATATATATATACATGATTTGGTATTTTCTTTTTCCAGGTTACCAGAGTGGTCTTGCTGTGGGTGAACAATCACTTTAATGACTTTGAAGGAGATCCTGCTATGACTCGATTCCTGGAGGAATTTGAAAAGAACTTGGAAGATACGGTAGGAGCAAGATAGAAGGGGTCATACTTCCTGATGTTGCACTTCTTCATTTGCCAGCGCATTACCAGTGACTAACCCATTGGAGTCTGTAATAGATTGCTTTTAACATCGACAAAGTTGTTCTTAAATATGTATTTAGATAGAAGGCCCATATAAAATAGTACACAGGGCACTCATTTGTGTGGTTTTTGCATTACTGCAGAAGAGGACAAGGGTTTTTTAGTAAGATTTGATTGCATGGCATCAAAGCTCCTTTTTCTGGGGTGTTTTTCATAACTGGTTTTTCCATTTCTAGGAAAATCGAGCTCAGTTTTATGTTGTTGCCTTTTGTGTTGCAGAAAATGAAAGGCCATCTCAGATTGCTGAATATTGCCTGTGCTGCCAAAGCCAAATGGAGACAAATTACCCTGCAGAAACCTTCTAGAGACTCACCTCTGTTCTTCAGCCTCCTTGGAGGAAGCGACAAGGGGTTTGGTATTTTTGTAGAGTCTGTGGAAATGGGCAGTAAAGCCGCAGAAGCTGGGCTTAAGCGTGGAGACCAGGTAAAAAGAATGAAGTTCATGTACAGTACTCTTGTTCAACCAACTGTAGTGTTCTTGGCAGAAGATGATGCTCTTTACTGAAAGCAGACAACTGGCTAGTGTCCTGTTGTGAATGGCGCAGTTCAGCTCCAGTTTGCATGTGTTAAATGGGTTTCTATTAAATAGTTTTCAAAGTATTTCAAAACCAGAATGGGAAAAGAAACCAAATTGTAGTTATTTTAGGGAACTTCCTGATTGGAGATATGGTTAATGTGAAGCCATCAGATGGTTTTGTTGGATCAGTTCCCACCTTGTGTGGGTCATCCGTGTTCACTGAGGCTGGTGGAGCAATGGCAGTTGACTCTAGGTCAAGATCATAGCATCATGGAATGGTGTGGGTCAGAAGGGACCTTAAAGCTCATCCAGTTCCAACCCCCTGCCATGGGTAGGGACACCTTCCAGTAGACCAGGTTGATCCAAGCCCCATCCAGCCTGGCCTTGAACACTGCCAGGGATGTGGCAGCCAGAACATCCAGCCTTCTGTGAAATATCAGCTCCATGGTTCGTGGTTCCACTATTTTTGATTCAGGTGCAATTCCCAATTGCAAGACGATCACAAAAAATAAATGTATTTAAAGCATTTGTCAGGTAGAGCTGGAGGTCCTAGCTTGGTCCCAGGATATAACTTCACTGGCATGATGAAGCTAGTTATTTTCCAACTAGTTGGAACATTGGATGGATGTTTTCATCCTACAACTGCTGTAAAGATGCTGTGTTAACTTCTAGAAAGTTCTCAGTGTGCCTGTATTATCACCTCTGTATTTGTAAGGCTGCCAAATATCTGTTCTAATAGTCCCTATTTTTATTTCTTCTTAAAGATAATGGAAGTGAATGGACAGAATTTTGAGAACATTACCTTTGTAAAAGCCCTGGAGATCTTAAGGAACAACACTCACCTCTCCATCACTGTAAAAACAAATATTTTTGGTGAGTAGGCTTTATATATGATGTATTTTTGTGTATGTGAAGAAAACTCCGGTGTTTCTGGCTCTAGAAGTGCATTAAGATTCCACCTTCCTTTCTCAACCTCACTCCAAGAGTGAGAAGCAGTGGAGAAGTCCCCTTGTTGTGTGCCTCCATTTCCTCGGAGAAGTTCTCATGTGCCAGGGGCTGCACGTTGAATGGCACAAAGCCAGCCATGGGCAGCTCTGTACTCCCTGAGAAGTCCAAAACGACTGTTTAAGCAGCTTTATCGTCCCTTCATGTGATAGGGCTGAAACAGAGCCAAGGGATCCGGACCAAAATATTTGTTGCCAAAATCCAGCAAGAATGTGAAACTGGGCTTTGTTAAAAGCTTTTATAATGGCTGTAAGAATGATAGGATAAATTGAAAAGGGGACATAAAAAGTGATGTGACATAGAAATGTTGGCTCTTAATTGTCAGTGTGAATATAAACACATAAATACCTCTTTAAAATCTCAGTCAAATCATCTGTTCTTTTTCCATAATCCCCTTCAGGCAACAGAATAACCATAGTTACAGAAAGAACGAGGCTGTGCCCAAGATAGCTCCTTCCTCTGTGGTTGTATCAGAGACTTCCTGATGGTTTCCTTCTCTTACTTTCTTCCCCCAGTGACCTGCCCTTGGTCACTGTTGATTTTCTTTTCAGTTATTAGTTTCTGTTTATGACAGTGCAGGGAAAAAGTTTCAAGGTTGGAGCAGTTGCTTTTTAATTCCAAAAAGCCTAAAACCCCGCTGTAACTGGTGGTCCAGAATCATGTGAAATGTCGTAAAATAAAGCAGAACTGTACCTGAGATGAGGATAGATGGTTCGTTTGTATTACAAATGTAAGCAACATACATTGACAATGGATTCTCATAGCTGTGTGCTACCTGCTACAGTTGCAAAGGGATTTCTCTGATAAATTTGAATGGATTCACATCTTGAAGCTTTTGTCAACAGTGATAATTATTACCCTGTCTTCTTAACTGAGTGCTAAGAGCCTGGTGCTGACAAGGAGCAATTCCTGTTCTTATATTTGAATCTATACTGTGAAGCTGGTAGCCTGAAATTCTAGTACATAATAGAAATAAGGAATTTGACTGGGATTTTCTATGAGGAAAGTCCTGGTTGTTTTGCTCGTAAGGACAGTCTGAGTGATTTCCTCTGTAGGCTTCTACATTCTCCCAGGATCACCATGTTTTCAAGAGAAAATCCCCGATTTCTGACTTAAGTGATTGAAAAAGATTTTTGAGGAGATCTTTAAAGAAATCATTTGAATTGATAAACCAATTTGATCGATTTGCTTTTAGTCCGCTTGTGGGAAGAAATACAAAGAACGTAACCACTGTCTTCTCCATGGACTTGACATTTGGGATGTCAGTGTTGGTAATAGACTGGCTTACTTTGATAAATGCAATAGGAAATTTGATGCAGCTTCTGTTCAGTAGCATTACTAAAAGCAAATAAAGGCAGTTTTGCAGAGTATCAGTCTGTCTTGCAGTTATCCTTGAGGAAGCATCTGCACTCCATTACTTAAAAGATGCAGACAACACAGTCAATAAATACATAGAGCTGATTGCCATGAACATGATGTTTCCTTATAATCTACCTGGAAACAGCAGACCAGGTCTATTCAATTTGCTATAATGTGTGCTAATTTCAAAAGTAGTTGGGAGAACTGTGCTGTGCAGAATGTTTGATTGTTTTATGGAACATTAAGGGGATTGCTCTTTCTGCCAAGGTAATCAAAAGCAAAACTTCAATGGGAAAAGACTCAGCCTTAGAATCAAGGTTAAAATGCAATATACTGCCTGGTTTGTAACTCTCTGGCTCGCTTTTACTGCAGGGATCTGGGAAGCAAAAGGGTTGAAGGGAAAGGAGAACTCACTGTGAAGTTTTAAATGTGCAAAGGGCAATCACAATGACTATCTTCTCTTGCAGTGTTTAAGGAGCTGCTCTGCAGGATAGGACAAGAGAAGAACGGAATTCCACATATTCCCAAAATTGCAGAAAAGAAAAATAACCGTTACTCCATCCCAGATATGCCTGGAGATGTGGAACAGATGTTTCCCCGTGAAAAAGGCAACAAGAAGATGAAAGCAAACACCGTATCTGGTGGGAGAAACAGAATCAGGAAAATTCTGGACAAGACCCGATTCAGCATCTTGCCTCCAAAACTGTTCAGGTTTGTCGCATTCTACTGGTCCCAAAGCAATCATTCCTTACTAAGTTGTGATGTTTTGGTAGCTGAATATCTCCAGTCATTAGCTTTATATTGCTTATATTGGGATTTTTGAATCTGATTTTTAAACTGCAAATCTGACCCATAAATGCAGAACGAGACCAGTGAATGTTTAAACACTTCCAGATACGCTTTTTCTGCATCCCTGTTCTGAAAGCCTGTCTGCAGCGTGTAATTAACACACCTGAGTGCCATTACTTTTCTTAGATTCACCCCAAGATGAATCTAAGGAGCTTAATACACATAACTAAACCCAACCTCTTTTGCAGCGATGGGAGCGTGAGCCAGTCGCAGGACGACAGCATTGTAGGAACGCGGCAGTGCAGGCACAGCCTGGCCATCATGCCCATTCCAGGAACCCTCTCGTCCAGCAGCCCTGACCTCTTGCAGCCTACAACTAGCATCCTGGATTTCTCTAATCCTTCAGGTAAACCAGCAGCATTAGCTTGATTTACAGGATCATTACAAGGCAGCTGGTTCAGGGGGAAAATTACATCTTTTACATCTTTTAGCATCGAACACACTGAGTGCAGTTACCTCTTTATCTTGTGGCTCTAACAGGTCCAGACTGGAGCTTTTTTGTAATGTGACATTTAGCTTATTTTCACAAAGGAATGTGTTTTGCAACCTCTGAGAGTCTTTGATTTACTGGAGTTTACCAGAGCTCTGGTGGAAGCAGTGTCCTTGTCTGCACCTTTCTCTTTTGTCATCTCTTTCCAATACTGGTACTCCTGATGATTTGCTTTGTCCATCCATCATCTTCAATTATGTATTTCAAGCAGTATTGCAGATGGAATAGGACTACCATGGTACCAACAGTGGTGTTAATGTCTTACAAACATTGCATCCTATATGTCTGAAAAGCTGCAAAATGTTTCGGGATGTGTGGTCTGGGCTTTCAGTGCTGTTACTGTAGGAACAGTTTATATGCTGGCTGCAGGAGGCATTTATTACATGCCTATAAACGTGGCGAGTCAGCATCTTGATTCGTCATTTCAGGTGTAAGTTCTCTGTGTAAATACATGTTCTGTAAAGTGCCTCGTGGCTATGACTTAGGTTTAGGTAAAGTTGCAGGTTTCCCCTTTGAAAGGGATGTATGCAGATACATCCGATCAATTGCATAAATGTCCATAGGAGTTAGGTTCCCTTGTTGTTGCAAATCCAGATTCTTGCTGTCTATGTGAGCTACAAATATCCTCTAGGAATCTTCATTTAGTACTGTGCAAGTTGCTGCATAATATCAGATGTTGATAACTAGTCCTTATTACTTTACGTTTACTGTAACAAAAATGCTGTTACTTTTGAATAGCGGAGCAAACCAAAGTACTTCTGACATGCACTACATACACTTGATCGGTTCTGTAAATGTCTAGATCTTGATTTGGTGCTGACATGGTGTTTTTCTTTTCTCCTGCCCGCAGCTGTTGGGTTTTACTGTAAGTATTGTGATGTACAGCATCCTGTAGACCTTAATACTGCATGGCTTGCCTGTTAAACTTAACACTTTCATACATTGTGTCGACAGTGTTATTGCTGTTAGGGTATTACATAGTCCTTTGCCCCGTAATCTTCCCTTAAATAAAACAAACCCATAGGTTTTCTTTCCAGGCATGGTGCTGTGCTGAGGCTGAGACCTGCATTTTATTCCCATTTCTGCCACCAACACACTGATGACCTTTGGCAGTTCCCTTTGCTTCTCTGTGACCTTGCTTTGAGGAATGAAGTTGCTTATGTCCCTTTCACATAACTGAGATTTTAGATGATAGTGCAGTTTGAGATTGTGTCTGTTCTGTTGGACTCTGTGTAACTAAAACCATGTGCATGCAAACTTGAAATGTGCTTTGTATTGTCAATGCAAGCTGAATAATGCAAAAGAAAATAATTATATATGTGGACATATATATAGTTCACCTGCTTCAAAGCGAAGACAGACATGTTCATAATAGAAATTTCCCTCAGCTATCAAAAGTTACACTCAGTTTTGGTTGGGTTTTGTGTTTTTTCCCTTTTTCCCCCCAAATTACACTTTCAGTTTTTGGTTTTCTACCTTGAGTGTGTTCTGCTGTTTAGGTATGTTGATACCAAGGTACAGATGTTGGTCTCTTCTGTTGACTTATTATGATTTTTATGAGTGCAGCATTTCCAGATATTCAATATGTCATTTTCACTACTTTCACTCTCAAATAAGTACATGATACTTATTTCTGTCTTTTATTGCCCCTGTTCATGTATGCACGGAGCTTTTCAGTTTCAACCAGTCCCCAGCTATTAATGTGACTGTTCTGGGAATGGGATAGCCATAAGAATTAAGTTGTCAGTAGAATTTGTTTTCAATCAGATTGGGT
This sequence comes from Myiopsitta monachus, assembly GCA_017639245.1. Taxonomy (NCBI): domain Eukaryota; kingdom Metazoa; phylum Chordata; class Aves; order Psittaciformes; family Psittacidae; genus Myiopsitta; species Myiopsitta monachus. The sequence goes on from CM029917.1 coordinate 23,935,311, forward strand.
TTTTAAGCACCCCGTTTTGTCCCATCTTCCAGTTTAGCTGCAGGTGATGTTGAGATTTCCTTTCCTCCTGTGGGTGGAAACTGTTTTGGAGGCTGTTGCTGTAATAACAGCTCCTCACTTCTCTCACTTGGAATTGCTGATCCAGGAGTTAATGGCTTATCCAACCTGGTTTTTGAATAGCATCAGGCTCTGGAGAAGGCTGAAGGCTCAGCCAGAGCCTCCCACCTTCTTGGGTCTGCAGAGAATTGGTGAGGTTTTAGTCTTCAGAGTTTAGGGAGGGTGGGAAACTGCTTCCCTAAGTTTTAAACCAGTGTGCACTCTGTCTCTTGACTTGATTTCCCCATCAGTTTTATTATGAAAATCAAATCTTCTCTAGTGGAGTGAATTATTTCCAGTCATCAAGCTGTAGATGAAACGTGTGTTTCTTCAGATATTTATTTCCTGCTGTAGGCTGCCTCTGAGAAAGCTGCTCTCTAATGCATTTATAATACATGAAATGTGCTATAAATAAGTACACTAGCCAAAGAATTAACTGCTGGCAGCAGCTTCGTTCCTTCAGGGTGAGATAGTGAGTGTTAAAGTTTGCAGCTAGTTATGGGAACAACCAAATCTGCTTTGCTCTTCCCATCCTCCTGCCCGCAGCCCATCCATGCATGCTCCATGGCTTCCCATCCCTGGGAAGAGTGCCCTGGCATGTGTCTTGCGAAGACAAAAGAGCCAAAGAAGGAATAAATGATGCTGCCAAGGATTCTGAGACACGCTGAGAAGGACAGTGTGCAGCTTAGCAGTGTGTCTAGGAGTCTTGTACTTCGATTGTGGTCGTGGGGTCATAAAGTTGTGGAAATACAGGGAGGAGCAGAGTCCTCTTGTTTGCTTCTCAAAGCTGCATGTTTTAATGAATATTTATCAAGGCCAGCATGGCTTTTTTTCCCCTGCTGGCTGTTTTTTTGTTTTCTGGCTGTCAAAAGAAGCAGTAAATGACCTCGTTTCTTTTCAAGGGAAAAATAACTTCACACATTAAAGGTGTTACTCTGTTATTTCAGATATTCCGGATCAGGTAATCAGGGTTTTCAAAGCAGATCAGCAGAGTTGTTACATTATCATCAGCAAAGACACTACAGCAAAAGAGGTGGTGAGTCATGCCGTCCACGAATTCAACTTGACAGGCGCCCCCGAGACCTACTCCCTCTGCGAAGTGTCAGTCAGCCCCGAGGGGGTCATCAAACAGCGGAGGCTCCCAGATCAGTTCTCCAAGTTGGCTGACAGGATTCAACTCAATGGACGGTAAATGCGCCTCCTTTCAATTTCAGTTTGGATTCCTTTGCTTTTTAGGATTGAAACATCCATAAGATCCCATCCCGTTAGGGAGGGATCATAGAACACTAGATTAGAAAGGACCTCAGGGATCATCTGGTCCAATCTTTGTAGGCAAAGCATAACCTAGACTGTATGTCCCAGAGCACTGTCCAGTTGAATCTTAACAGTGTCCAGTGTTGGTGAACCCAAAACCCCCTCCCCAAATCTACAGCAGCTGCTTGATGACAACTAAATATAGCAGTTTGGGATAACATATATAGTGGCTTACAGTGTAAACGGAGAAACGTACGTCTTTGCTGACACTTTCCACATGTACTTCAGGATTAAAACATACAATTACTTTCTTTCTCAGTGATGTCATCTTGCACTGAACTGATACTAACCTGAGATAAATTCTTCCATTTCTGTGTAAACTGTTACGAATGTTTCTTACATGTTAAGTGCTTCGGTTTTATCTGATGCCCTGGTCCATACCAGAAGAAAGTTTATTAAGTAAAAAATTCTTTAGTTGTCTTTGCTAGGCAACGGGGAATTTATGAGGAATAAACTCTGGTGTATCTGAAAGTGATCTGCTAGGGACCGTGGAAATGAATTTTCCAGATACACTTTCATTTCCTCAATACTATGTGCTTCATGTAAATAGTAATATGCCACACTATTTATGTAAGAAATCGCCCTAAATTTGTGTGAAAAATGGAGAAATACATTAACAAGAGATTTCTCAGGACTTATGTGTATTTAAAATATTACTTCACTGCTGAATTTACAAATGGCAAAGTTAACTGAGCTTTTTCTGAGGGTGAAAGCTACAGTGTATTATGGAGAATGAAACAGAAAATGCTAGCTAAGAGGTAGATAAAACCAGCTTTGGAAATGGTTTTTTACTTCAGTAATGATGGTGCCTTATACTAAAGTATATGGTTATGCTGTGCCTTCTTGTCTCTGTCTTTCCCTTTTACACTGTGTTGTCAACAGCAAGTGCACAAATACTCTCACATAAACACCCCCGTGGTGTCAGTGATGTCCACTTTGAGTGCTGTAGTTCAATGCCTTTGTGTTCACAAACCCTCTGACGCACATCTAACATTTTATTGTAACTCAATTATTCTCTAGGTATTATCTTAAAAACAATATGGAGACAGAGACCCTATGCTCAGATGAGGATGCTCAAGAGCTGCTAAGAGAAAGCCAGATTTCCCTCCTACAGCTGAGCACCATTGAGGTTGCCACTCAGCTCTCCATGAGAGACTTTGAACTCTTCCGCAATATTGAGCCTACAGAATACATCGATGACCTTTATAAGCTGGACTCCAAGACAGGAAATGCTCACCTGAAACAGTTTGAGGATGTCATCAATCAGGAGACCTTCTGGGTTGCCATGGAAATTCTAGCAGAGCCCAACCAACTCAAGAGGATGAAGATTATTAAGCATTTCATTAAAATTGCCCTCCATTGCCGAGAATGCAAGAACTTCAATTCCATGTTCGCAGTTATAAGGTAAAATGCTTCCATTTGTCAGATCTGATTTGTGCTGTCAAAGGCAATTCTGATAATCTGACTGGAAAGAAAAGAAATAGGTTTATGCTGAGCAGATCAGTGATGGGCACGGGGTGCTTGGAGGGGGATTGCCAAGCTTTTCAGAAGCCAGACTGTACAAAGAAGTGCATTGTCGCTGCCATCTTTTCCTTCCTCCTTCTCAGAAGTTTAGTGTATCGTGGTGCTTGATGTGACTGTCTCTATTTTAACCATTGCCTAGCAGGGAAAGAGAAGAGTTGGACAAGAGCAGTGTTTGATTGATAACTTCAGAAACCAGCCTGAGCACTGCTGTCATTTCCATTCTGGCACCCCATTTCCCTTCTTTTCTCAGTCACTGTTACTGTGTCAGTGTGCACCGAGTCATACCTGTGATTATGAGATTACTTTGTTTCTTCCTTTCATTGTAAGGACTTCCTCAAATCACTCTGGTTTTAGTCACATTTTCCTTTCAATTCTTTCCTGTCATCTGCTCCCTTATCTATTTTTTTCCCCTCTCCATTTGCACACTCAGACTTTCTCTTCTGTTTTGTACTGGGTGATGCTACTTTAACAGCGTGAGTTCAGCATTTCCTGTATTTGCAATTATCTTATACCCAGGTTTTACTTTAAGAAAGAAAAATAAAGGTGCTGTGATTCATCAGACAAAGATTTGGATCCTTGCTGTACCCCGGCATCTTTGAAAATACCAGTTTTAACTGTTTCCTTCTATGTCTAGCCAGTTTCTTGAATGCTGTTGCCTTCTGTTTAGTCATACATTAAACAATGACTGAATCTCCTTAAAGGGCACTGGGCAGCCGTTGGGGCTGGGGCTGCTCATTACATGGTGAATACACATGTGGATAGTGAATTTAATTTCTGTATTCTGCTCCCTAATTCCTCATCATTTATTGTGGGTGGAGAAATGACCCTTCCTGCTTCTCAGTTAACTATAATTGGGCCGTGACTGAAGTGGCCTTTGGTCAGAAAAAGAAGTTAATAAATTAGGTTTTGTCCTGCCCTGATTTCCAGAGGAATATGGTTTTGTTAGCATATGCCACGGGGGTTCTCTTTCTTGCCTTGCCTTGCATATCAATATGGTGCCATATGTTTCATGAAATAGAAAGATAACCATCCTAATGTAGCATGTAAAAGAGGGGGGCTGTGTGGTGGCATATGCTTGATTTTTCACATGAGAGAAGGCTTTGTTTGTGATTTGACAATAACATGGGGAGAAGCCTCTATAAAAGAACAAAGCAAATACAAAGTAAGTTTCTGAAGCTTTTGAAATCTTAGACTAGCAGATTTGTTAATTGTGTGATTCTGGACTTACTGTGAATGCTGGAAAATGACACTTTCCAGTTCAGCTACAAGGTGATCATTGCAGAATTTCGTGAGCAAACTTGGTGACAAATTCTGATAGGGAGGATGGGTCCATTTCCTTTATTTTACTTTGCTGTATCAACATCCAGCTAATTCTGGATGTATTTTTACTTAATGACAAGGAGGGCACAATGACAAGTTTTAGCATTGCTGCTGCTTCTAATCCTCAGTCTGTTCGGTGCTTATTTACAAGTGCTTCAGACATGATCCTCTGCAGTCCTGCCACTTTTGCTTGGGATAAGCTGCGTGCTGTTCTCACTTGCCACTGTCGCTGTGTATTCACCTCATTAATTCTCCACCCTTTTGTCCTTATTGTGGCACGTGTTTTTAAAGGAGAGAACTGGTGCTTAAATTAAACGGGCACCAGCCCTGTGTTACAGAGGGATTGTTTTGGCAGGCTAACTAAAAATTGGTACCTTGTGAATAGGAAACAGTCATGGTTTTCACAGTTCTCTTTCTCTTGCTCACAAGAGTGAACAGCAGAGGTTTATTGTCATCAGCTTGCAGCCTGGCTTTCACCCAGCCTTACAGTTAACCTTGTGAAAAGCTATTTTTAATCCTTAAAACAAACCCCAAACCCTTTACTTCCTTTTGAAAGGTAATTATTCCACTAACAGCTAATAATGAAACAAATCTGCCTTCCAGTGGGTTAAATCTAGCACCAGTAGCACGTCTCAGAGGCACTTGGGAGAAGTTACCAAGCAAGTACGAAAAGCACCTCCGAGACCTTCAAGATCTCTTTGATCCATCTCGAAACATGGCAAAGTACCGCAACATCCTCAGCAGCCAGAGCATGCAGCCTCCAATTATTCCACTTTTTCCTGTTGTCAAGAAGGATATCACCTTTCTGCATGAAGGTAATGTCAGACACAAGAGAAATAACAAACTGAGCACTCAATATGCTTTAGCCCTGATTCAACAGATGCTTAAAAGAAGCTGCCACCAGTAGGATGCTTTTGATGCATCCTTTGTAATAGTAAAATAAAATAGAACTGTGCATGAATTATGGAAGATGCCGTTCCTAGACAGAAATTAAAAATTAAAAGTATATTTTTAATATTTTAAGAGCAATGCTTAATCTTCATCAGGTGTCCAAAGGTTTAGGTGGAACAGTAGGTGAGTGCTAACTGGTAGTTGCACTACTTCAAGTATATTTCTCTTACAAGAACTTGTTGCTGTGGCGTTTCTAGGATTTCATTCCATGTTGTGGCTTTCAGGCAACTAGAATGATCTAACACCTCCTACTCCTGCTTTCAGCGTTTTCAAAGGGTTTTGTTTAAACATTTCCATTTTGTTCCTTTTACACAAAGTTCTATTCGCAATTGGTTAAGTTTAAGCGTTTCCAAATACGCCCAGTTCTTGGTTGTGATGTTTCAGAGCTGTTTGGACTTACTTCAGAATGTGAATGCTGTTGGATGTCAGTTCTATTAGGCAGAAGCTCTTCCCTGTGAGGGTGCTGAGGCGCTGGCACAGGGTGCCCAGAGAAGCTGTGGCTGCCCCATCGCTGGCAGTGTTCAAGGCCAGGTTGGACGCAGGGGCTTAGAGCAAGCTGCTCCAGTGGAAGGTGTCCCTGCCTGTGGCAGGGGCCGGGAACTGGGTGAGCTTTAAATTCCCTTCCAACACAAACCAGGCTGGGATTCTGTATTTATATTATTTAATCATCTATGCCAATGAATTTGGACTTAATTCACTTACTCCTTTTTCCTGTTGCTAATGCTTGTTACTTTAGAAATAGGTTAACAAAACCAATACTAGGTGGTCAGAGTGGGCCTAATGGTCATTTGTGTTTTGCCTTTAGGGCAGTTTTGGGGATGGAGGGGTGGAGCAGATATTGCCTGTTAGAAAATATTTCTGACTCTTTTTTTTTTCCTTCCTTTCTTTCCTTATGTGTGTGTTTCCATTATTTAGGAAATGATTCCAAAGTGGATGGCCTGGTGAATTTTGAGAAGCTCCGAATGATTGCCAAGGAAATTCGCCAAGTTGTCCGAATGACCTCGGCAAACATGGATCCGGCCGTAATGTTCAGACAAAGGTGTGCACTTTACAGTAGGATTGAAGGTGTCTGGGCTGGGTGGGGATCTGGGGCTGTGTGTGCATCAGTGCCTTTGTGTTTCATGGTGTAACTTCCCATTGACATTTACATCAGAACCACGATCTCGATCAAATTATGGCATTACAATTGATGCTTCCAAGACCTGCTTTTAATAACCACTAAACCAATTTGTTGTCTTTAATAAGGAAAGAAGAATAGGTTCTAAGTTTAATGATTCATATTTTTGCTAAATAAAATGTTAGTGCAGGTAGAGTTTTGGGGGAGGTATAATATTAGGGATTGTAGCATCTGTATATGATAGGTATAAAAAGCACCTTAATCACCCATGTATACATCTGAAATGCTGCTTCAAAACCCCACTGATAGCATATTAAACCCAAACAAAGTATATTTATTTGTTCTAAGCACAGCTTGCTCCGCCTACATAATGTGTGATGTGTTCAGGCTGCGAGCAGGAAGGGGGTTTGCTTGGTTTATTTTTTCTTGGGGTTTGTTTTTTCTCCTGATGCATAATATCATCAGGCTCTGTGTTGGCAAACTGGGGAATAAAAGCACCACAACTTCTAATCTGGTGCTTATAAGCTCCAGTTTATATTCAGTGGTGCTAAATAATGTCCTTCATCTCTTTAAAAGCATCAGGGACTCTCTTGTGTCCGTGCAGGTCCTTATGCCTGCAGATCCCTGCTAAGGAGGGTATTGGTGCCTTGCACTGTAGTATGCATCTTGCACTAATGGGCCAGTCAAAAATCCTTCGGGATGCAGTTGGGGAGGGGAGTTGGTGACAAGGTGATGTCCTCTGCTGAATCACTAGATGACTTCAAAAAATGACATATCAAAAAATGAGCTTTGTACAAGCCCTAACTAAATTCCAGTTGATAGGTCACCTCCAAGTTGTAATCCTCTTGGATTTATGAAGTCAGTTACATCAGTGCACTGGAAGGAAATATCATATGCAAGGGTACGTGACATATATAAGAGCATTGAGATTTGGCTCCCTGTGGACTTCCAGAGGTCAGGATCCACAGGTGATGGTGAATCATGTTTGCAAGCCTGACTGTCAGGAAATAAAGGTATTTTGTTTAAAATGCGTCCAGTTGAGTTTTGAGACAAAAATAACAGATCCCTTGTTAATCTTGTTTGAAGATGGATCTGTTTCACAGTGGAGATTCACCTTCATACTGTTGGATTTGAATTAGCAAAATCCCTCTTTTACATAAAGTTATACAGCTTACTGATCAGTTAGAATTGCTTTTCAGAATCTTTCCTATTCGCAGACGAAATCAGGCTATTAATAAATTTCCCTGATGCCCCATACACTTTCTAAGACCTAATGAAGTCTAATCATTAAATGAATTTAATAGTAAATAGTTAGCTTTAGTGTGTTTTTCACAATTACACAGCACATTTTAATGACCATCATTTAAATGATGTACACTGACATAAAATGCTCAGGCATCTAATATCAGAGAAGTGCCAAAGATTAAAAGAAAATAAATCCATATTTTCAACATCATTTATATTCATTTTCATTGCCTCTGGTGTTTGATCTATCAGTTTGTGTTCTGAAGCACCAATAAATGCTTTTGAAGATTAAAAATTAACAAGAAAAGATGTTTGTTAGTGGCAACATGAGACTTGCTGGTGAGTTCATTGCCAATTAATATAGAGCATCTACTTTTTCAGCATGTATTTGGTGACTAGCTTGTTTTCCAGTAAGCAGTCAAGGGAAAAGAACATCATAAGCTTGAATACTGATGGTTTCTCATTCACTTACTGCAGTCCTAATGCAAAGAGTAGATTAATTGAAGCACGCTTTCTTCACTTGGAATAAGTCGAACCGTTTTGGCTCGCTCCATCCAAACTGAATTTGACTTAGGGAAAATACTTAACAAGGAAACGTAATGGGAGCTTAGTTTTTAAGTTCCTAGGTTAAAATTAAAAAGAAACAGAAAACTGATAGATGTTCTTCCATGTTGAAGTGTTCGTGCAAGTCCTGCCCTTGCATTCCATTCCAACATCATGTTCTTGTTTGAGAACAGTTTTGCCGTATAGAAGCTCTTTCTTTTCTGTTCTTTCCTGTCTACATCTTTCTTCCTGACTCTCAACTGTTTTATTTTTTTCCTGTGCTTTTCTGTTCAAATACATGCTTCAATGTATATGGCTCTTGCTTACAGGAAGAAGAGGTGGAGAAGTTTGGGGTAAGTGTAGAGATGAATGCAACTAAGATAAATAAAGATTATGCAACTCTTAACATACTGCATCCTCCTCCTTAGTGCATGCATCTGAAATACAGCATGCATTTTATTAACCCTGCAATACATGTATTTTGGAAACCAGGAATAAGAGGTTACAGTCAATGTTATACTGCAGCTATAAGAATTCTGAGTTGCTTTTATGTATTGGATAAGTTGTTTGAGTTTTGGCTTTATGCATATAAAAAACCCTGCTGTGCAGTTATATTGGTAGGCAATCTATTTTGGGAAATAAATAACTTGCTTTTTAACATGTAACAGAACAGTTTAAGCCATTTTGGATTTTAAACTATGAGAACATTATGAATTGTGATAATGATATGGTGATTTCCCCCCTGAAGTCTGAGTTCAAGCTTCAAAGCATTTGTTTTTAGTATATATTTAAACTGTATCTCACATTTCATGCACCAAAATCCTCCCTGACTTCCCTGGGAGTCTTGATTGTGCAAGGATTGAATAATGAAATGACTACAAATGAGAGTGCTGAGATTCGAAATTCCTGATAGATGCACAGCAGTGATTGTAGGAAGATGTGTAGCCGTATTTTAGGTGTTCTTATATGTCTTTTTGACCATAAAACTGTTACCTGTGTACCTGAGACTCTGTGCCTTTGCACTTCGAAATTCTACATCTGTTTTAAAGCCAGCTGTGTGTTAGTATGTTGACATTGTGCCTATAGGATGGAGTCAGGGATGTTCCTGGTGCTTTGCCCTCCTTGTCATCGTTTTGGCACTCTCACGGAAGCCCAGTGTGGCAATTCAGTTTGTTATCTATGAGTATTCAGGCACTTGTGTGCAGAGAACAAACTTACCCCTCCAGCAGTGATGGGGACAGTGCTAGAGCTTGCGCTGTAGGAACCCCTGTTTGGGTACAGGTCCCTGATGTGAAATCAGTTGGGTGGTCAGTAATCACCCACTCATGGTGTACAGCTCCTGGGGGGAATGGCTTATACCCAGCTGGAGTTGTTTCCAGCCCTTGGGATTACTGGGAAGGCAAGGGAATAAAGGAAATATCATTTTTAAAGGATATTGGATTTAATTGCCTTAAAAAGGCAAGTGCAGACTTAAAAGCAGTGTGTATGTAAGCAATAAAATATTTATACCATTGAAAATAAACATGATGTAGTATATTGTTTCATCATATAATAGATATTATCTCTCTTCTTACCCGGAGGAGGTAGGAGTGCCCCTTGGTTTGAATAGGTGTGAACAGTCCATCATGCCTTTTGCTGCTCTTTGCCTGTGATAGAATTTTCCTTTAATTAAGCTATAAATTTCTGCCAGTTTTAGGTTTATATTTGCTCTTGAATTGATTTATCATCTTGGAAAATATTCCAGGATTGGTTTATTTCTCATCTTTGGCAATCCTGCAATTAGCTATTTCCCACCATCTCTTATTTTTAAGCTCACTGTGCTTGATTCCGTAGACTTCCTCTAACAACATGTTTCATTCTGACTCTCTTGGTTATTGTGCTGGAGGTGGTTTATTCTGCCACTCGTGATTCTCTGAATGCATCCAAGATCTTGATAAACAGAGAATATACCCTTTTAAAATAAAGTTATTCCTCCAAATGTTTAAAAAAGCCCCACAAACAAACAACATCGAACCACTTCGACCCTTTCCATTAGAATTTACACATAACACACATTGTGATGTCCAGTTACAAAAAAATTACTTAAACTGGTGTGGCCAAAGGACTTTGACAGTTGAAATGGAGGTGATGTGTACATTTGAAGTATACCAAGATCAGTTATTCGGTCACTGTTTCAGTGTGAATAGGAGTGACTGTCAGGAAGTGACGGATGTTGACACTTTGGGGATTATTTCTTTTTGTGTCAATTGCTGATAGAATTGGCAGCTCACAAGCAGGAATATTGGGAGCATCATTTCAATAGATGCAAGTCGGAACATACCTGTATTATCACTGTCTTCCTGACCTTTGTTAGGATACATTTTTAATGAGCTGTTCTTCTGCAAATGTTCTAACTGAGCTGGAGAAGGAAGTTAAGTGTTTAATAAAATGTACTTGGCACAATTAACACATTTTCCCTCTTATTTAAACGCTGTCAGAAGCTCAGTTTCCTAAGAGGATTACAGGAGTCACTCTTGTACTCAGCTAATTGCCAGAGGTTTCTCTTGTAAGCTGATGCATACAGTGGGTACCAAATTCCTTAAACCAACACAGTTATCAGGTTTGTCCACTCTTGCTATCTGCAGTTGACATAGGTGGGTCTTGCCAAGCAAGAGTTACATAGGTCCTGTGCGCAGCATTGTGCCTCATTCTTCCTAGTCCCAAACTCTCTTTCTAGACTCAAATTGCTGCTCTCAGTTTACTAGAGTATTTTAAGACAAGTGTTGTTTTAATGCTGTTCATCTTTTTAACTCATTTGCATCAGCATGCACTAGCCCTAACTGAAGATTATTGGCATTAATCTGCTTTGGCGTGTGCTACTGTAGCTCTTTGCTGCTGTTGAGAGCTCAAAGTTGACTGCTTTGCTCCTGTCTCTTGTAGGTCTCTGAGCCAGGGCAGCACAAACTCGAACATGTTGGACGTACAGGGAGGTGCTCACAAAAAACGTGCCCGGCGCAGCTCGCTCCTGAACGCCAAGAAGCTGTACGAGGATGCCCAGATGGCCAGGAAGGTGAAGCAGTACCTGTCCAACCTGAATGTGGAGACAGACGAGGAAAAGATCCAAATCTTGTCACTTCAGTGTGAGCCTGCGTATAGCACATGTAAGTACAGCGATCTGGAACAGTGGCATGAGAAGCTGTGGCTGCCCCATCCCTGGTAGCATTCAAGGCAGCAGCTTGAAGCAACCTGCTCTAGTGGAAGGTGTCCTTGCCCGTGGTAGGGGTTGGAACTGGATGAGCTTTAAGGTCTTTTCCAGCCCAAACCATTCTGTGAATCTGTGATCTATGAGATATATAAAAAAATACTTGTTCCTTCCTTAGTAATAATCATTTAAGAACTTTCTCTTCTCCCTTCCAAGAAAAAGCCCTCTAATAAGCACTTGTTTGTCAATTCATGTGCTGACAGTTTCAACAAGCCGGCATTTGTCTTCAGATCTTGGTTGAACTCAGAAAACTTCAGTGATGTTTTGTATTTTGACCTTTAGTTCTTAAACTGTGTGTCTTCTCATCAGGCTGGAAGGAAATTCAATAGTACATTAGCTCTATTCTTGCCCTGTTGTCCTTGTAGAGAATTAGGAAGGATAAAAGTAACGTTTACCGTATGAACAGCAAGAAAATGAAAAGAGACAAAATCAATATAGAAACTGCAATGGATTACAACTTAGAATAAATGAAGATTGTTGAGAAGGAGAAGTTGGGTCAATATTGACTGATGGGATTGTCATGACTTGACAGTCAGAAACTGAGGGATACAGCACGTGTTTCCAGAACTCAAACTTGTGTGCAACTGCCTAAGTAAAGAAACTGTTACTGACCTGCTGGCTTACACAGTTCAGTACATTCACATTTAGAAATGAGAAATGGTAATCTCATTTTATTTTGATCCACAGAAATTTTCACTCGCTTGAAAGGTCGCTTTGTTTCACAATAGAAGGGTAGAAACCTTGCTAATCAGAATAATGTTTCATGCTTGTCTGCTGTCCAAGTATAGCATTTTAGGGCTTTTTTTCGTCCTCCAACACCGTTTTGTCTCTGACATGGGAAGTTAAAAGCATGAATAGGAGATGGCATCTTGAAGCTAAAATTTTAAGTCCTTTCCCTTATTCACTATTAAGAATGCAAATCCTTATTATGCCCTCAGGTGCCTTCCTATGCAATTGGTTTTTAACATTTCCTTTTAAATAGCACTGATGCAGGAATGGTAGAAATGGCCATATTTGACTCCCTTTTTAAACTGTTAAATTCTGTGTGGTCACACTGGCCTTATGCCTGAGGTCACCAGAAATCACAGGTTCCCTCTGAACTGGAAGGTGCACAGCATCATCGCTTGGCAGTGGAGATGCTTGTGCTGTGTTCAGCCAGATATGCCGTAGCACAGAATGTTTCTACTCAGAGGTAACACCATTGTGGGCTTTATGCTTTACACCCCCACTGAAACAATAAATTCAAGCGTGTCAGGATGAACTCTTGGTAGATGATCTATGTGCAAACATAGCAGTGGCCATACTATGCCCAGGAGAAAAACGTAAATGTGACGAGGTTGTTTTTCAGTTGCTCTAAATAAATCATTGAAAACCTTGTTTGCACAGTGCTAGCCGTGGATATTTGGAAGTCAAAACAGGGAATAAATACTGAGTGTTCTACCTCATGTAGTTAAGTAAATCAAGTCCTTTTTTGTCTTAACCTTCAAAAAAGGAAAATGAAGGTTAAGTAAATATACAAATAAATGCATGTTATTGAAGTGCCTATCTCTAAACCTGAGAAAAACAAAACCCAACAGATTGGTTTTGTGCTGATGGGGTTTTTTGCACATATCCAGAAGAGAAGAGCTTCTTCCAGTCTCTTATCTCAGCAGTAAGATTCTCCTGGCCTTGCTTACGGAAGGACTGAGCAGCGGTAATGCTGCAATCCAGACTTTTCCATGGGAATTTAAGGGGAATTCAGATGGTCTTAACTTCAGAGTTTGTTAATTGCTGTGTGATTAAAGTAGAAACTGCATCAGTGCCGTGTTGTAAATCAATTGTGCCACCTAGTGAAAGCTTTGATGCCAGTTGCAAAACAGCCATTCCTTCTCCCTTCAGTGGCATGATGTAAGCTTGAAGAAGGTGCTGTGAGGCTTTTGCATCTTATGTACAAACATCTAAAATACAGACCTATGGTAGAAATAAATCATATTTTTGGTAGTTTTGATGAAGTGTCTCTATGACACTTCAAAGAGTTTTTGTTTTTTTTAATGTCATTTCATGCAACAGCCTCTTAAGTGTAATAAGATCACAGAATCACAGAATGATTTGAGATCATAGAATGATTGAGGTGGTGCAGTAGGTATGTTTGGAATAGAAATGTTTTCACCTGTGTTTTATTTGCTTCATACTGTGGTTGCTTTGTCTGGGTGGTTGTACTCAGAATGACTGTAATAATCCTACAATTCAAAGTGCAAAGGTACTTATATGCGATTTCTCTGTAACACAGTGACAAAGAATTTAAGTGAGAGAAGAGGAGCGAAATCCTCAGAAATGTCTCCAGTACCTATGAGGTCAATTGGCCAAACTGCTAAAGCCCATCAGCATCAACAGAACAGGATGAGTCAAGTTCTGCAGGTTCCAACTGTGAATTTATACCCCAGTAGGAAAAAGGGACTGACAAAGGAACACGTCACGTTCAGTGAGTATCTTCAGTTCACCTGTCTGGATAGGCTCAGTAACTAAAGAAGGAGGAGCTATCTTAACACCTCTGTCTTGAACAGGTCAGATGTACCGTGTTAAGTCTTATACTGTGTATTTCTGCATTCTGAAGGGATCTTGCGCGGCCGAAGTAGAACAACACTGCTTGTTTGCTTTCATGACTCAATGAAGTGTAATTTATTTAAGTGAAATTATTGAACCAAAGTGCAGAGTTTTAATGTTTTAACCTCTGGAACACCATTATAACAACCTTATTGTCCAGTGGAGCAACATGTATTATTAGTTGATGCTCCTATTAATTAATGCTCCTAGTGAGCATCAATTTTTTTCTGTCTCTGAATTTGCTGGTTGCAAAGCAGTATTATGTTATAAAATACTTTCGACCTGTTTGCATAACTGTTGTATTATTTGAAAGCTACAGCTGTGGGTTATGTAAACAGTTAGTTGCATTCAGTAAGTGATATGAAATGATCCTATGATACATAGAGCATCAGTATCCATTAAAACAGCTTCAGGAAACAATCTGTTGCAGCATGCAGAAGAATAGTATGCACCAATGATTCTGTTGTTTTCATAGGCACAGGTTCCCCGCAGAAGTCATTAAGCTTGTCTGAGGAAGTAAGTAGTAAGAAACAAACAGATGACACAATGTCCATGGCATCTTCTTTGCACTCCAGCCCTCCTGCTTCTCCTCAGGGCTCTCCACGCAAAGGTACGTGTGCTGGGTGAATGTTCACTGTGTGCATGTCAGCATCAGTCTCAGGAACTCTTGCTCATGTTGCACTAAAGCCTGGGTGGGCAGTGGCAGAAGTATTTATTGCTAATGATATGTAAGAGAAATAAATAGTAGTTTAGAATATTCTTCATGGTAGGAGATTTAGAATAATCTTGACTATTCATAGTCAAGATTATATTCATAGTCAAGATTAGAATCACAGTCTTTCTGTGAATAGAAATAGGTTTTCATTGTGTTTGTATGTTTGGCCTTAAAAGTTACCCAGTATTTAAAAAGAGGAAAAGCTTTCTTAGAAATTGCTTAAGTGCTTCTGACAGAACTCACAGTAGCTCTTAAGTTCCAGCGTATCAGCTCAGATTTAGGTGTCCACTTACATGAGTGGGATGCATAGACCTGTGGATTTCTTGAAGACAAGTATTGCACAGAAATAGAGGCCGCTGAGACCCCTTATGGTTTTGCTTTAGGTACCTGGAATATCAGATGAGTAGGTGGCACTGGAGAGAAAATGGTTTCGTAGTTCTTCAGAAGAGATGGTTTTCTGCAAAAGTAGTGCATCCCTCTAATCCTTCAGTTGTTACTCATACTTCTTGTTCTTGTGCACAGGGCTTTGTATACATCCCTGTTTATCATGATGCCCTGAGAACCCCTTTATTTTTGATGTCTTCGTCTTAAAAGACCTGCATCACTTCATCATTAGCAACTTTGGATGGGAATTCAGTTGAAATCTGTTAACACCACTTTGTAGTCAGCCCGTGTGGTCAGTGCTAAACGGTGTAAGGCATTTCTCCCTCTCTTCTCTGCTGCTTCGCCTCACTGACAGCCCAAAGCCACAGGATTGGCATGGCACAGCATGGTGGCTTACTGCACCTTCTCACCTGTTTTCAGTGGGAAATCATGCTGCTCCGTCCACTTCTGCCTTCACAAGATACTGTTTCCTTTAGGAGAATGCCATTTATTTTACTTAAGCACAGCATATGTATAAAAGGCTTAATTACTTGGGCTGCCAAATCTCAGTTCCACTGAGATTTTTGAGCATTGCTTCTGGACATGTTGTTTTTGTTAACTTTCATCTGGGTCTTTGAAAATAATGTTTTGTTTCTTTGGGATTATTTCATTAATTCAGTTTGCTTTCAGTACATTTTTAGCACCGATGTAATTTGAGGTGATCTGTACCCTGTTGTGTGTGTAGTGCTAACACCTCATTGAACTAAAATTAGATGCTTCACAGACAGCTGAAAGACACGATTTAGGCACAAACACATTCCACTGAATCTTGTATTTCATTTTCTTTTGATCTGTACCCAAGTGATATGCAAATAGGATTGAAGAAAAAATGGTTTAAAATCAGGATATTGTTTTTGTGGTTACTTCTCACTTATCAAGAAGTGCCTGTTTGTACTTTATTGTAGTTGGTAACATCCAAAGGTCGGATAACAGCAGTCAGATGAACCTCTCTGGCTCTTCCTCATCACTCGCCAGCGAAGCCAGCAACAAGAACAGTGGACAACGCAGCTACGGAATAGGTGGGGCTTATTTACAAAAGAGAATTTGGATGATTGTGAAAGCAAGAGACAGTTCAGACATGAGTGAAAAGGGAGACAGAGAAGCTGAGCGTGGAAAGGCAGAAGCTGAGCGTGGAAAGGCAGAAGCTGAGCGTGGAAAGGCAGAAGCCGAGTGTGAGCACAGGAAAACAGAGGGACCCCAGTTTAGAAGACTTAGGGAAAGAATCTTCTCCAGGGAAAGAGCAGCTTTTACTGCAAAAAGGGAAGCAGAGCACACTGAAGCCTCAGAAAGGAGTGAAAACCAAAAGGACACAGACAGCGATGCTCTGAGTTTAGCAAGTATCTATAGCAACAGCAATCTGTGGACATCTTACTGCCTATGTGTGAAGCCTAGAAGGAGAAGGAAGACTATATGATGTATTTCTAGAAGGAAGACTGTGATGTCCATGTTGTGTCAAATGTACTGACTTTATCCCAGTTATTTCAAAATTATTCATTTACATGTTTAAGCTGTTCAATGTGCTTCCCTTTCAGATATTTGTGTCAGTTATTTATAGTTAATCACCCTTACAGTGCAGTGAAGACAATAAAGTGAAGTTTAGAAAATCAAGGAACAGGTACAGTGACAGTTCTGTTACTTAGTGTTTGCAAATGCCAGTGAAACAGTAAGTTCTGCATCATTCTCTTAATTAGACTCTAGATAGTCCTTTATATGATGTGAATCAAATGCTCACTTCCAGTGTTGGTGTGTATTTGCATTGGTCACGTTTTCTGCTGACCTTTTCAGCCCAGCAAAGACTGCATTTATTCTCTTTATATACGTGTGCTGTTCTTTAGCAACCCAACTTTCAGGTGGTGTTGATCTCTTTCATGAAGAGCCCTTTTGTAAGTTCTTGATGAAGAGTAGCTTAAAATTAAGATAATACTGATACTAAATGCTCATATTTGCTCTTAAAATCTTACAACAATATTTAAGCTTAAACTGTGGAGTCTCTCGAATTATGAACTATATGCTCAGTGGCATGTATGCCAGTGGCTCCAGATGCCATATTATGAGACCTTTGCATTTTTCATGTACTGAATGGCATCAGTCTTCTGTATTCAGTTGTGTGCATCGCTGCCGTGGCTTTTAGGCTGCCTGGTCATGGTGTATGTAGCCAGAGCCCATGGAAGTCCCCATTGTAGTAGTCTCTTATGTTCACTCCAAGTACTAGGAAGAGGAGGTGATGGATATATGGGCCTATAACATTAT
The DNA here is from genome assembly GCA_017639245.1 of Myiopsitta monachus. NCBI lineage: Eukaryota > Metazoa > Chordata > Aves > Psittaciformes > Psittacidae > Myiopsitta > Myiopsitta monachus. Next base: position 23,952,633 of record CM029917.1, read on the forward strand.
TTCTATTTGAAAGAAGTTATTTGAGGGTAAGGGTAAGCCAAACAGACAAAATGCATTAGATATTTTGTTCTCAGTCTGGTGAGGTCTCCAGCTGATTCCCTTCTGCAGGAGCAGTGCTGGTGTCTGATCCAGCTCCTGCCAAAGCTGTATTTCTTGCTTTTGCTTCCTTCTCTGTTAATTTTGGAACAGGTAATAAACCCCAAACTGGACCATATGGCTAACCCTGAGCGCTAATAGCTGCCTTTTACCTTAGTCAGCATCTCCTCATCCACTGCCAAAATCTTTTTTGAGTCACACATAACAGTAGAGCAGAGAGACAGTAGGAAATACACTGCATTTGTACTAGAGAACTACAGGAAAGGATGGGTGAGACCTGATCTATCCACTTGCTATTTATGCTGCAGCTGTCAGTCCTGGTTTTGGAGGTTTAACCTTCTGCTCTGGAGAGTAGTGGAGTTTGCAGGTAGGTTATTGGAGTCACTGAACTCGCATTATTAAATCAGTGCTAAATGCTGATAGATGCTAAAAGGTTTAGTACCCTAAAAACTTCAGTGGACTGATGGGATGCAGACAGGGTTTCATTCGTTTTTCTTCTAACTATCCTTGCTGCAATGTGTGTGTCAGTGTCCCATTGTCATACCTAGTGAACTTGAATTGCTCTTTGACCAAGACATTCTCCTCTTCTCCAGGCTATGCCCTCATACCTTCCACTAAATCTGATAACTTCTCAGACTCCAGCCACAGTGAGATTTCATCCCGGTCCAGCATTGTGAGTAACTGCTCAGTGGATTCCATGTCAGCAGCGCTGCAAGATGAGAGGAGTTTGTCCCAATCTCTCATTGTGGTGGATTCAGGAGGGCCAGAGAGGAAAGAGCATCCTCAACCTCTGGCTGATTACAGTCAGCCATGCCCTGGGTAAGATGCAACTGGTTATGGTTGGGCTTGGTGTTGTTCGGTGTCAAAAGGGGTAACAAAGCATTGGTTAGGACACAGTTGTTCACTCTACTGTCATTATTAAGCTCTGCTCTGTATGGGAAGAGCCTGTTTTCCCAAGAGACTTATGGTATTACTCTGGTAGACAACAGCTTGTTTCCATTGGTGGGATCAGATGGACATATCATGCAGGAGACTGCAAATGCATTTAAAGCTAGGATGCTACTTAACAACTGAGCGTGGTAGTGAGAGACAGCAGAACAGGATATTATCGGCGCTCTCCGAGTCAGCAGTGCCAATCACTTAACATACTTAATGTGATTTTTAAGGAGTTTTCTTACTATCATTTGTTGCTCAGGCAGGCTGGAAGCTTTCTGCCACTGAATCCTCAGAGTTTCCACACAAAAGGTCTCATTACCTTAGTGCAATGAGCCATTGTCCTGAGATGACACTTTGAACTGGAAGGTTTTGATTTTGTACTATTAGATGTTAGCCTTTGATCCGTAAGATCTAATATGTGGGAATCTTCTTGAGATAGCCTCTTCTGCCCTCAGATGTTGTGAATTCAAGTAAATGAGAGATGCTCCTTCCATTTCTGTTTTTTACAGCTCATCTCTAACGCTATATAAGGTTTTTATGGTTGAACTCTATAAAGCTGTGTAACTGATTAGAATATACCAGTATTCTGTGATCTCTCACCTGTAAAAAAGCTTATTAGTGTATGGTTGCTGAAGTGCTGCAGCTCTTAAGAAATTCATTATTTGATTTATTTCACTGGGGTAAAATGGGAATTTAAAGATGTGCATAATAGAAAGTAATTCTTCTTTCTAAAAGGCCTAACACGTGCTGAGAGTTCAGTCAGAGCAGGAGCAGTGCACTGAGGAAGTGCCTCTTGGAACTGACTTGGAAAAGGAGAAAGCAGGGTTTAGGCTAGAACTCATGAAATAGAAAAGCACGGGGAGAAAAGAAGTTGTTTGCACATATCTAAGAATAATATTCCTCGATTTCACAATGTGTCAGTAAACTGCTGAGGGATAGTGTTGCATTTTAATGTTGGGCTGCCCAAGCATTTGTTAACGTAACCAGGAATAGTTAAAAGACTTGAATAATGTCTACCAATTGTAATTTCTTGTCTTCCAAATTCATGCAAACCTGGCTTGATTTGATCCCCCTTAATTATGCACCAACAGTGATTAGAGCCTTCAGCAGCCGTTCGGTTAAACATGGAGTTTTGTCCTTTGGTTTTCAGAATCTGGCACTCCAGATTGTTTCCACAAATGTTATTTATGCCCAATATTTCCAAATGTCCTTGAAATACAAATACCTCCACTCTGTGCAAACAACGTCACGGTGCTGCCAGCAAAGGGGAGGGGTTTTATGCTAAATATTTATTTTGGGTTTAGTTTATAAATGCAAAGAAAAAGGTGGTGGGAGCCTGAAACCAGGAGGTAATTACTCCTCTGCTTTCCATCAAGCACTGTCTTACTGTGGTTGATAAAGGAAGGCTTCTGTGGACCAGATTTTTATGGAGCTAGGGTCATGCCTATAAACACTTGTTGCAGACTTGTTATTCCCTTGGTAATAACTTCCCTGCTGCCGTGTGCGGTAATGAGTCAGAAGTAACCGTGTCTCTTGTGAGTGCTCCTATGTGCCTTGACCTTGCTGCTTACCTGTTCTAAAACCAGAGTTGGCTTTAAACCCAGGTAATTGTCTCTGAGTACATCAGGTTTATTTTAACAGTGTTTTCCCTGACTTGTGTTGTTCAATTGTAGCTGGTCCATCACCAGGCCTGCTCTCATCAGAGGGATGGCTTTCACATCCTCCATGAGCAACGAGGAGATCTCCCACGAACACATCACGGTGGAGGCAGCAGATAGCGGCCGGGGAAGCTGGACTTCATGCTCAAGTAGTTCTCATGACAACTTCCAGAATATCCCGAACCAGAAGAGCTGGGATCTCCTCAATTCTTACCGTCACACGCAGCTGGACGGGCCCATAGCTGAAGTCGATCCCACAAACTGTTACTCCGAGGAGGCTTACTTGTATTCGGAAGCCTTTTCCAAAACCAACAGGCAGTCAAAAGCCAGCGTGGAGCTGGATCAGTCTCGTCAGAGCTGGGCCTCCTCCAGCTCACTCTCAGACACCTATGAAACAAACTATGGGACAATTAAGCGGAGGGGGCTGGAGAACTCTACAGCTGAGCAGACGGAGGTTTTGGACTCTAAACCAGGCGCTGATACAACTTACAAAACAGTTACTTCGAGTACAGAGAAAGGCCTGATAGGTAAGTGAGCCAGTGGCTTATGGAAGCTTCTGCATCTGGTTTTCATTTTGATATGAAGTTAAGAACTGACATCAGCAGGTCTAGGGGCTGGATGGCATGTTAAATTCAGCTTTACATGTGGTTTGAATCAGAACACTGCGCAGACACTGTGTTTTCAAGCCACCTTCTTTTGCATTAGGAAAATGGCAATACTAAACCAGCCCACTTCCCAGTCACTTTATGGGTCTGCAGGAGAAGCATCTGCAGGAAAATGTCAGGCAGTTCCTCTCTGTGGTATGGCCTCTTTGGTTTTTGGGTGATTTTGGAAACACTCATCGCTGTACATGTTCCTTTGACAAGGAACAACGAACATGGCCTCTTGAAGTCAATATAATACAGGTTTTCCATGAACCTGAGAGGGAAGAGTGTGACTGCTGAGGGGTATGGAGCTCTCCCACCTCTTTGGAGCTGGAGCACCTTTTATCCATGGGGCTTTTGTCTCTGGCAGCTCAAGGGCAAAGCAGACTCCCCGCCTATCTTTGCTATGTTAAACTGCCATTTATTTGGTTATACAGCTGCAGTTTGGCTACATATGAAAGGAGAAAAGCATAAAATGCCTTTTCAAAGATGCATAGTTCTACCGAGATGTCTTTTCCTGCCCTAGTGAGTTTAGCAGCCAAAACTAGAGGAACTGGGTTAGGAGCAAGATAAAACGTGGAGTGCAAAGCTTTCTAGATTGTAAGTCAAAGGTGCAGCTGAAATGCAATTTAATTACTGACTAGATTGCTAGAGGGGTTTATGTTATCAAAGGTAATTGCCTGAATAAGCATCGCACGTACATTGGAGGGTTTGGGTTGCATTCCTTCTCCTTGGCTTTGGAGAAGAAAGGCAGCAACCTTGGAATTCCAGCCCTAACCTTTCTGTAAGCATGGTGGAGCCTCGCTTTGCTCACAGCTTGCTCCTGTGCATATGCTCTGCCCTTGCAGGCTCTCAGGATCCTCTGAGCTGTTTCATTAGATGGTGTTAGCTATTCAGTACATACTATCTTTGCTCATAGCTCTTCCCCTCCTTTTTAATGCTGTTTAGATACTGCAGCTTGCCACCTTTGTGCAGTCCAGCACGCTGGTAAGAAACACTCAGCACCATGCTTTAGTAGAGCATGCATGTGTCTGCTTAAGCAAAGATCTGATAAGTGGATATAATCTCTGGTTTGCAAATGCAAATCTGTTAGCATCATACAGTATGCCAAAGGTATTTCACGTTATTTCACCATTTGCTTACTCGCTACAAACAGCTTGTTGCCAGTCTGTAATGACTGCACGAGTTCAGAATAAATAAAACAAGAATCTTCAGCTCATCTGCTTAATGAGTGCTGGTGTTGAAAAGTCCCCCAAAAGAGTTGGCACAGGCTTTCCTGCCTGAAACCTTGAAAACGGAGCTGGAAGGGCAGCTGCCCACATACCAGTGGCAGAATGTGGGCTTGGCAGAAGCAGTAAATGCAATGGCTTCATAACTTCACACGCGTCTCCACCCTCTGCAAAATCGAGTGTCTCTTGCAGCAACCTTTGTTTTACCAGCCGAGGAGGTGTGGAGTGGTGATGTGGTGATGTGCCATTGCTCTGCCTCTGAAGGAAAAAGCTTTTCCATTTCTTCTGCCTATAGCAGGCATCAAAATTTATATCACTGCCTTTTAGTTACATTTCCCTTAACCACTGTGTACAATTTCACCTTAGTTTCTTTACAAAGTGAGTATTTGAGTAATCAGTTGCTTGCAAAGGGGGTTTCCTTGTGAAAAGGTTTTGTGACCTCCTGAGGCTCTGGGTGGGTGACAGCTTAAGGATGCTTTAATGCTGCAGGCATTAAATGCTTTTAGGATGTTTTTGTTTTGATTGAGTTTGTGAAATACTATGAATTGGAGCTTTACAAAAGGGCATGTTATTCCTACTTTTCTTCTTACAGTAGGCTAGCTGTTGGCTCTAGGAAGCCTGAAGCTTTCCCCTTCAGAGGAGAATATATGAGCCCTGGTCAGCCCTCCTGCAAAACCAATGCAGACAGGAGGTGGGGGTCTGCTCAGAGGACCCAGCCCTTTGAGGAGAAGAAAGCCTCCTTCACTTCCCTGCTTTCTCATAGGGGCCCAGTTAAATGCTAGTTAAATGAAAATGATTCCTATAAATGAGCAGTATAAATCTCTGCCTGTACCCACATGTATCCGCTAAAAACCAACCTGTGTGAATTCATATACTGTTTTACTCTAAGCCCAAGCATGAACTGAGGTCATCATGTATGAACCAGCTCTTGTTCCTGATACCAACACCCAGAATCTCCCAAGTCCACAATGCAATAAGAAATATTCCTTTATTTTAATCCTTTCACGTTAAACAATTGAGCTGTCATCACAACGCACTGTTTAAAATGTATCCACAAGAAGAATGCACATTCACCCAACTAGTAGGTGTTCAACATGATCCCAGCTGTGAAACTCTCCTGTTGCAACATGTACATGGAAAAGCCCAATTTAACATGCGCAAGAACCCCAGACCTGGGGGCAGGTGGGAGGGAAGGGAACTTCAAAAAGTTAAGTTTTGGGTTGAGAGCCTGTGTGACCTGAGCTGCTGATGCATGGGGCAGGAAGGTAAATGGTGAATTATGTGGCATAGACATTGCACATAAATATTATTGAGTGTAGGCATGTCATGGCTGCAAAAGGTGGAATGCAGCCTTTCCAAAGGCTTGTTTCCATGGCTGTTCCTAGTTATTTCTCACTTACAAGGAGAGAACATAGTTTAAGATACAGGTTTAAAAGTGAACAAAACAAAAAAGCATGGGCATGGTAAGCCATTATTTCCTATTAGAAAATCTGAAATAAGGAATATACAGTTTGCCTCGTGCATGCAGTTCTATGTGATAAGGCCAGCTCGATGTGGTTCTGAGCAACCTGACCTAGTTGAAGTTATCCCTGCTCATTGCAGGGGGAGCTGGACTAGAAGACCTTTGAAGGTCCCTTCCAGCCCAAACCATTCTGTGATTATACTAGGTTTTTTTCTGCCTGTAGCATTGCAGATTGCTTGGTTCAATGTCTTATTACACATCAGTTGGTACAATGATATTTTATTATAATGAATTTCTGTTCATCACCCGTTCGGGTGATGCAGCGGATGATGTTGGAAGTCAACCAGCAGTACTTGCTGTCACTCACACACTATGCAAAGTAACTTTGGGCTGGTGGCCTGAATTTCTTTAGTTTCTTGGCCTGTCACAGTGCTGCTGCAGACTCAGCTGGCAGCATCACAGTGCTGGCTCTCCATCCTTACTGGGAGCTCATAGGATCCCACTGGAAAGCAGTGCCACAAGAGTAGGGACTATAATGAGCACTGTAATTGCAAGCTGAATGTAGAGGTTGCAGTGCCATTTCCACTCAATTGGCACCATGGCTAATGAGTTCATGGGTTCTCTTGCCACTCTGGCTTCTTAAAATAAACAGAAAACATAAATGAAAGCATAAATATCTGCTGTCGTTATAACCAGTGTTTCTGCATTTGCATTTTGTTATCAGTTTCTGTTTTGCCATTGTAACATTTCATGATTTTTTAACGTTTTGTTTCCTTTGTTTTCTTCTTTAACATTTCCATTGCTTATTTCTTGTGCCAGTGTACTGTGTCACCTCACCTAAGAAGGACGATAGGTATAGGGAGCCACCGCCCACCCCTCCGGGATATATGGGGATATCTTTAGCGGACATAAAGGAAGGATCGCCCCATCACCCACACCTAAAACCTCCAGACTATAGTGTGGCAGTGCAGAGGTCAAAGATGCTGCACAGTGACCTCTCTAGACTTTCATCCGCTCCTCTCGGTAGTGAACCGGTGGCCTGTATTGCATCGAAGATGCCTCAGTGGCATAGTCGGCAGCCGTCCAACCCCAAACTAGCAGATATGACTGACGCAGATAGTGAAGAGGATGGTATGTGCAACACTTGGCTCGGTAGATGTTAACTGAACTGCTGTGGGAATCTGTGCAACGATGGTCTGGGCTTTCTCTTGGTCATTCTTGGAGATTAAGACTCGGTTAATCTCTGCCTATACAAATACGTTTGTATGGCTGTATGCACATGCATATATGTCTGCATGTATATACACGTCTAGAAAAGAAAAAGAATGCCTTCTCTTTAAGAAAAGCATGTTGACACCAAACACTCTAAATTACCTATAAATATATATAATATGTAAATATACATATGAGCTCTCCCAAATTGCAACTGAGACACTTAAGAGCATGTAGATGCTGTTTTATTTTCTTTAAAATCTGTCCCCTCTCAGTGGTGATGCTCACTCTAAGGGACACTGTCAGGCTATAAATTATACATGGGAAAGTTCCGGCCTCTCTGGTTTGATTAACTGATGTCCCCTGTTTTAGGGGGATGACCTGAAATGAGTATTTTTTGATTTGGTGGGTTGTTGTATGACTCACTTCCCATTTGTATTCCCATGTGCTCCTGTTAAACTGTTTATTCCTCAACAGAGATTCCTGGAGGTTGAGTTGAGAAGTATTGATCAAAATAACAGTGAATTTCTGTTCTTCTGAGGAGTGGGTTTGATAAAACCTGACTTCTCAGCCCAGTGTAGCCTGACAGTGTCTCTTCCAGTCACATTTGTCATGATCTTGTTTGAAGCAACAGCCAGCGCTGTGAGCACAGCACATATGGGGTGACCAAAACGTAAGAGATCCTTCTGCAAAAGACTGCTCTTATGTTGTGTCGGAACATCAAGACAGGGGAATTTCTACTTAATTGTTCCATGTGCCAATTTGCTTTTAATCCCTGTGCACTGATGTGATCTCTCTGTACCCTTTGCTACTGAACTCATTTTTTATTAGAACGTTGTGGTTTCCATCCATTTCAGTTGGGTTTTAAATGAGCCTGGATTTAGATTAAAACAATTTCTGATGCAAAATGATCCTGTCTTGGCCCTTCAAAATATGTAAACAGTGTTTAACATATATATTAGTACTTCAAACTTACGGTGAAACGTGAAGTTGTCCAACATGAATTCAGTTGTGGTGTTCAGTGTTTTTGATGTAAAAATAAAGACGTAATTGCTTCAAACTTCTTAATCCCAAATTTTCTAAACTAAATTTAACCATACACTTTCAGATACACCTATTTTTAAAGTGCTTGGTTAATTTTCTTTGGGATGCAATGCTCACTGCATGATGGGAAGTAAATTTACTGGCTTTTCTCCCAAATCTGTAGCTTTTGGCATCTTGGGAGCTGCATGCTAATAATTTTTCAGAGGATCTGGGATTTTCTGTTCTGTGATACATCTTTATTGTGTGACTGATCAAATCCTCAAGCGGTCTGGGGTATTAATGGCAATACTGAGTATGTAGTAGACAATGATTAAGACAGTGAAAACATCACATTGAAGTGGTGAAGTCTTCACAGAATCAATGTAATCAAATAGTGGGGTGTTGGTCTGTACCCTTGGTGTCTGAGGCAAGGGACTGATGGACTAATTGACTCTTTTTCTCCTCTTGTTTTGCAGAAGATGAACAAGTATCAGCAGTGTAACCATTGGGCCATTTCTGTAAACCATAACCCAAGGGATGTGGGGAGAAGGACCACATGATTCTGTTAGCCAATGCTAACAGCTTGCTGCTACTAACCTCAGATGTTGCGTTTGCCTCTCTCATGGACAAGATGGAACGGGTTGGATCACATCTCTACCTTACTTCAGTCCACCACCGCCTAAGAAAGCTATTTCTGCCTGTGAAATAGCAAACCATTTTCAAGGAGCGTTCTGACTGCCTGAATGCTGACCTCAGTATCCAGGGATGGACCAGGCTTCATGCATTTGGGAGGACCAGTTGTCACCACCATTTGACACTTGGAAGCATTCTTCTGTATGATACCATATAATCTGTGGGTAGTTTTCCATCGTCGTTAATTTTCTACGTGACCATTATTAAGTCTAAGAGTGTTATTTTATGAACTTTAAAAAGAAAATATATCAAAATGTCAGCAAAAGCGAAGGACATTGCTGAAGTATCTGAAAATAATTTATTAATTTAAAGTCTTCTTTTGATGGGAATTTCCTTTATTCATGTTGGGAGTGCTCTGGTTGGCTAATGTAAATGTTTAGTCAAAGTGGTAGTGAAGTAGCTACACAAACTGTTGGGCTCTCAAACACAGGAGACAGGGAACAGAACGTTATCAGGTGCAGAAATAGGTGGATTTTAGAGTGGTTTTAGATTCAATCTAGGTGGAGCACAAAGCCCTGCGGTGCGGCACCATCTGCTGCTCCCTCCTACCCGGACACGGCCAAAACCCTTTCCCTTGGAAGTCTATTTGGAAGTATTTTACCTGGCAGCCAACTAAGGCAGGAGTTGCTCTCCTCCCCTGTTAAGTAACAGTTTGAAATGTGGAGGCTGAGGCTGGCAGGGAGCCCTCAGGGGAGTCTGAAGCTTCACCAGGTTCTGCCCTGCAGAGTTCCACATGCAAAGCCTGTTGCTAGAAACCAAACCTTGAGCTGTGTGTTGTGGGTTTTGAGATCATCCCACACGTCCTGGCCCTCTACCAGAGCCGTGCAGGATTTAGGTGCAAAGGTTATCTTTAAAAGACATTCTCAATTGCCCTCATTTCACTGTAAAATCACTGAAACTGGATATTCAGTGATGTAATGCTTATATAAGGGTATAATGTGGTTTATGATGGGTTAAAACCCTCTTGTGTTCATCTGGGACATACAGATGGTCTCAAAACATACTGGTTTAAATCCCAGGTTAAAATCCTGGTGCTGTTGATGTCAATGACAGCTTTGCCTTCCAGCCAGCCAGTATTCACATGTGATCCTGGTGTTTGACCACGGTCAACTGAATTGCTTCTTTGATTTTGCTTAGCCAGCCAGAGCCCAGAGGGGTAAAACTGGAAATACCTGCAGGTTTGTTCTTCCTTTCTTTCTTCCTTCCTTCCTTCTAGCACACGATGCCCCATTCTAGTGTTAAAATCGGACATGAATGTGTGAATATGTATTTAAACATTTAATTGTAAATCTTTGTTGTGATGTTTACAGCCTAAGCTAGGAAGATGATGTTTGTCATTTTACAGTGCCTCAAAAATGATTTCTATATCCATAGTTGTGAAGAGCTTTAAGGTTTGTTTTCTCTTTTCCTGTGTGTGTGCAGGGGGTGCAGGGGAATGCAATGTTCTCTGAGAATGACACAAGTACCAAAAACAACCCAAAGCCTTCGATGTGCTCTCCCCATCGCAGCCTGGGACTGATGGGGCTGGGGGAATGGGTATGACCCGTGTTCGTAGTGATGCCAGGTTCAGTGTTACCATGTGGCTGGAGCTTACCCACATGGATTGGAGTTTGGAAGGTGTTAAATCAACAGTGATGCTGAGGAAGGGATGCCTGGTTCCTAACTAATTGGTTGGCACAAGTAACTGAGGAGCAAATGGTTGAAAACAATGTATTAAACCCCAGCTGAGGTATAACAATAACCACATTTTGCTTTCTCGAGGCCTTAATGAACACAATGAACCTGCACAGGCCTTAATGAATGAAGATTCATGTCAGTGTGAAAGCATTGCAGGGCACAGCACGTGTAACGTTGATAATATAACTGTTAAATTGATCTTTTCCTGGGATATAAACCCGAGTCTTAGCAATCCCACTGTCAGCTCTGGTTTCTGGTTAACTTCTACACGGAGTGTGCAACAGTTCTTCATCAGGAAATGGTCTGTGTTGTGCCAAGTAAATTGAATCACACGGTTGCTGTGCCCTGGGGTGTTGAGCTGGAGTTTGTTTCAGCCTGTTGAACAAAAGTAGAAGGGATGAGGGGTTGTTACTGAAGTGACTTCCTCCTTCCCTCCAAGCCCATAGTGCTGTCCCTGAGGATACGGTCCAGCTCATCTAGGAGCAGGGCTGGGCTCTCCAGGAAGAGCCATTGAATCAATGCCCACCAACACATGGTGTTTGCACATCAGCAGCATCCGTCTGCTCTGCGGGGCTCGTCAGGACACTGGCAAGTGTGTCAAGTGAGTGAAAGCCTTGCTGTAATCCTATTTTCCTATCTCCGATACAGCTGGTGTAAATAAGTCATGCCTAATCCATGGACAGACTAGCTCCTCCTGCTTCCCCTCCCCGCACCGTGTGGTTTGCCCCCGCTGGTCCGTGCTGGGAGCTTTTGTTTTGTTCTTAACTAAACCGATCACATTGATCGGGGCCGGTAGCCAAATGTAGTGTGTCTGGTATGCATTTGAAGAGATGTTATCCCTTTTTTCAGTCGTTCAGATGGATGTGGGATGGGGTTAGTACCCACTGTACACTGCTTTACTGGTGTCTTCTGCATCCCTGATCCCACACTTGGTACCTCTGCCGGGTTCCTCTAACCCGGGCTCTGATTTGAATGAGCAGTTAAAATGCCCGTGTCGTGTTCTTTCACTGCCCTCAGCTTGCTCATGTTCTGCAGTTGACTTTAGGTGAAAGAGATGTTTTCAACTATTTGGGATTTAACCATACAGTATTCCATTATGCTTGCTAAATCTGAAACTTCCAAGTAATTCCTTGAAAATTCCATGCACTTGTGTCAAATCTCATTGGCCTCTCCAGCTGCAGAAAGGGGGAAATGAGATAATGGAGCTTCTGTGTGCTGCTTTCACCTCCAAATATACCAGGACTGGAAAGGTGATGTCTGCAGATGCTGCAGCACACATTGGTGCAGTGTGGACATGCAGGAGCAGGTGGGTGTTGGCTGATGATGGGCAGTGTGTCACTTTCCTGGCTCTTTTTTGCCTTGAATCCCATAAGGAGTTCCACAGGTGAGTGGTGCTTCACTGGGTGATGGTCAGAGCCCATTGCTTGGGATGGGGCACACGGTGCACTGAGGGCTGCAAGCACCCACCCGGAGGCACAGGACATTCCAGTTCCCCAAGGGGTGGATCTGTCCATGGTACCACTTGGGTGCAAAGCCTCTTTCATCATCTCCCACGTCATTTCATGCTGGCCACAGTGGAAATAGGAGCCTGTCTTTTAAGTTGGTGTCAAACATCAGAATTCGTTTTGATTTCAAGGATGAACTTACCACTGCCTTTGCAAAAAAACAAGGAAAAAGGGATATTCTCTCTTTAGAAAAGCTTTACACATTATGTTCTAGGACGCTTGTATAGAGGGTAACCTACCTTGAATTCCCCACCCAGCCTTTGCTTCTGTTGTGCTTTTTCTTGCTTTCTCTTTATTTTTGATATCCCTGGAATGCAGTTTAGCTTGGTATTAATTAAATTCTAAATATGTGAGCATATTGGCAAAACTGCACAGATGTAATGATATTCCAATAGCAATTGTACTGCACAAGTCAGTGATTGTAAAGTATTCTGTAACAAGCAATGTTTGTCTCCTATTTTTTGATACCTCTTACACTTATGTCTTTTAGAAAGACAGTGCCTCTGTATGCTTTTTGTATTTTTACTGAGTGATTGTAAATATTTGTTATATTTTTGGTTAAGAGAATGTTTAAAAGTACTGTTTATTATCCAATCTATTAATATGTTGGAATCAATAAACAATCTACATATAGCAATTGCTTTCAGCAGAGCTTTTCTGGCAGCCAGTGGTGGACAGGAGCTGGGCAGAGCCTGGTGGGAAGGTGGCTCATCCCGGGCTCAGTGTGGAGCAACTGAAGTGAGTAGTGTTGCTGGATGAGGTGCTGGATCAGGGCAGAGAAGGGCAGCGGAGCTGGTTCAGGGCCTGGAGCACAAGTGTGATGGGGAACAGCTGAGAAAACTGGGGGGGGGTGGGGGTGGTGGTGTGTGTTAGTCTGGAGAAGAGAAGGCTCAGGGGGGACCTTATTGGTATCTTAAAGGTCTTTTCCAGCCCAGTTGATTCTATGATCCTGTTTTTGTTCTTACAGTGAGTGAGGCTGTGTCTCCCCCATCTCAGCTTGCACCATGGGGGGAGCAGCTGCAAGAGCATCTCATGCACACCCATGGGTGGTGCATCCCTGATAGTGTCTGAGCTGCCACCATGTAGGGAATCGCTGCTGGCCACAGGTGCAGCAGTGGCTGGCTGGGCTCCAAAACCATTGTTAGAGCAGGGGCTGCCCAGGCTTTGGGTGAGTTTGGTGTTTGTCCGCACTGCTGGGATGCTGGGGACATGGGAAGGTAGCACGGGGCTGGGGGCAGCATTCACTCAAGGTTTGGGTAGCGATCTCGGCACCAGGAGGGGAGCGAGGAAGGAGCCATCGCTGCAGCCTTCGGAGCCTGCAAAACCTGCAGCTGCTTATTCTTTGCTTCCCCAGTGCAAGTGGCAATTCCTTCTCTCCCTGTACAGTCCCTTTCCGTGCCTTGTACATGGGGATGCGGCTGGATGCGCTGCAGGTCAGATGGGAGATGAGTTTCATCTCCTCCACCCCTAATTTCCCCGTTTTGTTCTCGGGAATCTTTGATCTCAGGCAGTTTCTGGGGGGTTTTTTAAATACTGAAACTGAAAATGACCGTCCTCATTTAAAAAGGCGCATTAAAAGGAGCTGCCACAAGAGGGCAGCATTGCCCATGGTTTTACCAGCGCCCTTGCAACCCGCCTGTGCAGTGGCTGGAGCAGCCTGGTCCCTGCGATGCTCAGCCGGGGCCCGGCATCCTGCGGGTAATAGTGGGGACATCTCTGGTTTGCCCATAGCTCTCCTGTGCTCTTTGGCTATGGATGTGTGGGGACAACCCGGCTCCTGAAGCCATGAGGTGCAGGAGGACGCGGGGTCTCTGCGGGTCCCTTTGCAGTTAGAGCTTTCCAAGCCTGCCCAGCGCACGTTCCAGATTTCCTCCTTGCTGGTCTGGATGACTTTCATCCATAATGTTTATCCCACCCAATAGGAGCCACTGCTCTTCTCTGCACTCTATTCTATGATTCTATGATCCCCATCTGTTTCCAGGTCCTTTTGTGGGGTTGTAAAGCTTTTCTTCCTCCAGGTCTGGAAGGAAAAGCATCTCCTGGAGCTGGAGAAAAAGCATCGCCCAACCTTGGTTCCGGAGGAGCACTTGGAGCCCGGGATGCTTTCACTGTGAGCTTTGAGGCTGTTGGCATCAGCTCATGAGGTTTGTCCCAGAGTTTGCAGCGTTTTCAGCTTTCCTGAAGCTCCAGGTCCTGGGGACACGAGAGGATGTGAACTGATGGCATTTGCAGGGGGATGTGTCAGCAGCTCGCGTTGCTGTGAAGAAACCCTTGAAAATGCCACCTACAGTAAGGGTCCCTAACAAAAAGATGGGAAGGAAATGAAGATCCGTATTCATTCAGCCTTCCCCTGGCTCTTGGCTTGCTGGGCTGCTGGATCCTGGCACTGGCCTCCCATAGCCCCATCTACCTAGAAGCAAACACAGGAAGAACCAAGTTCTTTGTACAGGAGGAGCACTAAATGGGCTCCACAAACATTTCTATTCATTCCCCTGTTGTTATCAGACAAGGAGAGTAATTACCAATGTGACAGTGCTGCAAGGCAATCCGGGCTTGGGAGACATGAAGGAAAATGGTAATCACTGCATTTCCAACGTAGATGTAGTTGCGTTTAACACTTATGAGCAGCAATAACAATGAAGGTTGTAATTGTATCTGCAATTCCAACCCTCGCACCATAATTTTATATACTCCAACATCTGGTTTAGGATCACAGCTGAGAGTAGCAGATAATTGGCTTTTTTTTCAGGCCTCTTGGTTAGGCACCATCAAGTTTATAATCAATTCAAACTCACTTATTAGTAAACACGAGTTGTGTTGAACAACAAACAGTCCTGGGCATGGTGAGTGTGTTTGGAACAGCACAAGTCCACCTCGCCGCTCAGCAGGATACTGCCACATGGCAAAACTCATGCCCATGGCAGGAGGTTGGAACTGGATGAGCTTTAAGATCCCTTCCAACACAAACCAGGCTGTGATTTGATGCTCCTATGAAGGTCTCATGCTGGGCTCCAGCCCTGGCCCTCTGGGCTGCTCCTGCAAGTGATGGAGGTTTTGGGGAGCAGCAGCACCCCAAGGTTAGATGCCCACGGTGCCCTGTGGGTGCGGTATAGATTGTTTTGTCTGTGCTATTCCCCAGCCATCACATGGGGAGATGCTGAGAACTCCTCCTGTTGCAGCACTGTGCCGGGCAGGCTTCTGTGCCCTCTGCAAGGGCTTTTCACCCTAAGTGTGGTCCTTTCCCTCTCCCCATGGGGCTGTGGCATCGCACCCTGCCTCTGAGCTCAGCCTGATGGGAGGCATCATGCTGGTACCTTGGTGTCTGTCACTGAACAGCAGCCGTGCCACCTCGGCCACTCGCCTTTGCCATCTGCAGAGGGATGTAATGAGATCCAACAGAAGTCACCCTCAGTTTTACAGCAGCAGTAACTGCAACCAGCAGAGATGTGACTTCCAAACAGGGCTGTGTGGCTTTTCCAGCCACAGGTTTCACAGCAGGAAGAACAAACAGTCAAGGACATGCAGAAGGGATGAAGCTCTTGTCTCACCCTGTCTCCATCAGTGGGAACTGGGCCTTTGCCCCAGCTGAATTAAACAGTGCTGCCAGTCAGTAAAGAGTGGGAGGAGGGTTCCTCTGCTGTGTGCCATCAGCAAAGCAATGCTTTAGAACTCATAGCAGCAGCAGAAGATAAGGAAGTTCTTGGGTGTCTGCTGCCCTTTCTCCAGAGGAGGCAGTTCCAGCACAGGGCTCCCTGCAGAAGGATGGGGAGGAAGGTGCTTTGTTGATGGCTTTAATGTAAAACCTTTGCTATGCTGAGAAGCCCTTAGTGGCTGAAGCACGTATTAAAATTAACATAATTGTCAGCCAATTGCACAGTTTGAAACTAAAACTCTGGGGTTTGGTGGTGGTGCGAAGCCCGGTTAATTGGAAATTAACCAGTTAAGAAGACTTAATGAGGCCTTAGATCTCTTCAAGCCTAGGGAATTTCCACCAAAAATTCCAGTAAGAGCTATCCCATTACCCATGCCCTTTCCTGCCATGTGGAAATGTCACTTGTGGCCAGAGGGATTCTATTTGTGCCAGCAGGAGCCCCAGCAGTGGGGATGGGGATGGCAGCGCTGGCTCTTGCTCTCAAGCATCCTCAGTGGTTTAAACTCGTAAAGGTCGCACTGAAGGTGTGAGCTGAGCCCTGAAGGGAATTAAACACCCAGCACAGCTCTGGCCTTTAACACTGAGAGATGCAGGGCATGTTTTAATTGCAGTGTTTATTATTACATGGGAATAAAGGAGCCGGCCTATGGTCCAGCACTGCGCAGGTCTGTGATGGAAGCAGGGCTGCTGCAGGAAGTCCTCTGCTGACCAGCTGCAGCAAAGGTTGCAGGGAACTGAGAGATGCTCTGGTTTAATTGTTTGAACCTGAATTATTACTCCACAGATGGGTAACCTGCAGCTCAAGGAGCCCAGCACAGAGGTCTGCATGCTGGTGTTTGATACCAGGGATTTCTGTGGGGTGTGTGGACAGGTAATGCAAACATGAGTGACTTGAAGGCATCATTAAATGTTTCATCTTGTCTTGCCAAACAAGGTAAGTGACTGAGGGGGCAATACCTGTGGTGCGCGTTAACCCAGGTCTGCCTGTGGTGCTGCTTTGGTTTGAGGTTGGCTCTGCATTGTTAGGGAGCTGGGTAGGTGACTCCATTCCCACTGACAGCAGGATTCCATGCAAAGAGCATCAACAGCATGCTGGAATTTTTCAATGAGCAGAGGATGTGTGGCCAGCTTTAATTCTTCAGATCAATAATTCAGTGATAGACAGCTGGAAATAGCATTAAGTCCAACACAGTTCTTCTGCTTATTGCAGGGGATTGAAGAAACCCCGGAGGCTCAGCTGCTGGGCTCCATCACTGTGTCAGTGCTGCAAGTGTGAATATCAAGTGCTGTGGGAGAACAAGGCCATAGGTGGACATGGCCTCTTTGACCGGTAAAGAGGAAGTGCCAGACTCTTGGAATTGCCAGCTGCTGGGGAATGGACTGATGGGACCTGCAGTGCCATACCTGGTCACCATGCCCATCCACAGTCCAAAATGCAGGAGAGAGGATGCAAAGCCAGTTCTAACAAAATTAGGAGGACTCTAATCTTCACCCCGTGTTTTCTATTATTTTGGTGCATCTGCCTCTTCTTGAAGAGAAGCAGCCTGTCCTGAATGCTCTGTGGGTGGCTTTGCTCCAGATACATTCCAGGTTAAGCATCAGTGAGTAAGGGGCAGATATGCCAAAATGTTTGATTTCATTGTCTCAGTTTCAGGCATTATCCAGGGAGGGTGATAAGACAATAGACAACATAGCAAAAGGAGAAAGCCTTTCCCATTGCTTGTTCTGTGCTATGGCTTGATGGGGATTTTGGGATGGGGAGCAATAATACTAAACTGACATGGCTTTGGTGTCAAAACTGGCCAGTCTCATGGGAGGCACGAAGCTGATCATTAAGGCTCTGGTGTCAGAGGTATTTCCCAGGGCAACACTTGAGTCTCTCCTTGGAGTCAATGTCGGATCCCAAGGTAAATGAATCTCTGGTCTTTTGGGACATGCAGTGGATTTCCAAAATGTGCTTGGTCTTGGTACCTGCCTGGGGTAGTCTTTCAGACCAGAAGGGCTGAAGTGCCTTAGGATGCAGATAAACAGCGACAGGGATGCAGAAATCCCACTGAAATCTAAGTCACATCTGAAGATGGGAATTGAGGTTCCTAAATCCACTTACATGTGTTACCCTGCTCCTAAAATACGATTTGGAAGCAGGAATTTCTTAAAGACAACCAGGGAACAGCACAAGAGCCT
Organism: Myiopsitta monachus; assembly: GCA_017639245.1. Taxonomy (NCBI): domain Eukaryota; kingdom Metazoa; phylum Chordata; class Aves; order Psittaciformes; family Psittacidae; genus Myiopsitta; species Myiopsitta monachus. The sequence continues at coordinate 23,970,604 of CM029917.1, forward strand.
GAGTGCTGCGAAGAGTTTTGTGGGCAGCGCCAGCTACTGCCTTCAAAAAGGCTGCCTGGAGTGAAGGGGCAGAGACCTGCAGTGAAGTGGTGCTGGGCTAAACTGACATTACTGTTCATTCCCTGCTGCTGGTTGGCAGTGGTCATATGAATGAGAGCTGTAAATGTAGACTTGAAAGTGAGGGAGGACCTCAGTAGCTATTTAGAGTTGTTTTTCTATTCCTAGAGAAATAAGCCCTCGATAGAGAATGCAATCCTTTTATGTTGTAATATCTTCTGTGAGCTGCAGGGAATTTGCTTGCCTTATGGACAGGATCTGCAGTAAACTCCTTTTCCATTTAGGCTGAGGATATTTGCAACACATCAGAGCAATATTTGATCTCTATCTGGGTTTTTTCATCCCCAGAAGACCCCCTCTTACATCCATGTTCATGAGATTCAAAGGCACAGTGAGTCGAGAAAAAGATGCCGCGGCACAAAGTTTGTGTAGGGCTTACAGGGGAGTTGTTTATAAGTTGATTCCAGATCATGCATTTAATCCAGTGCAGCTGCTCTCTTTCAAAAGGTAGTTCAAAACCACAAACCTCAGGCATGTTCTAGCCAGGAAACAGGGCAATGCCTGAAACACAGTTGGGTTTCCTCTCTTCAATTTTGCTTTTTAGTCTTCCTGATTTCTGTTAAGAGCTAGGTGTGGGTTTGGAGCTTCAAACTGTTGCCCTTGGGAAGCAAATGCCTGGGGAGGGATTTTAATATTGCTTTTCCTAATAGCTGGGAATTGAAGGTTAAGCGAGAAAATCAGGTATTGGGTAGAGCTGGCAGATGACAGTCATTACAGATGGACAAGGCTGGTGTCAGTTGTGATCGGGGTTAGTGTTGTAGCAGTAATAAACCCAGCACAATATCATTAGAGTCTTTATAGGGAAAACATTTCCAAAGCTGTTCTGTATCCCTGTTATGTCTGTGCAAACACTGCTGCTCACTTTTAAAGCTTGAATCAAACCTGGGATGATTGCTAAGCTAGCCCTGATGTCTCCAAGGTCAGAGGAGACTCCCCCAAGGAGCTTATCTGTGTAAAAGGAAAAAGAAAACACCCCACCAAGAAGCCAAACTAACCCCTATGCCTGAAGAAACAGTGTAACAAAAGCTGCATAAAGAGGGGAGGTTTGCATAGCTAAATTGTGAAGGAAAGTGTCTTTTTTCCCCATGGGAGGATGCGTATTTCCATGAGCTCAGCAGTTGAAATGCCTCGATCAAATGCATGTTGACTTTTGTCCTTCAATTGTTTTGTCTTTAAGCTCTATCTATATGTATATCTAGATAATTCAATACATATTTATCTGTTTAAGTTCTTGGGACTTTTCAACAGATGTCATCTGCCTTTGAACAGAGATGTTCCTTGGTGATGCCTCTCCATCATCGCCATTAGCAGCCTTTGCTGACTGATCAGGATGTAGCTGTGTCCCGTTCTTGCAGCTGGAGGGTATTTGTGCAGCTCTGTAGGGATTTGTCATTCATTGGGATGCTTTGCCAGTGTGTTGTGCGCCTGTACAATGTCAGATACATATTGCCCACAGCAGCATTTAATAGACTTCCTGATGTCGATGTAAAGTCAATAACTCAGGATCTTAATAGCAGGCCATATCTGGATGCTGGCTCACCGACGATTCTTTTCTGTGTCAAATCACTCCTGATCTTTAGTTTTCCCTATGACCCTAGGAAACAGAAATAACACTGTGAAATGCAGTGCTGTGGAGTAATGTTCATTGGTGCGGAGAAAGAGCTCCAAAGTGTGTCCTTTTCTCAGTACAAGAAACATTTACCAAATCATTCCAATAAGTCCGGGTTTGTGGAATAAAAAGGAAAGTGCTTGAAGAGTCTCATTTGAGAGACCAGAAAGGAAAAAGTGAGTATAGACAAAAATATTGATTAAAAGGTACACTCCTTAGGAGCTGAATGCACGATGTCTCAATAGAGGGTGTTGCACTTCAGCAGTATAACCTTTTAATGCGGTTATTATTGAGCTACTACTACCCTTAATCTGTAAGCAAGTGAAAGTCGAGCTGAGGCTCAGATTCTCTCCCCTGATTCTCACCTGGGCAATTTGCCTGAAAATAGCAGTTTTGCACTCCCTCAAAGCCAGTTTCTTGGTGTGGAAGGAGCAAGGAGCAGGGACTGACTCAGGGATGAATGCTAAATGCCCTTCTGCTGCCTGAATATTCAGTTGCTGCTAGTATCAAAAAGGTTACAGAGCACTCAGATGGATTAATGGAGGTATATATGACATAGGGAGAGAGGGAGAGGAAAAAAGTTGGACTGTATTTAATTAGAAGTGGGTTTGGCTGAAAACACATGTAAATCAGCAGGTTAGACTTTCCAGGCTGTTTGGGTTCTGATGGTATTTGCCCCTATTGCTTTACAGCTGGAATCTCTGTAAGATTGCAGGGAAAAAGCTGGATATCCCACCATTGCAGTGCTTTTTAGGGACACAAATGAGTTTATATATAAGGTACAAGTATGGATGCAGCTGGGCATGGCAGTGACAATGAAAAGCAGAGCCCTGACCTCGAGGATAAATGTTCTTTCCTTCGCAGATGTGCTGAATCCCAGAATTATTGTGGTTTTAGGAAAAATTAAGACTTTGAGACAGCAACAGCCAGACCCAAATCCGCTGCTAAGCTGGCAAGTGGGCTTTGGACATCTTGAGCCCCTGCCAGGATGCTGGCAGAGTCGGGTAGCCCAAAAGATGGCACTATTATTCTATTTCACTGGAAAGCAAATTCCCTTTCCTACCCAGACTCATTCACTGTTGAGCCTCTCTCTCTAAAACATAATTTTTCCAAGGCTTTACATACAGTAAAGTCCATTATTGTGAAGGCCAAATTGCTGCCAAAAAAGCCTTCAGCTAAAAAATATATATCTATAAACTAATAACACATCATTCTGATGAAAAAAAGCACGCAGGGAAGGAGTTTTTCTCAATTATTAATGGCCAATGTTTGCTACATCGTTGTGTTTAGTCCAAGAAGCCTTGACGGAGAGAGGCAGCTTCTCGATATGAATGGCACTTCAGCTGGCTTTTATATAGTTTGCAAAGAAAAGCCCTGGAATGTTTAACCCCTTGCTAATACTAAAGAAAGGAAGCTGCATCCCGTGAGCATGGGATCAGACATGGATGCTGCCATCCTTGGGAAGAGGAAAGCCGGCACAGGGTGCATTTAGGGTGCTCCTGGGTTGGAGCATCCCCAGGTAGCCCTGCAAGCCTTTAACGCAGAGAAATTCAGATATTAGCCAAGACAGATCTCAGAGCTTGCTGCAGGGAGAAGGCTCCTGACCCTCTGGTTGCTGTAAGAGGCTTCTTCCTTTCTGCAAAGGGAAATTGTCTTCCCTGGAGCTGGGTACCAGTCCTATGGCACCTTGTCTCTGGTTGTGCATCTTTGAGCCTGATGAATTATTTAGGGTCAGAATATGATTTAAACGCTCGACCACAGTGGGTTATGGTTGTCTTTGATACTACACTTTGTCTGCCTTTTTTCTTCTCATGGAAACAGCCAAGGTGCAGTGTCTGTCTGGAGCAAGATCCCCCTTGAGAGTTCGTGTGGGGTGAATCCCCAGAAATGAGCTTCCTCTTGAAGGTCATTTTAAAAATGAGATGAGCAATGCTTTTTGCTTATACGTATGTATTTATTATATCCCCCAGACTGCCATTAACTGGAATATTGCATTTTATGGTTGCTTGTTGCCAGCTCTAACCCTACCCAGAAGCCCTGTCCTGCTGCCGGAGGGTTGCCCTGTTCTTTGGAGACCAGCAGTGGTTTTATAAAGGCTTCACAGTTCCTCATCACTGTTCATCCCATCATTCTGCTACCATGTGGCTTAATACTTCAGACCAAGCTCAGTGCTGAACATACAAACCTCTGCAGTTTTAGTTATTTATGCATTGGTGGAGGACTGGGATGCTGTGGCTGAGTGGGGGTTTGGAGAAGCTGTGACATACTGTGGGTTTCCCCCAGCCTGGCTGTTCTGGCCTTGCTGTGGGGCTGTGATATCCCCCCTGCCTCAGCAGCTGCCTGGGATCACCGGCAGCAGTATTTCTGTCTGGTGTAAAGTCTCTATAACTGCCTGCGGCAACCCAAGAAATGAACATTTAAAGCCAAAGGGAGCAGAGACACCAGATTGAGTGCTCTAAAGACACTTCTCATCCCTGGTGAGCTCACTTAGCCCCATTGCTTCACTGGAGGTGATAAAGCAGCATTTTCTTGATATGGCAATGCCTGTATTGCAGCTTATGAAATGTGTTGAAAAGCTCAAGAATTGCTGATGAAAGACCCCAGCAAAGATGACAGGATGAGGACAAAGTTTATTTCATTAAGAACATGCAGGAATAAAGGAATGGAGCTTTTCAGACTGGCCTCGTTAGGAAATCGGCAAATGAGTGCCATTATGATTTATTAAATATCATTATGCCAAGGACAAAAACGCTTCCTGCAGAATGCTTACAATGATGACAAAACATAAAAACAAAGAGAAACTGTTTCCTGACTTCAACTGCTGCCCTTTCATGTCCACTGAGATCTCTGGATTTTAGCTTTTTAAAGCTGTGGCTATTTATTTAACCATAAATCTGGAATTGAACTGTCTGTGTTTAGCACCCAAGTTTGAACGCACGAGCCAAAGAGCTCGAGTGGTTTAATAACTTCAGGCAAACACAGCCAGTGAAGATGTTTTCCAAGAGTCTGTTTGTGGGGAAGACTCAGACGCAGACTTTTCTTGGTTGTTTTGAAAGCCAATTTGCAGTGGTGCATGTGCAAGTGCACACATATTGACTCTATTAATGAAAATTAAACACGTACAAATTTGCCTCGGTGGAGGCTGCTGGGCAGGGAAAGGGAAGGTTAATCACACTTAGCATTTCTATAGCTTCCATGCTCAGGATTCCCCTCACATCACTGTGGAGTGCCAGACCCCTGATTGGGATGCAGGGCTCCTGCTGTCTCTAGACTGTGGCACACATTGCGAGGGAGATAAAACAGAAATAAAGATCTCTGGGCCAGCTGGTTGTAATGCAACCTTGGAGCCATTTGGCACAAGCCCCGGGCTTAGGCACAGTCTGATTGTCAACAGTTAGAAAAGGGAGGCAGGGTTGGGGTTGAGGATGTGGATGTTTCCTAAGAGCAAATCAGAGATCACAAGGATGTTTGTGGGCAGGAAGAGCAGGGAACAAACCTGCTGGAAAATGGAAGAGATGCTGCTTAGTCTGTTCTCAGTGTCTGGGCTGAGAACTGGCATCCTCGAAGTGGGAAATCTGAATTAGATTAAGAGGAAAACCCCCACTTTTCTTAGGACCAGTCTGTGCTGCAGCCTGAGTGCAAAGTGGGTGCCCTGAGCTAACAGGGCATGTGCTTCCCTGGCTGAGATAGCACAGGCTGACCCATGCCCATGTGCTATCCCCTAACCTTTGGTTTTGTTGCGCAGCCTCACCTTCTCCTAAGCTGCATTGATATTCCATGATGTATTTCTTTATTTTCAGCTGATTTTGATTGCCAATCCCCCACCCTTGTGCTGAAGGCAGGTGAGGGCTTAAGGATGGTGCAGCACAGACTCCAACCCAATGGGACCATGTATCAGTAGTAAGTATTGTTACGGTTACCATACAAGCACAAAATCCCTGGCAAAGACCTGGGCAGCCTTTTCTCAGAGTTCATAGAACCACAGACTGGTTTGGGCTGGAAGGGACCTTATAGACCATCTTTGACTTGTTAAAAGCTGTCTGCATGTCTGCAGATGAAGTGAAATGAGTGAGTCCTAGCCTGGTCAAGCGAGTAACATGCTCTCAGCCCACAGAACCCATTAAAGTACCCACTGCAGCTGATGACCCATGTATGCAATATGCATCTTTAAGGGTTTCCATTTTGCAATGGTAGTAGCCTCGGAGGGCATCTCCTATAGAGACGCTGAAGCTCAAGTTCTCTACTGGCTATGCTCTGCACTCATGTTTTTCCACTTTGTCCCCATGCCACATAGCTGAAGGTCCAGCTCCAATGTATGGATGTATGGACTGTGCCGAACACCCAGGAGCACAGCCATGAACGGGTTTGGACTATGTGCTGGAATGTGACGGAGATGTCAGTTGTGCTCCTGGCTCTTACAAAGCCCAAGTTAATTCTTCAGAGGCTGACAAAAAAGCCTCATTCCCATCCATCCATTTCAAATCCCACAAGGTGCCCATCTTCATTTTTAGGTACCTAAATACTTCTACTTTTAGTGCTTTGTGAGCTGCGGGCTGGTCTGGCGCATCAAACTTCAGATAAAACAGAAGTTTCTAGATCTGAGCAGTTTCTCAAATGAGAACAGGAATTCCTCAGACCTATGATGAGGTCAGAATTGCTCACGTCAGGGAGAAAGTAATTTCTGGAGATTTGCAGATATGTATTTCTTATTTTGAAGGGCTTTTGTCGTAGTTGTTTTTTCATTTATGCTGAAGTGAGAGGCAGGAGAGATTTCTATCAACAGTAACACATTAAGCATATTGGGAATTGTTTGGGTCAAATAATTCTGCCCTTTTGTAAAACGATGCTTTAGGAGTATTATCACATACCTTGGTTATATTAGCAATCTGTTTAGCCACTGTAACAGACGCAATTGGAGCCTGCCCGTTTCTCAGGAAGACAGAGTGGAGAGTGTTTCCACGATCCTGCATATAAATGACTTATTTATTTTGATAAGATTTCACTGAAATCCAGAAGAGAGATTGGACATACAGCTGTAAAATACTTATCATCATGAAATATTGCCTGCCCACTTTCTGTGCCTTATGTGCTGCATCATTGGTAACGCGTATCTAGATGGGTGGCTTGGGCAGAAAGATAACCTATATCAGAGTGGCTCTGATCAGGTCAAATCCTGCTGCCCCTCAGCCCTGGGTGAGAAGGATGCTTGAGGGGAGGTGGGCTCTTGGGTGCTATAACCTTGGTCCAGTATAGAATCCCAGACATGTTAGAAGGGATGTTAAAGCTCCTCCTGCCCCAACCCCTGCCACGGGCAGGGACACCTTCCACTGGAGCAGGGTGCTCCAAGCCCCTGTGTCCAACCTGGCCTTGAACACTGCCAGGGATGGGGCAGCCACAGCTTCTCTGGGCACCCTGTGCCAGCGCCTCAGCACCCTTATTAAGAACAGTGATTTGTACCTTGATTTTCTCTAGAGAGGAGGCTGCTTCTGCTCCACACCCCTGCTTTTGGGGCTCTGCACAATGTGTCAGTTAACAGAAGCAGAGCAGGCGGGTGTGTGTCAGACACCCTTCAGCCAGAGGAGGTTTGGGCAGACATGATGGATGGGCATGCCTGCATGCAGGAGGGAAGACAAAGTGCAGGGAGGGGGAGCCATGGCATTGGGGTGCAAGGGCCTGGACACCTTCTTATTTCTGTCTTTATTTCTTGTCCAGGTCTGTGTTGCAATTGCTTTGCCCTTGAGGTGGGATCAGAGCTTGATGCAGCTTCTGAGCAGCAGGGCTGGTTGTCCTTTGGATTGTTCTCATCTGGGTGCCTCCACTTTGGTGACTGCCACAGCGATGCTGGGGGAGCTCTTCCCTTAAATTGTTACTGGAGATGTTGCTGGACGCGATGCAAAATGGGTTATTAGGTTTGTCTTAGTTAAAAAACAATTAAAAAGAGAGAAAAAGAAAAAATAAACTCCGTGAGAATGAAAAATTGCTCAAAATATGCTGTCAAAACAGCAATGCTGCAATGCTGCTTCTGCAATTACAGAGCTCGTGCATGCATGAGTGATGAGACTTTTACATATATGAGAAATGAGAAGGTCTTTTAAAATACACTTTAGTTTTACTTCATAATTATGTGGATCCAGGATGATGCATCACAGAGATATCACTGTGCTGAAGTATGAAACTGTCTGAACATTTATTTTTATCCAGCAGCGGTGCCATGAGCAATACTTCAGAATATTCTGAATTGACTGGAATTATATTAGTCATATCTTTATTATAAAGATGGTAATTTATTTCGTAGATTCAGAAGGGTTTGATTTTAATCTCTGAAGAACTGAAGGGTCAAAAGATAAATTAGAGGAGCACAAGGCAGTGCTGAAAATCCAGGCTGTGGAAGTACTAATAGTGCTAATATGGTTTAGGAGACTGTTCAAAGATGTAGTAGGGAATGGAGAATTGTACACCTGGAAAAAAAGAGATCAGGAAAGAAGCGATAGTGTGGAGGAATTAAGTAATACAATGATAGTGATAAATGAAGGGTAAATATTGTTTTAAATGTCGTGTTGGGAGCCTGAGCCGTGATTTGGCATCACAACTTCTCATCACAACAGAAACACCATCACTTTTTGCAGCCTAGTCCAAAGGCAAACACAGCTTTTTCCCCATTTATCCATAAAGTGAAGGTAAAATGTCCCACACAAGGACTTGTAAGGGTTACTGTTTGCCAAGAACTTAAAATTCTTCGTATGAAAGGTACTGAATAGTGTAAACAGTATCATTATCCTGCATACCACTGTGCGAAAGCTGCAAATTGCCTTTTGTCTGGAGTGCAATGGGCTGTACCAACCATTCACACTCGCTGATTGCTGAGACTCAACCTGAAGATCACTGGCCATAATAAATATAATTAATCCCAAAGAAGAGTTATTCCATGTTAGCCTGAATTTCTTGCATTTTATGCAATGGCATAAAGATTTCACAGCCTTTAATGATAATTTTCTTTTGTTACTCCAAGGAGCAGGCTTGAAAAGCTGAGATGTTTGACACTGGATGTTAGGGGTTCCTTAAAGAAACCAATGCAGTTGGTCTTAGGCTGTGTGATTGGAACCCGATGCACTACCTGCGAATTGACAACACCACGCAAGTAAGAAATCTCTGTTCTTTCTTTCATACACTGTGTTTTGGTGGTTCAGTGTGTTTGGGGCAAGCACGGCACATTTGGACTCTCACAAAAAGTAAGCAAGCACTATGAAATGTTAAACTAAATGGATTGCAGACTAAAAAGAGATGGGTATGCCACGGAGAACCACAGCACTGCTTGTTCAGTTGTTATCAGGGAATCTGACAGTTCGGGAGACAAGTATGTAGGCTGGAAGCTTTTGTGGCTGTTTGGTAAAATTCAGCTGTTGTTCATGCAAAGGGTGTGAAGCACCTCTCTGCAGACACAGCCTCTTCCTCCTCCTTGTCCCTCTGGAGATGCTCTCTTGCAGATGTCCAGTTTAGACCTGCTTCCCAAGAGTCTGGTCTTTCCTATCCTCTTTCCTACCAACCTGACAGCTCTTGCCGTGTACTTCTTTGCTTGTCCAACCTCACCAAGAGTGAGTTTGGGAATGGGGAAGCATCCAATGGTGCTGCCTCTGCCTCTTCTCTGGCCCCAGCACAGAGTACAGCAGAACTGGGCAGCCCCATCCTTCACCCCAACCCTCCTGACCCCATTTACTCCAGTTATATCAGTGCCAAAGTTCATAGGTTTGATGCTAATCCTCCTGCAAGTTGCCTCCTTGAATCTCAAGAACAGTACAATAGATGTTCATGTTGGCTGTCCTCTTCTGGGCTCCGCTAATGGAAGACGTGGGAAGACAAGGACATCTCAAAAGCACAATTGCTTGCTGACAGTATTGGATTGCATGGTAACCGTTTGCTTAGGGCAATTACCACTAATTATTTAACAGAATTGGAAAAGCAGAAAAATAATCTATAAAGGGTACGAGGGACACATTACTGTGGGATAATGGGATTTTTCGAGAGAGGAAAAAAATGCCCAGCTCTTAATGTGTCTGTGTAGATGTACAAAAAGAAATATGCTTTTTGTGCTACTTGTGATGGGAAAAAACTACGTACTGAACTGCATTGTATGGAGCATGGGATCAAGTTTTGTCTGATATTTATTTATGGAGTAAGCTCTTCTTGATAATTTGGAAAGAACATGAAGTGCACCTAATTTTATTCCCCGGATACATACACGAGGTTCTGTCCAAGCTAAAATTAGCTGTGTTTTTTTGCCTAGACCATCTGTAGATGTAATTTTATCTTGCAGAGTACATGCACACCCAATTGTACTGTGTAATGACTTGAGCCTCTCAGCCCCTCCAAGGGGGCAGGAAGGAGAAATGCTCCCATCTCAGAGATGTGGATTGGATTTTCTCTCCCTTTTGGCCTGGTTTGTGCTTTCTACCCCAGTTACCTTCCTGTTAACCCGAAGTCAGGCTTATGTGGGATTGTGGCTTTATTTTATTGTCCCTGCACTTTTCATCTGTAAAAATAGTGTAATGAAACATATTTAGATCCCAGGGCTGCTGTGAGGATTATTAAATTAGGAGGGTTTTTGGACTCTCAGTTGAAAGGAAGTCCAAGAATTGACCAGTGTTAGTTCTGGGCTTTACTCATATTCTACAAGTAATTATGATGACAACTTTCTTCAGATCAATGTTTGACCATACTGTAGAGGCAAGAACAGAGACGGGTGAGCTGGCTGGAATACGTGTTGCATTTTGTGTGGCTCTGCACCAAGAGCCTCATACAATTGGCTGCATGGTGAGGTGAGATGTGTCCCTGATACACAGCCCCACCAAGCCCTGGCTCAGGGAATGGCCAGAGCCCTGGGTCACTGCTGGGCTGCTGGTTCCTATTCCTGCTCCCAGAACGGGGATGTTCTCCCATTGCCCCTACTTCTCACCCCTGGGTATCATGAGACTTGCTTTGTGCTTCCTGACAGGTTTTTGCTGCCCAGCCAATGCCATTGCAGCACCCAGCAAAGTGTTAACATGACCTTGTGCCGTTAGAGCAAACCATGGGTTACTGATCACATGCATTGTTTTCCTGGGTGTCATTCCAGCTACAGAGGAGCTAAAATTGACTCCACTGTAAAAGGATTGATTTTTGCTTCTTTTGCTTTCAAAGTATGCCATATTCTAGCTACTACCAGTTTGCTATAAGCACCAAACCTGCATTTATGCATTTGAGTAAACAATTACTTAAATTGAGAATTGATTAATTCCTACGTCTTCTTCATATTTTGTTACTTCAAATTCTTTAGTTGCTGGGATTAAAACAGCAGTCCCTGGGCTCTAATGTGGCCTTGGAAGCACTGTATGAGTTTATTATATAGAGAGACAGGAGGATCTAGGAAGGATAATATTTCATACTACTAATAAGAATATTTATGATACCGATGTGATGTTTTCTGCTGAAGGGTAGTCTAATTACTCCCACAAGTTTGTTAACAAGCATTAATTATAGCACTTTTTGTTATAATTAGAATCTCATCCTAATAATTCACATTTGTTAGAGTTCATTTGTTAGGAAAACAAGAAACATCTCCTGGTTTAGTCCTGCTGATAGTGAATGGGATGAAGGCAGTGGATTGTAATGTGCAATGGAAATGGATCCTTCAGGGGGCTTCTGCCAAGATAGAAAGTCCTGTCGGATGAAGCGCCTGTGGGCAACGCTCCCATTTGTAGCAGTCATTTGGCATGATGCTGGCCAAGCTTTGTTTACTGAGCACTGCTTTAATGCAGTTATATATCACAACTGCTGTGCCATCAGGGCTGGAAGAAAAAACTCTAATAATGATGATAATCTTATACTTACTTACCTACAAGCCTTCCATTCAAATGAATCCCCGTTGGGTTGACTCAATATATAAGCTTTTCCATACAGTCTAATCTACAGAATTGCTCACAGATAACAAAAATCTTCTTTAGTTGCATTTAAGTCATAATATTGTCCCATTAATCATCTGTGTGTCTTGTGCTTTGGATGGTGAATTGGCCTATGTCCCTGGAGCAAAAGCACAGCTTAAGCTGCAGGGCAGAGCTGGTAGAGGCACACACGTGGCTGGAGCAGGACGGTGGCACTGCTGCTGTTGCTGCCACAAGGGGTGCCTCTTCTGTGATTACTGGCTAAGTAAGATTGTGGTGTGATTGAAAAAGTTCTTGGTAGAAGGATTTAACAATGTAGATTCGATTTGTGATGCTGTTTCTACTCCACATATTGCCAGAATGCTGCTACTTGCTTCAGAATGTTATGTAAAACAACCACGTTACCAAGAAGAAGAAAACTGAAAAGTTAAGATACTGGGATTGGACTCAGCTCCCTGAGAGAGAGACTCTGAAATGCTTTTTATAACCTCCTGCTTCACTATCTTCATATTGACTCACATCATTATGCAAATGCCATAAATTGCAATAAAATCAATTAAAGTGCTATCAAGTCTCATAAAAATATGTACCCATTAGGTTGCTGCTGAGACAGCGTTTCTGCTCTGCTTGCTTATGGCTGAGGCAGAGGAGGAGCACAGCAGCTACTCAGAACCAGGAACAGGGGGTACCAGGCTTCCACAGCACGCGATCCAGGATGGCCAACATCCTTCTCACACCCTTTGAGCTGGGAACTGATCAGCTTGAGGGGGGATTAGTGCAGGATGCTTGGGAGTCCAAGGACGGGAGGGCAGTGGTGATTCCCAGCCGTGCTCCAGAATCCAGCTGTGCAATGTAGGTAAATCATTAATATTAGTGTTTCCTGGAGAACTGCAATCTGATTATGCTTAAGGGTTTATTCTGATCCCTTTTCTGTAGTATCTTTGTCTTAGAAAGCCCTGCCTAATCTGATAGGCTGTTAGGTCTTGGTGTTAATTCCAGCCTGGCTAAAGCCAACTCTACCTACCCCCCCCCCACGGGAGGCTCTGCAAGGTGCTGAGCAGTGTTTGGGTTATGTAGTGGTTCAGGAAGATCTCCTTGAGCCAAAATCTTCATCGCCAGCTGGGGAAGGTTAACACCTTTTCCTGCAGACCACAAGGTTTATCTCGCAACAGCAGAAAGGTGATGCAGCAAATCACTGCAGCACTCTGCAGTGCAGAACGGGTGCCATTTTTCTGTGCAAATTAGATTTGCATGGACCTAACTGGTACCTGAGCTCAAAGAGATGCCTTGGCAGACTCTTATCTTCAGTGTTGCTGAGAGAAAGGGAGTCGGGGTTTGTCCTAACTGTTTGAAAATACAGAGCTCATGGTACACTAGATGCCACCCAAAAAGGGGGAAAAAATTATATGAGGAGAGGTTTATGTAAAATCTGTGTCTGCCCTTAATCTGAGAACCGAGTAATGTCATTCTCTGAGTGCTACTTTGAGGGAATTTTACTTGAACACAATTTAATGTCAATCTGCATTGCTGGATACAGCCTTGGCTTCTTCAGATTTAACAAGACCTAATGTGAATGTCCGAGGCCTGACCTGTCTGAAGGGTAGTCTAGAAGAAAGTGCAATTGCACTATAAATAATTCACTTTGGTGCCTTGGCTACCACTCACTGTAGCCCTTTTAATACCCCATAAACTCAAATGTACCATGCTATTTCTCTCCGTTTCAAACTGCTCTCCCAGGGACTGCAAATAGAATAGCACCATCAGACCATATGCTGTGGAGACCAGAGAGCGGATGAAATTGCAGCAGTACTGACACATGCTTGATTTTTCTGCTTGTAAAGTTCACATGATGAAATTCAGCTCATTCCTTTGTCTCTATGTAATATGCATTGAGAAAGTTTTAATGTCACAGCTCCTACATGGGGTGCAATGTCATCTGGACTCAGCAAGGAGAGTTTTCCCTGGAGCATTTTGCTGAGCAAAGAGCATGTTAGCACTTGTCCTTCCTCAGCAGCTGCTTAAGTGGGGAGGAAAGGAGCCAGTCCCACATGATGGGCAGCTGTCCTTGGCTGAATAACTTGTGCATGATTAGTTCTGAAGTGCTGGCCTCACAGATCTGGCAGATGTTTGGGGGAATGGTGAGTGCTGAGTGGTTCAGACAAAGGTTTATCCCTGTTTAATGTATTGCCAGTGACCACACCCAGCCAAAATGGCCCCGTTGGGTGACAAAATTCTGGGGATGTTAAACTATATTTCGTGTCATGGAAAGAGGAGGGAGAGCTCAAGCTCCAAGCTGGTGTTTGCATGAGCATCCTTTGCCCATCTACCTTTGGATTTGGTTAAAAAATGAAATGAGGTTCACCACAGCCCCTCTCTGCACGCCCCCAGAGTTCTCACTGGGACCTGGTTTCTTCTCAGTTCTTTCCCTCCCTCCCTTCCCATGGGTTAGTGAGTGTACTTCAGGTTTATACCAGTGTGAGAGGACTATCCGGCTTGTGGGCAACTTGAATTTGCTGGTAAGAAATCCCAAATGAGTTTTTCCCAAGTTATGAAATGCATGATACCTCCAAGGCTTTTGTCCCATCTGGCAGCAAACCTGGAATCCCCACTCTGCTTGTACAAGTCTCCATTAAGCAGTGCAAAATTGGTCTATTTATAACTCATTTTAGGGTCTAAATCTTAAGATGATGCTGAAATGACTAGAGCTTCCTGGAAGGCAGCCAGGATTTATCCTGTCTTTTCCTTCTTCCTCTGGAAGAAATCTATTTGCAGCACGAAAACTCAATTAGGACAGCAATAGTGAGCTAGAACCACAGGGCAGGAGCTCTGCTTGTGTTTTCAAGTGCTTTGCAGTGATTCGGAGAAAACTCCAGGAACAAATTTGCCAATGAAGTTTCAAGTTGACAAGCAGGTGGTCTTTATTGCGGCGCCGGGAGACACGGGGGATAGCTCCTCCTAACGTGTGTCCCCATATTGTTACACAAGCCGTCCTTATATAGCTACCGAGCACACATACATATTCATGATGCTACGTATGGATTATATCAATTTCCAGAAAGTTCCCTGCATACGTACAAAAATGTGGTGGTGGTCTTTGGGGGTCGTTTACTTCTTCCAACGATCTTCATCACTGCTGGCAGCCTTCGAAGCACGCGCAGTAGATGCTCATACCAGCTTAATCGGTTTGTTAACACCATAGACGTAACAATCATCCCATCCTCCTGCTTATCAGTTAGTTTAACTGCAGCCCACCCTGGACTCCTGCCATTCCAGATACTACTTATCCTTATGTCCTGTTCTTCTAGCCTGTTTTTTTACACTCATTTAGTACTAAGGTCATGAAGGCCTAGAACTACAACGGTTTATCTTATACAAGAGTTCTCCGTATGTTCTCTAGCTGTACTCTACTTTTTTTCTGTGAATCATGCACCTCAGTAATTTTCCATTCCTACTGTTACAAAGCCATCAAACTTAACATTACTTGAAATTGATTCTAAAGGTTTATATATTTCATTTTGTGATTTTGTGCCCCCCGTTGTCTCAGCAGACAAGAGGTTGGGTTTGGGGTCTGGTGTAAAGGGGATGTCTTGAAGGATGAATTTGTTACCAAGTCCTAACTCCTTTCTAGCGTGGCCTGATATTCCTACTCCCATCGTACAGCGACCTCCCTTCTTTTAGTGCTTAAAACGTTCTTGTTTTCCCAAGTTCTCAAGTTATTAATTCTTGCTAAAATGAGGTGTGAGAGCACAGCTCCACACGTGTTGTGTGATGGCACATTCCAGGTTAAGTGAAGAGCCATTTCCTGTGCCAGGGAGTTCCCAAATTCAGCAGTGACTCAGTTTCTCTCATTTGGAATAATTTCAGTTTAAAGTTCCCCACTGCAGACTATTTTCCTCAGCTGATTTTCCAACCAGCCTGCCCCCTAAACCCTGAAAATCTCCTATTGCACCCCCGAGTCCTTCTATTGCAGCACATGCATTTAGTGCCATTCTCTCTAGAGTTATTAGTTTGCCTCGGTTATTATTGCATAAACCCCTCTTTTCTTCACCACCACCTCCTTCTGCTTTGTTTTGCCCATAATGGCAACCCAGCATTTGTAAAGTAATTGCAACTTCCATGACCTGTGATGTGAGAAAGGTGAGATGGCAGCACGACTGAATGGAGCTAAGAGGATGAACTGGGCACTTAGAAAGGAAAATGCTCCGGTTTTACAGACAACCAGGTAATCAGAAGGGATGTTAATGACAAAGCTGGGATTTGAAAAGCCTTGCGGAGGGGAGGGATATATGGAATACCAAGTCTTTCTGCTCTGCTTGTTAGCTGTGCTGCAGGTTCAGGTTTGGTTCATAGAATCCCAGCCTGGTTTGTGTTGGGAGGGACCTCAAAGCTCATCCAGTTCCAAACCCTGCCACTGGCAGGGACACCTTCCACTTGAGCAGCTTGCTCCAAGCCCCTATGTCCAACCTGGCCTTGAACACTGCCAGGGATGGGGCAGCCACAGCTTCTCTGGGTGGTTCTGCTGCTGAGCTGGTCCCTGGCCATCATGGACATGACTGTCACCTCTAAGTAGTTGATTCCATTGATGCTGTACCAGATTAGTTGGCTAATCTTTGGAGGCTGATGCTATTTAAAGGAAAGAAAATCCTGGCATGGCTGGCATCCCTGTAAGGGACATCTGCATTTTGAAAACACTCCATCTTGATTCTGAAGACTGTATCACTTTTTATCCCTTTCCTTGCTTAACTATGGCTTTCCTTTAAGTTTTGGGGTCAAAGAGGCCCCAAATGTCCCCCTTCCCAGCGTACGTTCCTCCACTTCTGTGCCAGAAGCCGTGAATGTCACATCCTTTTGTTGCAAAGTGATAAATCACTGCAGCTTACTGACCATGGGGATGGTGGAAGGCATGATTAATATCCCATCATTGCTGGCTGCAGCAGGTTTTTGGCATGTTGAAAGAAGCGAGGTTTGTAATGGCTTAATGCTCCCTTGCTTATAAGCTTAACATTAACCACATGGTTAATAAATTCGTTTTCTTGAAGTGGGGCCTGGTGCGAGTGACTGAGAGCTGGACCAGGCTCCCTGCTTTCACCAACTCATTCTCTAATGCTGTGGAAAGTCATTTAAACATCTCCAGTATTTAAGTTCACCCAAGTGTAAAATTGGGTATAATAAGGCTTGCTTACTTTACAGCTGAGGTTTAATTCAGTAATGTTTGTTGTGCGGTGTCAGACCTCGTCTAGCAGGTATAATAGGAAAGGTGTTATAAATGGGCAGCACGGAGGACTGTTCATTAGCAAAGTCACTGTTATAAGAAAAAATCTTGCTGGAATGAAATCCACAAATCAAACAGCAGCTGACAGAACCAGGTAATTATCTTTCCTGTAAAACATAACCTTCCAGGTAATGAGATGAAGGTGTTAGGAAGGGGGTCAGTGCGACAGAAGGACAAGTGTCGCTAACCGCCTGGAATAAGTCTGCTTGGGTGGCGAACCTTGCATGCCAAGTGCGACAGTGCCCTGTCCCACCACCCGGCACTGTGCGTGGAGCACCTGCCTGGACATTTGCTGTCTCCATCTATTCAGGTCAGTGTGGTGGGGAGATCTTGCAGGGCAAAGCAGAAACAAGGCAGTAGGTTGGGAAACTGCTGCTGTGCATTCATCTGGACCATGAGAAATGCCAATAAGAGCAATACACTCCTTTTAACTTAGCTGCCCTCAGGCAACTTTGTTATGTTGAATAGCCCCATGGAGCAGAGCATGTATTTTGTTTGAAGTGCACCCATTTATCACCTTAATGGGTGATTTATAATATGATGCACATTCAAAGAATATGGGACATGGTTTGTCTTGCCGTAAAGATATTTGAATCACTTGGTGTGAGTTGTAGCAATGTCCAGGAACTGTAGTTGTTTAAACCTCAAGTATTTGATCAATTAGGTGGTCTGGAGGAGGTACTCCTGGACAAAACCATCCTTCTGGTTCTGCTTTCCAAGGAATTCAATTGCTGTTTGCAATTACTGTGTATTACAGTTCTTTTGAGTGTTAAATTTCATGCTTCCACTACACAGCTCTTGTTTTCAGTCTTAGGAAAATGTGGCCCACTTCTCAAAAATGAAGGGCTTCCAAGGGTTCCCATTAAATCTTGATTTTTTAGAGAGTCTCCTCTTCTAAGGGTCACGTCTGACACTTTGCTTCCTCAGCCTTCATCAGTGGAGAGTTTTGCTGGGAAAGAGCTGCAGTGCTGATTGTGATAGTTCTTATTTTACCCTTAAAATTCCCTCCTCCATGTATCTTCCCATTGTACACTGATATAAGCTGGTGATTGACTGCCTGGGATGCAGGGGAATATCTGGTACCCAGTTTTGTGCAGTGCTGTGATGGGGAAATTGAAAGCTGCTAGTGGGGGACACTGCTGCAGGGCTGGATTGGGCCAAGCACAACAGCTCCTATACAAATAACCTTCATGCAAACCTCCCTCTCCTGCACATGGCTGTGTGGGAAAAAAGATGGTAAATGGATAAGAAAACGACAGGCTAAACACACAGACAAAACAAGTCTGAATTCAGCCAAGGCTCAGATTTCAATCTGAGAGCACAAAGCACTGCATTGAATAAAGGGCAAGGTAAAGAACAGGTCTCTCTTTGCAAGCGTAGCACGCTGCATGTGGAAATCAGTAAGCAGCCCCTCCAAGCATGAGAGCAGGGCTGGGCAGCCAGAGCTGTTCCCTTTGGTAGAGCGAAGCAAGACATCTTAGATGGACTGTGGATACAGGCATCAGCTCCCAGCACCCATGAGAGCTGCTCTGTGCCAGCTGCCCCGTTGGGATGCTGCTGATGTTGCTCATGTTAAAACAAGGATCTTCAGCAGTGCCCACAGAAAGGGACAGAGTGGGGATGCCCAGACAGCACCATTCCCAAGAGATGGCTTAAAACCAAAGGGAATTCAAAGGTTATGGACCTTGGGAATAGGCTGAATAATATTACTGCCAAAGGGAACAGCCATGGAGCTCTGACCAATGCTTCCTTACACCGTTTCTCCCAACAGGTTACGTCTGCCATAGCAGACTGTTTACAGGTGCTGCTGCTTCCCATGTTTTCTCCTTCCTTATTTATTTTGAACGTTGCTTAACATTGATCTTATTGTCCTGCTGGTTTTCCACTCTTACTATTCCTTTTCATACAGCCTCCGGGTTTTCTTTGTCCTTTGCAAATGGTGTCCAAAACGTCCACACATGCAACCCACTCTGTCTGTGCCGCTCATCACCTTTCCCAGGAATGCTACAGAGCCTTCAGCTGGACTCAGCACCATGAGTTCACCTCTCAGCCCAGCAGGGACCAGCAGTGCCTGTGAACAGGCTGTCAGAGTTGAAACCCAAACTTCTATGCACTCCCTGTACGTGTTAATGAGCCTTGTGAAGCAAATGCTCACCCAAGTCTATCAAGCCCCAGCTGTTCCCCCCAGGGAAGAGAGCCAGGCAGAAACTACACACTCTTTGCTGAAAGATTCTGTAGTTTCCTTGGGTTTTAAAGTATTTTCTTCTTTCTTTCTTTTAAATCACCAACCTGGTCACTGCCCCTCATCCCCCTGTGGAATTCTTTGTAGTTTTCAGGAGAGCACAGTTTTATGCAGAATACCCGACTGCAGAGGTGTACTCCCCACAGTCAGTGAATCAGTTTGTGAGTCTTTACTGGGGTTTCCAGTCGAGAATCTCAGGTGTGTTTGTGGAGGAATTCAGAGGTCTTTTCTCTCCCTTGATTTGCTACTGCTGACATAAACACCAAGGCTGGCATTTTTGAAGTGATCACAGAGAGCACTTGGGGCCGTACTGAAGGGCAAGGATAATATCTGTTGCAGCAGAAGATGCATTCACCAGGCAGCAGATGGCACGTCCTAGGAAAAAGGCAAGACCAAAGGTGGAGGAATGTGGTGAAACTAAAAGGGAAAATCACTCTTTTTTGAAGTCAATCACTGAGATGCTGAGGCTGAGCAACTTCTCTGAGTTACTTATAAATACCTGCAAATGACATTAAAAGTCACACTGCTAGCATGACTGTTTGCAGCTGTCTTGGTGAATATCTGTTACTTAAATTAAGATGGACATCTTTATTTGGAGTTGTGCTATGGGAAAGAGGGAAGGGTACGCTCTTATGAGCCACCCATTAGTTCCACTGTTCAAACAAATAACTTTCATTATTCACTGTAATACTTAAGACAATAGAAAGCACTTTAGTTCTCAGAAGAAAAAAAGTTAGAGCTTTATATAACCAGCTTTTGGCACCACAAAAGATCTACTATCATCAGTTACTTATTCATAGTTATGAATTGCTGTTGCTGTCATTTTACTTTGGATATTGCTATAAAGAGGGAAGATATGACATTTCTTTCCATTTTTGTTTTGTTTTAGTGAATCGCAAGTCGTGATTTAAGTTCCCGCATTCAGGTTTATTTCTGTCTCCCAGTGGGATAATATAATCAACAATACCTGCTATAGCTTTCATTTTAAGTGAGGCAGGATGAACTAACTCTCCTGTATGAGGTTATATTAAATACGTATTTTGATGGTTCTTATTTCTTTAGTAGTGAATACATATTGTTTAGTACTAGGACCAAAGATGAGAAATACCAAAGGTGAGTTAGTTACTGTTCAAATTCTCAGGCAAAAAATTAATGAATACCCTTTAAATGAGGTGAATTCTAATCTTTCTTCAGCGGATTAAGTGCCTCTGGACTAGTTGTAAGACTGAAAAGGCACCTCTCTCCTTCTCGTATGAAATCTCATGTAATAACTGACTGGGGATCACTGAATGGGCCTTAACACATCTTGAAGGCGTTTCATAGCCCATATGCTTAAAATTTGCTCATGTAGCCATATGTTGAAAACTTCCCCAAATGCTCCTTTTTCTTATTTCAGGGTTGTTTTGAAATTCTAAGAAAATGACAGTCTAATGGTGTGACCCCAGCTCCTCCAGACTGTACCAAGCATATTGTAGCCAGTTACTCCTGGGTGACACTTGGAAAGTGTAGGAGTGAACATTACTAGCAAAGAGAAGCTTGGCAAGTCATTGCAAGGAGGAAAATGAAGACAAGTATTTGGGAGATGCTGTGACTATTGTCTTTTAAGCAAATCAAGGCTTCCTGCTTCTTTACCTGTAGTACAATTTGGCATGATACAGGGAGCCCTTGAAAGGGGTTTTTGGTCCATTTATGGCAACAGCTCCATATCAAGCCACAACTATGTACAAAAGCCTTTATGTAGTTGATGAAGAAGCTGAGCAGTGTAGCTCCAACTCCCAGCACCATCAGCTCCTGGCAATGGGAAATGCTCAGTGTTTTAAAATAGCTGCTTGAGCAGTCCCTGTCATGCCCAAAGCTGTTGTCACCTCAAGGTCTTCTCGCTTGGATGTTGGCTTATCTGTCGTGCAGTTTATCAGTGCAGAGATGCATTGCTGTTTCTGCAGGCAGCTAACTTCTCATCAATCACTGCTCAACATCAGTGGAGCAGAGGCCTTTTGACTTCCCTTTGGTTTCTGGGTTAGCGGAAGAGAGAACGTGTTCCCATAGCCGTAGCAGAACCAGCTGTATGGGTTCAGGTTAATTTGCTTTACTCAATTTTTTCAAGCTTTTATATTTTGATGACTTCTAACAAGTCCTCATGCGTACTTGCTCTCAATTCAATAAACAGAAAGGTGGGTGTTCTTTTCCACACACCTGTGCTATCAGGATAACACTGTGTTGGATATTAGACTCTGCAAATGTCCTGAAAAGGCTTTTTACCCCAAATAAAATCACTGAAGAAGTGAAAATGGAAAAGCAGGACTGCAGCCCACCCAACCAAAGAGCTTCCTTTCTCTTTTCTTGGTAATAATTGTGCAAGAATTTTCATTCAAAAAAGAAATATCTTACCAGAAGGATATTATAATTGATAACCAATCTGTAATCTCTGTACATAATATTGTGGATCATCAGCATACAACCCTCTTCATATACACACCTCTGTGGTTTTATATCTTTAGTGCCTGCTCATGCCATTGCATGTATTTAGTCTCATCCTGTAGAAATAATTAGATTATGGACCTCTTTTAAGCCTATCACCTTCCTTTTGAACAAGGGAGACTTGCTCTGAAACTGCTGAATGATCAATGGTTGCTTCCAAAGTGGCATCCACTGATGAGCTGTGCTTTACCAACTGTAAGACAGCTGGATATGTAGGCAGTAGGAGCTCCCACACCTGCATGTGTTCACAGTGGGTATCAAGAGCAATAGTTGAAGCTGAATGAATAACGTCAAATGGAAAGCATGTGGCTTTCTTCTCCATTTTCTGTACATTATATGCACATATCAGCTGGGAAATGCCATTTTCCTGATCTCTTTGTGCAAGTACTGAGCAACTTCCACTGAAACTGAAAGGCAGCAATCCAAAAGTGTACAAAGGAAATCATTTTCTGACCTCAAATATACTAGAATATGGAACATGGTGATATGAAGCACCTAATCCCCCTATCAGCACTGAGTCCTTAGTCTAAATGCTATATGGGAATGCTGTGGTGTAGCATTTAGATGGGGGATTCAAACCTGATAGGGGGATTTGCCATCTGACACAGTAAAGAGAAGTGACCAATTTTATTAGAGTTAACAGTAACAAAACTTTCTGAAAGGGGATTAAAAGCTCCTGCTTCTGCATTTAAACCAGCATTTCCTCAGGTACGGGGCAAGCAAATGTGTATCCCTGCAGGGCCATCCTTGCCACTAAAACCACAGGTCAATCCTGCTCACCTTCTCTTCACTGGCTACCTGAATCATTGAGCGTGCGGTGAGATGTTATGTAGCTGTGGGTCAGCTCAGGCAGCTTTCCCAGGTGGAAAAGTAGGGACTGCTCAATGCTCAGTATGAATTCCAGATGTGTTTCCATCCATATTTGCTTATGCAAAGATAGGATCTGCAGGTAGGTTCCAGAGGTTCATAGCAAACCATCCATCATCCATCATGTTTGAAAAATCATGGCAGTCAGGTGAAGTTCCTGATGACTGGAAAAAGGGAAATGTAACCCCCATTTTCAAGAAGGGGAAAATGGATGAGCTTGGGAACTACAGAGCAGTCAGCCTGGCAACATCTTGGAGCAGATTCTCCTGGAAGGCATGCTAAGGCACATGAAAAACAGCAAGGTGCTTGGTGACAGCCAGCATGGCTTCACTAAGGGGAAATCCTGCCTGACCAATCTGGTGGCCTTCTGTGATGGGGCTACGGAACTGATGGAGCAGTTGACGTCATCTACCTGCACTTGTGCAAAGCACTCAACACTGTTTCACATGACATCTTTGTCTCTAAGTTGGAGAGACATCAATTTGATAGGTGGACCACTCAGTGGATAAAGAACTGGCTGGATGGCCGCACACAAAGAGTAGTGCTCAATGGCTCAGTGTCCAGCTGGAGACCAGTAACGAGTGGTGTCCCTCAGGGATCGGTGTTGGGACCGGTCTTGTTCAACATCTTTGTTGGTGACATGGACAGTGGGATTGAGTGCGCCCTCAGCAAATTTGCTGATGACACCAAGCTGTGTGGTTCGGTTGATATGCTGGAGGGAAGGAATGCCATCCAGAGGGACCTTGACACGCTTGTGAGGTGGGCTGATGCCAACCTGATGAAGTTTAACCATGCCAAGTGCAAGGTCCTGCACCCGGGTTGGAGCAATCTCAGGCACAGCTCCAGATTGGGCAGAGAAGAGATTGAGAGCAGCCCTGCGGAGAAGGACTTGGGGGTGTCGGTCGATGAGAAAATGAACATGAGCCGGCTGCAGTGTGCTCTCGCAGCCCAGAAAGCCAACAGTATCCTGGGCGGCATCCAAAGGAGCGTGACCAGCAGGTTGAGGGAGGTGATCCTGCCCCTCTGCTCTGCTCTCCTGAGACCTGACTTGGAGTACTGTGTGCAGTTCTGGTGTCCTCAACATCAAAAGGACATGGAACTGTTGGAACAAGTCCAGAGGAGGGCCACGAGGATGATCAGGGACTGGAGCACCTCCCGTATGAAGATAGGCTGAGAAAGTTGGGTCTGTTCAGCCTGGAGAAGAGAAGGCTGTGTGGAGACCTCAGAGCAGCCTTCCAGTATCTGAAGGGGACCTATAGGGATGCTGGGGAGAGACTCTTCATTAGGGACTGTGGTGATAGGACAAGGGGTAACGGGTTCAAACTTAAACAGGGGCAGTTCAGATTGGATATGAGGAAGAAGTTCTTTACTGTAAGGGTGGTGAGGCACTGGAATGGGTTGCCCAGGGAAGTTGTGAATGCTCCATCGCTGGCGGTGTTCAAGGCCGGGTTGGACAGAGCCTTGGGTGGCATGGTTTAGTGTGAGGTGTCCCTGCCCATGGCAGGGGGAGTTGGAACTGGATGATCTTAAGGTCCTTTCCAACCTTAACTATTCTATGATTCTAAACAAATGTAATGGGTCATGAATAGAGATAAAGCTCCTTCACTTAAAAATTAAAATGTCATTATCTTATCTAGCTCTAAAGCAGGATAAAAATAAGATAAGACTTCTGCATTAAGCATATGCCCAATCACATTACAAGACCTTTATTTCTGGAACATAGTTAAAGACATAATAGCCAGCTAATGGCTTTGGTTTAAGTGGGACATCACCTGTGGGTGTAATACAGTGAGCAGTGAGTGGTTGAGTGCTCTGTGCTCCCTGTGCCCTCTGCTCTGACCCTGCTGAGTAAACTCTGTTTGTTTTTGGGTCTGTCTGACAAAGGCAGGCTGAAGGTAATTTTTCAGCATTGATTCACAGTACCATACGGACTTGACACATCCAGGCCTCCCATGTGTTAAATGTTTTGTGGGTTTTTTCTGCCAGAAACAAAGTTAATGTCAGAATGCATCTTTTGATGCTCAGGCACGTTCCAAACACGCACCAGCAGCTGCCTGACACATCTGAACAAACACAGGAAATTCATTTATAGAGCTGTTAGCAGAAATGTTTGGGAAACATCTTTTACCTGCTGTTTCCTATAGTAGAGAGAAGCTCTCCATGCTCTCAACTGCAGGGCTCAGTTCTGGACGTCCCCCACCCCCCACCCCAGGCTGGTTGGCTCAGCTCCTGACTGCCCAATTTTGGCAAAATTGAAAAGAAATTTCCTTCTAAATCAAATCATTATTGCTAATGCCCTTCGGCAGAGCTCAGAGGCTGTGGGGGCTGTTCTGGAGGCTTCAAAAAGCCCAGAATCAAATTATCTTCCACAAACTCCGTTAACACCAGTCAAACCAGGTGAAGGGCAGGCTTTATTGTCGGTTTAGGTTTTTATGCTATAAAGACACCGTTCAGAAGTCTCTAGCAAAGAACAAATTGTTTCAGCCCCTGCTACAAGTGCATGTCTGTCATTTGAAGATGCATCCCATGCTAAAGCTCTGCCCAGTGGCAGAGCAGGTCCCACTTGCTGAACTCAAGAATCGCTGCTGGACACTTAAAATCCATGCTGTTCACCCTCCCGTGAGTGGGCTATAGGTGTGTGTCTTTGGAAATCAGGGTCCTCACCTATATAGGCTGAGAAAAAGCAAGAGGAACTTGGATGGGCTGAGGGAAGAAGTCAAGGCAAGAAGCCTCCTTCCAGTCTTGCTCTTACTATGGATGAGTAGCTGCAGGCTGGACCAGCTTGGGGCTGAGAATTGTTCTAATTGTGTTCTGCTGACCTGAAGGCAATCTTTTTCTCAATCTCAGATCTGAGGGAAAAGCCTCTCCACTGCTGAGAAAGGTTCTGCTGGGCATTATATAAAGGAATAAATATACATATTGTTATGAGCAACACACACAGTTTGAGTTAACATCCCCTGCAGACAGTAGCTTTGATTTTACACCTTGGAGAGGCACTGCAGAGCAGCTTTTGGAGCACCATGGGGCACCTGATGTGGAGAGAGCTCTGCAGGTACCCCGCCCCCTCTCATGTGCTGAGGTTTATCTCGGCCCCTGGGATTCCCCCTCCCTCCCTCCCCCATCATGCACTTCCCTGCTTCATCCCCAGAAAGGCTGGAGTAAAGTCCTTTAATGTCTCAGGCTCAGTTTACTCACCCACAGGACGTATCTAATACCACTTTGAGGATGTTAACATGCAATCATCAGGAGTAACTTCTGCACCACTCTGTGATGAAAGGTGCCATGCAAGTGCCAAGTATTGTTATTATAAAGCACTTAATAATAAAGTGTGCTTCTCAGAGAGGAAAACCCGTGAATAACTCCTTGCAGTGGAGAGGGCACTTGGGTTTGTATTGCAATCATAGCTCAGCGAATACCCCAGGGAAATGTTTGAAATGAGTGTGATATCTTCCAGGGAGATCAGTGTACTTCCAGAGGGATTTTACTCAGAAACCTATGAAGCTTCTGTTCCTGTAGCTTTTGATGGCTTATAGCCTTTTCTATTTCTGTCATAATCCTTCATTAGGTTTTGTCAAACTGTTCCAATTGCTATAGCAACTCTAATGAAATCTTGCTCCCTAAATAGCCCCACCAATTTTATCAGGTCAAAATCTGCCCTTTACAGCTAATTCGCTACCTTTTGTACTTCTTTCCTTCTGAGCAGGAGTTTGCTGTGAGAAGGAGCCCAAAATTATTAACCCAAATATTTTTTTCCCCCTTTTCAGCTTAAACCAAAGGATTTCTTTTAAAATCATGTGTGCATTCAACTAATGCAAGCAGGAAAGACAAACCCTCTGGCAATGCAAGCCCATGCGGATGCTCTTGCCAGCTGACCTGTGTATTTAAAGCAAGATAATGAAAGTTTATCATTGTTAAAAAACAGCATGTGTAAGTTTTCTTTCAAATGCCCTATTTGAAAGGGTATTTGAGAGGGGAGAGGGTGTGGTGTGTATCCCATGATAAAATCTCTGTTATTTCATTGCAGTGAGATCTGATCTGGCTTGAATTCAAGCCCCCAACAAGGCAGCATGTATAACATTTTGCAGTACTCCGAAGCACTCAGACTCCCCTTTTACACAGGATTCTACGACTGCATTTTGCAGTGCCTTTGCTGGCATGTGAGTGGGTCTGTAATTGAATAGTAAATGTCTCTTTTGCCACTTCTGGAATAATATACTCTGTGCAAGCAGGAAATGTTCTTCCAGCTGCTGCCAGTGAACAAGCTCTTGAGGCTGGGTAGAATAACTTGTTTAACTTTTGGGGATGGGAAGACTAAAATGATACTAAAAGATGGGTTCTGCCCCATGTTTCAGCTATGGTCAAACACCACTGGGTATTCCCCAGCTGGACTGAGATGAGATTACTCTTTTTGGCTCTTTCAGGACTAAGGTTTTTTCTCTAAATGAAGGACCAAAGTAAAACCTATAAATGACAGTGCCCTAAAACATTGTATTTCACAAGTTTCAAACAGAAAGTAGGAAAACGTAGAATGAATTCTGCAGCTGAACTAGTCTGCCTAATGTGAGGTAAGGTATTTTGAAAGGCTATTGTGAAACTTCCATTATATCTTCCTACATTTTACATGAACCGGGGCCTTCCCCTTGCCTCACTTGTACATAGCTCTCCACAAAAGGAAATGGAAAAAGAAATGTTCCTTGCCATTAGAGAAAAATGATTAAAAAAACCCTGAGGTACACATACATCCCCCACTCAGAACTGCCTAATAAGCACAGTGCCTATGGAGTCCGGGCTTAATTAATATTTCCCTTCCGCTTGCAGACCCTCATCAATTCCAGTGCCTGAATTTCATTAGGGATGGGATTCTTAAAGGTATTTGAGGAGTGGAAAGGAGGCAGATACCCAAATATTGTTAATACTCAGCACAAGGCTCATGCTTAATATTCTCTGATGTTTCATGTGTCGTGCTATATGCCCGTAAGCCTTGCTCCAAGCCCTTGGTCATATGCATCGTGTGTCCTCTGTCCCCTACACTGGAGCTGACTCTCAGCGTGATGGTTTAGAGAATGCTGGTAACAACAGAACTTGCAAATAGGATCCAAATGTCCTGGGACAATGCTGTATGAGATAACTGCTAAAAAGGGAGCAGGGCTCTTGTAACCCTCAGTTTGCACCAGCATTTACAGTATCTTTCACTTCTTCACCTACTCAGAAGATGGCATAACCCAAGTGTTGGTGCCCTCCTCTGTAGGGTCTCGTCCTGTGCTCCCAAATAACCACGGGGAGTTCTATAACCCATATTTTATAATTGCAAAGCACAATCAGAAGGCAGCAGGGATGTTTCTGGGCTGGACTTGATGACTGAAGTACTGCTGGGTTTGAGAAGTGAGGGGCTCTTGTAACCTGATGGAAATGGGGAGCCTCTTGCCTGACCTACAAGAAATCCCCCAAACTGATAACCTTGATAGAGTTGCTCTTGGCAGTGCTTCCACTCACCTAAAGCTGTTGCTAATTTCTTATACTGTCCAATGAGATTTACATCTCGTGCCCACATATCCCTATTTAAACACTGGAAACTTAATTCTTGGGGATCAGGATCTGTATCTCTTGAAGGACATGCCACATAAATACTGTACAAACAGTCTAATGTCACTGGCAGTGGTGCATTTGCAGGGAGATGATGCAGGTAAACTGCTCTATGTGTTTTGTAGAAATCAACAGTTTAAGAATAGCTGAAAACGTGATTATTTTACTCTGCTGACTGGTAGCCACCACATCAAATGAAAAGGGACGGCTGGAGGCAAGCGTGCTGAGAGCTCTTTGAGAGACAGCAGCTACTCTCAAAGAAAGGTCTGCAAGGCAAAGTCGGGAAGATAGTATCTGAAATCAAAGCAGGGTCTGATTAAAAAGGGAATATTATGATGCCAGGGGAATTTAAGTACAGTAGATACCAGAAAGCCAAAAGAGATCTCCAGAAGCAATATACAGATTCAAATCGTGATACGTTAGTGTCTGGAATGAAGGCCTGCAATGAAAGAAGAGGCAGATTCCAACCTCAGCAGCATTGCAGTGCAGCAATGATTGGCTTGGTTAAACCAAAATTGGAAATTCCTCTCAGAAAAATTCGCAGTCCTAAATTCTTTTTCCTATGCTTACGTGTTCAATTAGATGTCTGTTCACTAAATACTTCATAATAATCTCATGTCACCTCTGAGTCTTACAGGAATATGGTGCTACTCAGGAACTTTGATTCCTTTTATAAGTTGCCTGAGCTCATTATACATTGAATAAGCCACTGAGGCCAGCCACATCATCTCAATTCCCTGCAGTTAGCAAGTGCTGCTCTGCTTTAGCTGCTGCTAATCATGACAACCAACCTACTCAGATTACTTAAATCACTAATCCCATGAAATAACTTAGTGTCACTCGCTAGAGCAGATAAAAACCCGAAACAAAACTGCTCGTCTAAAATGTAATGTCAATCACAGAGAACAGTTACACATTAACTGTTAGCTACAGGGAAAGAAAAAGCCAAAACGTCTCAATTTTGTTCATAAAAGTCTCTTTAGTTGTGAGTTTTCACCAAATGCTCTTTAATTTAATACAGCCTCTAAATTAAATTACCATTTACCTGTAACTCTTCTGTTACCCTATAGTAACTAAATCTTCCTCGTCCTGTGCCCACCTCAGCTGGAAAGAGGGAAATAGAATTTCTCTATTCTAGGAAATCAGGGGTTCATATTCTGGGAATTGTGTTCTCGAATTATCTTTTGAAACTAGGGACATCTTGCCAGGCAAGAGGGTTCTCCCTGTGCACCCCCTTTCCCTCTAAGACCCTTTGGGATGGTAAAGCTGTCTGAGGGCAAACTTCTCAGCAGCAACATTGCAAGGAACTTGTGCTAAGCTTCTTTTTCCTTCTTAAGTGGCAGCAGCTGAGCACAGATGTCTGGATTGGCAACAATTATGAACCCAATTAACCCAGTTAATGGCACCACAGCCCTTTGTGAAGTGACAGATTATTGCAAGCAGACGTGGTACCCCTGCTGCGTGCCCTTGTGTCACAGAGAAAATGAGTGGAGGTAGGAGCCATCAAGTGATTAGCTGTTATAATTTTGTTAATTAAGCACTGTTAGGAAGTTTGCCATAAAAATGGAACTAATCTTCTTCATCTTTTGTCCATCCCATGTTTGCCGCTGTGCTATTAGATCACAGAAAATAATTTGAATCCACTATCTGGGTAACAACTGAAGAAGATAAGAGCATGAAGCAAGGTGGGAGATTCAGGAAGTGTGATCCTGCCACAGGGTATTCAGTGGAGTGAATGAGTGAAGAGAATTCAGGTCAAACAACTCTTGAATTTCACTGGGGTAACCTATTCTTGCATCTCTCCAACTGTGGGTATGGCACATCTTTGACCAGGATGACAAGCTGGACTGCGCAAGTCAAAGTATGTTAACTTACAAGGTTACAAATGCAACCTGTTATTGCACAACAGTGAATGGGTTCTCAGCTTCACAAAGACTGAACAAAGTAGGTGAACACAAATAGATAACATTTTAGATAGCTCTTCCTGCACCCCCTACTATCTCTTCTTGTCTGGTTAACAGCAACAGCATCTTATGTTTGCTACTGGTAGATCCCATGCTGTTTTACACAAGTGGTTCACGTAATTTTCCAATTAACCAGCTCAGGCTTCCTGCAACCCTCTTCACTGGTTCAATTTCTCCCTTGAATCAAACTCTTTTTTACTGTATTGTATCATCAGCCCCATTTTGCAGAGGGCTAAAGCCAACAGCGGAGTGCTGTGGGAAGCGGCAGAGCCGGGGAGCAGAGCTACTGTTGCAGAAAGAAATGCTAAAGCCATGATTCAGAGGAGATTTTAAGAAAACCACAGATAATATCCTGGACTGTGTTATCCATTCAGATTAAATTGAGTGTAATCTCTACCCCTATCTCTACACCACTAAATGCGTTTAAAAGAAGAGATTTATTTCACCTCCTATTATCCTTCCTTTCTCCTTTCCCCTTGCACTTCACATTACTTCGGAGTTCAGAAATAAATAGTTTAGCATGAAACTTCTGCACTCTCCATTGTCTCTGGGAGATTTCAGGACTAATGTCCATTTATTTCAAGGCTCTTTTCCTCCCCTCTGCTATTATGATTCAGGACTTCAGGGATCCTTTTTGTAGGCAGGCTTTAAAGGTTACTCCCTTTAGTACCTTCATACCTCTTACTCGAAGGTTATTCTGTCAATTTTTCCCTTAGAAGTCTTCAATTTTTGTTTTAAATGACAAATGTCTCTCTCAACCCTTTTGAAGAGAGCTCCTCGCTTTGTGCTGCTTTTCCAGCTCTTTGTCTTAGCACATCCCATTTCTAATTGCAACTGCAGCAGTTCTTAGGAATTCCTTGCGTGCTCTGGTAATTTGCAACCAGCAATGTGGTGGTGGCCATGGACATGCAGGTCCTTTTGCATCATTGAATTGAAGAACAAGTCTAGGCTTGACCCCGTTTGCTATTTTGAGTTAATTTTGGGGAATAACTGAGAAATTGAGCCTTGCCAGGACATTAATTCTCATTATGTAAACTCTAATCCAGACTAGGCAGCATCATTTGGATTTTGAGTTGACATGTGTCTGATTCTCCACCTTTAAGACAGCATGGCCCACCTCCTGCTGAGCAGAGATCTCTGTATTACTTTATCACCATGAAAAGGGCAGAATGTAGTAAATCTAATATTTAAATTCATGATTTGTTGCTTAGTTACATGTGTCATGGAGGAAAAGTAATGATGCTACATGATTTATGTAACAAAATGACAGTCCAAATTTTAACGCTCGAACATCGCATATTCATGCCATGTTTATGCAAGCTATTATCTACAGAGGGGAAATGTCAAGCATAAATTCAACATCTTCTCTCAAACATTTTACAGACAAATAAATGGAACAAGTAAATTGTTGGTTAGCCTGAACACTTGGCTGAGTTTCACAATTATACCTTTAAGTATGGTTGTGAGCATGAAATGTTATCATCTCAGTGATGTGCAGATCCTGCCTCTAAATACTGTTGTAATATACCACAGTATTTGAGTGGAGGGCTGTACAGGCACAAAGTGTGCTCCAGGAAGGGAAAGAATTAGCTACTGAAGCAGAATGTCTTCAGTTCTTCAGAGAACAGCAAAAATGCATTTTCCCTTGTCTGCGCCTTGTACAAAATGTCCCTAGGACAATAGGAGAACCTTTTTCCTGGAAGAGCATATACTTGGGAATCTGAAAAAGAAATGTCTTTGCCATGACAAATGTACAGCAGCATTTAAAAAGTGCTGTCTACTGAAATAAGGAGATTTTCAGAGTAAGGAATAAATGCCTTTCCTCATTATTTCGGATGAAAAGGTTCGAAGATTTTCATTTTCAATTGAATGTGATAAATTCCTCTTTTTAAGAAATAATCTATAAATTTTAAAGATTTAGAAAGTCCTCTAAAATGCAGACTCAGCCATAATATGCCAGGCTTTGCTCTGAGGAGCACTCAGAAATAGAAGGTGAGCTGCTCTTTTGTTCATTTCTGGACACATATCCTTGCAGTGGTCCAGAGTATGATTCAGCATCTAATGAAGTTAATAGAAACATTTCAATAGAGTCTCTATCAGGCCTTTAAACACTAAATGTAGTCTATATAACTTTGGGCAATCTCCCATTTCTTTTTATTAATTTTAAGCTTGTTCTGTCCTGCATGTTAGGAAAGGATTTGCACTAAGCTGACAAGTACTGAGTGATCTGGTTTAAATTGCTGGCTGCTGTTGTAATGTCTGGAAGGAAGACAAACGGTGTCAGCTTTGTTATGTGATAGAATTAGAAGTCTGGAATTTAAGTGAAATCCCAACACTTTTGTTGTGATTCTTCTACAGTTTACAAAGAAAGCCTGCATATGTAGGTGGAAACAGTGCAAAAGCTTTCCTTTCTCAGCTCTGCCTCTCCGAGCCAACTCATTGAAGAGAAGTACTTTATTTACATTATTGCAGGATGCTGCCTTGAGCTGGTTTTGTGTGTGAGCTGGAATGTGTTTTTCAGCCAAATTTCATTCAAACTAAGAAAAACCAAGCCCAGAACAGGAATGGATAAAGCAGTGGTATTTAAGGGATTGCACATGGCCTTAAAGCCTGCAAGCCCTGTGGGACAGGTTGTATTCATTCATCTGAAGTTCACATAGAGGCCTGAAGTCAAGTAGCATCAGGGTTTTTTGGAGATCAATGGCTGACTTGCCTGAAGATTTTAGAGTCGTTTGACCATAATAATTGGACCTCATATTGACTTTGTGATGAACAGGACTCCGTCAGGAAAATGTAAACAACGTGGGAGCTGATTTGAGCTCCACCACGGCTCAGCAGCAAGAAAATACATTTCACCCATCAAAATACACCTTTGACAATTTGTGAGCTGAGAGTGCTCAGTATGATGGAAGATAAACTCGTTACAGGAGCAGTGATCTGCCCTCTAAGAGCCAAAGGATCTGGGGATGGTCTGCACTGCTCAGTCAAGTGGACCTTGAGCATGATCCATAGCTGGGTCAGAAGGGAATGAGGGAAAGGAGGTGTACTCATCCAACTTGCCTTGTGAGGCAGGGAGGAAAGGAAAGGAGGCATTGCCCTTCAGCAGCAGGAGATAGGGAGAACAAACACCCTTTGGGCACTATAACCTATGGAGGCAGAGGTACATTCAGCAAAGACAATCTGTCCCATTCACTCCCTGTCCATCTGAGAGATATCACTTAAGGTTTTGAATCAATGGAACATTCTGTGAGGTTTAATTTCCAGTCCATCCCCAAAGCAGCTGAAGTGGCTGTTTTCTGGGCACTGTCTTTTGAATTTGTTTAGCTTTTCCAGAGCACACTTTTCTGTCCTTTCCCAAAATAACTGCTCATAACACAGAAAATACTCCTCAAATCTTCATGTTGTGTAGCTGTCTGTGTTCTCCGGACATAATGGGCTTCTCAATGTTCAATTCCACCTACTCAGAGCTATCTCAGAGGCACTGTAAATTTACGGGAAATAAATCATACACTGGGATGTTGGAATGATATAAACCAGATCCCAAGAAACTTGGGTTAAGTCTATGTGCTAGTGGCAGCACTTGTTTGTTGAGGCAACATATGTCCCTTTAAAGGCAGGAATTTTGGAGCAGAAGCCAAGTAGAAATTCTTGAGGAAGGAAAATCAGAGGAAAGGTCCTTTCTTTTACTGGTGCCTCACCATACTTAGGCTGCACCTGAGCAGGAATTGATATTTAAAGCATGTTTTTGAATTGCCAATAAAGACTTTTTATCTAAGGAAAAAGTCTAACCATCTGCCTCCCCAGAGCACAGCAAGAAAACAGAAGACAAAGCATTTTAGTGTGCAAGATCTGAAAGACATTGTCAACAGCCATTGATGCTTTCAAAACGAGAGGTTCAAATGGGAGCTGGCAATGGATTTAGTACATCCTTAGAAGGTTTCTTCTGTGGCCCGTTGTCATTCTAGGAGAGAATTGCTCATGTTTACACATTAGATGGTTAACAAGGCTTTTGCTCCAGTCTTCCATCAACCATAAACATGTTCAACATAACTAAATTCATTAGACTTTTATGAATAATATCTCACCCATCACAAGAGTCTCTATGATCAAGGTAGTTAAATATCTTAATTCTGTTAATCTGTCTTAATTGACTGTTAATCTCAAATCCTTTTAAAGTCACTTGGATTCTCCACAGTAAGTGTTTCCATAAAGTAACTGTTACTCTATTTTTACACTGTGGATGTAGAAGGGCAAAGTGGACTGATGGACTGAACGTAGAATTATAATAAACAGTGAAATTTCATGGCCAGTTTGTATATTGCTTTTTCATGGCCCATCTGTTTTCACTTGGGTGTTTGCACTGTAGGAATGCAGTACAGCATCCTAAAGTGTTGTTGTAGGATCCTATGGAATCCATCTGTGAAGGACTTTGTCTTGTAGTTCAGTGTCTTCAGAAGTTGTGAATTATTACAACTTTTACTGTGCTTGCAGAGTTGATACTCTCTGTGATAGTCTCTACCTTCTTGTCAAGAAAACCCCCAGTTTCCTACATCTAACAGCTATGTTTTCCATTCCTGATGCTGTATTACTTCATTCTCCTCAGGCTTGTAATGAACTTCCATTCCTTTGTCTTATTCTCCCCCTTTGCTGCTCTCCCTGTTCCAGTGCTTGATTACCAGGGACTAAATTTGTGAAGTATATGTAAATGCTTAAACCTTTTTTAAGCACCTGACTCTTTTTTTTCCCCTCCTGTGATTAGGATATAGGCCTAAGTGATTAATCTGTCTTCTTGAATAATGACAAAAACGTTGCATCAGCAGGAGAGGATCTAACCTTTGCAAACTTCCCCTGGGAACATCCATTTCTGCTGGGGATTTCACTGCCAGTCAGAGCAGTTAATAAAAAGGGGAAAGCCAATAACACTGCCAGAAGTTTTTGCTATATAAAAGTCAGAGAATCAGTTAGAGTCTGTCAAATGTAATGTATGGCATTATTAATATGAAGGATTTCAGATCAAAACAGGACTTAGTGTCCCAGCGACTGGGTCATGCGGAAGTGGCTGAGGAAAAGGGGGACTCTTCAAGTGGAACATCCAGAGGAGAGTGCTTGGGCAGACTTTGCAAAGTCATTAATCTTAGCATTGCAGGAGGATGAGAAAAAGAAAGACAGCAGAGGAGATATTCCAGCTGCAGTGCAGTGCACCCCTGGGATAAGTTTCAGCCTTTGGTCTCTGAGCTCTTCAAGATGTGGGAAGTCTCTCCTACCTGGTGGGCAATGAAGGCTGTGAATCTCTCTACAATGCCAAGGAATGGGATAGGAACGCACCCAACTGCCCACCAAGTCTTTTTGGCTGTGGCACCAGGCAAGGCAATCTTCTCAGCCTTGCCTCAGTGCTTTTTCTTCTCTTTTCCAAATGTCATGCTCCGAAAACGTTGGTTCAAGCCATGCACAAATGAATTATGCAGTCATTATGTTTTCATAAACCCATACCCTGTTTAT
Organism: Myiopsitta monachus; assembly: GCA_017639245.1. Lineage (NCBI taxonomy): Eukaryota > Metazoa > Chordata > Aves > Psittaciformes > Psittacidae > Myiopsitta > Myiopsitta monachus. The sequence continues at coordinate 24,006,149 of CM029917.1, forward strand.
TTGTTTAAATGTTTGTCTTGTTTGTTTCGTGTACTTGATCACAACTCTGATTATCTAAACAGGCTGTGTAAATTCAACTCACATCTAGTGGGATGAAGTGCTAGTGCAGCTGGTCAGAAACCAGATAGCTTAGTGAAATATTCATAAGGGATCCTGAACCTTAAAATGGCTTTGTAACCTATGGAAGTTTTTTAGCAGCTTCTGTTGAGTGCACAATTTGTTTGACAAATCCCATCTTCCTTATTGTGTGTGAATTATCCCCTAAAGAGTTGCTGGGTTTAAGCATCGGTTTGTTTTAATAACTCCTCAAACCTGCTCAGACTTTCTTATGAATGTTTCATTACAAGGTATTTCTTTGGGTGCAGAAGGGATATGTTGGGACCTTGATAGACCCCTGTTCCTTGATTGACCATAGCCTTTGGAATCAAACTTCTGCTGCATATATTTGGCTTCAGAAACTCCTTTGCATGAATGCTCCTGAGTTTCTTGGGCAGGTCTATGGCACAGCCTGGCACCCCAGGCACCCCATGGCCTGGGGTGGGAGTTTCTGCTCAGAGACATGAGACCTCTCAGGGAATGATGGCTATAGAGGAGAAGTGCAAAACTTGGTAATGGTTTTGCTTCTATGAGCTTGGCACCAGGTTGGAGTCATCATTTTAAATCAGAAGTGATCCTCATCCCGCTGTGTTAATGGTTTGGGTTTATTTGTGTTTAATTGGATTTTCTTACATTAAAGGCAGCTGAAGCACTTACAGAAAAGGCTGGCTCAGATGATGTTCGCTACTTCATTGTGACTTTTGCAAGGGACAGTATTACTGCACCACTGCAGAGATGGAAAGGGCATTTAACAAAGACATCACCAACATAAATCTCCATTTCTTATTACTGTCAATAGGGTTTTTTAGGTCAGCAATAGCAGGAGATATTAGGTTGCTGCTGGCCATCAGATCTTTTGATGGGCCAGATTTTATTCCTCTAATTGTCTCACTGCCCTAGCAGAGTTAACTGGTGATCACTGACTTTACTGTCTCTCATTCTCAGTAGGCAGGAAGGTCTGTGACAAAACATCCAGCTCATTGGTACTAAAACATGAGTTCATCCCATGGACACTGTGCTCCTCATTCTTCTTCACTTCTCGTCTAAGCATTCCTCGGCAGATCTGCCCACCTTCTCACCTGTGTGCATCTGACCACTCTTTCTGACTGAGCTATGAAATAAGGGAAGATTCCTCTTTCCAAGCAAACTGAAATGAAAACTTCCCCTTGAGAACACAGAGAATAGTTGCTTTAAGGTTTGGCACTTTATATAGATCATGTGTCAGCAACAGTAGGGCATTGCTATGGGCTGCACGTGTGTCTCAAGCATCAACCTTAACCCTCTCACTGCAAGGGATCATTTGTAAGAGAAACAGGAAAACTGTCAGAAGGTTTCCCAGCTCTCTAATTGAGGAATCTTTCTCCTTGTTATCTGATCTGTCTATCAGCCTGAACTGCAAAGTTATCTTGAAATATCTCTGTGAAACCCTTGTATCTGGGGAAATCGGGGAGTATTTACTTGCTCCGATATTTCCCCTCATAATGAAATTGTGGAGCTTTTATAACAAGGATTTAAAATACTGAGTGACACAACAGTAAAGGTCTATTCTGCTTTTCATCCTGGTGGTGCCTGGTGTCTTTAGAGACTTCTGTATTCCTCAAGAGTCTAAACTTTCAAGTAGTGCCATTTTAAAGCTCTTTGCACTAATAATATTTGTGTTATAACACTGCGTTAGAAAAGGTAAATGTGAAATGTCAGCTGGGAAAGGCTGTACCTGGAAGATTGGTTCTGCTATGCAGCCAAAATACTGACTGTTCTTCATGGTGTAGGGACATATAACTCGAGTTAGAAGTGGCACATTGCATTAGATTTCCTTGAGACAAAAACTGCACAGTGCGCTTTTTGTGATGTCTTTATTTCGGTAGCATTAAAGCATCAAAATATTACCACCTGCTGATAATCTGATAGAAGACATCCAGCTTGCCTTGAGTGAGAAAATACTGAGTGCATGAAAGTATGTTCCTATTTTCAGCAAACCCTGCCAGTGATGGAGACACCAATTTGGTAACTTCAAACTTGCCTTGTACCTTCTGATTACAGAAAGGCTTTGACAAAAGACCTCCAATGACTAATGCAGGACACTTCAGAGGACCTGTATTTTCAAAGTGTGATCAAGACACTGTACTTCAAGGGATGCTACACCATGGAATACCTGTATTATCTTCTGCAATGAAGACATATGATGGGCATCATCCTTATTTCAGACACCAGAACATGAAACCAATATTGGAGACATGAGCTGGGGCCATGCCTGAACACATCTATCGTATATCTTTATGTCTGTAGAGGATAATGCTCAGAAAGAACAGGGATGCTTTTCTTTTTTCTCTTTAACTGCTGTTTTTTTGAGGCATTCTGCAAATCAGGAGCAAGAAGCCCAACAGGAAGCAGTTGGGGCTTTTGCAGCTGATTGCGCTCCATAGCAAGGGGTGGAGAGAAGGTGTTTTCACTCAGAAGGTACAATACCCCATCAAGGGAAACCCACCCTCTGAGCACAGTGCTGAGGTCTGGGTCCGCGCTGTTATAACCACAGCACTGCCCGTGTTGCAGCAGGTCACGAGCATCTTCTGTTTGTCAGAAGAGACAAATTGCAGGATTTTCCCAAATCCTTCACATACATCTGTGACTGACATTGCCTTTGTCTCACTGGGTTTTAAAGCACTACCCCTTTTCTATCTTTTGGCTTTCAGCTGTATCTCTTCGTTTGAGCAGAGGAATACTTCCAATACACAGTTACTCAGCGATAAACCTCTGTTTTTCAGGTGTGTGTGGGTCTTGGAGGTTCTGGTGCTGCTTAAAGTCTTCCCTTGTAAAATGCAATCTCTATTTTTCTCTGAAGAGGTGCTTATTTTAAAACCTGAATTAACATAAGCTGTGCAGGAGGTGAACAGAGGAGAGAATACACTGGAAGCTCCTGTTTGGAGGCAATGCTTGAAATTTTGGGGAGGGAGGATAAATTAGACGTGTACCAGTGTGATCCTGACCCAGTGTGGTTTGTGGGAGTGATGCTGGGGCTGACAATAGCGGCAGGGGACATGAGTGAGCCATAGCCACCAGCGCACAACCTTGGCTATAAGCTGTCCCACAGGTCACCCCCTGTGCCAGAATGGCAGGATTAAAGAAGGCAGCAGAATTAACACCAGATCAAAATATCAGCCACTAAATTAATCAAGGAAGGAAACTATCTGGATTGATTACACTGAGCATAAATTCCCCCTCGCAGGCATTGCTGAAACCAGATGAGACAGGTATGACTGGAATGTTAAAGTCATTTTTCTATGATTTATTTAGCAAGTTCTGAATGGGTCAAAGGGGAGGGGAAGTGACGCTGTCAAAGATGTCATTCGCTGTTGAAACTAGTTACAGCTCAGAAGCAAGAGACCTTCTGGGACTAGGGGTTAAAATATGAGCAGGTAAAGTAGAGTTTCAGGTACTTTTTATAGCTGCTACTGACCCTAAATTGTGCCCTCAGAAGAAGAATAAGCATGCAGCTTCCCAGTGCCCTCTAGCGCAGCCTCACCCTATGCTGAAGATCATGTATGGACCTATGAAAGCTAGATGAGAATCTGATGGTTTCTCTATATTTCTCTCCCTCTATTTATATTTATATATATATATATATATATTCTGATAAGTGTTGAATCCTAAGAAAGTGATGTGTTTGCACGTTCTTTAAGCAGACCTGGATGGGGCTTGGAGCAAGCAGCTTTAGTGGAAGGTGTCCCTGCCTGTGGCAGGCGGTTGGAACTGGAAGAGCTTTATGGTCCCTTCTAACCCAAACCAGGCTGTGAGTACAATTTAGCACTGACTGAATGCACATTATTGTGGTTTTCCCATTACAAAGCTGGATTCCATGTACTGCATAAAGTACAAAGCCAGCCTCATACACGTGTGTGCATGTACCTTCAGAGCACACACCCATGCAGGCACACCCATGCACTGACACACACGCGTGTGAGCGCACATGCATGCACACTCACACCCAGAGTGCATTGGCAGAGCCAGAGTCAGGAAGCTGGAAACTACTGAACCAAATCAATGAGAAGGAATTTAAACAGCTCCAATTACCATTCACATTCGTTTGATTTCAAACCCATTAGCAGGTACTAAGGAAGAAAAAATTAGGTGTTAAGAGACTGAAGGCCAGGTTAATTTAAGAAGAAACAGGTTGATTTTCCAGCAAAAGATATCAACAGAATCTCATTTAATTCAGTTCAGACATTTCATTTTAGTAGAGGTATGTTTGCTACGGTACATATCTTCGATTATCCCTATAAAAGCGACATGAGGGACATTTTGCTGTTGACGCTGTAAGGGAGGATGAAATGAAAAAAAAGAAAGGAATACACTCTTGGAAATTCCTTATAATTCTGAAAGGTCAGAGTCACAGATTCGAGGCAGATGAGCTATTCATATGGTGACAAGGAATGCCCACTACTACAACTGAGGAGGCCAAACACATGGGAAAGGTTTCAAGCCTTGTGCTCTGGTTTTAAGTTAAAGATTAGGAGATCAAGCAGGGAGAATACAGGGCAATATGCAGGTCTGTGTGTCCTCCTGTGAGACATGTAGGTCCGAACACTCTCCAATGCTGTAAAAAGAAGAGAAATCTGGGATCTGACCTGATCTGAACATCCGTCAGTGCTATGGCTGGTGGTAGAGGGTGTGCAAGTACTGCTGGAAGCAGTAGTGATATAGGTATTGAAAGTGATCCACAGGACAGAGAAACGCCTGAGAAAGGATGCCAAATCCTGTTTTCCATGATCCCTGGTCTTGATACCGGTTGTCCACACTCAGGACAAGAAAACTGGTCTGCTGTGACACACTGAAGGGTCTTGGGCAGGGTCTGGGCTTTGGGTTGGTTGCTGGGAGGTGCTGCAGGTGGTGGCCATGGTTCGACTGGAAGCATAGTGCAAAGCAAATAGAGAAGGGAAAGAGGCCAGTTCTTTTGCCTGCAGTGGGTGTCAGTTCTCACTTATTTCTGCAGAGGCAGAATCACATTCAGAGCGGAAAAGATGCTGCAAAGGATGGTGCTGAGCCTTACAGTTTCCTACAGGTCTGGGGTATTTTTTTGCTTCCCAGTAACAGTATCTTCATCTCCTGAAACATGCTTGTTTCAGTGATTGCAACCAGCAGTGTGCTGCAGCACTCACCTCCCTGGCAGCAATGCCTTTGGGTTATTGTTTTGGCCTGAGCAGGTCCATGTCAACTCTGCTTGCTTGGCCTGCCAGCTTAATTGAATTTCTTATCATGTCTGTATCTGCTGCTGATACATGAATGAAGATAACTTATTCCTCGAAGTGGGATATTGTGTGGGAAAGACTAAACACAGCAGCTACAGCCTGAGGAAGAGCTGTGGGAAGAGGGAAAAAAGAAGAAGCTGAAGAAGAGAACAAATCCAGGAGCTTCAACAGTCTGCTGGTAAAGTGTTCCTGGTGATGTCTGTCTGCTGGTAATGGGGCTGTAATAGTGGTGTGGCTGCAGCAGGTGAGGAGCACTACTACTGTAGTCCGGTGCCCCCTTTACCAAACATCTCCAACAGACAGATCCCTCTGCATCCCTCTGCAATGACAGAGCCTGTGAAGTGAGCAGGAGGTGCAGGATCAGACCTTGCCCAAATCAGGCAGTGGAAGGTCTTGAAACTGGCTCTTTCCCTTCCAGAAGTAAAGCTGATGGCATCAGCTATTTCGAGGATAGTTTAATGCCAGATCAAAAAATAAAGGGTTGTCAAATCAGAATGAAAACAAAGTTGATGAGCTCATAATCTGTTGCAATCTATATGTATATATATAGTTAGTTATATATATATAAACTTCATGTATTAAAAGTGTATCTAGATATCTCTATAAAGTACATACATACACACACAAATATATGTCTACAAGGTTTGGTGGTGGCGTTACTGCTGTGGTTCTCTGGCCAGTCCCACACCTCGAGGTCCCAAAATCAAGCTTAGGGGTCACTGCAGCCCTCATGTTCAGCACAGTCCTTCTTGCCACTCACCCTCCTCACAATGGGAAATGGTCTTGTTTGCTGGAAATTGCATTTTCATGCGACATTTATTTCAGTTGTTTGTTCCTATTGTCCTTATTTTCACTAATGAGAATCCATGTACAGGCCCCTGCACAGTTACTGACTGTGCTGAATCAGATGTGAAATGATAACTTGGAAAGATAAAAGGCTTCTTAATGCTTTATTAGTTTCTCAAGCCAGCTATTCCTGTTTCTATGTAAGCTTTAAATATTTCCATTAAGATCCAGATTGCGAGTAACTGGCTGCAGAATAGCATGTGAAACAGGAATTTTAAATGGAAATGGGGAATGGAAAATGTGGCATTCTGGAGCTGCCCTTATCTGAGTATGCAGGAAAGATGCAGCAGCCTGCTAAAGCAGTTCCTACAGTTCAATAGGACATTCAGCAGGGCAAGCCGGGCGCTTTATTCCTGCCTTCAAAAAGCAGGCTGCCTTCCTGCCATCTTTCTTCTATAATGCATTTTAATCAAGTCACAGGATGGAAAATATGCAGTCAATCCAAGCCAGGAATCTATAATTCCATCCAGAATTATTTTTTCAATAGAAACAATTTAATACTTTTGTATAAATTTATGTCCACTCTGTGGTTTGGATTTAATATCAAATGTGTTTTTCGTGCACCTGGATGGAAAGTGCATAAATGAAAGCTTTGGGAATGATTCAGTTTGTATTTTCCTGGTTGTGTGGGGTGGGTTAGTCACGTTGATTGCTGTTTGCAGGCAAGCCAAAGTGCTTTCTCTGCCATTCTCCATGGCAGAATCCCATTAGTTAAAACAGCTCACAAATGGTGCTGTATCATTTTTAATGAGGAACTAATTAAAGAAGCAGTCATTCTGATTGAAATATGTCACTGTGAAAGAGGAGCCAAAGCTGTAGTGGTCTCTGCCCTCAATTTCCATCTCCTGGGTGAATGAGTGCAAGAAGGGGCAAGTCCTGGTGCTTCTGGTACCCAAAGCATCAAAATGGCAATGCAGATGTAGGTTTACTTTGCAGCAAACTCTGATGTTAGAAGTGTCTGTTTGACCAGGAGCTCCTTACAGAGAAGATGCCCTGAGAGACAGGGCTGGACCAAGCTACTGACTCTTTGGCTTGCGTTTACCATCATAAAGACTTTCATTTTGTCTGTGTGATGTGCATGTTTATAAGACAAGCTGCAAAGTTTTGTGTGTGCCCCTATTTCCTGTTCTTCTCTGGGGCATTTCCCTGCAGTCCTGCCGAGGGTAATCAGTTGCTTCCATATATCAGCACTTCTGATGCCTGCAGACATGCAAAAACCCACCTTGACATAAAGCTGTGGAGCCTGAACAGCAGTATTTGCCGTCACACAGACTCTCGGAGTAACAGAAATTGATGAGGGCTCTGAAAGCATTAAACGTAACCAATGAGTTAAAGGTCAAAATTAGGGCTGAGGATAAAGGATAGAAAAATCATGGTAAATAAAAGAATTGCTGACAGGAGTAGGTAATGAATAATTTCCTACAGCGGCTATTGCTTAAAACTCTTCCAAAGGACCTGAGGAATTGCTCACTTCATGCTAATTCAGTTACCGTCCCAAGCCCTGGCAACTGCTGATAAGGGTAAGATTTGCATGACTGGCTCCTATGTGAATGCGCTCAAAAGAGATGAGGAATAGCAGTGAGATGTAGGACAGTGGCTGGTGTCACTGTCATCCTTGGCAATGTAGTGCCAGGGTCAGCGCTTTGGTTTTATACTGTGAGCCAGGCTGAGCAGAGATGGGGTGTGGGGGAATGCAGCCTTCATTGGCAGCCAGGGGAGGAGATTCACTAGCAAAACCTTCACAAAACCAACTTCTGGGCAATAGTGACAAACCCAACCTTTGTTATTTGCACCCACTGTGTGATTTTGGTTTTTAAAAGGGCTGGTAATTGCTGCTGGGATTAGTTCACTCTCTATACTTTTGAAAGCAAATAGTAAATCTAAGAGAATTTTTGGCAGGCCCTTACAATCACGCATTTCTGATGAAATGCCAGCAAAACAAAGTCCATCTTTGTGGTTTTGCACAGCCTAATGTGTTTTCTGCAGGTCCTTCAGTTCTTCCCTGGGTTAAATGACCTGTCTGGCAGCTTTTGGGCTGCTGTTGGTAGTGTAGTTTGCCAGAGAAAATTACCAATGTGCCATTACACACAGCTCCGTGCTATCACAGAACTTACTGTCACTAGGCTTCATTTAACAGATTTGCTTATTATGTTTCAGAAAGTTTTCCACTGGAAAGACCATAGTTAGGATACACTATTCTTTATAGATTGGCAAGTAAACTTGTATGCATACATATGTGTGTGTGTACACATACATATACACATACATGGCAGTTATTTTGAAGGTAGTACATAATCCACATTTTTTCTATTATCTATTTTTTAACAGTACAACTACTTGCATTACAGGACTTCATTCTGCACTGTGGTTCACACTGTGTGTTACTCCATACTTTACTAAATCAGGTATTGCGCTTGCAAAGGCAGAGGCTATGAGAACATTTTCAAGTTAAGCAGGCAGAAAGCCCAGCATTTCCCTTTTCTTTATACATACATATTCATAAGATACAATGAAAGAGTGAAAATACCATAGCATGTAGGCAAAGCTGTATTTTAGTTTAAAGCAAATACAGTAAGAGAAAAGCTTTATTCAGACTAAAAGGGAAGTGAGAAGGGACATTTTGTTTCATCCCGGACACTGTAGAAGTCCGAGTTGTTGTTTTTGAGGTTATGTCACCCTCTCCACATTTAATCAAGGATTTATGAAATGAAGCAGGACTGGGGGCAGAGCTTTTGTTTCATGTCTTCTTCTTGGCTCTCTTTAACCTTATTCATGCTTCAGCAACCTATTTTTTATTTAGTGCTCCCAGAGCAATCAAAGACAAAACATGATTAGAGCCCAGAGAGCAACTTTAAACGCAGCTGAAACCTGCACTTGGGTAACTGCGCTGAGAAGAAGTGTTTTAATTGAGGAGATTACTTGAAGTCTAAGTAGACACTTGTGAAAAATACACCTCTAGAGATGATAAATCAATGTTGTTACTGCTGGTTATTTTTAATTTAGGTTGTTGGCCTTTAAAGAGGACTTGGCTACCTGAAGTTGGAAGTTAGAAGGTTGTGCTAGAGTGAGAAGGTGTGATTTTGAATGGTGTTTTATCACACATGAGTTCTTATAAAGAAATGCTTTAAAAACTTATATAAGCTACACTGACACCCCAAATCTATATGTGTGGCTAGACCTTTTCATCACGAGACTGCTCTACCTTTACCTCCACTTACCATGACCTTGTTAAAGATTCTGCAATGATAATGGGTTTGTAGGTGCTTTTAAAGATAGCATTAATTCCCTGCTCACTTAAAACCAAACAAATAGCCCAATCCTGCCTGGATGGCTTTGATTCTTCATCAGTGTCATGGGTTCAGCAGCAGCAGTCATTTTTCTCCTTCTTGGTAGCTGATGCAGCACTGTGTTTTTGATTTTGGGCCTGGGAACAGCGCTGATAACACCAGTGTGTTCAGTTATTGCTTGGTAATGTTTTAGTCTGGTCAAGGACTTTCTGAGCCTCATGCTATGCGAGGGAGGAGGGGGAGCCAGGAGGAAGCAGAGACAGGACACCTGACCCAAACTGACCAAAGAGGTATTCCATACCACAGCACGTCATATCCAGGATGTGAAAATGGAGAGCAGAGACCTGGAAGAGGGTGGGGGTGCACTGTGGGGGTTCGCTGCTAGGGGGGTGTACTGGCTGGGTTGGGCTTGGTGAGCAGTTGTAGTCTCTTTCCTTGTACTTCTCTTGTATTATTACTGGTGGTAGCAGCAGTGATTTGTGTTATACCTTAGTTACTAAACTGTTCTTATCTCAACCTGTGGCAAGTTGAATTCTTTTGATTTTTCTCCCCATTCCCCCCCCCATCAGAGTGGGGGGAAGAAAGAGGGAGAAGTGAGTGAGTGGGCTGCGTGAGATTTACAGCTTAAACCACGACAATCAGGCAGACCCTTGCAGTGGTCTCTCCAGAGTCTGCACAAGCAGTCTGTGTCCAGGGTTGATACTGAGTTTTCTTGTTTAGAAAATTAGTATTGCAAGTTCCTAACCTTTGATATTTTAAGTCACTTCTGTTTATTATGTTCATAACCATCAGACCAACTGCATTTGCATCTTGGTGTAGGCATAAAATCTATACATTTATTTTCATTAAGAGAATGATATTGTTCTAGTCCAAAACAACATGACAAAACATCACAATTACTCCAATTGTGATGTCAGTGTAGCCAATAATTAGTGACTGATTTGGGGAGCCAAAAGAACTCCACTTGGGAAGCATGTTAATTGCCCACATATTTCCTTGGGTCAGGCAGCCATGTTACATCAAACACTAGATTTATTACGCCATTTAAATAATTTTGGAATAATTAGGAATTGTGTTGTGCATCTGACTGAGCAGATCCCAAGTACAAAATCATACATCTAAATTACGAACCGAATGGAACCTTGCCAGCAAATATGAGAAGTTAAATAGTTTTCTCATCTCTGAGGCAAAAAGGAGGAAATTCGTATTTTCTACATTCCCATATTTCAAAATAATTATTGGTTTGTTTCCATTTGTTTTCCTGTGCCTGAAAATGTGCTAATATCTGTACAACAGCTAAATTATAGGTCCAAACCATACTGGGAACATTCTGGTATCTCTGTGGTGTTGGCTAGCTGCACCCCCAGGTATGCTCTGAGGCAATAACTGTGCCAGGTACAGTCTTGACTGCCTCCAGCAGTGCATGAGGTTTAGTTTCTTAATATCAAGATATATAATTTGATATTAATATCAAAGCAAGGCTGGATACCTATTGAATGGGAACTTCCAAATGTGGTCACCCTCATACAGGTAACAAGTTCCACCCCAGAGCATCCAGTCACCCATGTGTTACCTCTATGAGCATGAATTTTTAGGAACAAAGTGCTATATTATCTTATTTCTGTATTTCCAAGGAATGCCCATGTCAAACTCAACAAAACAACATTTTGGTAAAAAAAGGAAGCAATTTCCAGACACTCCAAACTGATCCATTGGCTCACTGCTGTAACCTGAACATCAGTCTAATGGCAACAATTTGGAATGTGTCCCACATTTTCCACTGTAATTTCCCCTTTCTCCTCAGTGAATCATCAGAAAATGTTTCTATAAAACATGGTCTTGGGTTTTTTTCTGGGATAAATCCAATAAGCTGGAAGCAGTGAATATTTTTCTGCATTGCCTTTAGTGGAATTAGTATCAGCAATGTTTGCAGCAGAGAGCACGTATAAGGCTTAGGATGTTTCAGTATGTAATTGCTGTTCAGTGATCGTTAAAAAATTCCAGTGGAAGAATTAGGGATTTGCAAGTAAAAATATTGCCTCTGGAATAAAAGGAATGTGGAGAGGAAGAAGGTTACTTAAAACCTGGTAATTTTATGCAGAATTTGGTAATTTCTCTAAGGATTGAAAATTATTAAAACTACCACTTGTAACATGAGTGTGTTGACACAAGTATCATCAGTTGTGCTCCAGTGCACACTGTGGCTTCTTCCTTTGATGCACGCAGAGATTTAACGCTGAAGGTATTTCCACAGAGGCACATCTCTCCTACAGAGCACCGTATCTCTTTGTATGCAAAGCACTGGGCAGGACTTGCTCTTAACATACAGATGTTCTTACTGCTGTTTTATTTCAGATTTTCCTCTTGTGCTTCATGTGAACCAGATTTACTGCCTGCAGAAAAAATACTGGGTTAGCTTGCAAATAGGATCCCAGCCTGATTTGTGCTGGAAGTGACCTTAAGACTCATCCAGTTCCAAATCCCTTCCAGAGGGGCAGCACCTAGCTAAGTGAGTAAAATGGGGTGATGGGAAGGGGCTGTGTTGGACAAAGCCAGAGGAGCAATGGGTTGCTTGTGGGCACGCCCAAGCATGCTGCCTCATGTGGCAACAAAATCAAACCTGTTTTCAGATGACAAGCAAGAACACAGGCAGAGAGATGGTGTAATGCCATGCAAAAACCAACCCCACATCACTGGTACCCCCAAGCTGGCCGGTGCGCATCCACCCTGCAATGACCCCCTGTTGCTCCCCAGCTCTATCCAGAGGAAAGACACAGCAACATCCTGCTTCTAGTTTTGAAATCTTGATAATTTTCCCTGTTTCTAGCAATTTCACTTTTCTGCCACTTCTCCGGAGTTTTTGCTGACAGGACAGAATTGCTGGTAGCAAACACATTATTCATTGTGATTGAATGCCCAGTAATTACTTTATATACTTTTTCAATTCTCAAATTAAAACCATTTACTATTAGGAGCAGATGTTAGATTCAGGGCTCCTGTTGATTGTTGGTGTGACACACTGTCATGGGTTCAGCAGTAGCAGTCGTTTTTTCTTCTTGGTGGCTGGTGCAGCGTTGTGTTTTTGATTTTGTGCCTGGGAGCAGCACTGATAACACCAGTGTGTTCAGTTACTGCTTGGTAATGTTTTGGTCTGGTCAAGGACTTTCTGAGTCTCATGCTATGCCAGGGAGGAGGGGGAGCCAGGAGGAAGCAGAGACAGGGCACCTGACCCAAACTGACCAAAGAGGTTATTCCATACCACAGCACGTCATATCCAGGATGTGAAAATGGAGAGCAGAGACTCAAAGGGGTGTGGTGGTGGACTGGGGGTGCACGGCATGGTCAGGTTTTTGGTACTGTGGGGGGTTCGCTGCTGGGGGGTGCACTGGCTGGGTCGGGCTTGGTGAGCAGTTGTATTCTCTTTCTTTGTATTTCTCTTGTATTATTACTGGTGGTAGCAGTAGTGGTTTGTGTTGTACCTTAGTTACTAAACTGTTCTTATCTCAACCTGTGCGAGTTGAATTCTTTTGATTCTCCTCCCCATTCCCCTGGGACTGGGGGAAGAAAAAGAGGGGAGAGAGCGAGGGAGTGAGTGAGTGAGTGAGTGAGTGAGTGAGAAAACTGCGTGGGTGGGGGGCTTAAACCATGACACACATGTGAAATGCTTTAAATGAGAAGGCTGATTGAATTTTAAATATGCTGATCACACGGGGGGGATTGAAAATAATTGAAACTGGGAATAAATGAAACGTTTCCAAGAAGAGAAGACAGAGGTGGGGTTTGTTTCTCAAATTCCCGATTGCATAAATCCTGTTAAATTCTGCAGACTAAATACAGTAATTTGCTCTATGTTAGAATCCCAAATGTGAGACTTTCATGGCTGTTGCTTCAAAATGGCAGGAGAAACGCATTTAAAAACTAAGGTAAAATCTATTTCCAATGCAATACTTCAGAAGTTATCCACACACTTGTAGGGGCTTAATGTTTGCCTTTCTTTTATCAATGTAAGTACATTTTCCATGAAATCTGACATCATTTCTTACCAAGGCATTCTGCCCATCATGCGGGCTGAGCTGACCTTCTTGCAGTCCCAGTGCCTGTAGAAAGCCCCAGCTCACTTTCCCAGATGGAGTAGGTGATGCTCTCACCCTGCAAGGGCTTGTGGTGAAAGGAAGTGAGAAAACTGTTCCAAAGCACAGCAGAGGATCTTTCTCCTAGGCTGGAGTTAAGGGCAATCAACCACTGTTAAAATAACGAATTCTTTCTGAGGACAAATTTGTGTGCATATTTGTCATAAGAAATTACCCCCCCCCCATCAATATATTAGTTATATATTAGTTTTATCCATCCATGTAAAAATGTCTATTTTAATCATAAGGGAAGATTTTGCAGTGTTTTCTAGTGACCCTATTGCTTTGGAACCTCTCTGCTGAGCAGGTGGCATCTTTGGGATGCTCCATGGGAGCAAGGTGTGAGTTCTGCTCCCATTCTTGCCCCGAAACCACGGTGGGTCTGGCCTGAAGTCTGCAATATCAGTTCCACCAACCTACTTCCTTACTTGCAGGGGGTTAGAACTGCATGATCTTTAAGGTCTTCTCTAAGCCAAACCATTCTATGATTCTATAAGATGGGTTATTTTCCAGCTCTAGGTTAGGTGTCTGCTGAACACTTTCCTATACTGGAGTTAGAAGAGATCCATGTCATCTGTGTAGAGCTTTTTTTTTTGGTACCCTGTCTTCACAGGATTTATTACATACAAGGAATGAAAATTAGAACTTGGAAAGTAATGCAGTAACAATTGCAATTAACCTCCACAACCCCCAGGTAACCCTTGGGTGTTGGATTTGAATCACATTGCTTTTAATTAAGTTTAGTGGCCAAGCACTTGTTCTAAAACATTTTTCTGGCATTTCTTCTGCAACAGAATGCTTTAAAGCCTGAATGCTGTGCCAGCTTGAGCCCATGTGAGCTAATGCCTAAAGGGAACAACGCAGGGAATGGAAATGCAGGTTGAAAAGGCAGTTTCTGATCAGGTACAACTTTCATAGGTTACAAACCACTTTGGTATATGCATACTTCCCTCTCACATCTGATATCATTTACAACACTTACAACACTTGCTGAACTTCTCCAAATAAGAAGACTCCCACCGAGACAAGAAGTTGTTGTTGCATTGAATGGTCCTTGACAATCTATTGTCACTGTATGTGCCACACTAAAGCAGCCTGGCACCGATCCTGGATAAAGTCTTCTGACACACGTTATCTTCTGGGGCTGTTGTGCCTTATTGTGTTCGTGATCCATGGAGGAAAGGTTGCTAATAGCAGACATTGACCCACTGGTGGTAATTGCTGTGAAAACATTATTCAAGCTTATTATGTTAATGACAGAAGGATGAGGAGCTTCCTAAAAAGTTACTACGGCATCACCAGACATGCTTTATTTGTTTAACTGATTGATCATTTAAAGGTTTATAAAGTCCCTTCTCTGTCTAATAACTGCCACATAATCATGTACATACAAATGAAACAAGCCACAAAGCTAAGGGAGAACTGCTTGCTGCAGAGCTGATTTTCATGTAAGATCTCAAGACTTTATGGGCTTATTTACATAACAAGTCATGGTCTAGATCTCCACCTGCCACAGAGCTGGCTTCAGCTGTAAATTTTTACAGTTTGGAGCTGGTGGAATAGAAGAGAATGGTTCACATGTTTCAGTGATTTGAAATACTTTTATTGAAGTAAACAGTGTTAATTTTCTTCCAGCAGAATGATCTCTTCCCTAAGAATGTGATGCTTGCACACTTTTCCAGGGCAAAGTAATGACTTCTCCTTCTCATTAGTGCCTGAAGGCTGCCTTTTCCGTATGTGCACTGCACCAGAAACAAATCTGCAAACCTCTGGGTCTGAGCATCCCTGATCCCCTAGAGCTGGGGGAAAGCAGAGCTCACACTGCTCTCTGACAGTGACAGGTTAAACCCAAGCAGATAAAAAGATCTTTACATAGACAAGATGCTGTCCTCCAGCTGGAAAAGTGCAGCAGAAAATAGGCAAACTATTTCTTAGTATAAATGGTCCAGCCAAGAGATCTTGAGGGCTCTACCAAATTTGATGGCAGTGATCATTAGATGAGACTTTGGACTTGAAGCAGAAACATCAACACTTTACAGATGATGCCCTTCAGTAAACCTCTGCTTAAATACCCTTTAGAAAAATCCGTGCTTTATTGCAAAAAGTCCCTAGTCACAGCCCTCTCTTATGTAGCAGAAAAAAACCACAAAGGCAGATGTTTGCTGTGTATTTAATGGCTGGAAGAGAAAGCAGGTTTACTACCTGATTTTCCATCTTATTTTTTACTGGGTAATTCAAAACAGAGCGAAAAACCCACCCCAAACAGAAGCTCATGTTCTGACATAACCTCAGTTCTCAGCACCTTCCCAGCACCTGTGTTTGTTACTTAACAAAAAAGCATTTGGATGGAAGGATGAGTTTTCGTGGCTCTTTTTGTTCCACAGACCAAACTGTGGAAGTATGACTGTCCAGCAGGGCTCTTCTGTTGAAATCTTTTCAGCTCCCATCACTTTAATGCACCTGGATGTCAGGTTTGCGATGGTGACATCCTTGTGTTGTTCAGGTAGCAACCAATGAGGAGGTGATGGCTGGCTTGAGGCAATGGCTGGTCAGAAACTGCTGGTGACTGTACCGTGGCTGTCAGTGCAGAGCCATTCACTCACTGTACAACTTGGGTTTGATTTGCAGCAATTTACTTGGGAATTATTTAACAGAACATACAGAAGGTACTGACTGGAAAGTGTGTGCTGGTTCTTCTTTAACTTAGATAACATTACTGTGTGAGTAAGAAGCCATGTCCTGGCACCTGCTCACTTGGCAACAGAGGAATTCATGGCACTGCTTTTTGTGCTGTGATGAGCATCTGAGATAAACCTAGCCACAGACTTCTACTGCTGATGAAGGGCTTTGTGTCTCTGTGCTGCTAAATACATCAATACAAACATGTTCACATACATGGTATGTCTTATTGATGTTTGCTGGTTGATTTAAAGAGGCATTCTGCTGGGGTACATGTGTGTATAGCCTTGATTCATCTCATCTGTGTGCAGAAACTCGTGATGAAAACAAGCCTTACTAGATAGAGAACAAGTGAGTTGGCCTTCTTTAGAAGAAAGAACTCCAATGAAGAATTACTACAGGAGGATGAAGTACTCTGCCAGGGCTGCTCTTGCCTCATCGGCACCTGATCTTGTAGCCTCTAAGTGCTCATTGTTGGTGCTAATCCAATCTGGTCACTAGGACCTGTGAAACTCCCAGTGTCTGGCACAAGGAGTCAGCCTTAGGAGGTCAATTAGTGAAAAGGGAGAGGGGCAGAATGGGAGGAGACAAGCTGGCAGTCCAGCGTGCTTTTCCCTAGATGAATCTATCTCCAGTCAAAGGCTGACCTTAGTAGGTCTGATAAATGGTTGTCAGCATCAATTGTCTGACACAGACACTGCTTCATCTGGAACTACAACAATACATCCCCCTGGTCTCCTTTCACTGGGGGATAAAGTTCTTGTAAATCACCCCATCTATAAGAAAGCATTCATGGTACACTCTGGATCCTCATGTCACCTGATAGACAAAGGTGGAAGCAAACTTGCTTCCATACTTTGGATGGTCACTGGTAAGACCAGCATAAGAAGGGTTAACCTCTCCTGTAGTACTTCTCCTTTCCCCTCCTTGAAGAGGGAATTAAATGCAAATTACTAAATTAAGGTAACCTGAGGAATTAACTTAATTAAAAATAGGAAAGTTCAGGCTTGAATCTCTTCACTTCTGTCCTTTTGAAGGTTACGCTGCTGGAGCTGAGCTGGTGGGAGTGCAGTCCCCTTTGTGACCATGCTGACATTCACCACTCCAATAGAGCATGTGTTTGGGTGCACATCTTCATCTCCAAAGCTATTCCAGTGCTGCCAGCTGCTATTGATTGAACTGTATTTGATATTGCTGTTGGTGGCTGATTGGTGCCAATCAACTTCATTCCTGGCTTTGAAAAGTCAATGGTATGGTTGCAGCTTCCCTGACCAGTCCACTGTGTGAATACTGATAAAGTACCTCAGCTTAGGCTAGAGTGATTAAAAGACCAACCTATATGTTAGTAATTCAAGTATTTCTGGGGAGAGTTTCGCTGTTCTGAGCATCCCTGTGTGAGCATCAGATTCTGATATTCTGAGCACACAAAACATCTCTCCAGATAAAAATTCAATAGCTCTCCCCAGAACTACCTGTTAAAACTCAGACAGTAGATTAAATATTTACTTCTTCCTTCTCAGGTACTTCTGGTTCACCAGGAGAATTTAAAGTGGTACTAAATGCTGAGGAGCAGCTGGGTGGCAGCAGGAGAGCACCCAGGGCTGGGCTGTGGGCATCGTGGTGGTGGTGGTCCTCAGCCTCAAGGGATCCAGGCACCCACGGTCACACAGCCGCTGGGGCATCCCCTCATGTGCTCTTTGCATTTAGATACTGTGGAAATGGCATAAACCCTTTCCTGGGATGTGAAACCCGTATGGGCTCTGGAAGTCCAGAAGATCTGTTAAAAGCTGATTCTAAATTCCCCTTAAAAATCATTGCAATGTAAACAAGAACTTGGGGTTTAGGAGATTCTTTGGTGTTGAGTGTGGGTGGGCTTAGGTTTGATCATGGAGTTATACCTTGGGTTGGAGTGCTTTGAATCAGAGCCTGTGTAAGGTCTTCTACAGTTAATAGGTGAGATAATGTGCTGGCAACTGAACTAGCAATTTTGCTATTTAAAAATCAAATGAACTGGGATTCTTATCTTTCATGCTTTCCCCCCTTATTCCTAAGTAACATGTGTGCATCCATTGAATATTTTGTTCGATTTAATTTCATTAGAAAATGAAGCAGCCAAAATAATTCTGTTTGTAACTGCTTGGTGCTCAGCTAATGTTTCCTTTTATTTCGTTATGCATTCCATTCACTTGGGTTGAAATTGATGCTTGATTGTCCTGTAAACTACTTTTCGAAGGCACTTCTGAACTGTAAAAGTATAGGAGGGGTTGGTACAACATATTCCAGTAATGTCAGTCCAAATGACAAGATACAGTGGATGTTAATAAGGTCAGGCTTTCAATGGCTTTTTCTTGTTGTCTTTTTCCCCACCACCACTGAATGATGCTTTTTTTGTGTGACTTGTAAAGGTGGATTATAAACACATCCAGCAACAGTTAAAAAAGCAATTTAGACACAGCGATCTTATTTCGCTCAACCATATGGACTCAATATCTCTCACATCCTGTATTCCATGTACAGTTTTTTTCTCTCTTGAATGGTTGCTTGCTGCAACAGATGTGCAGTCTACAGAAAAGCCCCAAACCTGAACTAGACGGAGCGCTGATCTTGTATTCACAAGTAGATACCAATTTACTGCAGAAGCAGGGGATAACTGAAGTTTTGCAGGTTTCTTTCTGCTTTGGGAATGACTGGCAGAGGGACAGTGAATATGTGGAGAGGTAATATAAGAGAACTCTGGCAGATTTGCTTTGCAACTCCTGCTTTTTATGGATTCCATTTCATAAAAGACAGAAAAAGGAACTTCAGTGCAATTTGCTTTGGAAATTAATTGGAGCAGACATTCAACTCTTAAGTAAATCAGCTCTATAGCATTTGACACACAACATTACTTCAATTAGTATGACTTTCACCATTATCTAGGCAGAGGGAAAGATTTACCATGCTAATCAGAATATTAAAGTGACACCAGCATTCATATATTATGAATATTTACTTAACAAATGAATGCATGGTAAATGAGATGGGTCTAGAAATCTTTCTCAGTAGAGAAGACATGGACTTCTCCCCCCCCCCCCCCCCCGAGGAGATTTTTCCTTGTGCCTAATCTGGTTATCAAATTTTCAGTGCATCTTAAGCTGATACCTCCTTGCCCCCAGAGGGCAGCTCATGTCACAGCTTGTACAGGATGTTCTGCACATGCAGGCATGGTACGCGGTTTTCTGAGCGGCCCCCGAGGCTGAAAGCTCTTTTGAGGCAGCTCTTTCACGTGTTTCTGCACCAGCTGACCCATCCGCAGGCGATGAGTCCAGATCTGGAGCATGAAGCCCCATATTTAATCCAATTTTCACAGCCAGAGCACTGTGATCACAGGGACCATAGGTTTTAATGTGAGACCATCTAAAGCTGAACAAGTTTGAGGTCCAATATCATACAGATGTGCTTGCATTAGGGCTGTGGACTTGTATCTTCTCTGTCACACTCTCCTAGTAAGACTTGTATACTACTCAGTGTGTTCCCTTGTGGTGATTTCTGGTACATCTGAGCTACAACTTCCAAGGTTTCAGTGCTTCATTTCCTGCTCTCTTGGACATCTCAGGTCATTGTGCTCCATGTTTAAGATGCAGTTAGCTCCAGCACTGGTGTATAACAATTTGTACAGTAACCTTGTACTAGCATTGTCATGATAATTTCTTAGCCATCCATCATGCCAGTATCTCTGTGTCCTTATGCAGAGCAAGTGACACCTTCCAGCAGCCAAAGAACTTGGATTACATCTTATCTAGAGCTCAGCATGGAGGGTAGCTCTCCAGTAGCTCTGTCTGGAAGGGTAAAACAGCTGTCTTTGCTGGCTTTTTCCACCAAGTACAATATCTTAGGAGGGGACTTTGTTGTGTAGGTCACTGTGCTGTGGCTCCTGTGTTGATTTGTTTTGTTTTATTTCATGCTGTTCAAGTTTATTCTTCCCAAAGCCTTTAATCTTCTTGGAGGGAAGACATTGACACAAAGATGAAAGCATTGACACGAACCATCCATACACTCAGTGACCCTCACTGGGACTTGCCCCAGACTCTAAAAAGAAGAAAGGGGGGAATTATACGAGCCCATGATTGCTGTGAAAGCACAGATACAACAGTCTTCCTTCCCAACTAACCTGCCATGGCTCTCCCAGCAGTTTCACCTGCGGCAAGCACAGGGATGATGCAGCCCTGTGCTTGTGCTAGGGACTGGCTCTCTTTCCCATTGAGACAGACAAATTGTTCTTATTACCAAACTCCTGCCCATTAATACTACCTTGTTGACTTCTTAAGCAGAGGAAGTCAGCAACTGCAAAATCCAGCAGCAAGCAAGGCTCATTTTCTTGTAGTGTGTGATGACCATTGACAGGGTTTGTGCGTGTGACTGACACAGTAGATTAATTTACAATAACGATGCAACTTTCACATAAATGACATCAGGAGATATCTTTAGTGCTGTGCTCATCTGCCTGAAGGGACAATGTGGTTTTCTATTACTGCTAAGATGTGCAATAGCATTGCTTGGCTGATTTGGTTTTGTTTTATATTGTGCTGCCAATTCAATTACAAATACAGACAAGCTGCAACAATGGCAATAAAGCATTCATCCTCCAAAAAAACAGGTACCGTTCAAATAGTGAGGGCACCAAGAAATCACTGCTTGCTTCTGAAAATGCAGTGTCATTGTAACGTTGAAAAAGGTAGGTGCTGGGATTGGTGTGTTCCCTCAAATACGTTTGTCCAAGTGAGAATGTAGCTGTTGATCTTTTGTAGTACCTTTCAGGTCTCGAATAGGCATGTCACGTCCATGGCAAGAGTAGATTTCTTAATGAAGAACGGCCTTCTCTGTGACTTCTATTTGCCCAGTTTGTGGAGTTTAAAATACCCGTGGAAAAATGGCAGTTTGCACATACTCAGCTAAGATGTTGAAGATATTTTAGCAGTCATTAATCCAGGTTTTTTGCCACACTGGGCAGGATGTGTCCTGGGACACTCCTTGCAATTGCATCTGTGACAGCAATGTGCAGGCAAGGAAGGCTGTGATGG
Organism: Myiopsitta monachus; assembly: GCA_017639245.1. NCBI lineage: Eukaryota > Metazoa > Chordata > Aves > Psittaciformes > Psittacidae > Myiopsitta > Myiopsitta monachus. The sequence goes on from CM029917.1 coordinate 24,027,490, forward strand.
AGCTGCTTGTTTTTTTAGGGCTTGATATTGTGACCTTAACGATATTCTTTTAACACAGCTCCTGTCTTTGGATGTGTTTGTGGCTGAAACTGCATTTCCTTTGCCATGTGTACTAATGATCTGCCTCCCATGGTCTGTCTTACCCTTTGTATTTATGTTATCTTACCATGGGACAGAGGGTGAATGCAAGAAGAATCAAGCACAAGTTGATTCTCCTGCTATCTTATTGTCTGCAGTACATAAATCTTGAGAAGTGTGCTCTGAATGGGAAAAGATACCAACTTAATGATACATTTACTCTAACTACGGCGGGGCGTGCACAGAATCCTAATGCGCGCTGCAGCCTCTTCATTGTAACAGATGTTGCTCTCTGCTTATAAAGTAAGTTTATTGCATTAACTGCCTGTAAGCAGTTTACTCTCTAGAAGATTCATAGAGTAAATTAAAATTATCTAATTATTTGTTATCTAATTTTACAGAGAGATGGTCTTGATCGTCAGATCTTACACATATTATTATATTAGAAGACAGTATGGCAGAGGTCCCTTTGTGAGCGTTTAGTCTTTAGTAAAGCCTTTGACACCGTTTCCCACAGCATTCTCCTAGAAAACCTGGCTGCTCATGGAACTGGGGGTATTAAGCCTGGAAAGAGGAAAGCTCAGGGGGAGACCTTCTTGCTCTCTAACAACTACTTGAAAGGAGCATGGAGTGAGGTGGGGGACGGTCTCTTCTCCCAGGTAACAAGCAACGGGACAAGAGGAAGCAGCCTCAGGTTGGCAGGGGAGGTTTAGACTGGATATTAGGAAAAAATTCTGCATCAAAAGGGTCGTCAAGCATTCAACAGGCTGCCCAGAAGAGTGGTGGGACCACTGTCATTGGGGGTATTTAAAAGACGCATAGATGTGGTGCTTAGGAACATGGCTTAATGGTGGACTTGGCAGTGCTGGGCTAACAGTTGGGCTCAATGATCTTAAAAGTCTTTCATGACCTAAATGATCCCACGATTCTGTGAGATCTGAACAGCTACTGAATATGAAGATAAACTCGTGCTCCCATGCAGACACATCTAGAGATAGGCTGCAATGGCCTTGCCAGGGAGAACCCACTGGGCTATAACTCTTAATAGGTATTCTACTGTGCAGACCTCTCCCTCTGCCTGTTCACCTAACACCGAGCAGAGTCCTGCTGCTCTTGGTAGCTTGCTCTTCAGTAGAGAGCCCAGCTTTACTGCCACATCTCTGATGCGTCCTTTCTCACAGGGTTCATATTCTACCAGGTCGCTGCAGAGATGCTGCGGCACAGAGCACACAGGAAAGCTCCAAGTAGAGCACAGCGGTTCGTACACTTAGTTGGTGGTCTAAACAGTGTTTATTTACTAATCGTTAGTTATTCTCCTCTCCACACCTAATAGACATCTCTGCTTCCAAAGCTAATAATGTGCCACCTCCCTCCTGCTCTGCCAGCTCCTGGCTTTTTTGCTAACATCTTTGACCTCAATTTCCCAGGTTCTTTAGTTGCGGTTAAAGAGACTGGGTCCACCATCAGGATTGCTCTGCAAACCATGTCATGGCCCACTGCCTTCTGCTTCATGTTCAGCACAAGATGAGAGGGCTGTTGGTTTGGAGCAGAAAGTCCCATGCACTTGAAGGGGAGAACAAGTGAGCCTTCCTTTTATTGTAATGCTGATATGTACATTTTGTCCTGTAATTTTCACAGTTATTGTGACAAATGGCTCATGCTGATGTCACTCATTTCCCCACAGATCTCTTAACTCCCAAGTCAGCATGCAGCAAGCTGCAAATGGTATTTCAGAATGAAAAATCACAGGTGTTTTCTGGATGCCATCCAAAGAAAGAACATGGATTTCAGGCGGAAATCAAATCAGACCACACGGAAAGGTCCTGCTCATCTCAGACAGTCAACAGATGGTAGTCGTGACATTAAGAGTCAACCTTCTCACCTGGGAAACTCATGGACATGAGCAGCAAAAGTGTATATTTAAATTAAGTCTTCTATGAAAAGCTTTTAGTAAGGAAGGGCTGAAACAGCACTAATGCAATGCCACAGACTTGGGTGCTGTAGGAGAAATAGGGGAAAGAACATCTTTTGCTGCATACCACGTCCTGATTGCTAAAGGCAGTAAAAATCCACATCCTCTTCAAAGAACTACTTGACTAGCTATAGAAATACACACATATATACAGGCATTTTTCTTCTTGCACTTATTCTTTGTGTTTTGGACAATTGTTTTCCAGGTGTATGTGTGCTCTGCTATTATTAGATCACAATAATGGCTTTTGCTGGACTCTAATCAAGGACCATCCCGGCAAGGACCTTTTGAGATGATGTTAATGCAGCCCAGGTTAGCTATTTATGGAAGAAATTGTTTGGTGATACTGTTAGGTTTTGTTGCAGCTTAGAGTTTTGTATGTATTTGTGTTATGCAGGAAGCACTGTAATAAAGAGGTAACATCACCCTCACATAGTTAATACTTGCATTGTCTTTACTAGTTTTATTCCATTCTCTCCCCGATTTGCTCAAGGTCTTGGGAAAGTTCTATACCATTCCCTTATCCCTCTCTCTACCTGACAACAACATTAATACATGCTATTAAGAAAGAACATACCAAATCTTTGGCAGGATTCCTTATGTCTTTGCTTAAGCCTGCTGAATAAATACAATTTATGTAGCCTTCATTGCCACTATCTATTGTTGATTAGGGAGAAATGAATAACAGTTATGAGAGAAGCTTACTCTTGGGTTACCTGTAACTTTGAATGGATGCATAAATGTTACTCTGTTGGATTTGTCAGAGTAGACCCAGGGCTGATGCAAACAGGAATGTATTTCTGAACTGGAAGATAGGGATGTTTGGGTAGATGCTTGTTGGCTATCTGACTTTTCCTTCCTGTAAGTGTTTGAATGTGCAGGATTGTAAACAGCACTTTTCATCACCAAAATGCAGCTACTCATAAAAGCACATAACATTACCAAATTTATACCAAATGGCAGAAATAAATCATGGGAGGTTTTATTAGAGAAAAAAAAAACCAACTATTTGAATAAGGATTAGTTTATGTTGAGGTGCAGATTTCCCCTTTGCTGTTTCATTACAGCCACTTTCATTACAGCCACTACAAGTCCTGAGATACCTGTGTTAGCTGTGACAACAATGTCACGAGTTGTCTCAGCTTTAATACTGCAAGAAAAACAAATCCTGCATCTGTAGGAGAATCCTTTGTGTTTGGCTTGGCAAAAAGAGCCTTAGGGAAGCTACATAGTGCTGGGTTTTAATGTAGCATGGTGTTAATGATAACTACTTAATATTTTACTCATATATTCCTTTGGGTTCGTTTAAACAGCAGCTCTCCTAAGCTCTGCAGAAAGACATAAAATGATAAATTAAGTCAGGTCAAAGAGGAGAAATGATTTTAAATGAATACAAACATCTAATTTGTCTGGACGACTTCTAATGAATTGAAACGCCAGAGCTGCTTGTGATGACAGCATTGTAAATCCTATTTGTCACCACTAGAATTCCTTCATTCTTTCCCACTTCTTCTTCCTGCACTCACACATCAAGTCAGTGTAGTGAGAATTGCTCTACTAAAGTGGAACCAGAAGCCAAGTTTTCCAAACCTGGGGTACCCCATGGGGCTGCCTTTGGATAATGCCTGACTGGTCTATACTGGGATTGTGCAGACCAAACTGCAGAACTCCAGCTGCCATAGTATTTTCTGGATTTATTTGTATTTATATATAGCTATGTTTAACTAGTGATCCTGGACTGTCCTTCAAAGGTTATGACTGCATGCAACTCTGAGCTACGCCATACAATCACAGTCCAATCTTTGGCTCTGTAGTAAAGATACAAGAAGAGTCATTTCTTAGTGCTTTTGTCATTACTGGATGTTTTCCACATGGTCCTAGTAGGAACAATTAATGCCCGTGACATGTATGAATTCTATGAGCTAGTAACTTATGGTAGAGGCTGCTCCCTTGCCTTGTCATTAAGTGATTAAATCATGTGATGGCACAACCAAAATGGAGTAAACAAAATGGGAAAAATAATTAAATGGCTTAGAATTAACTCACTAAGACATTAAAAGTATTATTAATTTGTGAATATTTATTATGGGGATGATGAGCTCAATGAAGATTTAAACATCATCTTCACTGAAGTGATGCTACTTAGCAAAAGTAGCTGTTATTGCAGGAAGATGAAATTGCAGTGCCCCATGTAGTGACCATAAACCATCTGAAAAGAAGCAAAAAAGCATGTTGATTTAAACTTCTGCTTTTGCAGTTAATTACAAACGGGTGCTGCAGCATCAAAGGGCATAAATCCCCATATGCTGGATTGAAGCCAGCAGTGATCAGACTACTAATACTGCTGACAGGCATCTGCAGGGTTGCAGGTAGAAATGTTGCTTTCTTCTTTCTTTTTTTCCCCAGCAGGTCTTCAGCAGTACCTGGAATATTGGCAAATCCAGCATTCCTATTGATTGCTCCACAGCCAGAAGACCATGGCTCCTTCTGATTATTTTTCATGCCAGTAGCCTGTCAGGGCTCTGATTCTTTTTGTTCTGGGCACTGCACAGAGAAAGGAAAGCAGTTTGCTGCTGTGAAATACTGCCCAGGGAGGCAGAAGATGGAAGGACATCTGTGGTTTGTGCCCAGAGCAGGCAGTGGGGCAGATGCCAATGAGCTCTATTACTGCTGCTTCTTTCCTACTTCGCTTTTTCACATGCCTGTACCAGGGATTAACATCTCACAGACAGTTCCCAAGCATGTTTTGCAGCAGAGGCATGTCCTTGTCCCTCATTCTACCCCTACTGAAGTGTCTCCACAAACGGTACCGGTAAATAGCACGTGGAAGGTGATGGGCTGTGATTTTGCTGCAGACACAAAGCATGGGATGTCCTGAGCTGGTGGCACTTCAGCTGCCTCCAAAATCCTAGCAGTTGAGGCTCCTGTTCTCCTATAGTTCCCAGCTCTGAACACAGCAGACAGCTTGCTACAGACATTCATAAAGCTCATCTAACAAATAGTTTTCTCTCTAAGGGGGAAGGACAGCAAATCCTTGAGGATGCCACATTCACTTTATTGAAGGGCTGGCAACAGGCAGCTTGTACCCGGGGCTGGGTGACGTGAGGCTTTTTTTGGCACTGAGTTTTCAGCAATCTCACAGCATGCTCTGGACCATCTCAGCCTTCCCAAAGAGGTGTGAATGTGCCTATAAATCTTCCCAGCTATCACTCACTCATCAATCTTGAGGCTCTTGGCAAGCTGAATGGCTCCTGAACAGTGTGTGCTACACAGCCAGCATCCATTAGTCGCCTTTCTCCTGCAACACCACAAATACATTATTTGCCCCTAGTGAACATCTCCTTCCAGGCTTGCATTAACACCACAGCTCCTAATTTATTGGTCAGGGTGTGCTTTTCAATGATATTTACAGCCTGGCTTAATAGCGTCGCTGCATTTTGTTTGCTGCAGATGATAATTCAGGGATTTGACTGGCTGACTTAAAGAAACACTTTGAAACAGCTGTCAGGGGGTTGATTTTATTGCTGGAAGGATTTAAATAAAAACAGATTTAACATATCCTGTATGTTATGTGTCCTTTGTGAAGACTGTATCAGCCTCTACCCTGCTTTGGTGACGTTTTGAAGGGATGATTGACACGCCCCTGATTATAACTCCCTAAACCTGTGCCTTACCCAGAGTCCATTTTATCTGATACCAGTGGCCGTTGGACTCTGCGCCAGAAGACCTTTCCTGGTGCTCTCACTCATAAGGCAGCATTAGAAGTCTCATTATAAAAGCCTTCTTTGCAGCAATCAGCAGACTCTTGGCTTATTGGAGGGACCATGGCCAGTTTTGCTTTGAAGAGTGCTGTACTCTTACTTTTGATGTAATGCCAGGTAAGTGCATCTGCTAATTGTCCTTTTTAACCTGCTGTAATAACATGGACCAGAGCATTTTCCTGCAAATGGTCCTGCAAAACAGCTCCTACAGCATCCAAGGTATCTGTGAGTGAGCAGCAGGAGTTGGGACTCAGCCTGTAGCTGAAATGCAGTAATTAAAAAGAGCACTTTCTCTGCTGCCCTTATTCCTTCCACACTTGCCAAAACCGTCCTGCCTGCATTAAGATGTGCTCTAGTGTGGCTGGAGAACTACTGGATGAACTGCTAGGGCATGAAGTATTGTGCCACTTGCACAGTAGCTTTTACTCCTGTTTTTCTCTGCTGAAGTCCAAGTGTTATACCAATGGAAGAGCAGTAGCTTTAGGGTGTTTATTGGAGCATCCCCCAGTATCTCAGGCCCCTGTGCCCCCCAGGCCTTTAAAACAAGTGAATCTGCATTTGTTGACCATAACACAAGTTGACTGTTATTTGTGCTGATGTTTTCAGCATAATTCATCGCAGCTTTAATATGTTGACTATCTGCACAATTTCTCCTTGAATAATTTTACTGCCATATGGGATACTGTAGACCTTAAGCTGCTCGCTCTGTATGTAAACCCTTAAGGAGTCATGCTCAATGAGTGAATGAACGAGCAACCTCCACATCCTTGGGACTAAGCCCATGTTTCTGCTGAGTCTCTGGTGCAATATTTGCCTCGCTAACCCACATCCTGTTATGAGAAGCACTCATGAGTGGTGATAGGTCCTGCTGACACAGCCACTGGCTGCAGCACACCAGGGATGTCAGGACTCTAGCATATCTTGGGGCAGGGCACGTAGAGCAGCCCATGCTGGTGAATTGAGATATTAGGGTATAGAGAGGATTTTAGCCTCCAAAGCTGTCAGGTTGGGTGTTTTCGTCAGCATCGATTCGAGCTTCTAAAGTAAAACAGTAGAAGAAAAATGACCAGATTAGCCTTGCTGCACAGGGAAACCTAAGAAATTCTTCAAACCCTCCTGTCCTTTACTGTTTAGCCTTATGCAAAGCATAACCTCTAGCAGTGTATGCTGCAGTTAATATTGTTGACAAGCCAGGATGTCTTTCAGTCCAGACTGCAGGTCTTGATTAAACGGAATTTGTTTCAGCAAATAACACTTGTCAAAAGTGGGGCTTTTTTTTTTTGCCTTAGGACTATTACAAAGATGCCATTAGACATTCTGATAATTAGCCATCTGTGTCTCAGTGTTACAATAGTTCCATGTGAAGACAGAGTAGTCTTTCCCAGGCCAAAATCATAATGGGAAATTACATACACAGTCATAGCAGGCTAACCTTAAATCTAACACCATAGAGTTGCAGTGCACTGTGCCCAGTCTGGATCTGCAAATTCCCAGCTGCAAATCATAGAATCACAGAATGATTTGGATTGGAAGAGACCTTAAAGACCCATTTAGTTCCAAATACACTGATATAAACTGGTGCATGTAAACCCACTCATGTTTATATACAGAAATAATCAGCTGTTTGTTTAGGGTGGAGGAGGGTCCTGCCCATCACTTCAGCTGTAATTCATTTGAATTAATGCATCCACAGTTTAAAAAGCCATTGACTGCAGGCTTGCATCCAGTACAAAAGGAGGCAGTATGTTGTCATGGATAGTCCTAACACCCAAGGAGAAACCAGGCGCTGTCAGCATGAGCTGTTGTCATGTTTTATTGTAAAAATTGAAGAGAAAAAAAAGCATTTTCTGTATCTATAGAGAGCACTTCCTCTGATTCTATTTTGCCCTTCCTCTTCTATAACAGGTTACTGCAAATACACTGCGTGAGTGGTACTACATAACATGTTAAAGACAAATGTATTTCACATGTGGTACACTGATACTGTGTTGGTACAAATCTCTGCTGAAGTTGATGTATTGAAAATACTTTTGTATACTTTAAGGGGAGAAATTCACACGTACGAGCATTCCAGGAGGAGGCTTTTCCAGGTAAAGTTGATTTTGATTTTTCCCCTTGCATGTTTACCAGTGTATGCGTTCAGTGCTGAAGAATACTATTGTATTCTATTGTATACTAAGTATATTATTATATATACTTATATATATTATTTTTATATATATTATTTATATATTATATATATACTATTATATTGTATACTAAGTATACTATTGTATACTATTGTCTGTTTTGAGATGAATGAACTTGACTTTTAGGGAGTCTTAAAGGGTAGGGATGTGCTGTTGACCTGCTGAAGCTGTGTACAGAGGGGACAGTGCACCCTAACAGCAGCATGCGAATTCACCCATCTATGTAGAGGCTCTTATACCAAGGGGAAAGGAAAGCATCACCCCAAGGCCACCTATTGAGGCTCCTGAGGCTTTTCCAGCAGGTCTTGTGGGGTTGTTTTGATTTCTCTGCTGAATAAGCTTTTGTCTGCAGGATGAGCGCTGGATTGTGGCTTTGGGAATGCTGGGAGAACATAAGAGATTTCAGAGACTGATGAATTCAATGGGGGGGGACATGCAGCTGGAAATGGTGTTCAGAGACAAAGGCAGAAAGAAAAAGGGTGAGAAAACACTCGGTTTGGAAAACAGCCCTTGATTCATCAGCATGAGGTCATGTCATGCATTTGTCTTAAGGCTTTGCTTCTATTATTTAGCTTGAGCTCTGCTATATCTACTCGTTGGCTGTGGCTTGTCCCTGAGCTTCCCTTGCATGCTTCAATCCCATGGGGGAGGGCAGGAGGAGGCTCACTGCCATGTCAGGGGGGGAATTTCCCTCAGGATTCCTGGCTCTGTTTCCAGACCTAAGGACTCATTAAGTCCAGGATGAATAAGGAGTCTACTTAGGCAAACCATAGGCTTGTGTGTCTAAAATACAAAGCTGTAGCAAGAGGAAAATATTTATCTGTTATAATGCAAATGAGTGCTAAAATGTTGCTCTCTGCTCTTTGTGACTGAGATATAGACAAAAGTGTTTGAATTTTGCTTTCTTCAGCCATAGCTTTCAAGTTTAATCACATATTTTCACTAGGTTTTGGTGTCCTCAGTGAAGTTTAGGGAAAGAAATATAAGAGCCTTTAAACTGCAGCCCCCTCATCTTTTATTTGGAGAGAATAATAATTTGTTGGGTTCTTGGCCCTAAGTTTGCTCAGGTATTTGTCTATGAAGATGTCTGGGAGATCCTGTGCTTGTGAAAGCCTTCAAAAGTGAGGACACAGTGCAGTTATTTAGGGCTCTGGCATGCTTTTCCAGTCTTGCTGGGGCATGGGACGGGTCTGTGTTTCTTTGAGGTGGTAGCAATGCAGGGCAGTTCAATGCTTTCTGATCCAGCATTTCCCCTGCCCTATTAGTTTGAGAAATAACCAGTACCCACTGTGATTTTTGCCAATGTGGTCCACATGTGAGGGGAGAAAGGGCAATTCTATACCAGGATGTTGTCTACAAACATGATTGCATCTTCTCCCCCCATTAAAAATAAAGGTTGCTGAAGATATGAAAATGAAATAAATAAAAGAGATCACATGAAGAGTTCTGAGGCATCGAGAAAATGCCTTAAGAGAATAAAATCTGCTTCAGAAATTATACAGAAGCTGATGTATCTACTGAATTGAAATAATTTTACACAGAGAAAATACTAAGTACTTCTGGCTATGGGATAAAGATGGCATCCTGTGTGCCAACGCTTGGATGCCAGTCAGCGAGCTTCAAAGCTGATGTGTTGAATATGGAGCTGACGTTGTGCTGAGCATGCTTGAGAATGGGAAAAGTGCTGAGGGAGCAGGGTTGGCTGGCACTCTCTGCCTGTGTCAATACGTGATGTCCTCCTGGAGGAGTTCAGCTGCGCTTGACACAGCAGGGACTTCTCTTTGCGCTAGGATGAGATGTGCTGATGATACAGATGAAGAGAACAACCTGGAAGCTTAGCCATCAGGTGGGAGGTAGAGCATTACAAGTTAGCCACTTGAAATAAAGGTATGCTGAGAGGATTACTAATAAGCCAGTAGTTAGCCTCTTTTTCTGGTTCACCAGTATTTTTGACACTATATTTTAAAGTAATTGGCTTGGATTCCATGTAAAATTAAGACTAGAGCCCAATACCACACTCCAAATGCAGATTAAGATAATCTGTCTGTTGATATTGAGCTGCACAACAGGGTGTTTGGGGCTCATGGTCAACTTGGGGAAATTCTGCATCCTTAATGCTCAAGGACAGTTTAGAGGAGGTACAGGAGGAACAGGCCTGCTGGGTACATCTGTGCTGAAATGGATGAGGGTTGGAAGCAGGAAATAATACAGTTTGAAATAACCCAAATAACTAACCAAAGTCTTATGAGTCTTTTCTAGCTTGGTTGTACCTGCTTAAAGAAAAGGGAGGTGGGAGTCCAAGATGCTGGCCTGGTCTCCCTGCCAGACCCTAATCAGGTGAGGCATTGCAAGCTCTTAATGCAGAAATGCTGCATTTTCCTCTGCAGAAACTTCCCTCTGCTTTGTGGAATTCAGTCAACATTGGGTTTACTGTGGCCTTAAATACAACATTGAAACCTTTCCCACTGCAATACTCCTTGCAGTAAACAACAGAGATCTCTGCAGATAACCCTCCACTCTCATCTCTGCCATGATTACAGTGGTTGAATTCCCAGTCATCATTGCACCCCCGTTGTAAGTTAGAGTGACCAGAAAGTGTATGGCTCTTGGGCTGGTAATCCAATGGCACCACTTGTATGCAACTGTGGGGAGAAACCTTTGCTAATCCAGGCCTTTGAGTTTTATTTCTGGAAATGGCAGTGCTCTGACCTTTGTAAAGTGGGGTGGGCTTCTCTGTGATTTAGTGCTTATCTTGTTTACTGGTGGCAGCTGGCTTTCTGCTCTCTGCTGCGCTCGCTGCCTTTAGCTGATGGCTTTGGACAAGTGTCAGCACAGACTGCCAAGGGTTAGGCACTGAAGTGCTTAATTAAACAAGCCTGTAGGCCATGGCAATTTGCATGGCAGCAGCACCACAGCGGGGCTCTTTTATTCCTTAAAGTTAGTATTGGTTAAAAAAAATAATGATTTTTTTGGTCTTGTTTTTGTCTTGCAGCTACAATCAGTTGGAAAATGTAACACATGCTCCCTGTGTTTCCCAGACTTAAGATGAGACATGTAAGAGCCTTGGTCACCTTTGTGTGGGAACACACGTCCAACTGGGATGTTTTCATGCTTTTTTCAGGAACTTTCCTTTTTCTTACAGTGAAAGAGCAATAGAATTGCAAGGAAAAAAACCCAAAGGAAAACAGAGCTTCTTCACTAGCCACTCATGTCTGTGAGGACTATAAGTCACCCCAGCATCATGCATCAAGGCACTGAGGGCCCTTAACAGCTCATCACACAGCCCCAGCTTGATGTAGCTCTGTCCTGTTGCTTGGGTAGAAGCTGAGTCAATGCTTTTGCATCTTGGGGTCATCCTGATTTTTCCCAGCTGTGAGCAGAGGTAAGATTCCCAACTCTTCAAATCCTCCCAGCTTTGCTATTTCAATCTTTATTCTTAGAGATCATTGTTAAAAAGAACCAACCCTCTCGTCAGAGGTTATAGAAAGGGTGATATTGCAGGTGTCTTGTTCGTCCTCCAGCAGGTAGGAGCATCACATTCCTGAGCTTGCTGTGCTTGGCTACAAGTTTGTCCCATCCTCAACACCAACTACCTCTTATATACACCATCTCTTATATAAAAGAATCACGCAGGGTTTCCTGGTCTCCAGATGGAGAGATTTCCCTGTGTTTTATTTCAATCTGCTCCAAAAACTAACAAAGAAAAAAAACAAGTAAAACCTCTCTTGCTCCAGAGGAATTGGGAAAGGAGGAGGCTGGGAGGCTGAGGTTCTTCATGCCACATCATCAGGGTAAAGATGCACATAGGGGAAGGAGGGGTGAAATCCAGAGGGGAGTTAAAAGCATTTGGGGAACAGCAGCAGGTGGTACCTGTCATGAAAGCACAGAGATGGCAGCAAAGATGCACATGAGCAGGGAGGGGAGGCTTGCCCGGCTGGGGATGAGGACCTCTTAGGAGCAAGTAGAAGCACTAGGAGAGGTAAATACACCATTGACCTCTGCTTTGTTTGACATACTGTGTTGTAGGATTTTGGTTGTAATCTGGTAGAGAAAGCAGGTGCTGGTTGCCCGCCTTGTGAGATGCACTTCCTTAGACCAAGCAGGATTTACCCCAGCTTTTTTAAGAGAGAAATTATCTGAGCCCGAGTTGGTGAGTCACAGGATATGCAGCAGACAGAGAAATCCTGGCAGGCAGCGTCCAAGTCCGAGGGGTTCCAGGAAAAGTAACAGCTACACATATATGTGACCCTTTGGATGCTCATTTAAAGCCCTAATGGGGAGGAACAAAGGGTGTCTTCAGGAAAGAATTATACAGGCATCATGGCATGCCCTGATCTTTGATGAATGACCAGGTTACTGGACTCATGTCAAAGCTTACATCTCCCCCAGCCTCAGTTCCTGCTTTCCTGGTTATTTTGTTGACCTGCTATCGGGTCAGACAGGGAATTAGCTGTTATCTCCTTACAGAACTGAGATCTTGGCTTTTTCCTCTGTTTTATGCAGTACTACTGGGCACTCTAGTAATTAAGACCTAATCATGATATAAATCAAGGAAGTAAGCACTTGTCGACAAGTCATAAGGATTCACGTGCCTCTTGGGCAAAGCTGTGCTCATGGAGGTCAACACAGCCAAACGGCCCAAGTCCTTCAAGGTGGGAAAAGTGGTTTTCAATGGCCTTCCCCTCCGCACTAATCTCCTTTCACAGAGGTGATGGAGCAGCCCTGCCTGTTCCCCATCTCCCCCCCATCCCATGGGCATTCCCACTTCCACCCACAGAACTATTTGGGGACTTCTGTTGATTTTTTTTTTTGGTACTGGTAAAAAATAAAGTATTAAATAAGAATATGTTAATTACTGTCACAGATTCCAAATTAAGGCACTCGTGAGCTTTTCTCTGCAATTTAAAAGTGCATGGTTTCTAAATAGACACTGAACTGCATAAGTAAAGATGTTAAGTAAAGCTTTCATTCAGAAAGTGAAAAAATTGAGGGAAATACTAAGACAAAACAGTCTTTCCATTATACTACTGTTTAACCTCAATGGCGAATGGAAAATGCAGCTGATTTTGGGACAAGGGTCAACCAGGGATTATTTTTTCTATTGTTCTAGTGTCAGAATACCCAACTGATATAGGAGTGTTGTAATTAAATGGTCATTAATTCAATCGAAATTAATTTCAATTAATCACTGTGATTATTAGATAGGAATTGTGAACCAGTGGAGAACACGAAGGGAGTGGGAAAGAAACTGCAACCAAGGAAATGTAGTCTCTTCTTGACGAGAGTTGAAAGGCAAAAAGGAGTTGAAACAGTTTTTGAGTACATATAAAATTCCTGTGTCATAATAAAAATAAAATCAGAGTAACAAATGTGCAGCACTTTAATGTCAGGTTTGACCGTCATTGGAACTGTTCACAAGTCGTGTGGACAAGCTAAGTTGTACTTCATTTTCTAAGTATGATATATAACCATTAGGATAATTTAGAAGACACATCACCAGAAACTCGGGCTGAAGAGGGAAGAAAGGGAACATCTTTGGAAGGGCCATGTGGGATTTGTCAAGTGAACGCTATTCCAATATTCTGCGACAAACAGGAAGAAGTGAGGTCTGTTACACATCTTTCACAGCCTATATATAAACCAGCCCCAAGAATATTTACCTGAACAGATATATACAGGGGTTTCTTTTAAATATTCTTAAAAAAGTAATATTTGCTTGATCTATGACACAATGAACGTCTCTACAGGGAAACTTACCATAGGCATAATAAAATAGTCAAGAAGTCATAAAAGATAACACGAGAGCAGTGTCTGGCCTTGGTAAAACACATTTAGGATGACAGCAATGTATGGATACAGCTCTGTTCAAGAAAGGAGTTGTGCATATTTCAAGGTACTTACAAAGCTGGTCTTCTCCTTTCCTTGACAGGGGTATGTTTCCTAACGGGATGAGTAGAAAATCATGGACACCATGCATTGCTAAAGGCTATGCCCATCTGTTTTATATGCCTGTGTTGCAACGATGAAATAGTCTCTTCTAACCCCTCTGGCTCATAAGTGAAAAGAGATGGAGGTTTCAGCCTATGGGTGTTGAAGGGCAATTTCAAGGACTCCATGTTTAATGAATTCATAGGATTCAGCTCCCATTTTTCGTCTGTCTGAACAGATTTTTCCATAATCCCTATAGAACTGAAACTGTTTCAATTACTTCAGGTCTACAGCCATGCTAAAATGCTACTCTTTCGGTAAAGTTTAAAGTTTAAAGCAAAGATTGCCAGTGTTAGTCTGCACCCTTCTCATTTACAATCCCCTCTGTGTGCACTGTGAAATGGGTGACTTTAAGCATCTGTGGAGGAGAGTAATTGACGTGCCACTACATATCACGGGATGCGTTCAGCAGCTGCTTTCACAGGAACTCTGGTCAACGGGATTGTTCACAAAACAAGCTGGATCTTTCCAAAGGCTGAGGGGTGGCTCCCATGGAACAGATATTTACCTTCAGAGAGAGGCTTCACCCACCTCAAGACCACATCTTCAAAGTGATACATGGGTTACAACTGCTCTGATGCACCCACTCGTGGTAGTGGTGTTCATCTGGTTTGCACTGCCTTGCAAGCCAAGGCTGCTCCTGCTCTGATTACTTCATGGTGATGGATAGAGAAAGTTACCAAAATGCACTAGAAAACTTTTCCTATCTTCCAAATCTGCAAATGGATCCATGTTTTTATGGGAACCTAACTGAAATTTCTCAATGCCAGCTGTTGCATTCGAGGGTAATTCAGCTGGTTTTACATGAAGCACTTTGCTCATAACTAACAGATAATTGACTATAAACAAGTGTAGCATAAACGGGAAGGAAAAAAATCACACAGAAAAATTGTTTCCCAGAATGTCTGAAAAGAAGGAGGCAAATTAAGGCTATGACTAGAAAATGAGCGAGGTTTCTATTAAAAATACGCTGTTGTCATAGCTATTATTTTATGAAGAACTGAGTGACTTCAGTGCTATTAAACATATAAAGAGAGAAACCAACAATTTCTAGGAGTGTTGCTGCCTCCTGTGGGAATAACCATAACTAATTCTCTGCCCCAAAGAGCAGATTTTGCATATTGTGCCAAGCTGACCACACTCACAAGCTGCTGAAAGACTAATGCTCCTTCTCAACAGTATCTTTTACAAACTCTGACATCCCCCCTCAGCGTTTCTGGGCTTCTACTCACTCTAATGGCCTGGATACTTCATGCCAAATTTCGCATATACAATCACACGGATATGCATTAGAAGAAGGGGGGGACTCGTAACATCGCCTTCAGCAGTACCAAGAGCAAAATTAAGCGCGGAAGAAAGCGAGCTGACAGTTGCTATTTCCGTTATGCCTCCTTCTGAAATCACATCTGTGAATCCTCCCAAAGCCATCCTGCAGAGAAGACTGATCAGTTCTCATTAAATCACTCTCCTAGGTTTCTGTGGGTTGAAAACTGCTCTCTGATGCTTAGTTTCCCTCATCATCCAAAGGTGAATTTTAACTGCAGTCCTTGCTTCTGTAGTCTCTCTGTGTTGGGGTAGGGAATGGGCAAGGTATACAGGAAAGAAAATGGATGGCTTGAACAGAACATAAAAGCTCCTCAGTATGGAAACTCAAAATGGGATTTGTTCTACAGAATCATTAGGTTTCGTGGCTTATACGATATCTCAGTGGAGATATTATTCGCTTCTCAGCATTTTTCTCATAACCACAAATCATACCCCAAATAAAAGACATCCCTTCAAAACCACTTCCTATTAGCAGAGCATACCTTACATTATAAAACTTGCAAGTAGACCAGTGTTGTACCATGAAGCCTATACAGGGTTTTTTTGTTTTTTTCTTATTTTTTTCCCCCCAGTGTAAAAATATACAATGCTACTGCTCAGTTGTTGCAGTGTAAAGGTCCAACCGGTACTTGCCTGCTGAAGGCTCTACTGCTATTGCCCTTCATACCTCCCCAACCCAGACCACTGTGTTACCCCTCCTTATACCTGAAACCTCACAGCGTAACGTATTTTGCCTCCCATTTATAACAAACAATGAATCTTTAGCTGGTGTAATGAGATACTGTCCAAATAATCCACTGTCTTTCATAATTCTGTTGTAGCTGCTCCAGGGCCAGTCTTTGGATGTGATAGGGTCCTTTAAATTCTTCAGTACATTCATTTTCCCCGTTGACAGCTCTACAAAAAGCACATCTGTTTGCAAATGTGAAGTAGCATATATATAGTACCGGTTGCCTTCAGTGAAAGAGGGTTGAAATGTCAGATCAGATATGTGTATGTCTGTTTGTAAGTCATAAATCAACTTGATTTCCCCACGGACAGTTAGAGCCTGGACTCTGATCCTGCCACTGTCTTCATCCGCACTGACCAAATAGCGTCCATCTGGTGAGATGTATGGCGTGCCCGACACGTCGCTGTTGGGGCCGATGACAGCATCAGTGACACTGTCAATGATGAGCTGTGATGACGCAGCCATCGACCTGTTCTTCCTACACTGGACAAAGAAGTAACCGCCCAGGTGGGTATAAACCATGGTCTGTGGTATGCAGCTATGGTTTCTGAAGTTGATAGTCTTGATGTGGGTCACAGTTTCCAGGTCAATTTTGTGAACTGCTGACTTCGATCTGTTAAAGATGAAACCAAACCTGAAATAGAAAACATGACACTGAAGTCATCTCTGGAGACATGGTGAGATGCTTGAAGAAAGACAAAAGTCAGCAGAACTGGGAAACTCTATGCTGCTGGTTTTGGAAGCGTGTGCAATAATACTGACTCTTTTCTGTAACAAATCTCTTGGTTTAGTGCTTCTAAAACATGCTAAAAGGAAGTATATACATTTCAGTTGAAATTAGCAACCTGATCCTTTAAGCTTGAATATATGTTTAGGTATTTGAATAATATCTTCAAGACCTGAAATCTTATTGGGAAGATCAATCTACAACAGGAATAATAATCAAGGCTTGTGTGTTCTAGGCTACTGTTGACCAGCTTTGTGTGTAATCTGTTTCAGGTCTAGAAAGATGCAATTCAATATATACTCCAGACTTCTTTAATCCCAAAGCAGAAACCTGTTCTAAATAAAGCATATCACTGCCAAGTTGGGGCTAGAGAACAACTTTGAGCTCTATGTATAACCACTGAGAGAAGACCATGTCCAACCTCATCTCATACTACAGCACCAGTGGGTAGTTGTGATGTGTGTTTGCTCCCCATGGTGCCTGGGAACCAGTGACAAGGCTGAAGTGTAGGGCAGACTGTGTGAAATCCCATCCTGCCAGCACAGGAAGAACGTAAAACACTTCTCAAGGAACATAACCAGGGTGCACTGAAGAAAAGGGGTCTCTGTTTTCTGTCTCAAGAGAGGGCTGACAACAGTGAACATGGAATAAATGTTCTGTAAAAGATATATGCTGCAGCACAACCTGACCTTTGCTGAAGACAAGAAAAGGTCAAGAATAGCCAAGAAAGGTTTTTGCCTAATTTGAGAGGGAGCCCACAGAAAAAGCCTGTTTGTGTTCACCTGGATTCACAGGTCACTGATACTGACTTACCAAAACTGATTTTACGTCCAGCATCTTTTCATCCATTCAATGCAGACAGAAGGAAAATGAAGTGAGTGCTCAGTTTTGTATCTCTTCCCCTAAAGATGTAAAGTTGCTTTGCGAAATACGGAGAACAATGTCCTTGTGTGCAGATAATATGTATTTTGCTTAAAACACTGCGTTTATTTCGTTATTCTTAATCCATCTGTCAAGAAGACACTCTGCAATGATTTCACTTCTAAAGAACGAGCCACTCTAGTGTATGATCCCATGAAAACCACTGGGCTGAGCCTTTCATTTTCCCATTATATTCACATCCATTAGAGAGACTTCAGAAAATATCTGCAGTGGAGACTCGCAGTGCACTGTGTGTGGGGAAATTGGATATGACACTTGTATTTCCCCTGGATGAATGCATTTTAAGTACACTTTAAAAAATGCTTTCCCTTACAGCAATTTTTTTCCCCCAAGACTTCCTTAATACTTGGCTAAATGCCTGAAGTTAAAAAATGGTTCTTATCATAAACTTTAAGAAGTGGGTCAGAATGTGTTTTATGAGCACACGCCTGCAGAAGAGGTGCAGTGTTTGCCTGCAATCTGTGATCTGAAAACCTTGCACTTAGGTTTCAATAGACAACAATCTACCCTGGGAACTAATAAAAATGGTTACATTCCTAGATATCCATCTGAAATAACAGGCAGCTGCAATACATACGCAGCAATATTTGCATACAAACATTTTTTGGCTTGCAGAAAAGATTGTTTAAATATTCACCTTCCTGGGAAATGCTGGGATTGCCACTGATTGTTTCTGAGTGGAGAATTTAGAACATAATCTCAGTAAGTCTCATTAGACTGTGAGCAATTATTGTTCAGTGCTGAGGGTAAGAGAACAGACAAAGATCTGGCCTTGAACAAATGCAATAGGAAATTAGGCTGAGCATTCTCTGCTTTGTACATGGAAAACTGTAAGCAATTATCTACACGTAGTATTTCTTATAGAAGATCGTTTGTATACAGCTGATTAATCGCACCGAAGCAAAAAGACGATGAAACAAAATAAATAGTGTAATTATTCCACCTTCCTGTCTTTGAACCCAGACTATACCTTCTCATCTCAGGCTTTAGCATTCAGCAGAGTCATCTACCTTCTGGCACTACTATTAGTCATAAGGATATTTTGAAAGCAAAGTGGAGAAATGAGGTAGGGAGAAATTGAGAGTGACAGCCATGAAGTATGTCTCATTAGTTGGTATTTCAGGAAGCAAAGTTCTTTATTTTGGATCAGATTCAACACACAATCATTCAAGTGTGACCCCCCTGTCCTCGGTGTTCACTGCAGGGAACCTAAGATGAACGTAAGGAGATACATTATCATTTTTTGAGTGTTTAGCTTAGTTAAACTACACTGGGGACAGAAGATGGTTAAAGAATTGTTATGTTATAGCATGGTAAGTATGGTATAAATTGCTTTGCAGTTATCATCAGTTTTGATAATGTTAATGGGAGGCTTCTTGTGCCTGCTGGGAAGCAGCCAGTGTTAGTCCAAGTTATGTTAGTTACACAATCTCATTAACCACTACACCACATCAACATTCAAAACTGATGGTTCATAGAGGTGGGCTTTTTAATATGCAGTGCATACTATTTTTCTCCTCAAACCATACACCTCATGCAGAGAATCCAGTATCTGAACAAGTTGGAAACACATGGAAGAACCACGCTTTATGCTTCAGGCAGGCTAAACCTTTACCATTTCAGGCACTAAATCTTTGACAGAGGTTTATTTATGGATATATTATATCCATAAAGCAGTTTTGAGGCAGGAAAGCCAACTTTCTGGCCATCAAATTCCCAGCACAACCAAGCAGGGCAGCGTGTGATACTCTGCATGGCTGACCAAGCTGAGGTTTGAATGCCTGTGCATGTTCTAAGGAAGTGCAGGTTTGTTTCTTGCTGTTTCATTGATTCACTGAATAACTATTAGTAATTTGCTCAATCAATAAGAGTAGTTAGCTTGATCATGAATTCATTCATTCATTCACATTTGTAAAGTGCTGTAAGATTACTAGAAGGATGCCCACCAGAAGAGAGCACCATGGTCACTGTTGCTATTCATTCAGATAATTTCTTACCTAACGTGATTAATAATAAGATTTGTAGGTGGTATAAAAAAATCATCCACTCCTTCAAATGGTGTGCGGATAACATGCTGCTCCTCCCCTGCGCTTGCCTCTGGTATTACCTACAACAAACACACACAAGGTTGAGAACAGGAAAAGCAGTGAGTAAGACAGAAAGGTAAATACAGATTCCATAGCCATACATGGTACCGAGTGGCTTTTCCCAGGGACGTAGTAGACTCAAATTGATTAATGACTCCAAAATATTGCTTGGTGTAGCTGCCTTGAAAAAAGTGTGCTAATAAATAGTATTTGAGGCTTGACATTTGCAAGGTAAGTACACAACATGACTTTCATAAGATGTTTGTACCTCGAGAAAGAGCAGTCGTGCAGGAGCTGAAGCAGTATGACAACACTAAGACCACAATTTATTCCTCACTGTTTAAAATAAACATTTATTTCATGGCCAAATTTATTAATCTCACTTACATGCACAGTGATAATTTACCAGCGTGAAGGATCAAACACTAACTCACAGCAGTTACTTATCACTTTGAAGGAGAACTGTTCATCCACGTATTGTACCGTATATAATTCAGGAACAGGCAGTGAAAGAGCCTTTGGCTGTCCCCTCTCCATGCTGTCCAGCACCCACCTCCATGGGCCTGGGAACCCAGCTCCTCCACCATCCCGGGAAAAGACAGGTAGAAGTTCTCAACAGTTAAAATGTCAAATACTCAAATTGTTTGCTCGGTTCAAGATGACATTAGTCCAGTCATTAGGAACTTCAGCTTCTCTAATGCGCAACAGGGGTTGCTTTGAATTTATAGCTACATAATTAATTAAGAAAGTGTTAAATCCCTACAAGGTTTAGTTCAGACAGCAGTTCTGGTCCTGCCATTTAGATTTCTTCCAATTAGACTGCTTAAGAAAGATGCCCTCTCTTGCACAGGGCTTTCACAAGGCCAGACACTTGCTTCTCACAAGCCAGTAATGGCTAAACAACAGCATCCCATTAGTTGGCTGCATGGGCTGTTTGATAAATCCCTGACTTCCAAAGAATGAGTGGGAATTTAGATCAACCACAGCAGAAGCATCTTTGTTAAAAGGATGTTTTATTGCATGTCTGCAACTAACCACTGCAGGTTTTAAGAATGAACTTCACCGCATTAGTCACTGCCCACCTTTTGGGAAAGAAGGTTGGAAAAAAGGAGAGATCTGCTGCTAATGATGTTAATCTCACTGCCTACATAAGTAACTGCACTTCATAACTATAACAGAAAGGACTATCTTAGAGCTGGAGCCTTATAACAAGTTTCCAACTGTGCAGGTGGTGTGTTCTTCTTAATAATCACATGCTTGTGCCATGTTTCCTTTAATTACAGAAACCTCTCACAGCTGGATGGAAGAAATTAAGTCAAAGAGGGTAAAGAGAGCCGATTTTATCTCCTGATACCCTGTACAGGAAACTGCTCATCCCCAGGTGAGATAAGCTGGTGGCACTGCCTCAGAAACCTTCATTTATTTGTCCTTATTCTGGTTTTGGTGTTTTTTTCCTGAAAACGCCCATGTTTTGTTGCGAGTCTATTCTTCGCTAGGAAAAGTTTGCAGGCTGCAGCCATTATCATAGATGAAGCATGTGGCTGGTGGGGATGGCTTGTCCCACCTTCAAGGGGCAGCATCCCCATGAAGAACATGGACTCCAGATTTGTAAGTTTTTAGGTCAGAAAACACAGCCAACCTTCTCTGCTGCTGGGGAATGTTTGAATGCAGACTTACAAGCAGATGTTTCTGGTAGAAGGAGTATCCACATGACACCTATGTCCCCAGGAATCAGATGCAGGAAAATAACTGCTAGAGCAGGGTATGTCTAGCTGGATCAAATCAGCTCTGGTGTCAACTCTGTCATATGACATATAGCAGCAGCAAAATGCCCAATTAGATGCCTACACTTAATGTTTCTGTGCCACCAACAGAAGAATGAATCCTCCAGGGCAATCCAGAAATGGAAATTCATTTAGTTGTCCAAACCTATGTGCGTTACTGTGCCCCAATACCCCTGTGGGTCTGATGGAGCTGAGCATGGAGGAGCTCCAGGGACCTCACTGGCATCCTCCTTGGGCCCTGGAGCATGGCAGGCTTACACTGCTTGAAGCCAGCTGCCAGCCCTTGCTGTACAACTTTATAGCACTTGGCTCTGTCACCAGCCTTAAAACAAAACAGACCTTGGCAACAAAGCAGTCCTGCTGCCAGCCTATGGCACAGTCATTGCTGAAAAACAAATTAAACAGCAGGAAAAATATGGGAGGATGGACAGAGGAGGAATGAATAAAACACGCTAGATATGCAAATGAAAGAGCAGCTTTATATCCAGACCATTAAATGCTGTTAATTACCTGCAACCAACCAGGCACCTGCTTGCTATCAATGATGCCAAAGCCAAGGAAGGGCAAAGGCTCAGGTGCATAAGGACTTACCTGCAGCGTTGGTGAGGACTTCCGCATGTCACCCCAGCTAAGCACCCACACTTGGTCGTGGGACTTGTCATAATGTAATTTGGTTGGTAATGGGTCAACATCCAAGGACTTAAAAAAACAGAGAGAGGCATTTACACAGTGACCCAAACGCACATCACAAGTGTTATACTGGTTTACTGCAGACATTCCCATGCACCACTGTTGCACCCATTGTGCAGCTTCACCTTCAGATCAATTGAGAGATCAGCAGCAGAACCAGCAGTAGAAAAATCTGGCTGCTCGGTGCCATTTCCTAGCTAGACATCATTCCTCCTTATGCTCTTACTTATAGCCAGTAGAGCAGGGACCAATTTCTGCTTGAGTTATACCCACACCATTTCATTCTTCCCACCCGGCTTATAACTGAGGTCGGGCAGCGGCTCAGTGAGTGTGAGCCAGAAATTCATACTAGTGCTATATTACCACACTAGCTACAAGCCTGGCTGCAGATGCACCCCTGGGACTATGATATCCAACCCATAAAGGAGTTTCTTTCCTGCCAGCAAATTTACAGAACAGAAATGACACAGTGTGACCCCATGGGTGAAAGCAAAACGGGCCCAAGTGGTGTCAGCAGCTCCAGTGGGCAAAGATCTAGTTTTTGTCCCATACCAAGTCTTTTGCCACCAGTGAATAAAGACTTCCCTTGTAAGTACCTGTATGGCTTTCTGAGTCTGGATATCAATTATCATTACTCTATTCAGCTTAGGCTGCGTCGCATAAATGTACTTGTCTCTGACATTGACTGCTGAAGCCCAGAGGCAGGACTGAGTGCCTTCACCTTCCACTTTAGGACAGATCTCTTCCTGAGGGGGAAAAAAGAAGAGGAGAAAAGGTTTAATTTCTACAAGTTCAGGGTCTGGAGCAGCAAGAAGCTGAGCCTTGAAAACCATAAGAAAAAAATCCCTGGGGATTCCATTAGGATGACATTTATCCCCTTTTTTTTCCGCTTAAAAACATGAAATAATTATTTTATCAGATACCACACTGCAGCCTGGCTCTATCCAGTAATGTTAAATAGCTGGACCTCCTGCAAACTCACACTGAATCTAAATAACCACAGTGTCTATACGGATCTATCTGTGAAGTACAGTGTGGCTCATCGAGACTTGCAATGCTGTCAGGATTTATTAGCGATAGAAATATCACTCTGTGCCTTGAAAAAACACTGATTTACATTAACTGAATCACAGCTTTATATTTTCCATCAAGTCATCATTTTCAGCCCAGGTGAGCGTGCTCTGAGATGCTGGTGCTCAGGGAAACGGGGGCAAAACAAGCAGAGTTCTACAGTCTATTGCTCCACCACAGAAACTTCCCCTGCTCAAAAGGAACCAAATCCTGCTGCTTTGGACCAAATCCTGTTCACAACTGCCTGGTGCCCTTATTTTGTCCCTGACCCTCACCCCTGTGCAAAACTGGTATTAGCTTTTGTAGGAGCTCACTGGTACCCTGAGTTGGAAGAGCCACACATAATCTCACCAACAAATCTCTGTGTGTTGGTGGCTCTTTGTCACTCTCCCTTCTGTTGATCTGCTTTATTGGAAAGAGTGTTCGTGTGGGAGCAGGCTGTGGTGTAGAAACAAGGGTAAAACGAAATGAACACATCTATACTTCAGTGAGTAAAAGTGCTGGGTTTAAAACTTGTCAGTACAACAACTGGGTCACTTTAAATAATGGCACAACTCCCCTAACGGGGAAGCAGTTAGAGCAGCAAAGCTTGTTCAGGGAAAGAGGAGGTACAAGATAAAACAACGCCAGCACCACGTCTGTATCAGAGTGATGGTTATGGATGAAGATTTCACCTCTCAGCAGCACAGCTCTGTTGATTTAGGTACCTTGGTGAAGACTGGTTGATGATACAAGTCTCAACAGCTTGGCTGCATTTTCTTTTCCTATGCTACTGCAAGTGAAAAGATGCTACAAAAGCCCAGCCCTGAGCTTCCAGCATACACACACACAAAGCCAAGCACCTGACAGCCTCCAAACTGCCCTCCTCATCCTCAGCTCTGCACTGGGGCTTAGGCTCTCACAGCACACCATCCACCCAGAGCAAGGAGAGCAGGGAACAGGCACCACTTTCTGCTGCAGTGCTCAGCAGCTCCATCTGCTTTTGTGCCCTCTAACAGCAAATGAAGAAACCTTTGCTGTAGAAACCCTCCTGAAGCTGCAGGCTGGGGTCAGTGTCTATGTGACAAACACTCAAGATACTAAAAGGGAAAAAGGAGGGGAGAAAAAAGGCCAATCCTCCCTATATCAAGGGAAAGGGCCCTATGATATCGGTAGGAAACCCTTAGAGCTCTCTTTGAAAGGCAGCCAAGTAATGACGTTAAAAATCCCTTTTGTGCCCACCACTGTGCTGACATTATTTCCTTAAGTGCCCTCTCTCCTTTGTTCTTTCCAAGCTGTTTCTCCAGAACCACCTCTTCAATATTTACAGCTCTTTGGCAAAAAGAAACACAAGATTTCTGTCTCTGTGTAGCAACAGCTCAAGTGTGGCTTCATGATACTAAGCCAGTCCTGGGGTGAGCATCAGTCTGGATTTCTACTAAGGTATATTAAAATCCAGTGGGGAAAAAACCCCAACAGTATCAACCACAAATTTATGGATATCTAAGAAGTACTGAATGCAGACTCATAAGAAGATCCTGACCCATGGCAGCAGAGCCTGACCCAGCCTTTGGGGCTCATGACAGTGATGCTCCCCTTTCATTCCTCACAAAACTAAAAGCAAGGCCGAGTCCTTTTCTTCAGGCGGTAGCCACATTCTCAGCTTCTCCTTTTAAAAAAACCCCACTAAATAAAGGAGTGACTAAAAAAAGCATTTCTGGATGTATTTCTGCACCTGTGTTTTATGAGAATTCATAGATCCATGAGCATACACATGGTGCATGTTACCACACAGGAGTACATAACAGAGGTCACTGAGAACACTGCCCTCACAGCACCCCAGGCACATGTTATCCCCCTTGTAATGTTGAGCTCCACTGTGGACAAGGCTGTGCTTGACATTCACTGACACCTGAACCTGAATCCTTGTGATTTCCTACAGCAGGGGTGGGTGAACCCAGTGCTGGCAGGAAATGCTGGACAGCAAACAAGGATGGCACAGGTCTGCGGTTCAGTGGCGGTAGATGCAGAGGACCAGCACGACACAAACACCTTCTGTGCATCCTGACCCACCTCCCTGCTGTGGTTTAATCTGGAAAACTACTTCTAAAGAGCAGAAAGTGACCAACTCCTTTGCCTATCAGTAAAAGGGGCCAGTGAGTGATGTGTGCATCTCACTGCTACTGACTTATGTACTTTCCCTAGCAGCTCAGTTACAACTTTTGGGCATGAATACGCAAACAGGCTCAAGCAGGCCAAGTGAAAGCCTTTGCCTACATTTTGACATGGTAACTAGTCAGATTCTCTGCAGTGTCAGTAATCCTCCATGTCAGTCTTATAACTTACATGGTTCCCTTAATCTTCAAGAGGAGGAGATGATACACCTCAGGGATGCCACGTGAAGCCCACCAAGCTCTAACATCACAATGTCCTTTAGCAACAACAACCTTTGAAGAGATTAAGAGCTGTCAGCTGCAGCTACTGGGTGGACTTACATAACTTGTGAAAATCCTCTCTTCAGGCCTGATGTGTCTCCGGATTTCACATTCGTTCGGCTGAAGGACTGTGATCCCATCATCAGAAAAGACATAGAACATATTCCCAACACTCAGGCCTTGAAGGGGGGTAAAGGAAAAGAAGAAGGAATGTTTTTGGTATGTATCCATAGCTGTTAGGACTTGTTTAAGAACCCTCCCTCCTCCCCCAACAAACAGAATCTGCCTCACATAAAGGTTGGTTGTTTGGATGCAGTCGGTGCATTCACAAAACCAAATTCCATGTCACAACAAGGGCTTCAAGAAGTGAAGAGGTACAGACACATTCAAAAATGCCTTGCCTTGGTGGCAGTGGGTGTACACAAATAACTATGTCCAGGTCTTGTGCATATATACCAAAGCCAGATTTGATAACAAGAAGCCCCTGCATTGCACTGTTCACTCCCTCAGGTTATGACTATGGTTTTTCTATGATTTCACTAAAAACAGCTTGCTAATAATTTGAGAACTGAAGGAGAAGCTTCAGCTAAAACTAACCTGAAGGTTCTCCTGTTACAGGCAACTGGACTTCTTGTACCTGTGATGTAAAATGGAAGTGCTTCCTATCTGAAAAGATCTGTTCTGATCAGGTTTTGATCCCTATTTCCTGAAGCTACCTGAATGAACTGACTACAGCCACCAAAACAAACACATTTTTGAAATCTTGCAAACTGTAATTCACAAATGTGGAGTAGTTCAGCATCGCAACAGCACTCATTTATCCAACTGGGGCATTCCAGGAGCTTTGGAAAACTGTCTGTCTGTCATTGCTTTGTTGTTAGGAGGTTGTATTTTGTCATTTCTGCTACGCAGAAATGCCTTAAAACACTGATAATTTAGTTGTTCTCTGCTACATGCAATTGCAGCAACGAGCACCTTTAAGAAATGTTCAGGATCTTTTTAAGCAGTCTAGTTAGAAAGATCCAAGAGTCATTTCATCTTTTTCACCACCACTAAGTGCTTGCCATGACCACTGTCACACCTGTAACATTGATAGTGTACTTCTCTGCTAATGATACAGTGATGTGATAATTTGTGATTTCTAATTGATTACATTTTACCCATGGAGAAATAAGGTCCTGGCTCTACAGGTCTGAATAACGTTCAGCCTTACAATTCCCTTGGCTGCACAAGTGATGGCAGCTCCAGACACTGCTTACATCTACTGTTTCCCACACCTCTTAAGTGTTTGCAGGACTGAGGACCCAATCATCATCAAAACTTCACTATAACAACACGTATAATTTGGACAAATGCATTTTGGGGAAATTTTATAAATTCCATAGTATTTAGAAAGGCCAGAAGTTTTATTTGGTACTAAAACCCCCTTTTTTGTGCCAAATAAGGGGCTTCAGAGTACAATGCCCTCAGCACGTGGTGTTTGCAGAGCTGACAATATCCAAACTGAGTCTCCCTAAACCATACCACGGAAATACCCCAGTTAGGGCATCAGGCTGGTACAGGAGCCATGATCCTTAAATATGATACCACAGTGAGGGATCATGCATGTAGGAAAAGAGGTACGGAACTTCCATCAAAACTAAGTTATCTTTATGGACTAAGGGCTCACTTTTCCCAAGTATGTTGTTAAAACATTTAATTTGGGCACTTTGGACCAAAATCTGCGCTCACAGCATGCACACAACTCCCACCTCCTTCAGTGGGACTTGAGTGAACACATCAGAGGGCAGAGTTTGACCCTGGCTGGAATGAGTGCATATATTGCCATGAGTAAAGGATTTTAATCCTAGAAAGTGGAAACAGGCAGGCAACAAATTATGACTGTTGTGAAGATGCTCATTATTATTCTCATGCACAATAGTAGCGTGATTTCATCTGATGAGCCTGTAACAATGAGGGTGTGTTTCAGAACTAAGGCTATAATTAGTCACAGAAATACTTTGATAATATGCTTACCCCATTACATTTAGAGTTAGTGACTTGGCAAGTCCCACACTTTCTTTCACAGTAAAATAAGTGCAACTTTTAATGTTGACTGGCTTAAAATGTGATCCAAATAGCATCCAGGTACTCTCTTTCAAAAAGAGTTTACCAAATACTTTTTTTAGAGAGATACCCTCACACTGATTTTTAGACAAAGCAGTTTTCTTATTAGACAAACTACGTGTTTTATTGTGACTTACAAACTATTTGCCAAGTCTGGATTGGGGTACATCTCTGAACAATCTCATAGACATTGGTAAAACAGATTCTGCTCTTAATTTTACTGCTGCAGCTCCTGGGTCTGGGGAATTATTTCAGCACGGAGGTGGGCAATGGGGAATTCTGCAGAGCTGTATTATCCATAGCAGTGAGGCAGGTACCAGATTGGAAACAGGAGGGAGTGATGAGAAACGTTTTTCTTTCCCTTTTTAATTGAAGACATTTCAGGTTGGATGACACAACTAGTTCCAAAGCTAAAGGCTTTATAAAAGGCAGCATACCTCATCTGTGTAACAAAATCCATCATGTAACAAAACCCCCGTTAAGAACGGGGAGGGTTTCCTAACCATAACAACTCTTATTTGAACCATTCTAGATGAAGTTGATTCTAATATCTTTATTTCAAGCACTTTAGGAGGACACCTGATGACAACCAGAGTTGAATACAGTCTCCAACTGAGTGTACATTTGTATTTCCCTACTTTGAGATCAAAGGGCAAATTTGCCACTGTGGAATAATCTCCTCCGACCTCATACTTGAATAATTTGTCTCAATTTAACCTGAATGCTTGGAAGTATCTTAAATCTTAAATTTGGTTACAAAAAGGCTTTTGGCTTTTGAAGTACATACACTCCTATACCAATGACTGCCTGCTGGCTCAGTATGCTCCCTTTACCCAGGTATAAAGCACGCAACACTCGCTGCAGACATGAACACTGACATGAAATAAACCTCTGCCTTACATTTGGGCTACTTGTAGCTTTCTCTGTACAAAATTAAAGTCTTGTTTGTACATTGAGTAAATACTACATGTGCTTCCAGTTCCATGTTTAACCGATGGTCATGCTATGTGCACTCATGTTTTGAGGTCTAACCTGTGCATGGTCTGTGAAAGCTTTTGAGGACAAACTGATAGACTGAATTGTGTTAATTATTTGTGTTAATTTACTTGTTACTTTGACTTGCAGCAAAAGCTTGTCCTACACAATATTCTGCCTAGGTATTTTCCCAGTAGCTTTAGTTTCTACAGACCTTGTGAGCACAAGGGTATGATCATTTCAAAGCAGCTCAAGTCTACCAATCTGTTTGTTAATATTGCTACTCACACAAAAGGTTTTATTTTAATGGAATTAAAAGAATACATTAAAATGTAAAGCCCAAAATACGATTCCTCTCTTCCAGCTTTTTCTGTGCCAAGATTTCATACGCTAAAGGACGTTCGATGGATTCTTTGTCTAGAATGAATGTGCCAATCAACCACTATAGAACACCACAGACAGGGGAATAAACCTACTCTAAAGATACTGAATTGTTTAGGAACATCAATAGTAAATCTGCTTTTACTGCCCACGTTTTCCCTGTACATTGCTTGTACTTGAATTTGCAATGTTGATAAGCAGCAAGCTCATATTGTTTAGTAGAATTATAGTAAGACTTTCTACAACCAACTTCTTAGTTTGTTCTTCAAATATTACTACTACATCTGGTAGGGTTATCCAACTACTTTATAAAGGAGCATAAGGGATACAGTATATAAACAGCCATGTAGCATCCTGCAGATGATGCTGGACTGATCAGATGCACTAGAGATTTCACCTCCAAGCAGAAGGGAAATAGCAATTCTTAGTGCCCATAATGCCATTTACAGGAACATCAGCAGTAAAGAGATACTCTTCACTGCCCTGCACCAGCCACTTGTAGGAGGCATATTTGGGAATAAGTGCTGCAGAGCTATCTTCAGCTGCTGTGCACATCTCATGACCTCCAGCCTGCTGCATCTACTGCAGGAATGTGTCTGCAGCAGGCAGTGGGACAGCAGGTATGCACGGGGTGTTTGCATACCTGACCAAGGCTGCACCGGTCACTAAGGGCTGACACTTCTCTTCTGCCCCTACAATCCTTTGGGCCAAGCCACAGCAATCCAGAAAGCTCCAAGCCAAGGGCATGAAGCCCACCTGTCATTTTGGGTACCTGGAGGCACTATGTACGAAAGGGTCTTCACACCTTAAAAAGGCACAGTGAGTGGGAAGCCTTTCTTGGAGGAACACCAGCAGGGAGAGGTGTTTGCAGGGGGCCGGGGGACATGGTCAAGAGCAGTTTGTGAGAGCACAGGGGCCTTCCCCACAAGGCTGGAAGTACACCAAGCTCCCAACTTCCTCACATGTAAGTGGCAGATACAAGAACTGGCTTACGCTTGGACTTCGACCCAAGAACCTTCGTCTGGTGAGGAACACACAGCCTCAAGGAGCCAGAGGCTGCGCTGCCTATCAAGGCACTTACAGAGGTACTTGAGAGCTCCTTGGGCCTCTGTGCAATGCATCTTACTGTGTGTTTTGGACATTATGACAGCACAAGTGTGCACAAAATCAAATACATTTTCATTTCAAGTGCCTCCATAGTATCTTTGAGTCAATTAGCTGGTTAGGATGGTGTTTTCTTTTCTAATTTGGCTTCCAAGACACACAGATGTTGACCTTGTGCAGGGCACACTGTAAATTTGATCAAACTAGAGATCTTAACTGCCAATTAAAACAAGGAGAAGTGAGGCAACCTTTACTCTGCATCGATTTAAAGGATAGAAGGAAGCAAAACCTGTTGTGGGGTTTTATTTCTGCCTAACAGTCAAGAACACAATTTTTGTTGCTTGCCTAGTAAACATCAATACATGCTACTGAGGAGGAAGAGCTTGAACTGCTTGCTTAAAATGCAGTCTATTGGATTTATGTCCTACTTGTTCAATTATGGTAATTTGGGAACACTTCTGACACTCGTGCAATTGTTAATGCAGTTTGAGAATCTTCAGGCTACTCACATTTGTGGCAGTTTATATAAAATTTCCATTTTTACATATTTTATGGTCATCTATTATTTCTTAGTGGGAAAGTATCAGAAGGTACGATTTATATTACGAGCGCGATATCTCTTCTCTGAATAGTTTAGCTTTTAAACGTCTGGTCTGTACTTAATCTGGTAACTGTGAAAGCTGATAGAGTTAGCAGCAAGTCAGTGGAGAATGGCCCATCATGGAATTATTAAAGCAGACAAGCACATTATCACTACGACAAAAGAACTTTACTGCAGTACCTTCCTCTCGCCACAGTATGTTTGCAACTGCAGCATCAGAAAATTGGGGAAGCCAGAAAATAATCAGGAACAGAAAAAAAACAAAACAACAAAACAATGTCAAAATTGTCATTGTAGCAAGAAACTGAATTAACACTCATGTTTACATGAACTGTTGCATTTGTGAACCCTTTGTAACATTCATTCAAATAACACCAGGAAAGAGAAAGAGTTCTAAATACATTTGCTCCTTCCAGAGACAACATTGAACCTTTGACATGGGAAAACTCCTCCCTGAAATGAAGCCAACTTCGGCCTGTACACAGATCTTACTAAAGAGAAGGTGTTACCTTCAAATGTAATGTACCTGTATGGTACAAGCTCTAGTTTTCTGTACAGGTTCAATAAGGAAACATCACATCTTTCAGAAGCCTGAAACTGGCAGCTAAGGCAGCTACACGCTGTGCTGCATTTGTGGAATTTCATGCAACTACTTTCTGTGTTAGGATTCAAATACTCTTTGAGAGTACATCTGCATTTGAATTTCTGTTTCAGATAGATCCAATTATTTCTAAACATACTGCAATTCCCTTGCTCAAGTATTCAAGGGAAAACGAGCAATATTAACAAGAGTACATAAATCTATTTAATAAGGAATAGAATATATTTTCCAAAGACTCACCATGAGAGCACATATTTATGGCTAACTTCGTTTTCAATTCTTGCTCTACATTAACAGCCAGCAAAGTAGCAAAAATCCCATTTGCACCTAACCTTTTAGTGTCCCCATAAACCCAAGCAATCTCCCAAGTAGTTAAGAGAGCAGAATTAGAAAGAATCAGGCCGCTGGGAGCTTTTCCACTGGGGCAACTAATCACCTCCTCCATTAATTGTGTTTCGGGGGCAGTGCGGTCAAGATAACATTGCCACACTCCTACGGGACACATGCAGCCCCGAGCGGCTGGGGAATATTTGTCTTGGAATGGAGGATAATTTCACATCAAGGGAAGCCTATTTTGCTGGTTAGTGATGTAAATGCAGGGAAAATCAGTAATTCAATCAGGACATTTTCCAAGCATTTAAATATTTGAGAATTTCACCTCGCAATCGGCTTTTACAGAAGTCTTGTGCAGAAACCAAAGTTTATTTCCTGAAACCACATATAATTTGACATAATACTAGGTTTGGGATTCTCTGATATCTAAAACTACTGCAAATCTTTTACTTTATTAAGGATGTTACCTGTACCAGATCCATATACTTCTGGCACATAAAAGGCACCATGAACCTGGATGAGGAGATTTTACCTTCCCTGTGGATTCCTTCCCAAACCAGTATACAACCATCTCATCATAGCACAGACAAACCTGTCACTACCTTACAAGTAAGAGCTCAACATACTGCATGCAGTGGACGGAAGCATTACCTTGCATGTATACCATTACATGGTCTTTAAAGAAATAAATTCATGGAAAGTGAAGCTTACGGGTCTTTCTTGCTGAATCTTCTATGAAAAGTGATGATATGTCCTCGTCCACTCCCACCTCGTTTTTAGCAATGCAGGTATAGGCACCAGTGTCTTCATATCGAACGCTACTGATATGAAGTTCACTCCCGTTTGCTGTAAGAAAGACATCCATAAACTGTGCTCCTCACTGCTGCTAATTGCTTTTCCTGCTCTTAATTGCCTTCTATTGCCTGGCAACAACAGGGTGGCTTCACCACATGTTTCCCTGTACATAACTAGAGGTATTTTGGGGATTCTCATCACAGTTGATGCTTTGCTTCTTTCCATTAGCACATAGACGCTCTGTGCCAGGAATGAACAAAGAAGAATCCCAAGTGCAAAAGACAAATTGCATTTCATTTATTTCTTCTTGTTAAAAAAGAAAAAAATGCTTTTGCTTTAGTGGAGAAAAATTGTGTTTTGTAAACTGCTTTTCATCAGATCACCAAACACCTGGGTCTGGGAGGGGTTTCTCCACTCCTATCATTTTGCTTTCTGGAGTCGGACCATTGCCTAAGACCTTATTTTAAGACATTGCACCCAACCACACAGGGAGCTCTGTGTTGCCAACACTGGCTGAGGGCTGCAATACACCACAGCTGGACTGGGGGGGGGGGGGGGGATATGGGGAGGCTTTCAATATGCTTACACAGGGCAAGTATTTTTGCCTTTCGCTGTATCGGTTGCAGTCTCATTTGAACAAGGACCTATGGGAGTCCAGAGCCCAATTCCCTCTGCAGAAGTAGGTGTAAGGAGCCAAGTGAACCACAGCCCAATTCTCAGCTAACTTGCTTCCAATGCAAATAAACCCAAATAAAGAATTTAATGCATTCCTCCTCTGCTTTGTACAGCTCTGCACAAGAGGCAAGGCAGCAGAGAACCAAGCAAGTGGTTGTTTAACAGAACACCATTACCACTCCTATCAATCAATCCTGTGTTTCCCAAGAAATTCACAGGAGAAGAAGATAAAAAGGAAGAACAGGGGTTTTGTAACACAATTTCCAACAACTGTGGCTTAGGGAGAGTGCAGGAACTTCTGGTTTAAAGTGCAAAATAATCCTCCTTAATCCCTGTCTACAATACTTTAATTAATCAGAATTCTGTTCTTACCTAGAAGCATTAGTTGTTTGGATAGTTTTGGCATGATATCAATGCCGTTCTTTAGCCAGGTAATTCGGGGATTAGGGATGCCTTCGGCATGACATCTGAGGCTTGCCGACACGCCAGGCTCCTGCGCCTGCGTTTCTGGGTACACGCGGATCACTGGTGGCACTGTGGGAAACAAGGAATTGGACAATTTAAACTCACCTTCCACTGCCGTTCTTTGTCAGTGGCTTGAGAGAGGAAAAGGTCTGATCCAAGCACCAGGAGATAAGCAACATTCTGGTACAGGAATGATTCTTCTATAGCTCAACTTTGGGGGCAGAAAATAGGAAATAATAAACTAATAAACCAATGCCAGGGAGCAACCTCGATATCCAGTTTCGTATTTAGTCTGTTCTTGCTTGGTCTTGCTTTCTTTCACTAAGGGGCTAATTAAAATTAAGTGAAGTTGGATCAAAACCTAAGGCGAACACTCACGTATCTAAAAATCAAAGTATAAATTTCCAGCCTTCACTAAATCTAATCTGTAAGGAAGAAACTGGAGTTCTTGCCTATTAGAAGTAGCACATTATTCACCATTTTAATTCAATATCCATCAGGAAATAGCCTGTATATTCACTACCTGCTATTCTGAAAAATAAACTACTTCCCTTTTTTCTGAGAGGCTTTCAAAGCATGACTCATCTGGTTTCAGGAAGGCCCCTCTGAACTGTTTAATATACTCAGCTGGCAGAACTACTAATTATATTACAATTTGAGACAAGTTCATTGATTTTCAATCATGTTGCCTTCATTGCTCAGATCAACAAGGCTTAATATCACCCATTGACTCTTTCTTCACAATTCACTCACCTACTTTAAGGAGAAATTGCAATATTGCAATATCAGTAAAAAATACAAGTGGAATCCTCCTTCCTTTCACCTCGAGGGATTTAATAAAAGGAAACATGAGGATGTGCTGTATTTGGCTGATGATATTTCAAGGGTGGTCATGGACTGCTCTGTTTCATAACCAAGTGGTCAACTTTATATTAAGAGATTTTGGGACTCGGATGTAACTATTGAAAGATGTACAGCTGTGTAAAACCATGGTCAGAGTCAAATGTGGATGTGATATGTGGGAGCCTGACTTCTTCCTCAAGGAAAATGAATAACCTCTGCTGGCACTAATAATGGAGAATTGAGAAAAAATTGTGGGTTTTCTTTAAGATCACCTGAATGAGTTAATAACAAACTTCAACTGGAAATCAATGGCTCAAGGTACCTAACACAGTGCTGTCTTTTTATATAGTCCATCATCATGCTCCAGGCATGGCAAAATTACACTGTCTTAACAGCTGCTTCAGAATAAAATGAAATCTGTGTTTGCAGCTTGCTATGTGTCTATATACCCATATGGGCATAGTTTAAATAATTACATTCACTAGCATACACTTTCCATCTATTTTTTTATGGGCCTTACCAGAGAGATGCATTTTACTTCTGTCTTACCTACCAGCTGCCAAGTACTAACCAGAGCTGAGTCATCAGCTTGGAAGGAAATCAGCCACGACAGAAAGCCCTCAAGTCTACTTTGAGTTTTACAGCTTTAACAGTGAGAGACTGTTCAAGTGTAATCTGAAAGGAGATGCCTCTGGGCAAAAAATGGGGACTTTGAGCAAAGGAATGGCTTTAAACTTCACCTCTGCACTAGATGTGTGGGTTTACTTCCTTGTCTCATGTTTCCTTCACTGGAGAAGAAGAGAAGATGTATTGTAAGATGCAGAGCAACAAGTATAACACCACCCATGACCTTTTTAATCAGGAGGTTACCAAAAATATAAGTTTGTTTTATTAAATTGAGATTTCAAATTCCAAATAAGAGCAATTTACTGGCTTTTTATCTTCTCCTCCCATTATTGTCAGGGTTGCAGCTCCTCCTGACTTCAGGAGGTGCCAGATCAAGTGGAAGGTGAGCAAAGGAAGCGATGTGCTGCTGGAAATGGCGGGCAGCTGTCAGAGCCACCCCTGAGTTTATTGAAGAGACAGTGCCCAAGCAATTCAGGGCAATAACACCGCGAGTCAGGAGCTTCTCATTCCATCTCCACCTTGGAAAATTAATTGGAATCTCTCTGAGTCAGTGTCTTCAGGCGAGACAGGATAAAGATAGTAATTTCTTGCCACTTTGACAGGGTTTTATGAAGGTCCTGCACTCAGTGCTTGTCTCGCCTATGATTTGCTTGCTACTAGTAACATTTTTAGAACAAGATGATTTAGGAATTGAGGCGCACTGAAAGGCTATGTGATTTATTCAGACTCATGGATGAGAGGTAGTTTGTCTCCTACAAATGCACAGGAAAAAAACATTACCCAAGGAGGCCAGATGCCCAAATCCTGAAGTCAACTGACAGCACTTAATGTCCCCAGGGACTCTCCCAATGCTCCAGATGGCACAACCTGCCTATTCCAGTCCCCAAGCAATCCTGGCCCATTCTGTCAGTGGGTTTGCCTGCCCCAGTCTCTCACAGACAGACTCGGGTGCCCCAGCTTGCAGCTACATACATGAAAACCAGCTTGGAACAAAGCCCATGAGGTCCCATGCCCTGTGGAGAGCTCTGCTCCTGCCAGGATAAAATGGCTTGGGTTGGGAGGAACCCTAATGCTCATCTAGATACAGCTGCCTGTCTGTGCCTGCCCAGTTCAAGGCAAGATGGAGATCCCCCAGCCAACTTCACACCCTTCTCTAATATACCCCAAATGGGCAAAGGCACCAAAACAATTTTCTCACCAACCAGCTCTTGAAGGAGATAAAGCCCATCTCAGACACCACCCATTTAATGCTCTCAGAATCACTGTGGGTTGATACTTCCTTGTAAGTTTGCTTTAGGCTTTCCTAGCTGGTTTTTTTGCCTTACACCACGTTAGCCTGCATGTGAGAAATCCTCATGTTTTACCTGCAGAGCTGAAAACACAATAGATCTATAGCGCAGAAGGCAGCTCAGGGGTCCTAGACACTGCAGCAGTGTTCTGCATGAAAATTAGGTTAACTTGAAATTATAGCAAGGTGTTTGTTCCAGTGATTAATGAGGGAAGTGTTTGTTTTCACCCACAAAAGTATGTGTTGCATCCCCATTCCTACTCTTACCATTTTCCTGCTCCTTCCATTTTTAAACATTTTATTTCTCCCTTGTCTGACATAATTCATTGCACAGGCAAATTACTGCCTGGAACTGCCTTGTGATAACAGCAAACTGCAGAATGCATTTTTATTGTCCTTGCTACAAATTAATGCATTCCAAGTAAGCACATTTTGCTTTAAACTTGCAAAAATTTCAGCTGCAGACTTTGGAATATATAGATTATCCTTTGCTATTTCCCTTGGTGAAATATATATCATTGCTAACCATTACTGCGCCTGCAGCCAAGGGCAGTATAAAAATGCTATTATCTTAAGCAAAGTGGGAAAAAAGAGGCATTCAAACAAGTATGAGATAGGGTAGATTGCCTACTACTGCATACTGAGTAGTACCTTGTGAGCAGACCAATTCATTACAATAAAACAGCTCAGGTGATAAAGCACATGATGAGCACAGATGGCAATATCAAGCCCCAAAGACATACATTGCTGCTCTACGACGTATGTACTCCAGGGCCTAGTAATAGTTAATAGATTAATCATTTACTTGAGATGTTTTAATCTTTCCATTTATGATTTGAAAGGACTTTGCAGCGTTATATGTTTTCTCTTTAAAAGCCACATTAACCAAACATCCTTGCTTAAAACATCTCTCTGCTACTGGAAAATGTGTCCTATTGGACCCTTACAATTGTGCTGAGGATCCAATGGCTTTTTAAACCCCTTTTCAAAGAATACAATATTCTGATTTATGCTGCTGTTTTCCAGAGTGCAAGGACAAAGGGAAATGATGCCCCACACTCAGCAGCCTTTTGATTTGCAAACTATCAATTTTCATAGTTGATTACAATTTTATGAGATTCTTTATCCTCAGCAACTCTTTTTCTTCTTGAAAGTGATAAATTGCTTTTCCTCCCTACAGTTAGTGTATGCTGAACACATTTCCCAAGCAATACAGCAATATCCATACGTAGGAGAGAACATAATCTTCCTACTGTTCTTGGCTTCTCCTGATCAAAGATACCAGCATGAAAGATGTATTTCTCATTCCTAAACTTTGTGCTGCCTTTCAGGGCATTCTTTTCTTCCAAAGACATTAAAGTCCAGCTGTGCAAATACACTGACCTGAATTTTACCACTGCTGTGACTCTTAAGATAGATGAGATCATCCCAAACCTACCACATCAAATGTCCCACGCAAGCTGCATTTCACATGTGTGCCTTATGCTTCTTGCCCAGACGTGAGCCAGTGGTTTGGGACATTCATCTGGTGGTCTTCACCTTTTCTGCCTAATGGGAATTCTTATCTTTGCCTGAGCATCTGGACCTGCCTGTGTTACTTGTGATATCCTGAATTAGCTGATACAAAGGGAAGAACTGACAGGGTTGTGTGGCTCAGGGGCAGCAGCAAGCATCCATAAGGACACTGTTTCCCTGCAGAGGACAAGGATATGCCTGTCTTCCCACAGGATTTACTGTGATGAAGTGAATTTCATAGAATCATGGAGTGGTTTGGGTTGGAAGGGACCTTAAAGCTCATCCAGTTCCAACCCCACCATGCACCTGAAGGTACACAACACTATCCTCCCATTGGACCTGTTGTCTCAGCATCAGCTATTGGAGGAAGCCACAACAGAGGCAGAAAAGCAGAGAATTCAGTGATATGGGCAGCCAGCCACATCAAGAAATGCAGAACGCAGCTTTGCAACGTCTAATGGCTCACATGGGAATATCAGATGCTGTAGGACAAAGATTTCTAGAACCTGCAGTGTATTCTAGCATTGCCTAGAGTCGATAGCAGAATGCGTGGCACTTTGTGCAGTATTGACTACATAGCAACATTAAAAAACCAACATGGAAAGTGGGGATTTTTTTTGTTCTATTAGTAAGAAAACCACACGCAGGTGCAGCGTGTAACTTCCGTTTAAAAACAAAATGGGATCTTTCAACAAGTTAAATCTAAGTGGCAGGCATAAAGATGAAAGGAAGCAACCCCTCCCCACACTCCATCTAGTTTTCCTCTCATTCTGGCTTTAGTTTCAAAGCCTTTGGGCCTTATATTCTCAGTGATGATAAAGTCTATATTGTTGTCTGCCAACCAAACTCCATTCAGAGCTCGTAACGTATCACATAATATACACAGGATTAACTTGTTAGCTTGCTTTTCTTTCAGCTGCCATTCATCAAACAAAGAGCACTCTGAGGAAGGAAACCCATTTTCCCAGCTGCAGCACGCACAATCTAGTTATCCACGTTGCTGAGAATTTACACTTTACTGTCATGAAAGATGACAAATTATTCTGTAGAAACATTAAGTCAGTTTTCATTCAAATCAACCGGATGCTTCGTGCTCTCCTCCAGGTACTCGCTGTGAGTGGGGAGCATTTACTCATGTCCAGAAGAACAGAGTTGCAGCCAAACCTAAACCCCACGTCCACCATAGCACTTCTTAAAGTGCATAAATATCCCTTTTTATTGTTTCTTCTCATGTCAGCTTCTCTCTATTAACCTGTTTGTAGCTATCTGCTCTTCCCAATTGAAAGCTCTCCTTTGTAGATGCCTGTGCACATCTAGAGAAAGAACTAAATATTAGATTTCCTTTATAATATATCCTCTGGAATAAAGTTACTGGATTTCCCTGTAAACTAAATCCTTTCAAAGCAGAGTGTGTCAAAATCTACCCATGGTGAGCAACAGGCTACCCTGTAGCACATAAAAATACAAGTCTAAAGTTGGACATGATTTTGCTACTGGAGAGGTGGATATTCCACTGGCTGGTCCCTCAATGAAATACTGGTTAAAGCTAATGTAATATTAAACTAAATCCAGCCGTCTGAGTTTGAGGCCAGAAGAAAGATAGGGAATGCCTGAATATAAGTTCTACCAAGCACAAATGTAGTCCAGGGAATGGAGGTGAACTGGAATGCTGGAATATGGCCTGTGTGATTCTCTCACCTGTAAAAGGGTCTGCCCTCATTTTTTGACCCTGTGGAATATATCTTTAGACAATGTACACAGCTCTTAGTGGACCAAGCAGACTACAACCAGGTAATAATCTGATACAGAGCTGGCAGTAAGACAGCTCGTTTTGGAAACACTGTGCTGTATTTATTTCAATATCCTGGGCTCCTTCATGCAACATAAATGATTTTCTGGAAGAAAAAATTATTGAAGCAACAATTCTGCTGACAGAAGTAGTAATTAGTCTGAGATGCTTTGAAACGCTGCTCTTAACTCTATGACTCTACTGACAGCTTGTTTAACTGTTAGGACTGAAGCCCAGGTAATTATACACATTCCTTTGTTGGTACCTTTCTTGTTGATTGCCAGTGTGGTTTCAGGAACTAGCAGAGCCCAAGCTAGGTTCATGCTCGTGCACGCACAATTGTGTGGCTTCTCACGTCTCTGTGTGCATGAGTTTAACGCGCAACTTTGCTTACGGGAACATTTCATGGATTGTCATATATGCCATTTACTAACCATTCACCTGAAGGATGTGGGTCTGATACAGCTCTTCATAGCCGTAGGCATGACAGGTGTAATTGCCCATGTGAATAGTTGTTACCTTGGTGATGTAGAGGGAATCGTCTTCTCCAAAGTCCTATATAGAACAAAAGACAGGAAAGGTGCCTCATTATTTAGTAAAAACATCGTAACCACCATGTGAAGGGATACTACACACAAAACCTCTTCAGTGGTTTTGATAGCACCATGGCTTGATAACACAGCTTGAGTTCTGAACAGGAAGTTATAAAGTACATAAATCAACATGCAGGGAGAAAATGAACCTCAATTGAAGAGTAAAGCAAAGCAACTCATCTGAGAACATGAACTTCTGTGCTGGCTGCTAACAAGGTGTTCTTTGCACATAAAAAAGGTGGCAATCTCCAGCTGTTTAATTTATGGAGGAATTTAGTATCTACCCTTTAGCCTTAGGTGCATAAAGTGCTAACTTCTGGGTGGGTTAAAGTTTCCTTTATCTATGCCTGTTCTTAGAAAATGCAATGTAACCTTGAGAAGTGATGAGAAAGAACTGAAACTGTCACTTATCTCAGACAATATTCTAGGCAGGAGACGAGGAAGCAGACAAAGAGCATTTTCTCAAACAAACCTGGTTTGATCTGCAACTGCTTGACAAGTATCTTCCTTTATCCCCTTCATCTTCTAGATCTGCTCTTGCATTACTACAATTTTTGATTATAGATGGGAAGAATATGAGTTACTAAAGCGGTTTTAGCACGTGAACATGTTGTACAAGTGTCCTGCTTCAGAATTCATTTCAGATTATAGTTAACAGAACCACACCACTGAGGGGTGCATGGAGCGGTTTCTCTCGTTACTCTGTTACCGCTCAGTCTTCTGCAGCTCCAGAACGTTTGTACTCTCATGTGAAACCCGAAGGATTAATTCAAAAAGCAGTTCATGAGCTTAAAGAATGGTTTGTCTTTGATTAGCTCCATGTGAAGCATTTGAAACTAAACTTTGCAGTATTTCACTACAGAAGTACGTGAAAATTCAACTTGAAATCAGGGTGGCATGAACCCAGCACAACAGGGCGAGTGCTGAAGAGCAGACCTTAATCTGAGAGGACACAGACATCATCACCCTGGTGGTGCTACTGCTACCTGGGAGCACGTGCTGCCCCAGTGTATGAACATGTACGAACAATTATCTATGTACAATATATGAAAGAATGAATTAATGTATGAACAACTATGAAGAATAAGAGAAAATGCATAGATGACCCTGGAATACAAAATCTATAATCAAAAGCATCTGAGGGATTACTGCCACCTGGGTGTCAGGCAGATTTAGCATCTACACTATGGGATAAACTGGTTATGCTACCCAATACATTCTTACAAATATCTACTCAAAAATTCCCATTTCAAGCATTCACCTGTTTGCTGGTCAGCTACAGCTTTCCTGATGGAAAGTAAAGATACATGAGTAACTGCAAACAGAAAACACATCAACCTTGGTCAAGTGCTATTTGCATGATAGAGAGAAAAAGCTTGCAGTGGAGGGGACTGAATAACAGAGTTTAAAAGTTAATCCCAAAGCAACTCAAATGGAGTTTAGATCAATAAAAGCAGGCTGGCTACTTTTATGGAATGATTTATACGGAGTTGTGGAAAAACAGGACAATAAAATTGCCTGCTTTAGGAATGCTGCTTCCTTGAAGATATCTCGGAAAAATAATACGAATGCTTGCTTTGTGCTTTGCAATTGTCTTTTTATGGAAGATCTGCTTTTTCCAATGCATACAAATGTATTAATATAAGACCCTTGCAGAAACAAGCTGATGCAAGACTGTGGTATTATTCTCTTCCTCTCCAAACACATTTTTCTCGTAAAGAGAAGCTTATATTGGTAAAAGCATCATTTATGACTTTTAGAAACTATTTTCTGACTTCTAGCACATAAAGAAGGTTATCAAAGATGGTTTGGGTTAACACCATGCCATTTATGTCAGGCATACAAGGAATTTACCTGCCCTGTATAACTTGTGCACACATGGTAAATCCACATGAGACTATAGCGTCATTAAGAATGAGCAGTATTAGATATGGGAAGGAAAAAGTGATTATGACATTCAGGTTCAATACTGAAACTGCCGTTGCTACAAAAAGAATGCTGAATTCTCTAACAAATTAATTACTTTTTCTGGGTGTTTATTGCAGCTCAATGCTTCTCCTTGTGCTTCCCTGTGGATATAATTAGTACATTAGGATTTCACAGTTCTATTTTACATATATGCATGCATTCGTATGCACAAGTGCTTTCTGTGTATTTTATAAGGGTATATTTGGAAGTGCTGTAAAAACCCAAGCCCTAGAGCATTAGGAAATGATGAGTCTGACTCTTTAATAGCCTCTAACTCTCTGTGTCACACTCACCCCAGGCAGGAGTCCTGCAGCGCAACAGAAGCCCTGGAATTCCAGCCATTTCCCACAGCCCTACAACACTGCACTGCCTGGAGGAGCTCCTGGGAGCTGCACAGGTGTATCCCTGTAGTAAGTGAATACTGACAGAGTGCTCAGCGGCAGGCTTGGTTTGCTGGGAAATGGTCCTCAACAGTGTCTAACACCGTCACACTGCACACAGCTTGATCAAGCTGAGAAGGAACTGAGGGTCAATAAGGGCTTCTTGCCTCTCAAATACGTCTATCAGCCAAATGGAAGCTATTTGCACAAACGTTTTTAGAAGCTCGGGTTCTGAGCTCCATCCTTCCACCCCCCAAACATGCATACATAAGCCTGCTGGGAGAACTTGCAGGGGTGGGCAGAGGGAATGGGAAGACTTCACGCTGGGAAAAGGCAGAGGAAGCATTTCATGTGCTTTGATTTTCCGGATGGCTTTTGCTTGCAAAGCAAGGCTTCCATCTCGCCACGAGCCTGAAAGCAGTCAGAGGGAACCAGAAACATCTATAAAACTAATGGAACATCATTCTTTCGCTCTCTAAAACTCTCTCACCTTTAAAGCAGAGCATCTGAGGGCTGTCCAGGCATCTCAGCTAGTCCTGCACAACCCCTGGAGCTGGGGCTGCCCTACTCCTACCCCAACAGTGAACTGGGGAGACATTTTTATGTATCATTCCAGACAAAGGATAGGCAACCAGGAGAAAGGCAAATAAGTAACTTCTGAGACACATCTTTCCTCATTTACCATCAAAGGTGAACTTCCTTGTGAAGAGAAAGAAGCAGAAGTGATGAAAACAGAGGCAGAAACTATTGTAACCCCACAAACTGATGAGGTTTGCATCAAAGCAGCCAGATAAGGACAGAGTATTCATCACCTCTATTTTATGAAATTCATTATAAGATAACGTTACATGTTCTTGGGTAAAGAAAAAATGATTCAGCAAGCTATGCTTATAATTTCTCCTAATTGATAAGGTCGACTGGTGGCAGATGATAAATCGACTTCTCCAGCAGTTTGTCTCATGTTTTCCCTCCCTTGTTTGAATCAAAAGTTCCCTGTCCTTCACGAGCTGCTTTTCTGTCTTGCAGTTACCCTTCAAATAAAGCGCTGATTAAGTGACCTCAGAATGTGTTTAAACTTTCCCAGATTAAAACCTTGCCCCACGCTGCATTTTAAATTGATAACAACCCAGTAAGCTGAAAAAATAATAACAAGAAACCGTTGCTTCTGCACACAGTCAATTTCAGACAGAAAAGCAGATCCCAGCAAATGGGTACGTGGGTTTTCTTGTATTGTGTTTCCTTTCCATCACTACTCATTACCCAGAGCATCAATCTCTCCAAACAGAAGGTTTTTCATATTTATTTACCCCATCCCTCCCTCCTAATGCATTCCCTGGTCATGCAATCTGCCGCGGCTCGCAGACCCCGCGCTTCCAAATGTGTAAAACATTGCATATTGCTTGTACATCTCGTTCCACATTCTGTCTCAAGTGAAATCCGATATGCGATTGGAATGCCACAAATCTCCTGCCCTGACACCCAGGAAGGCAGCCGGCAGAGAGGGAGCCCGCATTAACCCAGGGCTGATGGAGGGTGCAAGGCATCAACTGCCTTTTTTTGCCTCTTTCAGATGCCTTTTCATGAAGCTTTTTAACACACCTGGAGGTTGCTCTGACACAGAACAGAAACATGCTTAAAATCCTTCACATTTTTGGCAAAGTTTCTTGTTTTCCAGGAAGTCTGAGGAGGAATTAGCATGAGGTACATTC
Organism: Myiopsitta monachus; assembly: GCA_017639245.1. Taxonomy (NCBI): domain Eukaryota; kingdom Metazoa; phylum Chordata; class Aves; order Psittaciformes; family Psittacidae; genus Myiopsitta; species Myiopsitta monachus. The sequence continues at coordinate 24,071,997 of CM029917.1, forward strand.
AGATTATTTTGTAGGATAACTTCCAGTTACTTGAGGGAAAACATACGTGTCTTACAGCTACAAATAGGAAGAAGGAACAGAAAAACAAGCCCCAGTGATACAAAACCAGACAATTGCCCCATCTCCCCAGGTATAAGCAAACACGGGTACAAGTCGCACTGCCGAAGAGCATGTGCCTCTGCCCAGCACATGAGATTTTAAACCTGGCTTAAACCACTTCAGTTAGATACTGAATGCTCCTACTAGATGTTGGGGTGAGTCCTGAAAATGGTTGACACTCCCTCACCATCATGGTTTAAAAGTGTTCATCACAGAAATAACAACAGAGGGAACTGAGTTCCCTGGGTGGTTTCTTCTCTTAGGAGAAAGCCACTGGTTGTTGGGACTTCATTATAAATAAATATTATCATCATCATGATCTCAGGGGAGACCTCAGAGCAGACGTCCAATATAAAGGGGAAAATAAGGAATCTGGAGAAGGGCTTTTGACAAGGACCTGTAGGGACAGACCAAGGGGAATGGCTTTAACCTGCAAGAGGGGAGATTGAGATGGCCTCTTAGGCAGAAGCTCTTCTCTGTGAGGGTGCTGAGGCGCTGGCACAGGGTGCCCAGAGAAGCTGTGGCTGCCCCATCCTTGGCAGTGTTCAAGGCCAGGTTGGACACAGGGGCTTGGAGCAAGCTGCTCCAGTGGAAGGTGTCCCTGCCTGTGGCAGGGATCGGAGTTGAATGAGCTTTAAGATCCCTTCAACGCAAACCGTTTTATGACTATGATTCTACAAATAATTCGCTTCACTTCTAAACCCTTTCCTTTCAGCCCTTCCCACCAAGCCCAAGGGAGCTGGGAGCCCGTCAGTGCCCACTGACAAAACCAGTCCCAGCACTGGGGCTGGCTGATGTCACTGGTTTCACAGTAACCAGCACAGCAATGAAGCTGTATTAACCTGCTGATGTTGAAACAGCTAGCCTGATCCTCAGAGCCCCAGAAATCTCTCTCTGATACTGTTTACAGGGTTTTAAAACAAAATGTACCCAAGCATTTAATGAGATTATTATGATGCAAAATCTACAACAATGGCTACCGCTTTGAGAATAATTTCTCCTCACTAATCAAATGTCTCTGATCCTTTTTTCACAACAGACTCAGGAGTGATTCCCATAAAAATAATAAAAAATAAAATAAATTAGTCATGGGCTCTTAAATCACTTTCTTGGCTGCTTTTAATAATTCATTTCCAGAGACAAGCTGGAAACTTATGCTTCATTAATATTATTTGTTCTTGGGTTTACACATGCTATCACTTCAGCAATTTACATGGAGAAGAATTCCGCCTTAAGCAAATGGCAGGAAACTCTTGCAAACGCAGCCTGATGGGCTCTTCATTTATCTTTCCTTGCTTTTCTGCTTAAAGAATTTAGCGCTACAGAAGACTGCTGGTGAGATGAAAAAGTTTTGGGCTTAAAAACACATGGAAATGTACTTTTTAGAGACGTGCAATTATAACAGAGATAAAAATGGATGACTTTTATATCCCGAGAAACTCGAGAGACAATACAACAAGGAAAACCTATGGTAGGTTTTCTGCCTGGAGCCGCCAGGAAGGGGGAGAATTGGTATACCAGGGATTTAATGATATGTTTCTATTAATTGGATCTACAAGATATTTCAGAGAAATGCAAAGACCACGGAACAAGGAAGTACCAATCTGGGGAGGAAATTCTATTCATAAACTCCAGTTTTCTCCCTGCAGTACAGGGAGAGATAAGGGGGATTCATGGATTTTGGTCGCTCATTCAATTATCAGTTACAGCAGTCAGAGCAGGTACAGGAGAGTACAACTCATTTCAGAGCCCTACTTCATCTCCTTCTCAAATGCATTCTTTTAGTGTCTTTGTCTAGCTACTTTAATACTTAACTGCAGATGGGCTGACTCCTTTTTTCTTGCTTGCATTTAGAAGATCCACACTGCATCCACAGTCCTGCTTTTCTGCTCTAACACTCAGACCAAGCACTGCAATTCATCTCCGGGAGAGTTGCAGCTAACATCCCAGGTTTCTCAAAGCATTCCCAAGGCATGAGTCCTGTGTGCCTCTCAAAAAAGCAAGTGAAACAAAACCACCCCGGAGCAACACCTTCCTCTACAAATATGAGCTTTTGAGGAAGGAGGAGCTTTAAACTCCACCACCTACTCAGGCAGGCGATTTGTTTTCTTATAGTATCATTTCCTCTGTTTGTGAATGCCTTCACCGTGCTTCCAAAGGAGTAACTTTTGTTTATGTTTTTAATAAATTTACATGGGCTTCTCTGGAGATAATATCAAATCACATAAAAAATCTCCTATAAATACTGTATAAATACCTTTGACTCCACAAGGACTTTACTACATTCTCAAGTTGAGGAATGCTTTCATAACCACGTATTTGGGAAAACATGTTTCTCGTTCCTAGGGGGCAAATGTGGAATGTGTGTTATTGGGAAAGATGACACATTTTAACCACTTCACTCTTTGGAGTCAGAAATTAATTTGTAGCTAGCACAATCTCACCAGTTCCAACTACATTATAGTTATTTTCTGCATGAGAAAAGTTGATGTGATTTTTTTTCAACCAGAGCTGCAAAGGGACTTCTAATGGAAAAAGTAACACGCACGGATAATTTATGGCTAAATAATATTTTGATGCTAAAAGCAATCTTAAATATTTGCAAGGAAAGCTATTTAATTACATGTACCATTAAGACGGTTCCTCTGCAATAACTATGTGACAACTCATTAACAGAGCTCTTCACAGACAGGACAGGAGAAATTATGACTCTGGTGCTTGTGAAAGCCTCTGATTAAGAAAGCAATAAAAAAGTATTAATATTTTGTTGCCAATCAAGATACCACATAAAAATGATTAAGGAACACACTTACACAACCAGGCTTTAGCATCGTCTTCAACCCTGCAGCTCTGCCCAAATCTAAGATTATCCAGGTTTTTGTTGACTGTCACTTCCAGTGCTAATGTGGAACACAGACAACCTTCTTCTATCACAGTGGCCATGAATCCGGAGAAAACCAAGCCACAGAGGATTTGTCAGTGGTGCCTCTCCTGTGCTGCTGAAAGGATTCTGTTTTTCCAGAGCTGAGCTTTTGTTTTCACTTCATTTCTTGAATTAGCATTTAGAAGAGAAAGAGTTTAATTGAAATATAATACCGGGGTTTTTCCAAGTGCGTGCATATCCTGTAGGTTTGTGCATGATTACCATTGTGCCAGGAGCAGGGAGGATTTTCTTCAAGTTAAAAAGGTACAATTAATCTCCTGTTGCACTTCCAATTAGCCAAATTGCTTACCTGATTGTGAAAGTAGGAATGCAATTGAGTTTCTGCTTGACTAAAAGAAAACTGAAGTAATTTAATTAACTGACTTCAAGTATGTTAAGAAGCACAGTGCCTCCACTTTCCTGCTGTCAGTGCCTTTAAATAGATTATTGTTTCATGTGAGTTTGTGTACCCACGAAAGGCTGAAGCTTTGAACTGTCTGCTGCCACCTACCCTGGCCCAAGCTGTAGAGCATCCACAGGTGCATGTGTTTCCACATGACAAACTTCAAAGTGAACACTGATGCCACTTCCACGCTACACCCAGTATCAACCCCCAAATACAAGCGTGTTCATGCTCCAGATACATAGCTCATGTTAAAGTCCTTTCCAAAGCTAACCATTCTATGATTCTATGTTACATGAGCACAGGACATAAAACTTGTGATTATAAAGACTGGATTTACCAGTCAAAGGAGCATCTCTTCACCCCTGCTATGAAGTGCTTCAGATATGCAGGTGCCTATCCCCAATAGCCAGAGAGGGGACAGACCTGAGCCCACAGTGGTAGAGGGAAAATAAAAGATGCTAATCCCCAAATTGCATCACCTCAAGTAGCCATGCCAGAATACAGACAGCAGTTCTATATACAGAATATAAAAACCTTTATAGTTTCATTAAAGCTGAAAAAGCCGTGGAGGTGTTTACTAGATTAAAAAGATTTGATGCGTGCTTGTAGAGGTGTTACATGTCAGTTTATGACCTCTATCACCTTGTCATGTGAAACATTAAAACTGAGGCATAAATCCTGTTTTTCCTCCCTGTAAGAATCTCAGTGCTCCTTTGATACAGTTTCCCAGTGATACACTAGTTCAAACAGATCAAAAAGTGATTTTTTTCCCCTGCTCCATTGCCTGCCACTGTCCTAGGGGGTGTTGAATCATTCAGGAACCAGTCAGTTTACGTGCAAAGACACAGCCCTTCCTCTTAACATTTAATAACCGACGAGAAAGAGAACTACTTACAAGTAAACCAGAAATCCACTTGGGCCAGCCCTAAATTAGGGAGGAACTGGCATTTCAGCATGAAAATGTACTCAAAATTCTATTTCAGATAGTAGGAGTTGCAAATTAAGCCTCAGAGCCATGTGCTTGCTATCCATCTATCTATCTATCTATCTATCTATCTATCTATCTATCTATCTATCTATCTATCTATCTAGGATGTGCTTCTACTCCAATTCTTGGGCTGTCATTTTGTGTTCAGTTCACACATGAGCTTAAATCTTTTAAGATTAACGTGATCACAACCAAAATTTCATACAGGTAAGACAAATCAGAGAATTTTCATTATTCTTGGACAAAAAATTCTAAGACCACTCTTGAGGCCCCAGAGAGTGCGGAGATAAGATTTTAGAACAACAGTCCTCCCTTCTAACACCAGCTCAATCATGAGCCCAACAAAAATGACCCTGAAGCCACAATGTCTCAGATCTGTCTAGTGAATATCCTTGCCAAAAGAAAAGGCTTTTTCTGGACTCTGATATTGCAAAGCTGCTGAATTTGCTCACTACAGATTAAAGTAAGCACATTGGCAGGATGTGTAATCTTCACTAAATTTCATCTGTCTTAAGGAATAGATTTGTTCTGAGGAACTATTCAAACCAAGTTTTATGGGCAGGTCAACGCTCTGCATTGCTCCCTGTGCCATGTTCTGAATACGGCAGGGAAAGACTGACTTGGTGCATGGCAGCTTGACAGTTTTCCATGTATTTTTAGTGCCAGTTACCCAAAGGTCATTTTCTAACCCTGGCATTGACTGATATCTATAAGAAATCTGGTCAGGGACACTGGCTTTGGGCTGCCTGTACAATCCTGCACATTCTCATGAAGGTCCTGTATAATTCTGTGCCAATCCTGCAGTGGGATATAGGCCGGTTTCACCTTGCATTTCAATGTCATGCTCCAAATTAAGACAAGAAATGCATTGTGAAAGGCTAATACTTGCTTTGATGAGAAGAAGAAAAGAGTGTTTAGATGGCTATAATTACTGAGTATGGGCACACAATAAACACACATAGTGTACATCATTCTCCTGGTAGAGTCAACAAATGAAGCACCAAGCTGCGGCGCATATTTCTGTCCTGCGCACTGTAATTTTCATGTATTAATGCAGAAGAACAAACCAAAGGTTTTTCACATTTCAGCAATCCTGGATACACAACAATTTAGGGAGCTACAGTATTGACAGTAACAACTCTGAACTGAGTGGTTATCAAATTAACATGAGCTGAACAAAAATATAAATCAACTCTTGCTCTAGCGTAATTAAAATAAAACCTGATTTACTGTGTACTGTAATGCAAAGAGAAATGAAATACAGACCATATTTTTTGTACACTACTTCCCACTCTCTCCATAATTAAACATTATTAAATAAATGAGCAAGTTTATACCATTATTCAGGTACTGTCTTTACTACCAACTACGACTCACATATCAGACCAGCAGTGTGAATTAAACCAGATTCATCTTCCTTCCTGTGAGGGCATTGCCAGACCCTGCTGAATAATCCATATTCTAAACTGCTCATCAGAAATAGTAACCAAGGATTAAGAGGTAAGAATTGGCTAAAAGGCAAATGAAACAGGAGGAACAGAGATAAAAACATTAATTGATTTAGGCAGGGGAGGGATTTCACTGCCAATGATAAATGTATTGTTGCTCATGCTCGTGGTGAACCTGTTTCTTTGCACTAGGAAAGAGATCTCTCAGGAGTTAATGGTCTGTGGAGCTACCTTCCCCTGGATTTCCAGGGCTGCTGCCTGTGGATCACAGGTTGCACCAAACTGAGTAAGCAACAAGATGCTATTTAAGTGCTGGGTTATTGCAGTAGTAAGTTTTAATTTCATAATAACATATTCCAAGTACCCCTGCTCTCAAGCTGCATATGTGTTGTTTTGTTTTTATTCCTCAGACATCTTCATGTAAAAACAAAACATCACATCAGCTTCTAGTTTACCATAATTATAACAAGATAAAACTTGTGCCCTTAAAACTATAATCTGTTAAATGAAGTCATATTCAGTGCCCTAAAGAGAAAATGGCAAGAGCAATTCAGGACTTACATTGATGTCCTCCAAGTCGAGGAAGTTGAGGATGACGCCGTTGCGCTTCCAGATGATGGGAGGCCGCAGTGCCCCATGGATGCTGCATGTCAGAACGGTGCTCAGGCCAACGGTAATGGTGGTAACGCTGATCTTCTGGTCCTCTGGCAGGCTCAGCTGGACCACCTCTGCAAAAGACAGCAAAGCAGAGTAATACCAAACACTAGAAAGAGAAGCTGTTCCCCTTCTCCCCCCTCTGTCTTCCATCTCACTCATCATTCCAGGAATAACTTCGAAGGATTTTGGCAAGGACCCACATTATCTATGCTATAAAATCCCCCTAAACAATAAAGCGAAGCAAGAGACACAGAGATTCAATGTGCAACAATCAGACTCATCTTCCTGAGTCATCCAGTGGTAGTTGCGGCATCAGGGCACTAAGACAGGTCCTCTCCTACAAGTTACATTTACAAAGCAGTCAGCAACGGGACGAGCAAATCCTCTCCTGGCTTATGACCATCTGTGTTTTTCTAGACAACTCCTGCCAATGTCCTTTGAAAGGGGACAAGAATGAGTCAGGTTCTTTCCTTGAAGCATTAAGGAAATAGTGTTGTTACTGAAAGGCGAACAAACCCAGCTTTAAATTGCCCAAGTATTTGAAGTCACCAAGCATGAAAACTCCTTTACCAAATGCAGCCACATATGGCACCTGAGATACAGATGTTTAACCAAGGAGTGAGAAGCTTTCTTGTATTTTAGTTAAATAATAAAAACCCGTGTCATTTTGACTTACATGTAACACCCAAAAGAAACACCTGAGGCAAGCAGGCTTCACTAAAAACCACACTAAAATCTCTCAGACCACACCACGCTTGCATCATTCCCTTCTGGCTAATGCTCACAAGATGTGTCTGCACAGTTTTGCCATGTGTGGCCACACAGACAGGGAAGACATCTGATACCAGAACTAATTGAAAAAATTGCTTTAACATCTCTTGAGTAGCAAATTCATTAAATCTGGGCACTAAAATGTTGTCTGTGTTGATAGCCTTGGGAAGCCTGGAAGGACTCTGCACTGGTCTAGCCACTGAGTGTGAACACGTAGTGCAAACCTTGCTTGTGCAATGGCACCCAAACAGCTCTGCATCCTGTCTTTTCCTGCTTCTTCCAACTAAGCAAGAAGTTAATCGAATGTGCCACAAATTGTATTCACCACTGTAGATCCAAGGCTGACTGAAAGCTGCTAAGATCAATACAGCATTGCACGCCACATCTGCCAGCAGAGCCATTCTCCAACTTAATATTCCCAGTGCTATTTCAGAAAGCGTACAAGCTGCTTTGAAGAAATGGTAGCTTCAGTTTTGATCTATGGTTGATCAAAAGGAGGAATGTCTGACCAGGTTGCTGCTAGTATTTGGGTGGCAGTGGCTCCCATACATGAAAAGAGGGTCAGACACAGTCAGACCATTAAGCAGTTTCTGCACCAAAACCCTTAATCCAAATTGGGATATAGAGGAAGATTGGGAAGGGAAGGAGAACCTCACCCACTCAAGGTCACTGAGCAGACTAGAGGCAAAGCCAGGAATAGATAACACAACATTAAATCACATCACCCTCATGTACCTACTGGAGGAGATCCGACACGTGGCAACTCAGGCTGATGGCCCAAAGGAACAGTGACGTCCCATCCCATCACCCTCACCCAGCTGCCTGAAGCACATAAACAGCACGTAGGAGCCAAAAACGTCATTATTTTCAGCATAAAAGAGGGCTCCTTTCTATGAATAAAATATTTGGAGTGCACTTGACAGGACAAAGAACTGATAATTACAATAATTTGTGGCATGGAGTAGGACTAATAAAGACATCTTTTCTCGAGGAGAAATGAAATAGAGGGTCATTTATTTCCAGGAGAATTGTTTTTTCATCTTACTGCTGTTTTCCTTAATTCCCTCTGCTGATTCTCACACTGCCTTGAGTTCCCTGGCTCACGCTGGGCTCCCTCTTCAGCATCATTTGTGGAGTGTTTTGTTGCAGTAGAATTGAAGGCTCCCTGCCCATCTTCCAAATGACAGCAAAGGGCTTTGGTTTTACGTTTTAGAAACACAGTAATGAAAAATACATTAACATCCAGTTAAGAAGATGCCTTGCATTGCTGCCATCCTTGGATGGAACTGTATGAGGCCAGGAGATGACTTTTTCTGTTAAAGCATGTAATTAATACAGACCACTTCAACAATACAAACACACTCCTTTTCTTGAGTATTTCTATGGAATACATTCAAGGGCATTTTATTAACATCTAAAAGCCTTTCTACTAATACAAGATTATATCGTGTGGCTTTAGTCATTGCTTTATTGTTGCCAATAGAAAAAATTTCCTTGTACAATCAGGTGCACCATGGAGGAAGCAGAGATTCCCTAAGAGGATGAGAGGCTGTTAAAACTCAGAATCTTGTACTTAAGTTATAGAGCATAGATACACTGATGCTAGTTGGATTATGTCTACAAATTATTCAAGTCACCATAATGATTTTGTGTAAAGCCTCCAGATTGAGTATTGAACACTGTTCTTTTTAGTCTTAAAAAGCCTTTACGAGATAAAAGGATTTTTACCATACATATAAACCTGTTTGGAATAAATGGGTATTATTCAGAGTGTGCCCACTTGCAGAACACAGGCTGGAATGGAATCTGGTCCTAAAAATCAACTAATTTTATGTTCATTTGGAAATTCTGCAGGATAATGCATGCACAACAGCTTCCCTATTCAGTAGATTCAACCAGTATCGGTCCCAGAGTTGTAGTTGATCATATTTATGAAGTCATGTCAAACCTGGGACTCTTCCCTGGTATTTCACTTGAAGCAACTCTCCTCGGTTTATTCCAGCTGGAAATAAAGAAAGGTTCCTGCCGATTACTCTACCTTCACAGAGAGATGCTATCATCAGATAATGGGATGCTGTCATTTTGACTCAACTTTTAATAGTTCAAGACACTAGCAAGGCCTTAGTAATAATCACTTCTAAGAAAGAATGTGTATAACCACGTCTCAGTGTATCAGAGGTCCAGGAGTTATCTTTCATCAAGCACTGCACCAAGTGAAGGTCAGTAAGAGGAGGCCAGCATGTGCAAACTCCTCTTTGGTGACAGCAGCACCTCAGTGCCTGAAAACCCTGTGGCTTCAGGAACTGGGCAACAACATTCTCAAATCCAGCTCTCCTGTTCGGGAGGGTGAGGGATCACTCCCCATCTGCCAGCGGTCAGTGGGAGCATCTCTCTGTCCTGTCTCTCACACCTTTCCTCTGCTATTACATTCAGCCTGAGAGAGACTGTGAAGCCCTGCACACCTTTGGTAACCCAGGAGCAGCCACTCTGATATTTTCACATTGACTTTCTTGCCATACCAGATCCCACGGCAACACATGAGAATGTAAAGCCTTACTAATTCCTTTTCTTGTTAAAAATGTCACGATATTGTCAAACATTTCCCTCGGCCCTTCCTCTGCCCCAATTTGATTTCCTAGGGTGCTAAGCTGGAGTTGCTCTGCACCTTTGCAAGCTGTGCATACTAATGCGAGCAGGTATTACTTGTTGTGCTGTTTTATCATGGGAATCTTCTTTTCTGCTGTCAGTTGCAGCCCGCCAAAGGCAATCATAATTTCACAATGAAGACATGTATAATTGAGGTCATTACAGGGAGCAACCCAGAATGAGCATCTATGGAGGAAAACTCATTGATTTAGCACTGCGTGGAGATAATTTACATAGTAAATGTTGGCTGCCTGCCTGCCTTTGCTCATGCTATACTACATACAGAAACAGATTTCACACTTTAAAAAGCGCTTAGTATCATTAATTAGATCTTTTCCTTTAAATCTGAAGAAAATACACCTTCCAATACATTTTTGCCATCTTTAATCATTGTTACATTTATTCACGGATATCTTGTCTTGCTAAAACAGAATATGGAGCAAGCAACTCTATTGCTTAGATTCTGCTTAGGGGACAAAGCAATGTTTTCTTAATCCTGTGACTTACTCTCACTGAGGAGACAATGAAACGCAATGCAGCCTTGTTTGAAGCAATGGGAGGATGACTTTGAAAGAAAGCCTCAAGCTCAGATTCTTGCCTGTATATAAATGTTCCTAAGCAAAGAGACCTTTATTTGTGAACTGAAGCATGAGTAACGCAGCCCAAAATTCATCCTGTTTCTCCAGCAATGGTTTGAGTCAGGATTGATTTAATGGGGTGAAAACTTCAGCCTCCACCCAATTCCCCAAGTCCTACAGCTGTGTTTATACACTGGGGTGCACTGGTAAAATCTGTTTATTGCCTTGTGTCCCAATATTGCAGCACGGCAGTCAATGTAATTTTAGCATTTATTTCAATAGATTCTGTAGCTGATCACACTCTCAGGTGAGGTTGCAACCCAATCAAGAAAACCAAAACCATTCATGATCGGAGGGTTATACCTATTACAATTATTTTTTCCCCAACAATTTTGATGAGATGTACTTGGCTTTCTACAGAGAGGGGAGAACAATTTTAGACCCTCTTAAATCTCAGCTGACCACAGCTGATTGATTTTAAAATGACCGCGTTGTATGTGAGATGTATTTATAAACGTGCAATTGAACATGAAATCTGGCCAGGCAACGAATGACTCCAGTGATACTTTTTGAGAGCCTGGGGTAAGATGTGGTCATCTATTTTATCATTCTCAGTAGATCTGAATCTGTAAAGCACTGTATAATATGCTTATAAATTACTTGTATTAGCATGTGATTTATTTTCTACCCTACTCCATAGACCAAATAAATGAATTAATAAAAACCTTAGCACACAAATCATACTGGGTCTGCATGCCTTCGCAAACCTGTCACGCTGGCTGGTTTTAGGACCATCTCCAGAAGAAATGTTGCTATGCCATCACATTTTGTTAGTTATTAAGGTTCAACAAGTGAGGCTTACCTAGATGCATTTGCTGTCTTCTCACCTTCCCAGAGTCAGGAGAAAGGACTATCCATCACTCAGGCCAAAAGAAAACTCCATTTTCTGAACACCAACTTAGCGTTACAGGAAAGCCAGTCATGCTATTGAAATGTTTATGCTATTAATTAATGACATTAGAGCTGCTAATGAACATGATTAAAGTTGTTCACAATTAATTAACCCAGAGAATTCCTACAGCTCCCGCATCAGTGCAGAGCAGGTGATCGGGATGAGGCTTCTGGCTTTATAACCTGTGACGAACACCATCATGAGCTGGTTCTGCCTCTGAGCACCCCTGGTGTGACCCACTGCTGCCCAGGGGGGCTCCATGGGACGTTCCAGGAGGTTTGTTTCCCTCAAAAAGAGAGCATTCCTCTAAGGCTTGCAAGCTTAATTAATGGGAATAATCAAATGCTTTCTAAGGCTAGGTTGAAATGTTCATATCTCAGCTTTGTTTTGTAACTGCAAATAATTCAAGTTCTTCATGTAATTTATACATCCTCAGGACCTTGGGCATGCTACTTCAGGAAGTATTTTATTGTAAATTCTCTACTAAATTCGTAATGCTGTTTTCTAAGACTTAAAAAGGCACAGTCATCTTTCTAGCAGCATGAAAGGATTTAGTACCTCAAGCCCTCTTCTGTCATTACTTCTGAAGGCCACAGGCTAAGACTCCCCGAGGGAGGTCCCAACCTTGCTCTTGAAGCTAAAAACTGTCCTGTCATGGAATTCAGAATAAATGTGTGCACATCACCAGTGATATTCAGCTCTGGCGTGGTGCTAAAGGACAAGACCCCATCTCTCATCCCTGTCAAGTTGAACAACTCTTCTGGCTGGTGTGACCATGACTTTTAGATTAAACACAAGACAAAAGCAGCTATTGGGACAATTAAATAGTACTTCTCTTCAGCAGCTGTGTCCATAATACACTGTCCTTCACATATCATAGAACAGTTTGGGTTGGAAGAGACATTCAAAGAGCATCTAGTCCAACCCCCTGCCATGCACAGGGGCATCTCTCACCAGGTTAAGACCAGGTTACACAAAGCAGTTGATTATTTAGACAATGAGAATATGCAGAGTAAAACAAAGCTTAACCTGAATTGAAAGTTTAAACTCTTTACACTGACTACAGAGAAACTTTAGGTAAGTAGCTACAATAGAGCCACCTGCACTGGAAACATGTGGAGAGGTAAAATCTGTTCAAACAGCTGCTTAGATATTTATCTCAGTTATACACAAACTCCATCAAAAAATCATACACATTCAAGAAAGCAGCCCAGCTTTCCCATATGGATTTGTATCAAGCACGTTCACCTAGCTAATAAATTTGCTAAAAATCATTTACATTGACTTGCAACCGAACACGGCTTCTTTATGTACTGTATTTAAAGAGCAACGTTTTCCTAAAGAAAACAAGAAACACACTTTCCATCATAAAATCTCCCCACTGCCCTCCTGTTACTAATCAGAAGGAGAACATTTGGTTTGTGCAGAAAGAGATAATTCATTCGTTCTTGAAAGTACATGAATATAAGTTGTTCAGTGTTTAATTATCTAATCTCCTGAGGGTGGTGATGGAGTCATTATGTAAATAGGCAGAAGTAGTCTATTTTAGAGAATAATTTCCATAAATGCATTTCGTTTTCTTTCAGATTCCCATTTCCCACAGACTGAGAGCAACGCTGACGTGATTAATTTTTGATCAAATACTCCCATGTTGTGTCAACAGTGTCCTGCCTAGACTGTAACACACAGCATTTCCCCAGCCACTTTATAGAAGAGCAACAGGCTCTCAGATTACTTCTGGTAGTCACGGCAAGGCAAACATGGGACTGCAAAGATTTGCCTCTTTTTCTTAAGGAAAGTCAGAAACAGTGTCCTCCTCTGCCTCTCTCTGAATAATGATGGGAGCATTAAAATCTGTCACTGAACACAGGATAAAAAAAGCACATTATGGTTTTTGGGACAGTTGTGAGAGTGCTCTCTGCGTTTTGCGCTCTCTATCCTACTGGAACTGAAAGCCAGAAGTAGCATCAGTTGTTTCGCTGCCACAAAAGCAACACTTATCCCTTGTAAAAGGTTTATTTCAGCATTTCTAGGAGTTTGTAAGTTTTTTCCTAGTCCTTCAGAAATTCTTTAGCTTTGAAATGGAGAACTCTTTAGCATGAGCACTTCTTCCAAAGCATTAAAGAACAGCCCCCGTCTATATTTAAACTACAGCTTTTCAGGGAACCAAAAACCATTTGAAGACACTAAACTTTTTTTTGTAACTTCTTTAAGTTACAGCAGCTGAACTGATTTATACCTGAATTAAGGCAGAAAAAGATAGCTTCTGGTGGAGGATGTGACAGGCCAAGTTTCTCCCTGGAGTGAATTTTTATGGATGCTCTATAAACCCCTAGGGTTTATCATGGAAATACTGCCAGACCATTAAGTTCAGCATGACTTGTGGGAACTGCTGTAATGTGTATGTAAATTACTTTGAAAATAGAGACAAGTCAGGCCATGGGGTATTTGGGGTTCAGGAAGCATTCACATATAGTTTAAAACTACTGAGACATCAAAAATGGCTCCATTGAACCGCTTCAATCTCTCACTCTCCATTCATTTCACCTGAGTTCTTGGCCAGCATTATGCAATGAATGTGATACACTGAAAAATGGATGAAGCAGGAAGCAAGGAGCCTAGAAAAAAGCCTCACACTGCTGCTAAACATCAGATTCTGGGTTTGTAAAAAAACCTCAAGCATTTAAAATCAGGCATATTTAGTTCTTTCATATCCCCCCATTTACTGCGCTCATAAACAACCCAAGCAGCGATAGCATAGCATACCTTTCAAGTTGTAAATAAGCATTAGTAATACCTTTCATGGAGCTTTCATTGCTCTTTCTATGGATGACTGCAAATTTAACCGTGGCAATTATATAGATCTTGCATCTTTTCTGACTGCAGCCATGCTCAGGATACTCAATAAATGCATGGACTCTGCTTCTCTGTGCTAACACCATCCTAAGCCAGAACATGAGCTACTTCATCATTCACCTTCCAGTCCAGCCATTGCCCATTTGGGTTTTGCCTCATTGGAGTCAGAGGCTTTTGGGTGATTTTCCTTACACATAGCTTCCCAGGTCCCAGGCCAGCAGTATAAGAACAGAACACACTGCATTTGTAAATTACAGATACATACACAGGGGAAAAACCAACACAATACAAAGTGAGTGTCTATAAGGCATAGCCAGATATTTATGCCATGAACCCCTGGTTGGATGTGGGACTTCCATAACATCATTCAGGAATGCTGCCTGCAAAACAGGATTATGGCCATAAAGACTCCAGCTATGCCATGGCTCAGCTGAGTGTGCATCTTGAGGATGAATTTCTGCTCATCCCAATGCTGCTGCTGGTTCTGCCTTAGAGGGTGAAGCTTTGGATCAGTTTAATACATGCTGCAATGAACTGGCATAAACAGTGCAAATTTGTCTGGGGCACCCACATACACACTGTGCGAGGTTACAGTAAGGTTGCTCTGCAGCAATGTTTATCCAGATTGCATCTTGTATTGTAAAAATACACTAGTTGATAAAAACTTGTGCATCAGCACTCTCGCCCACATCCTTCCCATATTCAAACCCACCTAAACTGAAGCTTAGGAGAAAGAAATGTGCAGGGGAACAGCAGTGATTTGCAAGAAACAGGTAATTAAATAACATTTCTTTTCCGGAGAGGAGGGTGAAGGGAAAGCAGAGAGCAAAGAACAGTACCTAACTAAGTCCCCTGGTTCCTGCTATCAGCACATCTATTGCTGTGGGCAGGTTTTCTCCTCATTCAACCTTTCCAAGCTCAATCCCCTGCAGGTAAGAGCCTTTTCACAAGGCACAGAAAGGGCTGGGTAATCCATCAGTGCTCCTTCGCCATTCCTGGCAGGCAGCTGGGAATTTTAACATAATTAGGAGTCAGGGAATTGCAGGATGGACAACGAGGTTAGGAAGGGGCCAGCAGGGATGGGGCAAGTACAGGCTTCATGCGGCCACCAACACGGCTTCTTTGGTGGAGATGGAACCTCTGCAGAGAGCTCCAGAGATGGGCACAAGTGTTGGTAATGGCAGGAGAAGCAGATATAAGTCCTTGCCCAGAAAGACCCCTGCTCTGCCTCAGTTTCCCCCATGGGAAAGACCTCTCCAGGCCATTCTAGGGATAACACACTTGAAGACTGCTCGGCAACCATGGGAATAGGGGCCACACAAATACCCACAAGCGTGTCGTGTCTGTGGATTTCCCTACTAAAGCCTCTCAGAGGTTCAGAGATAAAATCCACACATAAAACTGAAATTTAATTACGCAAAAATACTTTGAAGCAGAGATTTGTGGCTACTGCTGTGAGAAACTTAAATTCCAGTAATACAAGAATGATAAATGCTGCATCCTTGCAAGTAACACGAAAACAAATCATCCGGACTATCATATTAGAAAGCACACCGAAAAGCAAGATATGCTGGCAAAATCAAATGTGGCCAGTCATACTTTGTGTACCAGCTGACATGAGCTTCTTGAAACTTTAAAATCTGCAGAGCAAAATGATTTATAGAAGCTGTTCTTTATCATTCGGGCTTATAAGTCTTATGTCACATAAAACCCCCTGGCACTAGGAGAACATTCAAATTGCAAAGGGAAGGAACTGTGGGAAAGGAGAGTGGAGACAGCCTGCATCACTTGGGTCACACTTCTCTTCCTGAATTCCATCAGCACACGCTATTCTTGCACAGAGCAGACAGGGCTTATTTAGAGAACTGCTATTCAACATTTTGTTTTTCTTATCTTAAATCCTCAACCTTATTTTCAACTATTCAAATGCAGCTCTCAAGGCAGAAATGATTCATTCCTCCCTGGATTTTTCTGTAACACCCTTCACTGTTAAATCCGCTTCAGAAACGCTCGTGAGCACCTTTGACATGTTTGCTTTAAGTGAGTTGTGCAGCCTTAGAGAGGGATTATTTGGCACAAAGTCCTTTCTAGCCCTTCTGCCTCATTTCTGCTCAGCTCCAGCCCGCTTCCAGCTCCAACCTGGCCGAGACTTTCTGTCCCTGTCGAGCTTCAGTAACCCCATGGAGCGCTGGTCCCAGTGTCCCTTCCCCACTGCCACAGCGTAGCTCTTCCCATCACCTCCAGGTTTGACATCTTCCCTCTAACCACCTCCTGGGTTTGGCAAAGGCTGACAGGGATAAAACATGGCATGGTCCTGCTCCTGGCTCTGCAGGGAGAGCCTCTGCCACTTC
Organism: Myiopsitta monachus; assembly: GCA_017639245.1. Taxonomy (NCBI): domain Eukaryota; kingdom Metazoa; phylum Chordata; class Aves; order Psittaciformes; family Psittacidae; genus Myiopsitta; species Myiopsitta monachus. The sequence goes on from CM029917.1 coordinate 24,088,672, forward strand.
TCACCAAAGGAATTTAGAATCTTGGAATCATGGAATGGGTTGGAAGGACCATAAAGTATTTAAACAGTATTTAAAATAACAGGCACTCATTTCCTGCTCATTTCCATTTTTTCTTCCTATGAAAATGTGATCTTTTTATTTTCCTCCATATTTAATTGTTCCATTCTTGATTTTCACCAACTGTATCTCATTATCTCTTTGCATGTGATATTAAATGGCTCTGTGCTACCCACCACCTCCTTCCTACACAGGCGATTACAGACCACATTACAGAGGTTTCTCTTCTACTAAGAGGATACAATCGTAGATATCACCATTTTGTTAATGGCTGTTAAATATTGACTTTTTAGGCTGACTGCAGTAGGTACATGCCTTGTTTACGTTTAATGACCACAAATTAAAACCAGCTCAATAAATGGAACATTTGAGGAACACACATTGCACTATCTATAATGAATTATCGCTGAGTAAGTCTATAACTTAAACACAAGCGCAATCTTTAAACGTATATTTAATTTACAACAGCCCAGAAATAGAGTGGGCCAAATGAAAGCTTGTTTAATGGTGAATTATTTGCCAGCATAGCTGCCATATGCCAAGTGCCCCAAATAACAATATTCATCACATCAAGAGTCTGGGGATAGTTTCTTTTGAAGATCTTTAGCACAGTGCTCATCACAAATATTATCAAGCAGATGCTCTGTTTTTCCAGGAAACAATTCACAGTTAATGTGAACTAAAAACCAGAAATCCTTTCAGACTGCAAGTCCTTGTGCACATCGCAACCACCCAAACACAGAACAGTTAAGGCAGTGTCCCTCCTCATAGCTGGCTCCTCCCTGGGGAACAGCCTTCCTCGCATGCCCCAACCAGACCTTCCTCCCCCTCTATTTCATGCAGCAACACAGAAATAACACTGAAAACATATTCATTCACTCACCAAAGGTCAGATACAAATTAGTACATCATGAAAAGCCACTATCCTGTGCAGAACACCAGCACTGATGGCTCAATTGCTTTTGCTAATATATTACTAAATAATACCTCTGTGATAGGAAAACCACAGAAAACAGTATTAAGTTGTAGTTACTGCTCATGATGGTAATGTCAAAGTTAAATATATCCAATGCAAAACCTGCAGCAAACACAAATATTAATAAGGTCAGTGGCTGGCTTGTCCATGCCAGGATGTATTATCCATTGCATAAAGCATGGCTTTGATAACAAAATGGTTTTCACAAACAGAACATGACATTCATTCACTAAGATACAATACATACCTGTAGGGCATGCAGTGAAAAGCTTTCTGCAGTACTTTAATTGATGTATAGTCCTTTGTGGCTTATATCTACCCCGAGTAATCTCCAATCCTACATTATTAATTGGCTCAACTGTATTATTGCTAATCTGGGTAAACAATTAATGGTAATTTATGGAGCTATTATTTAGTTAGTCCCAACAGTACTGCAGCACCGGACATGATGCCCGACAAGGTTTGGTTTGTATTTGTATGTGGCTACTGAGACACAAAAGAGCTCAACTATGATCAGGGGCTCATGAGGCAAAGCCTTGTTCAAACATATGCTAAAAACCTCTCAGTTTATGACCTAGAAAGCAGCAATGGAAATATGGAATAATGCCAGAAGATGGCATGGGAAACCAAGGCATAGTTGGATAATATGATTTACGTCAAGCAGAGCAAAGCCTGCCTCCCTTCTCATGAGTTTTACTGCCAAAACCCCACAAAACGTCCTGAATTACTATGGGGAGAATTCTGCTTTCAGATGTTTTCACTCTGGTGACCAACTCAGCTACAAGTACTTGGGATTTCTCTGTCTGGCACAACCACAGGTGCATGAGTGAGTGTTTCTGGCAATGGTTAATCCTAGGGGAAGGGATTTAATAAGCATTAGCTAAATTACACCATTTAGACCAGGTGACACGAATATTCTTTGTCTTACAGTTACGCTTCATCTTTTGCCAGAGCTCTAATTTATCTTTTCTGCTATTTTCTCCCTTCACCTCACTAAGGCTCCATAGAGCAAGACAGAAAATGCCAACATGTGGAAACGAGAAGATTGTCCCTGTTCCCATAAAAAGGGCATCCCACAAATGAAAATGCCGCCAACCAGTGCCAAAAGCTAAGAGACGCCGCTCTTTCAGTCCAGGTCAGATCAAGGAGGGCTGTAATTTTCCACCCTTGTTTCATTACGAGCAGAAGACAGCAGCATTCAGCACTGCCGTGAGCAAGGCAAACTTCACCTGCCCAGGAAAAATCCTTCAGACCTTCTGCAAATGGTGGTAGCTGGCTCACCGCATGGGCTCATAGCACATGGGGATAAACAGGTTGGAGCAGAGGTAGAGGATCAGGTCCTGTAACTATTCAAATGCTCTCTGAAATGATCCCTGCTCATCAGTGCCTTGGCTGTTCCCTTGCAGCAGCCGCTGACTAAACCTGAAAACAAAGAACGTCAATAGTCTAAAGGTGTGCACCAAGGATGACTTGATTAGACATCTCCATTCTTTGCCCCAAGTTAAAGCTACGCCTGTAATCTTAAATCCCCTCGCTCTGTGACTTCATGCACTGCAAATCATTAACTCTCAGTATAAATCAAGAGCAACGCTTATATAGAAAACGTCAAGGATGAAGCACTGAAGTCAGGGACATACTGTGAAAAAAAAACCACCTTAATGATTCACAGTAATATATTTCAGATGCTTGAGCAAACAAAGCATTCATAAACCACTGAAGAACTGCTCCTTTCAGACTGAACAGAGCCTTTATTCCCAAATTGCAGATAACAGTGATTGAAGGAAGGAGAAAAGGCAAGGATACTAAACCAGGTAAAGCAGTGCTCCCCGATATTTTCAACCAAGGAGACAGAAATATTTCATGTTGATCTCCTTTAATATTATTTTTTCCTAGCTTCTCCACTTAGCAACACCGGAGAGTATGAACTGCTCCTTGATATTTATGCTACGTGGTTAAGGAAAAACATGCTTATCTCCTGTAGGGTTCCAGAGGTGAGAAGGTAAAGTTGGGAGATCCCTCCTTCCTCGTTTCCCAAGGCACAAGGGATCTATCTGCACACCAGATATGTATATCCTTGAAGACCACCTCGAGGAGAAGCCTGGCAGAGCACTGCTAAAGCACTTGATGAAAACCCTGCATGGGATGGTCTCTTGTGAACATGGTTTTAGGAAGACTCTGGGTCTGAATGGCCTCACCCCAGGCCTACGTGGACCATACCACTGAAGCTTACAGCTCACTGCAGCCTGCAGTTGGAAATGCAAACTTGCACTTGCTCGAGGCATGAAATGCAGCAAATGTCCAAGAACTCAAAGGGTATTTCATAAGAGAAGAGGACGTGAGTAGTTTATCTCTGATGTCTACTACAGAGTGGGAGAAGCTGGCATTTGTCCAGGATGTCAAGGTTAACAACAACCCCTCCATTACAAAAAATGTTATGGGTGAATCTTAAATGACTACAGATGGTCAGGTGTTGATTTTGCATGTCCTTTGAAAGACAGTGCTGTCAGCAGAACAGTGCCTTCTAACCAGATTCTGAAGTTCAACACGCTGTCAGCAGGAAGACTGTTGGCTCTTTAACTGAGTCATCAAAACACTGTTCTTTTAGTTTCCTCTGGTGACTTTCCATTCTAGTACTGCTCTGTGGCTGGTTCTCTAGGACAAGAATATCTGCACAATTCATTGCCAGGGCTTTTTTCCTCTCCCCAGTAATATTGCTTTATGGAAAGAACGTAAAAATCCTTGCTTTACAGATGGTGAGCTGAAGCAGAGACAGACGTTACTTAGCAGCAGTTACACAGCGTATCTGAACCAGAACCAGACACATGCCTTATTTCCCAAGGTTACTCTTCCAGCCTCCCTGAGATTACTTTATAATCCCATTATGGGTGGAATAGCTACATATACACAGCTGCCTTCATGGAGCACTTGTCTTAATAGGTGAGCAAGGTCTGAGCTCTCAGTGGCCATCGTGCGCTGTTTTGACCTTGGCTTCTGCAAGGGTTTGCGGAAGGATGGAGTGGGAACTGTTACCACTGACCCTGAAAAAACAGCCTGAGAGGCGACTGGGGACTGGATTATAATATGCAGCCACTGAACTAACATCCAAACATCACAAGGAACACCATCAAAAGACTTTCTGCACCTTCATGCTGTTACATTACATTACAAGCCATCTGAGCAGGCATTGCGGGAGTCTTTTGATTCCTGCTTGGCTTCCGCATGTTCTCTGGAGACCTGTCCCAAATACCCCTAACAAGAACAAAATAGGGTGTGCTACAATGTGGCAATGTGCCTTTGGGACCCAGACAACAATCACCTTGGCTGTGCTGGCACCTTCCTTGTCTCTTTTCGTACTTCAGCTGCAAGCTTTCCTTCATCCCCATTTATAATGGAGATGATGGCAGGGTGTACCCCCACAGGCAGGTCAGGGCTGGGGTCCCAGCAGCACTGATAAGGGATGCTCTGCTCCTTCAGGCTCCCTCCCAGCCTCATCATCCCAACATCCCTGCTACAGTTCTCATCAGGCAATGCATGCAAACAGAAAACATAACAGACTAACTCATGTACTTGCACTTGTTATTGATGACCTTTCCTGACTTTCACAACTCTGCCTCACTCCACCACTCATGAGTTATGGGGTCAGCTGTAACTCAGGGAAATAAATGAAGTTTCCCATTAGCCTATTGTATATCCCCATTTATTACCTCTTTATTACCAACCTTTAAAGTTTTATCCCCTAGTATACTGTTTTACAGTGGCATAACATTCAGATGCAGGGATGTACATCAATCAGGCCAAAATGGCTCAGTTGAGTTGGGTTTCAATGCTGACCCACAGATGCAAGCACCACTTTTTTCCAAGCCATCAGATCGGATCTGAGCCTTTACAACTAAAGTATGCCAGTGTTCAGGATCTGGTGTTTGTACTAAATGAGGTACAATGTTTTTCTTCTGACTAACTCATGTTAAAATTCTTTGTGGAACAACGTTTCCCACAGAAATGACAAGACCTATCATTTAAATCAAAGGTTTAGAGAAGACATTTGAGGGCTAGATGCTGGAGGATATGATGGCTGCAGAGCACTTCACACAACATGTTGAATAACAAGCCTTTAAAAAGCTTCAGTTGCAGCATTCCTGAGCAAGCGCAGTGCTGCTGAACAGAATCCTTTTGTCTTTGACCTGTCAGTAAAATGCCACAAGAATTAAATCAGACAGTACAATAATCCTCAAGGTAACACTTAAATTCTTTGGCTGCATGTATCGCTGGAGCTCCTGTGCTCCGGATGCTTTAATGACCAGTTTTGCAGGATGTGGCAGTTGGTATGTACCTTCTTAGCCACTGTCCTGGGTTCAGCAGCAGCAGTCATTTTTCTCCTTGGTAGCTGGAGCAGTGCTGATAACACCAGTGTTTTCAGTTGCTGCTTGGTAATGTTTTGGTCTGACCAAGGACTTTCTGAGTCTCATGCTCTGCCGGGGAGGACGGGTGTCGGGAGGAAGCAGGGACGGGGCGCCTGACACAAACTGACCAAAGAGCTATTCCATGCCACAGCACATCATGCCCAGGATGTAAAATACTGGGGGCAGGAACCCGGAAGTAGCTCTCGCTCTCTTGGCTCGGTCGGGCGGTGAGCGGTTGTATTCTTTTCCCTTGTATTTGCCTTGTCATTATTATTATTATTGGTGGCAGCAGTAGTGATCTGTATTATATCTCAGTTACTGGACTGTTCTTATCTCAGCCCGTGGGAGTTACATTCTTTCGGTTCTTCTCCCCATTTCCCCCCCATGGGGGGGGGGGAAGGGAGGGAGAAGTGAAATTTACAGCTTAAACCATGACAGTTCTTTTTGGCACCCAACGTGGGGCACGAAGGGTTGAGATAAATGGCAAGGATTAATAGTCACTCGTCACAATGCTGATTTATTGGCTCTCAAAGTTGTTGCTCTGGTTCTCACAGGTTCAGTGTATGATACTTTACTTACAGCCGGTATTTCTTATCTTAACATTTTTCAGATCTGGGTTTTGGGTTAAGGTTCTTGTTACATTGTACTTTATTGCACTGATTTTTAATACAATAGACTCAGTGATCATGAAACTGACCCGGTTTGTGTTTCCAGTGTGGTCACCAACTCTATACTTTGGGAGGTATATAATGGAATGATATAAGACCACCGACAGTGGATGAAATGATTTATAAACTCCGAGAGTTTGAAGACAATCTCACCCCTTCCATCATCTCAGCTGTGGAAAAACTGTCCCAGGACCTCAAACAATTGAGAGACTATCTATCCAGCTCCTCACGTGTACCAACACACGTCTCAGCTATTAACAGAAGGTGTCCTACTGTTCGAGAGAGAAGATATAGAAGTTATACACCACGGGCCACCCTATGGTTTTACCTGCGGGATCATGGAGAAGATATGATGAAGTGGGATGGAAAGCCTACTTCAGTTTTGGAGGAGCGGGTGTGAGAACTGAAGAGGAGAACAAAGGTCAAGTCTGATCACCCCATGAAGGCTGCAGCTTCAGTCTCTGGTGAGCAGGTTCTCCAGATGGAGTGGAAGAGCTGATTTTACTTCAGCTCCTGTGATAAAGAAGAATAATCCATTTCTACAAGACGTGAGTGACCAATGTGATGACTACTAGAGGGGCCCTGCCTCCAGCCAGGTGGAGGGAGGGGACAATCGGACTGTGTGGATCAGATGGCCTGGCACATCAGTCCCACAGAAGTATAAGGCTCTAGTAGATACCGGTGCACAGTGTACTCTGATGCCATCAAGCTGTCAAGAGGTGGAACCTATTTCTATTTCTGGAGTGACAGGAGGATCCCAAGAGTTGACTGTACCGGAGGCTGAAATCAGCCTGACTGGGAGGGAATGGCAAAAACACTCCACTGTGACTGGTTCAGAGGCTCCATGTATCCTTGGCATAGATTACCTCAGAAGAGGGTACTTCAAAGACCCAAAAGGGTACCGAGGGGCTTTTGGTATTGCTGCTTTGGACACAGAGGAAATGGAGCAGCTGTCCACCTTGCCTCGTCTCTCAGAGGATCCTTCTGCTGTGGGGTTGCTGAAGGTCGAAGAACAACAAGTGCCAGTCGCGACCGCAACAGTGCACCGGCGGCAATATCGCACCAACCGAGACTCCCTGATTCCCATCCATAAGCTGATCTGTAGATTGGAGAGTCAAGGAGTGATCAGTAGGACCCACTCACCCTTTAATAGCCCCATATGGCCAGTGAAAAAGTCTAACGGAGAATGGAGACTAACAGTAGACTATCGTGGCCTGAACGAAGTTACCCCATCCTTGAGTGCTGCTGTACCGAACATGCTAGAGCTTTAGTATGAACTGGAGTCAAAGGCAGCCAAGTGGTATGCCACAACTGATATTGCCAATGCCTTTTTCTCAATTCCTCTGGCAGCAGAGTGCAGGCCACAGTTCGCTTTTACTTGGAGGGGCGTCCGGTACACTTGGAACCGACTGCCCAGGGCTGGAAACACAGCCCTACCATCTGCCATGGACTGATCCAGACTGCGCTGGAACAGGGCAAGCTCCAGAACACCTGCAATACATTGATGACATTATTGTGTGGGGTGATACAGCAGAAGAAGTCTTTGAGAAAGGGAGGAAAATAATCCAAATACTGCTGCAAGCTGGCTTTGCCATAAAATGGAGTAAGGTCAAGGGACCTGCACAGGAGATTTAATCTTTGGGAATAAAATAGCAAGATGGATGCCGCCAGATCTCCACAGATGTGATCAACAAGATAACAGCAATGTTGCCACCAACTAATAAGAAAGAGCTTAAACCACGACAGCCACGCTGCTTCCCATGGAGGTGCTGCAGCTCCCTGGGGCTCCTTGGCTTCACAAATCATTAAATGGCAGGGGGGTTGGAACTGGATGATCTTAAGGTCCTTTCCAACCCTAATGATTCTATGATTCTAAATAAGCCATGGTCAGTGCTGGGAAGCAATCTGGAGCAAGTGTCGTCCCTTCTCTGTGCAACAAGGTCACAAGGCTTCCTGAAGTCTGGAAGCACAGTAAACCATGAGGAAGGCTAGAGCTGTCTTGAATGACACAAGAGACTGCAGCTGCAGAAATCAGCTGCTGATCAGCACAGACAAATGGGAAACAATTAGTTCACGAGCAGAAAACCTATTGAGGGAGCAGCTGCCAACTGCTGCAGTCATGTGCAGCACTCAACAGGACGTGAGCACTCATTTATTAATTTGTGCATTTTGAGCAGAAACCTTTGAGACCACCATTTAGTGCGACAAAATCAAAGCAAAGCTGTTACGCCGTAAGACAACAAAATGAACATTGTGGCTTCTCTTCTTGCTTGCTGCACGTACATGGCCATAGCAAGGAGCAAGTGTCCCTGTGCTGTCAAATGGATACTGCACTTCAGAACCAGCCAAAGACCAGAAAGGTTGAGGGTAGGCCAACACTGATTTAAGAGGAAACTATCAGGATTACCCACTGAAGCTTTCAAAATGTGGAAGGATTGGAGATCTGATAATACTGATATATTGCCACACTTGCAAGGAGTAAGAAAGTGCTATAATAAGGAAATACGGGCAGACAGGAAAACTCAGAGCAGCTTCATAAAATAAACCCAACAGATCTTCAAAAATTCAGGCAATTAACTGAAGTCAGGAACACGGAGGAGCACTGGCTTGTTTCCAAAGGGAACGCTAGAAAATAACCTGAAAGAACATTGTCTCTGAATCAGGATCAAATCCCATAGCTCATGGGACCATTTCTACTGACTGCAGAAAGTGATTTGCTCTAAAAATACAAATGTAAATGTCCTTCCCAGTGAATCCAAGTAAAGGACAGCAGGGAGCTCCCAACCCCAGTTCACGCTGAAGGGCTTATTCCCCTTATAAGGGGAGATCAGAAGAGGGTGCAGAGGACTTGTACCTACCTTGAATTATGACTGGGACCTCATTCCAGAAAAAGATCAGCAAAGCCATGGTCCCCTTCCTGAAAGGATGCTCAAACCCATGCATATCTGTCCTGGAGAGGGAACACCATGTGCTGAAATACCCGCTGCTCTTGGGAATAGAAACAAGGAATACAACCTTCTGCTCTTCATGTTACACTTTGCCATTGCAGATCCCATGTTTCACTTGTGATGGGAAAAAACACATTAATTCAGTATCCTTTCTTTCTTTAACTCCTCTTTGCTTTGTGAACCAGCACCTTCTCCAGCACCTTCTCAAGTAATGGCTCCCTGCAAGTCCTGGTAAGAAGGGTCTAGAGGAGATGAGCAGAGTATATAGCCTGCAGCAGACTTTATTGGCAGTAGGGTAGAAGCCTTTAACAATCCTTTACAGGTGAATGGGGAAAACTCAATAATGTTCACTGTCATTATTGAGTATAGTTATTAGCTTTGAACGTTTTCTAAAATAAGCCTGTCATTAAGACAGATGTCTTGTTAATGGCAGGAATTTCCCAACTGCAGCATTAAAAAACCTGCAGTGCCAGCATCATTCCCTGCCTTGGAAAGCTCATCTGCCCTCCCTAAATCCATGTCACGACAGGCAGTGGCACTGCCTGCTCCACTTCCACCCTGAAGCCTTTCCCATCGTGATTCCTACTCTCTGTAATGCCTCTCACAGGTCTGTCATGCGCTGGTCCTTTCTGCCTGCATTGCAGACAAAGAGGACCTCTGCGCTAACTTGGACTGGAGGAAAACATTAGAAATGAGAAATATTAATATTTAGATTATACATTATTAGGCAGAAATTTTTCTGAGGTGCTGGCACAGGGTGCCCAGAGAAGCTGTGGCTGCCCCATCCCTGGTAGTGTCCAACGCCAGGTTGAACACAGGGGCTTGGAGTACCCTGCTCTAGTGGAAGGTGTCCCTGCTCATGGCAGGGGTTGGGGCTGGGTAAGCTTTAATGTTGTTTCCAACCCAAACCATTCCATGATTCTATAAAATCACAGGCTATGCCCCAGCACTCCACTTCTCACCTCTCCTCTAGCAGCTCCCCATCCTGCCCATAATGATTTATCCTCAAACTCTCTATTCCCACATCACAGATTGCTCTGCCTTCATATGTTATAATTTATAACACACCAAATGACAATATCCAAACCAATGGAGTTGGTGACTCCTGGTAGATGTGGCCTGCAAGTTAGGACTTTGAAACTGGAGCTCCCTTCCATAATATATACAGTAAGGTCTGAGGTACCTGCTTCTGACTAGTGAAGGTAGCAAAAACCCAGAGTCACCAAGGTACTAATTTAAGCCCTTCAATTACATGTTCTGGATTAGGTGGGATGAAGAACAGGTGCTTTGGGATGTACTTGCATCACTCTTCTGTAAATAAAAGCCATGCTTTCCATTATAAAATGCAGTAAAAGGAAATAAATATTTTATAAGCTTGAGGGAACCTGACATTTTATCTCTCCCTACTTGGGTGAAGCCAGCATTTTGCTCCTTGTTTCAGTACAACAGAAATTAGCATTTTCAGTACATGATCCAGATTCATCCCAAGTGGTTTCCAGCACTTATTGTGGAAGGGTCACTGTTAGGGATAGACTACAATGAGTGATCTAAATATGTAATGTTTCATGGGTTTAACTCCTGATTCCTTCTAAAGCCTGACTTTTAGCCTTAACCAGATAATCAAGATTCCAATTGTGACTGAGGTATCGCTGAGACTCTGCTCTGATAACAGCATCTGGTGCCAGCAGAAATCACCTTGCACTTGAAATGACCTTGGCAAAGTGACTTCTATTGAAATAACCAAGCTTGCCAGGTTCTTCACGAAAGAATGGGAATACATCTTCTGTAATGTAATTTAAGAACTAGCTACCAGGGTGAGGGTAGTTTTGATTTTATTGATATTAGTTTAGTGAACACTGTATATTGTAAAACTGATAGAGTGGGAAAACGACTTCACTAGATATCAAATTTGATGGAGCTGGTAGCTGCCTTCAAACGTAAGTATGGGAGCTATCACCTAAGAAGGCACTCAGTATTTCATTGTGGATTTTTTAATGTTTCATATTCAGAATAACCTAGAACAGCGGCCCTGAAAACAATAAAATATGCTTGTGCAATACAGCCGTTTATGTGCAGTTACACTTCATTATCCCGGTAATCTAACATGGTGGCTCAAAAAGGAGAACACGAACATTTTCTGAGTGATTTAGCAGGATGCTTTAATGACGTATTGAAAATGAACATTGACCCTATGTAATAGGTGCTAAACTGACACTCTTAAAGCACTCCATCCGTTTCACTAAGGCTGCCTATCCTTCTTAAATCATCAGTGTGTCATTTTTATGATGCAGATCCATCTATTGAGACTGTGGGACTGTGAAATGTCATAAAAAAAAGGCAATAAGGAAAAAAATAAAATTAAGTCGCAGGTGGCAAGTATTAGCATTTAAAAACTGTTCCGTTGCATTACACTATTATTCCATCTCTGTCAAGGGGCAACAAGATTCAATTCTCACCTTGAAGAGCCTGTGCTGTCGAATGCATTAGCTCAGGAGCTCTTGCGCCAGCTGAAGGGCATTTTACAATGAAGGTAAAATATATTTGGGACTAAATTTGATAGGACACAAGGGTCAGCCTCCCCCTCAGATGACAAAGCTGTGATTGCTTCTTTTCTTCCCTGTTGTGTTCCTTAGCTCCCAGGCTTTTCAAAATTAAAGCCTTGGAAACTTTTTGCCCACCAGAAAAGCTGAAATCAAAGGCAGGGTGGCAAGGGAGTTAACTATAACCCTAAAAGTTCAGGCTCCCTAGCTGGCAAGGCTCCTCTGAGTGTTTATGCAATGCAGGCCAAGGACATTTTATTATGGAAAACAGCACAAAGTTGTTCCCTTCAGCTTATTTCTAACTCTCGAGCTTTAAAATGAAGTGAGATTATAAACCAGGTTAAATCACCACCAGACAAAGAAACAGCCCACGCAGGATGTCAAGGACTTCTAGTGCTGTTTAAGGGTATATGCGAGGCTTGGAGTGGAGCTGTAATTACACATTGTAATTATTCATAATGACTTCCCAGGGGGGAGCAGGCTGGCACTGCAATGGTAGGATGCCATCGGCCATTCCTTTCCGTGGCAATGGAAGGATTCATTCTGGCTCTCACTGAAATCTGCCACCACCAGTGGATATCTATTCCTGGAGATCAAAGCCACTAACTCAAATATGTAGTGAAATAACTCTAAATTTGATTACATGCAGACATACCTAAGAAGTTCATAGAATCACAAAGTGGTTTGGGCTGAAGGGACCTTAAGGCTCATCCACCTGTAACCCCCTGCCACAGGCAGGGACACCTTCCACTAAAGCACGTTGCTCCAAGCCACATCCAACTGTAATATGTGAGGCACCTCAAGAACTACAGTATCTATTTATTATACTCTGGGAAGAAGGAGAAAGGGAATCCCAGCAGCAAGCTGGGATTTGCTTGGGTTTGCAGAGGCACAGAAGTTCCCACACTGTGTCCCAAAGCACGATTCAACTCCAGTATCCTCCAGAGCTATGACCCTAACATTAGCACCACGCTAAGAGGTCATAAGTGATTATACTTGATGTCTGCTGCTCAGCCAGGTGAGGATTTACTATCAACGTAATCTTGAGTGTAATGACTGGGAGGGGAAGAAGGAAACACCACTGTTTAGCGACTGTTATAAAACTTGGTGAACGCAAAGCCTCCTGGAAGTCTGTACCATCGCAGGAATTATGGGATAACAGTCAGTCAGCATGCTTCCCCACTGGGTTCCCTCTTTTCTACTGACCACCCTGCCCTGCACTCACAAAGCAACACTGTCAAAGACTCATCATTTTCTCAAACGTTGCTTTATTTTTTGTAGGCATGGCAAATTCGGAGAAAAACCCCTGACTCCAAGTACAACCCAACTGCCAGGTTTAAATCCCCTACTGCAAAACACCCAGTGTTAAACCTTCACACTGTAGCAGTAATAACAAGATGCTTTTTCTATAGCATGGGCTAACACTGGACATTTCTCTAATCTTGTTACCAAAAGCTGCTGAGCAGTTCTTACTGTGGGTTCCAGAAAGCAAAGAGACAAATTCATTTTCAGCAGGCTCCTGTCATGAAGCATTTCAGCTTGAATGGATTCAGTCTGGCAAAGGCATAAGAAGTGAAAACAAACTCTCTCTGCTGCAGCCCCATGTGTTACTGCACTGCATTGGGCACCCATAGCCCTGCAGTGGGTGGGCAGAAGTAGAAAGCTCCATCTTTCTCCAAAACTCTCCTCTTGCCTTGTTTGCCTTTCCTTGGCTCCTTCTGAAATGCTGCTATTATCTCTTGGCCTTAAACCCCACCTCCTAGGAAGTCCTCTCCTCCCATCTCCAGCCCTGCATCCCCTCCCCTCTCCATGACTAACTACTTGCTTAAACAAACCCATCACCATGGAGACATCTGGACCACAGGACCCACCATAGCCTTTGCAGTAGCCTTTCAGATGTCCACACTATATGAACACAGTAAATTCCTGCCTAGATAGATGCACACACAGTTCTGCACCCCTAAAACACACTTCAGCGTACAAGCTTTCCCCAAAACCCATTTAATTCCAGAATGGAAATGCACAAGGAATACTTCTTCTCTGACAAGCCCGATATTTGTGCAGTAAGTGAACTGGGAGCGATTCACCCCTACAGGAAGGAATTTGCAACACATATTCTAAGTGTTTACTATATCAAATGGTTTAAATTATGACTGCATTTTATCTTCCCATTCACAGAAGGCTGGTTGCTTCTTTATAGGCATTCATCTAATGGGATTCTGTCTACGCTCTTTTCCCCTGTGACTGGTATCAGGAGTCTTCAGTCAGCAGTTTCATTGCTGGAATAGGTTTTATTTCCGCGGGTTCTGGAGTACTCGGCAATAAATAAGCACTAACCAAGCTGGGACCATTAAAGATCAATTAAGGCATAATAAATTTTATAATGGATTGGGGCAACAGAAGGCTGTTGTGCTTCTCAGCCTCAAGACTGAACCTCACAGCACTGGAAAAGCTGAACGATGGATGGTTTTCCTGGATTACCCAATGGAGGATGGTCTGTTTGGGTAGAGTGGAGGGAAAAAGGGAAGAAGGAAGGAGGCTGGGATTCGCTATGTTGGGCTACCAGCAGGGCACTGTATATTGTTCTTGAGGCTTCCTAAGGGATGTAGTTAGAGTTCTGTCCTTTATTCCTATTGAAGACAAGCAGGAAAATCCATTTCAGGACTGATATATATTTTACATGTAAAACTACATATTTCATATGTATTTAACTTCACAGGCTGTTACATTTCTGCTAACAAGCAGCAAGCTGATGAGGTAACTAACACAAAGCAGATTCTATGGGTCAGTGTGGTGCTTTTCCTACCTGCAGCTTCCACAGCTTTACCTGCCAGTACTTAAAGTGATAGGTGATGGAGCTGTATGAGCTGTACAGAAGTGTAGGGGGGAACTATTTAAGAGAGTTATCAAATCTCCAGGGCAAACAGAGATTGACTCACATTGGAGTCAACCTGCTCCCTAACCGCATCTCATGCTGTCTTCCTAGTATTAAGAGAAGTCACCAACCCTAAATGCATATACATGAGTTGAGCTAATTAACCACAGCAACAGAAACCCTCTCACCTGCTCCAGAGGGTTCTACCTGCCATGCTGACTACTCAGTCCTCTCCCAGAGGAAAAAGGGAAGGAACTAAGGCTTTTCCATGCGATCATTACCTACATATTCTCCTAGATATATGCAAAATATATTACAGCTTCTGCTTGCACTTAAGGTAGCCCCCAGTACTGCTACTGTTGGGAAGAAATGTTTAAAGCTGACAATAAATAGACTTCAAGCACACGTCAGAGAGGAACTTTATGACACTGCAGAGCCAAACACTACCGCATTACATGCCCATTTTTGAGACTCAACGAGACAGATATACATCATGTGCCTTTCACCCAGCACCAGATCTCAGCATTTCAGTTGGCTCAGGTTTTAAATATATTTTAATCATCCTAATATTCTTATTATTGTAATATATTACTGGGATATTAGATTGCAATTCAATTAAAAAATGTCATCTGCAGATAATTTATTCCATGCCCATTATTAACGGAATAATGTAGCTTTTTTGGCATTCTCATATAGCAGTGTAATGCACCATACTCCTCCAGGAAAATGTAAATTATGATTCATCCCTTAACAGTCATTGGAAGAGCTGTGTATGTCTTGCTTTGTCTCCTCTCCATCCCCTGCCAGGGGCACATTTAAACAGGGTTTTATCTCTGTTACTACGAAACCATTATTGCCCATTGGCATCACTGTGCTGGGTGATGCACTCAGGACCAGCACAAGGGTGGAATCACAGAATGGTTTGTGTTGGAAGGGACCTTAAAGTCCCAGTTCCAAACCCCTGCCACGGGCAGGGACACCTTCCACTGGAGCTTCAAGCCCCTGTGTCCAACCTGGCCTTGAACACTGCCAGGGATGGGGCAGTCCACAGCTTCTCTGGGCACCCTGTGCCAGTGCCTCAGCACCCTCACAGGGAAGAGCTTCTGCCCAAGAGCTCATTTCAAGCTCCCTTTTGACAGGTTGAAGCCATTTCCCTTTGGCCTGTCCCTACAGGCCCTTGTCCAAAGCCCCTGTCCAGGTTTCCTGTTAGCCCATTTAGGTACTGGAAGCTGCTCTAAGTTCTCTCTAGTGCCTTCTCTTCCCCGGGCTGGAAGCAGAGTAGCTCGACATCTCGTTGGTCGACTTGCATCGGTAACGACCCCAGGGAACAGCAGCATGTGTAGGCGATCATAAGAATATTAGGATGATTAAAAGGTACTTAAATAGTAAATGCTTAAATGCAGTGTTGGATAAAAGGCCTTCAGCAAGCTATTCCAAGATTCTCAAAAGCCCTCTGGGTACCAGTGAGCTGAGGGACAAAGTCTAAATTGAAGATAGGTGCCTGCTAGGAAAAGTCTGCTGAGAGTGACCCAGCAACGATAAGCTACACCAGCAAATCTGCCTTGTCCTTACGCCATTTATAGGGACATAAAATGAGCTTGGCCACTACAGCTTATACCAGCCCTCAATGAAACACCTATCCTGGCAAAACACTAAAGTGCTGAGCCCAACTCATCAGTGGTGGGGTTATTTCAGGTATTACAGTATATTACGGGAAACTTTCCATCCCAGGCAGCTTCATTCCACTGACAACCTTCCTTGGAGTAGCCCTGGTCTCAGCAGTGACCATGCTCTGCTCCAGCAAACGTCTGCCTTGCAGGGGAAGGTCTGAACTCACAGCACTTGCAAACAACAGAGCACAATCTCTTCTACCAGCTGAAAATCACTTGGGTTTCTTAATTTCCCTTTGCAGTGGTGGATCCACTCATCACCCTCATCCCAGCAGAGATGCGGCAACATGCAGTCCATAGAGCTCATCTCCCAGCAGGACCTGCTATCTCAGGCTGGGATTGCACTGCTGCAGTTCCCGACAGCCTGGAGCCAGATTGGAGCAAGCCAAACTGCCCCACGGCATGGCAGGTGGCTCTTGAAGGGGAGATTAAAGTGCTGTTCACAAGGTCAGAAGTCCTCGCTGATGTGTGTGAGGCTCTCTGTCCTCATCACACATCAGGACAATGCCAAGCATCAGCTTAGTATAAGACAGGCCCCTCTTCTCCCTCATCCCACACCATTCCCAGGGTGGGATGCCCCTCAGAGCGATCCCCTGGCTCTCCTGATACGAGCAGTACCAAACTGAAGAGCAAACTTGGCTCATTCCCCCCTCCCCCCCCGATCCTTTCAGTGCAGCTGTTGTTCAAGTTGTTGAAGCACAGCCTTGGGCATTTTTTCACTTGTGGTTATGCCAGCTGAAATAAATCAACAAACAAATCAAATCCTGGTCCACAAAGCATAGGGAATATTTAAAACCATACAGGCTGCTCTGCCTCTTTCGCATTTGAGCATCACTCCAGGCTGCTCTGCTTCCTCCTGCTCCTACCCTCTCTCCTTCTAGATCCAGATGGACACAGGAGTGCCATTTCAGGAGCTTGGGTTTTGATCCCAGGTGCCGAACATAGATTTAAGGCATACATTTTAGCACCATTCTGAATTAAACGAAAAAGCTTTTTCCCTCTGTAGTCTCCAGAATAACCCTGTTTTAAACAGAAGTTTCATGTATCCCTCAACATAGGGACACCACTGCTGACATAGCTTTGCCCAATGAAACAAAAGTATCCGGTGGTGAACCAAACACCCACCCCTGTCTGCACACGCGGAGCCACAGAAACAGAGGGCATGTCTGCAATGCAGGACACCAAGAGATGCTCTCGTGATGAGATGCTGCATTATGCCACAGGGCACACTCGCAGCGAGGCACCTGCCCTCATTATAGTATCTTCATTCACTGCAACTATCAGAAGTAGTCCCTGTGTCTAAATAACTGT
Source organism: Myiopsitta monachus (assembly GCA_017639245.1). Taxonomy (NCBI): domain Eukaryota; kingdom Metazoa; phylum Chordata; class Aves; order Psittaciformes; family Psittacidae; genus Myiopsitta; species Myiopsitta monachus. The sequence goes on from CM029917.1 coordinate 24,106,117, forward strand.
ACATAAATTACAGGCAGAAAGAAGCAAAGTGCTGTTTCTAATCCCACTTGGCAAGTCATGAGCATTACAGCACGTCTAGTGGAAGGTGTCCCTCTCCACGGCAGGGGGTTGGAACTGGATGAGCTTTAAGGTCCCACCTACATCACCATTCCATGATAATTCTATGACCTCCACTGACACAAGGAGGTTGGATAGAGAGGAGAACAATGTCTTTAGTCCCAGGAGGGCTTTGAGAACACCAAGTTACAATCGCCCCTAGTTTCCACTCATGCAGCAGCAACGCACACTGCCTCCTCATCCTCAGTATAACCACCTCATCCAATGACTACCTCATGCAACTTGCTAGCATTACACCCTCAGGGAGAAGCTGGGACCATCCAACAGCCCACAAAGGGAGGCGCAGCTGCATCTCACGTTGGTTTTGGAGGGTGAGGATGTTGCACAGCTTGAGCAACAAGACACACGCACTTCCCACTTTGAACTGATGAAGCACACTTCATGGTAACTTGCATCAGAAGTTCTAAATAAAGCATTTTAATGAGTTTCTGTTAGCTGGAGCCTTGCAGGTGTCAGGAAAGAGCCACATGGATGGAGCAGAAAGGCGTTATTTCTGCTGGCTGGGTTTAGGTGTGAGGTCAGCCAGCCCCCCCGGCTGCTGGAGTGAATGAGGGTTGATAGATTTCTCTGCTCTTTCCTAATTAGCAGCAGATAACCACTATGACAGTGATAAATGCTATTGAACACAGTAAATTTAATATTACAAATATTACAGCATGTTTTTTACTGCTGTGTCAAGGCCCTTTGAAGCAAATTCAACACTTAAGAAGGAAGGTTTTAAAGATCTTCCTTGTAAAAAACCTACAGAAAATCCAGACAAGGTTACTTGGGAGGCTCAGAGATCTAATTAGCAGACTGCTGCTTAGGCAGGGCATGCCTCTAACTTTCTGGTTATGGTTGTTGCATAGTGTTTAAATTCCAGCAATATCTGGAAAGCAGCAATTCAGCATTAATGCCCTGCTGGATATTACAGCTTTATTTTCATTTAGTTTGCATGAGTACAGAGAAACCCCAAATCCAAGAATGAATATTGCACATTATTTGGTAATTTATTCTGTAGGTAAATTACAGATTTTGGACTTTTTTTTTTCTTTTTCTAATTGCACAGCCTTGAATAAAGCATTTATAAAAAATTTATAACAAAAAGGAATTTAAGACCCCATAGCATTTGAGAGCAACAGTGATGCTGTCAGTACACTGTGCTGGTGTTTTGCATCCCACAGGAAGGATGCGGGTGTTTCCTATAGACAGACTCAACCCACATCAGAGAAAGATGAACTCACTCCAGCTCCCTGGGCAAAAAAAAAAAGCCAGACCAGGAAAAGCTGGGAAATGGGGTAAAATGGAGCAAATCTCCATGCTAACACCAGGAAAATACCACCTGGGCGCATTGAGTGAGGTGGGAAAAGTAAGCGCGCACAATGGGCAAATAAGGAAACCATCTCAAAATCCTCTCCAGCGTATGAGAGACATGGTGTTTTCAGCAGTATATCAAGACCCAAACTTACATGGCAGGGATCAGTAATGTTTTGTTAACTACGTAGCATTAAAACTCCACAATTATTAAAGTTAAGGTTTGCCTTTAAATTTGGGCAAGATCATTCTTGCAGGAGTCCAACTCCTCTCATTGCTTGATGTTCTCAGGTCACTCATACTTAACAGTCCATTGAATCAAGCCTGAGTACTGATTAAGGGACCAATTTACCCTTCCTCTACAATACCATGCCACGTATCCAACCACTGGGAGCAGAGAGGAAAGTTTGCTCTGCATCTCCTTATGCTCTGCAGATGCTAAATGCAGTTTTCATTTCCCAACCCTAAGCCGATCATTTCCTCTGTCCAAGACTTCCATCTGGATTAGCAGAAACCCCTGAGCACGTCTAATGAAAGTTCAACAGAAAAAAACACATCAAATCTTAATGCTAATTTCCTTTCTCACTGTAGTTACATTATTAGTGTCACACTCCTCAGAAAAGACCCTAGACACTACCTGAATGGACAAGCAACAAGGTAATGAAATTAAATTAACAGCTCTGTGTGTGGCTCTAATAGATTAGAACAGTTTAATTTTAAATTATGATAATTTAATCTAGACATCAACCAAGCAAGTAAGCTTCCTGTTTTATAGGTATTACTTCATCTTAAATTACTGCAAGGTAACATCCAGAGATGTCACCATGATGCTACCGGTAACATGACATTTGGATAAAACCCTGTTGTAGAAACCACATGAAGTAGAAGTTGGTGGAACCTAGAAGATAAATCAATGGACTGACTCAGCACCAGGCCATGCTGATACCGGGTATATCTTTATGTATTTTTAATTGTGATGTAGCATCATCCCACCCCACTGAACTTCCCCTTTTACAGCAGCAGTGGAGGTGATGTTCCTAATGCATTCATTTTAAGGTATCTAGTTGCTTATTTTCTTAGGAAAAGCAAAGTTTCCTGGCCAGGAGAGCACTCCATGGGAAATCTGCAGCACAGCAGGAGCTGAGCAATGCAATCAGCAACAGTGGGAGCAACCTCAACTTGCCAAAGAACACACACGATTATCAGAATTATGGCTTGTATTTAAAGATCCAGCAAAATTCCCAGTTAAGTTATGCACATATAAAACATACCAAAAAGTACTCTTGCACTTTGGGAATGGAAGACAGCAGTACAAACAAATCTACACATCTTTTACTCAGGAATACATTTGCAGAGTAATTGCATGGCAGGGAAGTTAATGTAATTAAAATAATGCAATAGAAATCGTTGTGGAAATTAAATATTCCAGGCATACCTTATTTCTTACTCCGCTGGAAGTAAGGGTTTTTGATTCAAATCCAGGTGGCAGGAGGTTTGCAAATAAGCTAAAATACCCATCACTGGTATTTAATTAAATAGTATGATACAGAAATACTACTTTGGGACTATTAATAGTATTGAAACAGTCACATTCTGATATTCCACTATAAGTTTTGAGACTGCATTAACACTTTCAAGGCTGTCAGTGGTTTTATCTTATGTTTTCTAATTAGCTACAGCTCTGCCATGAGGTAGACAACAGACGTGCGACTCTCCAACCTCAGTGCTGCCAAAGTCACTGCAAAGTTCATTAAGGACTGAATTGTCCTTACACTGCAGAAGCAAGATGCCACAGGAATATCCCCAGACCAGTCTGAGCTACCTCAGTTCACAGTGTAAACTTTTATCCCATCACCTATACTGGTAAAAACTCTCTCAAGCCTATACCACCTATACTGGTATAAAGATGACCGATACTATTCCAGCTTACTTTTTCTCCAATTTTGCTAACTCACATCAATGTGATTCTTCTAACCCAGTGTAACTTCACCCTTTATATCAAACACACCCATATACATAAAGCAGCAAAACCTTCTGGCAAAGCAAGTGAAGTGCAAAACACGTCAGCTCTGTCTTTAGGCATAATTCAGAACCTTGTAATGTTGGAGGTATTTCCAGTGTCTCCCATTCCACGTACTGAAACAGCAGGGAAGCTTTCCCGATCAGCACATTCTGGGTTAATTGCAAACATCTCTCCTGTCCTATTACACTACCATTAAAGGCTTCACATTTATGCCCTAAACACCTCTGGCACCTGGAAGCAATGTTAGTTAAATACTAGGGAAAGCTTTCCAGTGAAACCATGGGGTTTCCAGTGATTTTTCTCCTGGTTCTCTTCCCAGAGAAGCTCATCTCATGCACCGTGTGAAAGCACAACACAACGGCAAAAACTGTGAACCACAGGCATGAATTTCAGCCCAAAGATGCATCAGAGTATGATGATGTAAATTACATGAGAAACAAACAAATGACATGATGTGATTTGGAAACGTTCAATAACTACAAACCAGACTTTACTCAATGACCTATGGGAGGATGTTAAAAGAGATTTTATGAGCTTTACAGAGGGACCTCAACCCACTGGAGAAATGGGCCGTCAGGAACTCCATGAAGTTGAGAAGAAGCAAAGATGTACAAAAGGATGTTCACTCCCACAGGATGGAAAAGTCTGACTTCCTCAAACCATGCACTGTGCCCTCTTCTGATGGTTTCAAGAAGGTACCTCAAAAAGAATTTCAACAAACTGTCGCTGCCCCATCCCCGCCAGTGTTCAAGGCCAGGTTGGACAGAGGGGCTTGGAGCAACCTACTCTAGTGGAAGGTGTTCCCTGCCCATGGCAGGGGGTTGGAACAGGATGAGCTTTAAGGTCACTTCCAACCCATGGGCAGCTCTGACCACCTACGACCCACGGCTTCATCACAAGAATGATGCTTTGTTCCAAGCTGATATGGTTAAAAAAAAGAGGAGATATATCTGAATGTCTCCGCATATATTTCAGATATGCATTAAATTTCCCATCAGTGCCTCCATCCATCTCTCACTTGCCATGGAGCTGTGTGGATTGTTTACAGATAAACGAGAATGAAATGTAAACTCCTTTCAGATGAGTTAGATATACAGGCCATGTCACTGGGGCTCTGCAACACGCATTTATATGAAACAATAGCCTGGGTATGCATGGAGGAGCAGCTACTTCTATTTTGTGGTGACACTCATCCCTGTCTGATATAGAAGTATCATTACAGCAGGCCCCAGCTGGAATTGTTCATAAAGTGCAGGATTTTATTTCAAGTGCTCCAGTCTAATTTCAGAGATGTACACACTAGTATATGAATTTCTGCAGAGATACAATGTTAGTCTGATGATAGTGTATTTTATTAAAGAGAGGCTCTAAAATAGCAATTTCATTATTTCCAATTCTGCGGGAATGGTAACAAATTTTATCCGCGTGGCTGGAATCAGTGAGTTGATCTGGAGCTTTTTGCTGACTGAAGACCTGGGGAGGAAAATGAAAATGTGCATCCTCACCTCATCTGATGGGCACTGTGCCTTGTATATCCAGCACTTGCTACCGCCCATATGAACCAGGACATGGGCAGCTACAAACACTCCTGGTTTTGGGGAGGTAGCACTCTGAAGTCCTAGGGGAGGACAGGCGGGGAGATCCCCATCAGAAATCAGGATGCTGGGAGCGTGCCCAAAGAGAGTCCAGGATGGCCAGAGGGTATTTCGTGGTTGGGCTAAAGAGGATACTCAGGATTCATATAAAATCCATCAGGGATGAAGACAAGACTGCTCCTACCTTCCCAGGTTATTTGGTTAATTTTAGTGCTAGCTTTCCTGTATGGTGATTGCCATACAGGAAGAAGCAACCACTGGCAGATGAACTTTTCTTCCTTGGATGGGGAAAGTTGGGGATGTAAAAAGGTTTTTCCCTCCTACGCTTTCCTGATAAAATTATTCAGTTCAGCAAAATCAGTGCAAGTGGCACAAAGCAATGGAGCTTTCATGGCACCATTTTCTCTGGTTGGGATGAAAAATAGTAAAACCTAATGATGGGGCACTACTTTAGGGGACCACCAACCTCTCTCCTCTTCCACCCAAAGCTTTTGCCACTTGCTAACTCTCCATTTAGGTAATAGGATTTTTAGGCTTTCCAGGAAAGGTCAATGCTCATGAGCACAACTTTAATAATCAGCAGCCAAGTTCTTCTCAGAACTTCAGGAGTCAAGACAAGCAAGGTGCTAAATAACCAAACTGCCACCTTCCCACTCTTCCTGCTGCAAATTGAGAACTTTCCAAGACAGCCCCATTATTAATGCTATAAATCTGTTACCCATTTTATTCAAACATACAGACAGGGATCCACGACCCTTGTGACAGGTAATTTACTTTAAGGGACTTACAGGAGAAACCTTGTAAATCAGTTTGCTGGTTTTTAAAAGGTAAAACTCTCAGCTTGAGATGAAAGAGCTTAAATTATCAACCTTTCTATGTGTCTTAGGCTGGGGAAGAACCATGGGTTTAAGAATGGCGTGAAGATTTTATTAGTGCCTGAAACATTGGGATAGATGCTGGGTGTTACTGGACTGCTTCCTATGCTTTGTGAAAATGAGATCTGAAATAGTTTATCATCTGTAATGTTTGCACCAAGCATTTCTTCTCATTGATCCTTTTCATGCGCAAATGAAAAATAAGGATGTGAATTCATTTGTCTGACACATGCATTTATATTTTCTTTTCTGACCACTGAACAAAGAACTCTAATTCCTCTTTTCAGAATAAACCCCCTGAACGCGAGGATTTCACATTCAAAGACAGCAGGGCTCTTCATCATGGGCTGGGACCAACTGCATCACCTCTGCCAGTGCCCAGATTTGGACTCCCAGGACCTACGCTTGACTTGCAAATTTACCCAGTGAGCAGCATTCACACACCTCCACCTTTGGGTCTGTCTCCAAGCGTAACACAGCAGAAAAGCCATAGATTAGTGCCCTAAATAGGGTTTTATGAACTTGTCACAATTCATCAAGAGCTAAAAAATGCACAAGATTTTGTGGTTTTACTCGATAAAGAATTGCAAATCAGGATGGTTTAATCTTTCTTTTGTTCTAGATTTGGTTATTTACCCTTATTTGGGCATTTATTGTAATTTACTCTTCATTTTTTTAACATATTTTCATTTTTTAAAGATTTGGACAAACACCTTCTGTGAACTTCAGGGATGCTCAAGCAGCTCCCCAGCTCCCACTGAGAAGCCACTGAAATCTGCTCTTGTGATTTTGAACTCCCACTATGTATTTATGTCCTTGGACATAAATGCACTTGACAACATCTCCCATATCACCTGGCATTCTCCTCCAACACTCCCTGGTGCAAAGAGCGAGGACCAGCAAGACATTTTGCTTTTCAAGACTATATATGCAATTAATTCAATAATTATGCTACAGTAAAGAATGGGTTGGGCAGGCAGAACCAGGCACGTTGTAAGAAAAAATGGACATAATTCCATGATCTTGAGAAAGGCACACAGAGAAAAGAGACCCAAAGCTAAACCCAAACATCCTGGAAAGTGAGGTTAGAGACAAGGTAGATTAGAACAACACAACAGGTATTTTTGTACTGAGCACAAACCCACCCAGTGTGTAATAACTCTCAGTAACACTCCAAAATCCTTTTTCTAACTGAATGACATAGCAGGAGCAGCAGTGCTGTGTCTAATTTAAGTAGAAAAGGAACAATGTCAGCTAATTGGTGAAAAGCTTGTTTTTAATGTCACAGGTTTAACATATGTATTACAGTATAAACTGCAGGAGTCTATAAACTGCCTCAGGCTTTGTTGAACTCTACGTGCTCCATCAGTAATTATTTCAGTCCTAAAACACTTCTTTTGCCGAACACAGAAAGCATGGGTTAGCACCTTCCTTCTCCACTTTGCATGGGGTTACTAGTGATGGTGGATATTGCCACCAAAGCCACCCGTGCACAGCAGCTGGAAGAGACCAAGGCTTTGGCATTGCTGCTCCTCTCTCAAAGAGCATCTTAATAGTCTGCAGCAGTGAACTGCTGAGCTGCAGCACATGACAGATGTCATTTACAAAGAAGTTATTGAACCAGAGCCTGGAAAAGGTGAGAGCAGACTCAAATGCAGATGGACAACCCTTGGTCTGCACTAAATGTGCAGGAGCAAGAGGAGAGGTGAGGTAAATGATGCTAAGGAAGGTCATAACATATCAGACTTTTTCTTTCAGCTGATTTAGTTGAAAACCATAATGTAGATTGCATTAAAAGGAAACCAAAGTGCTCAATAACTAGCCACGCACTGTTTTCTTCTTCACCCCATCCTGCCTCAAGTCTCCAGCCACAAAATAATGTACAGGGAGTGCAGACCCCACCCCTGATTGCCAGAGATGCTCCAGATGGACACCTACTATTTAACAGCAGAGAGGAGCAAGGGCCAGGATGTCAATGAAGCACTGAGAGATCAAGAATGTGCCCCTGGGGGCAATGACACCAAGGCTTCATTCTGACCGAGTCAGGTACCAGTGGTCACTAAACAGTTCCTCAAGTGGGGCTGCAATAGAGCTTGCAATTAAAACACAGTGTAGTTCAACACCAGTGCAACTGTGCCAGATGAAGACGCAGCCAGTGTGCTCTCTGGAGTTTTCCAAGTGCTCTTTGTGGTCATGTCCATTAGCAAATGCCATACCTACCATAAGACAAATTAGTAATAAAATGTGCTTTGTTCCATCACAGGCTGCTCACTGCAACATATTCCTGTCCTCAAAGCAACTCCCAAACACATCACCAGCCACCACCTAAGGTCAGCACAGCGTATTTTCAATTAGGCTAGTAAGGACCATCCTGCTTTTTGCCTGCTCTATAAACCAGAACAGGTAGGTACACATCAGGATCAGGATGCAACGCATCTCATGGTAAACCAGAACAACTTTCATTTCATTAATTAATTTTGCCTGTTTAAATGCAAACTGCAGAAGCGAAAGCTTTCATGCCAGCTAACAGCCCTCCTCTCTGCAGTGTCATTTCAAATTCATGAAATAAATGAAATATGTAATTGGAAAACTTGAAATGAATTTTAAGCCCATTAGTAACAGCATAATATTTACCCCAAATGGCAATGTTTCTCATGAGATAAGCAAAATACGCAGGATCCTACGGCAGCTGTACTGCCCTAGAATGAGTGAGTAGTGTGAAAGTAGCTGTGGGTTACATTGCTGGTTCTCACTATGAGGGCTTGGATGAGGAGGAGAAAACAGCTTGCAATCCTCACCTGGCAAAGAATTCTTACCAAATAAATGAACAATTTCTGCTATAAGTTTATCAGCACTTAATGTATGAAATGATAATGCCACCGGAGCAGCAGAGAGCGCTTCAGGGGAGCTGCTTTGTTTGCACGCCTTATTATGCTCCTGCTTCTCCACATACTTTTAACAGAGCACGTGTTATATGGACACTTGCAAAATAAACACACCTATGGTTGTGTACAAGGTTTAAACAGAACATCTTGGGAGAATATGGAAGACTGCTATATCAACCTTCCAAACTCTTCAAGAGCTAAACATATATACACACACACAAATATCTACATGGCTTTGATGAGTATTTTGCTGCAGCTGGGTCAAGAGCATCCTAAGTGTTAATTCAGACATCCGGGAACCCAGCACTTACCACTTCCATTGCCAACACTCAACACAACGCAATCAAGCTGTTTGCTGATTCAACAGAAAAAAGGGTCAAACTGTTTTCCTTTCCAATCACAGAAACTATTTTTAGTGGCCAGAAGAGCCCCGGAGGAAAAACAAGGCTGGCAGACAGCAAAAGAAATCTCAGATGAGCTGAGATCTTATTGGTCATCTCAAGTAGGAGTCTGCAGTCTCCAGCCCTGGCAGGTTTTGGATATCTTCATATCTCAGGTGCTGCTGTTTTTTATGCAACTGATGGGTCACAAGAGCTGCCCCTGGGCTGTCACACACATATACTGTCTGCTGAAGCGTATCCCTATTGCTTCACACAAGCAGAAAGGTCAAACATCATGAAAGGATTTTAAACTCCACTCCTGAGTCAGCCTTGCTAATGTATAAGCTAATTCTGCAGTCCTCAATGGATCATCTTTTTGTAGTCACAGAAATGTTACATTCATAAATGTAATGACAATTCCAATTGCCCACACTGACACCATTGCAGTGGTGCCCACTAATGGATAAGGTGCTTTCCCATTCCATAGTGCCTTCTCCCTCTGGACCAGCTACTTATCCTGCTGATGCCAGGAGTTTCTATGCAATGCAAAGATGCTGAAATGTCACTGAGAATCAGAGATTTATTGGTGCATTATTCACTGCTGGGCAAGGACCAGCTTCCTGCACTCACTGAGAGACACAGTGAACTAGCAGTGCTGGGATTGGGATTTGCTTCAGCCACTGCTCTGTGCCAGTGGGAAATACAGTGCAACACAATTGAGCACACACCAATAAATCTAATGACACTATCTGGAAAAAAAACAAGGGAAGTATTAGTCTCAAAATACTCTGTTCAACACCTACCACCACCCTTTAACCTAATCTCTTCAGGATTCTACTTTCTCCATCCCCTGCTCATCACTATATTAGATATTACTGCATAACACACACAAAACCCCAACACTGGCATCTATACAAAGGTACCTAATAGACCTTGAATCCATTTCTGTATGACTGTTCACCACCTACAGGCTGTTTACAGCACCATGTACAAAATCTCATCGTGTTTCCCTCCAAAATAGAGCATCTCTGCACATTACCTATTCTAAGATGTCAGAAAACACATTTCCGAAAACCCCAGTCCCATGTTCAATCTCCTACTGACAGCCACAGGGTGAAGTTCTCCAAAAGCACTGTATAAATATCCTCATATTCCAACCAAGAATTCTTCTTCCTACAAGGAATCTGGAGAGGGGCTCTTGACAAGGGCCTGTAAGGACAGGACAAAGGGGAATGGCTTTAACCTGACAGAGGGGAGACTGAGATGAGCTTTTAGGCAGAAGCTCTTCGCTGTGAAGGTGCTGAGGCACTGGCACAGGGTGCCCAGAGAAGCCGCGGCTGCCTCATTCCTGGCACTGTTCAAAGCCAGGTTGGACAGGGCTTGGAGCAAGCTGCTCTAGTGGAAGGTGCCCCTGCCCATGGCAGGGGTTGGAGCTGGGTGAGCTTTAAGGTCCGTCCCTTCCAACACAAACCATGCTGAGATTCCATGATTCTATAAAACATCCTGTCAAGCACCACCAGCCTCCCTGTCCAGGTTGCAGCACACACGCTGATCTACTGCTGAGCCCTTTAATCCATGCACAAAGTATCCAGCTTTGCTCCTTCCCCTCATAAATCCCTCTGCAACTGGTGAAGAATACGCTCCTGCTGGGACCTTCACTAACCACCTTTTCTTATTCTTACAAGATCTCTCACACTATGAAAGCTACTGCCGCAGCATTTATGTTCCATAATCATTAGAGTAAAAAAGGATTGTGTCATGTTGAATGAGCTCACATTTGAATCTTTATCTGGTTTTTAGGTCTGACATATGAATCCTTCTAAGTTTCCTTTCCTGTAGCTTGCACAGTCATATTCTTTCATGTAAAATATTTGCAGAAGAACCTCACGTGGTGCTTACTAAATATTATCTTCCACTGAATGGAGTCATTACAACAAGGGCAGTGGTGTGTGCTGTACAGCGAATGTGATCACTCAACTCTGAAATAGTTTCCATTGATGTCACGCACGGGAGGAACTAACAATCCCACTACAAATCAGGCCATTCATTTTCAGATATGCTCAGTTAAGTACTGTGCTTTCTCTGATGGTCTGAAGGCCAGGCTATCTGGGAGAAGAATGAGCATCTTTGAGCTTACTGGGAATACTGGCATCATCTGGCTGGTGCTAAGAATAAAATCAGTGCACACTTTTATTATCTGCCCCTTGATCTGCCCATGAGTATATCTTTACACACACCGGCTCACACAATGAAAGGGATGGTCTCCAGGAAGGGTGTGAAGGGATGATACCTACCCAGAGATGCCAAGTAAATGTGGGATTATGCTGTAAATCAGAAACAACCCCCATAAAAGCACCCAGGAGGTGGAGTTGAAGGAACCCCCAGCTCTGTCTCACAGAAGGAAGAGGTACACAAGTCATTACATGGTTATTAAATCATGTACAAATGAAAAGATCATTGTCTTCTTAAATTGAGAGGAAGTTCGGTCAGGGTGCACACAGAGAGATATGAACTACATGTTTGGATTATGAGGTATGGATGTCAGGAGAGGAAAAAGAAAAGGTTAATACAAGTCATAGTTGTAAAAAGAATGGGTTCTTTAAATTAAAACCATATATTCATCTTTTAAATTAGATCTGCTTTATAGGTGATGGGCAGTCGATGCCATACACTCATACCGATAAACGTGCTACAAAAAGGAAATGAGGAAGACACATGCTCTAGGACTGCATCTAATAATTTCTAATGTTTTAGACTAAATCAGCTACATGTTTGCAGCAATCAGCTTTCCTGGAGGGACAGAAGTGTCCAAGTAAACTACAGCTGACACACAAAGAACAATTCCACTTCTTGAAGATTTAATAAGCAATAATCTGAAGGGTAAAGTTCCCGGTTGCTGACAGCTGCCAGGTGAGAAAGTGGAATTGTTTTCATTAAAGACAGAGAAAGAACCAACAGGTTTTTATTCACTGGGATCAAAGCAAATATACACTGACAAGCTTAACATTTGGGTTTAGGTGGGGTTTTTTTGGTGTATTTGAATATTATCTTGGTTAATATTTCTCTGTGAGGTTATAAAATGACTGCTGCTGACACTAATGAGTTGTCGTGCACAAAAGACCTCATGGCTTTGACTACAGGCATATGACTTGGACCTGTCATATTTAATACTTTCTTAATAGTGAAATTCGAGGTATTTCCATGTAGGGAATCCCATCCCAAGACTACACAAAGGACTACTTTTATACAACCATCTCCACGATGAAGCATCCTTCCTCTTCCTCCCTCCTTGTAATCCCCAAGCACCCAAAACTGCCAGCTGCATTCCTGCAGAGCCTGACCTGCCAGCTCTTCCACGGACAACCCACAGCAATGACATTAAATACCATGATGATGGGCAACTTTGAACTGTACTAGTCTGCTATTAATGTTAAGTCTGTGACAAATCTATTAGGTCCCCTAAAGATCCACAAATGGCTTGAAACACTCTAGGAGTGGACCACAGTGTAACTACCTGGTGCATTACTTTATACTTCTCTATAATAGATTTGGTTTGTGTGTTAGATCTGCAACTAGAATGATTAAACTACGTTAGAAAAAAATACTGTGTTCTTCCCATTTCATAATGAGTAAAAATCGTGTTTATAAAGTTATTAAGCTCTAAGAAAAAAAGACAGTTATTTCAATAGTTCTCCTGCAAAGGCTGCTTTTGCACCAATTTAAAACTTAGACACCATTAACCAACCAACACCAAAGCATCACTCTGAACCTCATAGTATAGAATGCTTGAAAACTGGCACTTCACCCTTTTACTGAAATATATTGCTGGACACATGGAAGCTATTATGTACAATAATGATTTCTACTTTGCCTCCGGCCTACATTTTTCCTCTGGGTCACGCAGGAAACATTTTTAATCCTATAAAATAGAAACCTAATTCAAAGAGTATCAATTCCAGGTATCTTTTAGATCTTTCTGACTTCAAGCTCGCTCTCAGTGGGGCTGGTTACCTGTGTGGCTCGGGTGCGCACGTAGGTGCACAGTATGATCTCATGTGCAAAATGTTGCTGTTACCTTTTCATCACCCCAAAAGATTCACTTGGCTGAAATGTTACCCCCTTAAACAAAGACGTAGGTGATGTTTCACAGCCACAAAAATACATGAAAGAAGGAAAACTTCAAAGGAAGGAGTCACAAAGATGTCCTAAATCAGTTGTCCTGTATTAGCAGTGAATGAAAGGCAAAATACTGTCTTCTGGATGAGTAGAAAACTGAGGTAGCTCTCAATCAACTGTAAATATTAAAATACATATCTCTTCACAGTCCAGGTATAAATTATGGCTACTTGGCCAAGTTCCAGCTTAGTTAATTACAGTCTCACATAAAATAATACCCTAATTTAATTGAAGTGTGACATAATAGGGGATTTATATTAATCAGAAAATTCCTGAAAAATAATTCATTTTAGGAGCACTTTCATTACAGATTTCTATCTATTAATGGAAGTTTTCACCAAAAATGTAAGCTGTAATCACCACCTTATATTTTTGCAGTGACCTGTCTTAGGGTATTATATGATTTGCATCACTGTAGTACCTGATTATCTTCTATGCAAAATCAATAGCAATATCAAAGCCCATAACTGGATAATGAAGTTTCCAAAATGACAACAGAGCTGAAATCCCTTCTCTAACACCTTTATTCTCTTACACTGTCATTTTCATTTCAGGGTTCTGCTTGTGTGGGGCTTTTGACGTTGGTTTTGTTGTGTTTTTTACAACCACACGAACAGTTGTAAAGGAACCTGCAGAATCTGACAGCAGAGTTGATGCCTGGAAGGAGCTGGGATTTTGTGTCACAGAGATTTCTAAAGCAAATCAAATCTTTAAACAGCAACCAAGTCATTGCTGAAGCCACCGAGCCGGAGAACAGAGGGTGAGGGTGAAAGAGTTTAAAGGACTGAGGAGACACAGTACTGGAATTAGTTCACCGTAGCTCTGTTAACTCCAACAGTGTTTACCAGCTCCACTGATGTTACATGTCCCTTTGCATTTAAACACCTCAAACCAATATCACTGCTATCAGTGGCCAGTGATGCTCTTTGGGCTTGAAGCCACAGGGATGACGCCAGCCTCACTGCAGGGACAGAGCCTACCTGGAACAGCCAAGGTCCTGACACCCATTCTGCTGCTGGGCTGTCTATATCACATATAACACCCAACACTGGGGCTCCAAGCAAAAATTCTGATGTGCATAAGGTTGTTATAATTTAATATACCTGGTTAAGAGGCTCCCAGGGCTCTTGGGAAGTTTGGTTCCCCACTGGACACTGCACATGAAATTAGAATCACTACAGAACCCTAGACGGGTTTGTGTTGGAAGGGACCTTAAAGCTCACCCAGTTCCAACCCCTGCCATGGGCAGGGACACCTTCCACTAGAGCAGGTTGCTCCAAGCCCTGTCCAGCCTGGCCTTGAAATCAGCCTGAACCACGCACGAGCCACAAGGTGGGTAATAAAACCCCAGGATTTGTGCGGCTCATATAAATAAATGCAACCCAGAAGAAGTGGCTGCCCCAGACAGTAATGTAAGCGCTCTGGGAAGTTTACAGCTGAAACAAAGGCGCCATGAGAGCAGGCAGCAGTACAGAGTGTGCACAGAGGGGGATGTCTCCCACCCTAGATACATTGCCTCCCCTTCTATTTAATGCTGGAAAAATAAATCTGATTGTAACAAGAAGCTGGGATAATTCCTTCAGTGAGGTTAGATGCTGCTTTGACTACGCTGACTGCTACCCCCAGCTATAACGCCTTAAATCTCCCTGGGCAGGGTTTGATGGCACAGTAATAAAAATGTCTCTGCCCTGCTTTTGCCTCAGCTTCTCCTCCTGCAACAGAAGTGATGAACAACACATTTGATTTCTTCTAGTACAGAAACACCCTTGCCTGTCATCCCTGGTTGCTCTCCATTTTGCTCCTTTACTGCTGGAAAGGCAGATGCAAAGTTTCCCAGGTATGGCTGGCATCTTCCAGAGGGTTTGCACATCGGTTACCAGCACTGGCTCACAAGGGACCTCTGCAATACAATTTTTGCCCACCTAAGGGCATTCAGACCACTGCTTGCCAGTGAAGATCCCTGAGCATCATTTCTCCATTTTGATTACACAGCTCAAATGCCCACCTCATTTACATCAAGATAGACAAGGGGATTTGCTCCCACTGAGCCCTAATTTCATTTCATTTAGCCTGCAGTCACAGGACTTCCTTTTCTGTTAAACTATTACTGGATGGCATGAAGATGTATGGCCTGCCAAGGATGTTTAAATGACTTTTTGGTCCTCGTCATCATCAGCAGAAAGCTAACAAGATCTGCCCAATCTATCTAAATAGAGATGGGAGGGAGCTGGGAGGAGATGGTAGCATTTAATGAAGCAGTAAAGAACTGAGGCTTTCAAAAGAGATGATAGACCCTAAGTAAGTAAATATAAGATGGCAACAATGGCATGATTGCCTTATTATATTTTCACTGCATGCCTGCTCAAAACAGTTGCATGTGTTTACTCTCTCTGGTTTCTAGGCAGACACAGCAATCCCTGAGTGACGCAGTCCTCTGACTGAAGCAACAGCAACAATTCATTAAAAACATCACAATCTGCAAACAAAGCTGCACAGACCCATAGGCCGCTTGTTATCTGCCAGCAGAGCGGAACAGTTCATCTGGGATGGGTGATGGAGATCTGGCAACAGAAATTCCACCTCAGCCTTAGGACATGTAGTGTCTGCAGCACACCCTGCAGGTTTTCACCATCCCATTAGCAGTGTCCAAGCACAACCACGAAGTATTTGGAATCACAGAATAGCCAGGGTTGGAAAGGACCTTAAGATCATTCAGTTCCAACCCACTGCCATGGGCAAGGACACCTCCCACTCAACCACGTCACCCAAGGCTCTCTCCCACCTGGCCTTGAACACTGCCAGGGATGGAGCATTCACAGCTTCCTTGGTCAACGTGTTCCAGTATATATACCTTATGTAATGACTAAGTGCTGCAAAAACTAGATGGGAAAGCTGCTATGGTTTTTGAAAGGATAATGGACATAGGGAAACAAAAGACAGAGGGAATACTAATTCCTAAAAGGCTACCATTGCTGGAAGTCCCAGTATTTAATGTAATTAAGTAGGAATTAAATAAAGAAATAAAAGGTAATTAAGAAGGAGTAGGGAAAACATTCCTCTGTTTCACTGTTAAACAGTGCTTCAGACACTTCACACACCTACTGTGGGATTCTTTACCAGAACATGGGCAGAGACCCAACTTTTAGAAAAGGTGTGTGTGTGAAACCGATGCCTTAAAATGGGAAACCACAGAGAGGTGTTTTCATCTGAAACCACTCAGAATGATTGGGTTTAGGGGGGAAATAGTCTGACTTCAAGTTGCCAGAATACCCCACCACAAATAATGATGAAAGAAGGAAATGAGAGCTGTGTTATAATCATTTTGACTAGCTTTGGAGCCAGACTAAACCTACCTGAAAGCTCCAGGGAACCACATTTCCAACTTTGAGTCTTTTCTTCCTTTTCTGCATGAGATGATGCAGAAACTGTGACTGTGTTGTTACACAGCACAAGGAGTGAACAAATATAGATGACTCAAAACTTCCTGTCGACTTCTAACAACATAGGACAGCATCTCTGATAGCAATGTATGGTTTATCTCAACACAACTCTTTTTCCCCAAGTCCAAGTATTCTGTCTTCCATATGCACATATCAGGGCACAGTTCTTGCCCCCAGGATCCTACGATGTGAAAGATCTTGTCATGTTATGACAGGCACCCATTTAACATAACTCTCTTTTTTTATTTCTACTCCTACCTTTGAGGAGAAGAAAATATGGAAAACAGCGTTGGAAAAAGAAAATAGTTTGAATTGTATTTTTATGCCGATGAAGTAAAGATAAACTCTATGTCCTCTCTCAACATATTCCTGCTTACCCATAGATGCAATAAAAAGCAGCAGACTGAAAGCTTTTCATCCCTCCAAGAAAAGAATAGTCTAAAAGAAAAATGAGTGCTCTAAACAATTCTAAGCAGTCAATTTGTTAAGCAACCATGCAAGTTACTTCTGCTTGGAGCAACAGAGCAATACCAACAAGAGCTGCAAACTGCCACGTGAGCTGCATCGGGATCCATTATTTCATATTACAATGTCTGGAAGTAAGGAGAGCAAAAGAATGAAATGGAGTATTATCTGGTTTCAGCCAGCAAGGAAGCTGTTAGGGCTATCAGTTTCTCTAAGTGAACAGACAGCTTAAAGGCAGATCAATCAAGCTGTTTCCTACCTTGCCATACACTGATTTAGCCTCTTTGCATCCAAATGCTCAATGATGAGCAAAGCAAAGACGGATGGTTTGAAACACAGTTGTGGTGAGAACTGTTCAGACTGGGCTGGGTGAACTGCTTGAACCTCAATGTTTGGAAAGCTTTCATGAAATAAGAACAGATAAGCAGTCAGTATCCCATGATTAACTAGCATGTCCTACCAGAGAAAGCAAACATGGTTCACACCAAAGCCATCCTGCTGTAAATGTTATTACAAATTAATACAGTAAGAAGGTAACTTACTGAACAACAAACACCAGAGCATTATGCTTATGCTTATGAAGGAGCATCTCCACCAGCACTGAAACCAAAGCAGCTTTGTTTTATCCAGCACCAGCCCAAGGTGTGCTGACTGTGGTATCTAAGATGACCTGAACTCCCAAGGATGCTCTCTGCCTGCGGGAGGTTAGCAGGACCTCCTCTTCAGTGTGCTTCCCTGTATCTCTCCAAGCAGTGAGCTTATTCTCCAGCGTTTCAATCAGTTGGGAGAAAAAGATGATTTTTGCTTCATTTCCAGTTCTTTTGTAGTAAGATTTGGCATATTTAAAACTCTATAAAATGTGACTGAAACTAGTAGATAGACCCAACAATTTTGGGGGAAGTGGAAAGGGGAGATGAAGCAAATACATCCCTGCCAAATGCATGAAAATGATCAATACTGGAATATGGCCAGCAAATGCCAGCCTGAACCTTTCCAGACAGCCCAGCAAGTTTGAGATGAGTGCTCTTCCCTTCCCTGCCCTCTGCAGGAGAGCTTGCTCAGGAAAACTCTTTTCGTATGTTCCTATTTGCTGTTTCTAGCCAGGTAATGGGATGGAAGAAGAAGACCCATTGTTTGCATTGCTCTGACCCTGAAAAGGGGTGAAAGCCATGAAGTGTACAGAAAGGTGAACACCTGCTCTGCTGTCCTGTGACACAAGGAAGCACAGGGGACGCCTGAATCCTACTAAATGGAGACATTGATTACTTGCAATTTTAGGTGAGCATTAAACTCACTTGGAACACAAACCTTCCCTAAGCAGCTATGCCAGAGAGGTCATCATTCCCTTTGCTGCATGCAGTAAAGGAGAAATCTGAAAAAGTGTTCACAAAAAGTAAGACCAACATATTTCTCGTGTTCTGTATTAAGAGATTCCCAGGCATAATTTGCAGGCAATTTTAGAAATCACAGTTCAATAATAGAAAAGAACTGCAAGAAAGTTACCCATGTAGATCTTGCTGTTTCCAGCCATTCCTCAAACTCATTTTGATGTGTTTGCTCTACAAACTCAAACTCTAACCAATTTCTTTAGATGATGGGTAAAATCCAAGGAAATTTCCTATCATTTTGATTTAACTAAACCCCTGCGATCTGATGAGATTGTGGTGTTGACACTGTAACACTGTTCAAGCATACAAAATCACAAGAGCTTTTTCTAATATATGGATGACTCTCTCCTTCGCCTTGCAGAGGACACAGACTCTGCCAACAAACATCACTCCACAGCTACAGCTCATGCAAGTTAATACCCTCATAAGAAAGACCCCATTCTTTGGCAAGGGGCATTTCTAACACCCATCTCCAGCCAGCACTGGACACATTGCCAGAGGGATGGACACTTGTAAGAAGATCCCGTCATGTGAAACTTGGGTGTAGTTCTTGATTTACTGCATTTACTGAAGCATTATTATGGCAGGGAGATGCTGTCCATCCACCAGAGTACAGACATCTCCCACCAGCATCCCCTTCTAGAAACCAGCAGAGCTTGATACACCTAGTTCACTGTTGTTTCTACATCTCCTCTTGCTTCGAAGCATAAGGAACTATGTTGATGTGGACATGCCTAAGAAATCTATAGCACAGGAATGAATAAAGTTGCAACTTTTCATGTCTAGTACCAATGTGTGTGTTTGTGCTCTGGAGAGGACAGGGACACTGGAGAATGCCCACAGCTGAAGGAGAATCAGGACGTGAGAATTCCTGCAACATAAATGGTTAATAAGGGTTTAAATGGTGGAGAAATACTTTCTTACTCTGGTTAGAAAGTGACCTGTGAGATCTGACACATAAATTACCCTTGAATTTTCCACATTTTCAGTGTCTGAATTGAAGAGATGCTGCCGCCCCTGACAGCTGAGAGCCATCCGCTATTGACACAGAATCATTTCTAAGCATCAGAAAAAGTCCTTGAAACATCCCTTAGACACTGACAGTCAAATTTGTCAGGAGCTATGCAAGGAGGAGGCTTAGAAATCCCTTAATTTGCCAAAATGGGAATTGTTCATGCTCCTCTTGTGCCTTCATTTGGAAACCTTACCCTTGATTTCCACCGGAGAAGAAAGAGGCAGGTACGAAATAAACCTGAGCTAATTGAGAACAGAAAACCTGCCAAATGAAGTGGTGAGGGAGGTTGTGGCTGCCTGTGCAGGCAGACACCTTCCATTGAGCTGCAAACCAGCGGCAGAGCTGCATATGCAATACAACAGCATGCTAGCTCCTTCTTATTCTACCTCATTAGCCTGCTGAAGGCAGGGAGGGATAAAATCCCCCCAGCCAGCAGTTTCTGTTACTCCTCATGCTGTTTTCCTTCCAGGGTTGCTACTGCTTTCTTTATTTATCTATCTATAAGGCAGGCTGCCCCGATGAGAGATGCCCTGGTGATTTTATGGGCAGAAGTGGATGAGAAGGAGGTTTCTTCGTACCTGAGACTGCAAATATTTATAGATAGGAGTGTTGTGACATAACGAGGAATTCCACTTAAAGTAAATGAGCTTCTTAAAAATGATTGAAGTTACAGGCATGTGCAAGGGGAATTGGATAGCCAGAGGTCAGCTTAAATCTGCAATATCAAAGACCATTAGAGGACACAGAATTTGCATCTCATGTACAAACCTGATAAAGCAGATAGTAGATTCACAAGAAAAAACACACTGCAAAGCTGGCCCCTGCTGGGTGTGCTGGAGATGGAGCACAGGGCACGCCAGCTGGGGGCAGCCCCACATAATCTGGGTCTCACCCAGGCTCCTGACAGCAAAACCATCCAGACAACTAACTAAATAACATCCCAGCAAAGCAAAATCATCTTGCTTAGTTTGACTGACTATAGAGTAATTCTTCAGAAGATAACCGAAGAGAAACCACTCAGGCTATCTCAATACAGGTATTGCAACACCTCTAACACTTAGCCGCTTGCAGAGCCTACCGCCAGTCATCTCCACTGCATCAGAACAAATCTGTTATTTCAAGTAACTTAAAATGGTTTTCATCCAACAACGTTGGGAGTTGGAATTTGAAATTAGCTGGGCCTCTCAATCCAGCTCCTGTGGGGCATTGTCCACAAAAACTAATAACAACAACAGCACCAATAATAACTATGGAAAAGCAAACACCCCCACAAGTATTATAACAGCTTCATCAGATACTTCAACCTCTTCTGTGAGCAACTTGTATCTAATCCTCAGAGTAAATCACCCAGCGCACTGACAACAGGCACGTAATGAAATTGCTTTGCCACTGGCCCTGTTGATTTCTGCAAAGTTTCTTTTATGACAGGAAATTAGTGGATCAATTAACGCTGGTTGGAGCACTTTCTGTTTGTGGGCAGAAAAGCGCTTGCAAAGCCTGATGGAAGATCTGCAACTTGGAGAGTTACCACATGGGAAGATTAAGGGGATGGCTCAGCACGACATGATACCAAGACCCCTGGCTTTCCTTTCCCCTTCCCTCTCGCTTTCTCCTTAAAGGGAATTGCACCTGCCAAGTCCTCCCTTGCCTAATGTTTAACAAAAGGAAAGATGATCAATGATAGCTCCAAGCTGCTGCTCTTCTTCTAGGAGCCAGAAGAATGAAGCTAACCTGACACTCCTTCAAAGTTGTTGTTTTAAAAGCCCTTGGACACATGATGCCTGTTGCAGGCAAAAATCTTTCATTCCCCAACGTCCTCTGTTAAGGAGCTCTTACAGAAAAGGGATCCAACAGTTCATTATGTCTATCTGCTCAACACACTTTTGACATAATTGCCTTCGTGCCTCACTGCGGGGCTTGAAAAGTGTTATCTGAAAAGCAGCTTTTTGCCATCAGTTTATTTATTTGCTGAAGCCCTGTTTACACACCAGAATACCACCCGTATTATTTGCAGTTCTTATAATTTGCTTAATGCATTATACGTTCAAGAGACCACATGTGCTAATGCATCAAAGGAGTGAGTGGGTAACTCTCACTCTATTTAAGAAAGGAGGAAAACTATTTTCTGAGCCAAATCCCTCCCATCAAATGCACTTGCTTTCATCAAATTCAAGTCAGCGAGGGTGTAGGGTAAGAGAAATGTGGAAGAAGAGAGAAGGAGGGGACACCAATGGTGCTTGCTTGGATGGCAGCCACCAAGTTTATTCCTTTATGTCCTAAACATCCCTTCTCCTTCACAGGAGCCTGATGATAACATAAGAGGGATGTGCTGCTCTTCGGAAGAGGCCATGCATTACAGCCCCTCTGGCATACACAGGTCTGTATCTCTGCTCTGTCAGTGTGTTTCTCCAATGCCACAAAACTCCTGTCTGGCAAGGAAATGCGTTTCCATTCCCTTTGAGAGCTATTTGAGATGGTGGATGTCCACGTAACACTGCAAGATGAATGCATGCTATGTCCATTACAAACTGCTTTCATCTTCCATTCAGCAATAGTCATTGGATGTCAATATATTAATTACAATCCACTGTGCCTGTTCATCACATTACATTCAAGTATTCAATAAATACCCATTAACATACGGGATTCTTTCCACAAATGTATCTTGCCTGACTTTGAGTGAATGGGTTCATAAAAATACATCTTAAAATAGGGAGGATAATAGCAATTCTGTAGCAAATTTTGACTCATATACATCTTGTATTTTAGCAGATGATGGGTTAGTAAATTGCATTAAAAGCCAAACAGGTCTATTAGCTCTGCCAGAAGATGCATTACACCTCACAGCAGACTCCAAACCAGTCTACTCAGGAGAGACGTGCATTTTTCACAGTTTATGTTACACTGAATACATATTAAGGGTGAAAAACCCCAATAATAATTAGTGTTAAAATAAGTCTTGATGTGCTCCCTAAACTAGTCAGAACACGTGTCCGTTTTATACATTCTTAAGCCTGAAAACTACCATATGGGCTTGTTTCAGGGGCAGGAGATGATTTCAGTGGCTACCACAGTGTTAAATGAATTAAAGACAGGCAGTGCAGACTTTTATGCTGTTTACTGCAGAAGAATCCGGCGCACAGCTACTGCAGGCCCCTGAAGGGAAGAGACTGAAGATAACAGCCTCTGCTATCAATAATGACCAAATGCAACCAGATCTTATGCACACTTCTGAAACAACTTTGCCTCAAGGTCCTACAGGAATATAAACCCTATCTAGTGTTGCTTGCAGATCAGCTATAGATGTCAGGACTGCCATGCTCTTTTGGGTTTTTTTTTTAGGGCTGAAAAGGAAGTTTTGGTTCCATCTGGTTTGGTCTGTTCATGAATCTGCACTGCCCTGCTGCAGGAAGCAGGACAGGAAGAGCCATGCCTCTCACCCCAGCCGAGGCGTTCTCGATGGGCAACCACAGCCTTTCGCTGCAGGACCAACATAATAAGGAAAAAAACACATTAGCATTCCTAAGAATAACAATGAAATGAAATTCCTGTCCTGACAATCAGGATCTGCTGGATGGGTCATTTTTAACTTCATTGCCAATGAGATTTGATCTCAATCTCCTCAATTCTCCCTTGTCCTGTCCCTACAGGCTCTTGTCCAAAGCCTCTCTCCAGCTTTCTTATAGCCCCTTTAGGCACTGGAGTTGCTCTAAGGTCTCCCCAAAGTCTTTTTTTCTCCAGGTTGAACAAGCCCAACGCTCTCAGCTCACTTTTCACCCTGCTCCTTTTTTGGTGCCTTGCTTTGAAATTACTGTCATTCCCACTCTCTTTCTGCCCTCTTTTCAGCAGTTTTTGGGGCTGGGATGTGCAGTGCTGCAAACTGATGCCAGGTTTCAACTGGTTGCAGAGCAGGACATTGCGCCAAGTGTTTCAGTGACCAGGAAGGTACCCATGACCTCTTTTAACACATTATTCAGGTTCCCATGATGAACAGAATGACAAATAATGCATACACTCAGCGTATTTATTTTTCTCTTCTTGTTAAATCATGGTCACAAATTACTTCTCTAAGCAGCAAGTTTCTAATAATACTGCTGAGGTATCAGTGCCTGGACTGGGGTGGAAGTTCTAGGATCGAAGTGTGGCTAAAAGCATAATTTCCATAGGACCTGTACTTACTGGTTTGCAGAAAGAGAAAGAATAATTCTGCAGCTGTTTTATATACTGCAGAGGGGAAATGTGATGGCAGAAGCGGTGCTCCATGGCAGACCTGAGCTCCCAGTTATTTATTTCTATTGATGGCTTTTGATTTTCTTTCTGAACTTTTGATCATCAGCAAACTTGAGATTGAGCTTTTTATGATGGTACTAAGGACTGACATTGGCAACAGCTGAGTTTCTCTTCAAACCCTGATGCCACTGAAGCATCTCTGAAGCTTTTTACTTTTCTCCATAGGTTAGCACTGGTTTTTATTATTTTTGGAAGTATTAAAGCAGAACCAACCCTTGAACTCAGCTTATGCAATTTCCTACCACTGTATTTCTCTGTTTGTATCTGGGCATCCTGGATTTGTCAAGGAGATTTTCTTCTGTGAAGAACATGAAATAAAAACATCTCAGCTGTGGCTCTACATAAATCGTATCATTGCACTGGGATACGTACTGTACTTGGTAATTTTCTGATGGCTGCTCTGGCATTTTGATTAAGAAATTAGCACCGCAGCTCTATAGTGCTATACAATACCAATAAAGTACGTGCTAAATGAACTAAGAACTGGCTGATGGACAGATCTCAAAGCACTTCTCAGAGGGGACCACTCAAATGGGGTTAGTCATCCAAAGCCCAAAGCTGTTCAACATGTCCATCGAGATCTGGAAGGAACACAGAAATCCCAGCTGACACTACAGACACCAAAGAGGGATGGAGTGGAAGGAAGGACCGACATGCTGAGAGCCCTGCATTTGCTTCACAAACCCCTCGGAAAGTCAGTCTTTGACTGAAAAATAAAAGGAAATGGCAAGATGGAGTTTGGGTCTGACTTTCAGAACTGGCCTCTGGTTTTGCACTAGTGGAACAAAGCCATAGGAAAGCCTGCAGTGCTTCATCCCCAGCTCATTGAAAATGCAAATTACACTTTCTAGATCCCTGTCTACGTGATCTGAAGGTGTGAAGGGGTTTGGAACTGGATGATCTTTAAGGTCCCCTCCAACCCAACCCGTTCTATGATTCTGTGTATGTAGGGCTGCCAGCCAATTTATGACCTCACCAATACTTGTATTTGCTCTTTACTGACGTATTTTTGTATCTGCAAGCAACCAAAACTACTATTATTTGTGTATGTGAAATTGTTTCAGTGAACTTTGCTGGTACGGATCACATAATTTTTGGAGCAATGGTATTTGCCTGGGTTTATGCACCAGTGAGTCACTCATAAGTACTTTTAAATATTTAAATATCCTACCCCTGCAAGGAGACGTGGAGACATTTGCTAGGGTCTGTACTACATCACCTCTGAAGCAGTACTCCGCATTGCAAATTCTCACATTTAAACCCAAGCTTACTAAATCAATGCACCCTGAAAAGCATTTTAAACCCACTAGGATATTGAATTCTAGCGAGTTTTCTTTGCAATTTGTAGACAATAGATTTCCAATAACAACTTGTAATTAGTTCATTTTCTCTTTTTCAGTCATTACACATTAAGCCCGTTGACATTTTGCAGATGGCATCTTTGGAAATGAGAGAGATTTGAAAAAGATACTAGAGTTCGGCAATTCACTCGGGCGCACTGGCTCTGGTGTTCACCTAATACAACAGACAGAAACAGCACCAGTGTCAGATGCTCTCCCTGTCTCTTCATGAAAAAAAGCTGGACACTAATTCTTGAAGAAAAAGCATAAAATCACAGTTTTAACCATGTCTACATTTGCCATTAATTCTGCTAAAACTCTGTTTCAGGAGACTCTTAATTCAAGTCACAGTGCCAAAATATACCAACTAAGCAGAGTACAAAACTGAGCAGCAAACCCCAGTTAGATGAATTAGTGTCTGGTCGCAACGTGGAAACATTCCTTTTTTTGGCCTAAGGCTAAACCATGTCTTTCTTTCCGCTGGTAAGCACACAGCCACGTACAACATACTTCTTTCTCAATCAGAGCATTCTTAGTTTCTCCCCTGGAACCATATTTTAGCTTCCAATGCATTTTTGTTCGGATTGAATGTGTCTTTCTTTCTACAAATTAATTCTGGGTTTTTTTTCCTCTGAGAAAATACCTTTTACTACATTCAAAATGCAGCAAAACAATTGAGGATACAAAACAAAACCCGACTCTGACAGCTCTTTTGGGGAACTATGAACAACACAGGGCTCTGCTGGAGCCCAGTGATATTATTTTAGGCTTCAAACTCAGAACTGAAGAGTTTCACAATGAGAAGAACTTTAAAAGAGAGAGAAAAAGAAATCACCTTTTTTTGCAGAATGTTTCTTTGAGAGCAAGGGAGGGAAGAAAAAGAAAAATGAAATAAGGAAAAATCAAAGCAATAAAGTTTTCCTCATTAAAAAATTACCTTCCCGCTAAAATGAACCTGTGGGTAAGGGTATCACCAGCCGAGGCATCCTACCAGTCAGAAATTACATTTCCATGTGCAACAGGATGATTCTAGTGCTCAAGCCAAGCATCTTACACTCCATTTATCATGAGGTAAGGAGTTAGGTGCTTCTGCAGATGATCTAAACAGTAAAAAAATACTGAGAGCTGGCCAAAGGCACTTGCAACCTCTAGTGTGTGCCTGGAGCTCAGTTCCGTGCTGCAGCATGGGCACCAGCCCTGCATGCTGAGCCCCTGGGCACTGGATTCTGTACCTCCACTTTGCTGAGCTGCTGCATCTACCTACAACACACCACTGTTGGCTCGGTCCAAAGAAAGCCCAAAAACCCAGTGTAAGGATCACAGCCTAGCTGCAGAAATGTTGGTTACTAAATGTTCTTGCAGTGGCTTGGATGCTTGTTGGTTTTCCCCATCATCCCTGCTGCAGAAATCAAGCTAAAGAGATTTACAGTATTTTTTTAGCTTGATTTTTAACTTTTAGGTTGTTTTTTTTTTTTTTCTGCCATAAGATTGCACTATTAAATTAATCATTCTAGTAACTGATTTTATCCTTAACTTTATCCTCAGTAACACAACTGCATGCCATTCCTCCAGGCAAGCAGGAATGGGATGCTTTGGCCAACTGAAGGAAAACTCGTTTCTTTCCCCAAGTAGTTTACATCACCTCTAACACTGCCTCAAACCTAAAGCAGAGGCTGGTGCTCCCCGTTTTTGAAGTTTAGATATCACATAGCTCACCGAAGCAAATCAATGGTGGTAAGCTAATGAATTACTTCCAAGTTTGTACCAGTATCTTCAGCAACATGAAAGAAAAATCACATAGATTACAGCTGAAGAAGCAGAGTATGGTACACAAATTGCCAATATTTTAGGACTATGATTTGATCCTGTAGGTAAGTGTTGCTGCAATATTGCTTACGAGAACACCTCAAGCAAAAAATTCTATCTCCCAATATAGTTGTCCAATATAATTAACTGGGCTTGACCAATCTAGCTGGAAGGTAGCAGTAACAAATACCCAACCCTGTGTGTCATCAAGGAGAACAGATTTGAAAAGGTGTGAGTAAATGCTTCATCTGAACATGGAATTTACAGATGCAATTTCTGCTGGAACAGCTGGCTTGCTAGATGCACATGGAGAACATATATTATGGACATATTTTACCCAATACAGATATTCATTTTCATTATCACATTCCTTAAGCTGTGATGTCTATCAAGAATAGAAAAACTGCTGAAAGCTTCCTTCCTTACCCGACGGCTCCCTCTCCCACTTGACCCACAATAGTCCCTCTTTTTAGGTTTCATTCCCTCTTCCTCAAGGTAGAACTCAGCTTTTCCCCAGCAAGCATCAATCTCCACCCTTTTGGAACAATTACAAAGCTCTAAAGTAGTTTCCAGCAAATCAGAAATACACACACCTCAAAAATAAATCTCTTTTATACTCCACACTTCTAAGGAGCCTCCAAGGGATGCTTGGAGGGGTCAGGGATGGATGGCTCACTCCTCACTCACACCACTGCCTGGTGGGGAATACAGCCACCAGAGATTTTAGGATGAATGCAATAAATCTGGAGCCAGTCCAACATCATTCACTGCTGAAATACACTCCTTCCAAACAATATTTGTGTCCTTTAAATAATAACATATCCACAGATGATGGCATGTCTCTCATCTTAGAGAAACAGCAATTTTCTGCCTACATGCAACATATATGTGTAAATGCTTGCAAAATAACAGCTGGACTGAAAAATAACAATTCGGTGTTTTGGTTTAAAGCTACGTTCGTGTTTTGGGGGGTTTTTTTGGTCCAAATAGGACATCAAAGATCTCAAAATGTTGCTGCAGAGCCACAGGAATCTGTGTGACAGAACAGCCTTGATAGGCCACACTGGGAAGCACAGGGCATGCAAAGCGATCTCAGAAAGCCACGACAGTGTTGAGATGGGGAGATTATCTTGGGGTATAACTTCAACCTGACCTAGTGAAATAGAATCATGGAATGGTTTGGGTTGGAAGGGATCTTAAAGCTCTGTCATGGGTTCATCCAGTTCCAACCCCCTGCCATGCGCAGGGACACCTTCCACTAGGCCAGGTTGCTCAAAACCATAATGAAATGCAAAGTGAAGCTGTGAGGCAGGATTAGGAGAATACTTTAATTGGCAATGAGCTAGAATTTAAGGGAATTTTTATCGCAGGGTTAATAACTTCTTATTAGCTAAACAATGTTGACAAGATAAAGCCATTTTGATGGAATGCATGTTTCCCCTCCCTTTGATATATTTGTATTACAAATTGACCTGTCCACATTGCTGATAACACAGATCTAGAAGAATACACTGATTTTCCTTCAGCTAGGCTGTCACATCTGCCAACCTGCTACTTTCCCATTATGGAAGACAACAGGAATGCCAAAAGTGACATGTCTAATTCTAACAACCTCCAGTCAGATACGGTTCCAGGAGTCATATCCAAAAATCACTCATCTGAGCATATTTAAAGTATGACTCAGCTGGGTATGTGCTTGCCAATTCACCAGACTATCTTCATGCTGATTAATTAGATGCATGCTCTGCTTAAGCTCTTAGAACAACTAAGCCTTTCATTTATTACTCACTTATTGAATCTTTGTGACAATATAAAGAAAAGACAACAGACAAATATATTTGCTAGTACTCTTATTTTTAGAATGTGAAAATCTTGAGATCATCATTAAATAATTAAAATTGTTTAATTATGGTCCTGAGTCTGCTTATCTAATAACATTTATTAATGAGAAATTAAAGACACCTACAAGTTGTTCTTGCCATAGCTGCCAGGAGAGCATTTCATCCATCTTATACATTACTTATGTATGATTAAGGCAATTTGAACAGTGATACTTAGCTCTGTGTTAATAGACATTTCTAGGCATCCTCATACACACAAGCAGCTCCTAGAAATTGTATTCTGGGGGTTCAGAAACAAAAGAACTTTCAGAAAATCAGAAGAAAGATGATAGGGTTAGTAGGTGGGCCACTATTTCTGTCCATAATCCAAAGCTGTGCATTAAGATGTGTATGAAAATGGTTAGCATGAGCAGAAATGAGTATTAAAAATAGCACCTATTGCATGTACTGCTCATAAAGGTGAAACCAAGTTTCAGGAGAGGTAAGAGGTTCAGTTTACCTCATCCATGCACTTTTCATTCATTTACAGCTGATCAACACGAATGGGTATCAAAACGCCCTTTGAATTCTGTGGGTCTTGGAGAGGGAAGACAGGTCAAGAGAAAGCAAGAGACAGATGGAGGGAGAAAAAGAATATTTTGTGGCTCTGTTAAGTTACAGAGAGGCCAGGAGGCTCTTTAAAACAAAATATAACATCTAAAGCAGCACCGAATAACAAATTGGAAGCTCTTCACATCACCAAGGTCATCCTGAAACCTTTCCAACACTGCGGCACTATACCAGAACACAGTGCACCCAAACAGATGTGATGGAGGCTTTGAGAGAATAAATTAGATTGAGACTTTCTGATGTCACTGAACACTGGTCATTATGTTCCTCAGCTTGCTAAGCAGCCAGCTCCGCAGCCTGCTGCCAGCATGCAGAAATGAGCAGCTTGGGTCGATTTCAAGCAACAAAACCATCACCTGAATAGGCCAAAACTGTGAAAGATGTGCAGAATGTTGTACCCTTAAACTGCTCCTACAAGCCTAATTCTGGCTTATAGCAAAGCACAAACTTCATAAACACTCAAAGTGTGTGCTTAAGACAAGTGTTTGAAGTATTTTTAAGCAGTTTTTTTTTCCTACATCGTGTAATAAAATAAAGGAAAAAGATAAAACTACACCCAACTGAAGTCCCCAAAATTTCAGAAGTTCCAAGCAAGGAACTTTGTTTTTAAACTGAAAGCTGATAAGCCATTAAATGCCCTTGATAAAAGCAAAGATTCTGAGGAAATTAAAAATAGAGAAGTCGGTCTGATTTTCAGCTTCAGATGAAGAGCAATTCTCTTCATACCCAAAATCCTCTTGATAGACACTCATTGTTACGCCTTGGGTTTTGTTACAGTATTTTTGCAGTTTATTGATTACTATCTCTGTTCACTGGCAAATATTTTATACTTGTCTTATTTTCATTGCCTACTTAAAATTCACTGAACCAAACCCTCATACAAATGACTCCTGGAATTCAGCTTCAAGTTGCTGTGACTTTGAGAACCCACTGATCCAAATATGCTCCAAATAACTGCGTGTCAAGCCTTTATAGCAAGGTTAATTCACTTTATGGCCTTCTTAATGCATGAGGTTTTATGTTTTACTGTATATCTGCTGTTTTGAGTGTGCTGTATTGAATTAAATGCATATGTGGTTCAAACAGGTCCAAGGTGACAACTGGGGCTAATTTTAAAGCACTTTAAACGGCCTTCCAGCACCTAAACAGGCCAACAAGACATCTGGAGAGGGGCTTTTGACAAGGGCAGGTAGGGACAGGACAAAGGGGAATTTTAACAGGAAAAAGGCTTTAACCTGCAGAGGGGAGACTGAGATGAGCTCTTAGGCAGAAACTCTCCCCTGTGAGGGTACTGAGGCGCTGGCACAGGGTGCCCAGAGAAGCTGCGGCTGCCCCATTCCTGGCAGTGCTCAAGGCCAGGTTGGACGGGGCTTGGAGCAAGCTGCTCCAGTGGAAGGTGTCCCTGCTCGCGGCAGGGGGTTGGAACTGGAAGAGCTTTCAGGTTCCTTCCAGCACAAACCAGGCTGGGGTTCTATGAATATTATCCAAATTTGTGGGCTTTTAATGAAAACACAGAAGTCAAGAAAACAGAATCCACACTCATTAGAAAAGAGGTTATTTAGCAGAAATAGAGGTTCTTCATTAGCATCACAGCTTGCCAAAGAGCAACAACGAGTTATGCACCAGTGCAGGGCACATTGCGACTGTCACACACAAAGCTTTTCCCACCAAGCACATATTGGAGCAGGGTGCCCTGGTTTAGAAAACTAAATTAAGAGCTACTGAAATTACTTTGTCTATAAAATGCCACATATGAAAGTTTGAGAGTCCAGTTTAAGAAGCAATCAACTTGTCATTGGCCTGTACTCAACACTGCCAACAGTTGAACCCTGATTTTCTTTCGAGTATTAACCACATAATAGTGTGTGTAGCTCTGATCATTGAAAGAAACCCCACATTTTCTGCCCTTCTTTTTTAGTGCTCCAAAGGGACAGGCATCAATGAAACCTTCTATCATCCCGGAGAAGGAGACAACATGGGCCTTTTCCAGGGGAAGACCTCAATGAATGCTTAACTTAAAGCATGAACATAAAGTAATGAGGATAAATGGGATGACACAAGTACTTATTTTGCCACACTTAATAGTCTGGTGACCTAGGGAACCTTGCAAATGGTGCTGAGATACGTATCAAGATTGCACATAATCCATTAACATGGAAACAAAACGCAGAAAACATCACTCCCAGGCAGAATATTCGGTAAAACACCTTCCCCACAACAAACACATTACCAGAAGACATCTAGAGAAGTTACCACCATATGTCCTCAGGGTTACTCAGAAGCCACATACGCAGGTCTACAGACCCGGCCAGCTCACCAACATCTCTCCATTGCCATCAACAAGAAGCACAACAAAATACACAAGAAAACAATAAGCCTCACACACTTTCAGCAAACTCCTAGCTCATGCTTATCCTTTGGAGCACAGTAACCTTTACAAACAAGCCTTACATAGTGTTTCCATTGCATGAAACACAAAGAGGGATTATCTTTGCTGACCATATCTAGGAAGGCAATGTTGTCATCACAGATATTCAAATATTTTCAACACCCAGGAGAGGCAAAAGCATCAGGACTCACGGAAGGCAGTGTAGAGCTCCTGCAGGGTTAAGTGACCGTCATTGTTGTAATCATCAAACCGGAGAAGGTCTTCTAGTGTACAATCCAACAAATCATCTTCCAGGTCCTCCTCCTTCATTAGCTGTAGCAAAGAGAACAGGAACTCTTACATGAAATGTAAAGCTACAGAACCCCCATCCTGGCTCATCCAACAGGTTTTCCATTACATGACCTTTGGGGAGAGATAGAGTTATCATATATCTCATTATGTATTTGCTTTGTAAAAACAAGGTAAGTCTGGTTTACTTCTCTGTAGGTAAGGACAAAATTGTGTTCCTTGCTTTTAGGACTACAAGAATGCATGGCATTTTCAGCACTAAAAGTGTTTTTCCAGCCCCTGACAGTTTGTTTCTTACATATTGCAAATATTTCACATACTCTACATTAAAAATGGTGAGAGCTTTCAAAGTCATACATCCAAGTTAGAAAATAGCCAAAATCAGACCTAAGCATAACAAACATATTGGGTTCTCCTGATTTATTGTAGAACGTGAGGAAAACTGCTGAAGTGTTGCATCTTCCAGGCAGGAAAGCTTTTTGCTGTAGTCCAGGGACTCTTTTATTTACTATTCTAGTCCTAGCCCATTATATTGAAGCAATTTAAAGTAATAATGCTAAAAAAATGACCCTTCACCTGGAAAGTAAAAGTGTTCAATAAAAGTGAGATCAACCATAACTTCCAAGATCTATCTTCTAAGGATGGAAATTTCCCTTTGTCTATCTTTGTATTGGAAATTGATTAACTTTTCATAAGACTGACAAGTTTTTACTAATCCTTTTGATTTAATGTCAAAAAAAGAAACCCCAAAACGACCACAAAACACTTCAGCTGCAACAAACTCCGTAGATTTATGAATCTGACTTAAAAATACATTGAAGTTTTAAACAGAAATAACATTCCTATTACCACCAGTTTTAATAGCCCTGCATGCCCATGGCTGCAAAACTACATGGACTTTGCACACTGCCAGGTTCAGAGGGAAAGTATTCGATGGGGTCTGCCAGCAGCCAGGAGGCAAACCAGCTCTAAATAGAGGGGGATGGACCATCTGCTGCCTAAAGCAATTCTGTTGTGGAGAATAACCAAGTGGGCAAAGACCCTCATCACCTCCCAGTGCAAGGAGCTGCCCCAATGCAGGACTATCCTCTCCGGAGGGTCTCTGCTTCCAGTTTCTCCTTGGGGTGAATCACTCTGCAATGAGCCTCCTAAAGATCCCCCTGCAGGTCTTAAAACTGCCTTTTTCCTGCAGCAGAGCACGTTACCTGCCTCGTGTTTTTCCTTGCAGATGAGGTTATAGTGCTCGAGAGACTCTTTTTCCTTTAAGTATAAGAAAGAAAATGCATAGCAGCAGCTCATGCAGCAACCAGAGAGGAGGAGATCCCACTGCACGTTTGCTTCAGCTGCTTCTACACATGGGCAATGAAATTGCCATCTTTGGGGGAATTCTGAAGTTGCAAAGAGCCAACCCAAATCAATAACAAAGATGCCTAACAAGGCAAGAGAAGGCCTGGCAAGACAGTAGCATGCAAAATTATCTATTCCTCATTACCTGAAAGGAAAATCCCTTGAAAACTGGAAGAATAAAGTGGTCACATAGAAGCAAATGAAAATCATCTCGCTGCTTGAGCTAACAGGAGAAATCAAGAATTAACACTCTACACATAAACTGCGACCACTACTGCTGTGAGATCCTAGAGCTGCTCTGCAAATGCGTCCTCAGCCCAGTCAGGACATTCGCCACGCTCTCACCAAGGGGTCCAATTCAGCATCATTCAGGGAGGGATTAAAAGCATTTATGGCTTATCTGTACTCTGCATTAATGGGCAGCATTATGTCTTTAGAGAAGCGATCATGCTGTCAGCTCTGCAGTGCTGGTGGCAAGCTTTTGTGGGGTTTTTTCTTTGGGTGAGGGGACTCCTAGCTGAGGGCTGAACTTAATCTGGTCCATCCAACTGAAGCGGGCTCCAGATGTGCAAGCACATTTACTGGTTTTGATAACAGCAAAAAGAATTAAAATGATACTAGTCAAGGTCCATGCTCGTGAGAGAGACCTGGGCTCCTAGCACATCTGCAAATGAGCCCAAAGCAACTTTGCAGCAGACCTTAAAGCACTGAATTGTGCTCCTTTAAAATGCAGGTCGCTGTTTCTTCTAATGGTAATGGCTTACAGGGTGCCAAACCTTTATTGCCATGAGAGTTGTGTTTTAATATCCTAACGGAATAAGTTTAATGTAAAAAGGGGGGGAAAAATTGGAGCGTAGAACAGGCACTTATGCAAAAGCTGGCTTTGAATTCAGATAAAAGTGTTTCCTTCTACTTACCATGTCTTTATAAAAAAACATTGTATTTAGATGAACTATTGTATATATTCATAGCTCTGAGATCTAAAGGAATTTCTGCTGACATTTTGCGTTGTGCAGAAAGGCCCATGCATCATGTCAACAGCCTGAGGATTAAAATGCAGAGCAAAGTGTCCTACACAGGAGCGAGCTCAGGGAGGAGAGGGCTTTTGTCTGTGCTGCAGCTTGCTCACAGCTTGTATTTACACACTGCAACTACAACGTGCTTTGTATTCCCTGGGAAGCATGAGCATGGATGAGATGCTCCTGCAGAGCACAGGGGGAAGGGGCAGCTCACATGTCCCAGGCAGGTATTGTCTTCCATAAGGCTCTTAAAAGGCATTTGCTTCTAATAACATGGAAAAGACAAGATCTTCCCACATCTGGCATAATGCATTTTCTCATGTTTACAGGACCATTTTACCAGCTCTGCATGTGCAAAGAGCAAGTTCAGGACACGGGGTAATCAGCTTGAGTACCTGGGCTGTGTGTTCAGTTCACTTTACCAATGAGATGAATTCCAAGAGCACAGCATGCCCATAATTAGAAATAACAGTTTTCTTTCCAGCTCCCACCCTTTCTATCATTACCCAGTTCTGCCATCACCTCAATCCCTAGCATCTGCCTGGGGAGTTGGGGAAAACAGACCTGTTAAAAAATATTCCAGCTTTGTTGTCATGTTACTACATGCTAATGGACGGTCCAGAAGGCCGGGAGGAAGAATTAAGAGATTTCTGCTTACCTACACACCCCTAAAAAATCCACATTAATTCTCCCCAAGCTGGCTAGCTGGAAATACTTCAGAAGATGATGGTTAGCAGCAAGGATGAATACCTATTTTCAGAGGCACGGATGGGGCTGGAATGCTGCCATGTTTGCTGTTTGCAGAAGAGCTTCAAATGTTTGAGACAGCACCATCTCCCCGGAGATGCAGAGAGAGGCTCACATGCTGCAGTAGATTTTCCTCCTTTACCTGCTGCCAGGCCGGACAGTTACAAACGACTGCTCTCAGCAGAGTGCTGCTGTGTTACATTCAATTCACACTGAACGAAAAATGCAATCCACTTCATAACTCCATTGTCACTGAACAATAAACCCACCTGCGCCAGTTCGGAGCTGCTGAGGTGCCCATCACTGTTCACATCCAAGTGCTTAAACAGATCTTCAACTAAAAAGCGCTTCTGGGATACTCTGTCCTTGGCTGGGCTGCTCGGCGGGCTTTGCCGATGAGCCTGCAGGTCCAGGAGGATACTTTTGAGCCGGCTGTAGTCTGCCATGGTACAGGTGTCACCTAAAAGATAAAACCACATTACTGGACATCAGATGAGCCTTCATCTTTTTAAAGGACTGAGCTCCTAAAGGGAAAGACAAGGCACAGCCAAAGACAGGTTGTCTGCATGTACAGCACCACTCAGCTCTGCACTTGAGGAGCTCCTGAAGTCATTATCTTTTATAATAGCTGGCAGTTTTGCTAAATCCTGCTGTCAAGGATGCTCTCCAGCATGTTATTTTCCAGATTACAGGGCTTCAGTTACAGACTTCCATGCACATCTTTGTGATCCCTATCCCTATTAAATTGGCTCTACATTTTTCTAAAGAAAAATTCACCTATGCTGTGAATCTAAGGTGAAAAATAAACCTGGAAGAGCTGATGTTTAGGAAGTGCCCAGAACAGAAATAAATGGTACACCTGAGAGTCACCCTGTGCCAAACACAAGGCTTATCTGAAGGAATCCTTAAAGGCAGCCCAGGGTGGTCAGATGGCTGGAGAGAGGACAGTGAGGAGCTCCTGCAGCTATGGTGTCGCTGGTGCCTGAGCACATCACCCCATTCCAGACTGACATAAATGCTTTCCTCAGCCCCTGGGCAGGGAAAAAGGTTATCATCACAGAAAAGCCCTCGAGGCCCTTGCTCTGAAGCAGCACGGACTCGACTGAAGGAATCAGATTGAACCTTCACGACCCTGAAAGCTCACGCTGCACTCGCAGCAGCCAGCTCTTCTGCGGCTCTTCCCTGGAGAGTGCCTTGCTTTGATTTAAGGGCATCCTTCTACAGAAAAAGCACATCCTAATGCCCAAAGTGGTATAAGATGTTACAGCCCTTTTCTGCTCAACTGCTGTCTGGCAGAGCTTGGCAGAATGAAGGATGGCAACTGCCCTTTGCTGTGCAAATCTGTTTGCTTTAGTGTAGACCACAACAGGAACCTGGCTGACTGCCTTGGAGGAGACCCTGGAGCACCCCTGTGCTCCAGCTGTCCCCTTAGATGCCCTCTCCTTGTAATGTATCTTATCTAATATAGATTTCCTTATTCTCTATAATGGTGGTTTCAAAAACAACTTTTTGTTTAAGTCCTATCAGTGATCCTACTGGTGGATTAAATCTAAGGGAGCCAGGTCTTACCTCGGTTTAAGGGACAACACCCTTGCACATTAGCTCCCCAGAGGCTCCAAACATTATTCCTCTGAACAACAACTGAAGACTCTGGCACACTGACAACAATGTTCCTGTCCCTTTCTTGCTGAGCTGCACCATTTCTCATCTTCTGGTCCCACTCCAACCAAAACTCAATTAAGATTCCAGGTGGGAGGCACTCCTCTCATATCAAACCCATCGACTGTCAACCCTTCATATATTGTGCTCATAGCTTCAAAACCACCGTGACATGAGAAGGTGAGAGGCCGCAGAGGCTGGACATGAATTCCCCAGTCAGGTCAGTGCCCTGCTGCTCCACAAGCAGTAACTGCAAGACAAGGCTCATTTTCCACCCTGAACTCAGACCTTTCTTGTTTTGAGAGTTTCTCACTGGGATATTAAGCAGCTGCTGAATTTTTCCTTCCCTCTAAGCAACCTCCAAAGAGCTCATGGTCCCACATGGGATCAGTCTCATTTTACAGGGAAAAAAAGCTATTCAGCTACTATTAGTCTATGTGCATAACATGTATTAAACAGAATTTCCAGAATGAATTGCATGTTAACGCAATGGCAAAATACAAGCAAAGAGCAGATGTCATAGAATCACAGACTGGTTTGGATTGAAAGGAACCTTGAAGCTCACCCAGTTCCAACCCCCTGACCAGTGATACACCCAGGCTCTCGACCGTGTTGCATGGCAGGAGCCTGGAGATGTTGATCTGCTTTCACGGCATCGCAGCCCTCCTTGATTTTCCCTTTCTCTGAAAACAAAGCCTGAAAACAAAACTGCTTTTCTTGTAAGAAGTGCACACTCCTGCAGGCTGCAAGGCGGCCCATTTGGGGAATTCCCGAGGCCAGAGCCATGCTGCAGCCTCCAGGCAAATGTGATGGGCATGAAGAATGAAATGCAGGAAATGGGAAGGACAGAGGTGGTGACAGCCTCTGGCTGCAATTCCCAAATCCTGCTATAAGCTCACTAAACAGTCTTCCCCCACCACAGTACTCCCGTGTCCAGGGTCAGTGACCATTGACGCAGCAGAGCTCCACCCTGCGTGGCAGGGTGATGCCATTCCAGTGTGTACACAGCAAAGAAAACCAGCAGTAAGACAATTATGTCCCTATTTAAACAGTAACTCCAGCTCCACACGCTGTTAGCACGCAGTGCAGTTGGAAGGTCAGAAGGTGCCCTCAGCCCCTGTCAAAACTGCTCTAACACCTCATTACCTTCACTTCCCTCAGGAGAACGACAACTCTGCAGCTCTGCTGGAAGTGGGTCCCTAAGCATCACTGCACAGTGTGACGGGGACAGGCTTTGCAGGGCTCGCACCTCTGAGCTTCTTCCCCTAACACTGACGCACCAGAGGGTTGTGATGACACATTTACGCGTAGAAATCATAGAATACTGGGTAGCAAGGGACCTCAAGCATCACCTGGTCCAACCTTTCAATAAATATATATATATAATTTATACATTTAATTTCACTGCAGTGGGAAAAACAGGGGGAAAATCAGTCCGGATCTAAGCCAAGATTATGTTTGACCTGAAAGTGTAACCTTATAGTAAGTCTGGCCAAAACCATTCATGCTTGGGATGCTTGAGCTGATGTTTTGCTGCGCAACCCAGACCTAATGCTGTTTTAAACACAACTTCTAAGCACTGCAGCTACCAGACAGATGCTAGAAGCACTTTACAAAAGACACTGCCTGTTCCTCCAGCTCCAGCAAGGAAAGGAAGGAACTTGAATCACTGGGCAAGCCAATGCAAAGTACAGCTAGACTCTTCCGTAGCAAAGATCCTTCTTCTCCTTTACTAGGCATTATTATTTCATGTTTTAACCATCTTCCCTACAGAGACTGGTAACAGCCCTTCTTCAGAGTTGATTGTATAGGTGTCACAAAGGACGGCCCTGTATTTTCTCTCCTTCCCACCAGCCCCTCTCCTGCTGTCAGTGACACCTGTAATCTTCTTACATTGTGCACAGGATCTACCAGCTTTATCTACTAAATACCGTCTCTTTAGGCAGCATTGCCACCCCTTGTTCTGTTCTTCCAGGTATTACAATCACACCTGTTAAACAAAAAAGAAGCACAGAAAAGCCTCTGCATGCCTTCTCACTTATCCCCACTTTCCTAAGTACCCCCAGCGGCTTCCTCTGCAACATAAGCTCATCATTAGCAGGTTATCTCACCTCAGATGCTCGCATTGGTATGTCTGGTTAATGGATGTGTCTCAGCTTGGTTTCCTTGTTAGGAGAAATGCCACTATGTGTGCTTACAGTGCCTGCG
The DNA here is from genome assembly GCA_017639245.1 of Myiopsitta monachus. NCBI lineage: Eukaryota > Metazoa > Chordata > Aves > Psittaciformes > Psittacidae > Myiopsitta > Myiopsitta monachus. The sequence goes on from CM029917.1 coordinate 24,145,312, forward strand.
CTGTACTACTAACAGCTCGTCTTCTGTCTGTACCCCCAACGGATCTGCTCAGGGCACCATCCTCACCACACAGCTGGGAGAAGTCAGACACAGCCGAATACACAGATTTGAGATGAACGCAATCCATGCCCTAAACTAATGCTGTGCTTGATTATCCTTCTTCACTACTTATTTGAGGGATGGTTAGAAAAAAAGCACACATTTTACTTCTCTATCTTTAACCAGGAACCCAGTATGATATATTCTGCTAACTCCAGGAGAAGAGAAGACTTAAGGGCGCACCAGAGGCATCAGACATCAAAACTAAAATGCTGATCATCTAACACAGGGTGGGGATTTTTCACAGGAACTTTAATAACATAATACCACTATATCTGGATTCCAGCTTAGAAACTACAAATAAATAAATAAATACAAGTCCACCTTCACCATTTCAAGAGACGCTGTATCACTTCGACTCTTTTGAACATGAACCTAGCTTGACAGCAACGCTTTGTACAACAAACACAAGCTTTCCCCAGGAAAAGCTGCATGGGTTTTGTCCTGTGATAGGATGCTCTGGGCAGAGCTGCTTTTGTTCCCATCCCACTGCTGGAGGTCAGCCTGCATCCCTCCTGCGAACTTTGTGTCTGACTGCAGCCCAAAGAAGAACACAGTGGTGACTTTCAAACAAACCTCACACAGGGTGCAGCTCCCTCCCGTGCTCTTTGGATAACACTTCAATGCACTTCTCACGCTCAACACAGGGACTTCTAGCCAATTTTTACTGTAGAAATGGACCATTAACTCCATCCTCCAGCAGCGTTTCCCCATCCCCAAACCCTGCTCCTGCACCAGCCGCATCCCTGTGATGTAGGATGGAGCAGAACATGAGGAACCAAACTGCAACACCCCGTGGCCAGGGAAGGCCATGATTTCTCCCTTCACGCCAGGGGAGATCTCAAAAGAAACAAGCCTATTTTATGCATTTCCAGCACTTTCAAACCCACTGAAGGCTGGCACTGTTTGAATGTAAAAACCAGACAGACGGGCAAAGAAAAACAATGAGACAGAAGGAAAATGAAAGAAAAATCCAGTGTATTAAGGTCCGATTACTAAAGTGTGGCAAATAACTGTTACATTTACACGCTCTGCTCACTCCAAGCAATGCTGTTTCCTGCTCTGTTTTGCAGCAGCTACGTAATTCATCCTGGTTAGCACTTCTGCATGCTTTGGCAGATAAAATACTGATCAGCCTGCCAAGAAACACAGAGTGCCATTCTGTTTTCACGTCAGAACTCAGTAATGAACTACATTTATCAAGAGCATCCTCTCTGTGAAAGGTCAGTGGCGGATGTGGCTGAATTGTGATGACAGATCATTAATCCAGCTCCCTCAATAATTGCCCTCTTTACGAATTTTACTCCTGGTTTCTGTGAATTCTAGCAGGGTTTTACAGCGGGATCCTGGAGCAATCTTCAACCCACTTCTGAATCAAAGCAGATAATGGAGAAACAGCAAGGCTGAGGATTAAAGTCTCCTTCAGAGAAGCGCAGTTAACAAAGTAAAGTGAGGAAGTGCAGAGCTTGCTTTGATGGGTACACTAATCTCCCTGGAAAACACTCTTGTGCAAGGTGCCTTACAATGCAATGATTACTAGAGATGTCAGTACTTTAAATACCAGTGATCCCGTAACACCTATAGAGCACCAATCCCAATGTCCCTGGTGTTCAGCGAACCTGACAGTAGGTGTGAACCTAAATGTGTACAAAAGCCTTAGAGGATTTAAGCCCCACTGGTTGCTGAGCTATTTTTCAGTACTACAGGGCTGCATGAAGGGCAGATGGCATCTGCAGCTCTTCATAAGATCTGTGACAAAAGCTGGGTAGTCATTAGCATCCAGGCTAAGAGTGTGATTATCTGCACAAGAAGGCATATACGGAGATACAAGCTTCTTGTGACCCCCCAAAACCTCTGGAGTAAGTTTCCGTGGGTGCAGCCTAGGGCTCCAATCCTGGAAAATCTGCAGTGATGCTGCTAATGCCAACCATCCCAACCCAGGATTAGACTCCACATGATATCACTGCAGGGGAGTTAGGACATCACGACTGAACATCCCACCTGGATCCCGGAGCATCCCCTACCAGAAATCCTCCCATGACAGCAGGACCATGCTTCTGCTCACTGCCACCACAGGGAAGCATAACAACAACCCAGTACAAATAAACCACCATCAAAGGTTAACTCCAGTGGCACTAGTTTTCAAGGCAACCCTTCACCACCACCAAATGTGGTAATAAAGAGCTGTTTGGAGCAGGCTCAAGAGTGTCATTCCTAAGGCAGGAGGCACAGGGGGTGTCATTTTATATGACAGTTGCCCTTAGACCATGCTAGCTATTTTCAGCTGTTCCTATGGCATTTTTTTAGCTTCAGGAAGAAATTCAGTGCAGGAGGGGAGAGCACTAAGCTTTGCTTTCTCACCTGTATCCATAGGGCAAAAAGGATGTGGCTACTGAAAATAACGTTTCTAGACAAAATTAAAGGGATTTGAGAAAGTTTTTGGTTTCAAAGAGCTCATCCTTTCACATGGTTCACTCAGCCTTTACCTGGTATTGTGCAAAGCAACAGACAAGGACTAAACTAAAATGTTAAAGGATACAAATTAATTTATGACTGTGGCTCCTTAATGCTTGTGCCATTTATGGCTAAATTGCCTATTAGCAACAGCCCGTTTTCATGCATATGAAATGAAAGCATCAGCATGCCTCTACTGCAGAAATGTGGTCCCAAAACATCAGACTGCTGAATCTCTGCGAGATGATTTTGTGAACTCTTTACACCAATAACCCATGGCTTCATGGCACGTTTGACTTGACAGAGCAGGTTTAGACAGGGACAGGAAAATTAAAGACGACTTCAGCTCTTCAGGGGTCTCATTGCAAATCCCCATTCCTCCATGCAAATTTTCTATCTGTCTCTTTCTATCTGTCTTCCTCTTCCTTTAATTGCTCTGTTTTGCACATGCATGGAGAGATTGGATGGACGCACCTTTTCTTGTGTGGTTGGTAAGAAGATAAAACCCTGCTTTTCTCAACGAGTTCACGAACAGGCTCCTCTGAGCAAGCACAGCAGTTCGCTGCAGTGAGAGAGAACACTGAGAAAGCTCTGTGCAACTCAGAGATTTCCTGCAATTTAGAGGTATCTGAGAGCTCTGAACCTTCCCCTGCTCTGACTTTTAGAGGCTGCAAGTACAGAGCAAACTGATTTAGGCTGAAGAAAATTAACCCAAATCTGATTCTGTAAGAAATCATTGTATCAACCATTTGACTTTTGATCACTCAGACAAAGCTTCCTATAAAATACCAGGCAGCGCTTTGCAGCAATTACACCGCAGGTAATCGCACAGCAATGTTTCTATAATGTCTGATAATAACACAAGGAGCATTCTGCTGCCTCCAACCACCACCAAAGACCATGATCTTCACTATCACTGTGCACAGAGGAAGCCACGCATCATAGATGTGGCATTTAGGCAAAGCTGGATAATCGCATCATGCTCCCACTGCAGCGCTACCTGCCCACCTCCTTTACACACAGCTAAACCCCTCAAAGTATCTGTTTCAGTCCTGATTTGAATTTATAGGTTAAGAGCAACTCTGGCAAAGTTCCTGTTAAGTGAAGCAGATGTTTAACATCATGCAAATTCCTGAACGTTTCCCATCCCTCAGCTGCTGCTGCTGAAAAAATTCAATTAACAATAAAAGCCCAAACTAACTTATCTTAGGGATATGTTTCAGTTAATAAGATGTACATTTATCAGATAGCTATATATAATTTAGCAGCAATGGGGAGCTCACCAAATACATCATAGAAATGGAATGGAATATATACTATGAAGTAGAAACTATTAAACAATAGACATTTACAACCTGGAAAAGCTAAAACTTGCCTTGGCATGTATTCATTCCAATATTTCATTTTATTACAAGAAAAAGCAGCCATGTATTACTCTGAGAGCTTTTAAAATATATTAACAACTTATAGCATCAGAATATAGATTGCCCATTCTGTAAACAAAGCCTCTATTCCTACCTCAATTATCTTCCAAACTGCAAAAAACCTAAATGAATCACACCCCATAGCTCCAAATGCACAGGAAAAGAAATGGATGAATATGAAGCCTTTCTTGGAAAGCCCAAGAATTACAGCTTGCTTTACCAAGGCTAAAAGCAAGTTCTAGGTTTGTATCTTCCCAAGAGGGAGCAGGCAGTGGTACAGACAGGAGATATAAGGAAGGAGGCAGCAAGAAGCTTGCAAGTGGGAAATACACAATAAATGTCATCTTATCAAGTGCCCATCACCACCTAGGCAGTGTGTCACAGATTTATAGCCTCTTTTTAAGCCAGAAAGGATCATGTGCACACCCCGACCGCCCCCATTACACAAGCACCAAATTCAAGTTGATCTTCCCTGCAGCAGCTCCATAATTTGCTTGCTGTATGGCACACCTCCTAGGAAGGTTTCCAGCCCTGATTTAAGCACATAAGAGCAATTTTTTTCAAGTGATTACTTAGTCTCAGTGAGTAAAAATATTTTATTTTCAACCTGCTCAATTTCAATTCCCATCTCCTGAATTTTGTTATGTATTTATCTGGTCCATCCAACTGCAAGTCTTGTATCTCAGATGTTTTCCTCTTCTAGGTTTGCGCTGATGTTTGCCTGAGCTCATGCTTTGCCCATCCTCTCGGATGAGCTGCGGGATACAATGGCTCTCACTAAAGCTGCTCCTATTCTAAATGGCTGTCTTTTTTCCTCTTTTCTGGGAACTGTATCCCACTTTGGACAACAAAATGACCATGGCCAGTAACAGAGCGCTCTACCACAATTCAGTGCTGAGACAAGGGGGTGTACAAAATTACAAAACGAAATATATAAACCTTTAGAATCAATTTCAAGTAATGTTAAGATTGATGACTTTGTAACAGCAGTATTGGAAAATTACTGAGATGCATGATACACAGAGAAAATATAAAGTACAGCTAGAGAACATATGGAGAATTCTTGTACAAGATAAACTCCTGTAGTTGACGTAGTTTAGGCCTTTAGGACCTTAGTACTAAATGACTGTAAGAAAAACAGGCTAGAAGAACAGGACATAAGGATAAGGAGTATCTGGAATGGCAGGGGTCCAGGATGGGCTGCAGTTAAACTAACTGATAAGTAGGAGGATGGGATGATTGTTATGTCTGTGGTGTTAACGAACCGATTAAGCTGGTATGAGCATCTACTGTGCGTGCTTCGAAGGCTGCCAGCAGTTATGAAGATCGTTGGAAGAAGTAAACGACCCTCAGAGACCACCACCACATTTTTGTACGTATGCGGGGAACTTTCTGGAAAATGATGTAATCCATACGTAGCCTCATGAGTATGTATGTGTGCTCGGTAGCTATATAAGGACGGCTTGTGTAACAATATGGGGACACACGTTAGGAGGAGCTATCCCCCCTGTCTCCCAGCGCTGCAATAAAGAATACCTGCTTGTCAACTTGAACCTTCGTTGGCAAGTTTGTTCCTTGAGTTTTCTTTGAATCAATGCCCACTACGTGAGCTGGCTCAGACCCTTCATGGTACCTGCAGAGACCACAAGCCTATTCCCAAGCCAGGGATTTCTAGAAGATTATGGTGGACAATTGCTTTCATCCCACCAGGACATCTCTCCAAAGAAGCACTCAGACAGTGTTTCCAAATGCTATTTGGCATAAAGAAGATGTAACTAACAGCAGTGTTTGGGCTGGGAAGGTTTCCTATGTGACACCATAAGCAAGCAAGTCTGTTGCTACTGCTGGGCTTATTATTTGCTGCCTACTGAGTATCAGCTGTTACTTTGTGCTAAAAACCTTAAAATGTTTGTCAAAGCAGAGAGAAGAAACAACGCTGTGAACATCAGAGCAGATAAAGAAGGTAACACCATGCAGACAAGGCAAACAACTCCTAAGTAACCCCTACACTGCTCCTTCAAACTGCTCAGCGGATGCAAACATAGCAATAGAAATCATGAGTGAACTATGCATGATTGATAGACAGAAAACTGGTGATGTCTAATGATTAATTCATTCATAGAATCACAGACTGGTTTGGGTTGAAGGGACATTACAGCTCATCCAGTTCCAACCCCACCTTTCACTGGACTAGGTTGCTCCAAACCCTGTCCAGCCTGGCCTTGAACAAACCAAACACATCAACAGGTAAAAGGTGGTAACAGGCCACATTTCCACTGTAACCAACTCACAGTCTTCATTTCCATGTGGAAAACTCTCATCACGACATTAACCTGCACAACCTGTAATTTAAATCAACCACACCAAACAGGCTTTTGTTAGATAAACAGTACGTTTGCTCCTTATACCTGCTTCAGTTGATGATGCCGCGCAATCTGCTGTTTGACATTTTACAATCCTCTACCTTATTCCTATTAGAGAAAGCAAAATTGTCTGGATTCCTCTGGGAAGTAACCAATGCTCACTTTTTTATGGCTGACTGGCACATCTATCACATACTTCTAGATAGCAAATATATTATTTGGAAGCTTTAATAACCGTTAAAGCCCTCTGGCACTAATGTAAATTTTACTGATCCTGTTCTGCTCAGAAACACTTACCTTTCCAAACAATTCACTGGCTTCTCCCGTCAGAAGGAGCAATTACACTCTCTCTCCATGCCAGGGACCCCATGAATCTCACTCCCTGGTACTTTGCTTTCTTACTGTCTGTTTTTTATCTGTGCCACAAAAAATGCATGGAAAAAGTGGCTGGCAATGTGTATGATAAAGGCTACTGCATGCCATCCTTGGTGATGGATGGAGTCAAGAACGCTACATTTCTTTTCGGGGGTATTTGTGTATACAGATTTTCCCTCCTGTCTTCTTGGAGTTACTCTTGCTTTATCACAAGACCACAGAATCTGCCCTGGGATGGCTTCATCCTCTATCACAGTAAGATTTTTAAGCAATTCTGAGCCAACCACTGCCCATGGGCCACCCTGTTTCTCTCAGTAACATCCCCACTCAGAAGGGGCGCGATGTCTATGATTGCCCCAGCAGAGGGAGAGCAGAAGGTACATATACATGCTGGCAACTAGTTCTCATGTCATTTTCAATCCAAATGCAATAGGAAAACACCATAATTCCCCCCAGACTGTGTGTCCTTCCACATCCTCATAGCCAAAGGCATTCAGAGAAATCCATCACAATACAACTGCTGATTTTAAGCATTTCCTCATCTTGCAGTTGAACTCTCAAGTCTCCAGGATCATCTGGCTAAGCACTGAAGGACAATATGACTACAGTAAGCAGGAGTATTTATTATTGTTAAGTATGTGTGTAATGGTTTGACAACGATGTGCTGTGACTGTTGTTCAGATGTCATTAGGAGACCTCTAAAGGCATCTCATTAGCAGATCGTAACATACACCCTAAAGGGCATTACTGCAATTATAAAATGTTAACTTCTAAAGTGGAGAATAGGCACTTGGAGGGAGAAAGTAATTATTATAAAGGACTAAGAAACTTCACACAGAAAACTCTTACATTGGTCCAGCAACAACAGATCAAAGAGGAACATTTACAATATGCACATGTATGCCTGAGGGTTCACTTACTTCTCCAGAATTCGATGAGGTCAAAACTATCTGCTGTAGTAATTATAAAGGTTCACAAAACAAGTGTTGGATTTGGGGTGTTTTAATCATCCTACACAATATATGCACCCCAGAAATCACAGAGCCTCCCATAATGAACAGACAACATTTGCCACAATGATGTCCTGATTATGTAAAGTGTTAAATCCCATCCTTTCTGTATGACAAGCAGTGTAGACAAGGACTCTGGTTCCTACAGCACCAACTCAGCCAACTGACCACAGCATCCAACCCAGCTACACCTACAAGTACACCTTACCCTGAGTAGCAGCATTGCACCTCTCTGGGCTCCAACTCAGACAGCAAAACACAAATACATCTACTCTAACCTCCCATTTATAATCCAAACCCATGCCACTCCTCCTGCTCGCTCCCACTGGAGCCCAGACAATATAAACAACCACATTCGTATTTCTATTCTAAATCCACATGATGCAAACTTAGCAGATCGAGAAACAGAATGAACCAAAAGCTCACCAATGCAACAGGCTGTATTTTGGAGGTGAATTCCCCTCCTATTTCTTTGTGGGATTCTTCTTAAGTGCTGTAATGGTAGATGATGAATGGGACAGTCATCTAAGCACTGGAGGTGCTTTGCTGCTGACAACACAAATAACCTTTCTGCAGTTCAGGGTACCCATTCTGGAGTAGATCTGCTGGAGGCCTGTCAAGATAACAATATCCCCACACCGAACCGTCGGCAGTGGGATTTTTCATTATAATGTCACTAAAGTACAGAGGAAAGCTTCTTACTGCAGAAATAAAGGGGTAAAAACATGTTTTTCCTGAAGATTTTCAGCACTGAGTGTGACATATTCCCGGGTAAAGTACAAATGACAAATCACTGTGTTTTGATCTGCGAGAGCTCTACGCTAAGCCTCTGCCTAGAGGGAATTAGCACAATTTAAAAGCTGGGACACAGGGAGCGAGGGCCCTGGGGCATAGTACGGTTGTGCCAGTACCTGGGTCCCCATCCTGCAAAGCTCCAGCTTGTGCTTTGCCTAATAGGCTCCCTGGAGACCCCCACTGAAGAAAGGGGCTCCCCAGATTTCTCTCTCTCCTTTGGATGAGGATTGACTCTCCCATGGCAAACCCGCACACTGCCTTGTTCTGCCACAGCCACAGAAACCCCGAATCATGGCCATGCTGAAGAAGATGGTGGCAGCACAGAACACTGCCCTCAGTGCCCCGCTTCATTGTGACAGCCACTCCCAGTGTCAGAGTGTTCTGGGGCTAGAAAGAAGGAAGAAAAGGAAACATTTCCCTCGACTCTTCCAATAGAAAAGAGTTTAAGTGCTTTGAGCACCCTGCTCTAGTGGAAGGTGTCCCTGTCTGTGGCAGGGGGTTGGAACTGGATGAGCTTTAAGGTCCCTTCCAACACAAACCACTCTGTGATTCTAGGATTTACAGGACAGCTTTCTACACATATTTACCATCTTCATATTCATCTTCATATTTAACACCTTCCTGCTCTATACCAAAGGCCCTCCAGCTACAGTGGTGAACTTGTTTCATATACCAGGAAATCTTTTCATTTCATTCTCTGCTCCATATTCATAACACTCAGTATTTATTTCAAGTGCATTAAATATAACACAAGTGACAGACACAAGTGCTGTATCCCTTGGCTCCCAGGGCGCTGCTGCCTGATGAACTGACACGACTCCATGCCCTTATGCTCACATTAACCATCAAGTGTCACAAGGGCTTGGGCTTACTTATGATTTACAGCCAGCCTTCACATCCACAGAGATCATCAAAATCCCACCTAGCTGTGTCCAAACAGCACAGGACACAAATGAAACTCAAACCACTGAAGAGGATCAAACGCTGATGTTTATTATAGCTGGAGATTAAAATTCAGTATTGCAGTAGAGAAGGATGTTAAAACGCTGAGCAGGTTTAGTTCGTCTTCACTCAGAGAGGCTGTTTGATACTGCTAAGTCTGGTTTAACATAGTTTTATTGACATAAATTCTATTTGTTGAGGGCTCTGAAGGAAGAAGCAATGCTCCCGCTTTGCACTCCCAGCCACTGGGTACCCAAAACGATTTTCTTTGTCAGGAGACAGATGTAGCTTAACCTGAAGCACAAAGCACGGGTAATTCACCGAGCTGGGCATCACACAGTGCTTGTGTTGATATTACAAGAGCCAAAATCTGGGTGCTGAGTGTGTAAAGCTGGAACTCAAACAGACACTATAACTAGGTAATTAGTTATAACTGTGAAGTTTTGTTACCTATGCTGTTACGTTACCATTGTATAATCCCTTCCCAAGAGGTCAATATGGTCTCAGGAAGACTGTTTAAGGTAAACAATCAAAGAATAGGTATTCTTTCAAGATAAATGATTGTAATTAACTTGACAAGAAAATGAGAAAAAATCCCAATGCAGGTGAAGGGTAATTCCGGCCGCGGGAGATCGCGGCCTCCGACTCAATAGCCCCCTAACTCAAATTACACCCCAGACTCAATTTAGAACAACAGAAAAAGTTTGTGTCCGTGTATAGGAATTAGTATGTGGTGTGTGTTCGTTGTGACCAATCAAAACTGGAATACAGAATGGAATGTATGAATCTGTAATAATCTTACGGATAAATATCTGAATGTTTTGAACCCTGATTATGCACACTTGGAGGAAAGGTCCCCCGTGCATCCAGCGCTGTAATAAAGAATGCCTCCCTTTTAACACTACACTGGTGTTACGAGGTTTTTCTTGACCGCGGTTTGTCAGTAACAAGTGCCCTGAAGAAGCAACATAAGTAAGTTTTATGTAAGAAGCCCTTCCAACATGGCAGGTTCTGTAGATAATAAGACTTTCTGATAACATGCCTGTTTCCCTGGTGAAAACCTTTTCTAATCATCTCTGTGTCTTGCTAAAGACCCTTGCAAGCATACAAAGACTTTACGTTAATGAGTCAAGTCAGTTTATACATGGTCTTGCATAAATGCTTTTCTCCTTGTCGTTAGCACCGCATAAAATACACCAGCTATAGAAAACTACGGAAGGTTCCTGCCCTGGAAGGTAAGCCAAGGAATTTAATGGCATTTATTAGAAGCAGGGTCAGGCCCTGAGTCATGTCAGGTCTTTCTCATCCGCCATGTGGTTTTGTGATGTACAAACTAAGATGTAGCACTCTCGACTCCTGTTTAACCATTTGAAACATGATAAAAAGCAAAAACACGATTCAATGCTCAAGCTTTAATTAAAAATTTAGCCAAACCGCATGACGGGTGATGAAAACTGGTGCACCACAGCCCCATCATCCTCCCACAGCCCTGCCCATCTTCCATACATCTCAAAACCACAACCAGGCACATTAGAAAAGTACCAAAAGCCTGCCATGTCTTTATCACTTTGCTTTTAAAGCATATCAGTGGTAACATATTAATGCTGCAATTAGAGGATGATAGCATTTTTCTCCCATGGACGACCCTTTCTGCATAGGATTGCTTCCACTCTGCTCACCCTAGTTTTATGATGGTGGAGTATCAGTGAGTTTACACGACATAGCCTTCATGCGCAGCACAGAAAAGCAGACTGGAATCAAGACCTGTGCTTATTTATTTCAGCATCTTTTCCCTGCAGTCATATAAATAAATCAGTGCACCTTCTGTGTTCAATTTCCCACTCATGGAAGATAAAAGTCGGGTTATTTCTTCTGCCTAGGCTGGAATGACCTCTCTAAGAAAAATAGTAGAAGATTCAGACCATCATTTGATAGCTTAGGCTGCATCCACATCAACAGAATGGGAATAAATTAACAATTCCCTCTGTTGGCTGATGCATTCTGATAAGCAGTGGCCAGCCACATTAACGTGACTAAGCTCCCAGCTCAAGCTTATGCAAGCAAGTGAAATAAACTCTTCAGTTCAGTTTTAGGGGTTTTTTTTGGTGTGTGCTTGGTTGGAGGTTTTTTAGTAGCCAAGCATCCAAAACCCTTTAAAACTAATAGTCTAAAATGTTATGCTTCACATGCTAGGATTTGTAACACCACAAACAGTTTTGAGTCACAGCCAGTCAAGCAGAAAGTATCCTTATGGCTGTCAGATACATTTATTTTTGAGCTCTGAAAAAATTATATTGCTATCTAACATAAGGTATCATCCTGTCATCCCAAAGATGCCAGCCAACAGCCCGCTGGCCTAATTCCTATTTCAGAGATACAGCGAGTGACCCACACACAAAGTGTGATGGTGGTATTCACAAGTAGATTTCTATCAGCATTGTAAACCTGTGCATGTCTTAAAGTAATCTATAAAGACTGCACATGTGGACCTGTTAAGGGGTGCAGAAGGTCAGCATGAATCAGCCTCTGCCACCAGAGATGTCTGTATTGCACACACATACAGAGAAACTATGGAAATGCAATGCCACACAGCTGTTTCTTTGCAAATCACTGTGCTCATCATTTCTTGCCTCCTGCATCTGCAGGGAAAACACAACACATGCCAAGGCCCTCAGCAAACCAGTAAACTTCAGCAGAGCAATGTCTTCATGATGCTCCTTAAATTCTCATCATTGTTTCATACAACACACTAAGAACCAACACTTCCTCTATCTGTTCCATTCCTTAGGTCACCTTTTGTCCATGTGTTTTAAAACCTTTAATGCCTTTGGCCTTCCAGGTCATTCATTCCCTTCCGACAGACTCTTTTCCTGTTTCCTCCATACATCCAGGCTGGGAGAAGCCATCATAGGAAAACATGAGTGAAACCTTGAGCACTTGAAACCAACCCTATAGGTTTCCACACCACAGACTCACTCTGGCATAGCCTCACCTGCTACTGGACAGCCTTTCTCTGCAATACTTCATCAGGATCTTTTATTATGGTGTAACTGCTTCCTTAGAGATGTTCAAATGTCAAAGCAGTTCCTTTGCTCCTATTCATTCAGTCTTACCAAAAGAAAAAGAATTAAACTCTCATGTCAGGTAGATCTTCTCAGTCTTTCAGGTTAAAAGAAATTTTAAGAAAGCTAAGATTGAACTTACAGATAAAAACCATTATTAACAGCCAGAGGGACACCGAAATCAACTTCTCTTCCCAGTTTTAATTTATTAACTCCTCATACGGCATTTAGAAAAGCATTATGTGAGAAATGGGAATGCTCCAAAAGCAGCTTTCCAGAGGTACATATTTGTGATGTGAGGGAAGTGGAGAAAGAAAAATGTTAACACACATTTAGCTAATGCCATATTTACCAGTGCTTCACCTCCCACATGCTCAGTTAGCTGTTAGGCTGCGAGGGAGGGTTGCAATGAGGAGCAGAAAAGAACCCGAGATGAAACACAGATAGTCCAAGACTGTGACAATGGCAAGTTTAAAACAACACCTGGCAGAAGTAGTTGCAGGTATCTCCAAGTCATAAAAGGGAAGACTGCATCTACAGTATTTTCTCTGAGCATTGAAATGCTGACAAATTACAACTTCAGAAGCTGTGGAAATAAGCAGGTTGACTGATCACAACCATTTCTAAGGAAGGATGCCACCAGCATCCTCCTCCATCATTCCACCATGACAGTGCTCCTGTAAGACAGTGGCAAACCTTGTAGAGGTTGCATCTTCTAATATCACTTTCCACAAGCTGCTGCTAAAAACCTCTTCCTAATTTCACAATTACAGCCACGAGTACCACTACTCACAAGCCCCACTGCCCGTGCCTGTAGGAAAAGGAAGTTGCTCTTCCCCCAAGAGCAGACATTACCAGCCCATCCTCCTCTGCACACACAATCATCTCAACTCACCTCTAACTACATGGATTGGAAAACACCAAGAGAAGTGCCTTTATGAGACTGCGGCTGAAGGTTTTGGTGACTACTAAGCTTACGAGAATGAAATGATCTATGGCATCTGTCGGATGGGACCTGGAAAATACACTGGTCTCTATGGGTAGGATAATTTTTACTCCTTACAAGTATAAATATGGAGCTTAATTAAAAGGTACTCAAACACATATTGTGATTCCAACTATGAAGACATTAAATTACTAAATTCCTCCTGCTTGCCAAGGCCAGAAGTGGGTCTGGGGAGTATCACAACCTACAATATCAGGAATTCTTTAATATAAACTCTCCTGAACTTGGTGGCAGCACATTGCCCCAAATTCAGCCAGCTCAGCAGGGCATGCGTATCGTTAATACCTTTATATACATCCATGCCCATGATTATACACACAAGGATATGGTGCAGCAGTTGTGCAGGCCAGATTCCCAGTGGGTCTAAGACAGCAGGACACAGAGGAGCTGCCTGCCTTATTGCCATAAATTGTGCCCTAAACTGTATTAGCTGGCTGCTGTGTCTCTAATAGGTGTAAAGCTTTGGCCATACATCTGCTTGGGCACTGAACAGCCCCTGCATGTGAAAGTTGAAGCTCTCAGAAAAATACCTTCTAAATTAAAAAATAAAACCCCTGGGGATAGAACTATATTGTGAGCTTATGAATTTCTCTTCCCTTAATGCAGTATGTCAGGCCACAAAGGCAATATTGGTATTTTCTACAGCAGAAAAGGCATCTAAGGAGTCAGAGCCAACAGCTTTCAAAACATACCCAGCACCTGTTCTGGACTTATTTGCTTAATTTTCTTTTCCTTTATATATTATATCCTTCCTATATAATCTATATATGGTGGTTTCATCAGGGATCCATCCTTTTTCATCTCGTCTGAGCACACAGCTGTATTGATGCTATGGAAAGTTGGTCACATCGTCCCACTTCCAGCGTTAAAGCCCTCATAACCCAAGTGCTCGCAATACCTGACAATGACTGTATCTTGGCAGAAGAACTGTTTACATTTGACACTCATCATTTTAATGCAGAGCTGAAAGAAGTTTCTTTCATTAAACTATGTAATTAGGGGTTCTTTATAAGCATCCAGAAAAAAACCCTATCTTGTCTTAGATGAAGAGTTTTTGCTTCCTTGACTCAAATCAAAAAGATCTCTTCTGGCAGTCTCCCACCACACTCATACATCAGCTGTTAAAAACATCTTGAAAGGCACAAAATGAAATGAATCACATCTGGAACCAATTTGGACATGTTTTTGTTTTCTAAGCAGTATTAAATTCAAATCAGTATCTTGAAAGGATGATATAAGCACATTAAATCAGAAATAATGAGAAATGGCCCTATTTAATACCATGCTTATTGTCTATATATTCTTACCTGGGATCATAACTCCTAAATAACTTAATGGAGCTAACAGGTTATAAAATCAGGACTAAATTAAAACTAAAGGCAAGTGCATCATTGAATAGCTTCCCAGCCTGCCAGACAGCAATACCTGTAAGAGGTACAATACTTGAACATTCACCCAGGTCATGGCTACTTGGACCAGACAGGAAACATACTGTATCTCTGTAAAATCTATAGGTTATCAATCGCTCTTTAGTGCAATTATTCAGACACAGCAAATATACTAGTCCATAGAATCCACACAGTGCATGCAGTTTGTGAGCTGTGCTTGTTGTCACAGGCTCTGCTCTATTTGCACAGTCCCTCAAGCTTCACATGTAAAATAGCTGTTTCTTTGATACTGAGGGCAGCACAAAGGCAGTGGCTCAGTGCACGATGCCTGGCAGCACTGCCATTCCCATCTCTGATGCTCAAGAAAACAGGAACGTATGTACATTGTTCTATATACTCAGCTCTCCTCCACCACCTTCTTAATGGGCTCATGTGCTGAGAATGCAATGCATGCCATGCCATGGCACTAGGACCCACCACCACAATCATGCCTCTTTACGCAGCCACTGCTTCCTCCAGCTGCAGCCTTCAAATCACTATGATCTTCTCAGAGCTGTCTTTGGTTTGAGGTGATTTAGATGTGACTTTTTGGGGTGGCAAAAACATCCTGGTGGTTCAGGAGAAAGGTGTGATGCTGAAAGATATTACCTAAAAACCTTAATTAATAAGAAGATATTAAGGACTGAGAGATACCATAAATCCAAGCTGTACAGATCTCTGATTCAGGTTTGCTGCATCATACTCTGCAGAAGAATGGAAATGGTTATAGTCTGCAAATACACTCCCAAGATGATAATGTGGTTGTGCTTTCAATGATAAAGCAGGAAATAATTCAATTTAACCATCAAATGGGAGGCAGGGACCCACGCTGGAGGTGCTGCAGGGGACGGAGGCGCCCAGTTCAGGCACAGATCTCTTGGAAAAGAGATGAAATAAAATAATGAAAAAGTATACAGTCCTTCTATGTCTTAAAAAAGGAAAAAGAAATCCATATTTCTTCAGCTGCTGCTGCTGCTGTGCCAAATCTCCTCTACAAGATGTGCCCATCACATCCAAAACTAAAATTATACAGAGCTGAGAGGGAATAAGCAGAAAAACAGCCACAGGTCAGGAGCAGAACAGCCTGGACTTGGCCTCCGTCCATCCTTTAAACTTCTCCTGCCCAACATTCATCACTCCTTGCTATCTGCAGGGCTAGAAAACCAAACCTAACCCAGCCAAGCAGCTACAGCAGAAACTGGATCTGGGGACAGCATGTGCCAAATGCCTTCCTTCCCTATAGACTTCCAAAAGGAGCAGAGCCCCTCTGTCCCTCTTCTTTCAAGCCCTGGCACCCAGATGGGGTGGCTCCTCCTATGCAACTGCACAGGTAAGATGTTGTTCCGAGAGAACTGGGACTTACTGAGCTAATTCACAATTATTTTCATTCATAACGCTCCCTCTCGTTAAGTTCTCCAGTATCTTTTGCCAAGTTCAGCTTCAGCCTTGACTTCCCATGAACAGCCACAACAGGTCCTCAAGCCTGTGGTCTAGGTCTGCGCCTTTGTTATTAAATTTGGTTGAAATTAGTCAGGAAGCTCAAAACACATTACAGAGGTAACTAGCAGAGAGCACAACACACTGGTCATTGCAATCCAGCTTTAAACAGTCCACCGTATTAGCAAGACATGGAGGACTACCCTATGGCCATCAAGAAACTCCCCTCCAAGGTCACACCACTGAGTCCCACCTAAGTGCACAGAGCAGGAATTATTAAGGGATTATTGCTTCCAAACTGTTGCTTGCACTGGTATCTCCCCTGGCAAACCAGGCAGATAAAAGCCCACAAGGATATGCTGATTGCTTTCTGTATCAGCATGTGCATTACCCTGGGTCTGCAAGGAGCAGCTATTGCATTGTTTTTCACTTAATTCACAGATACCATCAATAGCTTCATCTATTTGTGGCACCAGAAAACAACAGAAGGTCAGCCAGGGCTGATACCAAGCCTCTTCTATGGATTAGCTATTCATAGGATTGGAAAGAGGAAGTCGCACAGAGGGAGAAGAAAAATCGCTGCTCTTAGTTAGATTGGAAAGATGCCATTTTCAAAATGCAAAGACAAAACCAAAAAGCAAGAGCAGAACTTACCTGATCGAAGAAATTAAGGAAATACTATCATGGCCATGAGTTCTCGTGCTTCAGATCTATTTTACCCTCAAGAGCCCATGGCTTCTCCAGGGATAATTTAGGCAGGCTTTAGGCTTGCACAACTCAGATAATCTGGAGAAATCCAAACAAAGGCTTTTTCCAGAGCTTCACCTTCAGGGAAGGCAGCCTCAGGTTGACACCATACAAAGCACCCAAAAAGCTGCCATTCCCCGCAACCAGAAACACGCCACAGGCATAGTTGAGTTAAAGCTGCATTTCTGGAAAGATCCACCATATGCCCCTATTTTTACCCAATTCCAGCACTTGCATTCAATCAGTAAAAGTGCCCAAATCTCTTCAGTAAAACCAGCTTTGCACAAAACAGCTGGTATTGACTTGAGGGGTATTTTCCCTCAAGTCTTGTGAATGCTAATTCCTGTTTGTTTAACGTGTAGGACAGCTCTAAGGCAGAGCACAGCTAGAGACAAGGAGTCATTCAGAGCAGAGTCTGAATTTTCAATGAAGGAGTTTAATTAACCCATGAACAGTAATTCTCTTCAAAGTTTGTTTAAATCAAAAGATAGCTTTTTATAAGCAAGCTTACTATTTAAAGAATAAACATATTATCAGATTTCTGACATACACATGAATTCAATTAGGTTTAGGGAGAAGTTCTTCCCTGTGAGGATGCTGAGGCGCTGGCACAGGGTGCCCAGAGAAACTGTGACTGCCCCATCCCTGGCAGTGTTCAAGGCCAGGCTGGATGGGGCTCAGAGCAACCTGCTCTAGTGGAAGGTGTCCCTGCCACATTGGAACTGGATGAGGTTTAAGGTCCTTCCTAACACAAACTGTTGCGTGATTCTTGTGCAGCACACCATACCAGCTTGCTAATTCCTTCACTTTGGTTATTATACTTCAAAGACAAATGACAAAACTCAAGTAAACCAGCCTGCACACACTGCCCACAAATATAAATGCATTTAACTGCAGACAGGTTCCATATTGATTCTGCAAACAACTCCCCCTCTGACATTAACAGGAGCTCCATGCGCCCGTCTCGCAGGGACCAGAGCATCACCGCTGCCCTTTTCATTTGGATACGCCTTGATTCAATTAGACCTAAGAGCCAGGGAACAACCTTTTTCATTTTGTAATATGCTGAAAACAGAGTATTTGCTCTGACACAGGTTTTAAACTATTCCCCAAGCAGAGCACGGGATTATGTGCTAATTGCAGTCACTCTTTGAGATGTGCCACAAGACAGACCTTTGTTACTAAAAGGTTTATTTTTGTCAGCAGTCTTGAGAGGGCTCATTATGAATGATCACCAGATGTCACCGATTCTTCATAAAACACAACAGAAAGAATGTTTTTCCCCAGCAAAAAAAGCAATCCACAGCCATAAAAATGTAACAAGAGTCATAAATAACACCATTCCTGAGTACTTTTAGCCACATTGTGCTTCCCTTGTTCTAGTATATACCTAAGCCAACGCCTACTGAAATAGGAATGAGGCATTCTAATAACATCAGCACTAACGACAAGCTCTCACTAACAGATACCACACTTCACCCCAGCCTCCAAGATGATCAACAGACCTACAGTGGAAAATGCAGCTGGCTTTCAGCTCAAGCCCCCATCAGCCTAGAATTAACTCACATGCATGGGAATAACATGACATTGCAACTCAGCAAAGCAGAACAACTAGGACTGGGCCACATACCTTTACCTCATTTTAAGGAACAAGAGTTGGGTTAAAAACAAATGATTGAAAACAAGCTTGTCACACAAAGCTGTGTGTTTTACCAGAGGAATTCCCTGAGACAAAGGTATATCACACCAGTGCAAATTAAAGGCCAACTCACCTGCGAACTCTTATTTCTTACACTAGGGGGTTAGTCTGAAGACTAGGAGCTGTTTCCCATTGCCAGCTTCCCCTTGGAAATCCAAACAAGGAGGCTTCCTGAGCTAAATGATACACTTGAGCTGCTGTATCGCTGTCCCCATTTTCAGATCTCAAATCAAATTTGGTCACTTTGTTTTCATCAGCAGCACAGAGAAGTGTCTGAGTGATTGCCATCCAACACATATTAAGACATATGTCACTCATCCCTCGTGCGCAGTGACACCGTGAGCATGCAGTCTGGCACTCGGAGCATTTCATCTGTTTTTACCTCTGGGTTGCTTCAAATGAAAAACATTCTGTGCACAAACTGTGCATTGCTAGTCGCAGATATGTCAGTTGTATTTATTTCACAAGCAGTTTAAGACATGATGTGAACCAAGTTGCTGGTAAGATTTTACTACGAGCTATCAAAGTCTTAAGCAGACACCATCTATAACTATTCACTTTCACCCTCGCATCCACTGACTCATGCTCCCAGCGCTAATGGTGAGCACAGCCACAGCTTCAAAATCACCTCAACTGTCTTTAGAGTTGTTACTTGGGCACTGAGAGAAACCCAACCTCATCAGGAGAAATGTTCAACTCACAACATTCAATGGGCAAAGCCAGAAGGAGCCTCAGCTCATGCTATACCACGGGACTGCACAGGGGACCATCCAGACCCAAACCCTGTCCTTCCTCCCCATGGCAGCCTGCCTCTCAAGCTTTCCTTTCCCACGGCCAAGCATAGGTAAGAGATACATCATCTCAAGCTGAGAAAGTATCAGTGCCCACAAGAATTTGGGAATAGCTACCAGGACCCACTGATGCATTTGAAAGCCAACAGCTCCCCAGACTGCCCATCTCCTTCCCACTGAGCTCCCTCAGGGACAACTTACCCCTGCCAAACAATTCCATTTTAACAGAGGCTGATTTGAGATAAGCCTCCATAATCAACTGGCAAAGCTTCATTGTTATGTTGAGGCTTACAGAGATATTAGGAATTATTACCACTCTGTCTGAGCTCACCGTGCATATGCCATCGATCTGCAGGGGGAAAAAATGCATCAGCTGCTTCTTTTCAGGCTGTTCTGGGTTCAAAACATGTGGGTTCCTTTGCAAGCACCCAACCTGCCCCATATGCAGCATCAGCCCTGACTCTGCCACAAACCTCAGTGCCTACAGTCCTATTCCAAACATAGGGTAAACTGCTCAGCAAATGTGCTTTAACATAGGCTGTGACCCCTGGCTAATATTTACACGGTCACAAGTCCTCAGAAGAATGAGAAAAAACTGCTTTCAGCTGTGAGATATAAGCAATTAAATCAGAACCCATTAAAATGACAAGACATTAGATAGAGTGCACAACCCTGTAAAGTTACTTTGTATTAAGAACATATTTGGCTATTTCTAGATGTGAATCAGGTCTGAAGATAAATCTTTATCTATTTAATCTTCATGGATTTCTGTAGACAATGCTTATGAGCAGCTACTTAACCAGGTAGATTTGACTACAAGATACAAGCACACGTTTTACACAAATACACATATTTGCATTTCATTCTCTAACTTACATTTGCATTCACTTTTACATGTATTTATTGCAACGCAGTTGTTGGAAGCCTCAGCAATTAGGGCTTAATCCAGACATAATACAATGCAAAAGAAAGAAATTAAGCCCCAACTTCAGCAAAAATTGTATGAGGCCCCAAAGCCCAAACCCAGTGAAAAACCTACATCATTATGGTATGTAAAAATGTATTTATTCATATTGCCTCACACCCATCTTACTCTATGGTGCCTTTAACACACATGCTCAAAACCAGCACTTGAGATTCCTAAAGGGGCCAACAAGAAATCTGGAGAGGGACTTTTACAAGGGCATGTAGTGACAGGACAAGGGGGAATAACTTTAAACTGACAGAGGGAAGATTGAGATGAGATCTTAGGAAGAAGGTTCCTTTCAACCCAAACTGTTCTGTGATTCTACGATACAAGATTTTGGGTGCAATTAGTTTGCGTGTGCAATAGAGGACAGATAAATCCTCCTCCTGAGAAAGTATTAAAGCATTATCTTCTGCAACACCCTACTCCTGCCAGGCATGCCTCCTCACCAAAGAGCAACTGACTGTGGGAAAATCCTCATCTTCTGCTCCCGTGGTGCAGGTCTGGCAAGCATCCTCAGGCTTATTCAGCCAGGATGCTTCCCTCCAGCAGACAGGATCTCCCATAACACGGAGATTAAAAAGACAAACATGGTGACAAGCAGTGAAGCAGCAGCAGCAGCCTCCCCTTGATATTTTGATGTCCCAAGCCTAAGCAAAACCACCACACACCAGATTTCACCCTTCCCGCAGCTCCTGTAACAGAGCCAGGGCACGCACCAGCTTCCTTCCTCCCCAGGCATGTGTCTTCTGCAATACACAGGCAGGCTTTGATGTCTGCGCTTGACAGCCAGCACACGCGTTCCCCAGCACCCTGCAGATGAGCTTTGGGTTTTCCTCCACTCACTGCTCCGCTGCTGCTCCGAGGCTCCGCACAGCCCTGCTTGGCTGCTCTCAACAGCAAACCTCTTCTGTTGCCTGCTGAGCACCAACAAATGCTGCTGTGGTGAGCCTGGCAAGGAGCTCTGCTTCCAGCTGGGAAGTCTTCAGCTCTTCCTCACATCACAGATTGGATTTGCTGCTGCTCAGGAGTCAGCACAGCTCTACTGTTCAACTTACCCAGGAAAAACACAGCTTCCCCACTTTATCCTCAATGCAGTTTGTGATGGCTTTGTGATACAAACTCACCTGATTCACTGCGACTACACAAGCACCTTCCTGTTCACAGACCTACATACACAGATGCAGAAAGGTTCTCGTGTTGCTCTTGTCCATCTCTGCATGCCCTAACCACAAGAATTAGTTTCCTCTTACACTAATGAGAAAAAACTCAAGGCCATATTAATTGCACCAGGGTGGGAGTATTCCTTGTTGGATGGCAGCTTCACCAGCAAAAACCCCAGGACAAAGCAGAAATGATGCTCCACATTTGCTCCTCTCCCTTCTCTACTCCAAGCATCTCAGATGCCTACTCTGGTAGATAAAGTGACTTTGTTTCTTAAAATCATCAGGATGTACAAGTAATCCCTGAAGGACCCAAAGTGACAAGAGACACTTGTACGTGGTCCATGGCAGCTCTGCACAAACTACGTGTGGTTAGAACCAACTGGAAGTTGTGCCATACAACACCTTGCATCCTACGGCAACACTTCATCCACATTCTCTATAATACCATGATTTCCTACCCAGGTATTTTTTAGAGTAGGGACAAGGTTGTTTGTTTAAGGCTGTCCACAACAGATGGCAGAAATTTGGGAAAACTGCCAGTGTTCTCTGTTCAAAAGCTGGCTACTATAGCTTCAGGAGACAGCCATTAGCATCTTCGTTTGCAACTGTCGCATAAAGAAAGGACACAAAAGGTACACAGAGGTGGTTACTCAAGCATGCGAGCTTTCTAACTCACAGAGGATAAGTGCTTGCTTTTTACCAGAACAATTAGGACACATTTTGAGCAGCAAAATGTACAGGGTTGGTTTACAATGCTCACCTGCAGCTTTTAGAGGTTTTTCCATTAGCATTAAAGGAGACTGTGCCTCCTCCTCCTTCCCCCTCTCCCAATAAACAAGGAAATCTCAACTTCTGCCCCAAAAGAGCAATAATGCCAAGGATGCCTCAAAGCTGCCACTGGGTTGGGGACATTGAGCTCCTCCCACCAAAGCACAGGATGCCGAGGAATAACCAGTGACAAGAGTGATGAAAAACCATGGAGAGGGGGGAAAAGAGGCCCATGAGGTAGCAGGAAAAGGATGGGGTTTCCATCCAGAGCATCCCACCTGCCCGCCAAGCTGCTGAACACTCGCCACCTGTCTGCTGCTGGTTTGGAACTAACAGCTTGAAAACTGGTGGGTGATATCAAACTCTAAATCAGCGCTTCCCGCTGACATGCCATATGCCATCACGTACTTCAGTAGTCACCAAAAGTGTTAACAGCGATTACTCAGAAATTATTACAGTTTATTCATGCAGAGAATGCAGACTCAAATCTTCCAAGTCATTTCTTTATAAACTCTATTTCCCCACAAATTTTCCAGCTTATTTTACACTCTTTGCCTATTTTAATTTTACTTTGTTTTAAAGTGACAGATTTCATTACTGAGGTATTCATCTGCAATGCTGTTCTGAGGAGCGATAACTTCACAGAACTAAAATTAAAGGTACGAGTTACTCTCCTTCATAAACTTTTCATTTTTTATGGCTTAAAAGGGATTTAATACTTCATTGAAATTCTGAACATCAGTACCTCACCTGAATACAGCTCCCAGCAGTAAATTCTCCTAACTGTTCCCTGTTTAGTTAAGGATGAAAACCCTTGTCTAACAGTAATAGCTATAGAGTGCCTAAGACCACCCTGTATCAGTTATTATTGATCAGTGCTGGGCTACTTTAATAATCTCTAAGCTAATGCACAGGATGTAAGAGCTTGGCATTTGTGTTTAAGAAAGTATTCAAACAGCGGAAGACCACCTGGAAAGATGGACTGAACAGCTCCAATTAAAACTGGGAATGCTGTGTCCAGTAGTGCATGGGAACAGAGAGGTATGGAGGTAACTGAGCATCTTCTAGATTGCCCCAGGATACACAGCAAGAAGACAAAGGAAGAAATAAGAGATGATGCTCTTGGATACATTCATGGGGAAAACACAACCTTCTCAGAGTGAATTTCATCACACAATTGTGCAAGACTGCAAAACACGAGGATGAGGAGGGCTGGCAGAGGGCTCAAGCAAGGGACAGGACTCCCCAGGGTAACCACTGGCAGAATAGGGATGAAGATATACCTGCAGTGTAAGACAGGAACATTGGCTATAGGGCACCCCATGGTCTGGGAACTAGCCCAGCTTATCCTTGTGCCCTGCAGGACAACAGCAATGCAAAAAAAGTAAGGTTTAGAGGGAAGCTGAAGCTTTTGTGTTATTACTGCAAATTTCATCACACGCTGCTGAACTTTGCAATGTATGAAACCTTAAAATGTATTGAAGAGAGTTCAGCTGAAGGACTGTATCTAAATTAATTTTTCATACCCAGAGGATATCCAGGCAACCTTTATAATCCCAGCCTTCCCCATCGGAGAGCTCTCTGTAGACTTCTTCTCCTCCCACATGGTAATATTAAGAGCTAGAGGTGAGGAGCTGAAGTGCTTTACACTAAGGGAGCCACAACTACTCCGAGTTTGCAGCCGGTCAGGATGCCACCTTCTCTCCAGGCTTGCACCAGGTTGTGTGCCTCCGCCCAGCATCACCTGCTGGGAGACAGGACACAGCCTGTTTCCAGGGGGCTGCAGGAAAGGGCAGTGTGACATGATGCTGTCGGCACCGCACAGCTTAAGGTCTCTTCCAACCCAAACCATTCTATGATCCCCAAATGCTACTCAAGCTCCTTCACCTGCCCCAGCCTCTGACTGCTTTCCCACCCAAGCACAGCATCTTCTCAGTGTTTCCTTTGTTCAGCAGAAGTAAGGAGTCTCTCCTGTCTCCAGATGCTGGTGACTCTTTAGAGCACTTCACTAACATACCTGGGAACAGCATCCACAGGAAACCAGTACAAGAGTCCTTGGGTACCCAATGTGGACAAAAGTCTGCTTCAAAGAGCCTTTTTCAGCTTGCTGGTAGGCTGAAACATGTGTGTGAAGGCTCACATCACTCAGTGCTGGAAAACTCTTTTATTTGAGTTGATGCATGTAAGTAGATTTACAAAGAAAACATATTTTAGTGCATCCCCCACCAAGAATTGAAGATAAAAATAAGGGAGCAGAAGGGAGAGCCCATTCCTGTGGGTTTTCTCCAGTGGCAGAGGCAGACCTGGGGGGGGCTGCAATCAGCACTGACGCAGGCTCTCCCTTGGATGAAGCACGCAAAAGTAATTAATCAAGTAGGAATTATTTAGGCACTAATTAAAATATCCAATCAATCAGAACTTCCCCAAAACAGGCTGCTTAAAATAAGGGCAATAACACCCAAGCGGAAAATATCTTAGTTTGTGTTTATTTCATGCTTTCCACCAAAATCCACCTGCCTGCCAGGCTGTCCATCTTGCAGGTGATCCATGATGGATCCCTGGACTGGATCCTGGATCGAAACTGCTGAGAAGATCCCTTATCACTCAAATAATATACAGAGAAGTGTAAATCAGGCTAAAATAAGGGCATGTCAATTCTCTCTGTTTCGTGCTCACAAAATCTATTTTACTCCTTATCTGCACCTTCTGCTGTATTGATCAGCAGCACAGAGCAAAGACTGCGGCAAACACAGAGTCAGTAGGAGCAAGGGAGCTGTGACACGTGGCACTGGCTTGACAAACACCTGCTCAGGTAATCTGTCACCTGCTATCTAAACCTGGGGAGAATTCACAGTACTGAGGTACAGGGGAATAAAAAGTTTTCAGTTGGTACCTGTTACAGGTGCTGGATTCCCATGAACAGCCTTTACTGACAATAAGGGAATTCCATAACTGAGTTCCTGCTTTCCTCAGAGATAACTAAACTGCCAGTGGAAACAGAACGGCACTAAACCAATAGCTCATGGTTTATTTATTCTGCGCTTTTTGTTATGAAACATCCAAGGTTTGTTTTTCCCTCCTCGGCAACAAGTACCAAGCCAAATACAGTAACAAAAGGAACAAATCAGAGCAGCATCTTTCAGAGTGCTCAGGAGTTTCCTCACGCCCCATTATCTGTCACTGATCTCAGAGCAGATGATGTATGTCGACCTTAAGTGGTTTGGGGTTTTCTTAAACCTTTAAAAACAGATTAATTCAGGTGCTAATGTGTACCTTCGACACAACTTCATGCAGGATATAAAGGTAGGACTTACAGAAACTAAATCATAGATAAATCTCCAGGTTACTCAGTATTTGAAATGTCTCAATAGGGATAAACCTCACTCAGCACGGCTTCAGACGCTTCCTCATACAAAAGCCCATCCAGATCAACACTAAGTCAGAACATTATTTCTACAACAGTTTAAAGTGTTTTGTTCAACACACTAAACTAGTTTTTTACCTTCCTTAGAACAAGAGTTTTTAGAAGGTTTTCCAACTCCATCATTCAAAATCAGCATACAAACATTATTCCCTCTGCTGCCAAGACACAAGTTACAGCCATGTATAGAGCCTGAACGTAACTTTCGATGCTCCTCCAAAATCTCTTCCTGTATTTCAACTAAATATTGATATTGCTTTTTAAAACAACACAAACATTTGCAATCCTATTCTCATTTCCTTTTAACTTATTGATTCCAGATGGGTTTTGCCATCAGGCATTCTTCTGAACTTGGGAAAAGCCACTCTGGGTTTTCATACTGTGGGATACAGCTGAGGATACAGCCTGAGCGACCCAACATTGGCACTACTGATGCTCTTCTCTGTGCTGCTCTCATTCTTTTCTCCTGACTTACATTTGTGGGGGAAAAAAAGAAGAAAAATAAGCAGGCAAATCCATAGCAGTAAAAAGTTATACAAGAAAAACAATATTCCATAGGAAATACATACAAAGGTTTTGCATTCCCAGATCAATATGCTTCATGAAGCATTTTGCAGATGTGGCTCTAGGCTGTTCTCTGATCCAATGAACATTATGAGATGATCTGAGCGAAATGTCACTAAATAGGTTAAAGATATCTGGATATGCAGTAATTCTACCTGATTACTTGGAAATGTCAGAGTTCTCCAGCTCCTGGTTGGGGATGATGGCTTTTTCTGGAGCCTTTCTGAGGAATAGGGAGACAAGATTTGGGGATTCAAGGCTGCTCCATTCTCAAATCAGGTTCCTACTGTCAAGCGCTCTTTTGGGATAACTGTTAGCATTTTATGCATGTTAATGTCAGGAAAATTATGTTACATTACTACGCTCCCAGAGCTTAGGTTACCAAAGACATTCACTTGTGTAGATGAGATAGTACAGATCAGATGCCTTTACAAACTAGATTCACTCTCATGGCCAGAACAATATTGAACAGGATAACGATGCATTTCTGAAACACTTCTCCCATTCTTGATCTCTTGGTATTGGATGACCTTCATGTCCTTTCCAACCTTAACTATTCTATGATTCTGTAATTCAGCCCAATGCAGAAAATTCAAAGGGCGGGGGGGGGGGGGGGAAGGCAACAGTGTTACTGAAACTACAAAGAAAAACCCTTTGAATCATTTCTATCCATTAGGAAATAGCCATCAATTTGAGCAAGTGGCAAAATCTGACTTCAGAAAGAACATCTGTCAAAAATGCTATCAGGGCAGAAAGGCTGCCCATGCCCAAGCCACCTCTTGGAAAGGAAAACGAAGCTTTTCAGCTTTCAAAGAACCAAAGGAATTAGCTGTAACTGATGAGCCCGAAGCCGCAGCCTGTTCATGTTTCTAAAGTGAGCCCAAAGTAACTGCACTGCGATTTTCACCAACCCATTATGTAAAATAAAACCCAGCTGAAAGCCAGTGTGGGGCCACAAAATGCCTTCATTATCTTTCAGTTCTGTTCCAGTTAAAAATGCAGCCAAAATCTCCTGGGTTGGGGGGGGGGGGGGGGGGACACACACGACATGACAACGAGGTTTTTGTCTTAATGGCCTTTTACTTCCTCGGCACTGTACAGCTTCAGCAAGATTCTCTGCCAGTTTGTTTGGACCTAACAAGCTGTTTTACCATTAAAGCAAAACACAATGTGTCCAGGAATATTAAGCATTTTCCACAGGGCCCTGTTTTACAGCGCCTCCAAGAATGACAGTGCCAAATTAGGAGTCCAAGACAGACGTCTTCCAGATGTGCTGAGCTTTTCACATCCATGTTAGATGCAGAGCTCTTCCAGAACGCTACCCAAGTTGTACCTGCTGTGTTTAGATAGGCAGACCCCTGAGTTTCTGCTTCTGGGAAAAAGCCACATACCTCCCATGCCTCCAGCAGTGTGATGATAACCATTGTATGGAACAAATTGGAAAGCAATGGGAAGCTGTGGACAAGTGGTGCAGTGCTGTGTGATTCATCCACTGCTCTGCAGGACCCAGCCAACTGAGCAAATCACATGAAAACCACCCAGCATCAGAAACCTGCAGATGATCAACAGCTTCAGCAGACTGATGTTTTGGTAACACAGATTGCTCTGTTCTCAGGACAGGAAGTGCAGGAGGCAGATGCCAACCTGGCAGATCAGGAGCAGACGTGAACCTGCCGCTCCTCAAACAAGGGCTATGTTTATCAGAGTACACAACCCAAAGAGATCCTCTTGGCTCTAGTTTAGAGTATGGATTTTATGCTCTAAAGAGTAAACATTCCTTACTCTGACATCCTTTCTCTCCCCAGGGCAGGCATCCCAAGTGTCAGCTCACCAACGGTACTGAGCTCCTGGGAAAGAAGAGCTCCCTTTCCACACACCACTGATGCCTCTGGACACCGTAAACCATGGAGTCTCTGGGAGGGTGATGATCCTCCACACTGAGTGAACAGAAATCTCCCCCACCCCCATGCAGGAGCATCCCTGAAGTCCCTGCCCAGAAGGACCAGAGCATGTAACGCAGCAGAACCCAGACTCCAGTTACCTTTCAAAACCCTTCACATTACATGGGACTCCCCACGCAAAAACCTTCATTTCTATATCTTTCCCTTTAAAAAGCCTCAAGTGCAAGTCTGACCCAAAAAAGGGCCAAATATCAGAGATTCCTTCAAGCCTACAAGTGATTCTGCCATTCCTACCGGTTTACCTACAAAGCATTCAGGTGCTGTGCCAAGGATTAGCCACACACAGCTGTCTACCAGCCTTTAGATGAGTTTATTCACGGTCAGGTTCTGAGAATCACATTTCCAAACAAGATTGGCTTTAATTGGCTCTGCTGGTCCTCCCAGAGGAGCGCTAAGATGGGGCTTCCACAGCAAGTAACTGCAAATACAAAGTTAAATCCAGTTTTCTCCTAATATTCAAGAACATTCGCTTCCTGGCAGCATTCCTGTTAGTAAACCAATTTGCTAAAATATTCATGAATAGCAAGCTAAAGGGCCATGGCCACAGCCAAAATGCTTACATATGAAAATACAGCTAAATATTCACTGTGAATGTTAACACAGGGTTTGGATTGCTCTAGATTTAATGAGGAAAAAGAGCCCTATGATAATGCCTGGCAATCAGCGCCATGGTTTCCAATGGAAAACCTCTGGTGAGGAGGGGGACTCATGTTGGAGAAGGGCCCCCAGGACTGACCTGAGCCCACAGGGTCCTTGCACATGCTATAGCAGAGCCTTGCCCAAGCTCTAATAGCAAAGCAAAAGCCCTGTGTATATTTTGGAAGCGCTCAAATTCCTTCCTTTGAGCTTCTCTGCATCTCAATCACAACCCTCTGAGCAGGATAAATAAATAAAACCCCCCTAAAGCTTCAGATATTACTCTGAAATAATTCAAGCAATGAAACGCCGCATTTGCTAAACTCTCAATTGAATTGCCAGGGTGGCAGCCAAAAAGCAAGCAAGGAGGGAAGAGCAGAACCCTGACAGACCCTGACAGCAGACTGCAGTCATTGCAGGGAGAGACAAGCCCCATGCATTTTACGCATCTAATCTCTTACAGGAGAACCTTTGTTTGTTGTTTCAGGGAAAACAGCCCTCACTCAAAAGGAAAACAAATGTCTGCTTTGGACTTGACACACCAATAGGCTTTTTACTATGAAAGCTACATTTCAATATACCCGTGAACAAGTTTCTCCCTCCACATTGTGCGGTTCTTTCCTCCTCTGAATTTTTAACTGAACGAGGAAGAGTGAGCTGGGGCTTTCTCCATCGCACACATTCATCACCATGGGGATTGCTTGGTTCAGCAGATCACTACGTGACAAGGAGGCTGTAATTGCATTTGCAAAACTGCAATATTCCCCTTCCAGAGCCCCAAACATGAACTGAGGGTAACTCTTTATGTGAGCATGGCACCTGGGTGGGTTCCACAACCTGCATGTCCAAGGCAGCGCAACTCCACTCTTCTGGACGTTACACACCACATTCGCACCTCTGCTGGCCACTATCTGCTGCACTCCTGCTTGGGCGCAGGGATTCTGTGTTCAGCAGCCATAGGCAATCCATTCCCTTATTCATCCCTGCAAAATCGATTGGAAATACAGCACTTCCTATAGCAAAAAAAAATAGGAAATGCCAGAGGATTTTATAGAGACAGGGGCCCTAGAATTGGAATCATCTAACAAGAGTTCCAATAGGAATATCTGTGACCTTCAGAAAGTCACTGCCTCTCCTCTAGACTGCAATTCCTCCTCTATAATGGGTGGATCGCTATTTTCCTGGCAGGCCAGGATGTTGTGAGATCTAATTCATTAATCTTTGCAAAGCATTCTAGGACACTCTGATGGAAAAAGCAAAATATTATCAGTAAAAGCCTCCCATTTAAATCTCACCTGGAAACCTTCCTCTTGCTTCTTAATTTGTGATTGATCCTCACTCAATTAGAGGTAACGGGATTTACATGTACACTTCAGCAGTGTGGCAGACCCCACAGGAAGGTGCCAGCAAGAGCATCAGTGCTAATTCACATGAAGCAGCCAAGTGACTGGTATCTGCAACTCAATGAGCCATGCTTGGCTGCTGCATCCCTGGGCTGCACAGTGACCACCCAAAGCAGCACGGGGCAAAGGGATGGACACTGATCTCCCTATCACTTTAGCATCCATCCCTATACAAACACTGCAATGGTGGCACTTCACCGTTCAAACTCCTCTCCATGACCCAGCTTTTTATCCCCAAAATAAATATTTTAAATAGTGTTCCTCTGACTTCATGACACCTCTGGTAGGATTCATACAGTTCTGGCACCCCTAGCATAAGAAGGACAAGGGGAACCTCGGAGACTAAACACAGGAGATTGAGATGAGCTCTTAGGCAGAAGCTGATCCCTGTGAGGGTGCTGAGGCGCTGGCACAGGGTGCCCAGAGAAGCTGTGGCTGCCCCATCCCTGGCAGTGCTCAAGGCCAGGTTGGACACAGGGGCTTGGAGCACCCTGCTCTAGTGGAAGATGTCCCTGCCCATGGCAGGGGTAGGAGCTGGATGAGATTTAAGGTCCCTTCCAACAAAAACAGCCTGGGACTACGCTATTAGCAAGAAGTGCCTGCTAAATCGTCGAGCAGAAAGGGAGCAAAGGCTGGTGGAAGCTGCTCCTTAACTGAACCTGCAGCACCCAGCCTCCTGGTATTCCCAAGCACTCAGAATTTCCATTTGCTCCATGGATTTTTATACTGAGCATCCAGAAAAATTAGCATTTGTGCTGAATAGCTTTTAATCAACTGTTCTCTTCAGCCTGGAGAAGAGAAGGCTGTGTGGAGACCTCAGAGCAGCCTTTCAATATCTGAAGAGGGTCTATAAAGATGCTGGGGAGGGACTCTTCATTAGGGACTGTAGTGAGATGACAAGGGGTAACGGGTTCAAACTTGAACAGGGGAAGTTTAGATTGGATATAAGGAGGAAGTTCTTTACTGTGAGGGTGGTGAGGCACTGGAATGGGTTGCCCAGGGAAGCTGTGAATGCTCCACCCCTGGTGGCGTTCAAGACCAGGTTGGACAGAGCCTTGGGTGGCATGGTTTAGTGGGAGGTGTCCCTGCCCATGGCAGGGGGCTGGAACTGGATGATCTTAAGGTCCTTTCCAACCCAAACTACTGTATGATTCTATGATTCTCGTGTGTCAGTCCTTTTTATCTTTAAAGCCCCTCTAAATCTCCTTGCCCTAAAGTTTATTCTATACATTTTTTCCCTCCATTCAGTTTCCAGCACCCTTTACCATGATCTAATAATTTTAATCTTTAATCCTCAGCCTTTACCTTTTAACCTTTTCAGTTCTTCCTTTAAAGCCATTTCTTGGTCTCTCTCAGGGTTTGTTTTGTTGGGTTTTGCTTTAATTAAAAAAACCTTCACCTCTGACTTATTACAGAGATAGAGATGGAGATGCCCACGCTTCAAGTATGGATTAAGCTCCCAAATTCATATACAATAAATATTAACCTGAGTTGCAGAGAAGTGAGGTGGACACTGAATCCAGACTGCCATCAAATCAGGACAAGCATGTGTCAGATGCAAACAGCACACACAAACAGGTAAAAAGGAAAGACAAACATACCCTGGTATACTGAGTGCCCTGTGTCCCTTCCTACATCCTTTACTTTTATTCTCCATCCCACTCTATTTCCTCTGCTTTCATTCCCCATCACAACCGCTCAGGCAAAGTATCAAAGGAAGCTTCATTATCACCTCTCAGCTTTCCTGAGATCACTGCAGTGAAGGCTTACCAGTGCCAGGCTTTGAGCTGGCTCAGCAGATGCCATCCACCCTAAAGAACAGCGAGAGCTGCATCCCATTTCTCTGCACTCAAACATAGCTGCAACTCTGGATGCTTTAAACTCAGACTGTCTCATGCTACCATTGTCTTCTATGCCACAGAGTTTTAGGCCGTGTTTTTCTATTTTCAATGTGTAAACAGTTACCCAAACACCTTTCTTAATCAGCTATCACACCCTTTACGTTCATGTACCAAACAGTGCGTGATGATGGCATAGTCCTCCAGTTAAGATGAACAGGCTGCACATTGCATTAAGCAAGGGCTTTAGTGACTGCAGTTCAACCAGAACACCCAGAGTTATAAGGGGGGAAGAAATTAGGAAGAAGAACGCTGACTTTTCATTGGTGGTGTTAAGACGTTAATACTGCTGCTGAAATACCCTTTAATTCCTTTGTTCACTAGCTGATACATACTATGAGGCTGTTTGGTTTTATGGCACATATTACAGCCATGCACGTCAGGACTGGCAACTGGAGAAGATTTATAGACTGGTCCTTGAGATGAAACAGATAACAGAGAGCAAATAAAACTGTTCGCAGAGGCCCCAGTCACGACCACTGTAAAAACCCAACTTTACACAATTTCATATTAAAAACAAAAGGCCACATTGCAGCTACTCCTGCATTCCCCAGATGGCCATGGCCTCAAACTGGAGCTGTAAAAACACAAGGAATGCTGGACAGGGATCACTTTAGAAAACAGCACTTTTCCCACTAGCTAGGAGCAGACTGTCTCAACTTCACACCCTCACTTCACAAATCAATGGAATTTCCATAATTTATCCCAAAATTGATGCAGCCTGTTTATAAGGAGTTAAGCTGTCAATCACATTTAAAGAGCATTCAGCCTGAAAAGCCAGGTAAAATTGATTCCTCCCCAAAAGACTCCGAGGAGGGAGATGAAAAAGCAAGCATGGGAATAGTAAGGAATCCCTTTGGTATAGAGAGCGTTGAAGTATTCAGCATAGCGAGAACTGTTCCAGCTCTACCGAGAGCAAACACATATCTCCGCTGTATAAAGCATTTCTCTCTCTTTATAAGGCTTGAACCTCCTAATATATTTACATTGGACACCAAAACGATCATTATAGGCCAGACCTACAAGGTGAAGACCCCAGCTTGCCCCCCAGAGGCATTAATTTCATGCCTCCCATGAGCTCCAGATCCGCCTCCCTGCCACCAAAGCAGCCTGTCAGCAGTGCTG
The DNA here is from genome assembly GCA_017639245.1 of Myiopsitta monachus. Lineage (NCBI taxonomy): Eukaryota > Metazoa > Chordata > Aves > Psittaciformes > Psittacidae > Myiopsitta > Myiopsitta monachus. Next base: position 24,178,852 of record CM029917.1, read on the forward strand.
CAAAGTGAAATCAGCAAATATTAATTGCCAGCTGGGAAATCTGCCATTAGTTCACATTCAAGATCTTTTTCCAGCTGGAAAGATAGAGTGTGATAAATGGAGCAGATTTCTTTGCAGTCTGGGAACCAGCCGACGGAGCAGGTTTGCCTGTTTTGCAAGCACTAAATGAGCAAAATACCCAACACCTTCTAAAGAGATGGTTTTCAAATGCTATTCACTGGAACAAATGACTTCTGGAAGTAACAGCACCAAACTAATACATGGACAACAAATAAAGTAGAGGAAATAAACCACCATTACCTGAGTCTGAATTCATATCTGCTCAGCATCACTGCAGCGATGTACCACGAGTTATTATCCTACCTGGGTTTTTTTTCCCCCTAAGCTTGTAATTTATGTACATTTAAGCAAAGCAAATGTTCTGTCAACATACAGATGATTATCATTTCCCATAATTAGAAAAAAACTTTTTGAAACTGGAGAAAAGATAAATGAGAAGGTGAAAATGAAAGTCGCCATTTAAGACCCTGAAATCCTAAGATTATGGGATGATGCAGGTTGCAAGAGGTCTCAGAATTTAAACCTTTAGTGCAGGGTCAGACCAGGTTGCTCAGGGCTATTCCCAGCCAGGTCCTGAAGGCCCCCAGAGATGGATGTGCCACTTGGGGAGCCTGTCCCACCACTCGAACATCCTCCTAGGAAAACATTCTCCTACATCCAAGCAAATCCTCTCACTTCAGCTTTCCCCTTTGTTTCTCATCCTCCTCCCATACAGAGTAAAGCTCCAATCTCTATGCTATATGCACTTAAATATCATAAAAGAACATGTTATTCTCACTCTTCCAATGTGCATACACACTTGCACATGTATGTGGTACATACACATACAACCCAGCACACAGCATGAACGTTCAAAGTTCACGGCATGAAATACTGTTCTGAGCAACAGTGAAAGGCTCCAAACCAGCAGTGTTACTATGTGCATCATGAAGTGAAGAAAGGCAGGTGGTCTTCTACAGGGATTTCTTTTCAAATTCTGTATAAAATCCATACAAAAATATGTGATGAATATGTTAAATGACCAAAAAAACAAACCACACAAGAGTAAAAAGAGCTTTGCTGTTTGCTCTGTTACCAGTTTACCGAGGAAAACCTGGCTCAGCCAACATGGAATTGGAGTGTTTGATCTCTGTCATACTTTAAGGCCATCCAGTTTGTCTGTGATAACTGGGAAAACTGGCAGAGCACACAGATGCAATCTGTGGCGTCCCTCAGCTCTACTCAGGGACTTAAGCTTTAATTGAACAAGTCAACCAGGACCAAAACCCACAAAGCAGCCCACTCATCAGCCTGACTGTACTCACATAATTAAACTATCTCCTGGATAGAAAACAAAGAGAAAGCGTGTGCCTGCTGATAGATGTACACCTCATATGCAGCACGTTTTATGTTGTTCTCCAAAGTCTTACCCTTTATGCTGCATTCATAAAGTTGATATAAACCTGTAGCTTAATTGCTTACTACAAATCTTCTATTTAAAAGAAAACAGCATCATTCTGTGATTTACAAATAGAAGCATAAAGTACAAGACATGAAAAGATACAGAGCTGGTTACTCAGGAGCTACAAGGCAAAAACAAGGGTTGAAGCCAAATACTCCTATGGAGTCCCACTCTGTTGGATTATTCCCCCTTTAAGGTAAACTTTGCTTTTCTACATTTTATCTCCGCAGACAGCGGTATGAAGCACTCTTCATTTATTCATGCAGGAAGACAAGTGAGTTTGTTTCGTCCCTTTCATAAAGCTGTTATTCTGCTGAAAAGCAGATTTAAGCAGTGCTCCATGGCAAGAGTTTAAGGGTTACTTTAAACTGGGACACAAGACTACTACTTTCTGATATCATTTCATGGCGTGTTCAGGAAAGTATTCAAGCATGACATTGTATCATTAGGTATAATACAGCCACTGCAGAGGCACTGATTACTGCAATAAGAACTCATTTTCTCTAACGCGCTATGTGATAAGCAATGAATAAAAACCCAGGCCAGAAGCATCATTGTAAGAAGGTGGGATATGTACAGGAATGAAATAACTGAGGACACTTCTGGGGAGTCAGGGGAGGAAATCCCCTCTTCCCCTTGACCTGCTCATGTGCTGTCCCTCCAAATACACCTTTTGGTGACCCTTTCCATGACTAGCTTCATACAAGGCCTATTGATACTAGATCTAATTAACCACTTCAATTTAGAGTGTGCTGTGACAAACTAAGCCAGCTCAACCAGCGTTTACCAAGTCCATCCTCTGACCAGCTCCTCTGTCCCACCCACAGCCAGACCTCCAGAATAAATGAGACAACAATGGTTATGCCTTTTTATCTCCAAAGAGTGTCACACAGATATATTAATAAGACTCTTTGAGTGGGCTTCTGTTTCTTAAACAGGCTCTTCTAGCATCATGTTAGTAAACAAGAACCTGTGATGAATAGCTCTGTACACAGCCAAGCTCCTCAGAGGCTCAAATGCCCAGTGAGCTGGAGATAAAGGAATTATTTTCATATTTGATCACATAAATGTCACTGGATATATTTGCAACAACCTATTCCAATCTTACTCTAAGTATATGGAGTCATATTTGACAATGAGTTTGAGGTATACTCTAGTGAGGCCTTTACAAGACCTCTCATTAGAAATAAAATCATTTATGACTTCCTCCACTCCCTGGCGTTTTATCACACACTACTGGCTACTGCAGCCTCACCTGACTTGTGACAGTATGATGCATGGCATACAAAATATTAAAGGAAAAGACACAGGACTCCATCCCTTTCATGGTTTGGTGCAATAATGATAGTGAAATTTGCTACTGAACCAGTAAAACAGCTGAAGATGTATATAGCCTACAGGTAACCAGACCCGTTCTGGTGGTACACTCCTATTTCATCTACGCAGCTCCCTTCCTTTGCCCATGTCATTTGCCTAAGTAGGGTTTTCTTTCTCATTTTTGCAACAAACTTTCTTTGTAATACCATATACTTTTTCTTAGCATCTTTTGCCTTGTTCAAAGCCTTAACAAATGAACAGGATTGTAAAGAAGTTATTACACTGGCAGCTGAAAGCACTGAGCAGCACGACGACAGCGCATACAATGATGTTAATTATTTACCAGTTCCCAGTTTGATTACATTTTGGGTGGTGATGACACTAAAGAGCTTAATAGCTGCATAAAACATTGTGTTATGTTCTACAGCGCCCTAGAGTAAATCATCCTTGAAGAATTTCTCTTTCAGAAGTAACACCTACCATTCAGCCATTTATCAGGATTATGGTAAGATGAGTGATGAAAGTCTTACAGAAGTATTTATTTTTAATGATGCCCTACCTTTGAAGAAACAATCCTTGCTGTGGATAATGTAGATTTTCTTCCTCTGCAGGCAGGAGGCTCGATGCAGTTGACAATGATTCTCATAAAATTTGCCATCAGATCCACACACGGGCATGTAGCTGGACTTGCAATCCTCCACACATCTGCACTCGGGCTGGTTGGTGTCCTTGTTCACCACACACTTACTGCCCCGGCCACAGTACTTCTTCTCACACGACGCGTGCAGGCCATCCTCCCCATAAAGCACTGGGAAGAGCAGAAAAGATCAACATGAGCAACATTTGCCTAATAGAATCCTAAAACGGTTTCTGTTGGAAGGGGCCTTAAAGGTCCTCCAGTTCCAACCCCCTGCCACAGGCAGGGACACCTTCCACTAGAGCAGGTTGCTGCAAGACCCATCCAACCTGGCCTTGAACACTGCCAGGGATGGGACAGCCACTTTATCATGTATTTATTATTAGGAAATAAACCTCTGATTTGGTACATTTCAATAATTAGTTTCAGACCACACTTCTCCATTGTAGCAGCATAACCAGCCCAGGAGCAGAAGCTACAATACAAGGCTTCCAAGGCAAAAAGCTCACACCTTTGAGTAGCAGCAGTTTGAAGACTGTGCTCTTCATCTGTGCTCCCAGACCTCACTCATCATAACATTAAGCCATGAGCTGAAAATGTTTTACTGAGACATGATGGACGTGCAGCCACTAGTTCTTTTAGCCTTTTGCGAAACCAGACCCTAGAATAAAAGCCAGTGAGAGCACTTCAGTGCCCAAACTTTGGCCACGAGTTACACTCAGAAAGCAATTCTGAATACCTGCGCTCCTCCAGCCACAGAACTCACAAGGAGCTTCAATTTTTGGCAGCAAAATGCCTTAAGGGCCAGCACTTCAGCTTCTTGTATCCATGTTTGCATTCATAGTCTAAATTCCACCCTGTAAGCCAGAAGCTGAGCATTCCCAAAGCTAAAATTCACGCAGGTTTCAATGAAAGCTCAGACAGACAATTGCTGAGGGCTTTCGATATAATAACCCCCAGGAAAGACTGACACTGAAGTCAAGGGGCTATTACAGGAAGATGCTTCTCACTGTAAAAGCAGCTATCAGTATCCTTACGCTCTGAATAATGACATAGAACCAAAAAAACTTTCAACTACTTTTAAGAATTCACTGGATATAATGTTCTGAACATTACTGTACTATCTGCTGTGTGATGCTATTAAAAGGCTAAGGAAGCTGCCCTTGTGCTACATTTTCTGCTTCTGAAGTTTCCTTGCTTAAAAGCTTGAAACAGAACGTTATTATAATTCATACAGGACAGGGCACTGCCAAACAAGCCACTACTCAGAGCAATAATTAGCATTATGCTCAACAAAAAGAGTTGCAGGAAATTAGATTATTCTATGTTAACTGAAGTACACAAAGTTGGGAATTACAAAGGGATGCTGCAAGAGGCATAATTAAAGCAGGAATAAACACTTTGTCATGCACAACCTGCTGCCAGCCTTGCAGAGACTTCCAACAGCCTCTGGCTGTTCCCATGCTAATGATGCAGGCTGGACCGGTAAATCCCTGTTGTCTACATCTACCACATGCAGGTCTGGCTCTTGCCAAGGTTTCAGTGCTTGCTAGCCTCCAGAGGAAGCTCAAGTGGATGCACTCCTGCAGATGTGCTCCAGCATCCAATGGGACAACTCCTGCAGCAACTGCAGCACCACAACATCCTCCAAAATGCACCCAGGGCTCTTCTCTTCAAAGGTGTTTAAAGTAGCAGAACAATTCAGCCTAGGAGAGCAGGCTGGATCTCACCTGAAGACCCCCTATCACGTGTAGTGGAGATGTGAGGAGCATCAGCACCAGCTACTGCAATCTGTCGATCCTTTCTTATCATGCTAAATTCCTTGCTAACATCAACACAGTCCCTGCCTGCCCAGCATTTCATGTCAATATGAAATGTCCCAATGTTGCAGCTATGTTTCATCTCCCAGTGATCCAGAGGTTCAAGCCTGTACACAAAGACAAGCAGAAGTTTCTACAAAAGCCCATTTTTTCTGTCCCTATTAAGCCTCTGTTTTTATCACTGTAAATCTGAATGGGAAAAAGTCTGGTATTGGAAGATTAACTATTTAACTCAATAACTCATTAAAATTCCTCCCACTTGGCAAGCTAAGAAATATTGACTTTTCCTGACTTGTAATAAACTAGAAGGTCAAAGCACCTCTGAGCTGTGCAAAAAGTAGTTCCTGGAAGGAGGATCTGACTGTTCTTTACTTATTCCAGTTAATTGTTCCAGAATTTCTGGATAATGTCCTCAGGAATGCAAATTCTGTGACCTCAAGGAGACCTCACTGCCAAGGCCACCTGCATTCATGGGGTCTGCTCTAGATCCAAGCAGCACAAAGGTCTGGGCTTGAAGAAGCACTAGTCAAGCATCCTTCTCTGCTCATGGCAGGAGCTACATCTGGTACAGGCATATCCATTACAATGTGCCTCAAATAACATGTTTTGGAGACTGCTGTTGATGCTAAAGATGTTGATTCAGAAGTTATTATTGTCTATATCAATGTAATTCAGCCACAACTACAGCAAACCCTTTTCTTCTGCTGTCTTGATGACTAAAACTTGCTCTCTCAGTTCTAGCACCCATTGAGGATTGCACCACACATCTTGCTGAGGGTTATTACTGCCTCCTCATTCACAGGGGGCTGCTCTGATTTAATGCATCAGGTCACATCTGGGCAGGCCACAGCTGTACCCTGCCCCAACAGCTACTGCAGGCACCGGCAGCAGCAAAACCCCTCTTGAAGCCTTAAGTCTTTTTTGATGTTTTGATTTTTAATGCAAACTTAGCATTATTGAAGACAAATGCTGCTCCTGTGCAATGCAAAGTCTACATTTTTTCATGATACACCAAAGATTTGGTTAAGCACCAGCTTACAAAAAGAAGACAAAATACTCTCCTACATCCACCCTGGTTACTATGGAGAAACCACAGAAAGCTTGTCTATGTTTATGCTTCATTCATTTTATTCACAGTTTGGTTTCTTCTGTGCTCTCAGATGCACAATTCCTGTTTAAACACACCTAAGGCAGGTAAGGGGTTAGGAAAGATGACCTGCGAACACCTAGAAAGGAAAGATTTGCGTATTTGGGAATCCTGATGTGCTTCTACTAGGCCAAGCCTTCTGAAATTCGAGCGCTTGTGAGCATAATGTTAATATGGGATGTCCTTGCCTGAATCTGATAATGTTGATAGCAGCTCTTTAATTCAATTACTAGTTGCATAATCCTTTGAAGAACTAAAGCTCCCCACATACACACTCAGTTGTACAGGCAGACCCTCTGCCTGGGAAGAACAGTAATGGGATGCGGAACAGAATGAAGCCAGTGGAAACAGAGAGGAAGGAAGGTACTGGACTGTAAAAGCACCGTTGTCTTTGATAATTCATCCAAAGCAGCACCACGCACCATGGAAAAGGATCTTCCTCCACTGCACTGAGATGCCTTCTCGAGGTGATCCCGTGGGCAGCACCTGAGCTGGGAAGGACAATGGGTGTGTGTAGTTCAGCAGCATGCCATTGCCATTCTTTGTTACATTATTAAAAGTGACTGAATTCCCCACTCCTACAAGGATTATTAAAAACAGAAATAGGAAAGGTAACCAAGTGAAACTCCCAACTAACTGCTCACAGTATTTATGAGCCCCAACGCACTGCATGCGAAAAGGCATGACTTATTTGATTTATTAGTCACAAAGTCATTTACTCAGGTTAAAAATGGATCATCTTGCAAAACAAGCCACTTTTCAACACTAATTAAGTTTATCCAACATGGCTGAAATTGGAGTTGTTATACTGTATGAAAGCCAGAAGGATGGAGAGAGGAAATCCATTCACATACACCCACAAAAACACTCTACTTCTCACACTGGTTTCTGCCTGCCCCTGAGAAATTTGGAATTTCAGTGGAAAAACGACAAGTTCGGTGCAGGCAGTAAAATAACTGAGTCCAGGAATTTCATAAGCCTTATGAAAAGGAAAATTAAGATGTCATTGACACATTGGAGAAGCATCCTCTGGCCATGCATTAATTCCTAAAGACAGAAACCTCATCTACCTTTTCCACGCCACTAAATATGTTACCGATCAGACTTTTTTCTTTACTCCCAAATATAACCCTATTCCTTACTCCAGCAAAACTCCTAAAGCATTCAAGGGAAGGAACTGATTTCAAGTAAAAACAACCAGACGAACCCATCACACCGACGAGCAAAGCCAAAAACCAAACAGCTCTATCACATCGCTACTCATAAAAACTTGCTTCTGCACTGCAGGAATGTTCAATTATGACATTTATATATAAAAAGCCACTTTGCCTTTGAGTAACAGTGAGCTCCTGCAAGCAGCCGGACATCCAGCTTCATTGCTGAAGGGAAAAGTTTAGATATTACATCAGAACTAGAGCTAAAACTGGAATCTTTAATTATAGGGCACTGGAGACCAGTAGAATTGAAACTGGAAGGTTCTATGCCAGGTTCTTCAAAGGCAATGTCGCACCTTGTAAATGATGTTCCAAAATATAATCAAACCCTCTAGAACATGATAAAAATATTCAGTCTCTAAACTTAGCTTGTTATGTGCATGAGGTAAACCAGTGAGGTAACAGTCACGAGCTATTCATCCAACATCTTGACACCAGTTTTCCAGCATTTTTCCTTTCCTACATTAAATAATCTCCTATAGTCTAAAATGTCACACCTGTAAGCATTATTTACTGCTGAAAAACATCTATTGACAGTACATATAAAAATATACACACACAATGCACACGCAGGTGTATGTGTTGAAGTAAGTATCTTAGAGCAGGACAGAGAGGGAGGCAGCAGACTTAGAAGAAGACAGCAAATGAGTTACTTTTACTCCTTCAGCTGCCCTACATGAAACAAAACACCGGGTGATGTGGAAAGCCTCCTCAAAACAAAAAGGAGGCAACTTTCCCTGATGGCCACATTATTTCAGGAGGACTCTTGCAGAGTTTGGAAAACAAAATGGTTGCCAAAAGGAAAGGGAAAGCTACTCCGGAAAGGAGTATTATGATAAACAGTTACACCAATGACACCAGCATCAAGGGGACTGCTTAATCAGTGTCTGCAATTTAATATCAAAGACAAACAAGTTGGAATTGCTCAACCAAAGTTCAGTAAGAGCATGCAGTGACTCTGCAAATAAAACCAAGGAAGCACTCAATATTATAGGAAAATTCTCTGTATCAATTTCCACATCTGAAAACGGGGATTAATGTGACTTTCTCCATATGTCAGAACTATGAAACCCAGGAAAGGCCATACCATGAAAAGACATTTGAAAATTTCCAGTAACTACACTAGTCCTAGCGTAATTAGCCTAATTTTTGCCCTGTTTAAAATCCATTTAACCATTATGAGACCAAAAGCTTCATTAAGTACTATTTTTGGACAGTACCCTGGTTTGCAGGGGTACTAACATGAAAAGAGGCAGAAGCATAAACCAAAACGTCCAAACTATGTAAAGCATACAGACTACTGTGAAAAAAATACCAATATATGAAACCATATATATTTAGATCCTTGCCATGAAACTTTATCATGCACAATTTCCTTGATTGCTCTCTTTTTGGAAGAGCTACTAAAGGGGCAATTCACAAAATTGCACTTTATTAAATGGTTACCTAAAGTTATCTATGATAGGTGCTGCATATTCAAGTCAATTTTATTACATTACTCCTGTGCAGCAAATATAGACATGGACCTAAAGCTGCTGGGCTGCTGTGCATCTCCCGTGGGTACCACACTTCGCCCTGCATTTGCAAGCTGCCGAGCAGGTCCCTATATAAATCCAGCCACGAAAAGGCACCACGTTAGCGGATGACCAGTATGCTGCCTGCAGAGGTCAGAAGGACTTAATGCTTCCTTGGGCACCTGTATTTAGTGCTGCGAGCAACCCAGTGAAGCTGAGTTAGTGTATCATAGAATCACAGAATGATTTGAGGAACCTTAGAGCTCACCCAGTTCCAACCCCCTGCCATGGGCAGGGACACCTTTCACTAAAGCAGGTTGCTCTAAGCCCTGTCCAACCTGGCCTTGAACACTGAACACGCATGTGTGCACACATATTTTACTTGATCATGTATTTAATTATCTCAGTATTGTGCAGCCCAAAGAATGTAGAAAATTTCCAGTATCAGATCTGGAAGGAACAGATCACATTAATTCTTTGGCTTCTTTGGTAAAACCCTGTATCAGAAGCATATAATCTTCTGAAGGCAGGCAGTGAAATTCCCATAGGTCACTGCTCAAAATCTGTCTGGTTGCCTTTAATCTCGCTCATCAATCTTCTGTCTGCCCCATTCCTTCACTCTTACTCTCAGACCAGCCTTACTCCTCTTCCTTGTTTTCAAGGGTCTTTTATCCTTTGACCAGCACAGCAAGCCCTAGCACTCTACAGGCTACTATAAAAGACATAAGAAATCAATGGCACAACGCCATACATCTTCCTGCTATTCCTTCAATGAAGTTCTTGTGGCAGAGACTACGAGGAGGTTAGAAGCCAATAATAAAATAACAGTAGATGACTTGCCTGTTTTCTCAGTGATTTCCTCAATTACATTACCAGCGAGTTGCTGGAGGCAAGCTGAACAGTCTAGATCTTCCCTGCTGTCTGCATTACTAACCTTTAAATCTGCTCATGCACATCACCTTTTGCTCATTCCCCTTTCCCCCCCATCAAGTTTCTCACACCTCCTCCTACCTGTTGTGAACCCAGAGACCTCCACACATGATGCTACCCCCAAACTTCCTCGGTACAAGGCAGCAGCCTCTCACTGCCATCTATTTTTCAACATCTAATTCCAAAACTTTACCAATCTTACCCTCACTTTGATCATTTCTACATGGACGAAGATGAAATCCATAAATCAAGTGTATTGGGCCATGCCGCAGTGGCATGGGAACACACATGGCCATTGCTAGGTGTTATTTTTGGTGTCATTGTGCCTAAAAGCACACAATGTCTTGCAATATTAGCAATGATTCCAGAATAAAAGATGCCCAGTTTCTATTCTAGGAGTATTCTACAGTCTCACAGAAACATCTTTTTCTATGGTTTTTTTTAAACTCATTACTTTGCAGTAAGACCACTTACCAGAAAATAATTGTGTTTATTTAATGTATGCCTATTTCCCTCTTACATATGCACAACCCAGACATTATTTCAGATTGGACAGAAAGATGTTTTCTGCTTCCTATTTATTTTCTCATTCAGTGCATCAGTTTATATGGCTCACTGAGGAAGAAGCACAGACATCAAAAGCGTCGTGTTTGTCTCAAAAAATAATATTATTCTGATTATTTTTGCTAGGAAGAGGAACAGATAATGACCTTTGATAACCAACATCCATCCAGCTTTCTTATTACATTATTCTTGAATTCTGCTCTTAATAAAAATATCATCTGACTTGCATCAAGTTGTACAAATGCCACTGCACGAGGTTTCAATGTGATGGATTACAGAGACCTCAGTTCTCGGCACCGCAGCGATGCCTGTGTCAGCACTTCCACTAGTGTTTCCCTCTCTTTAAGAGGTGCACGTCGCATGTTTGACCCTCACAAATGAAGTCACATTCTTGAAAAACATTTCAAAAGCTATGCAAAAGCACAGCTCACAAATGTAACAGAGGCAGAAACACCAACAATTAAATACCAGCTTTCCAGTAACATCCATATTCTACCAGGTTATTAGCATGACTTGGAAACACTTTGTGATTTGGAGGAATGGGCTTCATTCCGCTCCACCGTCAGAAACATTTAATTCCCAACAATAAGGGAGAAATACTCAAAATGTGAATCCATCTGGGACAAGGGGTGATGGGATCAAACTTGAACAAGGGAGATCCACGTTACATATAAGGCAGAAGCTCTTCCCTGTGAGGGTGCTGAGGCGCTGGCACAGGGTGCCCAGAGAAGCTGTGGCTGCCCCATCCCTGGCAGTGTTCAAGGCCAGGTGAGACACAGGGGCTTGGAGCACCCTGCTCCAGTGGAAGGTGTCCCTGCCTGTGGCAGGGGTTGGAACTGGAGGAGCTTTAAGGTCCCTTCCTGGAAAAGAATCGAGCACGAGCCTGAAAATCCACCTCCAGGGACAACAGTTTGGTCTGTTAAGACAATAAATCTATAGAGCATTTTACTGTCCCTTCTCCTGCCCCTTTCTTGCAACCCCTCGGTCATTCACTACAACACATAAACGAAGGCAGACAGGCTGTGTGAAAATTAGGGACTGGCTTCATTTTGTGAGTCCACTCCCGAGCACTGATGTTTTCCTGTAAAAGTTGCCATTTGCTGGAAATAAATGGCATGGGAAAAAGTATTAAAGCTATTTAGTTGTAATGGGGTTTGTGTTAGTGCAGGCAGTTTGTATTTCGGGTAGTTTTTACTTCTGGGTGAAGTGTAATGCATGTTTGACTCATGGCTACCTTACTTGATTGAAGCGGCAGGCCCAGCAGCAGGAATAGCAGCACTCCTGCATCACATCTAAGTCAGCATAAGCTTCCTGCTTGAAACTGTTGAGGTTTCACAGTATCTTTTCACTTCTTTTTTCTTCCCTTAAGATATTTCATTTATGTTTTCCTGACTAGATGCCTTAGAGGCTCATAGATTACAAGCACAGGAGCATTACCATATAACACAAGTGTGAGACAGAAAGCAAACAGGTCCATTATGGGGAGAATTACAATCATGCAACTACTGAATGAGGATGTATTATATTTGCGTTGGGATACAGAAGAAAGGATGGGTTTATAAATCAGTTTTCACAGACTGGTTTGGGTGTGAAGGGACCTTAAAGTTCATCCAGTTCCAACCCCCTGCCATGGACAGAGACACCTCCCATTAGAGCAGGTTTCTCCAAGTAAGCCTGAAACATTGCCACAGCATAATCCTAATTGATAACCATTTGCATTCCCCTTTCCCATTCTATGTTATCTTTAACAAAGTTCTTTTCCAACACTAAGAAATAAGGAGAAACACCATTTTCTAAGCAATCACATCCAGTTCTTCTGCACCTTATGCTAATTTTGCAGTTCTCCACTGGTTTAGTTTTCTATTTGCTGTCTATCCCAAGGACACCGTTATATCCCAGCACTCCCATATTTTGCGGGCACACCATTCTGTTTCATTACCTGCTTCATCTGGGGCCAATGTTAATGCACAAAAACCTTCATACAGGAGAAGACCTTGACATGTTGGTCTCTGACAGCAAATGCACCCCAGACCTAAGAGCCTGCAGTTAATACCAAGCCTTTTGAGGATCTGTTCTCATGGCACATGCATTTCTCATCCCCCTCCTGAGGATTTTATCAATAAAGAAAACTACCCTGACTGTGATTGAAGACTTATCTCTTTCTTAAGACAGTGTGGCTAACAATCTTCCTCCTGAATACCAGATTTTAAGATCTCTTCCTATTCCCAAGACAAATACCCCAGCACACATCCACTCTCCTTTGTCATCCAGCCAAATCACCCAACCCACACCAAACAGAAGTATATGAACCAAGAAGTTAAGCTCCTAAATTAAGCAAAAGACATCTCTCTTATTCCCACTTATCCTCCAGCAGTTACTTCTCCCCATGCTTCTTACACAAGGGAGGAAAGAAGAATTAATGCCGTTTTCTACTGCATTACAAACCTTCTGACTCCCTTCGCATTTGCTCTGTGCTGAAGGAAGCAGTTTAATGTGCATTTACCTGATGGGAAGAGTTATAGCCTATTGAAAGGATAACGCAGTAAAATGAAAAACCTACTAAAAGGCCATTTTGAAAGTGAAAAGCCTTTAAACTTCTCCTACTGTTAAACTGGCTCGGAGGGTATCAGTGTAGAAATGCAGCATTAGCACTGAGCCACTGGTAACTGCTATTGTTTCATTCTGAGGAGCAGGAATATCGCTGGTTTCTCAGGTTGAGACTCAGAATGTCAAAAGAAAAACCCAAGAAGTGAAAACAGATACAAAGCAGTCACAAATGAAGGGTTTCTGCAGCAGGTGTGTTTGTTTCAAACATTCACTCAAGCTGAATTTCCTTCATTCGCACAACTGGGGATCTACTTCGGGAATTGCATAGGGAATCAGAGGCTGGTACAGGACAAAGCCCTGCAGCCACCCACAACCAGCTTCATCCTTCTTCACAGCATCAGTTCTGGTCCACAGCCATGCAGCAGAGTTCACTGAGGACTTATTTTGCTGCTAAACAAAGACAGAAGCCTGCTCTCCTCATTCATTTTCGCCAGGAAAGCCTGTGGAGAGCTGGATCTGAAAGGACAGATGTAAAATAAGAGTACGTGCATTCACTGCCTCCACTTCAAAGTGCTCTGTACAAGGAATAAAACCAAGCAACTAATAAAAATCAACAAAACACTCCTTCCTTTTGAAAACAAAGGCACCAAATGAAAACAAGAGGGTCACATTAAATACAAGAAGAGGAAAAGCTTGGGATCAAAATCAGGAGTAAGCAGCAACCATAAGTCATCAACATCAGAATATATTGGGCAAAAGCAGCAATATGGGGCTTTCTTTTAAGAAAGAGAATGGAATACACAGAGTTTCTGCATGGGGCACATTTCATGTTAGGCTGATCCACACAGATACAGCACAGCTACACAAACAAAGGAGTACAAGATGTGCAGAGACACCCACGAGGATGCTCCAAGCCCCTGTGTCCAACCTGGCCTTGAACACTGCCAGGGATGGGGCAGCCACAGCTTCTCTGGGCACCCTGTGCCATTGCCTCAGCACCCTCACAGGGAAGAGCTTCTGCCTAAGAGCTCATCTCAGTCTCCCCTCTGGCAGGTTAAAGCCATTCCCCTTGGCCTGTCCCTACAGGCCCTTGTCCAAAGCCCCTCTTCCAGGTTTCTTGCAGCCCCTTTAGGTACTGCTGCTACTCCAAAACAGGAGCCTATAGCTGGCAAAGGAAACAAACAGGCTATGAAAGGGATGACTGAACAGCCCGGGCAAAAACATTTGCTTTAGACATAAAGATTGCATCCATTCACCCCCAGCCCTCTTCTCAAACCACACCATGGCTCAGAGAGCGCTGGCTGCGCCCGCTGCTGCTGACAGCCCCCAGCCATGGGCAGACAACGCTGCCTTCTTCACACCCTTCTTTTCCCCCCTTGTGTCAGATCAACTGCAGCACAAAAAGGCTTCAGTTCCTTCATAATGGGAGAACATGCCCAGCAGCCAAAATCCAGCCGGTATTTTGTGCTCACGGTAAATAGAATTACTGGCAGCAGTGAAAAGTGAAGTCCTCTGCTCAACAACACACTGGGGATGGCAGCTGCTTTCCAGCCTTGGACTGCAAATACCATCTTGCCAAAGCTTTCTGTACTAATGGGGCCTATTTTCTCTATAGGAAAGGAAAAGGCAGGAGAGAATTCAATTTTTATGCTTCTGAGTTTCCTATTGAAGCGTATGTGTTCAACTGCTCCCACTCCCCTTAACACCCAGCACAGGGCGATTCAAACAACCTCATGGCTGCAACAAGCTGGGGTTGTCCAACAGATAGAGCAAATGTTTAAACTATAAGTTTATCGTTTATTTGAAGATTGTCTACATTAAATGCAGCACAGATTTGACTTAAAACCCTGTAGTTCTCAATGGGAATACCTGTCTCCGGCTGAAGTACAAACCAGAGCTGCCAACTATTCCCATTCTAATCCTTACCGATGCCAACAGGAGCTGCTCTTGCAAAGCAGGTCTCTGCGGGGATCCCTGAGGGTGATTTACTGACTCCAACACCACTTGCAGGCACTAAATGGCTGCCTCCAGGCTACTCAGGTGGAAGAACACGCACAGTGCCCCTTTCAGGAGGGGAAAAAAAGGTCTGAAGCTGTCAAGGAAGAGAAATCCCTCAGGTCTCACCACAAAATGAGTGAATGACCACCTGGTAAGGAGGGGAAAGGGGAGAAAACGGGGAAATGAGAAGAACACAAACTGGTCTGAGTGCGTGATCACGAACCAAAACACGGCTTCCCAGAAGTTCTCATTTAAAGTGTAACTGACTCAACAGCGCCGCTGAAGTGGATAAAACACATGAAAAATTAAACATTACAACCTCTCTTCCCCTGGAAATGCCTCTCCATTAGAAACCAGGCTCAGATTCCAAGGAATAGCGTCTAGAGGCAAGGAGAAACACTGTTTTTCTTAGGCTTAAATGGGAAAACCCAAAGCAATGAAAGGGTGACCACCCAAACAGGGACTCAGCATTCCCAAGCCAGCACAAACACAGGGCTACCCTTGCCAGGGCTACCAGGCTGAAAAGGCTGCTTGAGACTTTCTCCCTCTGGACTTGTAATGCACATTTGTGTTGGCAATCTAAATTGATCTTATACTGAAATACTGCTGTGGGATGAGACACTATCACGTGAGGTGACGATGTAGTTAACACAATTAGTGGCAAATACATAGTTATTAAAAAGAGGGGTGAGAGAATGAAAAAAAACCCCATAATTCAATAGTTTTGCTTAAAGCAAATACTGCATTTTGAAGGGAAAAGCAAGGATCTTGTTTGTTCCCTTCTTGCACATCTTTCCCAGCACAACTATTCCATGCACTCAAACTAAGCAATAAGTGCCTGAATGTCTCTGAAGACACAAACTGGGATACAGCAAAGAAAGCTGCTAACACCAAGCTTTGTACTGCACAGTCCAAAGGGAGTCCACGGCAGGGACAAGGCAGAATGCATTAAATCTCAATTAGATCACAGTACACAACAAAGCACAGAACATTAACATCATCTTTACTCACGCAAGGATTAAGTGGCTTCCTTTGGAGATGTCTACACTTGCAAAGCGTCTTGGGGCCTGAGTGGCTCTTTGTGGTGAAGAGCAGGCACCACTCTGTACTTTTTTAATGAACTGCACCCATTAAATGCATATCATAAGTATTAAATGCATCTCACATGTATAGAATGCATCTTACATGTGTGTATGTGACAGGCTTCATTATTTTGGAAGTGCTGCCAGAGTACTTTTAGCTCATATATCTTATTGGTGACTGACTGGATATGCTTCAATGCCAGAATAGCAGTGTAGAAAGAAAAATAATAAGGAAAAAAATGAAGAAAACATAAAACAAAGCAAAGCTTTGATGGCATACTTGAGAGAAGCATTACTCTAATAAGGTAATGTTCCAGCCATTTCTAAAGCACTGATTTAGGCAGCATTATGAAGTCATTATTTGCAAATGTGTTTGTTATACAATGCTTAATATTAATAAACACTCATACATTCAAACAGTTTACCCTTGGTATTACAAACACATCCAGGCTGACAGCCAGGCATACAGCGATTCCTGATGGCCTCTGCAGGCCAGTCCTGATGCTGCTACAGCATCTCCTGCAATGGGACCTGCAGGAGGATTTATATGGCCACATAAAAGAAGTTTCCATCCCATCTCTGAGCCAAACTGAAGTTCACTTCCATAAGCTTCACAGCCCTGAAAAACTTTTGGTACCAAATGCTGTGATTTTCCCCTTGTAACAACGCCTGAACGCACTCATCCAGCCTACAGCAGGGGCTGGAACTAGATGATCTTTAAGATCCCTTCCAATCCAAACCATTCTATGATTCTATGAGCCAGCCATTTCCACAGCTCTAACCTCTGCTATCTTCATTCCAAGCACAATTTAAGTCTAAAACCTCCCACCATTGGGCATTTCAAGTGCTACCAGCAAGGACAAGAATCTACCCAGTGCAAAGCTTGCTCATTATTCTTAAAGATCAAGTTAATGAAGTGCAAAACTTCAGGGCTGCTAAGAGTAAAAAGCCGATGCTTGTAAAAATCAATATACTAGTGAGCAAAGCTTTCTTCATATTTAACCCTGAAAAAAAGAGTCTTAAAATTTATGGAGACTCCAAATGCAACAACAGGAGTGCAGACACACTGTTTGTCAGCGTCTGTAGCTGTTTATAATACAAATTATATAAATCTACAAATAGTCATTGTTAGTACACTTTAACACACAATATTCAATAAATGCTGAGGAAATTATCCTAAAATGGCAGTGCCTTAACTTGCTTCTGCAAAAGCATTTTGATATCGACACACTGCATGAATGTCTTTTATAACGTCTTTGAAAGGGTTCCCCTTTCAGGGGAGCAGTACAATCACAGCAACACCAGCCCCTTCGCCACAGTCCCCGTCAGCTCTGGACTCTTTTAATTTGCACCAGTCAAACCTGTTCCCTACCCACACAAGACCATTCACTCAGTGTATGACTCAATGAATGCACTCCACCACCACACATCTGGGCTTGAAAACTTCAAAGCAAGCCCATCATAACATTTTCATTAAAGACACAAGCTATTATTCCTCCCACAATAAAGCCTGGAAGACGGTCTCTTATCTCCACAATGGAGGGCTCTCTTGAAAGGGGACATCATGCTGGCTTGCAAAAACGCATCTGGGACACGAAGTTCACAAGTACAAACCCTTCCAGCCTCAGTGGTGGTTGGGTTCTCTTTGCACAAACCTGGCATCAAAGCACCCACCTTGCCCTAAAATAGCTCCGAGTTCCAGTTGTTATAACTCCCTTAATGGTTAGGATACAAGCTAGATGGTCCCAGCCCAAATTGCATTATGCATCCCCTGACTGCACACACTGAGATTATGACTGCTCAGTGCACTCAGCACACAGACAGTCACAAGGGAACACTAAAAGCAAATTCTGGCCCTGTCCATCATCCATAATTCAAAAGAAATCAGGGTTAAAAAAAGTGCATGAGCCATTGACATAATTTATATGCTGCAAGTGGGAGAGTTGGCAGTCTCTCGCATCATAAACTTTAAATAACGGTAGTTTAACACCAGATGTACCCACAGCTGTCCTGAGTGTAATACCATTAGCTCCATTATGGCACGGAGCAAACCCTCCCTTAGCTCAGTACCCCCAACCTTGCCGCACACCAGCAGCTTGCTTAACACTGGATTTCACCAGGAACCATCAGTCCAATGCAAATTACTGCATGCTAACAGCATGAAGAAAAAGAAAACCAACAAAAAAGCACACCTTGAAGAGATTTCTAATGGAATTCTTGTTGTGAAAGAGCTACCTATAAATAAAAGGAGGAAAGAAAGAGAGAGAAAAAGGTGTTAGCATCTCTCATGAAAATACAGTCGGTCTTTCAGCAATGGCACAAAGTTTTGGAGACGCAGTTGTGAATCTTGACCGATATTGTGCCATTTACCTTTGGAGGATATACTTACTTCCTGTTGTAAACTAACAAAAAGTACTCTTCTTCCCACTGACTTTACACAAGGGATTACCAAATTAATTCAGTGTGTGCGTGCTGAGGGGTGTTAATTGATCGTTCCATCTAAACCAGCTTTTAGTCAATATTCCTTACTGAAACAAGAGAAACCAGAACAGCTTCCTCCCACCATCCCCAGGTTCTTCCATAGCATGTATTTTCAGTGGAAAACCTAAACTTCCCAGTAATGATGGATCTCATGAACCCAAGATCAAGGAGAGGCACTGGGAATGGGGCTGCCAAAAGTCCTACCGGTACATTAGATTTTTCAACTGATTCATCCTCTATCTCCTCTGTCCCTCTTTAAAGACATCCTAGGAATAGCTGCAGAGGCCAAATATAACTAATACCCAAATGCAGAATTAAATGTGGTGAACGCACAACCTAGGAAGCCAAGCCAAGCCTACAGCCTGGCTCCTGCTCCTCAGCCGAATTCTTTTCAACACAGGAATCTTGCAGAAATCACACGACAACATGAAGACAGAGATCCCTAAAGCAAAAAGGGTTAATGAAAATCACCATCATCCTCTGGGTTTCACACCACCCTGCAAGCATTAAGATGCCATCACACTGTTACTAGTACAAGCACCATTTTTCTGTACTTAATGCCCTAATGCCAGATTTGCTTCGTGTTGTGCTCAGCTGGCAAGTACAGCTAAGCTGTGTTAAAAAAGAAGTCAGCATCAGCACAGAGCCTCATTCTTTAGTCAGAACGTCCTTTTCTACATCCCATGTGCAGATTCAGCACATCCACAGTACAAAGATGATGAGATACTTCCCAATTTATTCTTGAAACCCAGAACTTGGTGAGCACATCACAACACGAAAAGGTGCTTTTCCCTCCCTCTGATTCAGCCAAAAAGCATCAGCAGCAAAGTAGAGCAGGTATGATGGGAAGTGGTAACACTGACATAGCTGCTCCCTTCCCTCTTTCAGAGCAGAATATGGAGGTTAAAGCAGACAGCTGAAGCCTCAGAAACACTTTTAGTCACCTAAAAAAACACCCAAAGAGGCCTAAATCTCTCCTTTTTTTGTTCCCCCAGCAGCACCAGCACTTTTTCATTTCAGTACTCCCAGGGAGATGGGTCTGCATCCCAGATGTGCTGAGCAATGCACCATATTATCTGAGGGCACAAGGTCCCCTGAGTTATGAGGCTTTTCTCCCTTTTCACTAGGTCATGATCTAATACTCTTATCTGAGCTTGCAGAGCACATCATCCAGACAAACTGTTCATGCACCCAGGAGCATGCTTGGAGGTAGGAAATAAAGGGTGCAGGTTTGAAATACAGCAGCGAGCACGCCTTTTAACGCAGCCACAGGAACTGCCAGCGCATAGCGCTTCACATGAGATTTACAACATGCATTTTTCTACTCCATGAGGTGGGGAGAGGAATCTGCAACGGCAGCAGGACATAATTTAGGTTTATTTATGATTTATCTTCTTCCAGTAGCTGGAGAAGAATTTAAATTAGGCATTTCAGTGCTTCTCTCAACACCTGAACCTCCACGTATCCGTGAAGTTCAGGGAAAGCTCTGGACTATGTTACCCCCTGACTAACAAAACACAATAGATGGCATCCCTGCTGCCACCTTATATTGATATAGTGTTAAAATTAGTGGAACATCTGGATCCAGCAAACATTTCGAGCAAATTAATGAGTGACTTGATAAGATCTCTCTCCCTGAGTTAGGTATCCTGCAGCTGAGTAATGATAACATGGCGGGGGGGGAAATACACCAAAATCCCATACTCCAACCTGAACAACCACATGCAGGACTTCTGCATCTCCTTTCTGCACCAAAGGGCATCTCTGCATGAAGCTTTAAAGTATTCCTTAACCTTTTCTCTGCTGAAGAACTTCAGGCTTTCCCAAGTCATCCCACAGCCATGTGTATGAGCAGAGTGATGGATGCCTCACTACAAACAATAAACCTAAGCAAAACTAAGCATTAGGGAAGTTTTACGTCAGTGTAAGCAACAGGGTCAGAAGGGTACATGATGCACAGGGCTGATACTGCTGCTATGATCCCTGTAAGCTATTAAAAAGCTATGGATGGTAAAGAGTTACCCAAAATCACATTCAGGAGAGAACAAAGCATCCCTGCTGCAGCAGCACTTTATTGACCTAGGGGGAAAGAAGTCCCGCATCACAAATCAGTTACTCCTTGAAGTACTTGGATAGCACTTGGATGCTCCAAGCACTGGGCTCTGCCTCACCTCACCTCACTGGTGAGAGCAGGGGAGCACAGCCCCGGGCACACCACTGCTCCTCCAGCAGCAGGAAGCACCCATCACCCAATATGAACCTGCCTGAGGCTTACTTTGTTTTGCAGTTAGAGTGGGAGCAAGAATGATGCCTTCCAGCACACACAGCCCACCTCTCATTCATTCTGCCACCAAAAGAGACCTAGCATTCAGTCTGTCCCCTGCACACTTCATGGAGGGGATCCAGAACCCCCACTCACACCACACACCCAACAAGGCCCCTTCGACCCACCACAGATAGTGCATCACTAATTGGAGAGCATTGGCCAAACTCACCCAACTCAGCCTGAAAGCTCAGCAGAGCCATCTCACTATTCATGTCCCTCCAAAGAGCAGACCATGTAGAGTCCTCAATAGTGGGAAGCAATCTCCGCCACTATGTCATGCCAGACACCAACCACATGAATTGTCTGGCCAGTACTAGAGCACTCACCTCTGCCTGGTGCATTGCTTCCTGCTTCTTACTCCTAAACCACTTTCCCAACTCTGTATGACTACACAGAGGAGCAGCAAGGCAGCAACTGCCAGGAGCCTGTATTTATCAGGGCAGAAGGTGCTACTCACCCCTTCCCCAGTCAGCACCCTCAGACGCAATGCATTAGCAAGACTCAGCCCTGCTCCTGCTCCAACCACACCTGAGCCCCATTGCCTTCACACAATGATCCACGTCCCCCAGGGGTCAATGAGTTACAGAAGAAATGGATTTCTTACCCCAAATGAAGCACAAAAAATGAAACATTGAAAGTATCAAATTTTCAGGTTTTCAATCCAAAACATTTTAGGGACAAAGTGATTCCACCTTTGAGATCCTTCCCACTAACATGGGCTGCCTGCAGAGCCACCCAGTGAAGGTTTCCCATCTTGATCCTTGTAATGACTTTTACATTTAAAACATCTGGGGGTCACAGACCTTCAGTGCTGCTTCTCAGGTGCGGTTACACTACCCCAGCACAGCCCCTACCCATCAGCACGGAGCCTTGGTCTCCCAGCTGAGCAGAGCAGAGGCAGCATCAGCTGTGCCATGAACAGGACCATGCTCCAAACCCTCCATCCAGCACAAGTCTGGACCATTCACTCCTCCAGCATGGTAACAAGGTGTTTGCTTTGGAGCTAGGCAGTCTTCATTGACTTCTGAGGCTGACACTTGAACACACAAAGGATGAGACTGCTTTAATTGCTCAGCTCATTGCAACTCTGCAGGTAACACCAATGTTTACTCCCTCCTGCTACTTGAAATGAACCCTGGTTTCAATCCCAAACCAGCAAACCCAGGGCCCCTTTCATTAGTGTGTATGATGCAGTGTCTGACAAAGCACCCACATCCATAGACAACTAAGAAGTCCATTCAGAAATATGCTTTAGATTATATGGAGCATTGCAAGCACATAGTTTGTGTAATGCTGTGATTTTCTGGTATCACATAGAAGACTCGGATGCATCTTCTGATCTGCTGAGAAGCCACATGGAGCAGCAATCCCCTGAGGTACACATCCCTAAGGGATAGTAAGGCCTGGAAACCTCCCAGACAGAAACCTAACATGGAAAACTTCATGAAAACATTACAAAACGCAAGAAGGAACATTCCTAATACAGCATGGACCAACAACCCCTAGTTTTAATGAAAAGTAGTGCCAGGTGAACCTGCGAATGCAATGTGAGCCTTTGGAGCCAGCTGCTGCCCCTGGCTTCTGCTTTGTAAACCCCAATTTGCAAAACCTCACTGAGCGTTTCTGAATGTGATCCGTCATAAAATTTGATCCCTGTTTACAATTCACACTGCAAGAACATCACAGTGCAGACAGTAAGAGGGCTGTGTGTGCAGAGCAGTGAGGAGCAGCCGCTGCCACATCCTTGACCGAGCACCTCCACGCTTGGGACAAAGATGAGGTTTTCAAAAGAAGTTTGCTACATATGTGAAATAGCAAAGTAAAGGAAATTGGGTCACAGAGATCCCACTGACTGTCCCAGTGATGTGTGTTGCCTTGGCTCTATAGTACCACCGACACATTCCGGCTTGGGAACACCACTGGAGGAAAAGAATGGAGCAAAGCTCAAGTGGGCAAAAGTTCACAGTGTGACAAGAGGTGTAGGAGAGTTGTCCAGCCTCATCCAGGGCAAACATTACACCCAGGAACTCTAATTCTGACTACTTACATAGGAATGCATTTAATACCCCTGCTCATATTTGCCCCATGTACAGTACTGCTGAATTTAATGAAAGCAGAGTCAAAGTGTGAGTGTGGATGGCAAATGCTGTATTTAACACCTACTACAATGGCAGAGAAACTAAAAATCCTTCCCTCCCCCCCTGGAAGCATCATCAGAGTTCCATCTGGAATCCCCTGAAAGCGGTGGGAGTTTTGCCATTAATATCAGTAGGAACAAGAACTCCTGGTTGTATTTATTTCCTCCAGCCTGCCAAGCTAAATTTAAATCCCTTTCCTCAGTAGGAAGGAACTTAACCAACCTGGAAAACAACAAATCAATGCTACTTGCATTGTTTTTCATGTCTGACTACACATTAATGCTGTGTCAGACACCATCAGCGTCAAAGGAGGCATCACCCTTTGGCAAAACTAGCATTTTCTCAATAAAAAAGGAAAAGAGGTAAGGAGGGATGAGAAAATTCATTAATTTCCCAGGACATTTTCAGTGCCAAAGCTCCCCTGGGCTTTGACCAGGGCTCCTGCCCCTGCAAACAAGAACTGGCTCTATGTTGAGAATAGGGATTTCCTCACAGCACAACTGGTGGACAGAGAATCAGCTTCCTCATCAGTTAAGATAATCCTGAAGGCCCACCTGGGAGACACTGCTTTTTGCACCACATCAGGAAGTTTCTAAGCAATAATATTGAGCCAGAACTCAACATTGTGCTGACAGATAAAACTCTCACTCTTGTAAGCGCAGCAGCCACCTCTCCATGGTCCTCAAAAACCCAATAGCCTGTGGTATCCATGCGCCGCTCTTTGATCAGGTGAGAACTGCCTGCAACATATTCATGTTGAGGTTAACTCATTTCAGAAGATTACACCCACACTTACCAGCAAACTTGAAAAACATACTTTTTAATACACATCTCTTTATACATTTAGTTGCATTTTAAACTGCTTTTAATTCCAGATGTTATACAGTTATCTCTGCAGGTCACTGCTGGGCTCCCTGCAAGCCAAAGGGACAGCACAAAGCATCACAGACAAGTATTTAGAGATAGCAACCACAGAAGCAAGGTGAGTGGAAAGATATAATTCATTGCTGCTGAATGCAAAATGGATATAGAAAAGGAGAAAATGTATATAGCTGTATGCAAAGAGAGTTGAGCATAGAAAGGCTCCAAAGCCAGTGCATTTGGTTAGCAAATGCTATCCCACTGAAACTCAGAAAAGTCCGCACAATTATTTCATGTCTTCTCCAATAAAAATTTGGAAGGACTATGGTAGAATAGAAGGAATAAAATTAATCCTTTTTTTCCAAGAGGGAATTTAATCTATTTTACTACTAAAGGTTTTTACAGCTAAGAACTTCTAGCAAGCATTGAAAAGACTGTTCACAAAGAGCATTTAACATCACATAAGACAATAAAAAGACTATGGACATTTGCAGACCAAGGCTGTCTGTCATACTTAACGTAAAATATAAGCCCATGGTAATGTATTCTTCCTGTTAGCTCTCCTAAAACACTAACCAGGGTATACTGCAAGAGTCTTTGGAGAGAGAAAGGGCCATATTTTTATATACAACATAAATACATTTGCTCAAGGACAGAAGAGCTCCTGCACATTATGGGCCTTAAAGCTGCTGATATTTAATAACCCTTAAGGAGCAATAAAGAATGTAAAAGAACCCCTAAAAAAATAACAAGTCCTTGAGATTTTGACAGGAGCAGTCCCACATTTGCAGAGCATCACCTTGGCTATGCACTGAGGGGAATCCCTGTGGCCATAACACAGAGCCTCGTCCCCATGGGACAACAATACAATGCTCATGGCCCTGCCTCCTGCTGAATCCCTCCACAGCACAGACCCTGCAGGAGCTGAAAACCACAGCAGCGGCTTCTCTTGGACTACAGCAGGAACATGCACGTTATCCAGCTTAGAAACACACTGACAGGCTGCAGGTCCCCACGGGAGCACGGCTGGCATTAACATCGCCTGTACCCTGCCAAAGCCCAACTCATTCGGACAACTGGGAATGCGTTTCAGACGGGTTAAGCTTTAATCAATGCCTTCGTCAAAGCTTTGCAGCACAGTGGCATTACAACAATTTACAGACTATCAAAGCATCTGAGATGGGTTATTAGAGGACTGAGACCAGCCATTTCAGTAATTAATTTCTTTTTGGGTGGCATTGTTTGCTCAAGCAATGCTATTTTCCCATCAGATATGTTTTTGTAGCTGGAAAAAATGGCTCAAACGCATTATGGCATCTTTAGCCTTTGTTCATGTGCAGCACTGAACTCCTCTGCAATATTCAACATTTAACCAATTGATTTTGCTTCTGGCAAGTCTCACTTGCATGTGGCCTTGCTGGCTGTGTAGACCTGCACTCTGAAATAACTACTTACGATCTACTTATTCTATTTACAGAAGAATGAACAAACATCCATTAATACAGACCTAAAGTACAGAAGACAGAGTGATCAGTATAAAGAAACCAGAGTAAGGAGTAAGAAACTTTCCTTTGATGGAGAATCCCAACTTCCACTGTCTTTGTTCTGCAGTATGGCAGCAGCAGGAGGACAGGGAGATGCAAAATACTCCCATCCACTTTGTCTTTTTAGTGCCTTGTTTCTTATTTATTCATGGATTTCCTATTAAATTTATCTATAGAAAATCATATAGGAATTTATCACCATACTCCTCTAAAATGCCACATAAATATTAACTACCCTTACTTAGTTTAATCGCTGCAGTAGGTGTTAATAAATGTTATCCTTGATGCAAAAACATTTCCATAAGCATCCAAAATGAACAAATCCTTCTAAATGCTTCACATTTTCCTCTCACATCATCAAAACTGTTGCATGGGACTGTGCCAGAAAAAGGTGAAGGAGCCAGACACAGGCAACAGCAAGAAGCGCTGATTTTCTGAGACAATGGATTTATCTCCCAGTCTTGTGCATAAACATCTTATCAAAACACAGTGTTTAACAGAACTGGATTCTTGGCACAGAGATGAGTTTAAAAATCACACTCTGAAGCATTACAGGTGGATTACTTCTCCTCATCCCAAACTATTCTAACGC
Source organism: Myiopsitta monachus (assembly GCA_017639245.1). NCBI lineage: Eukaryota > Metazoa > Chordata > Aves > Psittaciformes > Psittacidae > Myiopsitta > Myiopsitta monachus. The sequence continues at coordinate 24,205,065 of CM029917.1, forward strand.
CCAGATTTCATATGCTTTTTCCATGTTGAAGCAAAAGGAAAACATCAAGGACCATAAGTAAAGAGAAACACTCACCACCTGGAAGACCAGACTGCCATAGCTATTAATTCTGTCAGACTCAGCTGACTCCAAGGATGTGTTTTCCTGCTTTCCAATTCCACTCTGTCCAGTGACAGCCCAGGATGGTAGATGTCACGTAACTGACATTGCTGGGTCCTAACACTGCAAAGCACACCGGTCAAATTAAAGCTCCTGCAGAAGGCAGGCACAGCTTCCTGCTGGTTTTCTGGTGGGGACTGCCGAGGCAGAGCCTTCCCTGCTGTCCAGAGCTCAGCACAGCCAGACCTCCCGTAGCACAGGTGCCATCAATCACATCCGTGTCAGCAACCTTGGTGCAAAAGACACTTACTTGTCTGTCCACAGAGGGTAAGACCATATCACTAAATGTGGAAACTCTTAGAAAAAATACCATACAAACAACTAACACGCTAATTCTTTTAATAAGGGCTTCAGAGGAAAAATGATGGTTTCACTTTTTTCCTTGATAAAAATAGAAGACAAGAGACAGCAGTATTCGTATTTATGATGCCTTAAACAGACCCTAAAGGTTTTGTCTTCAATTTAACTCAGCCTTTAATAACCTATTAGCATGAAAATGACAGTCAAGTCAATGTAAGCTGAGATGCCTTTTCAAGATACAATCTACTTTCACATTGCAGAGATGCTCTTGACATCAAGTTAAGCAACGAAGAAAACCCAAGCCACCCCTTGAAGTGCTCCAGAACTCATCAAAACATTTCAATGCTTTTCAAAATACATCTTGACACTTTACTCTGAATGCAATTAATACTTTTCTCCTTCAATTAGACGCATCTGTGCATACACTGAGGTATAAAAAAATCAAATCCTTGATGGGCTGTCCTTTTCAGAACTGTACTCTCCTTCCCCTGTTCTTCTGTCCTATCTTGCCACTTTAAGCTTGCATTTCTGTCAGTGGGAGTTTTCTCTCTAGCTTCAGTGAGAGCAGTATTTATTGGAGAATGGGCACCTCTTCCATACCAGACTGGCTCCTGGTTTCATACTGCCTTGGATCCCACTTCCAGCATAGCTGGCTGCTGCAGGTCCTCCCATCATAGCTTCATCTGTTCATCCCAGCTCATCCCATGCTGCCGGTCTTCACAAGGCAGGAGGATGTGTGTGCCGGGAGCTGCCCACAAGGCTTTCTGCTGTGCCGCCACATCTACTTATTAATTCTCACTATTTAGTGAACTGTTAGAGCTCCAAAAAGAAGTTATTCACAGCTCTATTGCAAGGTTCACAGTAGCAATAATATTTGTATCTCCTGAGAGGTTTTTAAATAAACATAGCCCTCAAATGCTAATGGGTATCAACGTTCCTCATTTCTGGCAGGCTCTGGTTCTACTTCAGCAGCTGAACCGTTACCTTACAGAATGAAAACAATACAAACTTCTTCCACAGCAATCGATTGGTGCTACTGTGATTTACCATCCTTTTTTCCTCTGAACAGACGCAGAAAATGTATTCCTGAAAGAGACATTTAAGCCACATGAGGCAGAGATGTGCTTTGACTTCAGGCATTTTGGCAAACTGCAATCCCTTACCAAGAAGCACCTGCTGAAGCTGCCCACAGGCTGTCCAAAGCTCCGCTCTGTGCCAGCACCAGGAGCAACAGCTCTGCCACGCTTCCTGCATCAAAAATCTTCCTTTCCCTTTCAAGAGCATTACTTTTTATGACAAACAAACAGTAGGTTTAGCTCCCAACCCATCACCTATCTCAGATTCCACTAGGGCATCCTTCTACTTCTCCCTAGATGAATCCACACAGTGGGCATGCCCTACTCTTTAGCAGAGCATCACCATGGCTGCATTTCCTACAATGCACATCCAGCCACCCTCCTGCACACACTGCAGGTTGCTCTATCAGTATCTTCAATCTGTGCTTGAAAATCTTGACTTTATTAATAGAGCAGGGAAGTGTCAGCTTGTCTACTTAGTGCTGTCTCTGATGGAAAGGAGTAGAAAACTGTACACACTACATACAGTACGCTGTGCACACTGTACACAAAGAGCATAAATGGTATATTCTCAACCATGACACCATCCCCTTTCAGCTTTTTGAATTCATTGCGAATTTAATTGCTCTTTCTTTTGTGGGTTTCTATTGTGAGATTGTAGTTATGTCCTCTGGACCTACGAGGAGCGATGCTGTGTATTTACTTATGAAGAACGCTGGAATTCATGTACTCAAGCTGCTTCATTAGTTTACTTTACGCTTTCCAAATGATCAAAGCAGACCTTAATTTTTCATGAAGAGGAAAATTGCACCTTCCTGCATGGCAGAATAACTGGGTTAATTGTCAACATTAATGCTGTGTTTGTTTCTCAAGAAGCTACTAAGCCTTTCTATCATAACTTCATAATTATGAATCAAGGAACAGTCACACTTCATAGAGCAGGGAAAGCTACCCTGGGTCCTGCTTGAAGGAAGCCACACCAGTAACTGTGTGTAGTATTTGTAGCTGGGACCTGGTATTTCAGTTTTGCATGGTGTGGGAAGTCTCAGAGCACTGGAAGTATGAGAGCTTTTATTGGTAAGAGACCTTCATCCAATTTTCCACATTCAGCTTGACTGTTGTATGTTTTAGGGAAAAGATGGTTTCATAGCTAAAAACATAAAGGATATTTTAATATTTCTGAAGCCTTTCATGAAGCCTGAGCTTCTTTCGAAGAGTTTCCTTAGTTATTCAGTAGCCTATGGGTCATCACATTGATGTCCACATTGGAAAAGACACTACAGAAATCATCAAGTGAAGTTTCACAGACTGGATTTAAGCAAAGAACGTGACTCTGAACAAACGTACCATTACCAATAAGTACTGAATTTGAAATCTGCCCTTGGCAAGGTGACATCCGCGGCTGCTCTCTAGCAAGTCAAATGGAAGACATGGGTAGGGAAGAGAGGGGTGTTCTGGCTCCATGAAACACACTCAAACTGCTGATGGGTCTTAACGTGTGCAGTTTTAATCTGACCTGAATCAACTCCAGCAGTAGGACAACATGCCAATACCACCAACTTCTTTGTGAATCTATAACATCAAGAAATAATGCAACCACCCCAATTCCTCCAGATGCCCTTCTTCTCACTTGAACGGAAGTGACAAATTACATCTAAAAAGGGAACTTTAATGAACAGAAGTGAACTTCTAATGAAGGCAGTATTGAGAAAGTGTCAAGCGCAGGGGCTCTGCTCCCAACTCATTTAAATACACATGGAGGGAGAAACAGTTAGTTAGGCTTCTCAGCTTCCCCAGGGGTGCACCCCACTCAGCCCCGGTTTGGAAGCCGAGATGTTAAAGGATGAGCAGAAATAGAAACTAATTACTGGGCACAAGATGCGCGCTATGGAGCGCGCAAAGCCACATGGGACTATTCCATGTGTACAGTGTGATGCTGCCACCTCCCAGGCAGTACCCCACACATTTTATGTCCAACAAAAGTAGAAAGAACAGAAAGGATGAGTCTGGTTCCCACAGAAGAAGTTGAAATAATTGAAAAAGCATGATAAAACCATGGGACTGCAGCAATGCTGAGCTGTGTTATTCAAAGCTCCATTAACACAGTTACAGATGGGGACCTGCAGAGAGGGATTTTCATGTACTTCTATCACAAAGCATACTTCAAGAGACAGGACTCTTAACGGCCTCTGGTTTCATCTGTCTGTGCAGTGTACTTGGTGTTCTAACCTCAACTCCTCTCCACCTCATTTTATGAAGAAAGTCCTCCAGAAGCACAAAGTCAGTACTCACCAACTTGGTACACTCACGGTTCTGACATCTCCTACGAATGCAAACTCGTACAATTAATTTTGTATGCAATAAGAAATATAGGGTTTTTTTGATGAACACAGCTCTGTAGACTCCACATGGGCTACCCAGGAATTAGGCACTGCTCTTGTTTGAAAAGCAGCAAAGAAACTTAAAGATGCTGCTTTAGTTCACATTGTGAAAGGCAGATGCATTCAGACTCAGACTCAGTCGCGTACCCTGAGCACTTTCCCATGGTGATACTACAAGCAACAAGACAGCAACAGCTTGTCTAAGGGGAAACTTGGATCTGAGCATGGCTGACCAGACTGCCCTCAAAAAACGAAAACAGGATACAGAAGTGGACATGGAATCTAAATGGAGGCAACAGAGGAATAGTTTTGCATGGTGGGGGCAAGAAATAAAACTGCTGCAGCAAAGTGGAAGATTTTGGGCTTAGGTTTATCAGCTACTTCAAATAATACCTCCAAACAGGAGCTACATCCTAGACAGGGCTCCCTCTCTGTGACACAGGAGGAATCCTCCCTCATTTCTGGATCCAGCAGTTTCAATACAAAACAGGAGAATGGAGCAGAAACATATCAGCAAAGATTGGATTCATTACAATGTATTTTGATGTTTTAACTGAAAATATCAAAAAGGGAACAGAAGCAACCCACAGAAAAAGACTACTACCAAGACCAGAATATTTTGACATCTATGACAATACACTCATCAATCCTTCCCATGCAAGCTGTATTTCCCTCTAGTAGAGCTGTGGGTATTAGCCAGTTTTCTCCTCATGGAATACACTCTTTACTTGCAACATTTCCACTGAAAAGAAGCAGCACAACAGCCCTGACAGAGGCTGGGCAAGATATGATGGCACCTGGATGCCCTTGAATCAATCTGAAGGCATTCACGGGGCTACTGAAACATTTATCACAAGGACATTGTTATAGATGCATTTTAGAATTGTAACTATGTGGTCTGCCAACACATTCATTTTGTTTTCGTTGGCAGTGTTGTGATGTTTACAACACTCCTTCATTCAGTTTAATTAAATGTCTCCCATCATATTTACTCCAATCACACCTTATTTAGAGATCAGTAAATTGATAGCTGAATTCTGTTATTTATGACCATGTTTAGATTCACTATAACCTCACCACCGATGTATTTTACAGCCTTCTGTCTTACAAATGATTGAACATAACTGCCATGATATTACAGACCAAGTAAAATTAATACCCCTTTTACTTCTGGTCCTTTTAATTAACCATCAATTTTTAAAGTTATAATCAAGCCACTGTACACATACAAAACTTTACTTGACTTTAATCACCTGTTTTGTGCTTAAGGAAGAAAACACCCTCAAACTTATCTTTATCAAGAGTGCAATCAGGTCTGCAATGGCACAACGGGCACTCTCTTGGCTAGATGCATTTTAAAGCTGACTTTTCCTTTGCTGCCCCACACAGGGGCTGCAGTGACTGACAGATATACTCACTCCACATCACTATTGGTTTCCAAAGTCGTTATTTAAAGGTTCAGCCGCTTCCTTACTCCTTCCACGTGACACTGAAATCAATCCTCTTGATGGAAATGCTTAAAAGGGAAGAGAGACACGTAACAGGAGTTCTTCTGTTTTAAATAGAGTTAAATCATTGAATCACTTCACCTATTGTATGTGCTCCTCAATTTCTAACTTTGAAATGATTTGACAGGGTTTCTAGGGGAGTGAATGTTCCATGTGGAGCCACAGAGACGGGCTATGTGCAATGAGGCTTAGCAAACATGCCGGCCTATTAAAGAAATAATACATCTTACACCCTTCCTTCTCTGGAACTTGAGCATCTCCAAATGAAAGTGGAGATTCGGCATTTGGAATCAGTGTTAGTTGAGTTCTTACAAAAGAAACATCCAGTTTCTCTAAGGCTGAACAAAGTTAGGGATGCTTTGGCAGACTGCAAAATAGTATTAATTACTAGTGGTTAAACATTTGAGGAAAGAGAATGTGTTAGCCAGTTCAACTGCAAGTGTAAATGAATTCTATTAATTCAGTTTATCCTTAATTAAGTTTTATGAGTGTATGATAAAACTCTATTTTGCTCATATCTTGCTTATGAAGAGATCATTAAGACTCAAGAGACCAAGACCAGAGGCTGGTTGAGACCCTGTTGTAAAGCCAGCAAGGCTTACAGTACCTTTGCAATGAGGGCAGAAATCTGCAAGGTGTCACATGCTCATATTGCTCAAATTATGTGTGAATTTCTCTTTCTCCATCTCTAATTTTACTTGGTGCTGTACCGTTTCTACCCAAAAAGGAGACTAAATCATAATGAGAACCCCCACTAGCATAGTCTTTTCAGGAGGGTAAGAGGAGGCTCCTGGAAGACAGACTTAAAACTGTCACCTCTGTCAGAATAAAGCCATTCCCTCTTATCCTATCTCTACCTGCCTTTGTCAAAAGCCCCTCTCCAGCTTTCTTGTCAGCCCCCTTTAGGTACTGGAAGTATGTTATAAGGCTCCCCTGAGCCTTTGATCCTTCAATGAGTATCAGTGTGTGTCTGCTACTGCATTTCATGCTGAAAATATTCATGCAAATCCCTTTTTCAGGTGACTTTCCAAGTCAGGAAGGTTAATCCCAAACTGATTGTACAAGCAAGCGCTCTGCCACATCAGTAAACCCCTGCACACGTTGTAAGACCATTCCTCAAATCGATCCTGAGAAAAGCCTGTCTGTATTTGAAAGGGACCATCCCAGCGCATCACTGCTGAAGGCAACACAAACACCCCAAAAGGATACAATATGGAGATACACATAACTATACAAATATCTCCAGGAATACACAACAGCAAACAGCAGCAACTAATCCCACAGAATCCTCTGATAGAACAGGGAGAGTTTTCACTCCCTGAAACGTGATAATGAAAAAACAATTCCCAGATGTTCCAGCAGATGAAATCATCTTGTTTGAAAGTTTATAATTATATATGTTAAATGCAGCGGCCCACTTTCAAGATTAGTGATAATGAGCTTACATTTTTAATAGAGCCCTTCATCCCTGGGGATTTGACGTGAGCTGACACAGGCACTCCAGGACTGCTGCAGCTACCTCTGGCTTCAGACGTGGCAGCTGTTTAATATCACTGCATATGCTCTAAACAACATGCTGTGGTACAGAATAAATAAAGTGTATTTGTCAGAGAATAAAGGGTATTTGTCAGAGGAAGGAGAAGGCTACAGAAAAGCCTCCCTCAACCTTTCACTTTTCCACAGAAGAGCTCAAGGAGAAAAAAAAAAAAAGGATGATCTGCACCTTTGAAAAGGTTCTGCACCTTTAGAAGGCAGCAGGAGCACAGGGACCTACAGCACTTTATAGCCTTTTATGCTTCATTTGAAGCAAGGACATGAAATTGCGGCTGGCCAGACCCAACACAAAGACCACAGAGTAGATCAGAGCCCCCAGCCTGCGCTGGGTGGGCAGCAGTGCTCTGACCACCATGATGGATAGAAGTCTATCACAGAGTGGTTTGGGTTGGAAGGAGCCTTAAAGCTCATCCTTGAACTACAATTTACAAACAAGACCTCCATTTCCTGCTCTCAAGTGTAGCCCTTGAGGTTCTCAACGGTAACCAGAATGGTGGAAGAGAAGCTATTTAACCTCTTGGTCTTTTAAATCATGAACAGTCAGCAGAACATAATGACAGAGGGAAAAGCTAGCAAGTCATTACTGGAGACAGGGTATGAAATAAAGTACAAGCAAAAGAGGAAGCCTTCCAATTGGTTTTAATAGGTTTTGAATTAAGCTCTTCAAATTGGAGAGCAGACTTAAGAGATACACAGACTGGCAGACCCAATGTCACCACTGCACGTTATTACCAATTCATAACAAAACACGCCTGAATGCTGTAACTGAGGTACAGAAGTGGGAGGGGGTATTGCAGGTTTTCAGTTCCACATCCTTTACTTCATTCCTTCCTACAAAGATAAGCTCAAACCACAGAAATCTGAGAGGATTCAACCTTCCTTACACTCCTTCATACGCTCCCCTAAAGACCTACTCCAAGAAAAACAACTTGCTGTTAACACTCCGGTCTGAAGGCTTAGCATGGCATACAGCCACTCTTTCCTCATCACACAGTTTGAGGCCAAACTAATCAATAACAGGTTGTTAATGCCAATGAATTCAAGCCAGCAGTTTGTTTTTAAAATGAAAAGTTACTGAAACAGAACTAAATATTGCCTAAATCAAATTAGCTGCAGTAGCCATAAATAATTAAAGCAATAAACTAGTTCATAAACAGAGAACATAATTGAATTAATTTTACTACTACACATAGAAATATCAATACTGCAGTGAGAGATGGAGTGGAGGGGAAAGCAGGGAGCTAAGATGCTTTTGCATCCACAGCCACACACAAGCAGCACAATAGCAAAATGATTGGATATATATAAAAATCAAATCCTAGCAGTAATAGAGTACTTTGAAAGAATACGTAGCTGTTGAGAGGCAGATAACCGGCTCAAGCAGGGAGACACTGTGTACGTGGAATACATTTTGCAAAGCCGAGGGAGAGATAGGAAGGACAGAACAGGATGAGTTATTTGAGGTAAAATGTTCACAAGCTCTAGATGAAGAGCTGTGCTCCTGATCTATCCCGGGCGATGCCACCGCATGCCCTTTTCCATGTTCCTCATGGCCATGGACAAATCCGTAAAGGCTTCAGTTTTCTTCTGCCTCCTCCAGGTAAACAACAAGAAGCATATCTGTGCAGTCAGTACTGGAAGCGTTAGGAGCAGGCGGGTTTCTGCGATGTCTCCCCGCCTCAAGCATTACTGCATTTACGCGAGGTGCAGGCACACGTGCAAGCTCCCGATCCCTGGCATGCCATGCACCAGCTCCTGCACCCACAGAATTTGGGAGATCTTTGGTTTAACTGAATGGGAGAACACAATTAAACAAAAAATTGTGTAATTATAGCTCTTTTTTTCTGGCTGAATCTCCTATTCATAGGGAAAACCCAAGCATGCATATCCAGCATCTCCTTTCATGACTGGATCATGAACAAATACCTGCTCTTCCCTGAGACTAAACCAAGACCTTTAGGGATGAGTAAGATCTGTTGAAATAACAAAGTACAAAACTAAAGAGATTTTGCAGATATCATCTGTGGAGTACTGCTCCAGTACTATGGTATTAACAAAGCCTCTCTCTATTGGAAGAAGACATTGCTACAAAATACCAGGGTAACACTCAGTTACCTCGGGCTGTTGAAATGGGGCTTTATTTGCTTCAAAGGAAAGGAAGTGCAGACCCTGCAATCTCATCTCTCATTCAATGTAAAGCACTGCCTTCCCCAGAGAGAGCTGTAAGAAGCTGTTTCACTGGGCTGTGTATGACAATGAGGTACAGACGGAAGGCATTTGAGGCTGGTCCATACCAGAGAAACATCAAAAACAATTCAGCACAGCTAAACAGAAAAGTCACACTGACTTTGACAGTGGAGTTCTCTGAAGAAACTCCACCTCCAGCACACTTGGAGGTATTCATTTAATAAAAGGAGGGCTGCTGGAAGGGCACACAATGATGTCTAAGAGACAGGAGGGCGCTGGTCCTGGAGGTACTGGTTGAGATGCTGAATGTTGTCACTTTAAGCTTGCCCTTGCTCCAGCAGCAGCTCAGTAACACAAACACCACTAAGGTTGTCTCTCAAACCTGGCGCAAGCAGTAACACAAACTTCATAATTATTCATTGCACACAACCACATCCTTCTGTATGTTCTGCATGATCTCTCCAGCCGTCAGCAGAACAGGAGACCAAGCAGCTAAAGGCCAAATTTGCAAACACAGCCAGGCACACAACTCCCACCACTGCCTCCAGAGGGGTGAGACATGGCTCAGGGAGCAAAAGCAGGTCTGGCCCACAGCGACACTGCAGGGTGATAGGAAGGATGCCAGGGAACTCTGGGGCAGAAGGACAGGTTTCCCACGCAGACTTGAGGCTGGTAATACCCTGCAGACCAGAGCACAGAGAGACCTTTCAGCACTGACAGGACACCAACATCTGCCATGGTACACCAATGTGCAAATGCCCTGGGCTTCCCTTTGGATTTGCTCTGATGAATACACCGAAGGATGCCATGCTTTTTTCTTTTGCAATAGTCAGGAGTTCTTCAACAGGAAACCAACCTGCTCCAGACCTCCACACTTGGGAAAAACAGTGGAAAACACCAATAAGCACCAGCAGCTGCCCAACAGCAGCAGCAAAAGTATGTGTTGCAGAGAACAAATCCATCTCCTACGCTCCTGGCCTCCTGCAATCACTGCCTCATCTCCGTAAATGAATAACTCAAGATTTAGATCAGTAAGCCAGACTAAACCCAGGGCTTTTTTCCTTCAAAGCATTTGGTTACCTTCTGTTCCACTCAATCCTCCCTCTCACCCTTCCTAATTGCCATAGGACAGAAACCATCTCTCCCTCACCCTCCTGCACCTCTCTCCTGCAGCAGCAGGGTCCCCAGCAGCCTTTTCATTCTGCTGCTGCTCCTCTTTCACAAGTGACCCCACTCAACTTTCCTTTAGCCAATAAATTCCAGAGAAGAGAGACTTAAAGCTCCTTCCTAAGAGCCTTGAAGAACCACTTTCTCTGCCCATCTACATGTGATGCAGCACTGCAGCACAAGCACAGCAGCAACCAGTGCTTCTGAAAGGTCATGCTCTGCAAAAGATGAAGCGCAGCCAAGGGCAGACTCCACAACAGAGACCTCTCTGCTCCAGCCTGGCTCAGACTCAACCTCTGTCTCAACCCCAACCGCCTCCAGCATCATTGATGAGTACAGCACAAGGCCAGAAACAAATAGCCTCATTTTTCAAATGCAGTTAGGGTCTCGGAGGCCTCGTGTCTTCATGTAATTTTACATTTATTGTCTGATAGTATCAGCATGCTTCAGTCTGGGACTTGAGGGAAAGGAGCTCTCTTGGGTGAGGGACCAGAGGAGCACAGCAGATGACTGCCTTCCACTGGTCCCACAAGCACAGAGGTCCCCCTCCAGGACTCTGATGAGGCAGGACCGCGTTCAGCTTCGCATCTCAGATATTTTAACGTTTGACGTCAGCACTCAAATGGATGCCCCATTCCTGGCAGTGTTCAAGGCCAGGCTGGACATGGCTTGGAGCAACCTGCTCTAGTGGAAGGTGTCCCCTGTCCGTGGCAGGGGTTAGAACTGGACGAGCTTTAAGGTTCCTTCCAACACAAACCACTTTGGAATTCTACCAAAGCACTGGAGCACAAGCATCCCAGAGGATCCAGCATCTCCTTGCTGCCGATTCCAAAGCAGTGCCTGTTTTTCCACTTACAACTTGTATTAGATCAATTGATACTACTTCCCTTTTAAACTTGCTTCACTGAAATCATGACAAAGGCACAAAACAGCAACCGAATGAGGTTTGCACACAGGGAAAGTAAAGTATTCCAAATCACTCAGACTAACACAGCTCCAGAATCAATAGGAGTATTTTTAACTGCGCTCATAAATTTCTTCTTTGCTTCTGCTACTGAAAGTACCAGAATAGATGGAGCCTCTCAGGCAACAGCAGAGCCTAATTTAGCACATTTTGGTTTGCTTCCACAAAAGCTTTGGGGAGACAGCATGCCAGTGTCACAGCCTCCAATGTACCAGCCACTGCGCTGTGCTCCTCATCTTAAAACCAAAACACAAACAGCAAGAGAGGGGGAGCTGAAGTCCCTTTCTATGCGTGTTCCTCCTTCAGGAGATACCCTAAAAACACGCTACAGATTAATCCCACCTAGGGAGAAGAGCTTTCTTCACTCCATGTAAAGACAACACTTCCATTTTTAGACAAGTAATTACACAATTACAGAAGTAATTGTGGGACTGCGACTCTAATACCAGCCCGACTACTTCGGAGGCTCACATCTTTCCTGCAGACTGAGTGACCCCAGTTACAGGGGGAAATACTAGAAGCTACACCTCATTTCCAGGGGATATTCTACTACTTGAGTTTCCAGCCTTTTTCTCTTATTTTATACACACAAATGTAATTATTTGGAACTCATGAGAGTCCATACGGTTGGATCAGTAACAGTGACAGTCTGTTGTTGGCAGTCAGTGACACGCTAAACCCCAAGACCTAAAGGATTCACTACTACTTTAAGGGAAAAGGCACACCCCAACTATCAGATTACAGGAGATGGACATTTGTGACAGTATTATGAAGTACACAGTATGATTACTAATTTGATTTTATCTCAGAAATCATACCAGCTTCGGTGATGTTTGCACCCCAATGAACCATGTTTTCATGTGTTTTTCCTTATCTCAGGATGCAGAAGAAGGAATTTTTAGGGCAAAGAACAGCCAAGAGCATGGTACAGGCCACCAGCAAAAAGAAAATCAAAAATATCAATTCTAAATCCTGAAAAGATAAAGCAGAAATATGCCAGAAATAAGGCTCAGACTCCACTGATGCCCCACCATAAATGTACCCCACAGCCTTTGCTGCCAGATAAGTGTCTTATCTGAAGTCCTACAGTCAATGGGCATCACATTAAACAGTCTCTAAAGTTATCTGTATTTTTGCAACCACAAAGGAAAGATTAAAAAGAGACAGACAACGGAGATAAAAATGGCTTTGGGTCTCCCACCCTTATCATAGCAGCTGGCAAACACACATAATTAGATTTTGATAGCAAGTAAAAGGACTGTGTTTACAGTAACTTTAAAATCAGCAAATTCAGTTCAAGAATAAAGGGAGCTAAGACAGTATCTGGCAATTGCCATTACTGTTCTAGACCTAACAAACAGATCCTGTGCTCAACAGCTTCCCAACCTTCCGTCTCAGCTGGCCTAATAAAAGATACTACTTTGCCCTACGAATCTTAACTTTCCTATTCTAGGGCCTGATAAATAACCAGCACAGAAAAGCAGATTTTTACCTAATTAAAGAAAAAGAAGGAAATTTGTGAGTTCTCTCCAAGGTCTAACTGAACCTTGTTAAACAAAACCCAACCCTTCAGCTTTAGAGAACCTTCCCAGTAGCTCATGGGTATATTCCTGGAAATCTCAGATCTTCTTTTTGCCATAGAGCATGCCTGAAGGGAAACACTGATGGCACCAGCAATCTTTCCACTAATTAAAAAGAAATACTAGCATAGGTGGTATTTCTAGAAAACAAACATTTATTTTTACAGCAGCAGCAGCGTGTGTAGCATCAAACGGAGAGGAATTTATTTCACTATGATCTAGAGAACGCTCAGCTTCATTGCTAGTCATGACGCTGAATTTGAACTCATCCCTTCTCACCAGAAATTAAATAAAGACTTTTGCTGTATTTAAGTCAGCACAAGCCCCAATTTTAATAACTATTAGTTCTATTAGTTCATCTTATTCTTGCTTATACAACCTTAAGCTATAAGGAAAGCTACAGGGAGCCTCTTTAACACACTGCAGCTGAGATTTTGCAATAGTGAGCTAAAACAGTCTAGTTTAGGGTTGGTTTTTTGCTTGTGTTTTCGACTGCAAACTCAAACAAACAGTTCTGACCAACCACCTTTAACTACTTCGTGACTGAAAGCCCTTGAAGACACTAAGGGAACATGGTCCCCTGCCCCAGGAGTGACCAGCCAGCACAGGTCAGCAGAGCTTCAAGTGAGCAACCAGGAACCCATCCCCTCACCCTCCTCGGAGCCCTTCCCAACAGAGCACATCTAAAGACAAACAGCTCCATCTCCAAAGATGCAGAGGAGAATTTTATGCTCACAAAGGAGTGTTTGTTTGAGCTAAGAGAAAGATGTAATATCTAAATTAAGTAAGTGCACTGTGCTTAGCTCCCACTGACAGAGTGGCTGGATATTAATGGCTCTCCTGCTAGAGCTGCCTCTCTCCGGAGAGCACCATGAACATCAGGCGCTTGCTGATCAGCACATCAGCAAAGGGGACACGCACACACAGAGCCACACTCCCCTGCCCGCCTCCAGTTAGCTGCCTGAAAGGAATCCCATCGCTGTTTTGACAGAAATCCTGTCGTCCCATGGGAATACACTGAAAGAATGAACAACAGGTTTGGTTTAAGGAGGAGCTGAAGATTATCACTATAAAAGCGGAAATGGATAAAGGAAACCTTCCACTAGAGCAGTTGAGTCCAACCTGTCCAACCTGGCCTTGAACAAGTCCAACCTGGCCTTGAACACTGCCAGGAATGGGGCAGTTGCAGCTTCTCTGGCCACCCTGTGCCCATGTCTCATCACCTTCATAGTGAAGAACTTCTTCCTAAGATCTCATCTCTGTCTGCCCTCTGTCAGGTTAAAACCATTTCAGTTATCTCATTCCCACTGTTAACTGCTGTGATACCTGAAACTGAAAATAATCCCTCAGGTTTTCCAAACAGAGAAAATCCATGGAAAAGGTCTGTGTCTGTGCACAGACATGCAGCAAGGCCAGCAGCACTGTTCTCATGATGGGACCAGTCTCTCATCCTCCAGTGAACACACATCTCATGAAATAACCACATTAAAGCTTCTGCCCGCTGGAAAGGCAGGGGGTGAAAGGCAAGACAAAGGGCTGTAATTATTATTTCTGTTCTCAAATACTAGAGGGGGCTCACTTAAAGCTTGTCTGAAAGATGATGGGGTCACAGCATCACAGGGAATACAGCTCAGCTATAATAAACATGCCCTGATGAACACGCTTCCTTTAAAGAGAAAATTGCGATGCCTGATACACAGACCAGCAAGGATTTGTTCTGGTGATGTTATTTATACTGGGTGAACATCAAAAGGTGGTAAAGCCATTTTCAGCATTGTCTCACATTCAAACAGAAATCTGTTTGAAGTTCACTCAAAGCCTGATTACTTCACCAGCATCCCCACACTTCCTATAGATCCATTAGGATGCTGCAGTGACAATTGCAAACTGTGACTTACCAAAAATGCTCACTTAGCAATGCCTTAATCCACCTGACCTGCTTTGAATATATATATCTAGAGGTGTCATCCAAATGTGGACCTCCAAGTGCAGGAAGCATTTATTAGATTTCCAAAAGGAAAAAGAGAGGGATTTCTGCTGTCTCTGCTTTTTTACTGCTACCCCCATGTGAGATTTTCCCCTAAGTAAGATGTCTCATAGTACTGAGGAGCAGTCAGGGCTTCCAGGATAATTCAATGTACTTCTAAGGGCTTTGAGTTATTCTCCATGTTATGCCTCACAGTAAGGAGTTGCTCCTTACTGGTTTTAACACTGTAAGCTGTGACAGTCCTATAGCCTACATACTGCGGCCCAGGCCGGCAGCTCACCATCACTGTGGCAAAACCAACTTTGTTTTCATAAGAGCCTTCTCTCCATCTTTCCTGTGACTCTGACTGCTTCACTCCGGCTCCCAGCATCAGGACCCAGCACACCAAACAGTCCATGAGCTCTCCTGCCTGACAAACCCATTCAGGGGCTCAACCATTTAGGTCAATTACAGGCTGCTGCTGAGGTTCACCTGTTTAAAGCGCTATTATATAGTTTGGGGAATAGAGTTCTTTATTTATTAGGGTTTTTTATGGATCACATAAGTTATTTCACTGTTGAACAGTGTTAGACATAGCCTGGATCCAGAGTCCTGCATGCTGGGCAAGTTCCATCAGCATCTCAGGGTGCAGGCATGGTCACCTCACACGCTCAGTGGTACATCTGCTCTAATCCAGCAACCCTCTGTTTGCACAAACTGTTTGTTTTCCTATACAAATGTCTCTGGCAGTGGATCAGCCCTCATTGACACGAGTGCCAGCAGAGTTGGACGTGTTGATAGCAGCTGAGAAGCTGCATAGGGCTGCTTCCAATTTCTGGCTCCACTGAGTCTATTCCCAGGGAATAAGGTTTGCCACAATGTTGACTCTGCTAAAAGCAGCTGATGAACTTCTGCACGTAATGGCCAATAAGAACTAAAACCTAACTATGACTATCATATAATTTAAGGAAAACTAATAATGCTGGGGAAATAAATAGGGGTGAAAAAGAAAGAACAACTATGGCAAAGGAAACAGGAAACCCAGAAAGTGTGATAAATCTAAGTGACTACAAGAAAAGTTATTTTTATTACAGGTAATTCACAACATAGAATTTCAATGGGAGAAGCAAAACGAACAGAAGAAGGGGCATCGCAGGCCACTGTCGACCTGATCTAGAGCTGCAGTGAGAAACTAAATTGAAATCTCGTACGAAATGACATTTTGAAGAGCTCCCGCACATGGAAAAAACAGAACTTTTTCTTACGCTTTTCATTTTCCAAGTAAAAGCAGAACTTCATGCTATTACCTGCTGGCTGCACAAGGGGGGTTTCAGCTGTGGCCCTTCCACCAACTCTCGCACGCTACAAACCACAGAACAGATATACATTGATAACCTCAACAGAGCCAGACCAACGTGCTGAACAAATTCAAAAGCCAAAATCCAACCTACATCTTTGGAAAGAACAGGCTTTGAAATCTACAGGTGCTACAGGTCCGGAAGCACTTTTCATACACACTAAATCTGGTAAAACACCATATTAGATGAGTTTCATAATACCTGTCAAATAGTTTTATACTCAATTAGAAGAAGCAGCTGGGCGAAGTTTCAGCCCTATTGATTGTCACATCATTGAGGCCACTGGAGCAGGATTTAGAAGCTCAGCAGAAAGGAGGCACATTTTATCCCCACCAAAACTGCAAGAGTAAAATGAGTGACCAAAAGACAGACTCCCTGCATGACAGAGGCGAGGACGGAAAGGAGAAGGAGACAAGGAGCACTCTAATGCTGCTCCATAAACACACGTAGTGCCCATCTTGTTATATGCAAAACAACAAACTAATATACTTCAAAAGATCTCATCAAACACAAGCTAGCAGCACAGCATGGATAAACAACTACTGCCTCATGACAAACAGAAATATTTATGGAAGGCTATTAAACTTGGATTACTTAGACATTGGAGCAGTTGCAGAGTTGCCAATCAGCTCTGCTGACTAAATACATATTTATAAATGCTTTAGCTGTTTTATTTACCCAATGGACCAAAATGGCTTATTCATTCTGTTCTGGTTTTATTTTGGTCTATCAAATACACTAAATGTGCAGTTAGGTGCATAATAAGAACTCCTTTAGAAAAGTAATTGCATTACCTTACACACAGTCGATTTTTCTTTCCCAAACACCAACTGGACCATTTCACAGGCTCCTACGTTCTTAATAAATAATATACACACACACTAATTACTGAGCTGAAACCTTGCTTACAAATGCAAAGTCCAAAGGAAAGACTTATAAACAAAGCAGAGCCCACTGGAAAAACCACACTAATTTAAGCAGAGTATTTGCTACAGCAGCAGACAGGGACGTAGTTGCGGTGCCAACCACCTCAAAGGTTTATTCGCCACAATGAGGGTGGTAAAATCCTGGCACAGGCTGCCCAGAGAGGTGGTGGATGTACCATTCCTGAAGACATTTCAAGGCCAGGATGTGGATCTGAGCAACCTGATCTAGTTGAAGATGCCCCTGCCCATTGCAAGGGATTGGACTAGACGACCTTCGAAGGTCCCTTCCAACCTGAGCCATTCTACGATTCTGCAGGAACTGGACATGGTAGAAGGAGGTAACGGACCCACAGGAAAGTACCACAAGGATGCTTGCCTCAGCCACTGCTAATCCAGGCTGACAGCTCAACATGCTGTATCTGCCACAGGTAGAGGCCCCAGGCACTTTGGTCTAAGTGCCTGAGCTACAAGAGCACAAATAGGGTAATTTCTGTCTATTTTATCTCGTATGTGGGCAGTGAGTTGAAGCTCTGAAAACATTAATGTAATTGCTCTCCCTTATGGCTAAAGCTCAGTTCAGGAAGAAACAGCAGGCTGAAACCTAGTGAGTCTGTAATTGAAAATATACCATGCTCTTACACATTAAGCAGCCCAGCAGCACATTCAAACACCACGACTGCTAAACCCTGAGCCCAGACGTGATCCTGGACTTTGGGCTTTCTGGCTCAAAGTCTTAGTTATTTTGTTAATGTCTGAGACATGCTGCATAAACCGACTTGAAGAGTATTTGCATATTACATTATACCACTATTACCAGAAACATCTGCTGCCAGTTTCTGATTCAACCCTCACAAAGAAGTTTATTCTATAAATGCTCTGAAGACTCAGGGTTTCCAATGCATTTCAGCCTTCCAATATTACATGCAAGCAGTGTATGCCCTTTCCATACGAGAGGGGTTCTGCATCACCCAATGCTCTGCCTAACAGTATTTCAGCAGAATCATGCAGCTGAATTGAAAAGTATTATTTCATACAAATAGCAATGCCTCAGCCAGAACTTGGGCCAACATGACTTCAAATTTCACTTATAATTTGGCTGCTGCCCATTTGTCTGAAAACCTCTCTCTCTTGTTCAAGACAGGTGGTCTTAAAAACCAGCGCAAACCAATTCTAATTTACTGGTCTGGGTCAGCAGGATGTAAGTGCTTTGGAGGGGGTAATAATGCCCCCAAGATGGGGTTCATAGGACAAAGTGGTCTCTTCCAAAACACTGCCCAGTTTAGGTGGAGAAAGTAAAGAAGCTCAGAGACAAGGAATGTCAGGGAAGGGAAAAACATTAAAGTGGTTATCTCTTGGGGAAAGAGGTAATTCAGAGGCTGTAGAGCACAGAGAGATTACGGATAGATGTGAAAGAGAGGGAAAGATTGCCCTGTAGAATGAAACTAATGTCTTAATCAAAATACGGCATTCGAGCTGGCAAGGAGATCATCTTAGGCAGGAACTAGCAGCAGGCAGCACCATGACCTGTTGGGACTCATCTTCTCTCTGACGGCACAGAGGACGCCCTTGATGTGCCACACCGGGAGACCCAGGCATGGAGCACACACTGCCAGAAGTGCCCTGAATGGTACCTTGCTTGGCGTGGATCAGAAAAAAAACCCCATCTCCATGTAACTCCAGGAAATACACTCATTTATCTCCCAAAGTTTCCAGATACTGATGAGCAGGATTGATTTACCTTCCAGTTTGGACACTGCATGTTTTCTGCTGCCTCCCTCAACATGGCTGTTAGCTTTTCTTGCATGCTTTTGACTTAAAATTCTCACACAGCCTGAAGCCAGAAGTCTGTTCAGTAAACCCTGCTCTTAACTGTCCTATGGAGCTGGGTTGATGGAGTTGGCTTTGTGGTGTGTACTCCGGTCACAAGCTTTAAGTCAGCTATTCATGTGCTATGTAATGATGCGAAAAACCCTAAACATCTCAAGAGATTCTAGATTCCTCCATGTGAAGTAGTTCAAGGAGCCTTCTGGATCATGGCAGCAGGTAAGGCCATTGCTTTGCTACAGGTCAGCACAAGGTTTTGTGCTCTGCCGTAAATGAGCATCACTGATGGACAACTCCAGCATCTTCCGCTATCCTACAGTGGAGCTAACTGCAGTCTGACATGATCAGATGAGAAACTGGGACTTCTTAAAACATGGGGCATGACCAAGCAGGGCTGCAGCATGGCACATCGGTCAGCAACAGCAGCACAAGCAGCTTATGTGGCTGCCATATAAGCACAGTTCATTTTATTTTCAGATGGAAAAAGAGAGATGCCTTTGGGCACATGCAGCCTCAGTACTCCGCATTGAGGATGCCAATCTATGAAGTATGGCAGTATGGAATACACATATGTAGTATTTTGCATCTTCCTGTAAATCCTCACAAAGTCTCCTAGCTTGCTGGCTTATCTCCATCCTCTCCCTCTCCTCACCACGGGACTGAAGTCTGGCCGCCTCCTAAGCTTGCCGACAAGCTCCTTCCTCTAACTTGTGGCTGGTAACAGCTGCCTGGTTTCGTGCTGCTCAAGTTTCACTTCCAGCTCCTCTGGGTCCATCAATCTGCTGCTCTAGCAAAGCCAGGTACTATTATATTTACTGACTAAACATTCATGCCCATTCTGTCATGAACAGAATTCATTCCTCCTCCTGCCCACAGGTATTTAACTGCAGAAATTGACGTATCAATTTGCAAGAGACTGAAGCCTGCAAAACCATTCTGCTTCTAGCACTGGGAGGGCTGGGCATGCAATGGGTTTCCTACATCCACTGGCAAAGCTGGGCTAAACCATGGCTGCATTCACCTTTTCAGAAGTAACCCATCCAAATGAACCAACAGTCATTTGGAAACCAAACATGACCACTAATCCAAACAGTGTTCATCCTAGAAAAGAGCTCCGAAACCCCCTGGCTAAGCTGAAATTCATGGCTCAGTGTTTGCAGCTACTCATCCTTGCCCAGAGTCCCGTACACTGTGTGTGCAATACCAACAGCTATAGTAAGACTGCCTAGGAGTATCTGTATTATTGTTTAATTTACTACTGTGCTAACACTGGCTAATGAGTTGATTATTTGGGGTTCTTCCCCCGCTACATGGTTTTACTCCCTCTGTTAACTCTTGTCACTTAGAACCACAAAATATGCCAAGTAATAACACCATGGCTGACAGATACATGGGAGAAGATAATCTTGCCTCTCCCTCCCTCCCAGATTGGTTTAGCCTGACTCTAAATAAAATCCAAGCTAAAAAATGCCTTGGGCAGCTCCTTGAAACCATTTTTACCTTCATTACTCCTAGCCAATTCCCTGCCACCATTGCAGAACTGGGCATCCCCACTGCATCAGGTGTTTGAAGAATAACGTTCAAGTGGGATGAGGTACAAAAAGTGCACAGCAACTGCGGTTTCTCAGACCTAGAAAAACAGGAGCTAAACACCAAGTTGATATTCTGAGCAGTCAAATACCCTTCCCCAGGTAACAGATTGCCATTCACTGACAACATATGCCCTGACGAGCCAGAGATATGCATACACATATGTATATTTATCGTATCATATAATCTGGATGTCACTCAGCTAGCCCATCAATCAAGATCCTGGAGGTACAACTGCTTCTAAAGAGCAATACAACTACTGGGTTTTGGTGGATTTTGACCAGGTCATAAGCAACAAAACCAAGTTTCTTGGACTCAGCCAATAGGAAAACAATGGGATGAGAAGTGAATAGGTGATTTACTACAAAAGTAATTACCACTGATCACTTCATTTGGGTCCTGGAAAGGCTCGAGGAGAGAAACTTGCCATCCTGCCAAGTTTTGAGAGCCTTGCATCTTCCACGGATAGGTAAAAATTTCAAACGTGCAAAAAGAAAGGATGAAGTGAAGAGAATTTCTAAAGGACTCCACTGTTTTATAACCATGACTCAGTTTTTCATCAAGGACATAAGAGCTGAAGTCAAGTGGCAAGTAATGAAGTATTTATTAAGCTGTTGGCTGGATCTTCCACCACTACTAATGCAGCCCTAGAGATGTTTCAATAAATCTGTGGCAGCTTGGGAAAGCTCAGGCTGTGCTATCTTCTACTGCTCCTCACTGTGATCAGGAAACACACTGTAACAATGAGGATGCTGTATCTTAATACACACACACAAACAGGACATCCACAATCCAGAGCTTGTCAATACTTCAAAGAGGTTTCAGCCTTTTTAATTCAAAAAGATAAAGTTCCTATCTTTATGGCAGTATGATGTCACCTGTCGGAATAAATCTGGAGTTGCACCTCCTTTAACAAGATTATATGGTCAAACAGAGTGGAAGCAATCTGCTTGAACATTTCTTGGCTGAATGGTTTCAAAAGCATCTTTTGACACTAATTTGTTGAATGGATGATTGCGAGCAACATAAAAACAAATTAAAAGTTTTAAGTGCTTGGGCTAGATCCTCAACTACTGAAAAGCGAAAGTTGGGCCATTAAATTCTGCATGGCTTTGCTCAGTTGTAGCTCCTGAAGACCTGGCTCTTTATGCCTAATGTGACTGTACATATACTTGAGCATAGAGTTATACTCAACAGACAATTCATTCTGGTAGTGAGCACCCTTCAGCCCCACACCGCCAACAAGAGTAGCAGCATTTGTCAGCTCCAGAAGTTGCAGAATTAGTTCCTGTGTTCTTTCAACTTAAAATAGCTGACAAAGCCACTAGAGGCCCTGTTCTGCTCAACATGGGGAATGTGAT
This sequence comes from Myiopsitta monachus, assembly GCA_017639245.1. Taxonomy (NCBI): domain Eukaryota; kingdom Metazoa; phylum Chordata; class Aves; order Psittaciformes; family Psittacidae; genus Myiopsitta; species Myiopsitta monachus. The sequence continues at coordinate 24,226,966 of CM029917.1, forward strand.
GGACGTGAATGCATATGGTTTTACATACATAAATGGTAGGGTCTAATTTACAGCAACAGGTAAGTATCGCACATTCATCTACACTCATTACACAGTGAAAACTCACCTATCTAAAATTAAGCCTGGCCACTGCCAAGACAATTCCTTACAGGTGCTCCCTTAAGAGCTTCTTCCAATTTGCCAGTAAACCCTTTAGTCTCCCAATTTTCTGCTGCACTGCTGCTCTCCATCCTTTCCACTAAACACCTGCTTTTTCCACCCAATCGGCACAAACCGCTGCTTTTCCCAGCTCTCTACTCCAGCTTTGCTCTTCGCCATCTGCTCTCCTGCTCTATTTCACTGTCTGGGGCAGCTGATGCAAAGATGCAGGTTATTAACATTTTTGCTCAGTCTTCCTTTTCTGTGCATTAAGGGCAGGTAGTGCACAGGAGCCAGCAACAATGCTAACACCTAGAAACTATATATAAACCCAGAGAGTCAATAATGGAAGAATATTTAGATAGAAATTGGGAAGGAGAGAAGACTGGATAACAGAAAAAAAAGGTATGCTTGCTTTAACCTGCTCCCAGTTTTAGTCTAAAAGAGCAATACAGAGATGGTATTCAAATCCTGTGCTAATTCACTCCATGCTGGGTCTTCTTGAGTGGACGGGTTGTTTTCTGTGTTTTCATTTGGTTTTGGCACCTCACGCCACATGCTATTACAGGAGCATAATGCAGATGGAAATTGCAGTGGGTTGTATGCATGACCCACTGAGAGCAAAATTTCAACTTAATGAGCCTAATCTGAATTTAGGAAATATTCTTCCAGCTTCTAATCAACGACCAGAAGGAGGGTTTTTGTTAAAAGATCATTATTAGTCAAAAAGGGTAATTTCTGAGCACCAGTTGGGCATCCCAGGAACTAAATGGATCTGCAGCCATTCATTGCCATTTAAGGGCAGGAGGAAATCAGTCTTCATACATCATGGTGGAAGTTGGCTGCCAGCTGGAGTCAGGGAAGCATCTCCCTTCCCTACCACAGCAATTAAAAGATCATGTCATTATAGTTGATCTAGCACCCACAGAAGTCAAAGGAAAGCCATTCATTGACTCTAATGAGCTTTGGAGCAGCTTCAAAATTTCTCCAGCATATGTAGTCCTGACACTCTGGAAACCAAAAGCCTCCCAGTTTAACTACACTCATCCAGGGCTGAAACAGGGAAGAAAGCATTTCCACATTTACAACAATCAAGGCTTTGTTTCCTTTGAAAGAAAAGCATCAGCTTTCAATGGAAAGGACTCAAACCCTTTGTCCAAAACCAGAAAAAGCCTGAAAAGCATAAATCAGTATTGCCCCCCCTTTCCCCAGCAGCTCTTTTTAATTATCCTGGTTCATCCCTGAGCACGGGATAATAAAAGCAGGCACAGAGCAAGTCTGCTGCAGCTCTCACCTTTGTGGTGGCAGATATTTAAGTTTCAGAGTTTTTCAGCTTTTCAACAAAGCCACATCTTCCACCAAGGGAAGGGAAGAAGCACAACCCCCCCACCCTCAGCCATTTTCCAGTCATTTCATTTCCTCGGGTAAAAACTATTATCCACAAAAATTACCATTTTAGGGAAAAAAAAAAAGAAAGGCCTGAATCTTAAAATTAGATCCTACCGCAGCCCCAAATTCATAATAAATCCCTTCCTGTGCATAACAAACAGTTCCACCCTCTTATTTTTCCTAGCGCTGAGTGGTATCTGCTCTGCGCACATTTTAATACTGAAGAGGTTGCTGAAGGAGGCTTTTGTTGAATTATTTCATAGGCACTATTAGGGCTAACTCCAAAGAGGAAGATACTTAATCATTGCTGAAAATCCCCAGGTAGCTCTGCAAATCCACAGGCTTTTGTGACCAGGGTGTATTTACTGTGTCTGTCAGCATTTTCTTGACTCCTGAGGAGCTTGCAGCTCTTCAGAGATGATTATTCACACTGTGTCACTGGGCATAAACCCAATATATCTATAGACCTTAACTCCCCAACTACCATCCCCTTTGCTCCATCCATGGATCTAAGAAGCCTTCTGACAGAGAAGCTCATTATATTGAATGCATTTCTGAACAAAGGTATGGTTCCACCGCTCTGAATGGAAGTCAAGCCTTACTCACCCTGTGAAGGTAACAAAAAAAAATCAGTCTAATTGAGCCTGGAAAGTTCCCAGCTAGAGGCACTGATCTCTGAATTCAGGTACAGCTCTCAAGTAACATTTTCCAAGCACCCACGTGATCTTATAAGCTCAGTCCCTCTTTCAAACATTGCTGTATTTAAGTTCTTGTAGGTGTTGGTTACTTTCAGTGGGGAGTAAATCTTGAAGACCCAAATCGTACCTGAAACAGGGCTAGAAGTACTTCCACAAAGTTTCATTCATTACGTCCACTTCCGCAAGTCTCCTTGGATTCAGGATTCAGTCTCCTGTCTATAATCAATTACACCACAAACTCTATAGCTAGAGCATGACTGAAATGTTTCCACATCAGAGGTGCAAAGATGCTCTCCTCCATCTCAAAGCAACCATGAACCAAGAGCCCTCCTCAGGCTGAAATCAAGGCAAGGCCAGTAAAACTGGATTTCCTCACGAGGAGTGGCAGAAGTCTGACCAAACACACACGTATGCTGGAAACCTGAGCTAAACAGATTTCACCTTTAGCAACAGGCATATATATTTGATGCCTTCAAGCCTCTCTGCTGCCTCAGCCTCACAGCAAAAAAGAAACAAACAAAAACCAGTAGAACACAACCACAAAAATAACCCAAAATGAGATAATTCGCCCAGGTGACGTTACCCTTGGACCTGACCTTTTCATTTATGCACTAAGCAGTGGTAGTTACTTCTTCCCAATATACGGGATTCCTGAAGCAATATAAAGCTGCTGCTGGAACAGGACAAGGAATCACATTAATCTGTTGCACAGGAGAATGCCTCATGTTCTACAGACACAGATGAGGCAAGCAACTGCCTGATCCAGAAAACATCTGCTCAACTAACTCAAAATTAATGATAACAATGAGCTTCTTGATGGCTCATTCTCACCCAGATGCTGGGAACCATCAAACAGCTACTCATAGTAGCAGCCAATTAGTTACTAATGCAAAAGAGTTTACAAGGAGCAGGATCTGGGCTCAGGGTACCAGCACAATTCACATTTAGCACCCAACCAAACTTGACTTGCATCCCCAATGCCATGATGCAGTAGTGTGATGAAAGAACAAGTTTCCATTGATACAAGAACCCAATAATCTACAATTTGTGACACTAAGAACTGCCAGGTGAGGATTAGGAGGCAGCCCCTTTGAAATCCCACAGCAGCATGCTCTTTCAAGCGTGGAAATGCTTGTTTTCAAAAGTTACTGGTAAGAATATTCAACACCAGCACACAGGGAAAGAAAAGTGGATTTTTTTCCTACCTTTTCTTCTTGTAACTTCAAACCTTCTGTAGTCCTATAAAGAAAAAGAGACATTTTTGTGGGTTTTGTTGTGATTTGGGGATTTTTTTCTGTTGTTGGTTTCGTTTTAATACAATAATTGCTCAAAGGCAGCATGAACAAAAACCCCTAAAAACTTCAGTCATTGTCCCAGAGCAGCATCCACGAAGCTTTACAGAATAACTGAGGAGTAATTATAAGCATGTATTTCAGTTTGTCCACAGGTATTTAATGGATCAATAGATCAGCTAAAACGATTCCTCATTCTTCATTCTGTGATAAGTTACATGGAAGAGCACGGTATCTTTCTTTGAAATGGATTTTTCTTCTCTATTGATGTTAAAAGGGAGCAGCCGAGGAGGGTTATTGTTATCGTATCAAGGATTTAGGGCTGGGGAGGGAGAAGGCATTACAGATATTTTAGCAGAGGCATGTTCAAATCCTTGAATAATTTCAAAGCAACCCAACTACTCATGCTTAGAGCCGAGGGCTCTTTCAACCTTTACACACCTACATGATTTGCCCTATTTCTTGCAAAGCATCACTACTATCTATAATAAACTTCTTTTAAAGAGGCATTGCACAAAGTCGCAAAGGGTTATCACGATCCCAAGCAACACAATCTACTTACACTAGTGGCGAGACTCCAGAGGAATATATATTTCATTCCAAGCAGTAACATTATTTATGGGTTAATTACAAATACTGACAGTTCCCATCATTCAAGATACTTTCTCTATCAAAAATAATAGAATCACAGAGGACTCAAAGACCATCTTGCCTGGAGTCCCATTGACCTGGACAGTGCCGACTGATGGGTGATGCAGGATTAACCCCACTGAGTGCAAGCTCTCCCGACCCCTGCCAAGAGCTAAGGGGCTTCTTACTCTTGTGGATGTGCCTTAACCTCATTCCATTCCTTTAATGCTCACTGTTCTCAGATGTTTGTTTATCAGAGAAGGAAAACAAAAAAGGTTTCTCTCTTGCTTTTGATAGGAAAATAACACACAGCCTCCCCAGACATCTGAGCTTTCTGCCCTACCTGATGCTTATTATAGGTTTATTTGTGCTTTTTTCTCTATAATAAAGTACCTCCCTGCAGACCACATTTAGACACAAAGAAGTGCTACGCATCCTCCTGAAATGCATCCACAATCCTTTCTGTGGTACAGAGCACCCTGCCACAGGCTAATTGGAAATAAAGCAAGCTGCCACTGGAGCACAGGGTAAAAAATACAGAGTTTATCCAAGTGAAAGAGAGAAATAAACAGTAGAGGAAAAAAATCAGCTTATGGAAGTAATATCAGTATCTGCTCAGCTAACTCCTGAAGGCCGTAATTACCTCTCTCACCAGAGTACATCAGACAGCACTGGGTAATTCAGAACAAGGTGGTTTATTCCAGGATGCAGTGTAACACACACTGGATGCTAAGGTGTTGCAGCTATTTCTAGATAACAGATGCTGCTTTCTTTCCTACAAGTGACCAGCAAGCTGTCCTTCTCAAAGCCGTCACCAAAACCAAGACAGGATCGAAACAGCAGACATGGTCTCAGCACTCCCTAAGTCAACTGCCCCATCCCTATTCAAGGCCAGGTTGGATAGGGCTTGGAGCAACCTGCTCTAGTGGAAGGTGTCTCTGCCCATGGCAGGGAGTTGGAACTGGATGAGCTTTAAGGTCCCTTCCAACACAAACTATTCCACGATTCTATGAACTGAGGGGAATACACAAAAAAAAAATGGGTATTTGCCTATAGAAATACTAAGTCTTTACCCACCGTACGATGCTACCTTCATGATCTTCAGAAAGACATAAACCAGCATTCAGGCTAAGTACAGACTTCAAAGGATTTATCCTCTTGATGTAGCAAAGCGGAGCCGCACAGACAGGCACACTCCAGGGACCTCTCAGAGCTTTTCAAAATATTAGTTTGAGAGGTGGGGCACAGGATAAAAATTCAGACAGAGCCCGCTATCATTAAACCCATGTACATGTAATATATGCAAAAGGGAAGAGTACTTTTAAAGCTCCCCCGAGTCCCTCACTTTAACAAGCTGTTTGAATTCTCTGCAGTTCAAAAGCTTAGAAACACTAAAACTAATTACAACTATTACATTGATCAAAAGGGGAAAAAAGACACTCACTTTACAAAATTCAAGTGTCAGCTCACTTGTATTAAATACCCTTTTGGTACTTCCACGTCTGCACAGACATCGTGAAAAACAAAGGATGGTCTTCAAAGGGTCCCTTCTTTTACTCTGTTCCCCTTCTAATTGTAAGCTCTAATGAATATAAATTACCCAAAAGAACAGATGCAGGATTCAAAAGAAAAGCTTGTTAGAAATGCAATGGGAGGAGGTCAGGCTGCGAATCACCACGTCTCATTACCTGGGAGCACTTGGTATGTCCCCCCAAAACTTCCCCTTCAATGGAGAAAAGGCATTGAGAACACTCAACATCTCAGGAGTACACAGAAAAGTGGGAAATAGACCTGGCAACCATAGCAGGGCTTAAAGAGCAGTCACAAAAATCCATCACCTCCAGGTAGACACACAACTGCGGTTTCTATCCCTCCAGTAAAGTAAAACTGCAGCAAGGGCTCATTTTTCTTAGTTTGCTTCAGCCAAAATCATTTCTCTCTTCTGTAGCACAGAAAAGAAACGATGCTAATTTCACTCCTTGAGGGCATGTTGAACATAAGACCTTTCTATTAGTGATCTAATACACCACTAAGAGACATTACCAGCAAGTATGGCCACAGGCACAGCGCCGTGTATGGCTTGGGCAATCTCTTCACAGGAGAGAGTAGTCACCCTTTCTTTGAAGCGTAAGATACTGCTCTCAAGTTAAAAGGAAAAAAAATCACACTGAGGTTTTAATAGTGTTACTGGTAGAGAATCAAACTATTTGGATAAAAATGACACTAAAGTTCTTGGATGCATTGCCTGAGGAATATTCTCCTGCAGAAGCCATAAAGCAGATGGTTATAAATGAGACTTATTTCATGGGCACCATTTAACAACTACAGATTCCTTTAACTAAAAATCTAATTTTATCAGAGCATAACTCATAGGATTTGAAGGGGAAAATTTGCTTCAGATTTCTCATTCCTTCTAGAAAGCTTCTTCATCGAGTACCATTTTAAGCAGCATTTCATTAATGCAATACAACAGTTTTATTTGTCAAGGTTCATGTTTAGCACCCATTCGCCTTCTTTTTAATGTCAGTTAATTGAATGCAGAAGAAAAGGTCCTTCTGTTCTGTATCTGAAAAGTCTAATCATTATGTGGAAATCGATGCAGTGTGTTTGCTCCAGTATTTGGTTTCACCAGATGTGTAGCTACTGAAAAAGTGCATCTCCAGAAGATCAACCAACCCAGCGCCAATGGCTGAGAGGCGATGTAGTGTCATCAAGTGCAATTACTAATCCGACCTGGACCTGGAGGACAAAACAGCAATACAAATCAGAACTACAGTTCACTCCCTGTAGCTGCCATGTGTTGCACAGGCACCTGTGTGAACCTCATGCCATTTAACAACAAAGCCCTTTTCTGCTCTCACAGAAAGGGAATGCCAGTCTTTCAAAAGACAGCATCTCAATGTCCTGCCAAGCCATAATAGCTGGTTTGTGTTACAAGCTGCTGATTAATGCTGAATCATGGGCCCATGGATGAGCAGAGCACTTCTGGAATGAAAAATCAGATTTCATTCAGAACAAGCACAGGGCGGGGGGACGCTTCATTGTGCAGAGTTAAAATACAACTACACAGAGGGAATACGCAATGTAGTACAGTGCTTGGTAACCAGAGTACTGCAAACAGATTTACTGACAGTCATTAGTGAGGGATCCAAGCAGCAAAACCGCTTTCAGGTTGTTTGGTATCAGTGTAAATAAAATGTTTAAACATCTCTATAAAAACATATCTATGTTTGTCCCATACCCCCGCAAATAACATATTACGCACTATACAAGGCAGTAGTCTCTTCTCTCTATAAATCCCTGTCACAGGGGGGAAAGGCTACGTGAGCTTCTACTGCTGAAACAGGAGGCCCCCACTTCCTGACCCCACTGGAGGAAGGGGCATCACAGTTTGTACTGTATTTTACTTCTGTCTCCTCTGATTGTTGGGTTTTTTTCCCCACATTAGGGTAATGGAAGACTGGCTTCAACTCTCCTACAGTTGAGCTTTTGAATGTCACTTCCAAGTGAAGCCCAGAAAACATGGAACCACCACTATGCTATTAACACCAATTGCTGTTAGAGTCACTTCAGCCTAGCTTTGTTACACCAATGCTCATCAGCAGTTGATCATTTTTGCTTTTTAGAGCTGCACTCAAGCAAACAGAAGGGGCAAGGAAAGACCACGTGCATGCTCCCTGTCCCTGGAAGTTCAAGGCCAAGCTGGACAGGGCTTGGAGCAACCTGCTCTAGGGGAAGGTGTCCCTGCCCATGGCCAGGGGTTGGAACTGGAGGAGCTTTAAGGTCCCTTCCAACACAAACCAGTCTGTGATGCTATGATTCCTCTTAGCTTTATAACTACAGGCAAGATCAACACACTGAAGGGCTAATTTCTGATTATAAAAGTGATCTATGACAACCAAGAAATTGCTGTACCAAGCTGCAAGAACTGCTCATCACACAGTAACCTAATTCACACATCTATTAATAACATCCACCTATTCTCTCCAGCCAAGGACTGAGCAGGCAGAGCAGAACAGTCACATGGATGCTCCAACTATACAAAGTTATTATCACAGCATGAGCAAGGGGAGGTCTTTCAGAAACAAAGCTGAACCAGGACTGCCTCTACACAAAGCTGGTCCAGGACTGACTGCAGGAAGCACAGTACGAAGTAGAGCTTCCCCAAAGCTTTAAGATACCCATGGGAGTGGGGACAAGATGCAGACACACAAACAAGCTGCTCAAAGCCCTCCTCAGCACTAGAAAAATGACAGTCTAGCCAGTAGGCAAGTAATGTTATCTACAGCAGGTTAAAAACATGTCATTAGGTATCTAGAATTTATAACCACTTAATGCATGTATAGTCACATCACTAGAAGCTGCTGTGCACGATTAAAAGCAATGTATTAACCTGGATCCTGCAGCCACGGACTAGACATTCAGGTGTGTGCATAATACATCCACTTAGCAGCCTTAAATAAAAATACGCCAACCCACCACAATATGGGATGGGGCATGGAACAAGGCTCCTAAAACGCTGCTCTGCAACACACGCAGATACTAGCACCATCACAACTTACATCAGCTACACAGTACTCTGTACTTGGTTTGTAAATGACATGCAATGCACACAGACAAGCTACCAACAGGGACGGAGAAAGGACTGTTCCTTGATTTTACCACAACAGTTGTTCTTCCTTTTGTCCCCTGTACATCCACAAATGGCCACACACAATTTCCTGCATTGTAATTTGAAGAGAAAAGGGAGCACACTTCACAAGCTTCATAATTAAACAGTCACAATTAGGCTTGAAATTGGGAAAGACAAGTTCCTGTCTGCTACATCTTCCTAGTTTTCCCTTGACTAACAGCAGAGGATGAATACTTATAAACCAGCATGCAGAGGCACACAAGCAGGAATCCCTGAGCAATAGCTCAATGTTGTATTTTAAGGTCCACATCTTTGCAGTACAGTTTCTTTCTGTAGTTGTCTTTCTTTCCCAGCTTCCTCCCTTTGCAAACCAGTATGCACACAGATTTGTATACAGCTGTGCATTTGCCATCCTTTTTGTCAGCCTCTGATCCCACAGCAAGATGCCTAATATGCACCAAGTTTGGTACCAAACAGGTACCAACTGCCCTCAAGAACAGCAAACCTTGCAGTGTTTTCAGCATCCTGCTCTTTTAAATGTAGATTTAGTCAGAAAGAGTCCCTTAAGACCATAAGAAAAGGTTAACAAAGGGGATACTGCCAAAAAAGCCCTATTAATGCAGCAGATGGAAAAGATGCGGAACAGGTAACATTTCACATCCACACACTGCCTGTATCACTGGACTGTAACAACCCTCTTACTTTGTGGCAGAGACTGCAGTGCTTGTGCAAGGGGATAAATCAAATTCAGCACATGCAGAGGGCTCATGCTGCAGCCATCACTAAATTAGATGTTACTTCTGCACACACCAAGTCTCCAGGGACCTGCTCTCATGATCAGACCATCCGCTGTATGATTCCCAAATATACAGCCCTGACTCACTTAGCCAATTAACAAAGAAGTGCCTGTTCCTATTAATAGACCATCATCCTGGGGATATTTGCTTTCCTTTCAGAGCATTCATTTGCTTTCCTTATCTCAAGTTGGGGGAGGGTGGGGTGGTGTCAAGAACATTACTCTGCCATCAGTGCAGGTCGAGGGGAGGCACTCTGCATAGGAATTGGAGTATTTGCAGCGATTATGAGTAATACACAGACAATCAGGATTTTCTGTTTATAAAACTATGCACAAAGACTATTTTCAAGATGCTAATGAGCCACAGAACATCCACTTCATCTCTTTTTTTAAGCAGGCATGAGGAAAAGAAGATAAATCATACACTACTGTTTAGAGAAAGCTTGCTACCGGTACTGATGCTGGCAATTTAGATTTGTTCTGTCTGGTACAAACGCTGAGAGAAGCTCTGATGTCTCGCGTCACACCAGATCATCTGCTCGTCCATACGGTTGCTAATTGAGAGAAGTGCTACATCTCTGATTTTACTCACGATTTCCAGACTTCAGATGAGAAACCCAGGTAGAGCTCCATAAATTTCCACACTGTCATAGGGAAGCTCATTGGGATGCCCATTTTGGAAATCATAGATTTGCAGATGTACCATACCTAATTTAATAAAGTGAAAACTCCCCTGCTTTATGGTAGAAAGAACTTGAAGTAGAACTATCTCCCTTCTAAAACTACTGCTACAGCTTTTAAGGGAGAATATGCTACATTTGGAAAACAATTAGTCAATATTTAGTCTTTTAAGGTTAAGTAGCTTCTGAACAGAGCATCAGAACATGTACCCCTCTGCCACATCACAGCCAAGTTAGAACTGCCTTAGATTTCTTTATTTGCAACATGTTTACCCTGGTCTTATTCTCTGCTTCAGGAATGTACCAGCATTCCCCCACTTAAATGTGATTTTTTCCATAGTTACTTAACTGTGACAGGGGGAAAAACTTACTGGAATGTGGTTCCTGGGGTCAGTTTATGCCACATGGTCCCTGCACTCCCCAAGGAACAGCATCCAAGCACCAGCTACAGCATCCAAATTCAAGGTCATTAGTACCAGGGAATCACCTAAACTGCAGGAAGGGCACCTGGTGGTCCTGGCTGCTGCTAGGTGGAAGATAATAGATCCCAGAAAGCAATGCAGGACCACAGAGTGGCATCATACACTGCATCTTACCATAAGTATAAAAACAGATACAGGAACCAGGATTCCAGCTCTGTAAGGGGTCGCATACAAGAGGTTTTCATCGTTTAAGTTGTGCTATAATTGTGTCCTGAAAATCTCCAATACTTATGAATGAGCCACATCCATTAATATAACCTAAAATCCTTCTAACTTGATGCTGTTATTCAAGTACACAGTACCTGCTTTGTTCCAAGTAACCCAATACTCAACTTTTCTAGTACTTCAAGCATAACAGCATCCCACAGCTACAGCATTTATTAAACCTTCAGGGTACCATCCCTTAAGATACAGCATCTATTAAACCCTCTAGGTACTTGGGAGGGGGGAGGTGGGGTTTGGGGATACACATGTTGGGGTCCTTCCTCTGTATCCAAACACTATGAAAACATTCCCCAGCACCTTGAACTGCAGATACCCTGATAACCAGCACTCAGAGCAAAGGCTTCAGGGATAATACACTAGCTAAGATTTATAATGGTCTACAAGCAGCGATTACAGCTTGCTAGAGATACCACATGAATGCAGGTAACAAGGAGTGAATTATCATTACATACCAAAGTGATAAAAACATAAATTTAAGTCTTGCCTCCCTTTACCTTCACTAATGTGTAAGACAGCAGCAGGCTGTAGCCCAGTATAGATCTGAATTCAAATCTGGTTCTTTCCTTCCTCTCTCCAAACTGACTTACAAGCAGGAAGAGCACACACATGGCAGAGAATACATTACTAATAATAATTCTTTACATAAATACCAGGATATTAGAACTTCACCTGCATATAAAAGTGAAGCACTGTGCCTGTCTTACTGCAAGCCCATGCTCTGAAATCATGCTTCTAGTTGAATTAGAAGCAAAAGCTTTCATCAAAAGCATTTGCAATTTCTCACCTTACCCCCCAAAGCCCTCCTTTCCTAGCCTGCCACATTAGTAAATAACACTTGCTGGGGGAAGGAGCACAAAATAATCCCCATGATTCCTCTGCTCCTTGAAATAACCAACTGTGGTCTTCAGCTGCTTAAAATCTCCAAGTCCTAACTAACGAACAAGTCAGATGATGGATAACCTACACAGCCAATACCTTCCAAATGCCAGTCAGAAAGTGATGGTACTTTTAAAACTGAGCATGTCTGCTACATCCATTAGCACAAAAACAAGCCTTGGCCTTCGGCATCCACTCCACTCAGTAGGATTTAGCCCCATGATGGTTCAACCCTGGGAAGCTGCACCTCCTAGCTCCACACAAATCCATGCACAGCACTCAGAAGCTTCGAGAGCTTTCCAGCTCCCTCTGGAACCAGCCTATGGGAAGTCTCACAATGTAAAAGTGACAGCGGCATTCTGAAACATTAATACGGACCAGGCAAGTTGCAGCTTTTGATTAAATCCTAACGTTGTCCTTGTTTTAATTAGGTTTTCCATTGTAGTTCATTCTACACCCATGGCATTCCAGACTGCAGCCATGTGTTTATTATTCTAATCAGGACTAAAAATAGTCCAGATTTTCTCTGGAACACCCCATAAATTTGAGAGGTGGAAGGCAGAGCATCAAGAAATCACACTATTTGTATGCCATTTGCATGTTAGAGAGTCAATTTCCCAGCCAGAAGGGCTGTATATTGCAGTCTATGGCCTCAAGACTCATTTTCCCACTATAAATGCAAAGCACAACTGCAATAATTCCACCACAGACCATGAAGAAATCGATTTAGCAATCACAACATAAATTAAGCAGTGGTTTTGATTCCATAAACTTGTTGCTATGTAGATCACAACAAGTATTAGCGAAGGTCAGTGACCCTACCCAAATGTTTGCTTTGATGAAGTTCTGAGGAATTCAAGATCAGAGCACACTTCAAATTATTTGACCTGGAAATTAACCCTTTACACGTTTTAAAAGCAATTTCAGTGCATTGCCAGGAGCTTTCCTATTTGTGTTTCAGTGTTTTAAACACATGTTAATGGAACTGCATATTATCAAACCACAAAGTTGGTAACAAACTCCTCAGGAATAAGGAGCTCCCAACTGAACAAGGCCAATGTCACTAGAAGATGATCGCAGGTGATGTATTATTATTAAGAAGGTATCCTGGCTAAGCTATTTTCTGAACGATAACATAAGAACTGTTGCTTTCCTCTCAAAACGGGATCTCAATTCCACTGACATACCCAAAAGCTCTCTTCATGGCTTCCAGATTCATCCTGGTGTTTCATACCATGCCATACCAAGCTTGTGGAACAAGCTTTCTGTACCTTTCAAATCTACATTATGACATACATCCCTTGAAGCTATTTCAACTGCATTCTCTGAACATCAGAAACTTTAACGCTAAATTCTGTGCAAATCTGAACCAATACATTTCTATCTTAGACCTTTTCACCTCCAGCGAGATCAAGTAATTGGTACAATCACGTCATGCTTTTTTAGAGGAAGACTTGAATGAATTAATGTCTTTCAAATATAATAGTTCTACAGTTCTTGTTTGAGTAGATCATTGGAGTAATGACATTAATTCCACAGAGTAACGTCTTCAAAAAAATCAAAACTAATACACATTAGTGCAGAATGAGATCTTTCTGAATGCAAAAGCATGCAAAACACTTGGTTCTTTTTAATAAAGCAAAAGTGACCTGAGACAATACAAGGATGTGTTTAGCAGAGTTCCAGTGTACCACCTGAGTCTACACAGCAACAAAATAACAGTGGAGGTGTGGAGGCATGGAGGCGAGCTGCTTCTCCTCACTTCTACAGAACAGAGGATGGATACTTCAAGGAAGAAGTACACCTGAGACAGATCTTGGAACTGCAGACCTCCAACTCCACTGAAATGATATTTGGGTCCTGGTAAGCAGCAAAAAGCATCTTAATTGGCTTAAACTGCTTTACTGAACTAATGCACACAACTGCGGGTATTTGTAGATGGGATGTGACTGGTAGAAATGAGATTCTCCAACTAGAACAAAATCCTGAGGCTTAAATAGATCCAATTGCAGCATGAATCCATCAAGAGCTTATCATTAGCCTGGCACTGACTAATGTGTCTGCCAGTACCTAAGTGTTGTAGGCAATGGCAGCTAAAAATTAGCAGTGTCTCCTTTCCCTTGCCTCCCCCACCATCTCCCACTTCTAGGCATTTGAGCAATCATTTAACAAACCTATGATAATCAGGAACTAATTAAATAGCTAAAATTGTTCCAGCATTCATTGTTTTCTTCCCATGAAAGTCACATTCCCAGATTTTTATAGCCTGATTTGCATGCCTCAGACTTGAAAATCTGAGCCTACCCACATCTGTGCAGTGTGCCACACTGTGAGCTCTGGTCAAGAAAGCCACCATCCCCACTGGGACAGCCCACGCTGGATACCTATCAGATGCAGACCTGCCTAATCCACATCAGTGCAACAAAAGCCAACACTGTCACCTTCAGCACTCAAGACAGTTTCTTCTCCACTCTCATAAGCCCAGAGATGGAATGCAGAGAGTGCATTACTGTCCTGCATGAGGAGTCCTACAACCCCATCAACCCAGGTCCTCTTTAGCTGGACAAAGATCCCCATCCCTCAATATGGCCCTTGGTCCCTTTCCAATTACTTTGCACATTGCAGAGGTTCAGCACCGGAAGGTTAGGAGGGAAACAATCCAGCAGTAACTTTGCTGGTTCTCTCAGAGCCACCTATGGCTCCATTTATTTTTTTAAGCAGCAAAAGGGCTTTGTCTAGGTTTCACCTGAAGGACCAGTGACCCAAATGAGGAGCCTGTTTAATGCCATTGGTCCCAACAGGGAACAGAGATCCCCAGCACAGGACAGAGCATACATAACATCTTTGGGGCAAACCCAGCATCTCCACCGTGGCACAGTTTCCCTGCCAGAAATGATACCAAGCATACTCAGTAAGTGTAGGAGCTTCTTTTTCACTGTTTCTTCACTGGCCTCCTTAGTTTGATAAAATATACATGGAAAAGCCCTCACTTATTTTCTGTTTGCACAGTAGGAAGAGCCTGAACACAGCACAAAACTAGAAACATAGGAGTTGTAGCTACAGCAGCAGCGGGTGTACAGTACCTCTTGGTGCAACCTCCCCGCATCCGAATACAGCCTTCTGCTCCTGTCTTCAGCCATCCATCCCCTTGTGACCATCAGGGAAACCCCAAGCAATACAAGAGATAACCAAAAGCTTCTTGGTCTCATCATTTCACGTCTGTTGAAAACAAGAGAACAGTCATAAAACAATCATTTCACAACAAAACCTAGCTCAGATTCAGTAGCACAGCCAAAGCTTCAGGTGATGGAGTCCATCCACGCTACAGTACTGTCAACGGAGCTTTGCAGACTCCCAAAGAACATGCAGCAAAACACTCCTTTTCCTGCGTTGTGCTCATCAGTGTTTTGGCAATGAATTCCCACATTACAGCATCTCTGTGAAACATTTATCCCAAAACTAACCCCCACAGGACACATTGTTCCCACTCTTCTGCCACAAAGCACCTGCAGAAACAGAGCCCTGGGATTTCTGAATCTTAATTACAGTATCAAAAAGCAAACCACAGCAAAACACAGTACTGTGGTACCAAGAAGGAAAAGGGGGACTTTATCCCATCTCCAGACCCCTCAGCAGCACAGGGTCGCTCCTAGTGAGGACTCATTCGCAGCAGACCTCCAGAAAAAACCCAGATACCCCCATTCACTTCTTTGATCACTGGAGAAACCATAGAAATATCATTATTCCCCTCATTCAGAGGATGCCACTGCCTCAAGCAGATGCAGCCACTGCCCCCCCATTAGGCTACACTTGAGTTTGAAAGACCAGCCAGGGTTTGAGGTGAGCCCCAAGACACAAGAATAGCCATTTCCTCCCCAAGATGGTCACAGAACCCATGAAGATTTGCACGGTCCATCCCTGGAAATGCTCAAGGCCAGGCTGGACGGGGCTTGAAGCAAGCTGCTCTAGTGGAAGGTGTCCCTGCCCATGGCAGGGGGTTAGAACTGGAGGAGCTTTAAGGTCCCTTCAACCCAAACCAGCCTGGGAGTCTATGATTTCTATATTATGCAAGTGACAGGCTGCTGCTTGGTTTGAGCTATATAAATTAGCAAGGCAAGTTACCTGCTAATGTCAAAATTACACCTAGCTTAATTTAGTCCCCATGACATACCTTATCTTGACAGGACTCATTTTGCAGTGGTTTCATGCCAGGTATGTGCTGCAGCTGCATCACCATTCATTTTGGAGCCATGAACACTTACACCAGCATCGACTAGGTCTCAGGTATTTTGTCTGCCTAACACAGCATCAACACGAGCAACTGCCTTCACCATGCGCCCATGCAGCTCAGGCACTGCTTTCCCCCAGCACTCACGTAAGCACCCTGAATTGAGAGCACTCAGGATGAAATAAAAATTTATTAGGCTTTCTAAATTCCAATTAGCTCAGTGTTGCTGGGGCTACAAATAAATGTTTAATAAACCAAAGTCACTGTATCAATAAGTGACAAGTACATTGTTACGTTACGAATTGCTCTCGCGCAGCAAGGCTGCTCCTCACGGTTTTTATAGAGGTATTTTGTATGCTCAGTTGATACCATCACAGCATCACTTTGCAGTTCCAGAGACCTCTGACTCGTATCCTGCTTGAAATGACAACCCTACAGCAAAACAAGGGACCAGCTACTTTCATGTGTATTTAGTAAATAACCAACTGCTTGAAAACATGATGGTGTTTGGATTAGGATGATTATAACACCAATGAAACTGAAAGGGCAGCCTCTACCACTAGAAAACTCTGGCTGGTTTATAAATGGGATCTGTAGAACATCTTTCTAGTCAGTTTAGAAATCACTTATTTTTATTACATGCTGACTGACAGTACACTAATTGCTCTCACTCATAGTAAGAGGGGACACACTAATACACATTATATATCTGAATAGCCTAAACCAAGCAACAAATGTACACTGTAAATACCAAGTGAGGGTTAAGCCTGAAATCATACAGCATTTTCATGTTACTTGGCATCCTAAACCACAGCTCAGCATCACCTTAACCTGAGCTAAAAGGAAGGCTCGTTGCAGAACCCGGTCTGCAGCTGCATCACACAATACAGCTACTGGAGTCAAGAGAAAGATTCTAATTGATTGAACAGATCTGGAACACCACTGTAAACTCAGACAAGTTTTACTACTCGTTTCCTCTCTCCACCTGAAGAAAGGACAGATTTGGTGCCTGCACAGGCAGCACTGCCCATGTAAATTGTGCACATGGCAATGCCTGCATAAAACAAGTAGTGCCGCTCAAAAAACAAGTGCCCAGTATTGGTGGCTGAAGCCCAGAGGTGTCCCAAGAGCTGGGGCAGAGGGGAGGCCTATCACACACTTCCTGGGCTTACTGCGTGAGCAGAGAAACAGACTTTAATCTGCTCTGTAATGCACAAACTCGGGATTGCATGCAGACGCTGGGAAGCAAAGAAAGTTGAGCATCACATCCATTTGTGACACTTTTCCTTCAGTTTCAGGGGAGGGACTTCCAAAGCAGTTTTGGCTCTTATGTTAAAGAGAATACTATGCAAAGAATAAGAGTTCGCCTGAAGATTGGGGTTTCTTCCTCTGAGCTAGAGCAGTGTTACAGCCCTCCCTGCAGCCAGCACAGCTTTACCTCCCACAAGCAGCTCATTATCTGATGAAGCTCAAGCACGAAGGCTCCTGCATACAGTGCCCAGATTGGCAGCACCCGGCTGCCGAAGACACAAGCACAGGGTTTAGAGTAAAGGTCTTAAGCAAAAAAGGTCACCTTGGGAAAGAAAGAAAACAGAAAGAGGACCTTGCCCATTTGAGTGGAGAAAACAGTTTAAAGTACTTCCATGACAAGCAATAAGAACTGCCAAGCAGCCAGAGTACTGTAAAGATCCCACAACTTTTTCCTCCATGACACAGAAGCATTAAGAATTCAGTTATGGTGATTAATAAAAGGAAAGAATTTGCCAAAAGCAGTTCTTTGAGGGCTACTTAAATTGCAGCTTATGTTTAGCTTTGGGAAATTACAAGTTGACAATAGCCTTTAGTAATCTCCAACAAGCCCCACATTAGAAAGAAAAAGGTTGAATTTAATTACCTGAAGTCATGACTGTTGCTACAGCAAGAGGAAAGCCTTCAGACCAAACCCTTCACTCTGTCAAACCAGCTCTTGTAACATCAGATAAGAATCTGGTCCTCAGTTCCTCTGCCATCAACTGTTTCAACTGCTTCAGCCTTATCTAAAAAGCATTTTTATGACCTGCAAAATAATTCTGACAACCATAATTTCTTATTGAGAGCTACAAGTGCTACAAAATTAAGGAGAAAAATCCTTTCGAAGCTGACCTTTGAGCAAGACAATGACGCCAAATAATTCCATCAGCTATCTGATGCATCCTAGATAAATTACTTAAAGTTTGGATGCATTAAGAACTCACTGGAACCGGCTGTGATGTTTAAGTACAAAGCAGATGTTCCATTTGAGCAAAAGCATATTTAAGCATATTTCATTTGATCTTTAAATTCTCCAAGACACTTCAATGCTCCTACAAGAAATGCAGGGAACACCAATCCAGCAGGGACGAAGGACTGCCAAGAAGCCCCAAAACCTCACAGGTATTAATCTTTGCCCTCAAGGCTGCCTCCGTGACTCCTGCACGTTTCAATCACGGCTCTGCTCTCAGGTTATGCTTACAGAAGTCCCAACCACCCCTCCCGTTAGCACCACGGGAAAGACGCTTATTTCCACGGCGCAGCAGCACGTGAGATCGGTCGTGAAGGAGCTCGGCACCTCCGATAAATTAAAGCATCCGATAAATTAACGAGTCTGATAAATCAAAGCACCACCTCTTTCTGCTGCCGCTGCGGGCGGACGGGGGCGCGCAGCGGGGCCCGACGGGGCGCCCCGCGGGAACGGGCGCCTGCACCACGGCGCCTCCCAGCGGTAGCGGAGAGAAGAGCCGGCGCCACTCGCGACCGCGGCGGAACGCGGCCGTGCTCCGCCGACGGCGGCAGCGCCACGGCCCCGGCAAGGGCGGGGGTAAAAGGGGATAACCGCGACCCCCACGCTGCTCTCTGCATCCAAGGGGCGGGAGCCGCGTCCGCCCCACGGGCGGCATTTCCACCTCTCGCCCCCCATTCGGGATGGGGGGAGGCGACATTCCCCTAAGCCCGTCCGTCCCTCCCCGCCCCGCGGCGGGCGCCCACCTGTTACCGCGCCCGGATGGGGGAGTCCGCGGGAGGCGGCATCGGCGGCATCCGGAGCCCCGAGCGCTGCCCACTCGCGGAGCGGAAAGCTGCGCGGTTCCCACGGGCGCGCTCCCCGCAGCCCGGGCGGGGATGGCAGCGCTCCGGTCCGCCGGGCGCGCAGGGGCGCGGAGCGGCAGCGGAACCCCGCGGTGCCGCACAGCGCTGCCCCGCGGCACTCACCTGGGGCCGGGAGCGGGGCGGCTCGGCGGGGCCGGGACGGGCACAGCGAAGACTGAGTCCGCGGCGCGGGCCGGGGCCGGCCCTATTTGTGCTCTCTGGGCCGGAGCCGCCTGACGTCAGCGCTGCATTTGCATATTCCACCCAATCGCCAGCACCTGTGCGGGGACGGCGGGACCGCCCCCTCGGGGCAAGCGGCGGGGGGAGTGCACGTCGGGGCTGGGGGGAGCGCGGCGTGGACACGGTGGGTACCGGTGTCCCTGTGGGAGCATCCCTGTATGTGTGTGCCAGAGATGCGGGGCTGGCAGGGCAGCACAAACACCGCGGGGACCCCCGAGGGGGTGGGCACAGCGCAGTGGGACGCACATCCCCCCCCCCCCCCTTGCCCGTGAGAGCTGCTGCAAGGTGGGACGAAACTGGTCTGGAACTGGGCTAGCTGAGGCCGCTGCCGTGCACGGTGAGGGGTGACCCCACGGGGAACCGAGTTTTCCCCACAGCCCACCTTTGAGGGTTCTCCGCACTGAAGATGCCTTGTTTTCACCACCCCCTGGTCTGACAGAGAGGCAGACGCTGCCGTTCATTCATGCATTTCTTCATTCATCCTCCCCTTCACCATCGCACCTCGTTCCAAAACTGAAAAAGAATAAAAATCAATATAATAATGTCTCATTTCTCTTTTAAGAAGGACTGGATGTTTATGAGAGAGGGAGGCACAGTGGATGGAGGAACAAAGGGGACTTGGGGTGTTTGGCTTCAAAGGCTGCGAAAAGGGTGAGGCACAAGCTGGACATACCCATAGGTGATAGATGTAACACCCGCAACTGACTCAGCGGATGGGCCATCTAAATGACCCGAGAAAACACAACAGTTCTTGGTGTTTCTTCCTATAAGGAATCCATCCTTCAGCTGGATCAGGATTCAGCTGAATCCTGCTGAACTAAACTGGATTTCTCGTTAGCTTTGGGCATGGAAAGCACAGGATCCCCTGGTCTGGGTGTTTAAAAAGGCACAGGCTACCCCCAGAAACAGGGTCTAGCCCAGAAGGAATTGTCCTTATTGAAAAATCATTGCACAGAATTAGGCAGGAGGTTACAGAAGAGGCTCCTCCATGAGAAAAAGCTTTCTTTTTTAAAATATGTATATATATATATATAAAATAAATAAATTCTTTTGTATTTTTTATTTTCTTTGCAGTAAATACCAGTGACCAGACGGGCTGGTTCGACAGAATCTGTCACACCTTTAGTTCTGCCCCTCTCAATGCAGCGCCTCCGAAATACGGAGCTTACTGTACCCAAACCATGCACGGAGGCTTGTGGGGACTCTTGGAGTGGCTTTTTTTTCCTTTGGTTTTCCTTCTTTAGGCAGGAAATGATCTGAAATTGCTGATTTAAGGTTTGGATTAACAAAAGAAATCACAAATGGAATAAAGCAGGGAGTGTTCACTGCGTCCCAAGAGAAGAAATGAGCGCGTATTTCACAGCTGGCCCATAGGTTTGAGAGGTCTGAGGTTTTACAAGAACCAAGCTGAAATCTAATTGGAGGCAAATGCATTATCTTCAGTGAGATCTTTTTCCTGAGGGAAGAAACCAGAAATCATATCAGTGGAGACAACTCTTCCCCCTTTCCTGAAGGGATGGAAGAAAAACCTTGCCACTTACCAACATCATTTATTCTATGGAAATAGGTCTGTGCTGTCAATTTGAAGTATTTAGGAATCTCTCTGTATGTTTTAAAGACAAACATAAACATGAGATGCATTGGTAGACATCTAAGTATCTGCACCGCCCATTTGTTTCTATGCAGGCATGCTGGAGGATAAGGATACGGAGCCAGGAGGCAATCATGTTTCTCCACCACCAGCACCTAACCTGGGTGATACCTGCCATGATTCATTGATAGCAACAGGCACATTTGTGCTCATTTTACATCATTGACACAGATCCAACTGCTCAGGCTGGAGCTGCCATGCTTCTGTGTGACCCCTGAAGGGCTTGACCTGCCATCTTCATGCTATGCATCTGGACACCTCAATAAGGAGTATAAAACACTTCCATCCCTGACAGTGTTCAAGGCCAGGCTGGACACAGGGGCTTGGAGCAAGCTGCTATAGTGGAATGTGTCCCTGCCCTTGGCAGGGGGTGGAACTGGATGAGCTTTAAGGTCCCTTCACACCCAAACCAGTGTGTGACTAAGAAACAGCTGGCAGGCACCCCTCCTTGCACCCTCCAGCCAGCTCAAACACTTTCAGTGTGTCCTGAGACCCTTCCAAAGCCCAGTGGAATCCTGGTGCACCCCAAGGGGTATTTTAGAAAGGATGCTGTGGGAGCTTTGCTGTCCCCTCACACTGCTCCACCCACCCGCATAGGTTGGGCAAAGCAAACAGCAGAAGAAATAAACTGCTGCTTGCTCCAGAGCAGGCTGGCAATGAAAAACTGGTAAATTCCTCACCTTCAGGGCTGGATGAGTTTGAAGAAAAATAATTGTTGCTTTCTTTTGAACTGGGAATTGGAGATGCCCAAAAAACAGTGATTGGAGTGAGAAGGAAAAGAGAAACGGATGATTTTAAAGACAGACTTGAGAAGCAGAAGATTCTTTTACAGAGAAAGGGGGGAAACAAGCCTGCAGTTGTATTGTTTTTTCATGAAAACACAGGACAACCTGTTCACTGAAATGAAACTGAAGCATCCTCCCCTTCCCTCAGTTAAAAAGATAGTGAAAGCAAGAAAACCCTGGAAGTTTAGAGGAATGGAAGCTGCAAGTGACAATATGTTCACTCTGATGCGGGCACATCGGAGGACTGTGAAGAAGAAGGGACCTGTGCAGGGACCTGTCCCAGGCTCATGTACTTCAGTGAGAGGAGCTAGAAATGTGCAAACTATTGTCAGCTCTGACTGATGCGACGTCAGGAATTCAATGGGAAATTTCGAACAGCTTGGGAAGGCAGCTCCATGTCACTGAAGATGGCACTCAAGGGTGACCACAGCAGCTAGGGTAAGGGAAAGAGCTTTGAAGAACAGATGGTCTTCTCTGATTGTAAATAAAGAGCACCACTGCCACCATAACAGAGCAGTGCACATAGCTAAGACTCCCTGATTTCAACCAGCAAAGGAATTCACTGGGAACCACCCAGGCTATCTGAAGCACCTCCAAAACCTGTTGAGAGTGATGTTCAGAAAAGGAAGGTAAGGTTTTCTCTTTGAAAACTCCAGCTTTGAATGACAGCAAATCACCCACCTGCCCCCCTTGTCCAGCCTTGCTGGCTAAATGCAGTAATTAAACATGAGTTTTAAAAGAACATTGTATTCACTGGAAACGAGAAGCACAGGAAGTAATAGGACAACAAGATTCACGCTCATCACTTTTAGTTATTTGAACCAAGAGCCTAAATCAGACCTGATTAAAATAGGGACTCAAAACCAGATTCAACCAAAACTAGGGATATTAAACAAATACAAATGTGACAAGAGTCCCGATGCAATTATTAGGAGTCCATCTTTTAATTTCTCATTAAGATGACTGTGTGTATCTTTGCCTACATACATTAAGCAAAGCCTTTTCACTTTGACAGCGCATCAAATTATCCATGCCAACTGTATATCTCTTACTTTTTATGTCAACTTCAGAATTGCCAGTTTTTCATTATCCTTTTGGTCACAAATTAATAAGGAGGAACAAATTTAATAGCAGCCTCAAACCTTTGGAGATTGTGTCAGCTTTGTGTATCTGTGCCAGTTAAATTACCATTTATTTCTGCTTCAATTTAATGCGGTCATCTTCATACAAACACACGCATATTTAAAGCCTGCTCTCAGGGAACAGTGTTAGTGCACTGAGGGGCTGCTCTGAAAAGCTAACACACAGCTCAGACTTGTGCTTTTCTAACCCCATCACTCTATTTAAGATGCAGCAAATGCATAGGACCAAGGTCAAGAGCTGCAAACACACAAGAGTTTCTGGTGGGTGCTGTTCTCCTGTGGGAGATGGGATGTCTATAGATGAGCCACTGCAGCAGTAGCATGTCCTTTGGGTAGCTAAAATGGGTCAAGGATCAGACCTAAGTAGGTACTGCCCTTGGGGACCTGTCCTTCTCTGTCTTCATCACGTTTTAGTACATGATTGCTCTGTTTGGCAAATGTCCCCCGATGCTGGATCGCAGTGTTTCACCCCTGCCTTTGTAGCTGTGAGCTCCAAATAATCAAAAAATACATTATAAAGGATGTTTTAGACCAAAGGAAATACTAAAGGTAGAAACAAGAGTTTGATTCATTTCACAGCTGTACTCTTTTTTGATTTGTTCGTAATTTTCTACGCTACTGCTTCCAATTTGATAGTGTCTGGGCCTCGGACAACAATGAGAATGGGATAACAGATGATGAGCTCAAAATACTGAACACAATCATAGTCACCCTACGTGTATCCACAATCAATATGTCACTTTGAGGAAGGAACCATCAGCCACTGGGCAAAGTTTGGAATAGAAAATGTCACAGGAACTCAAGGCACATTTCTTATTTCTTAGTAGCTGTCGGAGCAGCTGGCTGTGTATGGGACATGTGGAGGGTTTAAATAAGTAGCCCCAGAAACCTGAATTAAGGTGGATGTGGAAACTTTCAGTGGGTCCCTCCATCTCCATCACTCTGGGAACCCAAATGCGCAAGGTTAACTGTGGGCTAATGGAGGCACCAGCATGAACAGGTCCCATGGCCATTAACTGAGCTTGTGGCTTTGAGAAAAGCACCTATTTTCCTCAGTTTACCCATCCCTGAATATTTTTTTGGTCTATTCTCCCACATGCACATGAGAGCTCATCAAAAATGATGGACAGGCTGGATATGGTTCTGAGCAACCTGATCTAGTCGAAGATGTCCCTGCTCATTACAGAGCGGTTGGATTAGGTGACCTTTGACGGTCCCTTCCAACTCAAACCATTCTATGATTCTATGTTAATGTTTATCTGAAGACAAGAAAGCACTTTGATCTATGGGTATGGATAATAATATGATCAGATTTTTTTCCTAAGGTCCTTGGCTATTTGTACAGACAGCTAAGTCGTAAGAAAGTCTTGGTTCACATTCTGGAGCATTGGTGATCTTTCAAGCTTTTTTTCAAGAGGAAGCTTACAGTGAGGAGCTTTCTCAGAGCTGTTACGACAGAGCAGCCAAGCAGGCACTTGGTCAGAGGGACAGGACATCTAATACCTGTGCCAGAGAGATGCAGATGGATGACACAGGTGAAGATGAGAGAATACGCACCAAAGCTGTAGTAAAACCAGCAAGAAATGTGAGCCTGCCTCATGTGAAACACACAAAAGGTTTCTAAAGTGACTTTGCGTCATCGCCAAACACGTTCTACTCTGTGTCTGTACGTACCTACGCTGTATATCAAGAAATACACATGAGCAAGGGTGAATTTGCTACAGATTCCTGAAATCGCCCCTGCAGACAGATGGGCAGCATGCAGGCTGGGAGGGAGCACGAGCAAGGAGGATGTCGTTCATCAAGAAAACTTAAGCAATGGAAATGGCACCATCAGCGCTAAGAAAGACAAACCCCTGTGAAGCATGAGCCAGGCTCGGTTCTAACAGCAATTAAATGATTTAGAACGAGATTCTGATCGTATACCATTTTTAAAGGTGAAAGGTGTGATTTTGGTAATACCTTAAAATTAAAAGGCCATCCACTCCATCTCTAAAATGATGGTTTCTCTCCTGGAAGACTTATCTCATTGTCAGTCCATTAGCAGCCACCCAGAACCCATCCATACAAGAATAATTGGCTATTGATATATGGTAATGCTAAAAAGTTATTCTTATTTTTGTTCATTGCCACAGAAAGATGCCCTCTCTCGCCTCCCCTTTCAATCATTATAAATGCTACTGTGGGGAAAAAAGAACACTTTTCTGAGACAGATTAAGATCTGCATCACAAATAAATACACTTCATCACTAAGAGAAGAGGCAAGTGTCACTGGTATGGAGTGGTTTATACACAGTAGAGACCACTTATACTGGAATTTTCCCCTCATGGTAAATTAATGTCACTGACTCTGTCCAGTCCCCTCTGCATGAACAGGGTTCCATGCAGGGTCTGTACCTGCCAGTGAGGCGGTGGCACAGGGTGCCCAGAGAAGCTGTGGCTGCCCCCTCCCTGGCAGTGTTCAAGACCAGGTTGGACACACGGGCTTGGAGCAAGCTGCTCTAGTGGAAGGTGTCCTTGCCCGTGGCAGGGGTTGGAATACATGAGCTTTAAGGTCCCTTCTAACACATACCAATCTGGGATTCTATGACACATATGAAGAACGGGCTCTGAACCACATCAACCCCTCCTTTTCCCTTGACCACAGTGAGCTAGAAAGGGGTAAAAGGATGGATTACTGGAGAGGGACAGTGCCCACTGCTCTCTGCAAGGACTGAGGTCCCATCTTCCCCTTTGCCCTGAAAAAGGTCACGTCCTGCACATCACTGTGGTACCCAAACAACAAATCCCACCACTACCACCAGCTATTGGGCCCTGTCGGATGTTATTTGTGCTCAGGCTGGGAAGCTTGCACTCCGGCTGTTCAAGCTGCAATGAACCAGTGGCAGATGCTGCACTTGCCAGCTGAGCACCCCTCAAGAATAGCTAATAAAACCAGAGGACAGTAGGCTTCGTAACGTTGTATTTTAAAGATAAAGAGCCTCTGGATGGAATCATGCTAAGATTTTTACCTTCTTGTGGACAGCTATTTGGCTGCTCTGTAACATAACCTTGAGGTGAACTGAAAAAAGAGGTTGCAAAACTGGCTGGGATGATACACGGGGAGAGGTAAAGGGCAGAACAGAGAAAGCAGGGAAATCACTGAGCTTGACAGAGAATTTTCAGACCACAGTTTGAGCCAGTAGTCAAAATTTCTCATGCTTGAGGCTCAAACACGCACCAATGAGAAACTGAAGTGTTGAATGGCTTTAACAAATCTGTCTTGGGATCTTGTGTAGACATCGATTTTGGGTTGTTTCACCTTATTTATGGCCAATCACGCCTAACAGTTGTTGATAAAATGTTTCAAGGAATAAAAAATTAATTTAGATTTGGTTTTGCTGCTTATGGAGTTCTTTTTCCCTATTTTTCTTCTTTGGCCAAATTTCTACTGTAACTCTTCCAACACAAACAGGTTTGATTGCTTTTCAGATTCTGTTAGAAGCGCATCACTCTTAGTAGTTGCTATACTGAGTCTCTGTTATCCCTTTAGCAACAGTCTCTCCTGCAGTAAAAGGAAATGCATTTTTTCTCTTGTCTCTTACTGTCCAGAATTACCCTTGGTATTACAGTCATCAATGTTTAGTATTAAATCATTTCCCTGCCGATTCATTGTAATCAAATCTCCCACAAAGTCAATAGCAATAACATTTTTATAAGGTATTGTCTCTCTCTACCCATTAGGTGCTTTCAGATCTTTGAATTTTCCAGTCTGAAAATAACAGAGAGTGACCTGGAATAAAGAGTAACACTTGTGAAAGTCACACGAGCAACCGTGTCATTGCTCATTCTGAGCCAGCCTTTGGGTCAGAGCTCTGACTGCTCCAGACAGGTCACTCGATCATACCAGGGACTGTTATTTTCTATAGAAAAGAAATGCAAAATAAAGAAATGAGCCACCGGCCCTACTGTAACCAGTGACACTATTTCTACTGCAATTAATGGGACCAGATGTTGGCTTTGTTAAGCTGTATGTGGTGTTACACAGGGCACATCTGTGCCGCAACGCAAATATGCCGCTACAACTCACAGGGTGGTACTTAATCTGGTTTAAAGGAGGTGATGGCACTTGCAGCACTGCAGAACAGAGCTGACTGCTGCAAAACACACCCCAGCATCAAGTATGTACTTGCACCATGGAGCTGTGTGCGGCTGGGTGCTGTAACAGCTGCAGTGCCATTAGCACCCATAGTGCTGGCTCAGCAGTGGGGGTATGCCCGTGCAAGGTGAGGATGCTGCAGAATCCCATGTGCCTCTTGATGCAACATCCAAAGCAGTGGGTGCTTCATAGCCCGTGGGAAAATAGACAAAGACCACTTCCCCCAGCATCCTTTCACCTGAAAGCAGCTTTCACCTGCCTTTTGTTCAGGTCCTCAGGGTAAACTTCAGTTTCATCCCCTTCTGCCTTAAAGAGCTACAGAGTCACTAGGTTTCTCTTCTAGGGATTACTCTAGAGTTGAAGGAAGCAAAATGGATCACAGACAGAGCCAAACTGTGACAGGCCTCCTTAATTGTAAGTGTAGAGCTTGCATAAAAGCCAGCAGAAGTTTTGTGTGAAAGGAAACAGCACAATTACAGCTTCCCATCATAGCTGTTTACAAACACAGATGGAGAAAATACCACAATGAATGAAAAAAGCCCCAGATTTCTCTATAGTTACGCTGTGCTAATGACACTTGCTATGCTACAACTCCATAAATGAAAGCATAAAGGCTTATCTTAATGAGTTTGTTCTGCCTCAAGAGGAAAAGGCTCAGGAAGGAACCTCACTGCACCTCCAGCTACCGAGAGGGAGAGCAGTGAGATGGACCCAGATGCTTCTCATGGGCGCACAGCAAATGAACGTGCATGGCCAAGGGTGCAACCGAGGATGTTCTGGTTAGATAGAAGGGAGGAAAGATATCACCCTGAGGGCAGTTAAAGACTGGAACAGGGACTGGGGGAGGTTGTGGGTTATTTCCTTTGAGCCATTTAAAATCTGACTGGATGAGTCGCTGAGCAGCCTGCTGTAGCAGACCCTGTCTGCAGCAGGAGGTTGGGCTCAATGACCTCCAGAGGTCCCATCCACCTCAGTTAAGCCTACAGTCCTCTGATTTTATGAAGAGCTTTTGATATCAGCCTCTAGAAAAAGGAGCATCACTTAGTGAACATGAACAGCTAAAGCCACATTTTCAGGGAATCAGGCTAGAGTATGTATATTTTAATGCTATTGAAAGTAACAAGTATCCAGCTGGCTTGTAACTAAAAGAGCAAAGCAGAGGCTAACGCTCCAAATCAATAGTGCAAACTGATACAGGAAGCCTTATTTTCTGTCTAGAAGCAGAAGTTCTGCTGAAAATTGCATATAGATATTCTGATGAGCAGTTGCTGCTGTGATGTTAAATAAGATTAACACATGTAAAAAATCTGTTATTTCATTTTCACCCATGTGAAAACTCCTGATGAGGTCTGAACTGAGATCTTTCACCTACACTGGTGTCTGCTCTGTTGTGGTCCTCTGTGTTCTGGGTGATGCTGTTCCGTGTGGCTGCTGCTGCTTCTCCAGCAGAGATGTCCAAGTTATGAACCCCGCATCATCAAGGGTTTTCTCTCTTGATCATGGAGCTCTCTTCAGTCTGAGGTTACTTGGCTTGACTTTAAACACTGCAAGTGCTGCTGTTAAATTCTAGAATCACTTCCACAGCTTAATGGCACTCCCTCAGTATATACATCCCTCCTCTGTGGATTTTAATGATAGCAGAGGACCTCTCAAAGTCATGAGGCAGTTGCCCATTAGGTCACTTAGTTCTTCCGTCACTCACAACACTGATCATGCAGCCAGTGAACTCTCTATAGCAGCTTCTAACTAATGAACTAAACTAACTAAAAGTCGAGGTGTACCAGGCACAACAGTGTGAATTAGCTGTGCTTTCTCACTTTAATTTGAGCTTTGCAGGTGTGCAATAACCTCAGTGTCACTGACACATCAGCATCTCAACCCTCAATTAACTTATTATTTTGCTTCCGTAGCAAGGAGCAAAATCAGTGCTGATTTTGAAGATACTTACATTTGCCTGACCCATTGCAAAACAATAGCAATGTTCCAAAAGCACCACGCACTGATGAGTGGGTTTCTCCCAAGGGTGGCTTGCGTGCCCTTACACGCTCAGAAGATGAAGTATGGAAGTACTCTGCAAGCACTTACCACTTGCAAGTACGGGTGACAGAGCTACATCTGTGTAAACCACAGTCACGAGTTGCATTGATTCTGATGGGTAATTTATTTCTGACTCTGCAAGGCAAACCCATAGAGACCAGCAGTCGATACCAGTAGAAGTGGATTAGTGCAATAACACACACCTTTTGGGTCAGTGGGCAAACAGAATAGTTATTATTCCTATTAGCTCAGATGCAGGTGGAAAAGAAAGGAGGAAGTGTCAGCTGCGGGCTGTGTGTGTCTTGTTTCTCTTCTGCTTTTTCTTTGTCAGAGTTATAAAATCTGACACTATTCTGTTTCTCTTTCCTTTTTTTATTACACTGATGCATTTTAGACAGAGAATGGGGACATCCCAGGTCCCTATTTTCATCTCACCTTCTTTGTGTATTGCGTTAACTCCCTAACGTCTGGGAGCCTGCTCAAAACTCATCATCAGCATGTTCATTTCTCGAGGGACAAGACCCACAGCTAATAGTCAAGACAATGCATTCCTGTCGATGAACAATATGAAGAGCTGAATCCTTTTGTCTTCATGGTTTTTCCTCTCACATGGCCTTAATGAAGATTTTGCAATCCTGTCTCCCCAGGGCCATGTGGGTCCCTTCTAGTATCTGCATTTCAATATTCTTGCCTTGCCTCAAACTCCAAACAGAAATCTGAAAACCAAGAAATAGCTTGTTCCGGGCTTCCTGAACAACAGGCAAGCAAGCCTCTGCAAAGAAGTAGAGCTTTAAACCTAAAAAGAGCCACAGCATAAAGAGGAAATACGGCCAAGCTTCGAGGTCTTTACCCTTCTAGGGAATACTGAAGTCAAGGCATGAATCTGATGAAACTTGAAATAAAAGACTTCAACAACCAGGACAAAACCTATTTTTACAGCATCATTCCAGGTGAAGTGGATAAAACATCCCATTTTCCTCCTGCCCCACCCTCCACATCCTCAAATATCTTTCCACCTCACAGAAGAGATTTTTTGCTCCCTACCGGATAGATGTGAGCCTTATGGGGAGCTGTGTTAGCTCCCTGTCAAGAGCTGCTCTCCAGGAGAGGAAGGAAGAGCTTTAGATTAGCTCCCCTGTTTTGCTGTCATTCACTTAAAGAAGTGACAAGATTACCAAAAGTACAGCAGGCCTTGAGAGATTTTGAACCAAATCCCCTCCAGACTGCTTCTAGACATCTATATCATTCCTTCATTGCCAAAAAAGCACAGAAAAAGCCTGACTAGCACAGCTTGCATGGCTGAGGCTTTATATGGGGCAGCTGATTTTATTGGTGTCACTACGGGGGCAGTTCCTCCAAACCGTTGCTGAGAGGAGGAATGCGAGTGATGCTCCTCACAGAAGCAGAAACCTTCAAGTCATTGTGCCTTTCCTGGCAGCGCTTATAACAACGACTTACTCTTCAAGCGTATACTGACAGATCATTTTGATCTCTAAGTGGCATTTTTGCTTTGTCAGTTAATAGATTTGAGTCCCAGGTTCATATTCAGATAAAACCCCCAGGTTTTGTTGGTGTGAAATCAATCATTAGACCAAGATTTGACCCCAGTTTGACTGGTCTAACCTGAGCTTTTATGCAATTCAATTTTAAGAAGCAACTGAAATCAGCTGTAATAGAGCTGGGAGAAAGTGGGCAAGAATTGCAAAGAGATGCATGGATAAATTACCCCTTTTCTCCTGTTATTTGGAAGATTACAAATATTCAGAGTGCCACAAATGTTAGATCATCAACAAGCTCAAACTGGCCAGGTGCTAAACGCTACTCTCCGACTGGAAAGTTAGAGGCTTCCAAATAGAAGTGATGTTGTGTGACCTCAGAGACCAGGCACTGATCCTGGCAATAAACCAGAATGTAATCAAAATGGGAAGACTATAAAGAAATAACCTGCTGGCTGAAAATTATTTATCCAAACAACTTGGTGAATACTTATAAATAAGAAATACAACAGCACTGGCTGGAGCTGGCTTAAAAATTATCCACAATTAATAAATTGACCCATCCTGCACACTGTGTTATTTTCCCTGACATTTTCACAAGCTACAAATCTTAGAATACAATTAAATGACAATTTCAATCACTTCTTCCTTTCATGTATATGTATATTATAATATTTTATAGCTGTATTACAGAAAAGACTGTTTACTCACGTTGTATCTTCCCCAGCATAATTCAGATCTTTGCTTGCCTACGAAATTACTTGTCTGCATTTTGATTAAAAAAGCAAAACCTCATTGTTCCCGTGGCAAATGAATTCAGCCTTTAAATGAAACTCATTGTCACATCCTTTTCTATGCAGCAAAGGCATTCAGCTCCTGGAATGGTTTTAACCTCTAACACAGCACTTTTGTGCCTGTATCTGATCCAGCTACGATTCATTTTTCTTTCAAAGCTTCATCAGTGTTTGGGCTCTGCACTTAGTTCTCAATGAACTGGCCATAACGAAGTAGTTTCAGCTCCCTGGAAAATGACACACAGTAACTCTGTCAAGTGTTTTATTAGCTTGGATAGGTCTTTTATTTTAGCAAGGTCTTTTATTACCTCAGATAGCTTTGAACTAGTCCTGAAGTGGATGAGTGAAGACCTGGAGATCCAATTTTATATTGAGAGCCATTAATTTCTTTTTAACTGCAGCCCCCTGATTATTGATAGGCTTTTGTTCTTTCCTGTCATTGCATAACACATTGTCTGAAGTGAATCAGAGCACACAAACTTTGCCAATTACTCACTGGAGTTCGTATGGGTCATGGCAAGCAACCGGGAGAGCTCCTCTGACTTTCGAGATGTAAAGAAGCATCTAGGTCAGAAGCTAATCTTTATTTGTCAGAAAACACTGCAAGAATGCTATGGAGAAAGGAAGCATCTGAGAATCTCAGATCATGATTATTCTTTTGTCCATTAAACCACGAGTATACATAAAGGCAGCTAATTTAGAGTAGTTCAGCATTCCACCGTGATAACTCCATAGATCAAAATGGAGCTATCAAGTGCCCACCAAAATAAATGGGCACAAGTTAGGCAGTAAGACCAGGATCAAGCTGTTCAAGTGCAGAAGCTGAAAAAGCATTACAAGTAGACAGAATTTCACTGAGAGTGTCAAAAATATTGTAAATTCTTTCCAAAATAGTATGAAAATCACCCTTGGGCCAAGGAACCGTTCTCCTCATTTGCATGCTTTGAGTCACACTTCTATGGCTTCAACCTTTGTTAAATTTGACTTTATCTCATCACCTGGATTTCTTGAACAGATTAAATAAAAAGTGTGTTTGAGGAAATTTTGGAACATGACCAAGAAATTAATTTGCTCCCTTTTTCTAATGGAGACTTCTTCACATTATCAAAGCACTTACATAACTCTCAGCTTTAAAGTGAAACCACATAGCATAAGTTTTGATTGCTTCTTTTTTCTCTTTAGCAAACCACAGTACAATTTCCCTATAAGTTCAGTTGTTCAAAGATGCTTTCTTTTTAATTTCAAACTTAAAAGGCAGCACTATTTAAAGCTTGAGCCAATACAGACTTCCCGGTAACTGGAATCAGCCTATGACTATTAGTTGATCGAGTTTAATCCTTTTATATGAATCAGTCTTATTTATGGATCAAATAAAACTTGTATCGATCAAAGACTGCTCTAATATTTAGGCTCTTTTGCCTTAGAATAATCCTTGCATTGGGCTAAAGCATGAAACGCCCTGCTATGTTCTTCCTTAGATTATTTATACCATTGTGGCCTTCAGAATAAATACTCCCAGTATCACTAATAGAACAGGTACAACGATCCCCAGATACTGTCAAGCAGTTGGAAAAATGGAAATCGGTGTTGCCACAAGGATCTGCTTGGCAAAGAATCATCTGCAGACTTGGCAATAACAACAAAGAAAAGACAAATCACATTTCTCCTTTTTCTTGGTCACTGTATCCATATTGCACCCATGGCAGCAGGTCAAGAGCTGGACACAGCACCTGCAGAAGGTCTACAAGGAGCTAAATGGGGATGGTAATGTCCAGATGATGCTAAGCATTTTCCTTCTCCAGAAGCAAAAGTCAGTGGTGCTTGGCAGGATTTGGTCCTCCCTGCACAGTGCCCGTGACCACAACACACCTTCATGGGTTTGCATTTAAACCACAAGTTTGAAAAGTTCCCCTTTTCCCTATGGCCCCTGTTGTCCAGACCTCACAGAGAGATTACACTGTCCTGCTAAAAAATCCATGCTGTAGGGATCAGCTAAAGTTAAATCTATGAGGAACAGTACATTACCCCAGGATTAGACTCATATTTCAAACAGACTGTTCACAGGGTAAAATCTCACAGTGTGAGTAATGAGAGCAGAATCGGGACCAAAGGCACCCAGGCATGAGATGGGATGAGGAGGGGACCAGAAGCATTCCAGGAGCTGCAGGGGCCATGTGGGATGGGGCTGGGTGCTCCAGGGATAGCTTTTCCTCAGCTCCAGAGAGGGTTGACCTCTTTGGAAATGTTGTTTTCAACAAAATATTCCTCAGAAAAAAAATCTGGAAATTTGGAAATAAGAGAAATATGGGAATATGGAATATGGAAATATGGGAAAAGAGTCAGCAGACTGGAAAGTTTCCATAGTTTTTTGAAACAGGTTATTATGTATGTGAGTTGCAATGCTAAGGAAAAAGCCAGCATACTTGTGCAATCCTAAATGAATCGATGGTCATTCTCCTGGGCTGGGAAGAGAAGGTTTCAGAGCATCATGAAGACCCCTTACTGCTACTTCTCCCCCTGCTCACAAACTGACACATGGTGATCATCTGCTACTTGATAAGAAGTCAGAAATATCTGGAAAACTTCACAATGGAAATCACGGTTTGCATTCCTCCCTTTTTTACACAGCTAGCCACAAAGCCCTTAATATCAGTGTTAAGAAACTATCTTCACGATTTGCAGCCAGGGGTTGATGGACCGAGAATTTCTGTTCACATTTCTCCATATTATTTTTGATAAAACCCCCAAAATTTTCTGTTTGTTAAACAAAAATATTCTGTAGACACTGATGCTAATTCACTTTTTCCAGTGCCTCATACATTTGCCACCTGGAAACATCTTAATGCCAGCTAGATGTTGGCCTCAGGTTAGCAAGTGTTGGCAATTTATTTCTCAGAACTGCTAATAAGTTTCCCTGCCAAAAATAAAGGAACAAACAATAATCCAGTAAAGCCTTTGAACATCAGAAAGAATTAATTTGTTAAAGTGGTAAAAATACCCCAAATACCTGTTAATAAAATTGTATTTGACCTTGTGCATCTTTCTGCTGAGAAGACAAGTTTTTACTCTATGCCAGTAGCATCCTCCATGGGAGAAGTGAGAACCTGTGGGTGTAAAGAACCATGATGTGATGGATTTCTGAGCTAGACTAGCTGCTGGGAAAGCTTTGAGGTAGTAGAGGAATGTTACTGGGAAAGTTTTGGGAGTATTACAGGGAAAGGTAGGCAAAATAAGAAGGAAGAAAGAAGTGAGAAGCAGACATCCAATCAAGGCAACTAGTGAGCAAGATATCTACCAATGAAGAAACCAAAATACCCACGTGGTTGGTGATAGCTAACCAATTGTATTAGCCGCTCATACACGCAGGTACTTCCTATAGCCTATGTCAACCCTGGGCCTTCAGATAATAAAGGATTTCGTTGGTAACCAGAAACAGGGTCCGTGCCCTATTCTCCACAAGAACCTGTGTTAGATTGATGCTGGTTGGATGCCCAGTGGCCACCTACCTGCTCTGCCACTGCCCTCATCAGCTGGACAAGGCTCACGGGTCAGGGTAAGGGCAGGGAGGGATCACTCAGTAATTACCATCATGGACAAAACGGGGAAATTTTTAGTTTAATTGATTACCAATCAAATCAGAGCAGGATAATGAGAAATAAAAACAAATTAAAACACCTTCCTCCCTTCTTTGCAGGCCCAAATTCACTCCCAATTTCTCTACCCTATAATACTGTTTAACATGGGGTATAATCCTTTACAATACATACAATAACAGGAGAAAAGATGAGGTGATCTGAAATATTGGGAGTAATGGAGACAACGAGGTAGATATATCATGTTCACAAGACTTAGAATTAAAAACACTGAAAAAGCTTGTGTTAAAGATAGGCAATAAATGTAATATTTTAGATACAGCCATCCATGAAATGGATTAATTCCATTGCATCTACAGTTCTGTAGAAACAACAAAGAAAAGTGGATTATGTTTGTTTTTAAGGAATTAACTGCGCAAACAAACTCAACTTAGTTCCTGCATTACTGGGAGAAGTTTAAAGTCAGACTCAAAGGTTTTCTGTAACTTGGTTACTGTGACATTAGCAAACAGATGCTCTGAAACTGGTTAAAGATTGCTAATAAATCATTTTTGTTGGTGTGCTTGTCATAATCCAACGAGCAATGAAAGCAAGGCAGAGTAAACCAAAAGTGAAATGCAATACTGTAGAAAGACCTCAGCATCCACAACACGCGTTGCAAAGACCATCAGTCCACACAAGTTGAGCAGTCAGTTTTATGAGAGATCGGAAACAAGGGGTAATGTGATGAAGCAGGATCTTCTGTCCCAGAATTCCAGCTGCTAATTTCATTTTCACTGTGACCTTAATGAGCAAAAAAGTCAGCCTGAACAGTATAGGGAATTCAGAGGGAGGAAGTGAAGACCTGTAAGCATCCATCAGAAAAAATGGTAATAACCCCCACAAAAAACTAAATTGAAACCAATGCCAACTACTTATTTAGTTTCCATTTTTGCCAAAAAACCTCTAACATTAGCTCAGAGCAAATTTGCTTTCCTGAGTCTGCCAGTGCCTCTGAGACAGTGTGTGTGGGGGGTGGCCCATGGGGACCCAGCTCCTCAACCCTATCGGGAGTAAGCGGCACCGTAACCCTGCATTATCCCATGTAACCCAGTTTGGCAAGAGGCTGAGGGTGATTCCTTAGGGTTCACATCAAAACCCAAAATTCATTGCCAAGTGACTGACCCTTCTTCCTATCAACACTTCGTTTTTGTTCAAGACTGGCAACAGAATGAAAACAACAGGCCAAAGGGAGCTGCTAGCTTGAAAAATTCATCCAGCAACCTGCAATGTCACCAACTGGAACTAAACATGCCTGGGAAGACAAATTCCTTAACTGTTCGGTGCTGAAGGACATGGTAGGTAATATTAACTTGGCTAATTGTTGACTTGCTTAGCTAATCTAACATAATCTGCATTGATTAGATTTTGATTTCATGCTGGGTGAGTATACGGCTCCTGTGTGCCTCTTGCTTAATTTGTGGACCGTACCAAAAAGACATCTTTATAACACGTTTAACGCTCCAAAGCTACCAGGGAACAGCAAAGAGAGAGGAGGCAACCACCTCAACTGGTATTAAAAGGGTCATTAAACTCAGCATTGGGTAAAGGTCTTGTTTTGGGTTGTGTTCAATTCCATTAAAACTGAAGTGTAAGCAAAAGGCATTCAAGAGAAATGTTCAATGCAAAGTACAGTGTAGACTCTTGTATGTGTAGCTATACAGAGCTTATGGGCGCTCACTGGCTCTTATTCAAGCACCTTCCACAAGACTTACAAGATCACAAAGCCTTAGCTCATGGGCTCAATAGCACAACAGCTTAAGAGTGAATATGTTTTAATGAGCATAAAGAGATGCCATTTCCTTTGAAAATCCTAAAAGTTTGCATGAAAAGAACAGAGGTAGTTTTAAGCCTAATGAAATGTTATAAATACATCATTTTTTGATCACTTTTTTGGGGTTTTACTGCCATGGGGTCAGAAACTTGCCCCAGAGTTTATTTAAAGCATTTATTGCTTTAAACAAGGGAAAGAGGGGAGAGCAGAATTTGGTCTGAAGAAATTAAATCTCAAATTTGATGGAGGAAGTTTATTGAAATACAGGATTTCTTGCATTTGGCACTATGGAGTTTTGGCACAGAAACAACGCTTTTTGCAGCACAGGAGTGTAGAAGTACTGTTCTAGCTAAAAATGAGAAAGCTTGTATGGCTTCATGGGCCTTTAATAGGTACCAAAGTTCACAGCCTTCACCTTGAAGTCTCCAGTTGAAACTTAGATTGATTTTGACTAAAAGTCCTTTCTGTCTGACAGCTCATGTGAGGAGAGTCACTTCATTTCATACCAAATGCATGGCCAACAGCCTCGAGTTTATTATCACAATTTAACAAGTCCATTGGTAGTCCCAGAGGCACCACGGACCAGTGGAAGTCAATCCTGCCTGTCTGGGTCTGAGAGAAGCTGAGCTGCAGTGGGGAAAAAAAACCAGAAACAAATCTAGGAGCATTATAACTCTTCCGTGGAAGAGCTCACAAATTTAATTGCTTGAGCCTCTCTGCAGGAGCAGAATTTACCTACTTTCTCAGGCAAGGCTGCTGGGTGGCTGATGTATGATTCCGTAGAGCTGAGTTTTCCGGTTTGTGGAAAAGGAAAATGAGCATTTTAGGTCATGACCGCTTGGGAAAGAGGTGATTTTCTTCAGATAATAATATGTCCTTTTCTGTCCTAGGAGGGAGAAATCAGCATAGGGCAATTCTGGCAAATGGCAAAAATGAGATTCAGTTGTGTGCCTCAGTTATATCCCAAAATTAGGTGGGATGAGCTGAGCCACACTGACTCAGCTTGCTCCTCTGCATCTGCTGCGCGACAAAGACTTTCCAATACTGCTCCTATTACCTAATTCAATATACATTTTCCTATTTCAAATAAAGCTGAAGAAGCAATGAAGCAAAGAAATAAGCCTATATTCATCCAAATTTTAAGTTGTTTTTACTCACGTCAGAGGAAAGTTCAGCTGCCTTTCCCGGAATAATTGACATGTTTGTAGAAAAGGAATTTAAAGGACTCAGCATGTTCATGAAATGTGGATTTCAACTCTTCCTAAATAGACGTGCCAGGCTGAATGTTTGCAAACATACCCATTCAGGAGCCTGAAATGCAAACTGATTGCTCTGACCAACCGCAGATAAAAGTATTCATATCATTAAGCAATAATAATCAGTTATTACACTTAAATAATAATGAAGTAGTCATTGCCTATTAGTGACAATCCTAGGAAGAGAAAGTGAGGGTGAATTAAGGCTCCTGGCAAAGGATGCATTCAGCTTTACTGTTTTAGTTAAATCTCACGTTGGCACGGCTTCATGCATCTGTACTATATATATGGGATATGGGAGTAAATCCAATGAAGCCACACCTGAAAAACTTATTTTACTGCTTGGGTTACTTCAGATCATGTAGTACAAAGAACCCAACACGATAACATGGACAAAAAGCAAATATTGATAAATCAAAGTAAATTATCCCCATGAGATTTTATGTGCATGTATTTACCTATGCATATACACATGCATTTATAATAAGAGTCTGTGGACTGATTTTTACAAAACACTGGGGAAATAGATCTATGTTAAGGAGAAACCACATATAATTGAGGATTTAATTATTTATCATGACCTGGGGCAGCTTTAAATTATAAACTTTTCACATTTGATTTTTATGGCAGAAGATATCAACCTTTTTCTCTCTGCACAAGTCCCATTGTTTCTTTACCAGCTCAGTTTTTTCCAGTTAGTGCATGGGACAGATTCTGTCCTTAGGTGAGCAAAACAGCATTGATTTCTGTCAGCGAGTGACATACGTGTACATCTAAGGACTACGTTTTGTTCTGTATGGAACAACCACTCTCATTTCTCTATGTCTGTAAGTGCAATAACTGCATTGCATCATTTAAATCAGAAACATGGATATTACCCAAAAAGCCGGGGTATCCAATTTGTGCAGGAGAGCAGAACACCTTTGCTAGGTCAAGAAAAGTTATTATTTCCATGGCTACCAGCAAATATTAATTGCCATAATAGGTTCCTACTCAGGGAGAAGTTGTTAGCTTTGCAAAGTACAGTGAATATACACTTTGTGACAAAACCATTAACTACAGAGAAAAGTTTTCAAAGTACAACTGAAACGTGGAACAAAACAGAGCTGCTTAGCATCTCCGAGAATGGTACATGCAGTGCTCTTATTCAGTCATGTCTTCTGCAGTGAAAACAACACAAATATCTTGTTAAAAAATCTATTAATTCCCATAATCTTCCTGGTGACCAACGCTGCATAAATAGAATTATTAGATCTCCAACTCCCCTTCTTGTGGTTCCTATTGATTTCTACTGCTTTACTACAAAACTTGCAGATAATCAACACAATGTTACAGAAAATCCAGCCGTATTTGCTGGTGAGACTCTCTACTGGGTCCACTCTGTCATGACTGGAAAGCCATCCCATTGAGGATGTGTCAAAACAATGAACAATGATCTTCATAATACATAATGCAAAGCATGAGCTCGTTTAGTCTACCCTAGACAATGATTAATTTTGAATCTTCCCCACTCCAAGGCTAAAAGTGTTCTAGCTTTTGGTAATACGCCTTTTTTTAATGGTTTATAGTATTGAAGGCACTTTCAGGTGTTCAAATTTGTTACCTGAGCAAAGCATCTTCACAGATGCTTGGTTTTGCTGGTCCACTCTTCTTGTTGCTTGTAATGAATTAATCTGCCAGAATTACAGTCAGTCTGCAGCTGCTACGGTAAGAAATACTCAGAAAAGACTCAGATTGCAGAAGACTGCGCCAGCATCAAAGTCAGGTGTAAGTTTGTCTGAAATCTCTCCATGACTAATGCTAATTCTCCAAGCTAATTCCCTGCTGAAATCTTGATCAAGTCAGATAACACCTTACAAATACTGCAATAAAAGCACACATCTGCAACTGTAAATATTGGGAACGCTCCATGAAAGGGCCAGTCAGTTACAGTAGTATTTTGTGATGTGATTTAAACCTGTGCTAGAAAGCCATAGTTTCTCAGCATAGGGGCAACAGCTATCTGAGGACCAATGGCTGCGGTGTCCAGCCTGGGAAGCTTAGAGGAGACAAGTTGCTTTTTGCTGGCTAGGCTATCTGTGTAGAAATGCTCACTGTGTCACTGATTTATTATTGTCAAGAAAATAGAGTTTGAAGACTAAGAAGATATTAAGATGTACAGGGAATCATAACATTTGAAGACAGTGTTCCATCATTCTTTAAAGAAAAAAAATCCATACATTCATGTGGGATTATTAAAAAACACAGGTATACTTCTAACCCCAACTCAAGGCTGCCTTCTCCTTTTAGACTGTGAGATCATCAGAGCACAGAGCACCAAGTGTTCTGAATTGATGTTGCTCCTGGTATAAGAGAGACAGATTTTGATAGTTACCCAGGTTTTACAATAATGACAATAATAACTCTAGCATCAGTGGGAGTTCTGTCTGTGAGGGGAGAGGTTACAATGAATATTTCTGAGCTATTTACTAGTTGGGAAGGTCAACTACATACAGCATCAGTGATCAATTTGTGTATAATTATAGGCTTAAACTTTACAGTTTCTCTACACTAAATTCCACACCACTGAGAAGTGTTAAAAAAAGAGTAGTTTTCATCATTGTGGAACAAAAGCACTAAAGCACCTTGTGATTGTAATAGAGAGAAAAGATGCTATTGAGTGACACATCTGCCTCCCAGGTCCTGAAAGGAAATACAATGTGCTTTGACTTATCTAGTGCTGGCTTCAGGCATTCAACCTAAACAGTCATTTCAGAGTTTTACAGAAGACAATACAAAATACTGTGCAATCACAGACAACAGCTTTTGATGACAAAGAGCAAATAGAGCAGGAATCCTTTCAGCTTAACAATGTAGATAAAAGGACATTTTTGTATTTCCAAATGATACTCAAGGCTCAGGTGTTGCAGACAATACAAAAATAACGCAGTATTGCTTCCCTCCACTGCACTTTTACTTCTGGAGTCAGGTTCACCTACATTGATTCACTGCTAAAGCTCATTCTCTATCAGCTTCACACGCCCTTTTTGTATGAGGTCAGTGCACAACAGAAAAATAATACTAAACCTAGGAGGAAAAATAAGTAAGGGTGTTTATGAGACTACAGCTGAAATCGCCTCCTTGCTGCATTTGGTTCTTTAAGAACAAGAATGTAGAATTCTCTCATGCCTTGTTTCCATTGTCTGTCATACATGATGACATTTCTTTT
Organism: Myiopsitta monachus; assembly: GCA_017639245.1. Lineage (NCBI taxonomy): Eukaryota > Metazoa > Chordata > Aves > Psittaciformes > Psittacidae > Myiopsitta > Myiopsitta monachus. The sequence continues at coordinate 24,268,288 of CM029917.1, forward strand.
CTAGAGCAAATGTTACCCTGAAATACTAAAATCAAGTATTCTGCATACTGGCTGGAGAAGATGAGAAACAAGGGAAGGATTAAAAACCACAGGTATACCTGGCCCTCTGCTGTAATAGGCAATTAGAGCCTCCAACATTTTCATTTATAAACCACTTCCAATGGCTTCAGTGGAAATTCTCCTTAATTCTGATACCTAAGTCTCAGAAAGTTTACACCAACAAAGGTGGCTCCCCCAGGCAACACACAGAGACTCCTATTAAGTTGTGTACCGAACAACCCCAGTGCTGTGAGTTAGAGCTGTCAGTCACATCTATGGGGCTCTTTACATTGACTTCAGTGAGCCTTTGATCAGCCTTTAGCATGGGACTGGCCTGGGAGACAACAGCCACAGGCCGATACTCATTATTCAAATGCTACAGGGGATGTAGAACACATGACAAAAACTGGCGTATTAATTCAGGATTTGAATATAATCCCAATAGTAGCTCCCTAGGGAGTTTCCTATTTACCTGTTTGCTACAATTGAGTCCTCCATAAATAAATTATAGGGATCATTCTTTTAAAAGTAGATTTTATTTACTATCTTTATAAAGTAGCAGTTGGATTGGAAAGTGTCCAGGACCTCTTAAGCTGAACCCCAGAACTGGGCACCCACTTAAAACTGGATCAACAGAATGAAACACAGTAGTACCACCTTGTCATGAGTTCAGCAGCAGCAGTCGTTTTTTCTCCTTCTTGGTAGCTGGTGCAGCACTGTGTTTTTGATTTCGGGCCTGGGAGCACACTGATAACACCAGTGTTTTCAGTTACTGCTTGCTAATGTTTTGGTCTGGCCAAGGACTTTCTGAGTCTCATGCTATGCCGGGGAGGAGGGGAGCCTGGAGGAAGCAGAGACAGGACACCTGACCCAAACTGACCAAAGAGGTTATTCCATACCACAGCACGTCATGTCCAGGATGTGAAAACGGAGAGCAGAGACCAGGGAAGGGTGTGGTGGTGGACCAGGGGAGCACGGCATGGTCAGGTTTTTGGTATTGGGGGGTTCGCTGCTGGGGGGTGCACTGGCTGGGTCAGGCTTGGTGAGCAGTTGTATTCTCTTTCTTTGTATTTCTCTTGCATTATTACTGGTGGTAGCAGCAGTGATTTGTGTTATACCTTAGTTACTAAACTGTTCTTATCTCAACCTGTGCGAGTTGAATTCTTTTGATTCTCCTCCCCATCCCCTTGGGACTGGGGGAAGAAAGAGGGGGAGTGAGTGAGTGAGTGAGTGAGTGAGTGAGTGAGTGAGTGAGCGACTTTCGTGAGTTTTAGAGACTTAAATCACGACACACCTACTCAGTCGTAGACAGCAGACTAGGGAGAGAGACTGCAAAATAAAGGCAAATCAAGAAAAGAGAAAGGTTTGGTGTATTTTTTAGTAGTATATTCATTTTTCAGGATGTACATTGATAAAGGTCACTGGTGACAGTGACTCTATTGACTGATTAAAGGCCATTGAAGTCAACAGAAGTCTCCAAGGAGCTTCATTCGATCCTGGTGTCAGATGTATGCCAGCCATTTCCTCAGAATAAGAAGCTGCTTAGACCGTGGTGAGTTTGAAGAGCAGCCCACAAGATCCATTGTTATTCCTTCATCCCATGATCTTGGGTGTAGGAGAAGGTATCCTTCAGGAGTGTGAAGCAAGATCAGACAAGTATGTACCAGAAAACACATCAAGTTGGTAGAAAGATTAAGATGCCTTAGAGGCACATGAGTATGTAAAAAATGTGACAAATATGCATTCAAAGTGAAAATAAATACTTCCTTTTTAACTAAAGGAAGGCAAAAGTGCCACCAAAGCACAACAGAACTGCAACCATCTGATTTCACAGTGGCCTTTCATAGCACCAACGTTACACTCCTGCTCCTTTGATCTCCAGTGGAAAGCAGCAAAATCAGACCTGAAATTTGCCTTGAGCTGGGCATAATATAACCTGGCACTAACTGGGAATTTTGGCCAGATATCTGCATATAGATGATAGACAGAATTACTGTGCTGTTCCTTCAGTTTTGCTTGTCTCTTTCTCCTCTAAATGCCAACACTTTATAGGTTCTTTTCCCTTTTTTATTCTTCACAAAAGCACTTTCAGTCCAGCATAATTTTCCAGGCAAATTGCACACTTGTCAGATCACTTGATTAAGAGCCCCGTATTCATTACTATAAAAACCAACATGCTCGCTGAATCATTAAAAAGCAGATTGGTCAGTAATAATAATCAGTTTTCTGCTAATAAATACAGCCCGGCATGCCTAATTCTGTGTCTTACTCAAATACCAACAATGAAGAATTTAACTTTTAAAAAGTCCATTACTGAATGTAATATTAGTGCATTGGTCTTAGTAAGAAGCATTACTAGTGTCTTTAAAGGGCAGTCAGTTCATGTATTAATTATGTTACTTGAAGAGTGCATTGATTTCTTGAAAATCTCTTCATGCATAAAAGCAATTTGAATATTGTATATGGTTAAACCCTCTCAATCAACTTGAATACAAAAAAAAGACCAGAGATGTACTTGAATTCAAGACCTAGTGTTGGCAATGAAAGCACAGTTAAATGAGTTCAGTGCATTATTCATCACTGTATGTCCATGTGACAAATGCCCGCAGGGACACACAGCAATCCTGACCAACTCCTGGCTGGCAAGGAGAGAAGAGCTACAATGGGGAAAGTGGGTCGCGGAACAAGGCTGCAGAGGGACATTATGTGGAAGCAGAATGTACTCCGAGAACCTCATGTGGAAATGGTAGAGAAAGATTTGCAGGGAGAGGCAGGATGGCATCATAGGGTGCTGCGGTCACATATGGTTGATACCCTCAGCAGCGCAGGATTGGGCTCTGCAACTTGCTACTCTGCTTGCACCAGAGTTCTTAAGATTCATAAAAATTGTCTCATCATTAACCAACACAGCACAACTCTTTGTAGTACTGATGCTGAGTATTTTAAACAGACCTTCATAAATAAGTTGTATCAGTGAGTTAATTTCTGCTTACATCAATAATTGAGTAACGAATATGTTAGGATATTTGCATTGTATAACAAATCTCAGGTTGAAATTTCATGATTAAACTGATGTCAGCTTTTGGTTGCATCTTACTTAAGATCTAGATCTGATTTTTTGATTGAGTAAGATCTATAGGACATTAATTCTTCTTTTTACTGCTTTCAACCTCTGTGTTTTCCTAGAAGACAATTTTACCCTTCAGGCACAATCCTCATGCCTTTATGCAACGAAAGTTCCAAATCCCATAAAGATGTCTCCAAGGAAAGAGCTGTCTCAGCCTCTTCTGCCTTTCTGATAAACTTCTATTTATACAACAATATATACAAAGAAATCCATCTATAATCATTTCTGACAGCACTTGACAAGGGTCAAGAGAATTTCACATTCTGGAAATAAAGAACTTCGCGCTGCTGGAGGTTCATCTGAAAGCACCTGGAGTTCAGGAGTGCTCTCAACAATTACTCTGTAGACAAGCATGCTCGGTGAAAATCCTTTGAAAAGGAAAAAGGTCAGGAAATCGTTCCTTTTACAAGGATGATCTTGGTAGTATATAAAGGAGTTCTTGACAATGTTAACTAATGTCTATTGAACAAAGCAACAGAAGCATGATTATTGACATCCTATCAACTTCTTATAATTGCTCATTATTGCCATAATGAAGATTATTTCTTCAAAGAAAAGTTCTCATTTTGACTTGCAAGATTTAAAGTGGTTTGCTCCCTCTGCACTATCATGAGTCCTTAACTCACAGGCTAAAGAAATTAAAACGGAGGCAAAAGAAAGCGGAGTATATGGGCACATAGGGAAGTGTATGCTAATGCATGGATTCAGTGTGATAGCTCTCAGAGATGCAGTCTGAAATAACAATATGGAGTTGAATATGGGCTTGTAAACTAAGTAAAAACACAGAACACCCCCCCTCCCCCAACACAAACCCAACCTCTTACTACTGAAACGTTGCTGAAAGCAGATCCTTCGATGAGAAATTTAACATTTGAAACTCTGATTTGTTTGTCCCAGTCTCATTCACTGGACCTGAGCAAGTGCCAGAGTTAAGAATATAAATTTCAGGAGTGTTCTTGGTTGGTGATAGGTGCTGCCTAATGGCAGGAACTCATTTCCCTGCTCTGAAGAAGCTCCTGGTTTCTGTGTGATTTAAAATGCCACCAGAAATAAAGGAATTATCAAGGCTTGGCCTTGATGTACAAGCCTATTTAAATCCCTGGGGTGAGACACTAAGGAGTACTCTTCCAAAACAGCCTGAACTGGGATCATTAAACAGGGCAATAATAGCTTGGAATTGGTTCCTGCAGTATAAGGATGAAGCTGTAGTGGGTGTGCTGGAGAGAGCTGCTCAATTACAGGCAGCTGAATAGAAAGGCTAAATAGGACACAGGGTGCAGCAAACATTTCATGCTGCTGAAAGGCTGCAGGTGGAACCGAGCAAACACCAAACAATCCTCCTTACAGATTAAGGTCAGGGTGAAAGGTAGGGTACTTCAAGGGATTTGGCTTCTCAAAGGCATCTTTTGGGGAGAAGTAGTCCTTCTGTGGCTTAGTCCAAACTCTCATGTCCAAAGCTAGGGATCACTGTCCAGGACTGTTCTGTACCTCTGAAAATGAAATCAGCTGTACCTTTGGAAGCTCAGAAAATGCAGTGGGTTGTTTTGTTTGGTTGGTTGTTATTTCATCACATGCACTTATGCTAATGTGACTGCTCAGATAAGAAGAGATGAGCAAGCACGTAAGGTTTTGCAGAGCCTAGACTTGACTTTAAGAGCGCGTACCTAATATTATTATTCTATACCTAGTATTATGATAGAAAAATCCAAAAGAAGGGGTGTGAGAACCACAGCTGGCCACCAACTGCAACACTTGTTAGTCAAATTGCTGCTCTCTCCTTGTCTGGTCTCAAATGTGTCCTTTGATTTGCTCTACTCTCTCATTGGGTTCCTGAAACCTTTTAATAAAGGCTTGAGAAATAACCAGTGGTAAATGTTGTGCTTCTGCTTTGCATTCTTGGCTTGTTTGGGCTCTCACTGATCAAGCTCATGGGCAACTGTCCAAGGCCTTATGAAAAACTCTCCATCCAGCCCCACTAAAGACAATTGAGAACTCAGGATGGTCTTCAACCATCTCCTCTATTTTGTCTCCTAAAACATGAAACCCACAGAAAACTTTTTAAGAGATACCTCTTCTGAGAGATCTTTCTCTTCCTGAACAATTACTATGCAATAAACTATTTTACTGGTTTTGCTTACATACTGTATTTCTGAAAACAAAACAATAAATGCTGTATACCCAATAAAACGTACTAGGCCAGTGTTTTATTACAAACAAGCCAATACCATACACTGCAGCATATTTTTCAGCTCAATGCACCAGGATTCTTATTGTCCAGGTGAATGTTCCTGGCTGTAAATCGCAGCACTATAGCTCTTTTCCACCGCACTCTAAAACTTCTTTAGGTTGATGTGCCTTAAAACATTCCTAGTCCTTGGATAAATTTATGGGGAAGATAAAGCTTGGTGGGTTTATGCCAAGGTGGTTTTAACTTTGCTAGCCACCCTACAAGCACTCTGAGTACAGACTGCAGGGTTCAGCTCTAAGTTCTTCAGACCCCAGGCAGACTTTGCAGGGAGCTGGAATGGCAGCAACTGATCCAGAGATGGGCTATACACTAACTTTGAGTGATGGTGCTCAAAGCAAGAATGCTGCATATCCTTCTAGCAATTATCATACTTACCATAGCAATGAATAAGGCAAATACTAAATAAAAAAGCCTTGTGTAAGGCTTTTCAGTATGGTTCCTCTATCTTTACCTATTCATTTTCTTCAGCCATCACTCACTACCCCAGAAACAAACCTCTTTGGCCAGGACTTCCCAGAGCAGCAATCCTGCATATCTAGATGGAGCACTTCAAATAGGGAACTATACCATAACATAGGGCCACAGTCCTCTACAACAGCAACCTTGTCAAAACCAGCTTCACAAGGAGGGAGCATCGCCTATGGCTCGTGGTCCAGAGCCTGAGACTCAGCTGAAACCCATTCTGCTTGTGTGGATCCACAACACAAACCAACCCACAAGCATACAAACTAAATGATGTTTTCTTAAGATGCCCTTTTTTTTTGCTAACTCAATGTCTGCATCTGTAGATGGGTAGAATAACAACACGCACCCATACAAAAAATAGCACAGCCATTAATTACAGCAATTTGCTTTCCTGACTGCTGAATAAAGCAAGTGGTTGATTTTTGATGATTTTACACAGTATTAATGCAGATGTTATTTTTTGCTGAAGCAATCTCCAGCTCTCTGCAGCACACATGAAGTGGCAGTAGATTACTGGAATACATTTCCTTAGTGACTGTCGGAATAATTTCATGCCCAGGAGAAAGCAGTTTTCCTAATACACCTTCAATCTTGTCAGCAGCACTTGGAGCCAGCAAGACTTGCCCGTCAGTCTCTGACAAACACAGCAGGGCAAGGAGTTTAAAACAATCCTTCCCAGAGCAATGTGTCATGCTTTATCATGTTATGATAAAGACCAGCTCCTTTTCCTTGGCTGTTTGTTACAATAGGTGATCATCCCCAAAGAATGAATTCTACGTATTTTTCCTGACAACTGTCACTCAAAATAACCAGTGACTAAAACCAACGTTGAGTAAGGAAGCCAAAAGTACTTCAAGGCTGGAGATGATCTCTGAGATCAGATATTAACATGACTGAAGTCAATATTGTAATCTATGCAGGAGACATATTTCTCCTCCTTGCACCCTACCATTAATCACTTCCCTGTGTATAACTGCTGCTTTGCTTAGCACATGGCCAACCCAACCTGTGAAGTCCTTGGTGTTACCTTCCTGCTCCCTTAGCATGCTATAAATGCACAGATGAATTCTAGAAAATAGGGCACACATTTACAGGAAGAAAGTTCCATTAAGAGAAAATACTTTTGGCATTAAATTCAGCCAATTATTTGCATGATCTTTTCCAATTCTCGCCTTTAATTTCATCTTCCTGTCAAAAAAGGCCTAAGATCAAATAGAACTTGATCCTATTATACAGAAATCCATCATAGGCTTCCAAGTGATCTTGCTGAAGTGCAATTAGGAAGACATAAATATGATAATGAAGCTGTTACATCACATCTTCCTAGTCTGATCCTGTATGAGCTTACTTTACTCATCTATTTATAAGCTTTGATGCATATATCATTGGAGGAAGATGCATTTATTCCTTGCCTTGGCCATTACAGCAGGAATAGCTGGTCCTGTCAGCCACACCATAGGTAACCTCTGGGCAGCAGGTCCTGAAAGCCAGCAAGGTTTCTGTGGGAAACATGTTTGAGAGCTAAAGCTCCTTCCCAGTCTTCACCATTGCCTTAATCTGGGTAGTCAGTCTCACTCCCCTTTACCCAAACCTGCTCCATTCAGCGTAAGACAGTGTCTTGGACTCTCAGACAGGGCAGCCCCAGGCCAGCTGAGGACTCTACAGCTTGACAGCAGGATCTTAGCTGTGATCAAGTGGCCAGCAGAGAACCAGTGCAAGCCTTGGGACACTCATGACATTTGCTGTCACTGAAAAAGCCCTGCTTGACTGATGCCTGTGACACTGATGTAAATGCAGCACTACAGTGGGAAGATCTCCCCTGCATGGCTCTTTACAGAACTTCAAGTAAAGTGCACGCAGTTCTGCAGAGGAGAGCAATCCTCAAGGGCAAGTGTGTCACTGAAGTCAACTTAAATCACATGAGTGATAACTCCGTCGGGAGAACAGCACACATCAGTCATCAGTGCTCTTGCTTAATATCCCCTGTTTTGGAATATTCTTGCTGTCAGTTATTTTGCTCATCTGCTGGGCAGCCAGGAGGATGAACAGAATTACTCTTAGCAGACTAAAGCTACGGACCATTGGAAACAGTCTCTAACAAGAACACTCAACAAGCACCTGAGATTGGTAATGCATCATTTTCACTGCTTTCTTATAGATACCTGACTAAATGTGTCACATTAACAGCCCTAGGCAACTAAAATCCTCCATCTCAGAGGCATGGCATGCACGGCAGCCTTGCAGCTCACCACTTTCCTTGCACTGATGAGAGAGGCACCTGCATTCTTGGATGATGGATGTTTTTTCCCCATTGGTTATAGCTACTGGAAAAGCTCTTTCTGGGTGCAACAAATAGCGCTAAATTTTTATTGCATCCTTTTATGAAAAGTACACTCTAAAGGGAGATGGTACTGCAGATGTCTTTTTCAACATGGGACACTGAGGCTGAGAGCAATAAAATGACTTGCTCAAGGTTAAAAAAGGAGTTACAAAACCAGAAATAAACCCCAGATCTCCTGAGCTCAAACGTCTGTTGACAAGGCTGCCTGTTTAGATTAGTGCTTGATAAAAGACTGGGAGGTTTCCCCTGTCATCTGCACTGCAGCCTTTTTTCCCTTCAATCTCCTCAGATGTTGCTCCTAAAATCATCTTAGCTCATTGCTTTTTGCACAGCAAGTTCCTCTTGGAGTCCTTCCAGTGTTACCTGCTTCAAATCTGTATTAAATACCATATTCTTGTCTTTAAATAGGAAACTGTTTATCATAGTTCTCAGCATAGCCAACATACAGCGCATCCTGCAGTGACTCCAGTGCCAAATGGATCCACAGCCATCAGCTTTCCTCTCCCGCATTCCTAGGATTCCTTCCACTTAACCTCTTGTATGTGGGGAGAAACCCAATAAAATCCCAGCAACATCTGCTTGATCTTCCTTAAAATTTGCTCTAATCCCTCTGCTATGATGGTCAGAAAGTCTAGTTCTGATCCTAGGTTTACAAGTGACAAAGTCTGCTTTAGATCTATTTAGAAAACGCCACCAAAAAAGACCAAAACCACCCTCTGTTTTTCTCTACATTCACTCCCACCTAAAATGAAATGAAATCAAACCAGAGCAGACCCATGTTACTCAACACTCACCAAACCAAGCAGATGCTCAACAAATCTTTGAGCAAAACAGCTGTGAAGTTTAGGACAAAAAACTGACATTTAATCTTCGTATGCGCTTGAGTACATAACACAACCATGGCCCAAAGGACACTGCCTGTGCTCATTCAGGAGCATTTCTCCAAGAACCTGAGAGTCCTGCATCTTGGAAGCTCAACAGCTTCAGACTGCCGGGTCGTAACACCCTGAGGAGTATCTGTTACAAAAGGAGGAAAAAAACCCGACACGCTCCTGAATTAATATTGATTTCATGTCAATTGCTTTATATTTCCACTTACAGAGACTGCAGGTCATTGATGGAGGAGATCCTCAGAAAGCAAAATTAAAACGAACTGTCATCCAGCAGCAGTGAAAACACAAGTTTTCCTAATAAGCAATAATGATTTAGAAGACTGCAGCATCTCTAGTTATTCCATAGCATGGTAGATATATAACTCTGCTCCCCTTTCCTTCAGCAGCCCATAAATCTAGCAGGGGCTATGCTTAACTTGAAGACTAAACAATCAGCAGATACTGATAAACACAGAAGCATCTTCAAAGTTCATGTTAAACACCAACCTGGGCTAAGAGTAGCTTTTTTTCCTAGCAAGACCTGATGTTTGAAGTATAATGATGGATCTCCAGATTAGGTGGCTCTCATAATCTTTTTAGCCCTATTTTTCTTGTATCCTGTTATTAGCTGACAATTACTCTCAGAGTACGGCTTCTTCCCTCACATACACTTACATCACCCACATCAAAGTCATGTGTGACCCAGGAGAGCATCAAACCCAAAACACCAAAAGTGCATTCAGCAATGCCTTTGTATATCCAAAGTATCTGGGTCCATCTGGTGGAGTTGTTCCACAACCTACAGAGCAAACTAATTTCACAACAGACATAGTACTCGTAGGTCATTTTCTTTTATAGATGCAATTTTCATTATGTTTGTGTTCTTCATCCTCTCTTTGGGTCCTCTGTTCTTCTCATCCTGTATTCCTCTTCTATTCCTCATTTTTTCCAACCCTTCTATTTTCTCTCAGCTTTATCCCTGATTACCTTTACAGAGTGGAGAGTGAGACTGCTTGTCTTACTGCAGCTCAGATGTAATCTCCCTGCTGTAGCTATAAATCAGATCAAAGTATAGTTTTACAGATCATTTTGCCTTCCTTATTTCCAAATCCCCAAACAGATTTAAGAGCATTTAACTTTCTGATTCTTTTCTTTAGACCTGAATTCATCCTTTACTCCCTCACTATGGTTGCAAGCTAATCGGAGAATAATGAGAGGGCACTTTCAGCATTTGAGTTATACCTTGGAGTTTCCTGATGAGCAGCCTCAAACAAACTGATGCCTATCCAAAATCAAAATGGGGGCTCGGCTGTCAAAGTCCCTTTGACTAGCTGAGCTCAGTTGCTGCTTCCTGAGCACCGGTTTACACCATTAGAAATATGATAGTACTTTATGGGGAATACATAGCAGAACATGAGTAAATGTCCAGCTAAATGAGGCACGGCCTCTGAAAGTTTCACACGCCTGACTTGGATGGTATGATTGATATTAAAATTCAGATCACTAGTGTTTGAGGAACCATCCTGTGTGTACAGAGACCTAAGGTGTCTCAGTCATCCTTTCGGGTGATAAGACCCTTGACTTTTCCAAATCTGGACTTAGAACTGAAATCCAAAATTCAATGCAGCTGAAAGCCCAGACCACTGCATAAGGCACGTCTTACTAACGTTAAAGGAACAGGAGGGAAGAGGTGAGCTGGCCATCCTGTTTGCATCCTCCTCCTTTGCCCTCATTAATGTTTTATTAATATTTCATATGACATGAAAGCAGATTTTCCTTTGTGTCTGGCATTAAATGCTGATCAATATGAATGTTTGATTCATATTCCTGTGAAAGGGACAGCAAGAGAGAATAGGAGGGAGATTGGAGATATGATTTACATGAACTTCAATAAGGCTGTTAAAACAGCAAGGCTAGTGAAATAATCAATTGGACAAGGAACTTAGCTAACAAACGAGACCTGGGCTGTGACAGCAGCTGGTTAACGTGCAGATAGGGCTGTGGAAGGAGGAACTGTGAGTTTGTGGGATTTTTTCCACCATCTTCCCTGCGAGGGTGCCCAGAGAAGCTGTGGCTGCCCCATCCCTGGCAGTGCTCAAGGCCAGGTTGGACACAGGGGCTTGCAGCAACCTGTTCTAGTGGCAGGGGCTGGAACTGGGTGAGCTTTAAGGACCCTTCCAACCCAAACCAGTCTGGGATTCTATGATCTGAAAACTCACTGCACAGTGAGGCAGGGACAAGGAAAGGAAATGCAAGGAAACAGCTTTCCTGTGTGTGCTCTGGAGAGATGCAGGCTGTGACTAGAGATCTAGAAAGAAACTTTGTTATGAGTCCAGACAGGGCTTGGGCAGCAAGAGAAGACCCAGTTGGAGTGAATGAACTTTCAAAGGAAGCAACAGAGAGCTTGAGGAGGTGAAAATGAAGCTGCTGGGCAGGGCGGACGCAGATGACGTGCCTTGAGACACAGGCACATATGGTTATGCCAGTGGCATAACCATAGCAATGTAGTGGAACACTGGGATCAAAATCTGGTGATGCCTTGTAAAAGTGAACCTCTAGCAAGCCTTGCTGGGTGAGGTGATGCACAAACAGACCAAGAGTTGGGACTGAGTCAGCTGGGATAGTATGGAAAAGCAAAGGAAATCGTGATGATGAGCTATAGCCTCCTTATCGAGGGAGGAGGGACACTGACCAGCACCTGAAAAACCTCAGAGTCACAAATAAATGAAAGGTAGGTCACAGAGGCACCATATTTTTAATTGCTCTGTAATAGAGCCTGCATTTCAACACAACAGAACCGCCAAGGAGCAAGAGCTTCCTGCCAGCTTCTGTAATGAAAACAGAACCGGCCTGAGGAGGGGAGACAGCCAGAGAATTTATGCTCCAAAGCTGTTTTCAATTTGCTCCTATATTTTCCAATAGCAGTAACCAAAGGAAAAGCTGTTCATACAACTGATATTTCTGGTAAACACGTATAGATGTCTCTAACTCTTGCCAAAACCAGGGGTTACACAATCCCTCATGCTTGAACAGACCAGCATGCTCTGTGCAGCAAAGGGAAATGGAAAAACAAGTCTGGGGTAAGAAATGCTCCATAATGCGTTAATGGTCAGATGCTGTACACCTGCTTGGTTGCCTACAGCCTTTTGCAGGCTTGACCTGGGTGGTTTTCTGATTCAGACTGATGCTTTAATGCCTCTTCTGCTCTGGAATATCCATTCTCAGTCCCCAGGGGGCAGCTCCCAGATGCCCATTGAAGACAACAGTCACAGTAATATTAAAAGCTCTCTAAGTTGGTAGCTCTACCCAACCGATAACAGATTGGCAAAACCTGAGAAACGATTAGAGCTAAACTGTCCTGCAAAACGCAGATATGCCTATGCAGAAGTGGAAAATTATCATCAAACCTTTAGGACTGCAGGAAACTTCAAAGCTAATTTGTGCATTCAACTAAAACTTGAGTCTCCCGGTTAGTGGTGTCACACTGCTCTGTTAGTTATCTTTCTAATTAGAACAGCACAGACATGGCCACAGCGCAGATTACAGCTCAGATAGCAGAACTATACAGGTTAGAGAGATGGTGTTGAGTTGATCCAGGACAACTTTGATTCAGACTATTCCTTTACTAGGCAAATCTCTGTGTACCAGGAGAAAACCTACTCCGTATCATGTTGGTTTTGGAGTCCTTAACAATCAGAGACAGGGTGGGTATGATTATTTCTGTTACGTGACTGCAGCTGCACTGTTCTCACTTTCAGGTACTAAAGTTCAAGTGTAAACCACTCTATTCTCCATGTAGGCATTAACAAAGGGGACACATGCATTAGCAGAACTTGAGTCCTAAACCAGGTGGAAATAGGTTACAGCATTTTAGCTGCTTTCTTCCCAAGACTCTTTCATGTAGTGAGCCACTTCACTTTCAGTGAGTCATTTCAGAGCAATTTAAAGCTGGGGCAAACACAACCTTTCCTTTGCAGGTGAAGAAAACTTGTCACAGAGAAGCACGCTTTTCTTTTTCAGGAAAGGGTTGAAGGAAATATGTTTAGAAAGAGACTTCTAGGAGAGAAATTCAAATGCAGTTCTTTAGATGCCTCATATCATCTGTTAGACCAAAGCCTGACTGTAACATTCAGTAACTGCTACCTCACACAGCCTATTTCAATGCACTACTTGGTCCTTAGCTCTTCAGTAAATGTTGGTCTATCCAAAGAATGCATTTTCTCATGCAAATGCTTCAGCAAATTTGCTCTTCAAAAGCATGGATATTCAGGATTACTTCCTGAAGGTTATGGAAATTACTGCTCAGTTGACTGGAACTGCTCTAGTTCATACACGCTGAGATCAAGCCCCAAATCTCCAGACTAGTAAGAGGGAGTTCCTCATGCTCATCATATTGGATCTTCTCTGACAAAGAATGGCTTTATTAATGACTACATGGGAATGCTATTTAAATAAGACCCTTGCTGTTCTTTAAAACCCAGGCTCTCTTAAGCTGAAGCTCTTGAACAATTTTCTGAACCATCAGTTTAGGCAACTATCAATTGCCAGTAATACTCTTCCCATTCTCCTCCAGGAAAAGCATTGACCATAGAAATACAGAGCAATTCCAGCGGCTCCCCTACCAGGGGGAGTACCAGGACCTGGAGCAATCCCAGTCCTGGGGCAATCCCAGCCGCTGGACAAGTGAAGCCAGCTTTGGTAGGATGATTTTCAGTATCTAGAACAGCGATTTTATGTCCTTCTGTGTCCACTTTGTGCTGCCCCAGAATGTGTGAACTCAAAGCATCTCTAAAGAGAAAAAGGGATACTCCCTCCCAAAAGTTAGCCCTTCGCTAACGGGCTCAGAGCTGACCACTTATAGTTGCAAGGGCTCCAGATCTGCATTTGCAGATCCTTGTTTAGCTCCATAATTTCAGCTCATCACTTAATCCCTTCTACTCATTACGTCTGCTGTGTGCAAGGAAAAAAATTAGCACAGAATTGCTGCCTTATAATCATCTGAGAGAGCTGCTAACCTGACAGACTGCAGTGGTGGGGAGAATTGGCAGAGCTTTTTATTCAAACTAGAAAGTAGTAAAATCTCATACTAGTTATTTCCTTGCAGTTCATGTCAAAGCAAGAGAGCCTGAGCTAACCCTTGGAGAGAAGAAAAGGGAAAATAAATAGATCATCAGCCCCTACAGAAAATGTCCTGCCAGTGATTGCGGATTTATGAATTCATATGGAGGCACATCTCCACACAGAGCTGAATTGTCTAGTCATTTGAAAGATAAATACTGCAGATGGGTGAATAATTCACTTGTACAAATGTTCACCAAAAACAAATTAACTGGCTTGTGCGTACAGGTGATGTGAAATGGTAATAGTTATTTCACAGAATGTTTGAGAAGGCAATTTCTAAAACCCAGGCAGCCTATAGCAGTAAGTACCTAAGCTACCAAGATCTCCACACCCCAACTTTAGAGGCTTGTCCAATGTTACCTTCCAAAGGGGTACCAAAGGGGATGCTAATTCCATTATCGCTGTGCGCATACAGAAGGCTGCCGCTATGACAGCTGGCAGTGATTTTTCCAGAAGCAAACACACAGCTGTATTTCACACAGAAATGCCAACACCAGCACCTCTTTAAAGTCAGATTGGAATAGAGGGGGGTTTAAAATACAGACAGAGGGGTGTTTTCAGCCTGCCCAGGAGTTGCTCACACCGTGCCAAGACGAAGGCACTGTGCTGACTGTCGGCATTTATCACCAGCCAGATTAAGTCTATAAAAAGGGGATTATGGGCAGTCCGTTTGCAGCACAACACAGACATAAAACTATAATAAGTTACCGAGATAATGAGGCAGCAGGACATAAAAACTCCTGCATACAAAGAGAGCCTGCGCTTTCAGAACCAACAATTTCCTTCAAAGCACATGCTCCCTGCAAGCGCTGGGCAGCAGCTCTTCATAACTCCTCGCACCGTTTCCTCCATCTCATTTAGGAGTATTCCCAGAGGTTGGAAGTGAAAAATATGATTATCCTCTAAGCTGCCTGAGTGTTTTTCCTCTAAAATCCTACTGCCTTCCCCATAGCAATACCAGCCCCTGTTCGGGACGGGGTGGGGGTTCCAAGCAGCTCCCCAGAAACAAACCTCAGCATAGGTTTGAGCCTGTTGGTTTTACTAATGGCCTAAAGGGACACAGACCTCCATAAATCTACAACTAATAATTTGTTCCTCTGATTCAGCTTGGAAAAGCAGCAAAACCCATAAAGGAAGGAGATCCTAACAAATGTTCATTCCTGAAGTTTGATCCTACTATAAAAACCATTTCAGGAATGTTCTGTTTAAAATATTCTGCATAAGACAGTGCAGATTTGATAAAAAAAAAATGGGTTCTATCACCATAAAAAATCCCGCATCCCAAATGGAGTCACATCCATCTACTCCCAACCAACATCCACAGTCATTATCCAGGGTATAGTGGAAACATTCCATTTTATTTTTCCATCCTCCCTTTCTTTTTCTTTTCTTTCCTGCTGCTCTTTGAATTTGCCTTTGCCCCTGGTCCAAGGAGGAAAACCCTTTATCAAACTGAGCCTTTCCTATAGGATTATTTCCAACACAGACCTGTGTAAGTATACAGTATCTCAATTACCCTCCAATAGCTCTAACATTTTGGGTTTGAAATGTTGCCCTCTGATGGCCTTCACCATTCTATTCATCACGGTGACCCTTCAAAGCTCTGCACCACACTAATAGCAGGAGCGACATTTCGGGAGCAGGCGGAGCTGCCTGTGATATACACCGAATGCCCAATGGAAATATTTTACTTCCACACCAGCCAATATATGAGATGCAGCTACAGGGATTTAAATATGATACTCAGGCTCATTAGTAAAGCAAGCATAGATAACAAGGATTTACTGAATGGTGCTGTCTGACTTGGCCAGCTTGCCCAAAGGGACCATTAAGATGCTAAAGAAGTTTCTTTTGTCTGTATTTTTTGGGGAATTAAGTCGGCATTCAGGAGTTCCTGCGAGTTCAGCAAAAACCCCTCAGATACTTGAGTTTTGCCTATTCAAAACTCAGACAAGTAACACTTTGGTGTGAAGGACTCTTACACCTGTAAGTCCATTTCTCCTTATCATAAAGCCAGCCTGGTACTGCCTGGCTCAGTCTACACTGGGAGCAATGCAAGAAGCCTAGGTCTGGAACAGCCAGCTGCCATGAAGGGCACATCTTCCTAACGCAGAGCAATGGCACAGCTCACCCAAAAGCCAGCTGCTGTCAAAACCCACACAGCCAGCAAGCAGCTCTACATATTTTCCTTACAGATATCACATATCAACCCCCCCCCCATGTTTCAGCACACACTGGTCTGTGCTGACCATCACATTGCCATGCTGCTGCCATGTATCAGTTCACAGCTTGGGCTGTTCTTACACAAATACAGCCCTTTGAAGGAGACATTACCTGAATTTTGAACACTAACCAGTGAGACATAAGATTAGCTCAGGGTACAGGTTTCCTTTCCGCACATAAGTACAAATCTCTATCACTGCAAACCTGAATTCGTTGAGTTTTGCAAGGTCCTTTTGAACTGTATTTTTATCCTGACCCTTCTCCTTGCCCCGCATTAGTATAATGTCCAAATGACAGGGCACATAAAAGCTGGTTGTGATATTTGCTAATGGATCTGCAGCAGATAAAAGGCCCAAATATTTCTCCCCTCTCCTTCAAGCCCTGGACTGGCAATGAAGAGTTTTTATGCATTTGAACTGCAATGTGCTCCTCGTTGCCTTTAATCTGCCTTTGTAGATCAGTTCAGGAAAGGTTGATATTAGAGAAGTGTTTACTTCAGCTTAATTCATTAACGTTTATGAAGCGCTGTCAAAACACAAAGTGTTGTATGTTTAGTGAGGGTGACTTTAATATTATTGTGGCTTCAACTAATCCATAAATAATAATGGGACAAAATGCTATCAATAACTGTCATTGTGGCTCTATTGCATCTACTTAGAGTTCTTTTTTGGCCTTTGATTATTCTACAAAACTTTCTTGCCTGTGTACAGGTAAAGCACAATCCACCCTTGTTCTATGTATCTTCTTCAGTCTGACTAATATTAACCACTTTTCAAGGTTTCTAAGGTCAATATCGAGTCCTTTTGGACGTAGTCCTTTTAGGACTTTAATTCATGGTATAGACAGGAAGGTTTGCATGGAGAGCTATGATCTTTTATTAAACCAGTGAAAGCAGCTGGAGAACAAAAAAGCTTTTGGGCACGCAAGCTTTTCTTTAGGTGAGAAGCTTTGCATTGTGAAGAGCCTCACAGCATAGCTACAGCTGCATCACTGGTGCATTCGTACAGGGTAAACCTTTAACAGAAACCATTTTATTCCTGAAAAGCAGCCATTTTCACCCAGAACTGCATTAGAAAGAAAGCCGATTTCTTTAGCACTTTTTTGGGTCAGTGAGGGTACATCTTCACAGTGCCATGGAAGACAGTACAGAGACATCGGAAATAACATTGACCCAAGTTGGCAAGGACAGCTCAACACTGTGCAAACATCAGCCTGGGTCCTGAATTATATACCTCTATTGATGCACTGGTATAATCAGCTTGGCTTTTTATGTGGTTCTTCTGCTCCCAGTTTTAAGATGATCTTGTCCTTTAGGAAGGAAAGAGATGTCCTAAATCTGGTAGGTGGTAAGGATGACACGGTGTCAGCAAGCTTTGCTTTGGGCTAGAGCACAGTGGTTGCACAGGGGCTGTCCATCCACACTCTGTGCAGTGGTCCTATCTTTAGGATAAGAAAAACGTTGCACATCCTCATTTTGAGGTTTCTTCCATCACTATAACCTTTGAAGATGCATCCAACCGTTTGTTCACTGGTTCAAGGGATCATCAGAAATTCGCACTCCTTATAACTCCCTTTTCAAACCAGATGGATTGTCTATTGCAGTCACCTGGGGGAAAAGAATCCATTTTCTGCCTAACCAACACTTCACATCAATCAGGTTAATGTTTGCACATTTCCTAATTATAACTACAAACATCTGTAGGCTTCCTAGTGATGAAAGCTCAGCCCATCCCATCATATTAAATCACCTCTGGGTTGTCTGAAGCAGAAACCCAGCACTCAGCCTGCCCTGTGGAAGGCCCAGCATAAGCAGCATCTAACATGGGGCTCTCCCAGCAATACAGAGGTAAGGTGCCCAGGCAGCGAGGTGGTGCCCTCGGACAGCTGCACAGGGGTGTCACTCCCATGTAAAGCTTTCTCCTTGTTCCATTTAATAACCTGACACCAGTTCCAGGGCAGCCCCTTGCCAGGCTCTTCCAGCCTCAGGCTACAGGGATGAGCTTACAGCGAGAGCAGGGGAAAGAGGTCAGGCTAGAAGGCAGAGCACTCGCTGGCTTTGAGACCAGCAAGGAAATACTACAGAGTCCTAAGTCTCTAGTCTATAAATAAAAAGAACCCTGATACCAAAGGCACTTGAAAAGGGATATGATTAATCTGAGTCATTCAGCTCCATCCAAACACTCAAGTGTATTAAAAAAACCTATAACATGGTCATAAGCCCACGTTCACAGTAAAAGCACAGGCAAATATACTCCAGCACAGTCCCAATGCGCATATATAAAGGTCTTCAGCAAGAAGAAATACAATTATTTCCCTCCCCAGATTTATTTCAGAATTTGCTTAGCCTAATAGAGAAGTAGCACTGCTGCTGATACATATATATATTGCTGCACTGCCTTGTGTATTGGATGTGTTCAGCTGCTAAATTCACTTGTCCGTTACTTTTCAGTGCTTAGCAATAATTTTCTAACACAAAACACATAATTGCCACATATACCTTTAAGGTGTATATATTCTTATGTCTTTCTATAGGATTTGCCCACTTCTTTCTCATTAATACAAACTGAGCTAAGTAATTAAAATTAATGTATCTGTTCCAAACTGCCCCATATCCATTCATATCATAATAGTCTTGAAGAATATCTATACTGCACGTTGAGTTGGGTTTTTTACAGTGCTATTAATGGCATATACTTATCAGAAAGTAACTAGCTGGCACATACACTTGCAGCATTCTGAAAGTTTAATAACTTCAATAACTTCCGTTTCAATTTAGCTTTCAGAGTATGGGGGAACCCCTCTCCTTTGAGCCCCTGCCTGAGGCATTGCACTAGGGAGGAGCTGGCTGAGCAGGCAAAGGCCATCAACAACATCACAGACATGCAAACAGCTTAACAGGGCTCTCCCTGGTGGAATCATCAAATCCTTCCTCAAACAAGCTTACATGGATTTCTTTTCTTAATATCATACCATAGAATTCTATAATAATAATAATAAATAATATAATAGTAATAATAATTCTAAGAGCCCTGCTGTAGTGACTGGCTCATCCAGGGTTGTCTTGAATGTTAATCATGGTGCTCATGGTGGTGCAGGATCCCATGTGTGGTCACAGCCTCTGGATGGAAGGGACCCTTTGCCTATGCTGCACTAAGCCAGCTGGGCAATCAAGCTGCTCTGCTGGCTACCAAAAGCAAGCTATTTAGGTGAGGGGATGCTTGGGTTCGTGTGCTGGAGGTCTGGGTAATGCATTCACTAGCACTGAGAGGCAATTGGGTGAATGGCGATGACACCACATGTGCTTTTGTGCTCTAAGCACAGCTTGCAAGGAGGTGGGATTAAAGTCACTGCTTCACACTGACCTAACTGTGCTTCTGCAGGAGTCAATTCATTTTCATTACCAAGACCAGTGACACCAGCTCTGAGTCCTTTGAAACAGCCCACTGTATGCGTTTCGGGAAGCCAAAGCAGGCTTTAGCTGGAGTATTACTACAGGTAATGGAAGTTTCTCTGCCAAACCCGGCTCTGGAGTGTGTAATGAATATTATAGTGGGGCTCTAATCACTTGCAGCCTGTCTCTGTCCTCCAGCAGGCAACGGGAGGCTCAGCGGAGTTTCTTACTCTTGCAAAGGGTTGCACACAGCTGGGGGGAGGCTGGAATCTCACTTGCCTTTTCCTGCTTGTTTTTAAAGACTGAGCTGTAATTACCCAAGGCAAAATCTGCCACATTCATTCACAGAAGCTGTGGGTATATTCCTGAAAGAAATAACAGATAAGAAAACACAGGACAAGGTCTTGAGCTCCTTCCTGATAGGAGGAGAAAAAGGGACCATCCAAACCACCTGAAAGGCTCCATCAAGCTAGTTTATTCTCTCCAGCTTCTCCCCAACCCAAAATAATTTGTTTCCTACATTTGCTCACTGAGATACCTGAATGGAAAGTAGGACCTTTAATTCCCGACATCCCCTTTACTGCTCGCTCCTCAATTTAAAAAGTCAGCCTGACTTGCCTCAGAAATTGCTCAGTTATCTCACAGAGAATGATGATTTTGGGAGCAGATGGGACGGGGAACGGGAAATATGCGGGAAGATCAAAAAACCTCTTGAAGATACAAGGATTCTGCTCTCATGCAAATTCCTTTTAATAAGAAAGGTTGAGACGAGATCTGAACACGAAACGCTGTACGCAAAGAGCTGCTCGAAATGTAATTGCTTCTAAACATAATACTCCTGAATCCTTTCCAGTACTATAAACATTCCCTTTCCCCACCTCTCCTGCAGTATTTCCCACTGACTTCGTTAGAGTGCTGGGAACCATCTGAGTTTGGGAAGCATTTGAACAACAAACAGAAGTTAGTGGGAAAAGAAGGAAGTTTTTCATTGCTAGCAGGTGTTTCCATGAGCTTTTACCAAGTTTAATTTGGTAGTTTTTCAAGCTGGCTCACATTTGTGTGTGTTATAGATACCTCTGATGCTGTTCTTGGTGGTTTACACCTAAGAATGTGCGTGTTCAAGGGGGAGTGTGGGCCCACTGAGCTGTATTTTGCTTCTCAGATGAGAAAAGCTTCTGAACATGAATAAGGAAACTGCATTATGGTTATCTTTCAACAACTGAGTCCTTCCCATTTTCCTGTTTTCTCAGACAGCAAAACAATAAACGGAGACATTAGTGGGGAGAGCACTGGAAATCGTCACATACCTTTTGGTCTTTGGAAGCTAAGAACTAAATTACTGTAATTGGCAGTTTATTAACAGGGAAATTATGCTAAACAGCTTCATGTTGCTGTCGGGAATTACATTCGGTAAGCTATGAAGATGGGGCCCTTGGTGTAACATTTGCATTTTCTCATTTAGAAAGAACAATGATAATAGATGAGTGGAGCATGTACGAATTATATACCGAAGAATATTTGCATGGCTGTAAAAAGGCTATCTTGATACCAGAGTGATTAAACCTGCTATTCATTAAGTTACAGCATAGACTAAGGGGGAAGGGGAACAAGGGAACACATTAACTTTACTTAGAGGCACATCTAAAATGAACTCCAGCCCAAACCATTTGAATTTCAAGCAGAACTAGATTATAATAGGTTCTGATTATATTGCATTTATTATGCAGTGCTAGTATCAGGGTTTTTTTCCTGTCTTGGATGAGGGCCAGAGATACAATGATGACAGCCTCTGTTACCCATAACTTTATCTCAGGTGACACCTCCCTAAACCATCTGCCTGTTCATGCACCATTCCTGCCTGGAAAACAGTGAGCCCAGTGCACCTCTGCATGGATGTGAGCAAAGCAGGCTACCTGCAGAAATCTGCATCACTTAGTCCTTTTCTCTATCAGCAATTTCCACTATCAGTCGTGACACCTTTACCAGTTGACATTCTGCAAAGAAGTATGACTTTAAACATCACCAATACTTATAAGTAAGAGAGGATAACAGCAAAATGGGAGCAAATTGGGTCATTTTAATGCCCTGATACAAACCAACAGGGACAGAGCACTAAGTGGCAAGGGCTGCCTTTGTGAAATCAGGACACAGCATCCTGCTCTCCATTTTTACCCAACTGTCTTCTCTATCTGAAATTGCTGAAGCACAAAGAGTTCAAATAAGTTATTCAGTAACTCGAAAGTTTGACTGGTTTGAGGAAAAGTTTGTTGGCTTAAATGAAATGTCACTAGGATTTGAGAAGTTCCTCCTGAAGTGGCAGCTTCAGAAGGTATCATTCCATACCACAGCCTGCAGGCAAGACCCATACAAACCTGCCCTTCCTAAATCATTGCTATTTACCTACAAAGATGACCTATGAGGAATCTGTTTAAGGACATGGAGCTTTGAAGGATGGAGCCAGTAAACCCACAAAACAGGAAAAGGAGCTGCAGTAGCAGGACTGTTTCCATGGCTGTCACAGAGTTATAGTCCCAGATGTTTGCCTAACCTAGTTTTGAAGCATTTTAAGACGTATTGCATGGAGAGGGTGATGTCTTCTTTTAAAGACCATTCCCACCTTTTCCTATCATTAGCAGTAGAAAAGCTGTTCCCTAATGTCCAACCTGGTTCTCCTTCAGTATAAGCCTGTTGCCTCTTGACATGAGGGTTATATCCATCATTTCTGTGGCAGCCTTTTACATCCCTTAAGACATTTATAACTTTTATCCTGGCTTTCTATGCTCCGGCTTCAGCAGTGCCAGTTGAGAACTACTCGTCAGTTCAGTGGAACTGGCTGCGGGTGTCTGTAGGAGCAAGAACTGAAATTACAGGCTGAGAGAACTGGGTCTGTTCACCCCGGAGAAGACTTCAGGGAGACCTGAACGCATCCTTTCAGTTCTCTTGAAAGGAACCTATAAGATTGGGAGAGACATTTTAGCACAACCTTAGTGACAGGATGAAGGGTGATGGTTTTAAACTAAAGAGGAGGATTCAGGCTGGATGTGAGGAAGACATTTTTTACAATGAGGGTGGCAAAACATTGGCGCAGGTTGTCCAGGGAGGTGGTGGATGCCCCATCTCTGGAGATATTCAAGGCCAGGCTGGACGTGGTTCTGAGTAACCTCATCTAGTTGAAGATGTCCCTGCTCATGGCAGGGGGTTGGACTGGATGAGCTTTGAAGGTCTTTCCCAACCCAAACCATTCTGTGATTCTATGGTTCTCAAAAACTTATGTTGCAGATATTTGATGCATTTGTACAACAGGAGCAACATCACCAAAATATAAATAGCTGCTGTAAGCCGGAGGAAGGACTGTGGGATGAGTACCTTATAGAGCATGTCAACACTGCCATCTTTCCAGCACTGGCAGCGGTGCCAGCGCAATGCAGAAGCAGACGGTGCTCCAAGGCTGCACAGCCACGGCAGAGTGAATAATTTACATGAGGCATCCAGTGAATTTGACCTCATTCTTCCCTTGTGGAACGTCCTCCTGCAGACCACTTCTTCCTCAAAAATAAGTCCTTATTCAATTAGCTTTTGCGACTCTAAGCGACTAGGGGCTGCCTCGGCTCCTTTTGCTCCCTGCTCCTGCACTCAGGCTGGGTGGTTGCTTTGATTTCAGTGCAACACGTGCATTATGGATCATGTCTCCTTCCACTACACGAATCAGTGTGCATTACCTTTGTGTGCAACAACTTGCACATAATGATGTAGAGCTCACCTTCCCCACATAATTAGTTCAGAATCCAATACCAACATCTTAATTAGGCCTGACCCCTGGAGTATTTGACTTAACATCATTTGCCAGCTCCGAAATATGGTTACATCCACACTGCAAGTAAGTATCCTCCTAGCAACTGTAGCCTCTGTATGACTAATTTCAATGTCATTCTCCTTGTTTAATGCAGTCACAGTGCTGAAATCCCCGGGATGCTGCTGCAGCCCCACAACCGACTCCAGTACACACAGTGGCACCCTCACTGCATCCCTACATCAAGGCTAAAGCTGTGGCTACACTAAGATAACTTACTTACTTAAACTAGGCTGACTGTAGCAGCTCATCCTGGACTTGACACCTGATTATATTCCCAGCAGATTTCCTTGGGGAGATTTCCCAATTGGCACTGAGCTCCCTGCAGTCACTACTAGCCAAGCTGTGCAAACTCACAGCTCACTGGGATCTGTCTGCAAGGGCTTCAGTCACACCTTTATCTCTAGGAAAGACACCAAAAGGAGCAGCTGGGGAGCAGTCGAGATCATAGGCTGAGTGTGGACCACATAAAACATCTCCGCATTTATAGACATGAAACACTTCATCAGGGAGCCACAGACCGGGTTTGCAAGCAGGGCTGTATCACTGAGCAGCAGGCAGAGACTGTTCCCTGAAGCACAGCACAATTTTACTCCAAGGAAAGCATCCCATACATTATGCAAAGAATTTACTGTTGGGTTTTTGAAATACTGCATGATAGGAAGAATGAAACACGTGTCAGATGTTAGCCACGACACAGAGCGCTACTGGAAGAAATGCAGACAGCAGAGCAAAGAGAGTGATAGTAGACCAATATCTGTATTTTCCAGTTAAAAAAATATAAAAAGCTTAAAATGAAGCAAAGTTCATTTAAAAAGACCTGAATCCAACCTTTAACTGCATAATGCAGCGCCCTCATTTTTGAAGCTAAAGCACTAAAAACCAAAACCAAGCTCAGCATCCAGAACTCCCTCGATTGCTTTGGGAAAATTAGCATTCAACCCAGGGAGCAGATGCAAGCCTGCCTTGCTGGCACGCTGCAGCACAGCTCTTGCTTCCCCTCTGCTCTGGGGAGGCTGAGGAAGAAATTTGCCTCCACCTTGTTGCTGGAGTTAATTTGTTTTCCCCTCTTGGGCAGATCACAGCAGTTGGGAATCGGGCCCTAGCCCCGGTGTTGCTCATTCGCTCCCGTCCAAGGGAGGTCCAACTCGTTCTGCTATTTCATCTCCCCCTGAAACTTGTCCTCTTCCCCTGAATTCCTCCCTATTATTGTGCTTGTAATAACCTAACCCCACTAACCTCCTCTGAAACAGCAGCGCTTATTTAGTGGTGACTGAATTATGGCCTCTCGCACCGACTGAGGCTGTGGGAGTCCTGCCATTAGTTCCAACAGGTATTTAGTTGCCATTTCACTCCCATGGAAATTACTCTATTTCCTTAATACACTGAATAACCTGGGAACGTAGGGGCTGCAATTCATTTTTAGCTGATGCTCTCTCTCTTGACCCCATAATGCAGTACTTTGCAGAAAAGGTTATACTGTGCAAGAGGAGTTCAATAACCACCTGTAACAGGAAAGAGGTTTTCTACACTTGGAACAGTGCACAAACGAAAGAGCCAAATAGCCACAAAGACCTTTTCATAAGCTGCAAAGTAGCCCCAATTTCATGTGCTTGCACAGACAAGTGTAATTTTAGTCACTATGGCATTATTTAAGAGAAAACCCTTTCTGCATTAGAAAATCAGTGATAAATCACATTTTAATTAACTTTCTATTTAAACTTGATGATACAAAGATCCTGGAAGTGGTCTATGAAGCCAGCTAAGCATGGGATGCCTGAAACTAGGGCAATGCTTCTCTTCTCCAAAGAAGACCTGACCTTGCTCCCAGTGCGGTATTGGATTGATCCCAACAGCAAGAGAGGGCTCTGCCCAGCCCCATTCCATCCCATTTTACACCAGTCCCAGCATGAGTTCTACCAGCCAGAGAACAGAGTAACCCCATTGCATTTGCAGTTGTATTTCCAGTTCTGCTCCTTCTCTGCAGGCAGCTTTGAGAGCCAATGCTGGGTTACGATGTACCACAACATACAGACTATTGCTCTGAAAGACAAAACTCCTGTTGACTTAAGGAAGAGGAGGATTAGGACCTGTGGCTTCTCATTTTGTTTGGAATGTTTGCAGATGTCTCTTGTTGTAGTTACTCTATTTGTGCATGTATTAGCCCTGAGAATGGCTGTGTAATTAGTTTCTGTCAATAGTAGCAGCTGATGAGCCTGTTCAAATCCAGGCTGCATTGGTCTTAATGTTTCACATATACACAAACATCCTCTACCATCCAAGAGGAAAAAAGAGCCAGGCACACACCTCTGCTCATTCCCAGCTTGAATTTACACAGCCTTGTAAACCAGAAGAAGACACAACAAAACCAGATGCAAATGCTTATAGAGTATTTCAATCCTTCTCACTAAAGCTGAGCAGCACTTTGGTTTTGCTCAGGCAACCTTAAAAGCTCCCTGGTGACTTTGCCAGCAGATTGCAGTGCCTTGCCATGAGCTCAGACCCAGCTAGCCACAACATCTCGGGTTTGATTTGTGACTCTGATCATCCAAGGTTATGGAAATGTGAAATTTTAAAAACACTCTGAAACTATAAAGAATTTAACCATGGCCTTAATTTTACACAGTGTCAGTGCAGGAGATTTAAAAAGCAATAAACAAACTTGTTACTGCAATAGAACCAAAGAGGAATCATAAACTCACTGAAGTTGCACAGCTAAAATATGGCGTGGAGAATGGACAATGGCAACATATATTCAATAAAGCTCATTTATATGTAAAAGATTGAATAGAAATATATACTCTTATGCAGGCACAACAAATTATGCAAGAGAAATAAAACAAGCTGTGGGCAAGATGCTTTATATTATGCATGCAAGCATCATAGCTGTATGGGCAAAGGTGTTAACCACATCTACAGTTGAGCTCTAAACTGCCAGAGAGGTGATGGGGATTAGGGCACTAACCATACAAAGGATGACATCTTAATAGTTTTCCGTAATAAGCCGACTGCTAGAGCAACTACTATTTACTATGTCTCTTGCTTTTGAGATATAAACCCAGTCCTCTATTTGCTTATGAAATCTAAATATCCAAAGGCTTTTTCTCCAAGAATGATGGTGTATTAATCCTGATGGCTGGGTCAAATTTCAGCCTGGGTAATTGCTTTCTGCTAAGACACAGCTAAACTTATAGTTTTAATTTAAAGATGCTCTTCTACAGTCTGTGCCTGTGCTGTACACAGTTGCTGTATACTTTCAATCTCCACTATGGGAATCAGCATTTTAACATGTCACTTGCATCCTGCCAAGGTTCACCTTAGCTACTTAAATTACAAAAACTTTATCTAACATGAAAGGTCGATTTTACTTCCCCTGTCACAGATTTGCCCTAACATTTGTGATACCCAAAACCCATTTGTGGATATTATACTGACAGAGGCATAGAAAGATGCTACAGGTTTTTCTCTTCGAATATGTCCCCAGTGTTAATACAGGGACATGGCTCAAGGTAACAGCACTGCAACAAATGTTTGGGGAGCACTCAGACAGGTTTGCAATTGTGTTAACTAACTACCTTGCAGCAATCAATCAATTAACTCAAGGTGGAAAGCTAGTGAAGACAAGTCCACAGATAAGAGTAAACAATCCAGGCTGGACTAAGGGAGGAGAAAGTGAAATTCCATTTCCAGGGCTGTCAGAGGGGTTTAAATGATCACTCAGGAGAAGAGTTTTCTTTCTTTCCCCTTTGTTTCTCTTTATTTTCTGCAGGATGAGGGTTTCCATAGATCTTCTCATTGATCTGAAGTGGCCAGGGGCAGAAAAAGCCAATTTTGGCTGCATTATCCTCTCTCCCTTCCACTATAACTTAACACAAAGAGAAACGCCACCCATACCCCAGAATGAATCCGTGCCAAACCCTTGCCTCGTAAAACAGACTTCAAACAGGCGCTTCAAATCTGAAAGTCAAATTCTCCCAAAACTAGTTGAGGGAGAGTTCCTGAACTGGTACCAGCCCTTGCATTTCTGCAGGCAGTGGCTGTAGGCAACGGCCAAGTGCAAACTGGGGAGCAACAACTCATCCATGTGTAAGCAGAGTTGAGGTCTGGATGTTTCTTTTTCTCCCGCCTCTGTTTTATAATCTGCAAAGGCATTTATTTCCCCTCGCCATGCAGACATCTCCTCCGTTATTTGATAGAGAACTTACAACTTACATAAGGCAACCTGGAAGGCTGGGACAGGCATCCCTGCAGGCGAGCCAGCAGCTATGCACATAGAGGGGATCTTGCATAAAAGTGTTTAGTTCTCTGCTTGTATATTCTCCAGCAGCAGCCACTGAGGGACCTGTACTTGTCCGATTACATTTAGAAAATGCCTCAAAGCCAGAACATTTCTTTTTTAACAGAGAAACTCTCCTTTCCCCCTCCAGTGAGCTCAACAGCCCTTTTCCAGGACTGCGGCACTGAATTTGCCTTTATGAGAGGAGCTCAGACATTTTGTGGCTGAGGAGGAACACTCACCTGCTGCGTTCTAGCTCCCACCACATCCCAGTGGTGGAGGCTAATGTTGCTGGAGGGGATTCCAAACCCACACTGATGATGGGTGGTACCCAATCCCCACTCAGGAGGTTTTCAGGACTGCATCCTTCTGCACCCCAGATTCAGTAGGAGATAGAACAAGAAGCGCTATTTATCAATCTTTCCCTGAGAGAGCTCTACTCAGAGGTTATCTGATTTCTCTGTCTCTAGCTCTGCATACAAGTAACACAAAGTACATCAGTGTACCCATACAGTGTCATTTCTGTAATTAAAGCTCCTGACACAGACTTTCCTATTTAACCTGCTGTATTGGAACTGCTCTGTTCTGCCTTTAATGTAGCTGCTGATCTCTCAAAGATCTTGGCTGTGTCTCAAAAGCCAGCTGGAGGGAGACGCTTCAAATAGAGAGAAAGGAAAATCGACATGGGGAGAGTTAACTAAACTTTAGCTCAAAGAAAAAAAGTTTCCTCTTCAGTTTGGAACAAATATTGGGACCTGCTTTGTTACGAGACCACTCTGCCATATTGCAGTGAGCTTATTTCAGGCTTAATGCATACACAGTTAATCTCTTGGCCAAAAAGCTGAAACCTGGGAAAAAGAAAAACTATCATAGCAAATATTATGCTAAATCAGAATATCACAAGTTGCAAAGTAGAAAACTGGATTTTTCCTCTATCTTTAATCACAGCAACTGCATTCATCCTGTAGACTGCAACACAATTGGGCCATCCGTGTTCAAACAGGAATGACTATAAAAACACCAGACCAACCAGATCAAGAGACACTTCAGTGGGAAAGTAAATTCAGACGTAATGAAATCTATAATATGCTTTGACCAGCAAGTATTCAAACATACAGAAACTGACCTTCAAGCTCAACCACACACAAACGCTACTGCACAAATGATCCTTGCAATTTCTAATTGATCTGTTTGCAGACACTGGGGTAATAGCTCATCCAGGTGCTCAGAGCAGGAATATCCCAAAGAGTTTTGCAGCATGAGAGACCATGGGGTGCTGCTGTATGGAAGGGTTTGAGGCAACATCCACGGAAGTCTGTCCTCAGAGGAGAGCAAATCACATCTATCTCAAAGTCATATTTAGTGTTATATATCTCCAAGTTCTTGCTGACCCTTGAGGTAGAATACACCAGAAACAGGGCTACCCCAGAAATCATTCCTGCAAGCAGATGAGGCATCTAATATCTACACAATAAAAAAACCCTTATGTCTTGTTGTCATAAATTACTTATCTTTGGGCTGCATATATTCGTATAGGCAAATAATAGGCACTGTGGGTTGATTTTCATAGCTCTATCTGCTTTCAAATTTACCGTAATGAATAAACTCTCGGACAGTAATTCTGGAAACAAGAGTCTGCCTTATGAGATCATCTGCAGCTCAATAGTCAGGGGACAAGGGAAATAAAAGGATTCACATTATGAATTTTATAATGACTTACTGCCCAGTTATCTGAAAAATAGTTGGAGTCATAATTAGCCAGCCTTTGCCGTGCTTTAAAGTACAGAGATTTCTATCTGCTGCACACCTTAACATTTGCATTTTAATGGGCTAAAGATGTATATCAGTAATAACACCAACAAATGCTCTTATCACTAGTAATAATACAATATATAGCTTAAGAGACTAACCTATCCACAGTACAGCAGGTTTGATCAATAAAGAGCAAACAGTGACCAAAGCAAGTCAAATCTAAATGTCACTGTACTGACATGCCTCTAAATAACAAAACCCAGGCTGCAGGTTGAGGTCAGAACATATTAAAGCTATGAACACACGGATCGTTCAGCTAGCTGTGGTAAATATGGGGGCCATTTTTGCTTGTGCATTGTATGAGGAAAAGTTCAATATGAGGTGTAGCTATTTGTGGGTGGAGAGCACATTACATATAAGCAAATCCTACCAAAATCCTAAGCATCGTACTATGGATTTATGTTTTTTTCTAATTAAAAAAAATGCTTGACTGCAAATAAACCAGCTCATTATTCTGGTTCCTGTTTATTTCTAATTCTAGGTCTGTAATAGAGCTAGCAACTGCTGCGGAGGTTTTTTCCCTTCACCTTCTAGGAGAAAACCTAACCAGTCATGACCAGAAGGTAGTATTAGTGCTCTCTCAGTATAATTTGTACGACCACAGCAGCAAGGGGCAGAGAGGGGAGAGGCAAATCTGACTAAAGAATCCACTGTTAATAAGCCAGCATCATTCCCACAGCTCCCTTTGAGTGGCTACCTGAGAGCACTCTGAATACCACCCAACTGCTGGCCTATATGGCACAGAACACCATCAGCACTACTGTTTGCCATGGATTAACTATCAGGATTTCCTTATTATATGGTCAGCCATTTCTTCTGTGCACTGGGTCTGAACAGGAAGGCTAGAAAACCTAGTGAATGGCCAAACTGAAAACAGACCAGCAACTGCAATGTGCTGGAGAACTCCGAGAAAAGGTTTCATCTTCTTTTTCTGTCCAACAGAGATGGGAAAGAAAAGGGAAATAAAGAAAAGGGAATAAAACAAACAACAGAAACACACAACAACAACAACAAAAACCCAAAAGAAAATGAAAGGACAAAAAAACCTCCAAAAGGAAACAATAAACCAAAAACTTCATAGTGTTTGCAAAAGGAAAACATGACAATTGAAAAAGTATGCATCGTCATTGCTCCTGGCTACAGGTAGCACCCAGATCCAAGGTTCCGAGAGAGTTCAATGGAAGCAGAAGTGATTCTCCAGACATGAGCTAACTTCCCTGGGGAAATTAATAGTTTATAATGTTGTGAGAGACAACTAACTTCCTTAAGACATGGACAAACACCAGTATTATAGAAATATAACAATTTATAGAGTTTTATATGTGTCATCCAGGTGCAAGTTTATCAGAGGCCTCTTGAAGCAGCCTTTTCCAATTGGACGTTGACACAAGGAAGAGGGAGAGAAGAGGTGGCCGCAGAAGAATGTCGTAAGATGCTACGGTAATAGATGATGGAGGCCTTCTGATACACGAAGGGCTTCATCTCCAGATGATATATTCCCCTGACAAAAAGACAGAAAATGACATATTTTTCTCTGTAAACAGCAAAAGAAATATTTAGCTTTGGAAGACTGGATTAAACATGGATTAAATTCACTGTTGAAACTGTCACTCCCCAGCTGGAGGAAACCAGAAGGTTCAGCAGCTCCTTTCTTCCACATTTTCTATCATGCTTTTGAGAAATGCCTTCCAGTTTTAGGTCTGCTAAACTGTGCATCAAAATGGTAGGACCAGGGAAGGAGATGGAAGCTACTTTTTGTCTTCTTAAACCTGGAAAAATCAGTGTCAGCAGCTGACACTAACTCGGATAATGGTAAAACTGCACATAAGGAGGAAACCTAAAGGAACACAGAAAAGAAAATGCAGAACTATTCACATGAAACCTCAAGTACTTCTAGTGAGTGAAGTCTCTGGAGAAAATCCAAGGAGCATTTCCTCTTTTTAGTGAGGGTCTATGATATATGTTTGTAAATCAAGGGCAATAATCCAACAGCAGAAGGATCGGATAAAATCGCTAAAGCCTTTCAAACTCTCTGGTCTTCCAACAAGAGCCAACGGTGCTTGAACCACCCAGAATTTTGAGGGGTCTTTGCAATAGCAGCAAGTTGCCTTAGAGACAACTGAAATCAGCCCCAAAAGGAATCTACAGAAACACAGCCTGAGCTGGGGCTTTTGTTAAGACTGGCTGGAAAACAAAGATTCATTTCATAAAGTTATTTCCAGGGCTTGGAAATGTTTCTTAATATGCATTATAATGACAACAAGCAGGAGAAGGAGGAACAGAAGCAGAAAAGGAGGGAATATCCACACTGTTCCCCAGTGATTATAGTGCTCAAACCAACACCTCCTGTATCACAGCAAGTGCTGCAATCCATAAAGCACCAAAACCCCTGTCAGTTGCTCTTATAATAATCACAGAAGTGGGACAAAGTCTGAAGGACTCATATCAAATGGGCAATTTTTCTATTACTTTAAGATTACTTTAATCACTTTAATCAAAAGACCAACCACTTCTCCTCATTAACAATTAGTAGCTTCTCAGAATATTCCCAAAAGGGAACACGGATGCTTCTTATCGACAGCTCCAGGACCATATGTTACTTGGTGCTAGCTGTTGAGACAGATTTTCTTGCAAATACAGCTTCCTTGATTTAAAACCTATTGACGTTCTGCAGTAATCGTCCATCTTTTAGAGTTAGGACAGTCCTTCAAATCTGGAATTAACTCCTGTTGGCAGCAGCGCTGGCCTGTATCAACTGCAGAGGGAACAGCATCATTCTGGAAACTGAAGTGTGGGTTTGGGGCTGTAAGGTTTGGGTTCCCTCCCTCCCCCTTTTTTTTCTTTCAATCTGGAGGTCTCCAAGTTTTAATAAAAATAAGCTTTTTCTTCAGAAATTAATCTGCCTTTTCTTTTATATTCTTGGTTTCTATATAGAACTTTCAGGTTGGAAAAGACTCTTAACATCATTAGGTCCAGCCATATGATAGAATCATTGCAAATTACAGAAAAATCCATGTCAAAAATCACCATCTATATTCACTGCCTGAGAGGAAAACCTGCATATTTGCTGGCTTATAATAATCATTTTGGGTCTAGTTTAGCATCTTTGACTTGGAACTTTGCCTGTTTGGGGACAGAAACCTCTTTGCTATGTTTCCATAAAGCTGTTAAATAAATTCTTTACATTTTTCCAGTGTTTCATCTTGGAAAGAAAAGGAAAAAAAACTGTCCCTAAATATAGCAACTATATTTCAATAGTGTTTAAATGCATGTTTAATGATTCACTCAATTTAAATAGGAGTTTGTTTCATCTAAGTAATAGACAAACTCAGATTTAGGTTGAATAAGCTCATATATCCCAAGTTTTGCCAGCTAGTATTTGTTCTTCCCCATAAGAGTCATCTGCCATAAATTTCCCAGAGCCATCCGTCCTTCCATGTGCTGGTGGGTCAGAGATGCTGCAGGTGGGGTGGGACCTGGATGCCACATTGACCTGATCAGTCCATACATGTCCCTCACCAGCTGATGATGATGGCCTGTTATTTTTAATGAAATTCTTTCAACTCTGTCTATAGGTGATCCTGGTTATAAGCCCTGAGTATCTTGTTCCCTTATTTCACAGTAATCTCCAGAAATGAAAGGTGTTTCTCCCCCATGTTTACCCGGGGGTAAGCATAAAACGAAACTATAAAGTGTCTCATGATCTACCAGGAGCAGGGAGATTGCACTGAAATCTAGGAAGGACATTTTCAAAGGCACAAATCTCAGTTAAGAGTGTAGATGCAATCTGTATCTTTGAATAAGTCCCTTGGTGCTTGAAGTTAGGCTCCAAAAGGAAATTCATCTCCTACCCAACTGATCTGGTCTCTTGAGGACCTGCTGGCTCCCATCACTGCTCCTGCCACCAGCCTGATTTACAGTCACAGAGAAACCCCCTTCCATCTACTGCTCTTGCCTGAAGAGATTATATTTTAAACCACTGTTTCATGAACTTGTGAAGCCTGCAGCATGCTTCAGGAGATAGGAAATCCAAGCAAAAAGTGTTCATCCTGCTCTTTTCCTTAACGCCTTCCCAAACTGCTCCTCGCTTCTACTTCCATTTTTTTCTCCCTTCTATCTCCCTGGGATTTCTCAGGAATTACACTATTAGAGTATCTCATCTTTTATAGCTCTGGATCTCTTGGCCAGAATAGGATAGCAGGCCAGATCAGGTACTGGACCCCAGTCCCCCACAGCTGGGATGGCAGGTCAGGACCATCCAGAACATCTTGAGTTCAAAAACAATGTGTCAGCTTGTAAACTGGTGCCTGCTGAAAGCGTACAAGCTACATTAAGCAGGAAAAAATAATAATTAAGATACATAATTGTGTTCTGATACAGTAAAAGTAAAAAAAAACAACTTCAGGAAGCTGGTATTTCAGCTAAACTGATCAGCTTACATGAAAAACATTACTGCTAAGACAAACAGGACTGCCTGCTCCATGCTGATGTTAAAACATTACCATAGAAACAGGTAAAATTAGGGGATAACTGAACTAAGTCTGAAATGGCCTAGAAAAAGGTAAACGGTCACAAGCACCAGACCCTCTACTTTCATTAAACCTGCATCTGCTCATCATCTGCTATAGTGAAAAGCTCTGTACACAAGGCTGGTCACGAATTTTAAAGCCAGTTCCTCAGCTGCGATTAGTTTTTGGTTGCTTCAACTTTCTCCATTGAAGATGTACGTTCAAGAAGTAAACCAAGTTTTTTATTGTCTGGTTAAACCATAGACCACTTAGATTTAATTGCACCATTCTGAAGCGACGCTTTGACTTGTATATATCTTACCGAGAAAATTAAATGTTTTCATCATCCAGCCACACTGAATAGTTATGACTGCCAGTGCTACTCATTAAATACACAGATGTTTTAAAGTTTGATTAGGGAACTGTAACAAACAGCACAAATTTCATTAGCATATGGAAAATAAGCCAGCAGAGTTGAACGTGCAAGAAGAGTTACTGAAGGAGTAAGAGCAACTCTCAAAAACAAGAGCCTCAAGATAAAATAAACCCCTCAAATACTAAATACTAATACAGATCCACCCAGGAAAGTGGGTTTCCCTTTCTTGGTATCAGTTTTCTCGCTAGGTAGAAAAGGGAATACAGCTTCCTCCTTGCCTCAACACTGCCACCTAAGCACAGTTCAGCTAGGTGTGAAGCATCGACCAACCTAGGCAGAGAAAGCAGTTTTAATGCCTTTGAAAGAATTAATCTTTGCACACACTTGCCAAACAAGTTTTCTTTTCCCAAAAGAGTAACAGGTATTGCAGAGGTCAGGTGGGTTTTTTTCTATACTATGGGGATCCACATGGATATTGTTGTGGGCATCTCAGCAAGTGTCCAGTACCTTGGCAGCTAAATGAAGAATTTCTCACTTTTGGGTCCCAGCCTGTGGATGCCCCAGATCTCACTGCATGGAAACCTATCTCAGGCACTGGGAACAGGTCTTTCTGAACCTGCCTGTGAGCAGCTCAGCCAAACACAAGCAGAGAGCCTGGATCTGACCTCCCACCCATGACAAGTGTCACTGCCCAGAATATTGTCTCTGTCAATACTGAGAGCATCAGAAGAGAAAACATTCTGCATCAGCTCCCCCCAACTCCTTCCAGAAATCACAAGACTGCATCAAAACCCTTAAAATATTCAGTTCTGCATTGTTTATTTTTGTGATTCAGAGGCTTCAATAAATATTTACGTGGTTCAGAGCTACTTCCAACAACCACAGTGGTCAAAACCTGCACTTAAAAGTGTCAGTCCTTTGGAAGTCTTTTCAATTCAACAACTTGATGTGCATGTAATTCACTATTTTGAGGTTCACATGTGCAAAAGCTTTAACCCAAGCACTTCCAAACCCTGTATAGAAGACAGAAAGAAGGAATCTTGATGCTTATTGGAGCTGTGATTCTCTGTTCATCTCCTGCGCCTCGATTACAGTGTCCTTCCTATTTTTATCAGGTCTGTCCTTGGCCACAAAAACATCCTGTAAAATTCATGAAGATTTGTCTGTTAGATCCTTTGATCTCTTGTTCCATCAGCACCTATGAACCCCCAGGGCAGTTTACTCAGTTACTACCAAAATGCCACAAAACCCAGTCAGGGTCCCAGCATGCAAATTTAATGATTCCTTTACTTAACATTTCAGTGTTAGAGATGCAAGTAGGAAAGTAAGAAGTTAGAGAAAAGAGGCACAGCCTTCACAAGCTTCCACTGCTGGGAAAATAAAGCCTTGACTTCAGACTTTTCCAATACGATGCAAAAGAATCAGATATAAAGGTTTCCTCCTTTAACATTTAACCAGAGAAGCTTTTCTTTCAAAAACATGCGGTTATTTCTCATTCTTTGTGAGGACAACAAAGATAACTTAAGTCAGAGCTCTGCTGAGTGTTCTATTGACAGGAGAAGCAGCAATGATATCCCACACACTGGGGTCCAGACCCTTATTAGGGCTGGCTGAAATGCATCACTGCCCTCTGGAAATAACCATAGTCTGTGCAGGTTTTTGGTTCCTCACATGCTTATGTTCCCTACAGCAGTGGGGGATACATCCAGGTTACATGGGGTCAGGATGAGTGAGTGTCTTCTCTAATATTTCTGTTACTAGTTTGAGGGGAAAGATTAAGAAGAAAGCATCATCAACTGCAAGGAGGAGATGAAAATCCCATCTGGCTTTCAAATGTCCATCTATACGCATCTCTAAACCAGTACATTCTCTGCTATCCCCAGACCACTCAGATGGTGACTTGGCAATATACAGCCAGATGAAAAGAAAGAAGAGGTAGGTAAATGTGTGTCTGTATGTGCAATGGTGATTTATAGATGAGCACTTCTTTAAATACGCTGTATTTAAAGAAGTACATATGTATATATACTTCTTCATATGCATATATATATATAAAAGAGTGTATATGTCTGAAGCAACATTTTAAACAGTGTTAACCAGCTGAAGGACAAGTCGTGCACCTCCCAGCTAACACCATGAGTACACGAGGGGGTAACCCAAAAGCTGTATTGTCCAGCACTGAAGCCTCACTAGCCAGGCCAGCAGTCCTGGTCAAAGGGGGTGAAAAATAAGTGATTCTTATGAAATGGAAAATACCCACTTAATACAACATCTCCGGGGAATACAGAACAAACTCTGCAATTTGGGTTAATGGCCACAGGTCCTCCAATGAAATAAGCACATTGTGCTACATCTGCAGTCTGTCTGGGCTTTCACTCCAAAGTACTTCAGGTTTACTATGCCTTACTGGCATAAAGCAGCTCCCTCCTCCTCCAGTTTTATGAGGGTCTTTAAGTGCACACAATATTCAATACAAGCGTATAGGAAGATAGGCATATTAAATATAACGTTTACTGATGTGTCTTAAGGTGTGTGACTAATGGCTTCATTTTACCTGCCCTAAAAAGAATAGAAATTCAATATAAAGCGCTGTACAATCCAAGTTCTCATTCTACTGGGATTTCTGTGGGCTCAAATCCAAAATAAACTAATGAACAAATGAACTGCAGAAAACTCTACAAACACACGCTGTGCTACTTTGGTTGAACCAGGAGCAATCCAGTGACCTGGGAATTGAATTGACGCAATTCAGGACTTCTTCACGACATACATTTCGTTCAGAGTTAACTGCTTACGTGCTCAAGGGACTTCTCAACCCCAGACTTCAGGGGAAGAAACGTTTCAGGTTTTAAATCATATTAAAAACATAAATTATACGAGATAAATATAAAATTTCTCACACTTCATTTAGAACAAGTCCCGGATGGGTTAGAGATGACATTGCTTAGGCCAAGTGGAAAAGACTCCTGGGATCTGCTCTGAATTGCCTTGCTGACTTACAGATTGACTTTGAAGCAAGTTACACAGGCCACCCTCCTTAAACACCAACATCAAAAGTTAACATAGGGAAGGTACATAACGTGGCTTATTCAAGTGCCTACATGCTAACTACTTTATGCTCCAAAACTTAAAAGCCCCCTTTGATTAGCATTATATCAGTTTGAACACCTATCATTCAGCTATAATAGGTAGCTCCTCCACGCCTCACAGTGAGACTCACCACACTGCTCCTGTCACCACCATGGCAAGGCAGAGATGAATTAGCACAGCATCATCTGCTCCTCCCATAACCCACAGATGAGGAAGGCTGCTTTGCAGCTTGAAGCCCAGCCCTTGGTTTCCAAGCATCTCTGACAGCACATCTATTTCTTTTGTTCAGTGTGTTTGGCAGCTCGTAGGGATCATTTGATTCATGCAGCCTCTCACAGTATAAACCCCACAGAACTCACCTTAATTCCTCTGTCTCCAGAAATCACTCCCCCTGCTTTGCTTCCCAAGCATCCTAGCATGGCATACCGTAGTTCTCTAACCAATTCCTCCAGCAAAGACAAAATCATAGCTACCCTTCTTTTCCCTCACTGAACAACTCATACAAAGAATTTTAGCTCCAGTATAAGCTGCTGAGACCACTGGTACCCTCATACCTTTGCAGCTCCCCTTTTATCAAGCAGGCTTATCTCTTACCACTGTTCTTATGACCCTGATGGCCTCCTCAGCAGCAGCTGCCCAAGCCCATCCATCCATGCATGCCCATCAAGCCAGATCAACAGCAGTCAAAAGGACACCCTCATTAGTTAGAAAGAACTCTGAAAAGCATAAATCCAATGAAGTGTGTAAAATAAGGAAAACTTATTACAACTTTTCCAGATATCTCAAGTAACCCTTGTGATGGGAAGGGCTTCAGGGAAATGAAAGGATTTTCTGGGTCTAATAAGACTCCCCAGGTCTCATACAGTAAATATGTACACAGTGATTTCAAAGTCCAGTAGAGCTGGTTGATGTTGAGCTCCTGTCCTGTTCATTTATTTAGCCAAAAACAAAATAAAGGAAGATAAAGCCCAAAATACCTTGCAGAAATATTGATTCTAGCTGAACCTATGTGTCTTGCAGCTTTTGGAAGTTATCTTGCACCAGTCATCAGCTTTCCTGGTTAAGAAACCCTTCAAGCAAGAGTATCTTTGTAAAGAAATCCAAAAAGCATGTGTTTGCACTGGATTTACTTGCAGATGGTACTGTGAAAACTTGGTGGAGCACTCCAGTTTTCCAGGAGACTGGATGAGTCTTTCAGTATCATTGTTTTATTAACACATGGGAATAAATCATTTAAAACTAACAGCATAACATCTGTGTTACTATATCAGGGAAATACGAGCTGTGGTGTGCATCAGTACTTGAATTATTCAAGTATCTGAAATGCATCTCATGGCTTGGATATATTCCACAAAAAATACAGCAGATTCTTATCTGGAGACAGCAGGTAGAGATGAGAACAAATTGCTGGTAGATTCTGTTGTTTTATCCTAGATAAAAATGTTAGATGGGATCTTCCTGTTTAACCTTTCCTATCTCTTCACCCAGGAGAGAAAATTATTTAGTAATAGAAGAAATCTCTGAGGTCTGTTTGATGCAAACTATAAAGAGTGAGTTTGGAAAACCAAACTAAGCAGTCCTGAAATCATCCAGACTTTCGGCCTTCAGGAAGTTCTAATACAGAGCCTATGACCCAGCTGGAAACCCTTCAGCCTCACTTTGCCTGGTGAACTTCAGTCCTGCCACAGGCGAAAAAGAAAACCAAAAGCTGCCCGTTTTACCAGCCTTAAATCCTCATCAATTTGTTTCCTTTAATTACTTTCTCTCAGCACTCCAATGGGTCAAGGGCACCAGTATGCTGCCACATCTGGGATTCATGCTGTGCTTTCTGAAGAGAAAGAGTAAATGGAAGTAGGTGTTGACATTGCATAAGAACCATGGTATTTCTCAGCAGACCTAATGGGATATTACGCAGGAACAAATGAAAGGTAAACTTTGCTGTGTCAGAGCCTTCTGTCAGCAGCAAGGTACAGAAAAGGGAAATACTCTGGTTTAATAGTAAAAAAAAACACTGTCTTGATACAATTCATAAAATCAAATAATGGCCCAAATTGACTGAGGATGTAACTTGATATAATTTCAGCAGAGTCATGCAGATTTGCAGCTAAAGTGAATTTTCTCAAACACATTTGCTGTTGATATGAAACTGCCCATTGAATTCTTCTGGGAGGCTTTGCTCATTGGATGGCCTCAGTGAGCACTGCAGAGTCTCTGCCCTAAAGTCACCCCAGATGTTTGAGAGGAGGCACAACACACTGACATCTGGTCCAGAAAGCAGTGACCCACCAGGAGCAGTGAAGTGTTCAGCTTCAAGAGCTCTATAAATAATCATCAAGAGACAGCAAATGTAATTCAGCCCTGGATGATGACAGTGTCCACCGGCCAGGGCAGAGCAGAGGTGGCAGTGGTCACAGTACAGTGACAACCTCTATTTTTCCACCCTTTGGAAAATGTTCTGTATTTGAATATTGCTATCTTTTGGCAAATAAAGCCACAGTGTGCACATATAACAGCTGTTATTAAGCCTGGTTTTGGAAGGACACTGCTTAATTTCAGTGTTAAGGTCCTTGATGAAATACCCCTCCAATCCCACCCAGGGGCTAGGAGTATTACAGACAAATGGTCAGGAATGAGACCATTAAATGACCGATGGGTAGTTTATTAAAACAAAAAGACAACTGCACATTTCAGCCTTTCCTTTTCACCCCTTTTATTTTGGTAAGGTTTCCTTTATTCTTTTCTTAAAGGACCTCACCAAAAGCCATA
Organism: Myiopsitta monachus; assembly: GCA_017639245.1. NCBI lineage: Eukaryota > Metazoa > Chordata > Aves > Psittaciformes > Psittacidae > Myiopsitta > Myiopsitta monachus. The sequence continues at coordinate 24,308,793 of CM029917.1, forward strand.
TAACAGCAACTCAGTGAAGAAAAACTACCCCTGTCACTGTCCCTTGCACAGGGTCCTTCTCTAATACAGCTCAGAGGACTTTCTGTCATTGACATATAAGAAGTCATTTTCTCTTCTGCTCCAGAAAAATGCCTGTGGGACAACAGTTATGACGGGGGATTTGCTTCCCACTTTCTTTGCTGCTGCCTGTGAGGAGCTGAGGCTGTACCCCACACCTCCCCACTTCAAAGGGGCACAGGCTGAAATGAACATCTGGGTAAGGGAAGAGGAGAAATGCCAGGAAATGCAAGCTGTGCGTTATATCCAGATAACACCTTCAGTCATTAGCAAACTCTAAGAAAAGTGGCACTGATTTTGCAATTGCGTGCGTACTCAACACTTTATCCTCCTTCTTTTTTATCCTGTCCCTTCTAACAGTCATTAAATTTATTAAGTGGCTTCTACAAGGGACTCCTCTCCCTTCTAAACACGACCAGATCATCAGCACAGAATATATACCTAGGTTCAGTCCCTCTTTTCTTATCTTTTCTGACAAGCCACTCTCCTTCACAGTTTTATCTATATAATTGATGAACCACACATGACATAATTTACAGCCCTCTCTAGCAACCTTCTAAACTGCACACCAGTCATTCCAGCAGCGCACTCTCCTAACTCTGCTGCTCTGGAGTGCCCCTGTAAGCTAACGTGTTTTATTTTCCCTTTGGTCTATTCAAAACTGCACGGGGATAACCAAGAAAAGAGGCTTAAGTGAGATTTCAGACAAAACAAGCCAAATGGCTAAGAAAAAGAAGAAGAAAATAAGGCTACAGTAACCAGAAACATCTGCATTCACTCTGCATGCAAAGGCACAGCTCAGCCCTTTGCCTTTGTGCAGGTGAAGAGAATTCAGGACTAGGAGATACACTGACAGATGGTATGGAGGAAAAGGATGCTGCTCCTGCTTTCTCCTCCCTTCCTCTTAATGCATGGAAGACTTTGCATCTCTTGCTCACTTATTAAGACAGCAGGAGCTGTGCCTCAGAAAGGAAACCCTTGCATCGCATCTCTTAATAACAGTGTGTGACAACAAATGAACAATATCCATTCTTCCACGAAGGGTTGAATATGGCAGCAAACAGCAAGTAGCTCCTGCATAACAGAAGCCATCATTATGGGGATGGCAAGCATGAAAGAGTGCCTTCAAGTGGTCTGAGATGGATTACAATCACTCTAAGAACTGAGGGAAAATAAGAAGAGAGAAAGCCTCTCCCAACAATTACAAGGAAAACGCAAGGACACACACATATGCAGAGGGAGAGAAAATCAACACAGTGACAGAGAGTCCTACAGGGTGGAAATGCTGGATCTGTTCCCTAATTCCTGTTGCTTTATGAATTCATTTTAGTCCAGAGTTTCAGTCTGAGCTTCTGATGTTCAGGTGAGCAAAGCTCACTTTCACCCAGAAAAATGGCAATCTCTGCCTCTGTGGAGTATCATTGAGCACAAAAAGCTTTCCCTTCCCTTCCCATTTCATTTAGACCACTTTATTGGGGATGTTTTTCTGCCGTGGTAGGCAGGATCCTGGGAAGAGGAGATAAATTCCTTTAATTATTGCATATCTTGTAGCTCAGCAGTGAGCTGTGGTGGGGCAGCAGCTACAACCCGCAGGCATGAAGGCATCTGCCTGCGAATGGGGCAGAGGTGCCTCTGTCATTTCCTTCAGCTCTGAGATGCAAAGGCTCAGAGCAGCCTGGGGAAGAAAACCTGATCTCATAGGAAAAGGCACTGTTCCCATCCTGAAAACTGAGAAGGCAGGTCCTTTAATACTGTTGTACTCCAAGGCTCTGCTGTGTCATAGAATCACGGAATGGTTTGGGCTAGAAGGGACCTTAAAGCCCATCCAGCTCCAACCCCTGCCATGGGCAGTGACACCTTCCACTAGAGCAGATTGCTCCAAGAACTGCCCAACCTGGCCTTGAACGCTGCCAGCGACTGGAGCAGCCACAGCTTCTTTGGGCAAATGCAGGACTTGCAACACCCATCATTTCATTCAGGCTACCACCAGCATCTTATGGTGCCACTGAAAAAAGCCCTGCAACAAGATAAAAATCAACTTTTGCCCTCCTTTTTCATGATTATCGCTTGAAGAGATGTACCCTGCAGTCAAAGGTGCATGAAGACAGCTTGGAATAGCAGTGTCATCTGATTTATTTCCAACCTAAACTGGAAAATGCATTGTTCTTAAATAAAAAGGTCCTTTTATTTTTAGAAGTGATGCATCAAATATGCATGAATGGGCACGTCTTTTCCATTGAGCGCTTCCAAGCGCAGGGTTTGGCTCGGCTACTGCCACCCTCCTTGTTAGACCTTGAAAACAAGCTTTGAACCGAGGGGAGAAGGAGCTAGAGAAAGCTCAGGAGAAAACCCTGCTGTCAGTAGGAGATTGTCATGCACTGTAAATGGTCAAAAGGGGTAATGATCAGAGAGACAAATTAATGTTCATGAACTTCCTTCTCCTCCTGGAGAAAAGTCCTAATTGAGGAGCATTTTCCCTGACCACAACATGAAACCTCTGGTGAATGAGCTCATTATCTGAGTGCCACACTGGGACAAGATTTGCCACGTATTACTTTTTAATAGGCAAGTGCTGACTCTTTGCAAATAAGGAGCTATCTGAAAGGGGAAGAATAAAGCTGCTTGGCCACAAGTCGCTACTTTTAACTTGAGAGATAAAGAAAAATGTGTCTGTTCTTGCCTCTCTGCAGCATCCAGAAACACAATCTGTGCACCTCTTCCCTGCTTACCTCGTGCTCTATGCCATCACTTCAATATGAATCTTCTCAGTGCCCCTGACCTGCCACAGTTAACCACCATATGCTTTGTCATTGCCTTCAAGCAGCAAGGGAAGAGGGAATAGTCTGCTCAAGCCTTTTGCAGTTACCAACCCACCATATTCCATCAGGTCTGGTCAGACACTGGGGGAAAATTCCTCATGGTCATCTCCAGATGTTAGCTTAGATTCTTTTTAGGTATTAGAAGATTCTTTTACCGTTCAGTTTGGTGACATACATAAAGGAAGTGCACAGGCACTTTCCTGACAGTTTAAAAGCAGGAACTTGGTTTTCTTGCCATTTTTTAATATATCTACTTAACCACTTTATAATCTGATTTCCAAATTGCCCCTTCAAGCCTTGCAGCAAAATGTGCATAATTGTGATGGATTGTTTTTCTTCCCTTTCCCTTTGTCAACAAATGCATAATCAAGTCAAGTAAACCCGGAAAATCCAAAACCCCACGAAAAGGCTAACAAGTTTTTTTCCAGCTATTTATCTGATTTGTATTGACACGAAAACTCATGAATTCAATTTAACAGAATAAGGAAGAGTCAGGAGCAAGGCATTTACGTTTATGTGTCCTTCTTGTTGAACATCAAAACAAGACCCCTGCAGTGCTGGTCACATGGAAAAGCCATTAAAGCATTTGGTAGCAAAGTGGCAAATTTCAGCTCAGTTGTGATAAATGTGTTCAAGTTACTTTGAACAAGATAAAGCAGAAGAGCCCAAAATGAGATTGTAAGACTGTTTTCCTGATGTTTAAATGTTTAAGTCATTGGATGCTCCGGACACTGATATTTATCTCAGGAGCTTAAATGTTATCCTGCACTCTTTAGCTCATCTTTGAAGTACTCAGTTTAATAGCATGCTAACTTCAGCTATGCACTCTGTAAATGCACGGACCATCAGAGGTGCTTCATTCCCATCAACACATAGGAAATGGATGAGAGCAGGGTTATTAAACCTACTCTGGATTGATTTTTACCACTTAGAGCTACAAACAAAGCCTGGAGGAGCTGGAGATGCTCAGCAGCACTGAAGAACACATCACTTTTTAAGCTGTGCTACTTCTGTCTGTGATGCTCAGCACTGTCTGACTTTTCCATGCCCCAGCTTATTCATGTGTAAAATCTGCATGATAAAATGGAGGTGTTCGGAAATTAATTGATACTGATAGAGCTCTGAGAATCTGAGTGAAAAGGGCTTCAAGAATGTGTAATAGCATCATTAAATGAAATGCCAGCACAGATATTAAAAGCGGGGTCAAATTTTTCAGGCTATGAGGAAAAGTCAAGGTGGGAGGGCAGAGAGATGACGACCCCAGAAGAGAGTGAAAGTGGAGAGAGGCAATGAAACAACCTGTCAGGCACCAGGAACGCAGACAGAACAAAGGTCTGAATTATTAAAGCCAATTAGCAACTTAATAAAGAGATAAGTCTTTAAAAATGAAAGGATTAGACTACATTATGAGGGAACTTGAGAGGGATTGGTCATCTAAGGAGAAAACAAGTTGTAAGAGGGGAATGGCAAGGCAGATTGCCACAGAGCTGGAGATGGGGTTAGAGAGGCAGCCATGGGGCAGAGCTGGTGGATCTCTGCCAGCAGAATGAGGTTCATGTCTCATTTACTTTCTCTTGAGACCTTTTGCCTCTGGAATAAATCAAGATCACATCCAAGTCTTTCCATTGGCTTTAGGCTGGTATATATCCCAGCAGCCTGCTAGTCAGTAGTTCAAGATCCTTCCCATATCCGTTGCTCTGTAATCTTTGGAAACAGATGTGGAGACTTTCAATAGGACTGTGCTTTGAGCAGCCTCTAGCAGTTTCCTTTACGTATTTCATTGAATTATGACATTAGAGATGCTGCTTTGATTCTATCTGCTTGCTCCATACAACCAAAAAAGAGAAACAAGAAGTCATATTAATCTTTATCATTTCAGCGTTCAAAAGACAAAAGTAGGGGCATAGGAGATCATCAATTTCAAAATTCAAAATGAGAGAAAGAAAGAACACAAAATGTACTGCAAAGACAATCCTAAACTGAGCTTCAGTGTCAAGCTGTGGAAGAAAAGAGATGGAAGAGAAAAATAAGAACAGATTCCGCTGTGGCACTGTCAAATGAAAAGCAAAGAACAAAGATTATATCTTGTCCTGCACGGCAGGGCATTTCTTTAAAGTCTTGTTCTTCCTTTTCATAAACAGTGAAGGCACACATATGTATGTACCTGTAACTGCTTGCAAGTGCATGGGTAAATGAGGAGACCGTTGTGTGCCTCCATGTAGGGGCTTTCACAGTAATAGATCTGAGTCAGACACTTGGACATGAAAGACAGATAATGGAGCCCAGCAGCATCCCTCTGCTCATGAATAGCTTCCATGCTGCTGAAAGGAAAAGAGACGCTCGTCAGCGGCCATAGGATTTCTCCCTCCCTTCTTTCCCTCTCCTCATACAAATGCCCATAGGATTTTCCTGGCCACATAATTAATTCCACCAGTTTGACAATGGCCCTTACAAGAGATACTGCAGGAAAACTGCAACTGCTAAATAGGATAAATAGCATATTTGTAGAGCAAGAAATCAATAGATCTTTGTTTCCCTTCAGTAACCTTCTTGATGCCTAGTAATTTTTAAAAGCCTTTTTGTCAATATCTGTATAGACAGAACATATTACCTAAAATAACATTAAGGGCATTTGTCACTAGGTTTTGCCCAGTGGGGCCCTGACTGTCCTTACCCAGTTCCCCATAAAACTCAACAGGCAGGATGGACAGCATACTGGTAATATTGCCTCCTAAAGCAACATCAGCAAAACCACTGTTAATATACTGTGCTCGTTGTCTGGGCTCACACTTTGAGAAGGACATGGAAGTATTGGGAAGAAGTGACAAGAAGGACTCAGAATGTACCCAGTGGCTGAAAAATAAAACACACCTTATTTATGTGTAAAGCTCATTGAGCTGCGCTTGTTGAGTTGGCCTAAAGGCAATATACAGTAGTAGCAAACACACACACAGAGATGTTGGGTTCCAGGGAACATTTGACATCAAGGGAAAAGTATAATGACAATTCAATGTTGGAAACTGGACAAACTCAACCTCAAAGAAAACATACAGCTTCCTAGCACTGATTAAAGTCTGCAATCTAAGGCAGATGCTTCACTTTTTGCCACTCAGAGTTTTTAATCCATGCTTCAGAGCTGGAGAGAAGAGTTTTGCCCTCCTCTCCGTGCGTGGCCTCATGCAGTGCAATTTCTCTTCTGTTCAGAGTTAGCCGGCCAAGCTGAGGAAGTAGCTCTGCATCTGACAGACTGGTATTTTGACATCATTCTGACAGTAGAGAGAATACATGTAGGTATTTGGCTTCTTGTCCTTGGGAAATTGGAGAGAATTACTAGTTCATTTTTGCAAGAACTAAAATAATTGGGTCATTAAAGTATTGAAATGGGTTATTCATGGAAATACACCGAGGTTGTAGAGGCTTAGTTTCATGTGGATGATCTCTAACGGCTCCCCCAGAAAACAAGTAGAAGTAATTTCTGTCTTACTTCAATGCAGAAATTGATCTGTTCCCATGGAGTAACCAACCAAGCCAAGCTTGACTGGCAGATAGGTAGAAAATTATTTAGAATGGGAAAACATGACACTAATTCTAGGCAAAACCTTGTCTATCATGAGTCAAAGATCATATAGCTACAACTGAACATGGTAGTCATAGCTTTCTTGAGGAGTTCAGCTAGCTGTACTCATGCCTTTGCTGAGCAGAAACTGATGCTGCATTAAGATGTTGACGCCATCATATTTGTAATGATAATATAAGTCTCCCCCCTCTGTGAATATTGAAGAGCCATATGGTCAATTAGCTCTGCCCAGTGCTGGCCCAGCATTATCAGAACTTGCAACACAGAAATCCATATTTTAAATTCTTGCTTTCCTTCAAATTAAGAGTTGTTAACATTTAACAGAAATCAAATCTATGGTGAACTTCTGGCTTTGCTTGAGAAATCCCAGGGGAGAAGCAGCATTGAGAGACATGCCAAAGAGAAAATTCACTGCAAATCTGAGTTTTGTGGTTTAAGCAACTTACGAAAGAACTCCATGAAGCAGGAAGTTTATGTTCATAAGCATGGACTAGGATATAAATAATTTATTCCAGATAGTACATGTTGTAGATTACTTGGCATACAAATGTCTTTGTGTAAGACTCATGACTTCGATTAGTATTAATTACTTTTGCTGGCAACTTTAAATGTGTAGTGGCCTTAAAGCAAGGGCAATACCTATTAAGTTTAATTACCTTCTCCTTCAGCCTAAGCAATAAAGAAGTATGGTGGGGATCTGGTTATTAACTGAGCGTGGCATCCAAATGAAGACACAGTACACAATAATTGTGTTTGTTGGGCCACAAGCTGGTGTTTCTCATTGGTCTCTCCTGTTCCAGAGGTGAGAAGAGCTGCAGGCAGACAGTAAAGATTTTCTTCCCTTGACCTACTTTGGACAGTTTTTTGTACTCAGTCACATTTAAGCCCTCATCACTTTCAGCAGAAAGCCCTTGTGTCAAAGGACAAACTGCTCCCCTCCTGCTTGCTGATTAACTGTTGCAAGCCAGAGCTTCCAAAATAATAATGACTTACCTCCTATATTTTTGGTTGCTTGCTTGATTTTAACCAAAAGAGCTTTCTGGCTATATACCAGCACGTTTCATGGTTTTCAGAAGAAAAATGAGGGGCTTGTTTGCTTGGAACAATTTCTTACCAGTGTTTTTATGGACCTATTGAAATTCGCTCTGCGGATGTGCTTCAGCAGTAAGAAAAGCAATGTTTATGTGCTTTCGTGCCTATAGATTTGAAACTGAAGCTTACCATTAATTTTGGCATTCCTCGGGACATCTTGCTAGCACAAGAACAAAACATGACAGCAAAACCAGCTTGATTTAAAAATTACAAAACAATAAGTGATAAGGGCAAAAGATTGCCCAAAAGCACAATGACATCCACAAGACCATGGTATCCTGCACATTCCGTCCTTCACCCCCTTCTCTTATTTAAACCCCTCTGCACAGATTTCTATGTCATTCTCATCATTACTGTTTCCAAAATGTCTCACTTTACCACGACAAGCAGTTTTCAGACACATTTCCTCTTTTCTCACTTTTCATCCTAGAATAAATACATTTTATGGATGTTTTTGAATAGGATCCTATGCAGTTTCTGCTTTCAAAGCAGCCTGTATTTCTGCCTAACAATGATCCTAGGCCATCCCTGAAACAGTTACTGTGAGTGAGACCAAAACTTTACTTCCCAAGTATTCAAATAAGGGTGAAAAAGGAGCTTCAAATATTGCAGTTATCACACTAGGGATATTTTATTTCTCAGAAATCAAGTACATAGCTTATAAGCCAAGGTTGGATGGGGCTTGGAGCAACCTGCTCTAGTGGAAGGTGGCCTTGCCCATGGCAGGGGGGGTGGAACTGGATGAGTTTGAAGGTCCTTTCCAACTCAAAGCATTGTAGGATTCCAGGACATAAAAACGCATATGGTATTATCTGCCTTCCCACTCAGGTTTAACTGTTTGAGTGACATTCTAACTGTCCATTTGCATTCACAGGTACCCAGTACAAGCTTAAAATAGGAAGGAAATTCCAACCTGGTTTTTACGAGTGGCTTTTGACCATTTGAAGCAGCAGGCATGTGCTGAGTTCACAAAACCACCTAAGATCCTGTCCTCTGCTTTATAGTCAGTAGATAGATAAATGTGGGTCCTACTTAAAAGTATTTATTTACATCAATAAAAAAATCACACAAAAAGAATCTATACCATTGACCCTGCAGGGAAAGACTGTAACAACTTGTCTAAATCACAGATTAATGGGAAAAGAAATGGTGCTGCAGCATAGCCACCCAGAGGAGAGAGTCCACAACTGCTGCTTGCTGTGACGGAGCAGAAGAAAGCCAGGGTTCTTAGCAGCCTCTTGGGCACCATGGGATGAAGTTTACTCAGAACAGGAGTAAAACTCAACCTTGCATAGATTCCAGTTGTGAAGATACTGTTACTAACTCCAAACACTCAGTGACAAAAGAGAAGAAACATTTCCTTTTGATGTGGGAGAAAAAGAGCACTGACAGTATTTCTCCCTGTACTCAGGAAAAATTTCCCCTATTTGTGTATCTTCCTTTTATGGTTTAATCGAATGAGAATCAATGCAAAAAGCAGTAAATTTCTTTCTCTACCTCACCTCCCAACTTATTGCCTGTTCTGGCTTAGTTCAGCAGAATAAAGTCCATTTTGCATAGGAAGATGCCACAGTGGTGAGCATCCTGTCTGGACTGGGGTCATAGTACCACAGAAGGAATCACAGAATGGTTTGGGTTAGAAGAGACTTTTAAAGCTCATCCAGTTCCAACCCCCTGCCACGGGCAGGGACACCTTCCACTGGAGCAGCTTGCTCCAAGCCCCATCCAACCTGGCCTTGAACACTGCCAGGGATGGGGCAGCCACAGCTTCTCTGGGCACCCTGTGCCAGCGCCTCAGCACCCTCACAGGGAAGAGCTTCTGCCTAAGAACTCATCTAAATGTACAAAGATGTACGATAACAACTGTGTGACTTGAACAAGTGCAAATGAACCTGGAGAGGCAAGAAAATAACAAGCAACTGATAAAAAAGCTGTAATTGCCAAAGTGCCAAATTACTGCGATCTGACAGGCAGCACCACCGAGCGCAGCATAGACATACTGTCAGCATCAGACAGAGCTTTGCAAGAGGATTAATTTTATTGCAGATGAAATCAGAGACACACAAATAGGTAAAAGAAAAACAAGAAGGTTTGGGAGGAGAAATGCGCACCCATCATCATTAACTTTATTGACTTTGAAAAGGCCTTTGATAGTCTCCACAAAAATGCTTCCTGAAGATAAAGGCTAAATGTGGATTATCACAGGAGATAGTGAGAAGAGATTTCCTTAATGAAAATCGTGGCTGGTGTAAGAGACTCACAAAAGCAATAGGAGACAAGCAAAGCTTTTCCAGCACCTGTGAATTTGTTCCTTAGAAAATTACTGGAAGGAGGAAACCAACAGCCCAGACTGTGCAGACAGCCAAAGCAGGCTTATAATTTTCTGCATACAAGAAGCTGGTGGATGCCAAATGTTGGGTGACAGAAGGGATGTGGTGAAAAAGTTTCCATGCAAACAGTAAAATATGTACAACTGTAAGAATGACAAACCCAACCTCAATGTTATTCAAAAGCCAGTGGAGAATACTGAAAACTTCAATGCCCCTTCTAGTCTAGTAGCAGAAGAAATAAACAGAAGAATAGTAAGAGCGGGTGGAGATATGAACCAGTTTGGTAGGCAGGGGGATAACAGACTATGTGTCATTAACAACATGCTATCGGGCCCTCCTTTTTCATACCGTACCCGTAAACTGTGGACATCTTTGCGGGGTAAAAAAAGATTAATAGTGTTGGAAATCCAGAGTGAAGCACACAACAGAAACAATTGGGACCAAGAGTCACATTTGTTTCTCACTTAAGACTGAAGAATGCCTTTTGATTTCAGCATGATAGTTGGTGAAATAATCACTGGTGGAAGAAATGAAATCATGTAGGAAGCCATTAGAGAAAGCACTGGCAAATCAGTGGCGGATGAGGACAAGCTTGTGCTTGTTATTTTCCCCTCTACTTTGTGTGTCTGTGTTGCATTCACCTTGCTTGGAAAAAGCAGATGCTTTTACAAGTTGTTTTCATAGCTTTCACGTTTCTAATTCACATGCAACGTATAATTTGCTTTCCTTTGGTTTTCCTCATACCCTCTTCTTCCCAGGCCTCTTTCCCAGCAGTGAGTAACAATGTTGATCACCTCCTGATATTTGTAAATCTCTACTTTAGAATATCACAAATTACCATGATAATTTACTATTCCAAATTAAAATTAAGGTACATTGAGACTGAGAAAGAAATTAAATGCTGCAGCAGCCCATCAGGGTACCAAAAACCAACCTGGAAGGCAGATTTTTGGATGTGCAAGTGAACAGCTCATATAGAAATAACAGCTTTCACACTGCTCTGAAGATGGTTATGGGGAATACTGCCCTAAATATGACACTATAAAGTATAATACCATTCTGTAAGCATTATTTATGTACTTAAATAGTGTATGGCAAAAATAATTAGCAGGATATAAAAGGTTCTTTCGAAGAAATCACTATTTTAAAAGTATACTTTTAAAACCATGTATTTCTGAGAAGCATATCACAGCTCTCCATTTCCAAGCACTACAGGTGGCTGTGAAACCTCATTAATTTTCCAGTTTACAGACCTAAAAACACAAAGTGAGCTCCTGTTCAGGAAAAGGAACCTTTGCAGCTTACCATGGCTTGTCATCATCAACATCACCATTAATTTAAGCAACACAGAGGCTAATTTAGTTATATCAAGCTTTGTTCATCCGATGCCTTGCTTAGAGCTTCACAGCCCATTGGAGGATGCAGTGAAGGAGAGCACATCGCTGCTGTGTGTGTAGGGTATGATGGACATGCAGTGAGGGCAGTGATGCAGTGCAGAAGAAACAGGCAGTGACAGCGATGTGAGTACATGTCACAAGAGGGACTGAGGCACATCTGTTAGAGAGGTTTGTGCTAATCTGCTGGCTAAACTGTACCTTCTCGAACTTCGGTCCCCATTTTCAGCTGCTGGTAAACATCACTGATACAAACTCCCTTAAATAACCGAACACCACCAAATATCCTTTTCTCTCCCATTCTGTTCTTATGCATGCAGCAACCATTAGAAAACATGCAGATTTTTACCTTATCCCTTCACCAAATATTATGGTGTTTATCATACCAGAGGACAGTGTGCCAGTAGAGGTTTTCCCTTTGCTGGGCCATAATGGCTGCACCACAGGCCTCAACATTCATCTCTCTGAGATGAAAAAGCTGCCTTAAATTTCATGCTACCCATCTGCTCTTTCACAGAGGTGATGAACACAGTGCAAAGGCAACCTACAATATAAAACCTGAGCTCAAAGGGGCTTAAATACAAATGCCCGTGCTGAATAGCAGCACAAGGATTCAGCTTTGCTGGGAAAGTAACAGCATAGGGTAGTTCACAATGATTTACTTTACCAAAGCAACTTTTAAAAAAGCTTATTTTTCCAAAGGCTGGATGCAGGAGAATATAATACGTGTGACTACATGAGCTCTGCTTGGTGGCTGTCATGGGCAAGCATTTTGTCCTCACCACACACCTCTCCCCAGGTGATGCGGGACGCAGGATACCTTCCCTGACCATGTACCAGGCTTCTTTAAAACTACTAATTTCTGCTCCTTCTTTTGTTGTAGGCATTGTAAGAGAAACAATCCACAATTCTTTTTAAGACATTTACTTATCCTTCAGGCATCAAAGTGTTTCAAAAACAATACCAGCATCTATGTTATTGAATTGCTGCTTTTTTTCCTAAATTAAAGCCATACAATGTGATACAATGCCCAATTACAATCGTTAGTCATTCCATTATAATCATGTGTGGCTGCCTCAGCTCTTGAAAAAAATATAGGGTTTAATACCTTTTTGTGACTCTGTTTGTAAGTAGATGCGACTCTAAATATTGATTTTAAAGTGTACATCTTTTGGGATGCTTGCTGTCATTTATCGCAGTAATGATGGCGTGGCTGTTTGGGATAGAAGGAAACTGCCAGGATATAATAATAATAATAATAAAAAAAGTCATCAAGATTTAAAACTCGCCAAGGGAAGGACTGCTTCTGGATGCAATAGGACAGCTCCCATACTCTTTTATGCTCCATGGTGTCTATATGCTAAGTATTTCCCCAGCACAAAGTTCGGGTGTAAGTTCAGGTACGGTGGCTGATTTTACTGCAAGGGCTGAGCCAGCTCCTCTACTCACTCTCCACCCTACCCGCCCCATGGCTTTCTGTTCCCATGAAATGAGTGTATAGCAGCTCCCAGGAGAGGGCGGCTCACAAATTGGCATACGAAAATTAATGGCTGTCTTTTATTAGGTGGGTGGGGAAGGGAGGGATGGCTGTGCCGCTTGCCAGTGCATCAGTATGATTCACTCCAGCACTCAAGGGGTTTTGAAACCAATGCTAGGGCAGACCTTTACATGCAGATATGGGCCAGATTTACACTGACTTCACACCTCTAGAACAATGACCCTTGAGAATTATGAAGGCTACATCCAAGTGACACAGGCTCAAGGGCCTGACTTGCTCTTGAAAATTTTAGCCCATAGATCAGTAATAAAAAGCCATTACAAGCAATGACTGTTTGATGACCATTAAGAGAAGTTTATGGGCTCTATCCAGCTCCCTGTGGTCATGCCGCCGCAACAGAACAGGATTGTCAATGCACCTTCAGCTGTACCTCAACCTAGCACACCCTTTCACCCAAATCATGACAGTCTGTGGGCTCAGAGCTGTTCCATGGTTCTTAAAGCCTGATCTGTGAGGAATAAAACATCTCTGTTGTTTTAAGTAGCAATAAAATCACTTAGCTATGGCATAGCAAATGCATTTTTTCAGATTTTAATATATCCAGGAAATAGATGCCTCTCACAAAGAATTAACTTTACAAGAGGCCAGTAAAGAGCTGAAGTATTTAGAAGTTAATAAAAATAAAATACTTCACCTCTTCTAATCAATTATACGGGTGAATTTTTGCAGTCAAAACAGCTTTTCTTGGACAAACCTGATTCATATTTTATCATTAGAATGAGTAACAGCCACTTCCAGAAAAAACCTATATTTTTGAGTTGGTTTGACCAATCACAGTGACGTGCCTGCCCCATTGTGCCAGCGGATGTTGCCTTGACATTAATGGAAGTGATCAACATTAGTGAATGTGACAAGTCACAGAACAAAGATGCACGTCAAAAGAAATGGATTTGGAACAGAAGTACCCAGGAAGATAAGTGAAACAGTGGAGAGATCAACTACACCCCGCACCAGCCCTGACAGTCCCACAGCATCAATGCTTGAGCTTCCCTACAACTTACAATGGAGTGTTTTAAATCTTCTTGCTTCCACAGATGAGAGACCACACAAATTGTCCTCCCAGGGAAATAGTGTGCTTGCTGCTATCTGTGCCAATAGGAGGAAGAGCTTGTGGATGGCTTAGCACAGTTCATCGTGTTGATGTGTTATAACTGCCCAATTTTTTAGCTGTAGGCATGGAGCTGTGCATACAAAACAACAGGCACCCAGCAATTAAGCTCTCTAGTGGCCACTCAAACAGCTCACAACTTGCATACATAAGGAACAAAGTCTCTGAAAACACAGTAGCCACATGCAAAGTGTATCGGAATAACACGCACTCTTCCATGTGTTCAGCATCTCAATGTGTTCCTTCATTAACACCTCGCAGAGGACTTTTATAGGATCCTGAAATCTAACAAGTTGTTCTTTTGGAGCTCTAACAGGCTGAGAAGATGAAGCAATCCCTTGACAACACCTGCTTGCTAGAAATTAGCCTGGCCTTCTGCTTCACAGGACCAGGCTCCCAAACATTGCTTCTATTAAAAATGAAGCTTTTGCATAAAACAGACCAAGAATGGCTGATGCAAAGCTGATTCAGCAAGTGTTACAAAGAAAAAAGTTCATTGTAATTCAACACACACGTCACCAAATGTCCTGTGAGTATCTAGGGGCTCTGCATTTGGATATCCCCTATCTGTGACAAGGCTATTAAGACCAACCACATATTGAGGGGATGCTACTGTGTCAAAAGCCCTGGAGAGGCTGGATTCATATACAGATTGCCCCAGGTGTTTATTGCACTATATATACAGTAGAACTGGGACATATATGTGCACTAAATACCATGTTCCCATGCTAGAGGAGAGTTTCAAAGACAGAAATGGGACTTCATTAAGAGCACCTGAATCCTTGTGAGTAAAAAATAAGTTGATTGCCCTTATGCCTTCAAAACATCAAACTGATAGTTTTGCTCTGACTGTTGTAAATAGTGATTGCCAGGCAACAGGGACAGGACTTTTAAACAAGCCCAAATGAAGCAGCTCAGATCCTGAGAACTTTCACTGGAGTTTATGTTCCTGAGTAATTTGGGCAGCTTTGCAAAATCTTATTTCAAAACACTGATTACAGACAGCAACCTGGAAACAAATGGCAATGGAGTAGCACAAACACAGTTCATTTCTCTGCCATATATTAATGTTTTGGAACCTGAGTGGGAGAACTAATCTGAGGACAGGTAATAACAGGCTTTGTGCAAATAAGAGTTCAAAAGGAAACAAGGTTTAGTCGCTGCAGAAGGTCATGGTCTTCAGAAAATGCTGAGCACTTTCCTCTGAAGGGGAAAAAAAAAGGCCCTCAAAGATGTCACAACTTGGACAACTGAAGTAATTATTCACCTGGGAAAATTTCGGCTATTATCTCAAATCATACCTTCAAGGATTGGATGCTGATAATTCACAGTCATGGAAATGAAATATTCCACTATGAGACATGAGTGAGGGAGATGAATTACAGACTTCCCTGATAATGGAAAAATGAGCAGCATGTTGATCACATACACTAAAATTACAAACTTGGTCAGCCTTGCTGCTATGTAGAACACGTAGCAGGGCATAATAAATTACAGTACAGGTGAATTATGCTGTCACATCTCTATAGAAAGTTGAACTGAGTACTGCCCTTGCGCTCAGGAGACCTGACTTTGGGCTCCTTGCACAAGGTAACTCTGAACAAGTTTCTGCTGTGCTTTGCTTGTCAGAAGAGCGGGCAAAGGAATAACGATGACCAGTGTGTACCCCACCCTTGCCCATGGCCAGCAGCAGAATCTCTCATGATGTGTACTAGCCATTTTATAAAATTCAATATATATAGCCCTTTTAATGGAGTCACCAGGCATAGGCAGCTCCTTTCTGCATGCACACAGCCTATTTTACACAAGTAGAGACCTGCATTCCCTATACATTCAAAATTGCACCCTTCCAGACATCCGTGACTGGTTCCCTCCCATCAGCTGAGGGCATCCTTTGGTCCCTCACAAAACAGGCAGCTTTGGTCAAAGCAATACAAGTTCATTAAAGACACTCATGTGAAGAACGTGCTCTTTGTAAGGTGCTGCCTAAGCAGGGATTTACAAGTGTGCTTCTGTGGACATCTGTATCATCAATAATAAATCTGGAAAATACATACTTCCATATGGGCTCTGAGATCTCCCCAGTGCAGCTCCATCAGCACCAGCAGTCACAGCAGATCTCATCTCTTTTTAATTTTGTTCTACTTTATATGAAATATGAATTGGTGGTTTGTGTAAATCCTCATGACCTGAGCTCAGGGGCAACAGCAGACATGGCGCAGGACAAGAGGAGATAGGCAATGCTGGCAGCCACAGGGGACAGTCAGAAGCAGAAACAAGCCTGGGCAGCAATCAGAGGGAGACTGCATGTAGCAGGGGTGAACCTGCCCATTAAGAATATGGAATATTAAGCTAAACCAAAATGATCTCATAAGATGAAAGATACTGCACAGTGAGAGATGCAGCCAAAAAGAAGACCCAAGCTCAGGAAGGACAGGAAGGAAATCTAAATAAACCTGGTTAAACTGTTGCTTGACTGAAAGCAATCAGGAAGCTCTTTGAAGTCCTCAGAGGGCTCAGGAGTTCAGAAGAGTTCTGATGTACGGAGCTTGGACTTGGGACCTTGAAAAGGCCCCAGAATTGACAACCTCTTCCTCTTTAGATCCCACAAAAATCTGACTGAAAGAAATAGAAAGAAATATGTCTCCTGGCAGCCAGGTACTTTATGCAATATACACAAAGCCCAGCACAAACAGGTCACATCTAAATTCACACTGCGAGACAATTGATTTTTTTTCATTAAGATTTACTTTTTCATTGATTTTTCAGATATGCCCAGATCCTATTTTGGTCATTTCATCAATAATATTAAAACAGAAAAGAGAAAGGAATACAGGAAAGAAGGGCAATTGATTTACTTTATTTCAAAGCCTTCTGCTCCAATGTCTGCTCTTCTGCTGCAGGGTAGGCCAAAATCTACCCCTGGGACAAATCCAGACATTGAAATTACAAGTTATCCCTATTTATACTTGGCCTGATCGTGCTCCTTTACATTCAAAAATGCAAAACAAGCCATGGAAGTCATACCAATGCTAATTCCACAAATATGTCCCTCAACAATTCCTGATCATTGATTCACCCTCATGCTATGTGACAAACTCATCCTGACAGTTCAAGACAGGAGAAAGCCTTTTAGTTAACCAGCTTTGACAATGGGATGGGAAGCCTCATAGCGGTGTTGGCCAAGCATTGAGTCATTGCCACCCTAAAGCATTCCTTCTGGGAGCCTTTAATTATCCCTTTCCTCAACAATTTGCTTTTCAGCATAGTCTTAAAGGATTTGGAAACAACTATAAACAGGGGAAAGCATAAGAGACAGAGGCAGAATCTTGCTCTACATTGCTGTTGGGAGGAAGATGCGAGCGAAAGGGCACTTAGGATAGAAAAGAAGTAACGAGTGTCTGGTCTCAACATATATCTCTAATTAGCTGCTGTACGCTTATGAATATACTAAGGGTTCGTATATATAGTTAATGTTGAATTACACAGATATTTGTCCATATGCAGAAAGCAGGGATAAAGATTCATAATACACATAATTGCAATGTAAGAATGACTAAATGCACATAGTATTTGTTCTATTCATAGTTAATTAAATCACCACTAAAACTAGCTGAAGGCTTTTTTTCTGCTTAATGTTACATTTAGGAGCATTTTTCTACTTGCAGCATTGCCCTCTATAAAACTGGATGGCAAATGTCCAAAGAGTAAAGAAGAAATACATGACATCCAATATATACATTAGGAAGAATTGGCTCCTCAGAGGCATTTGAGCTCATTTGCTAGTCATGTGGATTGTCTAAAACAAATTGCCCAGAAAAGGAACATGTTTTCTGCCTCAAATAGGAGAAATATCAAAGAAGCAATCTGAAAACTCAGGAGGACTCATTGGTTGAAGCAAAGAGTTAAAAATACCCAAGCGTGAAGTTCAAAAACTTCCAGGAAACTAATTCTGTATTATACAGGTTCAGGATGACAGGCACACACACACACACACACACACACACACACACACACAAAACAAAGGATTTTCTCCTTGTTTTGTTCAGACATTTTCATACAGTTCACAAAAAAAGAACCACTGCCAGCTTTAATCTCTTCTGTTGCTTCATATTACCATCATTTCTGACTATCCAGCCTCTTCCACAGACTTCAGGACACTTTACAAAGCAAAGCTAAGCTTTGCTTAATTGCTAGAGCTGATGCAGAACCTCTCCCTCCACCCTATCCACCACATCATGCTCTGCATTACCAGAGCTGAGACATCTGGGCTCAAACTGGGCACGAGATTACAAGGACAGAACAGCCTAATTCTGCAAAAACTAATTAAAATCTTTACAAGGTGATTTTCCAGCATTTTTCCTCTTTTATATAGCTTTGTTTAGTGATGATGTATGGCAAGACCTCTGTTTTGCAGCACTGCAAACAGGCAGCACTGGATCATCTTCTCAACCCTGTTTTGTAAGACCTTCTGTGCTGGTGAGATGGTGGGATTGAGTTGCAGGGCTGGCACTGACACGTCTGCTTTATCAGTACAGAAATATTTTCCAGCTCTTTCCAACTCCCTGATGGGCATTTGATATGTACTAAGCTTGTTTCTAACATGAAATATAGGCTCCACAGTTACTGTGTGCTGTATGGTGTCATTGCAAAGCAGCAAATGAGCATTAGAGGTCTCGTAGAAGCCATGGTGTGCCACCAGCACATGCAAAATACCCAGAATTTACAAACAGCGTATGCTGGTGCCAACTTGTGAAGAATGAGAGCAAATATACTTGTCTTGAACTCTGCCTGCATATATTCCTTTAACATTAGAGATTAAAAGGTCAACGCCCAAAGGCTTAATGGGATGCTGTAATGTAATCGATATTGCCAGCCCCAGATGACAGGTCAGATCTCCAAAACATAAAAAAGGATTTAATATCATAAGATTAGGCTTTAATCTAATTGAAGGGTTAATTTTAGTCCTCAGGCTTTTAATCTTCAGACAATAATACTGTCAAGCTCTTTTGCCCACTACCATGCAGGTTAGAATTTTACTGTCCTTTCGAAACAGAGATGTGTTTCTATCATTCCAGCTATAATTACAGCCAATTTACAGCCACCCTATAAAAGTATGGTCAATTACTAGTATAATTATCATCAACTAGCATCAAACTAGGCTAAACTGACAAAAGCCACTGTTGTCAGAAGAAATTAAAAGGAAAGAACAACAACAAGCCCACAAAACCTGTCAGGAGGTCAATGATGAAACCCCCAGTGCTGTCACATAGCGCAAACACCCAAACGCACTCACAGGAAAGGTTGTGCAGGCTGTCACAGGGTATATAATACACAGACAACACAGGGCTTTATAAGAGCACAGGACTGTTTTCTCGTTGACACTAATGCACCAAGAACAGCAGCAGATGGGCCATAGAATTAATTTTTCATCATTCTCCCTTAGATTTCTGAGGGTCCGAGGGTGGAGAGCGTGTACAGTGGGCATCTATAAAGCCAGGTTGCTCCTCATTCCTATTCTGTAGTAGTATAAAGCAGCGTTGAAATTAATAGGGCTTTACTACAGGTAAAAAAAAAAACAAAACACAAAAAGAAGTATAGCAGAAATACACAGAAGTGTCTCCCTCTTTGAAGCAATAGAGCATCCAGGCTGTCGTGTATAACACAACACAGTCTTGCAGTTAAATGCAGGCACACTGATGAGAAGCTACTTCCAAAGGTAACATTTATAGCCCTCTGCAGCTCATTCAGTGGTACCCAACACATCTCACTGTGGCAGGAACATTAGCCTGCTTGGAGAAAGGGTCTGCAAACATGCTCTGGAGTCACTAAGGACCATTTGAAGTGCCCACAGACCTTGGCCACACTCAGTGGGATGTTCAAATTGTGGATGCTGTCTGGACGCTGGTGAGAACACGCTCCTGATGAGCCCAGCTGGTGCTGGATCTCTGCCTCGCAAAACCTGCTCATTTATGATCCATTTTTACACTAATTCAGCTATACTGAAATTAACACACATCTTTAAAAAATGCTCTCTACTGCTGTGGTGATGATCAAGAAGCAGCATTAAAGCTGCTCTGCATTGACAAAAAGCCACATAGTGCAGTTACAAAAATGGCAAATTTTAGTGACTAATGGAAACTTACAGGAACTTAGGGATTCAACTTCCTAGACACACAGAGACTCTGAGGAAGCCTGAACAATCCAGAGGGATGGCTGATCCCAGGCAGGGTAATAGGGACAACCTTGGGAAACTCAGAGCAATCTGGTCTGTGGGGAGAAGCACAACTCCTCCACACATTTGTGCAGGGCTTCTCCTTCCCTAAAATAGCCCAGAAATTAATGACCTGGTTAATGCCTCATCATTATCTAGTTTAATTTCTTTCAAAGAGAACTTGATTCATCCCTCCCTCTGCTTTCTCATAGGCTGCGCTTCCTCGCTCTGCCATCTAGAGAAGTGACACCAAATTTGAGAGCACTAACGTGGACTTGATCACTACTTTTATCTGAAGCCGGGAAGGGTTTTTCAGTTCTTAAAACCAGCCATGATTTAAAACTGCCACAGCTCACAGATGAAATAAATACAGTTTCTTCTTCATATTTCCTGATGGGCATTTTCCACAGCAGAGCTAATAACTGACTTAAAACTGACTCCATCCCATCTGATGGAAGAAAATTATCTCAGCTGAAACCAGGACAGTTAACTATAGTCTGTGATTTCACCTCTCAATCAGCATCAAAGTTAAGTGAGTTTGTGATACCACAGAACCACACTGTGATGAGTCTATGAGTCTCCCATCTCATTCATGGCCCCAGCTCAGTTGCTGGGGACATAGACCTCTTGGTGGGGCTTGGGACCTTCTGCCTCATTCCAAAAGGGAACAGGGCATGAAAGTGCTGCTAATCCTCCAAGAATTTACTTTAAAGACTTCCTGTCTCGCTGCTGTGATGTGACACCCAACCAGGAAGGTTTTAGGGAGAGGTCCGTGAACAGACTCCAAAGGCAACTCCTGAAAGAAGGATTTGGCTGCATAAGCTTGAAGAAGACCAGAAGACAATGTGATGTAAAGAAAGAATAGGTAAATTAGGAAGAAAAAGAATAAAGAGGAAGAGATGCCCAGCTTAGACAGGAGGGAAACTGAAGGAGGGGGTTTTGCAATACCCAAGGAAGAACTTCAAAGACAGAGATGGTTTCAAATCATCTCTGACTGGTACTTCATGGTACTTCAGTGTGTCATTCCTGAGCACCTTTCACAAGTCAAATCAGACATTAAAGCTTTTCCCATCTAAAAATTCTAGTCACCCCTTGAGGGAAAAAATATTTTGAATGTCAAGAGACAGAACTATAAAGCCCCAGTTTAAACTGCCACTATTTCCCATTTAATATCACTCACTAAAAGCATCTGCTTCAGGAATTAAGGGTGACCATTATTTTCAAGCTGCACACGCAATTCTGAAGTTTCAGGTGACCATTCCATGAGATGCAATAAATCTTCTGTGGCTGTGAGCAGTTGATATGGTTTATTTTAATGGCCACAGTTAAAGGTTTCATGGGATCAGGCCACAACCAAATCTCTTTATAATAATTCTTTAGGCTACTGCATAATTTATAGCCCTTATGCACTTTCCATGATCTAATTTACCTTCCTCTTAAAATATTTTGTAAAACCAGTGTTCCATTTATAATGATATATATCCCATTATAAAACATACTCGCCACTTTGTTTCCAGAATAGCATTTTAGGTATGTAAACCAAAGGGCATTAGCATATGCCAGAATCACTCTCCCAACTCCGCGATATAAGGAGCATAATGGAATTATGAGCAATTTGGTTCATACTGTCAAAAATATAAATGCCACGAGAGTTTAATAGCGGGCCTGCAAATAATGTTTCATAAGAAAAGCCGATTTTTGCAAATGAGATTCCCTCAAAAGACTAAAACCTAGAAGGGAGGTGAAGGAAGGCAGAGGAAGCAGGATGTGCAGTCTGCGACAAGGATTGTGATCACACGTTCATCATACATAACCATCCAGAAGGGAGAGGGGAAAAAGGCAAACTGCACGGATTCACCATTAACATCATCCCAAGATGTGAGGGAATGAGAAGGCCAAAAAGGTTGTGGGAAAAGGTTACAATTGTTTTGAAGGAAGCTTCACCAAGAGTGATCACACTAACAAACCCCATTTTTGTTTAACTAAACCATCAGAAAGCTTTTCTCTCTAAAGCTGGCAGCAAGTGATCTCTATGGGCTCCTTCAACTGAAGTACTTTCCAGCCATTTCAATAGTATTTAACCATATCCAACTTAAAAAGGATTTTCTTGACCTTGACACTATATAAGTTTCTCTGCCTAAACCACACTCTAATTCGTGTAACGACAGGTCAAGAGACACTCCAGCATGTATTATCTGCCCCATATTTGGCCATCCCTAAAGAAAACCTCTCATTCACTCAAGCATGTAACATTTTCCCAGTAGGAAAAGCTGTGAAGCAATTTTCTCACATTACTCCAGTATGTAAAATATTACACCACCTGCCACACCATACTTCATTAAAACAACGGGGGTTTAATCAGGCATTTCCTTTTGCAAGGCTGAGTATATTCTAGATATGCACTTACAGAGGGAGATTGCCTTGCTGGGGATATTTGTGATACAGTAGTTCTCTTTTTTATCAGGGTATATTCAATAGCTTGTTTGTTTCTCCCAAATACCCCCATAGATCTGGTGCTGCAGAACTAGGCAATATTTACTGCCAGGAATTCAAACTCTGAGCTGTATTAACTAAAACATCTATGGGAAGCAAATATCAGCAACATCTTACAATGTTATTTCCCTTATTTATGTCTTCATTTACTTATGCTTTACAACATCAACTTTACCTTGCAGAAACACAGCTACATATTCAAACTATCCACAGGCTTCACAAATATCAATGACAATCTATGATAATGTTGTCACTTAATATTTATCATAGTATCAAAGAACCTGCACACTTATTCCTATTTTATGTCTCATGAAACTGAAATAAAGGAAGTTTTACTGGGTTTCCAATAACTTTTCTGTAATTGAATGTTTGGGCCAGAGTCAAGAATAGAATCCAAATTGCTTCATTTCCAATGTTAGGTTTCAACACCAACCATGTTTTATCTCAGAGCAGTTCTCTTGGCAATTCCTAACGTCTCTGTCTCAGGAGCACACAGACCCTTTACCTATTTCAAAGCTGGCAAAGGAAGAATTTAGTTTTAAGAGAACTGGATAGGAACTTATTTATTTCCTCCCAAAAAGCATGTGCACATGTTCTTACAGCAAGAACATTCAGCCTAGCTATTCCCTTCACTCTTAAAAGCCATGCTCACTTCAATTTACAGTAGCTTGCACCAATTCAATAACCCTATTCAAACTCATGACAGTGACTATTATCTGTATGTCAGCTGCTTTGATATAACCAAAAGGCTGTACAACAGTAATCCAAGGATACATGCTTCGCTAAGTTAGATTTTAGCAACCGTAGCCCACTGACTAGAAACCACATTTCTGTATCTCCCAAAGTCATATATACAAAGGAACACAAATCCTGCAGCTGCTCCACCAAATAATGCTCAAGTTCTGTAAGAGGTACAGTATTTGCCAGGCTTTTTGCTCCTTCATATGAAAAAAAAAACCCTAAAAATTAAAAGATCCTTTACACTTGCATTTAAAATGCATCTTGATTTCTGGGGGGTTATGGAACATATTACATTTGGCAGTGACAAAATCAAACTGTCATTGCTACTGGGAACAGCACAGCTCATATATATCTTACCTTTTAAACCTGTCCTATCGAAGTCATAGCACAACCAGAGATGAATAGTATCTCTTCCTAAGCCAGCACAAAAACACCCCTCTATCTAGCAGTAACCTCACAACACTTACCACCTTTCCACAGGATCCTGGTTAAGCTTATAAATACTTTTCTATTATTTCCAGATTTTATTCAAGATTCTTGTTAAATCCTTTGCTGTTTTAACCTCTCTCTATCAGTTTAAGATCTGTATCAGTTCGTGAGAAGCTACCTGTAACAGACAGATCTGCTGTCAATGCATTTCGAGAGCAGCTGTCAAATCTTATATATAGCCAAGAGCTTTGCTTTGCTGTGCAATGGGGAAAAGATTTAAGCCACTGAAAATTACCAAGGGCTTAAGTCCACCATCCAGCTAAACATATGAAATCAGATTGCTATATACTTTGGGTTTGTATTTTGTCATTTTAGTCTCCTCAAATAAATAATTCTCATGGTGACAACCCGTATCAGTATTGTGACGGTGCAGGAGGGATAACTGATCTACCTCATGGATCACATTGCTGGATTCTGGTCCTCAGCATACGCAAAATGCTGATGTTTCTTTTACGTGCAAGGTCTAGAGGGGAGGAAAGCAGTCTTATATCCATTAATGTGAGGTTTTGCTGATGCTGTACCCAGTTAGATACTTTTATCATTTCTTTGGCTTTTCACCAATGCTATTAAGCAGAATAAAAGCTAAAGGCCCAGCCAAGAAGATGGGAGGATTTCAATGCTACTGGTGTGACATTCCCCCTTGTGCCAACATCCATGAACTATTTAAGGTCTACTTATGCCCCGTTTTGAAGGATTAAAGAGCACATAAGATTTGTCAGGGCCTACTGAACAAGAAACTGCACAGGCTTTTTCCAGACTAGGGTGAGCAGGAGAAAATCATAGTGGGACAAGCTGAATGACTGCCTTCCTCCAGCCTGACCTCCTGAGCCACACTTACATCTGGTACAAGGGTAGGAGATACCTAAACCTTGATAAAGTTTTTAGATGTCTGAACTGCCCTCAGAATCATGGGAAGTTAATCTAAAGGTCCCTGGTTCCCTGCCCATGGCAGGGGGGTTGGAACTGGACGATCTTAAGGTCCTTTCCTACCTGAACTATTCTATGATTCACTCTGCAGACCTCACGTACACACAGGCTGTAGACTGGGCTCTCCCATGCAGCAGCACCCTTCAAGAGACGATGACCTGAGCAAAGTGCAGATGGAAACAACAAAGTGTCCATCTCTGCTGGGGTTAGGGATGTGCACCCTGATGACTACATCATATCCTCGGCCCCCTTGAAATCAGCAGAGAGCAGCTTTGTGTTTTGCATGGATACCACTGACCTCTTCAGAGCTGCTGCTCGTGCCCATTTCTCCAGCAGAGCCCTACTACAGCTGAGATGTAGCTTGCTTCTCCTCTGGCCACCCTTCAGTAAGCCTACAATTCCTTATTCGCACGGAAACTTATGAGCTTTGTAAATGCAAACTTTGCCTGGTGGGCTTTGGGGAAGGGCTTGACATAATTCTAAATCAGTAGTGAGATTACATTACGTTTTCTGGGGTTTTTTAAATCTTTTTTTATATTTCCTGCATGTACATCACAGAGGTTCTATACACATTTGAAGTCTCTGTGCATTGTTATTTATGTTTATAGGTTGTTTGAGGGAGACATTTCCAATGGAAATATTAGAGCAGGAAAATGAATCTCTTTAGAAACCAAATGAAATAGAGGAGTAAAAAGTAATGTGTAAGAATGGTTTTTGCTACCTGCCAGCCCTGAGGGCTGCAGAATATCTAAACGGCATGGAGGTACTGTGAGCAACAAGGTCAATCAGTGCAGGGAGCAGACCATCTCCATAACCGCTGGGTTTAGGAAGCACTGGTCAGTTGGACTTTCTTTTTGCAAGTTGAAAAGGTTCAGGCTGAATATTCTTCCACTATAAGTCCAAACAAGCACTATTAACAGTGGTCCTGCCAGCTAGAAAGCAAGTTCGAGTTTTCATAGACCTGATTCAACAGAAGAAAAGTAAATCCTACCGCTTGTCTATTCTGAATAAGAGAAACGGGTCTGATCACAGTAAGGCAGGTATGGCTTGAAAAGCACTTGGATTTAGAGACCCCTCGGGGGCACACAGGGCTACACCTAGACCTTGCCGCTTCCAAATATGTTTGGCTTGTGATTTGGCAGAACCCACAGTGAGCAGACGCATCTGAGTTTTCATTTTAATGCTGATATTCCAGCAGGCATTTCTCCCAGAGATATTGCATTTGCTTGGCTAATAGTATTCATTTCTACTTGCACCTACAACCAGAACTGGAACCATGTTCTAGTTTAAGCAGGACACAACCTCAGCTCAACGTGAAACGGAAGTCCATGAAAGAATTTCTATCTCCTTTTTCCTGATGGCAAAGGAAAAGTGGAAAGGGAGGGAGTGTGAAACAGAAGGAGCAGATAGGAGGGTCGTTATGGATGATGGTGTAGGATGGATTCAACCTGTGTATCCCAAAGGTCTGTCTTGGAGAATAAAAACTACCAATTATGAGCAGAACAAGAAAAACTGTGCAAGTGGAAAATCCCACTTGGTGTTGTGATCCCTCCTGTTATTTCCTTATTGAGCCGCTCCATCAAGAGTCTACATCTTCTCTCTGCTTTATTGCTGTAAGTTTTACTGCAAATTTTTCACAGCTTTATAGTACCTACTAAAGAAGGAAAAAACCCAAGATTCCATCTGTCTCCTGCTGTTGATAACTCCGAATGTGCTCGATACCAGGAAAACAGTCAGTCCACAGCAGACCCAGCAGTACTTCATTTATGTGGCCTGTGCTGCCAGACATTTGTTCTGTCTGTGTAAGAAATAGCTCCTCTCCCATTCCATCTCTGCTTGCATACCAGGAGCTGGATGCATTAAAGATAAAAGTACCTTTATTACCTGCTCATCTCTCACTCCCATGTGCATTTGCTACTCACGCAGGAGATTACCTCTTTCAAGCTGTTCTTTCCCACTTCTGTTCTCTGCTGAGCTACTGCTTGTCAACACATTTGTCTGTTTGCTGCTTTCAGCCAAAGAAGTTTAAGTGGAAAAAAAGGCCAAGTTAAAAAAGGAGCAGGAGGAGAAGAATCTTCACTTTTGGCACTGTATCTGTGTAGCTGAAGAGGGAAACATTACCAACCGCCAAGTGATCTTGAGCATTTGCGTAGAACATTGCTCTTCATGTTGGGACAAGGAGAAACAAGATGCAGATTTGGCCTGCCTGACGCCTGCCTTGGCTCCAGGAGGGGCCATACCCTTCATAAAGGTAGTGGCTGTTCTGCATTATGGAGGTCTCCGCAGGTTCGAGGTCTAGGTTAGGGTCTGGGAAACCAGCAAGATCTTGAATGGCTCAGAGGAAACAGCTCCAGCCTCAGGAAGTCTCATTTCCCTGCTCATTACAGCTTAAACTTCTTGTACCTGCAGCATGCGATATTGCTGAGACTATGGGGAAAATTCGGAATTAGGTTCAAACCCCAAATAGGTTTTATTGGTGGCACTTCTGAAGCCCTGGCCTTTGCCTTGAAGTTGTCTAGTTTACAAAAACCTTTGGAAGTGTTCTAAGTCAGGCTAAGAAACCAGCAAAACCAAACATTCATGTTTCCTATTCACTAATTAACACTAATTTAGCAGTTCCTTGGCACAACACACTTCTCTCATAATCTGCAGTCTACACCCACTGCTTTCCTCTCACCATCTCCCTGTCTTTGCTCCCTTCCCACACTCGACTTGGTGGGTTTGGCTCTTTTCCCCATTGCTGACAGGCACCAGGGATACACTTAAATTTGTTGCATTTTAGACAGCCTTGTTAAATCAAAACAAATCACTTCTTACGTTCAGAGACCCACTCACTGAAATAAACAGTGAAGGATTTTCCTGCTCTGAATGCTGTAGCCAGAGCACTCTCAATGCTGTTATTTGCATCAGAAGGAACACACAAGGAGCAACACTGATGAGCTACTGCTTCCTGCGCTACAGGGCACTATGAAGAGATGAAGAAAAGCTATTCTGAAAGGGGTAAAAACCCCCACCAACCTCAAATAATTTTTCCAAGCTTGCATTAACTATTCCATGAGCCTACAAGTTCATGTTTTCACTTTGTCTCAGTTGCTCTTATTTGATTCCAGCTGATTTGTTAATCTTTAATTAAGACCTCTCGGGCAAAAGGAAGAGAAAGAACACATGTTTAAATAGATAAGAGAAACTAAGACAAAGAATATCGATCACCAAGGTTTTAATTAGTTTGATATTGATGGAAATAGTGCTTGCAGAATTGACAAAAAAAGTGTTCTTTTCTAGAAGGCTGCTCTGGATGGGAACCACACAGAAGGAGATGGTAGAAAAAGCAAAGGGTACTCCCATAACGAAGCAGTGACTTCAACAGAAGATGGATTAAGGCCTAATTGATGCAACACGTGCAGAGAGCGCAGCACATAATTTCAGTGCTGTCTTGCCAGGCTACCCAACAGGCACTGAGCAGACACCAGCATCGTCTTCTGCAATGCAACATCTATCAAGAAGTTATATTTTTCAAAGCAGAGTATTTATTGATGTCTTGTGTCTGGCTCAACTTCAGCACACAGATATGGTACATACTTCAAGGAGAATGCCAGCATTATGAAATAGTGCAGGATGTTAACTCTCTCTTTTTAATTATTCTTTGGTTGTTTGCAGCATGCACCATCCCTCATTTTTAACTGTCACCTCTGAAACTATTCTCATGAGAAGGAGATCTTCTTTCTCAGAGCTAGAGACATTCACTTTCTACTCTGCTTACTCTGAGTAACTCTGAGCATGTAGGTCAAAACTCATCTGAGCAGCAAGCCAGCAAAATGCCTACGCACCACTTACCCCTTCCAAATACAGCGTTTTGAGACATAAATGATGAATAGGGCTTGTAGTGACACTCAGTACCAGGGTGAAATCTACCCATTATGATAAATAGGCTACCAAGAGCTCCTGTAGAATGTTCTGTGATGGTTATCATTGGCTGCACTTCCCTTGCTTGTACTTGCTGCATCCCAGAGTGAATCCTGGCATGGTTAGAAATGAGGTCAAGCAGATCTGAATACCCTCTGGTCCTTGATCTCTTTGTTCCTTATTTATGTAAAAAGTGTGGTTACCAGAATAGCTGGTATAAAACTTCTTGTAACCCTGATTATTGCCAAACCAAGAAAGCAGAACATGGAATAGATTCTATTCCATATTATATTATGAATTTCCCCTCTTTCAGTTGCTTTAAATACACCTAGCTGGTTTTCCTTCACAGTGCAGAGCTTCAGGAAAGGTCAAGGACCCCCAAGCAAGTCAGTAACATCAAAGTGTGGGGCTATTGTGCTAAAGGCATGACCCTGTGCTTGGTGCAGACATAGACATGTTATTAGCTCTACCAGGAATTTTGGGTTTATAGGTGGTATATGAGATTTGACCAAGAGGTAGGTAGAGAATGTAGTAAATCAAGCCTACGGTTTTCACAGAAGTCCCTTCCAACCTATATTCTTTGCGTTAATTACCAAATTGTTAAAGTGTCAATGTCTACCTTTCCAAATGTACTCAAAATGATCCTAATTCACTTAGATTTCTGTGGGTTTAACTAGATAGATTCCCAAGGGTTTCCTCCACTTATCATCTATCTGCTGAAAGAAAGCTCCTCTTCTCAGTGTTGATGGAAAAATACATGGCAGACAAGGAAAACCAAAAGGGACCAGTGAGAAGTTAAATCAGAATGGGTGAAGGGTGTAGGAGCTGTCAGCAGCAAAGTAAAACAATAATTGAATCTTAAAAGCTCAGTGCCACAGTAATAACTGATAATAAAACGTTCTTCTACTTCTCAGTAGTCTAGATTTTAGCTAATCTATTTTGATTTCAACAGCCTTAAAAATAGAAGCTTATAATGAGTTCAGAATAAGCAACATATTAAACAGTAACATTTATGCATTTGCAAAGATCTGCAGAGGGTGATAAAGGCAGACATTTAGTCAGTAATTTTCAGGCAGAGATCACAGAGCACAGACAGATTATACTGGGAACCTCTGAACCTATCACTGAAATGTAATTTGGTTTCCTCTACTTGTTGCATCCCTTGTTTTACCCTCAAGCTGAGGACACCATAAATCAATGAGCCACTTAACAGCATCCAGTGATGACAGGATTTCAAGGAAGATGAGGGCAACTGTGCCATGAGGACAGCTGGACGCCATCTCAGGGGACATGGGCTGCAACACTCATCATCTCTCCCTAAAGCACCACTTGAGTCCAGAAGACAGACCCTGCTTCTGCACACAGGTTGATGCCTGACACTACAGGGATAGACTTGATGGAATCTAATCGAAGCTGCTTGGGTACACATGAAATACTTGGCAGGATCAATGCCCATGTACCAAGGTATGAATGCATCTCTAGATGTTGCTTAGCAACTCTCAATGTTTGCAGCATGGACATGCCAGCGCTGCTAATGGTCACAGTATTTCCTGCTCCATCACATAAAGCTGCATTACAGAAGAATAAATACTATTTTTATCTCTGGTTTTTCAGCTATGCCATAAAAACTCATAAAACCACATTTTTATGTGTTGGATTTCACGAAGTCAGGGAAGTTTACAAATCTTTGACTGCAAAGTGAGAGAAAGGAAGATGCAAAACACCATCTCTAAAAGGGTAGCGCACATCTGAAGCACTGCTCTAAGGACAGCGCTGTGCACTGTCGCATATTTCCTGTCTTTGCAGGAATTACATGGAAAGTCTTCATGAAAAACCTACAACTTCAACCTGGGATTCAAAGCTGCAGGTCAGTTATTCTTGGCATTCGGCTCTGTCCCAGTGAGAGGAATGCTGCAGGTGAACTCACACCCTCACTGACATCAGCAGGGCACTAATGGGGTTACACAGGTGTAATTCTGACCAAAACCTGCCCCTGCAATTGCAAAGTAAGGAATTTGTCTATCACCTCCTATCTGCTTAGTTGGAATTCATCAATACCTGTTGCAGAAGCAAGTAGGAAAATTCAATCTATATGAATTTTCTCAACTTGTGTTTTAAAGTTCATTACATTAATCAAAACAAACAAAGTGCTGCAGGCTGCCCTGTAATAAAGATTTTAGGCACCTCGCCACCACAGGACCTCTCTCCAGCTCCACTGATGTCTGCCATTCCCATGGACTTACCTCAGAGGTCTCCTCAAAGGCATTTTGCCCCTGAAACAAGTCAGGGGCTGCCAGAGGGGAGACTGAGATGAGCTCTTAAGGCAGAAGCTCTTCCCTGTGAGGGTGCTGAGGCGCTGGCACAGGGTGCCCAGAGAAGCTGTGGCTGCCCCATCCCTGGCAGTGCTCAAGGCCAGATTGGACACAGGGGCTTGGAGCACCCTGCTCTAGTGGAAGGTGTCCCTGCCCATGGCAGGGGGTTGGAACTGGATGGTCTTCAAGGTCCCTTTGATCCCAAACCATCCTGTGGTTTTAATGAGCCTATGGCTGTGCACCACAGCCCATCTTTGGCAGACAATCTCCACCAGGATGTCTACCACTGAAACAAAAACCCAGAATTAAAGGCTGAATCAACACACCTACCGATCAGGAAAGCATGTCCCCCTTGAGAGAGAAATGTGTCTGCTTGAATTAAGGTTCCCTTCACAGCCAGGTACTGTCTCATTTTATTACAAAGGCTTGAAAACAGGCACAGAATAAAGTACTTCAGTAAGCACACTTTCTGTCCTCAGAACACCAAGATGCTTCTGGTTGCATGGAAAAGTGTTAGTTTGGTGTTGGGTTTTTTTCCCAAATATATTTACATACTTGCAATTTCTAATTTCTGATAGAATTTGAAATGTCAGTTTTCCACAGGACTGAGATGCTCAATCTCAGAGTTCTAGCAAATAAGAACACATTCTCCATCCCCGTTCTAAAGTTAAGACTGACAGCTGGTTTTTACTAAAAGGTTTGATGTTCTGATGCTCTGCTGCTCTTCTTTCCTTATTTCTTAGGAGTGAAGATTTATATTCATAGCATCCTGCATCTCTGCAGCACTGAAAATACAGATAACGCTGGACCAACAATTCTTCCTAGCCAAGCCCCTGGATCCAAAAGGTCACTTTTCCAGACACAAGCTGAAACCTCTTGTATCAGTAGAATGTATTTAGTTCGTCTCCTCAGTCCCTTACAGGATACACAAATAGAAACATTCAATAAGCCAGATCATGACATTAGTGTACACGACCCTTTGCCTTCTCTCCTCCACCAGTTTGGCAGACATAGGAATAATTTTCCTCCAGTTCCAGGCTACTGGACAGCTCAGAGGCACATGAAAGTAGGACAGTGGCACATTTCCAGGTTCATAGCATACCCAAAGAAAGTCTGCTTCATCACCCCTCAGTTTCTACGAGGCCATGAATACCACTAACCCATTTCTGAAGTCTGATCACAACATACATTCATAGACAGAGATTGCCAAGGCCCCCTTAATACTCTGCTCTTAGTTCTAACAATTAGTTGTGGTCTTAGTAGTTTATTCTAGGCTTGCCAAGAGTGCCTTTGACTGTCTTGTCCCTGTTAGATCTCTTTTCCCAGCCCTTCTAAATTCCCAGCGATGCCAACAGATACCCCAGAGCTTGTCACATCAGTCTGTCAGCACAGCCTCAGATGGTCAGCGTTAAGACATTTCATAAATGCAATAAATAAGTAATGTTCCAAGGATGAGAAAACTAAATTAGCATGTATTTTTGTCTTCCTGTACAGGCAAACATATAGCCCCAGGTACATGCAACCTGAGTTCAGGTAAACAAAGGCTTTGCAAGCACAGGAGGAGTCCTGGATGGTGAGAAACCTCTGCATCCCCCTGACCTTCCCTCTCTGCTAAGCCCTGGGATGAGCTCAATGTGATGAGCACTGCGGTCCATCAGGTCCCAGCTTGCAGCAGGTGACCTTAAATCAGCTTAGATGAGGAAAAATCCTGGGCAGGGTCGTTTAACAACATTTATAGGAGGAAAACAGTGGAAGTGTATCCTGGAAAATGGCAACCCCTTTCTATTCATTCAATTTGCCATAGCTACAGAAGCATGGCAAGCACACAGAAATCCGCCAGCTTACGCACACTGGTTTAATATAATGGTCTCTATCTCAGAGTGGGACATGCTCTTGCTGCACTATCCATAGTTTAAATAACCAGGTTTATACTTTATTTATGTAGAAATAGAGTAGTAAAATGAAAAAAGATCTAAATTCAGTGTGCATAGAAGGCAGTGACAGTCGTGCAAAGCATATCCAAGTGAAACAGTTGTCTTTCATAAGCTGAAAATGATATGATCTCTATTGACAGGTTTTGTTCATTATGCACTTGGGAATACTCTCTGCTGATCCCAATGCAGAGTTAAATCTGTGAATTTAAGCAGACTCTATTATACTGACAGAAAAATCACACCCCCAACCTTAGATCCCCAGAGGTACAATTATTAACCTCTGTGACAACTGTTAAAGAGCTGTTCAGCAGATAGGAAATAGCAGCTTTTGGCCTGTAATGCAGAGCTGAACAGGGAATTATATCCCTGTGCCAGAATCAGACGGGATGGGCAGAGCCCCCGCTCCAGCAAACAGATCAGCTTCCCCACAGAGCTTGCCAGGGACTTAAAAGACATTTCTGTGATACCCTATTGGATTGCCACTGATTCAGACCTCTTCAGCCATCATAAGCTATTTCCATTAGGCTAATAAAGCTCTTCTTAGTGTGCCTGCAAGGTCTGCATTTAAACAAATGCACTAGAGAGGGGAGATTTTTAAAGCGAAAAGGATCGTTCTGTATTAGATTTGCATCTTCTGACTTTTTTCCCATGGAAATTAGACCTTAACGCTTTCTTCCCTATTGGAAATAAAACTTACTACCCAGGATGTTAGACTGCAGCACATCTGTCTGTTGGAGCAGGACAGGAGACCTAAACCCTTCTACCTGAAGCGTGGGAGCCACAGGCTTAGAGGAAAAGCAGCCAGTATTGCCCCATGTCAGAGTGGTCCAGAGTAAGAACTGGTCTGATAAAGGGAATCACTGAATTCTTTAAAGCTCACCTGGCAGCCCAGGGAAATGCCTTATACCCTGCTACATCTGGCTGCAGCATCACAGCCGGAGCTCCCAAAGACACTTGCCCTCTCACCATCATGTGTCACACACAGAGAATTATCACCAGCACAAGGAAATGAATGCAGCTACGCTAAAGGGACACTAATTCCCAGTTCCCAGCTCAGGGTACTCAGTGCCCTGTTGCTACATAAACTACTCTCCGCATTGGGCATGATCGCTAAAGCCTGTATTTCTGTATCATTCCCTATCCCTCCAGTTCATCATCATGCACTGAGCCATAATGGAAACATGCAGGGTTAATATGAGCAGATAAAAAATAGTCAAACAATACCAGCGCCTTCCTCATCCCCCTCAAACCACTAGAGATCATCTCTACTTACCAGAGAGAGAAGGGGGTTGAAGTCTTGTTTTAGTCACTAAGCCATGAGAAAGCTAATCAAATATCATTTTAACACATTTTTAGATGATTACTCGTCTCTTTAAGCATAAACCCAGCCCAACGATAAATATGCTAACATACACATTAAAATTGCACACTGCAATTTTCTCATTAGGCACTGCAAACATGATTCATACAATGATTGGAGACTAACTATTAAAGCAAATTATTTATTTCATTCTCAAGAGCAGAGCTGTAAGTACAAGGAGACCCCACTCACTAAATAACCTGGGAGCATAATTACTTCAAACACATCCCGTGGGACCTATTTCATTATCCTTTCCTGACCTCAGAGGAGATAATGTAAAGAAAATGGACTAGGTGTTTTCCCACAGAAATAGTCATCCAATTCCTTTCCACTTTCATTTACCTAATTCCATCGAGAAAAGTGCTCAAATTGCTTAAGATACTGAATAATAATCCAACAAAATGCCATCTTATCCTGCCTTATTTCTTCCTAGAGTTGATGGATAAAGTAATTTCAATCCTTAAGGAGGAATCTTGGTGGGGAGCTAGTGAACACATTAATGTAGTAGGAGAAGCCTGGCCAAAACACCTATCAGTGTGTGGAACAGTGAGGAGTTAGTAAGCAGTGTCCCCACACACACAGAATGTAAAATACAACAATGATGGCTGTGCATGCAAGGCATGAGTGTGCATTTCTACCTGTGCACAGAGAGTCAGGTCAAGAACTGGGTCAGCAACCCAGTGTGCAAAGGGAAACCTGCACTTTATACATTAGAAAGAACAACTATTTTGAAAGCAGGTGTGAAAATCTGGGCAGAGAACCTTTCTTTACAGAAGCACCAACAATCCCCTTCTTTCCTGAGATCCGAAGATAACCAAATCCAACTACAGGGGAAAAAAACCTTGTGCCATAGCTTCAGTTTTTATCAACAGTATCTGCGTGAGCAAATGTCAAAGTGTAGAGAATGATGCAGTCTTACAGTGGCTTTGGCTTTCTCACTGGTAATCCTTTCTGTCTCAAGGCTGCCCTGAAAGTAAGGAATCAGTCCATCCTCACTGGACTGCAGGTAAGACTAAAGTCTCTGTTACTGCTCCAGCTCCCTGCTTTGGAGTGCCCCATTGATGGGCTGGGTGCAGAAGAATGGGTGGCAAAAGCTTCTGCAGGTTGTCAACCTGGAAATCAAGTCCTTCTGTGAGCATGTGAACTAGAACAATCCCCACCGTGGTTCTGCGAGGAATGCAAGAGCCACTTAGCACTGACAGACACCGTATAAAGTGCTCTAGATCAACACATAGGGGTGCTCAACACCTTGCTAACACATCCATGCTGGCATGAATGTCCTCTGCTGCATGAGTTACCCCAAGAAACTATGGGGGTTTGTTACAGGGAACTTCCAAAGGAACTTCTGCTTCGAGGATTTAGATGTGCTCAGTGCCACTGTGCACTGGCTTTGACAGCTTCAAGATCTCCATGTCTGATCCTGCAAGGCTCAATGATATTTTTAGCTGCCTTCAGAGGGGAGAACCTGCAAAGTGGCTGCACTTGTACAGAAGAAGTACTCAAAGGGGACTAAACAGATTTTAAAACTCAAGTTCTAATGAGCAGCCAATCACACCTGCATTAGCACAGTCATGCTTCACTTCATGATGCTGGGGACAGGATTCCTTTGGCCAGTCTAAAGGTACAGAACTGTATGAGCACAACTTTGAGGCAACTTGATGTCACACACTAAACTGGTTCCCCTCCCTCAACTCGGTTGTTTCCCATTTATCAGATTAATTAAAGAACAAAATCGGATTTTAATTTGAATTTCATGTTTCAATTTTCAAGAACTGTCAGATTTCTCTTACTGTTCAGAATGTAAAACATGATTCTTTATTCAATGCAGTCCTGTTTTAATCAAAGACAAATAAGGAATATCCAGGAATCTGTTCTTAAAAGACTGGGAAAGTATATGGGCAAAGCAAAAGAGGAAGACTGGAAGGAAAATGAGTGTATATCCCGTAATCTAGTGACTAATTGAGGACATTTGCAATACAAGGACACGAAAAGGGAAATTACATGCTGAATATCTTGTTGAAAAGAAGTCCTACACTTGTGCTCCAGCTACTTCTAAAAGCCAGCTAGAAGGACACCAAGCATTACTGCATATTTTAAAAGGTACCAAGGGGCATTTGCAGTGTTGGTAACCTAAACCTTTGGTGTGTGCCATGGTAGTCAGAACACATTAACTGCAAACAGGCATGGCTGTCATCATCTCCTCATACAAACCATTCAGGTTCAGCAGCGAAGCATGAGAGAGGGGGAGCGAGGTGAAAGCCTTACAGCTGGAAGCCCAGATGTTAAGGGACCTCTGTGTGAGATGGTCAGTGTAAAACCAGAGAGAGGAGTTAAACTGTGCTGTACCAACCTGAGCACTTCAGGATGACTTTGCAAATATCAGTGGTGAAACTATAGAAACCAGCTCTGACACCACAAGAGTGGCAGGAGAAAATACAGATGTGCAGTCAAGACTTTCATCTTGCTTTTAGATGAGCTCTACTGTAGTCTTCCACTCTATTTTCGATAAGACATCAGTTCACTCTATGCTTTGGTTCTTCCTCCTGTAAGATGGAGTCAATAACATCTTTTTCTCCCAGATGAGTCTTACCTGGATGTAACTGCAAGCTTGTGCCATATTATACAGAAGAAAATCTGCTTTCTGAGCAGCAGATATGTGAAATAAAGTGCTGGGTAAAGAAATATAAGTTCAAATGCTGAAATTGGGAGATTTTGTTCTGTGGACAGCACCTAGCTTTCAGCAATATCCCCAGCTGGGAGTGGCTGGAAATGCCATTCATTTGTGCCTGGAAAATCTGCATCTGATCACACAGATGAAAGATATGATCATTTATATGTATAAGTAAATGGAGTCTCAATTCCTGAACATGCAACAGGGGAAAACAACAAGGAAATCTAACCTTTAAACCTCTCTACTTTGGAGCATGATGTTTTCCAAAGGGGCTTCAACTCGGCTCCTTCATGTGCATGTACAAAACTGCTCACTTGTGCATATTAAATTGGATTTGGGCATAATACATGCTATTTGCAGGACAGGATTTTGAGTTTACATAAGAAGATTTCCATTTGAAAAAGAAGTCAGATAAGCAGGAAAGAAGCAAAGGAACAGAGCTTTTTCAATACATTAGTGCCTGCAGCAGTTGGTGTTTCGATGCAAAAAAAAAGCAAACTAGCACAGCTCATTGATGCAGAAGTGTAGAGGTAAATGTCAGTGCAAATACAACACAAATCTCTCCTAATATCATTTGATGTGGAAACAAATACTGATTTTTCTGGCTTTTAACTTCATACGGGTCTTGGATTTTGTGCTGATGCTTGGCTCAGGAAATTACGAGAGAAGATAGCTACATTTAGAGAGGGTTAATAGACTCACTGTACACAATGCAGACAGATGCTGCCAAAACCATAATAAAAGCAGATCATTTAAAATTTGATAGGCTCACTTAAGACCAAAGACAATACTTGCAAAAGAGAGCTCGGTGTTTGCCAGACAAAATAATGATAGATTGGGCATGTCAGCATAACCCGGGTAGAAATGTGGTTTAAGGGATGCGATGACAGCTCTCTGTCCAGAGAAGCAACTGTTTTCTCTCAAGGTCTGTTTCTGTTATGGGCAGCTTTAGAAATGCAAGGAGCAGGTAAAATCCAGCAGCCACGGAAAGGGGAATGAAGCAGCTGCAAGTGGGAGGCTCAGGATGAGCTTGCAAAGGTACCCTGGCCGATGACGTGCTGGAAGGTCTCCCAGATGCCATCAGGAAGATCATGCTGACAATATTAAGGTGCTCCTGCCTTCCAAGAAACATCATCTTTCCCAAATTACAGATCCTCTCACGATCACCCACAAAACAAGAAGGAAGACTGCAATAATCATCAGATCCTTCAGGAGACATCACTGGAATAACAAACGACAACAAAGCACTGGGTTTCCAAAGGAGCTGAAGTGCCACCCTGCTCTTTAAACCTGTCCCTGTGTGCAACACATGCCAAAAGTGCTATTTGGTGAATTTGTGTCTTGACTTACATTTTGGGCAAGTCGCTTCTTACTGCTCACTGAGTTAAAAGGAAGATCAGCCCAGATCCAGGCACTGCCCAGCAAGCCAGGTCTAAGGCATAAAGACTGGAGAGCACTCTGAAAACAGCCCTTGCTCCGGAAGTTGGGAAACTCTCCAGGTATTTGCCACCTTATTTATATTACCTTTCTTTTTACGCCTTTCCACCTGTGGAAGAGTCCCATACCTCACAGATGGGCAGGTCCTCATAGGGTTTGTCTCTATCCAAATTACTCTAGAAATTAATTTCACACCTAAGCAGCTTGGCTAAGAACAAGTCATTCCCAACCCTGCTGAGGCTCATCTCCTGGTATATGTCCTTCACTGAGCCATATGTAGATGTCTTGGCGGTCACAGACATCATAAACTTGGCTGAATCCGGGAGGCCACAGTTTAAGAGGCAGCAGGGAACATGACTGCCTTGTCCTGAGTATCCCACACTTGGGGCAAAGGCAGTTACAATCTTCATACCCCCTTTTGTTCCCTATCTAAATGATAGTCAAAAAACACCTTCCATGAACATGACTGATTACAACTTCTCTCTCAAAAACCTTTCAAACCAGAATAATATTCTCGAGGAAGAGCCTGAGTTAACTAAAGGACAATATTAAGAATGAGTAAATTAAGCAGCATTAGAGCTATAGAAGGACAGTTTCCTTTGGAATTAAGTCAGTCTATTTAATTAAGTTTAACTCACTTCCAAGAAAAATGTTTTTTCAGGAAACAGTGACTGATATAAAATACAAGTCTCCCTCAAAGAGCAAATATTATTATTCTATATAAGAAGAAAAGAAAGAAACAATACCATCAGCTTTTAATGTCACTGTACATAGAATCATTGAATAGGGTTGCAAATAACCTTAAGATCCTCCAGTTCCAGCCCCCCTGCCATTAGCAGGGACACCTTACACTAAACCATGTCACCCAAGGCTCTGTTCAACCCAGCTGGGATGGAGCATTCACAACTTCCTTGGGCAACCCATTCCAGTGCCTCACCACCCTTACAGTAAAGAATTTCTGCCTTATGTCTAACCTGAACTTCCCTTATTTAAGTTTAAACCCATCACCCCTTGTCCTATCACTGTTATTGAATCAAAGTTTGACAAACTTCAGAAGAATAAAATACAATTATATATATTTTAATTGTATTATCTATTAAGAACCAGCCTCTCAGGTACTGTGCTTATATCAGGTGTTTTTTTCACATCTATATGATTGCTGTTTTGTGTATTTCCAAGTAAGCATTTACTGCATGATTTTTCTATCTGCTCCTCTTATAACTGAGCCTTGCCTTCCAGGTGGCCGGAGAGGGAGAAGGGAAGTCATTCTCACCACTTCTCAGATATACAAATAGCTGAGATTCCCATTTATTGCTCTGCTCCGAACTGACTCCTCTAATGAGAGGAAGATCTGAATTTGCCGTGGAAAATCATCCTGTGCTCTCGCAGCAGCTTCCCCGAGGGTGAAATCCTGCCCACACTGAAGGTAATGGCAAAGCTGCCTTTAACTTCAGCACAGCCAGAATTTCAGCCTTCATACTCAGACCTGAAGCTCTAAATTACATGGAATGACCTGGGCTTATGAAACTTAATTACTGATATTTATTTTTCATGCTTATAACTTCAGACTTTTCTACAATGTATGTTCATTTATGTAATATAAATCCTCTGGTTTTCCATTCAAAGACCACACTTACGTTTCCAGTCACTTTCTCCTGTATCTTTTTTGTGAAAATAGCAATCCAGTAAAGAGAAAACAGAAAACAAAATATTATTCTGAAAACAGCTTCCGTCTCTCAACAGAAAATGTAAATCAGTTTGATGCTTCACCTGGAGTGAAGTCAGAAATCTCATTTTGTGACATATGGCAAAGCACCTCCAACGCAGCTGGGAGCACCCGTTCTCACATGACAAATCTACATAACAGGCTTTGAAAGAGAGCAAACGTGTGTCTAAATCAGGGAAATCACAGCTCCTGACCTCAAAGAAAGCACAAAGCTCCATAAACCCAATAACCCATACAGATATCCCCTGCTCTCAGGGAAAAATCTGGGCCCATAGGAGACATCCTATGGGCTCCAGGGACAACTTCTCCCTTGAGTTCAACAGAAAAGCAGGTCCCTATGCAAGAAAAGCAGCCTAACCAGTGTGAAACAGAGGGTTTGGAGTGACCAGGCTCATGAGAAGAGCATGGTCTCTGCTTGGCCAGCTGGAAACTTGGGATTTTTTTAGTGGATAATCAGATATATCCATCAATTCTTTCCACATCTGATAACAAACAACACCCACCATACTTTGTGAATACACACCATAACCCCATTCCTCATCTAATGATTTCATAGCATCACCTAGACTTTTTAACATAAAACCATGTTATTTTCAATGTACAGACAAACTGAGGCATAGAATTATGGCTTGACAAGGACATTATAGGTTTTCAAAGGCATTACACACTCCTGTGATTTCATTACGATAATCAGGTTTCCTCTCCTCCAGTCAATGGGTTGGAGCTCTGTATGGTGCTGTTTTGCTGAAATAAGACATCCCCATGCAGCCCTGGGCAATAATGCCTATGGGGCCAGGCTCACTGTCCCCCCTCAGTCTTTATGGCACTTACCTGTGACTACATCATTCTGTATTTTGTTTAAGGGCATAATAGTTTGTTCTGAGGAAAAGCCTGCACGTCTTCCCTGCCCTGAGAGCCACAGGGGCAAGGCAAGGTGCACGGGTTAAGATTTCCTTTAATTCTTCTAAACTGAATCCACATAAAGCCAAATCTAATAACCTTGCAGTGAAAACCTGATCTTTGCCATTTTACCTCCAGTAGGAATCTCGAAGATAAAAAGGCTAGCGTTTTCTAATTTCCTTGTAAATAAAAAATGGGGTAAGCAGAAACTTTGGCTTCAGGCTTTTCTTCTGTTTTTAATCTATCCTATATATAAACGGATATGAATACTTAAACACGGAACAAGAACAAATCTTTCAAACATAGCACTGAAATCCATAAACATTTCCACGCTCCAAGTCTATTCTTATTAAATTAGTGCAGTCCTAATTTTCCTTTCTGGGTATACTGATTTCTGCTAAAGCAACAGCCAAGGCCAAACGCAGCTCCACAAATAAGCATCTTTCCATGCAACATCATTCCCATAATCATGTCAGCTTAAACAAGGGCAGAGTCCTATGAGAAATGCTTGTCTCTGACTCTACCCTTCCTTATAAATATAGAAAATATCCCCCAAAAAACACAACAAAAGGCAATAAGAATTTGCCTAAAGCAGCCAAACTGAAAACTGAGGGAGGACCTCAGGGCTTGAACTACTGGCAGGCACTTTAATTTGAAGACAGAGTAAAACACTGGAGGGGAACCAGGATTCCACCCACAGGAGAATATTAAAAAGTTCCCCTTTTATTATTATGCCTGTCTGTATTGTGGTTTAAAATCCACACAGGGATTGCCAGAGCTTGTTAGCTGGCTTTAATAGCTGCATTAATAAATCCTATAAACTAATTGTGTAGCAACTGAGTTAATTACATTCAAATGAGATCATATATTTCTTTACAAATATGATAAAGAATTTATGAAGAGATATGCTTCTGTGTGGGAGCCCCAAAATAATATCCAGCCAGCAACCCAAATCCAGCTGTAATATGTGATTCGACTGATGGCTGTGGGGATAAGCAGAGTTCAGCAAAGGCAAGAGATCAAGAGGAAATATTAAACTGAATTATTTACACAACAAAGTAATGAATGAAAGCAGGGCACAGAGCTCTCCACACAGCCAGCACTTTAACTTCCAGCCAAAGGTGGGAATCGGATCCGAAACCTCCATTACTTTTATAAACAGGCAAGGACAAGTATATGACCCTATGTAATAGGATCCATTTTTTCCATTGGTCTTATAAGCAGAGCATGAACTTTAGCTCCTATCAAACAGAGGTGATGGTTTGTGTGCCAAGCAGAGAAAGCCACTTTGGAGCTGAAGGAAACGTATGGGTCCCGTCCTGCCCTGTGGGCCCCGGCTGGCCCCAGAATCACCCTCCTGAGCCTCCTTCTCTGCTTGAAGATATTATTTCTGCCAGACAGCAAGTCCCAAGCACTCCTCCCTTCCCAGACTTGAAGCGTTGGGTTACCCTGGCCCAGCGGTTATGTTAAAAGACCTCAAGCAAACACAGAAGTAGTTCCAGGGCACAAGACTGTTTTACCTCTTCTTTATTGAGTCCAGTCATCTTGCCCTAAATTTGATGGAGAAACTATTCCTGGCAGAGCTGTTGTCATCACCAAAGGCTCTCTCCAGCCCCAACTTGAAGGCTTTTTTGGGCAGAGAGGTGCAATAACGGCCCCTCGCTCAGACCAGCATCCATGAGGAAGGGTAGAATCAGCTTCAGAGCTGCTAACTCAAGGGTAAAGCTGCAAATGTTTGCTGCAGATGGGGTGAGTCTCTCAACTACTCAATATGACTGGAATATCAGGTTTAATAATATGGGCATGACAAATAATGGGGTGTTGGAAAGAGAAACCTGACCTTAAGCTCTTAAGTGAGTCTTCAGCTCCTAAGTAAGTTGATTTCAAGACTGCTGACTATCAATTAATAAGAGCTAGCTGGGGCTTAGCATTGAGGAACTCAGGTCTTCTATTTAAGAGCCTGGCTACAGATTTAGGAGACTGATTTTGGCTTCGATTTTTGAGAAACATTGGCTGAGAAGGCTTTCATGTCATGCTCTACTTGCACAGGCTTATTCAGGAAACAAATGCCAAAATTCAAGGTTTTAAACTCTGTACTCCAATACTGATCTAAGCACACCTATGGACGCAAGAGACAGATGGAGTAGCAAATGAGGTGCTGTGGAATATGGGCCACCTTGCCCTGGCTACTCATAATGACAACAGCAGTTGGGGTCATTGGGCAGTGTTATCCCCTCTGCGGCTCTCCCTCAAGAGAGTGTTGCTCTAAGGCAATTGCTCCTTAGCCTTCCTTCTTTGGATATGCAGAAAAATAGTTTTAAATAAAAGATAATAAGGTAATAAAGGGTAAAAAAGCACTGAGCTGTATGGGACATGAGCAAAACCAAGCACACATCTGGTAAATAGAGTTGAAGTTCAGACATCTGAGTGGATAAAACCCCAGAAAAAAGCATGAACTGAAAATGCTGACAAACCTCTTCCTCCAGCACTATGAATGGGGTTACTATAATGATAGAAAACTATTGATTGTCAGCTAGTGTCTCATTCAATTGATCAGGTCCTGCAAATCTCAGATAACACTTGTGTCGTTAGAAGGTAGTACTGTGCTCTTGGTGGCTGTGACTGATTGTGGTGCTATCTCAGCTTTGATCGTCTGATAGTACAAGTGTTGGGGAGCTCTGCTATTGATTCATAGATAAAAATGTTCTGGTACCTTGAGACCTGTCAGTGACATTCTTTGGATGGAAAATAGCATTGTAATTTAATGGTGGGTCATTTGCTAATTAAGTTAATTTACAAAGAACTTTTGGGAGGAAGAGCTGTTAAACACCCAACTGATTTCCAGTCTTCAAATACCTTAAAGGGGCTAACAAGAAATCTGAAGAGTGACTTTGACAAAGGCAGGTAGTGACAAGCACAAAGGAGAATGGCTTTAGACTGACAGAGGATGGACCTAGATCAGGAAGAAGTTCTTCCCTGTGAGGGTGGTGAGGCACTACCAGGGATGGGGCAGCCACAGCTTCTCTGGGCAATTTGATTCCCAAAGTTACCACGTTAAGAAACCTGTATATCCAAAGAGACTTTACCTAAGACTTTAGACCAATCTCAAGATAATCTTCATTCTACATCAGCCAAACTGAAAGACCCAATAAGCAAGTTCCTAAAGCATGAAAAAACATTTCAGCAGCACCATCAATGTACTGGAGAATTTGACGTTTTAAAAGAGTAACTGACATGTGCAGATGACCTTTGTCAGCTTGCCAAAAATGTCTTTTTGGAAATACATGCTTTTATTTTACAACATGAGTTTCTTTGGGTGAAAAATATACTTTACACACAATGAGATGCAAGACCCGACCATACAGCAGAAGTTAAAACAAAGGACTCCTGCTGATCTGTAAAGGGTCTCTTGCCAAGAGGCGATGTGGTCAAGGGTATCTCCATCCCTGGGTTTGGATGATCCTCTGCCAGTGCAGACCAAATGAACTGTTTTTAAGCTGTGCATACCAAAGCCTGAACTGAAAGCTAAGACCTGACAAGCTGCAACGAAGCTTCATTAATAGCTGAGAGCATCTCTCCCTGGCCCGC
Source organism: Myiopsitta monachus (assembly GCA_017639245.1). NCBI lineage: Eukaryota > Metazoa > Chordata > Aves > Psittaciformes > Psittacidae > Myiopsitta > Myiopsitta monachus. Next base: position 24,353,423 of record CM029917.1, read on the forward strand.
CTTGAGCTATTTTCTTCATAAAGAAGAACCATCTCCTGTCATCCCACTTTGGCAAGGGAAAATTTGAGTCATACAGAGCAGCCTTTGCTACTCCATTTAAATTGCAAGAATAAAGACAGCAAAAATGTACTTTCTGGTGGACACACTGCTTTTAGCTTTACCAGCTTATGACAGCTCTTGTGCACAGGTTTGTTTAGAGAAAACACAATATGGCTAGAGTGTGGGGAAATTCAGCAACATACATGAGTTCCTGAATTTGTTGATTATAGCCCATGAAAACTTCTGATATTTCTAAGCAAATATGCCACAGTAGGGAAAGCAAAAATATTTCTCAATGACATCTTATTCATGGGAAAGATGAGGTCTGGCACCACATTTATACAGCTTCTCTTTAAAGAATGCAAACTGTGAAGTCTCTAAAGCAGCTCTCTCAGTTCCCAATTATTTTATACTTCTGTCCTGACCTTCCCCCACCCCCCCGCCCATGACACTGGCTGTTTTTTACACTGCTGTTTAAATGTTTGGCAGAGGTTTATGCTGTAATGACCAGGTGATCCCTGCCACCTTTGTCTGAGGTTTTGTCCTGTATCTGGGTCAATGACAACCAGCAAGTTCCCGTCTCTAATGTTCATGATCTTTAATACCACCTTGGGCAGGACCTCTGCTGATGGGAGAAAGGGAGAGCTCACCCTGCACAGCTTGCACTGCTTGCCCTTAAAACGAGGAACATCACTAAAAGGAGGATCGCTCCCCAAGGATGAGATCCTGCTCCTTAACAATCCCCATTCTCTTCCTCACCCTCTTCTCTCCAGCCTGGCAACATCTAATCTTTTATTAGAGCTCGATTTTATTTACATCTAATTTTATCTTTATCTGAGGTGAATTACTTCTGTTTCACTTAATCCCCTCCTCTGGAGAGCAGTTTTGCCATAAACAGGTGACTTTTGGACTTATGATTTGTTAAAGTGATTTCAGGATCCCAGAGGACATTCTGGATGGTAAAACAAAAGCGATGCTTCAAAAATGAAAGCCCTCAGACATAGGAAGCCTCACCATTCATTATTTCAAAGCCTTGAACCCTTTAAAGCCAGAGGAGCACTTAATTCAAAGACACTATGGGGCTTTTCTTTAACACAGCTGAAATGATCTGTTACCCTTAGCAATAAGGAAAAGAAAATCCAGAATATAAAAGCAGTTTAAAACCCCATTCTGTTCACAAACCCCACAGAAATATCCTTACCTGCGGCCTCCTGCTTTTGCTGTAAAAAGGAGACATTCTCTGCAGGTACACACACACACACACACACACCCCCCTTCACTTACATGACCTTATTCAGGAGTTTAAAACAAATTCCAAGGAATTGAGAGCTTGAGGATATCACTTTGCTTTTCTGAAGTTTGGAACACTGAAACTAAAGGGTTTGGTCTTTTCCCATCCTTTTAGAGAAGTTAGGGAAAAAAAATACTTAGCTGTGGAAAAAAAATACTTAGCTGTGGTGCTTCTGACCAATGCTTGTGCCAAATTTAGTCCTAGAGTTAAGTGTGGAAGGAATGTTCACAGAAACCTAAAGCAAAGATGTCAAATTCTGCTTCATTTACTGCATTTTCTTAGACTTCAGTAGAGAATTGCTGAAGTCCAGAAGATGGATTAAATAAATACACGTTGCTGAGTGACCAAAGGCACATCTTGACTGGTCAGAAAGATTACTTCTTAAATCGCATTAGCTACATGATCTATGAACTAGCAAGAGGTAAGAAAACCTTGTGAAGGATAGATACTAACAGACTCAAGCACTTTTCCCAAAAGAAGTCCTTTTACATAAAGCCTGTTAGAGTTTAACCTGGTACGCTCTGTGATACTCCAGCTGTCAAACCACATCTCTGTCAACTTGCTCTTCTTTACTCTTGACCTGAGTTTCTCCAAGAACACAGTTTCAAATTAGAGCCCATGAGAAACATGACAGTAAATTCTTCGTTTCGTGATGGTTATGGAAGTTGCCACTGTTTACCCATCATTACAGAGATGTTTGAGGCATTGAAGGAGAGGACTCATTTGTTCTCTTGTTGTCTGCTTTCCGCTCACAAAAGGAAACACAGGCAGAAATTTATGGACACCCTTGACAAACAGCATACTGCTTTCGTTTGCACGAATTAGTTTCTCCTATTACACTAAGACATCATCACACATCTGGACTCTGACTCCATGCCCGCTTGCACTGATTTTGTGCCATGGAATAATCACAGAGGAAAGAAGTGATGCTCAGGATTTCTTTCATAGATTATATCTTTCTATATAATAACTCTGAGGAGATGTCATTACCTTGTGTCATGTAGAAAGAAAATGAGGGAGAAGGAAGCTTTTGTTCCATAATGCTGTATTTCAGTCATTTAGTCTTACAGGTTTTGTGCAGTTAGGAATGAAAGATGGAACTTCAGGCTTGCTATTGCTCAGGATATATACTCAGTAAGGAAGAAATGAGAGCAGAAAACCCACAAATCTGCAGCAGTGGGAGCAGAACTTAGTATCTACACATTTAAGGCTCTGAAATATGCAGACAAGTACTCAGAGAGGTCCAGGACTGATTCCAAGTTTTTGTCTGTTCCTTTGGCCCAGACAGAACATAATTAAATGGAAATCTCTCCCTCCTCCTGTCTCCCATCCATTGTTCTCAACTGTAGGATTTTCCACACAAATAATTAGATGTCCTTAAATGCCTTCTTTTTTCCCATTTTTCTCCACTCTACCTATGGTCTACAATAGCCACTTGCTGAGTTTTCTGATAACATATAGAGATGGTTTTATGTGTGTTACGGAGCCGGGTGCAAAGAAGAGGAAAACATTTGGACTCAGCAGCAGGAATCCAGCTCTGATGCAGGACAGCAGGGACTGACCTTTGTTGAAGTTATTTTTCTCATTTCTTTACTATCCAGCATCACCCTTTCTGTAAACCCATGACTCGGAGTAATTCCACCCAGTCTGCAGACCCTTCATCTGAGACACTTAACTCCTGGCTAGGTAACTGTTCTGGTCAAGCACAACATTATGAGCTATCATATTTTGTAGCAATAAAAACCCCACTGAAGATCCAGTTACCCTGGAAGAGAACTGATATAAATAACAACAGTGCCCAAAGCACTCTTTGGTTGACATTAACTGTGGCTACAGCAGGAGCTTGTCATGTCTGAGCAAAAAGGATGTGTCTTTTTAGCCTAAAAATACTCTCAGCAGACTCCAGCAAGAGCAAAACACTTCAGTTCTACCACAAATAAACTTGCGTTAGTCAAGGCACTGCAATTAATGCATCCAGCCCTCAGGGTGATTTTTGTGCTGGCGTCATTCATACATATTATTTTATATTAAACATTCATAAGATGAAAAATCTAACATTTTTAGCAGCCAAAATTAATTCTTGTTTATTCCAGCTATTTTGGTAAAGCTTTCCAGCACACCCAGAAAATCCTACAGCCACTGCTGAAGATTCCCATGTATCACAGTGTTTTGTACCTGCAGAGGAATCTCTTAAAAGATTTTGGATGCTAAAGCATGATTCAGAACAATGCAGCCAGCAGGCATCATAATATTTTGTCAGTAATAAAGCATACAATACTGCTTTTGATACAAAACTCTTCCCAGTGGTTTTCTCCTCTAGTATTTTGGGCATTAGGGATTGGGTTTTTTTACAAAGATATCATGCTAGATAGAGCCAAATAAAACATATTCCTTATTTTTGAGGAGAAAAATGTGGCTTTGATCCCTTAAGCTGACCAATCCCACTAGTATAATAAAACTACCAACATAAATAAGGCTTCACATTAAAACCATACAAGACACTCTCTGCAGCCAGGGAACAAGGAGTGAGGAAGGTGAGGGATACGTCTTGAATAAACTGAAATCCATTTAAATTTGGAAAGGGTCAGTGGTCCTTTCTCGTAGTTTTCCAGTTCATCTTTTGAGATCAGGATTTCAACAATGTTGAACTTTGACAAAAAACAATTTGAACAACGTGGGAGTGGGAGCGCCTCATGCAAGTGAAGGTACCAGCTTTGCCTCATCTTTATGCAAGAGCATTCATAGTCCAAGACAATAGCACTAATAGATTCATTCATTGTTTCAGAGACAACCCCAGACCTTTCAAGCATGCAATTAAAATCTCTGTCACTTTATATGGAGCAAAGAACTAGTGTTTTACTGTCTAGTCACCAAGGTGTAACACATCTGATTTGACTGATTATGGCACTGAAATCCACAAAACAATCAGGGCTCCTGAATATTTTTGTGACTACTGAATAGATACCTGAATTGAACTACTTTGCAAACAGTGACAAAGTCATCCAAATAAAAAATATCTATTACTTGATCAAGTGTAAGAAAGGTCAGAAACATGAGACTGGAAGGACTCTCTGGGTCACTTTGCCTCCCGAGAGGCAGATAACAACTTCACAGGGGTCAAACATCAGCTTAAATGACTTTTCTCTTTTACCCTGCCAGCTCCTGCCAGGGCTTCATGGACCCATGCTGCTCCCAGCTCCCATTAATTTATGTCTCATCTATACTCAATTGCTGTCACAGCAGTATCATCTTTTAGGTTAAGAAGTTCTTCCCTTACTCTTTCTATATAGAGCACCCTTCAAAGGTTTCATTTTTCTGGGCCAAATAAGCCATGGGTTTGGCTGTTTCAGGTTGCATCCTGTACAATATTTTCTCCCACATAATTATCGAACTCTCTACACTTTGTTCTATGTCTTTTTCAGGCTTGAATCCATCTATTCTGACTGAGGGATCAGTGCTGTATCCAGTACCCTTACTGACAACTTCCACAAAGATATTCATGCCTCTGTATAAATGGAGGAAATACTTCAGCTGTTGAATCTTAACAGTACATTTGGGTTTTATACAGCCATACTTGTTTGATCACAGGGTGATTATGAACCACTAAACACCACACCAGAATCTTTCTTCTCAGTTGCACATTTCTAGCAGATGAGTTTTCATCCAATCCTCGCTGCAGGTCTCCACGCCCATAATCACTCTCACTTTTGCTTCCCTTTCAAGTTTCCTACATATCCACAGAAAAGATAAGCACATCTGAAGACCTTCTGTACAACTGTCTTTCATGCAGGGGAAGGATGCCAGTGGCAGGCAGGTTTTATGCCTCTGGCACAGAGATGCTCTAGGCCCCTCTCATAAGCTACTCACTCCAACAGCTTACCACCTCAGGTGTGCCTTTCTGAAGTAAAATATTAGCTAGAGATTTCATCTTTCTTATTATTCCTTTTAATTTAAACGGAGTTGTTGATGTCATTTGGTTAAAGGCTGTTTTCTCCAAGAAACCTAGAAATGCAGATGGAGGAAAGCACCTCTTGTGGGTTCAAGGACTGTTGGGTAAGAAATCCAGAAGCTATTACATCAGGAATAATTAGGCTCCACTATGTACTATGCCTAAAGGTTCTGATAACATCCACAAAGCTGCCTCCCCATCCCATCATTCCTAATAACAATCATGAGTAAAGCCCTATTCCCATTTCTAAGATTTTTTTAAAGAAATGAAAATGTGGAGAGGAGGGAGGAAAGGAAAGGAAGAAGAGACATTTTAAAGTCTTTTCAGTGTGGCTCTCATTGATACAGCTCCACATTAGTATCGATTTACTACTCATAGCCTTGACTTCTATCCTCCCAAAAGACCATTTTGTCACCCTTGGGAAGGACTCAGTACTGCTGTTGGTGAAGGAGGACTGGCTGCAGGGCTTTTATTTCACTAAATCCCCAACTCCGGTCTTCCAAACCCCACAAAAGTCAGCCAAATCCATCATATTGTAAGATCCCACTACTCCTTCCCTGCACAGCCCCTTTACAGGACAGTGTGGTGGAAGTAGGGCCACTGTGGATAGCACTGTAGCCTGTGGAGGAACCTCGAGGCTCTATCACCATCAGCCATGGCCGGGTCTATATTCCAGCAGTTCATCTCTCTGCCCTGATCACAGCCCAGTGCCAAGCATAATGCAGGCACTCAGAGCCCCTGCATCAAACCCAACTCTGATGAGGACAGTGTGACAACAGGATTTTGGTTGCAGGCAGGGTCACATTAATGTCCGGGTTATTGAAGAGCAATCAGAAAACCAGAAGATGAATAGGGAGATGCACACCCACAGGCACACAAAGACATCTTGCACTGAGTTCTGCACTTCAGAACACGTATGATACTTATTGGATTAAATACAAGGAACACGGCACCACTGACAGATCTTCTTAAATACTGCAAGTGAATTTACTGGGTTCAATTCAGGCAAATGTTTTTAAACGCAGGCATTTGCTCAAGCAGCAGAAAGGGAACAGAGGAACAAACCATGCCTTGATCTGCTCCTGGAGTAGTGTAGCAAAGCAACAATTTAGCCTGAAAAAATAGGACTTTTTATCAATAGAAGGCACAAAAATAAATGCACCAAGTTAGCATGTGAGGTTTTGGGTTTTTTTTTTCAAGGTAGAAAGGGAAGACTCAGGGGTGAGCTAATTTCGGAAGCAAAAGTGAGGAAACGCAGATTTTGTGCTAATCTTTGCATGACTGTGATGGTAGTGTGGGTGTTGCTGTGAATCACTGGATATACAAGTTGAACATACATGTGAGGATGCCATTCTCTCCATGCTTCCAGTACAGTTAGTGGATTAAAAGAATCTCTTTCCTTTGTCTTTGGCATAGCTGTCTCCCACTGACAACTGGGAAGGTGGACAAACAAGACTTGACTTGGTGTAAGATGAACATCTGGGCTGGTCGTCTGGTCCAGCAGCCAGCCTAACCATGCAAACAAGCACTTAGCAAGTTTAACAATGAGGGACGGCAATTTTGGCTTCTCCATACAAAGAATCCTGTCCAACATACCTTTTGACAGAGACACATACAGGTCTCCAAAAACATGCTTTAGTCTTGAGCTCCAGCCCAAAGTCTCCAAGACCTCAGCCCAGCTCACATCTCGCACATCACAGCCTGAATAGGGGTGCCACACTCTTTCACATACGAGCGCTGATATTAAAGAACCTGCCTGCTAACCACCTGCTAACTGCCAAGAAGTACAAACACGACATCAGATTGTTAGCTCATTTGAAACAAAAACAGATATAACATCTTTCCACACTCAGTACTATTGCCTTTTTCTTCCATGACACAGGACAGAAGTTAAGCACAGCTCATCTAACAAAAGATGTATAGAAGAATGGAAAAGGACAACAACACATTAACCACCCTACCTCTGCTCCCTGACACAAGCAGCAAGCCCTCCCTGTTCTTTCAGCATTCATGAGTGCACTTAAACATATGGATCAGGGACTTTTGGTAGCAGCTGAAAAGCCCGTTAGGATCCCTGCATCATTTATGAGTGCAACTGAGAATATTAGCTTATTAGCACAGGGCCTTTCTTATCAGACGAGGTGGAGGCTGCACTGTCTGTCAAAGCCAATCAGCCTGTACACGTCTGCCGGGGAAAAAACATCTCTGAGTAAATAGATCTAAAAGGTTTCCATGTGGTGTGGGCTTCTAAGCTTTCAGCTCCAGGAAACAAAGAGGGAGAGAAAGAGAATACCCAAGTAATGCTCCTCCATCAGTCACGTACGATGAGGCTTTTGGGACATCTGCAACATGAGTTACCTTTTATCAAATTGTTATTATTTGCACCAAATGCAGACAATTTCAAAGCCAAACTATAAATACCCTTTCAACTACTTTGCCTTATTTACCTGAGTAGCCTCAAGCCTGAATGCTTGAAGTGATTTTACCTGAGGAAGAAAGAAGATGAAGCCTTTTGTACAGTAAAATCTCAGTCCATTGGCAGACGTATGATTAAAAACTAAAACCTCAACACTGCAACACAGACATATCTGGTTACTGTGAAGACATGCTGATATATTCATGGCTGGATTTACTTATAAACAAAAACTATCAGGGGTAGGGACATTACTTTATGGTCTGGCTTGCACTGATCGTAAAGCCTTCCTAATAGATGTCTGGAGCTGCTGGATATTACTGCAATATAAATAATAAATAATAATATATCATTTTAAATGTAAACAGAGGCATTCTACATTGAAGCACCTTTTCAAGTGTGTTTGAGATACAGCACCATTGTAGTTCACACTTGAGTAGCCTACCCTTGAGGTAACAGAGACATAGATATGAGCAGTGACATTTAAATTAGCAGGAAACATCAAACATCAATTAAAAAGTCATCCCTGGTTGTTTCTGGAAGCTGATCACCCAGCACCACTTGAGCACTAAGCTTTCTGTTGTGGGTAAACTTCTGTGATTTAGTGCAGAAACACTGTACAAATTAACATGCTCATGCCTGTTCTCAAAGGTGCTTTTCTGATGCCTTTTTCTGTTCTGCTAAATTGCCATCATAGGGAGAAATTGCCCAAAACTGGAGCAAGTTCCTCTATTTAGGAGCTGCCCTATGCAACAAAAGCATGTCCGTTTGCACAGATCTAGACACCGCTGATGATTGTGTTACTACACATGCTTGAAAGCTCAGGTTTGTACCTCACAAAGACAAGGCCAAACAGGGCTGAAGGGAAGCTCATTATCCAGGCTTTGATGGAGAGAGGTTGTGACCCCTGAACAATTAAGAGACATTTCACTTGTAAAGTTTCATTGGATTTTCTCTGCTATTTCCTCTCGTGTCAAGTGCTGCTGTAGAAATACTGGCTCCATTCCTAGGCATGCACGTGGTCATTAGGTTGCACCTCAAAGCATCACCTAGCTGGCTGGACCAAGCCAGGAGGTAGCTAGGGCAATTCCCATGCCTCCTGCCTACTGCACCTTGCTGCCAGTCACAGGTCACACTTCTCAGTTAATCTGGGACCTTGGTGGCCTTGTCTAGCTAAAGGAAGAGGTAAAGAGAAAGAAAAGAGGTATGACCCAGCCCCTCAGTGGGCAACAGCATTATCGTTCTTTATGAAGAGAAAAGAGCAAATGTGTTTCTTCACTTGATCCCAGCACCAGTTCCCACCTTCCTGGGCAAACCCTTCTGGTTTCCAACACAGCTTTTGCTGTTCTAGTGTTCTCTTTGTTGTTGGTTGGGGTTTTTCCTTACTTATCCAGCCTGATTTGCCCTTATTTCAATGTAAGCGTATTCTTTCTATTTGTAACCACATAAAGACTTTTGAGTCAGAAGCTCCCTTCCAACTGAAATGTTTTACCCTAAGACCTATTTTAAGACCATGGTGTTCAGTTTTTGTCCATAACAGGCTTTTTTTTTTGTGCCCAAAACCTGCTCCCTTGGCCATCCCCTCATCCACTCTGCTGTGTGTGGAGCGCGCTACACTTGCAGGCTATATTCTAATGTTGGAGTACAATTTTCCAGCTGGTTTTGTACTTACCCTGTAAATGTTTGCTTATGGTAATGTGATGTGAAACTGGCTCACTACCCACAAGGTTTGTTGCTGCTGTAAATGAAAACTGAATAGCTTTGACATGCCTTCTTGTTAATTATTTTTCTTCTTGCTATCTTCTATATGCTTACAAGCACGCTGTTCAGTTGCTGTGCTGCAGGCAGCCAGAGTCAACACACTAGGTTAAATAAAACGTAACGATAGCGGGGATAATTGAACAACATGGATATATTACACATACTAATATATAAAACCTATGTCACATACATGCAAATACACTCATACATACATAGTACTTGCATAAGCTGTACTGATAGAGGTGATACTGATAGCACCTGATAGAGGTGCCTCACACTGTCTTGGCAGGTATTAGTGGTATTGAATTTAATATACAGATCATGCCAGCTGGAAATGTCTTGTCTCTGGGACTGTGTGCTCCAGCCTTCTTCTGTCAGCTCAGCCTACTTAACCTGCTAAGAGTCCAGTAACTCAGGTAGGAAATGCAAAAGAGGGAGCAAAGAGCAGATTGCTCTTCATCTCCAATTCAAAACACAGATCTAAACTGAAATGCTCAGCTGAGGTCTCCATTAGTGCCAGAACAATGTTATGAACTGTGTTACTATGACCAGGAAAAAGTCACAGAAACTTTCCGGAAGCCAGCAGATGTGGCAGTCCAGCCTCAGCCCCAGGAGCTGCATCAGCAGCTTGGAAGCAAACCCCATCTGATCTCCCACAGGTCAGCTTTCACTATGGATGGATGGATGGACAGGTAAGAAACCAGTCAGGCTTGTCCTGTTCTCTCTACGGCAACATGAATTTGTTTATCATGGATCCAAGAGCCCTGCTCTGGAGACCAGTCACAGACGTTAAAAGTGAAATAGGTGAAAGAGGTGAACCAAGACACATTCACTTAGCAGGTCAGCATCCTACCTATTTCTCAGTGTGCTTTTGGTAGCATACTCCCAAGATGCCTGGGAAGCCTTGAAGGGCACATTGTGATGGTGACATTGTGATCAATCCTTAATTCCTAGCTAAGCCTACATTTCCCACTGCCATAAAAACAATCAACACCAGGAAGCTGCAACTTTCTTTTTTCCCCACTGCATTAATCAGGAACATTTTTCTTGCTCATATCAGTTTGCAAGTTTTCTCTCAAGCACTCTCCCTATGCATCATTTGAAAACTCCTGGTTAGAGATACACACAACTTATCACTGTCAGCTGCACACGCTTGCAGCAGCTCTGACATTTCCACCGACTTTAAAAGATTTGAGTCAGGACAAAATTTGGCAGGTCCACTAATAAGCAATATTGTTTTCCTTTGAAAAGGCCCAATTCTAATCAACCCATGGCAAACGTAGTGATTTTAGCATCCATTTGTCCTTAGCAAAAGCTGTCTTTTTCTAGAAGGAAATTTCATCAGCCACACTGAGAGAATGAAGTTGCTTCTCAATATTCAGCCCTTCCTTTCTGGCCACTTGCATTTTAGCCTTACAGTCTTGATCATAGAGTTGGAAAGGACCAGTTCCAACCCCCTACCATGGGCAGAGACACCATACGTCAGACCATGTTGCCCAAGGCTCTGTCCAATCTGACCTTGAACACTGCTGGGGATGGAGCATTTACCACTTCTTTGGGCAACCTGTGCCAGTGCCTCACCACCCTCACTGTAAAGAGCTTCTTCCTTAATTCTAACCTGACCTTCCCCTGTTTATAATGGGGAGGAAAAGATTATATATTAATTAACAGCAAATAGAGCAAGGGTTTTGCTCCTGATTAACTGCTAAGGAAAGGTCATGTTCTGACCCAAATGAGTCTCTGCTCTTCTCTGCTGTGCTCCACTTAAACCTGCCCCAGTGGTGACAGTGTCCACCTCTTGAATGACAGGGTTTTGTTCCTGTTGTCTGTGAGATCTGGAGCTGACACAAGAAATTTGTATCAGAAGATCATCAGATAAAAGAAGTCATGTGAGACTCGCTAAGAAAAGTCAAGGGAAGGATATGTCAGCAGGACACAGTGCTTCATAAGAATCCGGGCTTATCTTTATAGTGAATGTTATCAGTGAGATTGACAAATGTGCGACATGCTGGAAGGGGGAGAGAGGACAAAGTCATTATGCTGAAAAACTAGGCCTGGCAACAATAAAAAACCCTATAAACCAGTTAAAAACCTAATAGCTCACTAGAGCATTTTGCCAGAGCAAGTCCTTTATGTCCAATAGCTCTCTAAAGGCATTAGAAAATGAAAGGAGTTTTAATGCACCCATACATTTCTTCTTCTTTCTAGTTTTACAAGGGGCCATGTGGCAATCTAATTATATTGTGTTGTCATCTGGTATTATGTCCTGCAAGCAAAGGTAAGAAGCCTTTTTTTAGTGTTCTATTATGCAACTGTTGCTACTTTTTACACTTGTTTCAGCTCTGGTGCAATAACTCTGCCCTGTAGCCTACATTCATTTTTCTTCTTCTTTTAACCATTCATCGTTTCCCTGTAATAAAAAACACTGCAAACAAAACCACGCTACCCAGGCAGGGTATGAGCAAGGCCATTTCTTCGTGTCCTGCTTCCTCAAACAGCATGCATGCCTCAGAGGAACCTATAGCAAGGTGGTAGGGACATTTTAGGGGCATTTTCTCCCCGTCTTAATGTCAAGAAGTAGTCTTCACCTGAACTAAGAGTACCAACAGCCTTCGGAACTGCCAAGGCAAATGCTGACAGATGAAGCAAGCCACCGGCTCAAATCCTACTCTTTTTATGCAAAACCCTCACCCTTTGTCCTTTTCAATTATGTATGGTCATGTTCTTACAATAGCTTCTGCTGTCACTATGATTTAAAGATAAGGTTTATTTTAAAAGATCATTTGTTTCCAGTGCCGGCATAGCTACTCCAACCACATAAACAAGGGCACAGTTTTTAGACCCCCTCCCTGGATCTTCTCCCTCCTTCCCCATAGCCTGACACCCGAATCTCTTGTTAATCATTTCAAGGCTGTTCGGAAGGTAGTCCTTGCATAATTTTTAGCTTAGCATAAGAAACTGCCTAATTGCTATTCATTTGGCTCGGCAGCTATTATACACTGAAGTGACCTCTGCTTCTCTGTTAATTATAAATAGTTTTGTCTATCGGATAAATTGAAGTGAATTAGCTCAGGTTTAAGATCTTATCAATAATTTAAATTGCCATTGCAAGCAAATAAAATAGGGGGAAAAAAGACAAAAAAAAGAACCAACTTTGTACATAAAAATCCAACTTCCCAGCATAAAGCACTAACAACATGTTGATTTAGTAGGGAGGGCAGAATTTAATCATAATCTTAAATGCAGAACAAGTTTGATTTTTCCATGCACTCAGGCCTGTACATTTGCTGTGGAGCAGAAAGTGTTCCGAGGCCTGGTGCCTGCCCAGCACAGCAGCCCATTAGCCACAGCTGTTGGAGACATCTGCCCGACCTGATTACCATCAAAGCCAAGTGCAGCAGCGGCACCGTCAGCCCCACCACCACTCCCTTTCCCTCCACGCTCAAGTGCTGCCAAGCAATCGGGTTTCTGCTAGGCCATGCTTAAAACAGAGCTCAGAGATGGCTTTATTCCTAAGCAAGGTCATGCTTGGGTGAAACACACAGACAAGGCTGATGGTATCATCAAGCCCTGAAGAACAACATCTCTTTCTTTCTGCTAGGAAACATCACCCAGAATTTTTTCCGGTGCCAGGTAGGCAACGGTGTCTGATAAGATAAGCTCCAGACAGAAAAAATACATATGGCATAAGGTCAGGTTTCATTTTGTTCTGTGATTCATCTTAAGCCTCTGGAGAAGCCATCCAGTGTGAAGACTGCACAGAGGAAATTGCAGGAGGAGACAGCAAAAGGAAAGAGCTAAGCGCTGATTTATATGTAATTCTATTAAAGGCAAACAGAAAGTTCTTTTATTCACAAATAACTTGTAAAGGTGAGCAACAATGAGAGATTTGCTGTGAATAGATAATACCACTCGCCTCAGGAAGCCCTAGTGAAAGCTCCACCAATTTGGTGTCCAACATTGGATGTAGATGAAATGATGAGTGGGAGCATCACCAGCTTTCAGTCTTTACCTTAAGCTCTTCCCTCTAGCACAGACTGAGGGTCTCAGTCACTCCCCCAGTCCCTCCAATACATCCAGGTTTTGCCTCAATCTTTAGTTTCCTTTGGTTTTAACTGCTAACACACCTTAATGAAAGCATAAACAGCCACGCACAGACCCACCCGCCTGCCTAGGGCTGAGGGAACACACCAGATGTCACACAAACGTGTCCAAGGTCAGTCCCACTTCAGAGAGATACTATTGATTCACCACAGCTAACATCACTGTCTCTAAGGTCAAAACATATTGGAAGCATTAGTACTTATCACTGCCAAGTGTCCTCTCTTTTCTCTCTGATAACCCCCGACCCCAGCAGAAGTGTGCTCTATTTCCAAGTCCCCCACAGTGTCATTTTCCAACAATTCTTCAGGGTTTCCTGGAAGTCTGGAACATTTACTCAGAGCTTCGGCACTTTCCCTATCTCACTGAGCAAACAGTTGGACACAAAACTCCAAGGAAAGCTGTGAAAGAGATGAGACTGAACAGAAATACGTAAGGCCAGGTGGTAATATCAGTGACTGCGTTCAATGCAATTTGTAAGCAGGAGAAAGCTATTTCTGGCCATGAAATAACAGATCTGCAGAACTTTGTGCAAGCATTGCATTTCGCTTCACGTGTACTTAATATATCTTTCATTCACAAAAAAAAACAAACAAAAGAACAGCACCTTTTTCGCGCCTAACATTTGTCATCCCCAAAGAAAATTATATTAATTTAAAATGCAATAAAGGAGAGCTGTTACAGATGCCATTTTACTATTTGGGGTAAGATTTCACTTGATATGACCCTGCACATAAAGCAAACCTTGACTTTCAAAGGATAAAGGAGCCTTTTTTCTGCCATATCAGGATGAAGAGAGCAGTGGTGGATGGAGCCTTAATAATCTGTTAATAACCTGCAAACTGTTGCCTTCTTTCAAAAGTAAATCACAAGCAGCAGTTACAAAACATATTCTAAGTGTGGTTATTAAAAAAGCCCAAGAAACATCCAATATATTAGAAACAACAAAAAAAGCAATACTGAGAAAGAGCCTAAGTTCTTCTCGAGCATAATGTGGCTTGGAAAACAAAGAGGGCTCTTCACGTGTTCCCAGGGAGTTGTCACAAGCCCCAGTCTCAGCATGACAAACAACAAAGTCTATTACAAAACAAAGATCTTCCAAATGTATTTGTTCTTCACATTTAATATTAATCAAAGAGCATTATATAAATCATACATCACTTGATTGGCCTCACTGTAGGGGAAGAAACGCCGGCTTGATAGAAGAAATGCAAAACAACATGCATAAATGTGCAAACCAATAATAAAGTGTCAAAAGAGGAGCTGGTTGATTAAACAAAGGGTCTTTTGAAGCTGGGGCTTGGTTTGCATCAGTATAGAAGAATTCAGCTATTGGAAAAACCCACATGCATCAGTAGAGAGGATCATTACCCTACATAGCAATCCTTGCACTTCCCTATTTGTTTTGACAAAAGAATTGCTAATTCTATCACTATAAACGTATTTTAGGACCAAGACCCAGCTGTTTCTAAGCTTTTATTAATGTTGTGCATGTTTTGCTTTTTCAAGCTTCAGAAGTTGATTAGAGATTGACCAAATCCAGAGTTTCTGGGGTTTACATTGTTACACAAGGTATTAAACGTAACCAGCACATCAGAAAACACTTGGCTTGCCAAACTAAACACTCCTTGTAGGATTTTTGTCAATGATTTTCCTAGATAAGGCTTTATGGGTGTTCTGTATTCTAATTTTGGTTTGGTTTTCCCTAAGTCTGCTCACCTGGCGGCATCACATCATTGCTGCAAAGACACAGCGTCCTATTTCTACCTCACCAAGAAGATAAGAGCCTGCCCCAGGAAGCCTGGAAAGTGCTGGTGGAATTACACTCCACCTGGCCCTTGTTTATGGCAGGCTTTATGCACACATATATACCATGACCATTGAGGGGAACCTTTTGAACAAGAACAGTGTAATTCATTTTGAGAAACATCTTCCTCTTATTTAAGAGTTAGTGTAAATTGAAATTCCTCAAGGGAACCAAGCAGGATATTTCTCATTTTCTCAGAATCCATAAGATTTGCTGTTAGATGTATTTCTTTATTATTATTGATTATATATGGGCTGAAGACAGGCATGAGTTGGAATCTAAACTTCCCTGTTTCTTGTGTTTCTTACGTGCAGGTTCCATGTCAGTTCTATTGATTTTCGAAATAAAAGGGGTGCTGAAACCTGACTTTTTCAAACGAATTTTGGGGTGCAGAATGCACAGATGCATTTGGGGAACACCTGAGCCATCATTCTTGTTTATTCAACCCTATTGACTCCATCTGGGATTCGTTCATCTCTGTGCTTCTACTTGGTTAAACACCATCTAGTGCCACATCTTTCATTAACGAACACAAAAAACCCCAAATGGGCAAAAAAACCCTAACAAAAAGAACAACCAAGAAAACAAGAAACCACACCACAAAACCAAAACCCCTTTCTTATATGAGCAATGCCTGAGAATTCTGTAAAATCCCTATATTTAAACCTCACAGCGTCAGGTTGAGAGGTGAAACCAAAGATATTGCATGAATTTGGGTGAAAAAAACCAACCCAAACAAAATGAAGCCAAAACACAAAACAAAGCAAATAAAAAAACCCCAACAATAAAAGAAAGAACCACAGAATAAAAAGAAGGAAACTGAATTAATATCTCTGCAAACTGGGGTTTGCCTTCAGCCAAAACCATCCTCCAGCTCCTGCTTTAATCACCTTCAGCCTTCACCTTCATGCAGGAGTATTTGTAAATATACAGTAATATTCTCATCCGTATAAGCAGCATTTGATAAGGAAGAGCAGGCACAGCACACAGGCGATGCACATCCATACACAGGGCGGAAATACCCAGCGACAGCATCACACAAGCCCTCCCACAGATCCCATACCTGCAGTGATGCTCTAGCTGCAGAGGCACCTTGACCTGCACCAATGTTACCCTCAGCTTCAGAGACATTCCTGTAAACCAAGTTAAAGGAAAAACACCAGTGAGGAGTGTTATTTCTTTTCAATAACTGATTTCTTTTCAATAACTACTGGTTTACCCGATAACGTTGCAGGACGGTGCAATGGGGCAGATTGTTGTTTAAGACAAACACAGGAGATCCACAAAGAGGGACATTCTCATCCTCTCCTCATCACAGAGGAGATGCAGCAAGTGTAAAATCAGCTTGTTCAACAATTACAACCTTTTAATAATCCTCCAGCTTGACTCTAGAGATAAATCATCAATACCAGCATTCGACAATACTATAAAAGAACAGGGACATTCTTCGTGCTTAGGATGAGCCCTCATCACCTTACAGTTCAGTTCCCTTGTTATTAGTAATTCAGCTACTTCATCCCCTGACAGTAACAGAAAGCTCCCACTCACCAGTACTGCACCCACGAGGTTACACCTTAGGTCTAAGCATTTTCTAACACACAATGATCACAACTGGATGTTAATCACTGCAGCTCTACTGATTTCACTTTAAGCTAATTCACATCAGATGAGAATGGGGCCATCACATTTATGGAATGAAAGTGTTTGGGAAACCTTCTCCATAAAATGCACTGGAGCACAGAGAGCTTCGTCTGAGGTCAGCCAGATGCTACATTAAGTCACTGAATACTAATGACAAATTAACACAAACTTTAAAGGAGAAGCCAATTTTCACCTTCAGACTCTTTTAATGAACTCTGTTGTATACGTTTCAAGCCAGCAGCAATCTTACAGACAATACTTTTCAAACGTATCAATTTACTCCATTTCTAGCTATTTTTTTCCTTCCCAACAGCTAAAAGCCCATTGATTCCACCTTTAATTACTGTTCACAGCCACTTCTGTCCCTGATATTCAAGCAGGGAAAAAAATCAGTTAAACACTACAAAGAAATCTTTCATTTACTTTTCAAATCATTAAGCAACCATCTTTTCCTATATACCAGTTTAAACAGTCCTATAAGCCAGGGCGAGGAGGAAACAAGCAAAAACTACTTCTGGTTTTGGAAAGTAAGGAATCAAATTCAGTACAAATTCCTGTTCCTGCTTCTGCTTTTCTGGACTCCCCATTAGTCACCTTGCAATAACTGTACTGGGTTCCTAACCTGGAGTTGGGTTGCTCAATAAAGCACAGACAAGTTGGTGCTAGTGAGGATCAGGGACATTTTAGTACCTGGCATGCACTCACATGTGCCTCTGTGTCCCTGTTTGCCTTGGAACAAAGGCCGTTATAATTTCTTCAGGGAATCAATAACGTCCATTGCCACAGCACTGCACTGTTTGAGATGCAGATTGCATAGAGAGACTGGAAATTTATTGCATTGTAAACGTAGGCAGAAGGTGGTAGGTAAGCTGTAATTAAAGTTTTGCTGATAATAAAAAATGGGGGAAATAAGCAGACTCCATAGTCAGTAAACGTTAGCACTGCTGCACGATGCAGAGAAAACTGCAGCACTAGGCTCTTTTTCTGCACAATTAGCCAAAGGAAGTGTGGTTTACATTTCAACCCCCCCAAAATGCTGGCAGCCCATGTGCCCTTCATCAAATCACCATTTCCAGAGCCTTTCAGCTCCCAGCTTTTACATCTTATTCTAAGTCTTTGAGAATCATGCCTTACACATGTTGTTCTCGGTACGTGCTTTTATCCGGGAAGCTAAAATTAAGGAAAACCTTTGCCATTACACATCTGATGCATTATTCTTCTTGTAACAGACCTGGCTGCACACAAACTGGTGGAGATGTTACATGGAAGCTCAGCAAACCTTCCTGTGAGGGTTTATCTCATGGACAGGCAGAGAGCAGGGCTGCAAGGGGCACCCACATCCTTCCTCTTCACGTGTGT
Source organism: Myiopsitta monachus (assembly GCA_017639245.1). Lineage (NCBI taxonomy): Eukaryota > Metazoa > Chordata > Aves > Psittaciformes > Psittacidae > Myiopsitta > Myiopsitta monachus. The sequence goes on from CM029917.1 coordinate 24,371,784, forward strand.
GTTGAGAGCTGCCCTCTGCTTATTCCAGTGGAGGTTTACATTGTGGTTGGCTGTGGAAAAAGATACACAGCAAAAATCCAAATCTGCCACCTGTTTTCTTTTATCCTTTCCCCTTCTTTCTTGACTTCTTTGATTTTCAGACTTGTCCTTGTCCCGGGATTGGCATTGCTCACTACTAATTATCCAATAAAAACAGAGCTGAGGTATTAAATCTATCCCCAGTTAACCCAATGTCTTTTATAACATAAGAGATTTTGCACCAGGGATACTGTATCTCATTTTCCCACTCTTACAAGTCTCCCGTCGCTCCACACTTATTAATACTGCTACTAATATATTGTTCCCTGTTAGCCACTAAAATAGTTTGGTTATTCCTATTAATTCACCAATAAAATGTGGCCTCACAATGCAATAAAAAAGGCTTTGTTGCTTATGCAGTTTATTGGCAGCATCTATTTGCTCAACGTGTCAAGAGGATTGCCCCAGTTTACTGATACTATAGCCAAAATGACTCCGGTATGGAGATACGATAAGAAAGCAGCATTTGATCCCATGCCATCACCAGCTTCTCCCCAGGTATCTGTCAGCAACTGATAGCACAGACAAGTGTCCACCCCTCCAGGTTAAGAGTGAGTGGATACTGCAGGAACCAATTCCCAGAAGGAAAACCAACTACTTTCAGGTTAAAATTCAGTTCCAAGGGAACAGTTAAAACTCACGCTCCAAGGGACACAAACAGGATTCACCTGTGCTCCTAAAAGGTGTGAAACCCCAACACCAGGAACAGAGGCTGCTTTTCAAGCCGCAGAGTCACAAACACCTAATTTAGCTCCTAAATTAGCAATTCATTGCTAAATGAATATAAATTGCTAAATTAGCGATTCATTGCTAATTTATGAACTTCTTAGTCCATTATATGGGAGGAAGAACTGGAGAAGACCCTTTCCCCTTATAAAGACCATCCTTGGCAATCACACACAGTCCTGTAATGGGCAGAGTCCAGAAAGCCCAACACAGTGTTCTTCCTGTTGCAGGAAAGGTTTGGGGACAAACACTACAACAGCAAGAATTTGCAGAACAGGAGAGCTAAGCCCAGTAAGGAATTGGGCCAGGATTTTTAACCTGGATAATGTTGTGACTCTAGATTCTGAATCCTAATTTATAAGCAGCCAGTGTGGCTGTGCAACACTGTCCTCTATTGGAAACAGCTCACTAGACCACCCAAAGCGCTGCTAGACGTCCTCTAACCCACAGGAAAAAAGCCCAGTCTCTTGTTAGGGCTTAACATCTTGTGTGATTTGGCTGATGCTGGCTGCCTGAGCTTCCTCAGCTTCTTGCATCACCCACAAGTTGTTCCAAAATATCACTGTGCTCTGACTGTGCTCTGAGTTTATTCAGGACCCGTAGCAGTAAAAAGGCTTTGCACAAGAGAGCCATTGAATTAATACAAGCAGATTTATTGTGCAGGCTTTATAATCTTTCTTGCACACCAAGCTCAAACTCTCTAACGCATATATTAAGAGAAAGGATCCTGACAGGAATGCTGTGAGGTGCCCCATAAATATCCCAGTGCCTCTGCAGATGGGGAACCCAGCGACCTTCTGCAAGGGTTGCAATTCCTAACTCCACCTACTTGCAAAGATGATTCTATGACCCAGGATAAGACATCATTTTTAGAGCTACCATCTTCTGGGAATAAAAAAGCTGATCCACAGGTGCTGCCGAAGAAGGACAGCAATGCATGGCTAGCTGGGAAAAGGATAGTAGCACAAAGCAGTGCCTCTTGCACCACTTCACCTTTCGCTTTGAGACCTGGGCAGCACAGAGGTGGTTGCTGCAGCAGGGAGGAGCAAAGCTCCCTCTTAAAGCAAGTAAGATCCAGTAGCACAGATGCTGCCTGTCTGCTGCCATCTCCAGACCTGCAGGCACATCCCTCCCTCCCTCTCAAATAAAGACGTTTCCTGACTTTTCCACGGGGTTTGCCATCCTTCCTCCCATGTGATGCTTTTAGAAAATGGTATTTTTCTGTTTTCAGTCTCTGACTTCTTGCCTTCTTCAAGGGCATCTTTATCATAATGGGAGGAGACAGGAGATGCTTTCCCCAAAGCCAAGCTGTTTTGCCCTTCTATCAGATGCAAGTTTGGGGACATTAGCAGAAATTACACATCCATCTACTGGAACAGACACAGCTCCTTTTCCAAATGGCAACTGGCCCATTGAGACCACACTGGGCTGTGAGATAGAAGAAATAATATGACCTCTTTCAGGATGTGATCTTAAGCAAAACGACATCTTCCCACTGATGTGTGACCTGGGTTCAAGTGCTTTCTGTGTGAAGAGGGCAGACGTTGCATGGTCACCAGCGCTCTGTCATCTCTGCCAGGTCAATGCCAGTGCTGGTGACACTGTCCTCAGCAAGACTGGCTGCAGCACAGAGTTCACACCTGCTATTGTGAGGGACCTTGCAGTCATTAGTCTCCAAAATTGCTTTCCATGGTGTACAAGACATATAACAAATGGCTAATTTAATAAAACTGTGTCGCTTCATTCAGCCAGAGAAGCACGGATAACAACAGCCAGTTCTGGGAAAAACTGGAAGTCACTCACATGTCGTGGGTTCAGACTTCTTATAACGGGAATGGCAGTGCCTGAGCTTCAGCTGCGCCCTGCTTTCTGCTTTCTACTCAATGCTCCATGGTGGATGGAGAGGAAAACCACAGTGACAAGGCCCAGGGAGGCAATGCAGCCAAACAGTAGATTGCAACAGGGATATTAAACTCTTCGCGAGTTTCTGTTATCAGGAGTTCCCAATCCTAATACCATTAAGAGCATCAACATCTTGGCATCAACCCCAGCAAACACCAATTCTGGCATCCAGTGTCCAACTGCTGCCTTTTCCACCTTCGCTGCTATAGAGGTACCAGTCCTAAAGATAAATGGGACGAACTCCCCCTCTCCACTCCAGCCCCAGCTCTTCCTTCCACCAGTGAAAGCTTCACTGTCACTTTTAATGAACACAAGAACGGGTCCAGATTCAACATGAAGGATACAACCAGATACAGGACTCCCATAACACACCTGGAACCACTCTGCTCGGTGGAGCGACCCCAGGTAGAGAAGAGGCAGATCTGCCAGCAGAACACGAGAAGTCCCTGCACAGGTCTGCTGCAGTTCAGCCAAGGGCACAAACCCACCAGCATATTGAATCACACCGTACTGAAGCACCACATTACACAAAGCATCACCAGCAGCAGAGCAGATTGAATTTTTTCATTGGATGTAATGGGTATATAATCATCGCTGTCACCACCGCAATAGCAATCAAGGTTGGATCATCCGCTTCCATGTTTCCTTAAAGGTGAAATGAAATGTTACAATAAAAGCCATTGAAAAGGCCACTTCCATCTCCTTTTGCTGAGGAATAAATCTGAGTAACAGAAGCCTGCTACTAAATGAGCAAACAGTTTGATGACAGCCTTGTGGATGCAAGATCTTTATTAGCTTTTTAAACAGTCCTTACCCAGTGACCTTTAAACAAGTTGCAGTTATCATGTGCAAATTCATTATTTCCTGGAATGTTTTAATTTTATAATTAACTTCAATTCAACCAGTCCAGATTCAGAATGGAACTGAGCAGTGCGAAAGGAAATAGTGTGGATGGAAAAGGACAGTTTCTCCTGCTGTTTCTGTATGAGACAGGAGGGTTTTCCCCTGATGCCTGCAGCTGCCAAAAGCTCCTCACTTCCGGCAGTCCTCCTGCTTCTGCAGTGCCAGAGCATGGCCTGACCTGGCTTAACAACACTTCCCTCCCTCACAGCACGCTTCCAGCTGTGCCAAAGGCAGGACCGCTGGGCACAACATCTGCACGAGGCTGTCACTTCCTGGTGCCAGCAGAGAAAATCTGTTCCAGGAAAAAAAATCAACGTTTCCGACTCCGGCCCGTGGTGCTTTTCTGCGTGGATTTCCTGATGCTCACCTCGCTTTTCCAGACAACCACTTCTGCCCATAAGTTTACCTGGGAATTTTAAGCCCTGCAGTTACTTCCCTCTCAGGATGCACATGAAACAGGTTCAGAAGTTGCTGGGGAAGTGCAGGCGGACTGACAACCAGGAGTCTGAACGTGCTTGTCTTAGTTCTCTCCCTTTCCTAGCAGCTTTTTGTGGAACCAAAGGCCATTGGGGTTCCCAGGAGAGGCAGCTCAAAGTCCCAGTTCAGCTGCCCAGGGCACCATGCCCTTTCATAACCTGCGCCTGTGCCCAGAAGTGTTCCTAAGGTGGGTGTTCAAGCTACAATCAAGCATGTAGGATGGCATAAAAACGTGCTGCTCCTCCCTGGACGGATTCTTTTCTGCTCCCCTTGGCCAGCTCCCTGCTGCAGATCCCCACTCCTCCCTGAAACTCTATTCCCTGCTGCCTTCTCCACTGCATCAGGGACTCTGCTAAGTCTCTGGGGAGCAGTTGAGCAAAGATCCCTCCTTCCTGAAGCCTGTATGTTCTTTTAACACCCAAACCAAGAGCAGAGAAGCCAGACAGGCATCATCCATCGCTGCCAACACCAGCAGAAGTCAAGCTGGAGCTGAGGGAAGCACCCATTGACCCCAGCAGCATCCTTTTTATCACTTGATGGCTTTGCAAGAAGGGGCTCTTGTGCATCAGATAGGGCACACGCAGCTTCCGGATAATGAGGAAAAAACCCAACCTAGTCAAATCTGCTGTCTGAATGCTTGCAACTTCTTAGTAAAACAGCTTCAAGTCTTCCCAGCTCCCTGCCAAGCCCTTGGCAGCTAAGCACCTGCACGCTCCATCTGTCCCTGCCTTTCAGATCACGTCCTATTTCAGTCATTTGCCACCAGCCTGTCCCTCACCACTTCCCCCAGGTTACTTCTCTCTCCGGACCTGATGGGACCAAAGCACTTCCAAGTCTGCACCTTTTGATTTCTGATGGAATCTGACGCAGAGTATAACCTTGGGAAAAAACAAGCACTCTCCAGCAAACTGCTTTGTCCATGCTCTTCATGGGTTTGCTTAACTGCAGATGCTCATGCTGCTGCCAGCTTGGCATTTAGAAGGCAGAATTTAGAAAGAGGGGAAGAGGCACCATCAGTTGCACGCCTGTAATTCAGCGCTTATTAATACTATAAGGCTTTGGGAGGTCTAGACAGGGACAAGAAGAATTGGGCATAGACAGAAAATGTAACCTTTGATGAGTGACATGTGAGGTTATATGGATGAATACTAATGAGGAAGCTTTGAATAATTCCAACTGGGGGTTCAAGGTAAAACGGTTTAACCTCATACCTCAGTAGCTGTGCTGTCTTGCTAGCCTCAGGAATGTTATCTCAAAGAACAAGATCTGAACATAACCCAGGTTCTAGATGTTAATTTATCCAGAGGTATTTAAAAATCAAAGCTCGCTCCCACTTGTCTAAAACCTGCAGCGCAAGCACTGTAGGTTGGATGGGTTTCCTTCGACCCCAACCCTCCAACCTTGCCCAGCAGTGCTTGCACCAGCACACCTTTTCAGCCTTATGTTGCAGAGAAAACCTGGACCACAAACTGCCAAAGGTAAAATAGAAGAGTTTTGGTCACAGTTCTCCAAATCACACAGGAAAACGCATTTCCTAGGGGAAGGTTATTTATTTTACCGGGATGAACCCAGTTTAGAAGCTAGGCGCAGTTTCAAAACCGCTCTGAACCCTACACAACATCCATCTTAAATCTTGGACTTAAACTTGTACCTTTAGACAGAGCCCCAGTTAACCAGTCCTCCAAGAGAAAGCCCTCTGATTACTCCAGCAAACAGGAGGAAACCTGGACAACCACCAAAGTTATTTTTGACTGTACTGTAACACGTTGGTACAAATTCCACTTTCACACACAGCCTTTCAAGTGACATAAAAAATGACAGCCAGTGATATAAACTGGGAAGCAGAAGCCATTGAGGGCATCAGAAAAAACTCTCTCTCACCAGGCAGGAGATAAATCCAACAGTACAAATTAGCACCATAAATATTACACACATTCGGGGTGATTTAAACACTTATTTTATCTGAGCCAGGCGTTTCTTGCTTTCTAAAGAGGGAGAGGGATAGAGAGAGGATACCCATTTGTCCCAGCTGCTGCTGCCTGCATTGGGAACTTGCTGTTTGCCCATTGCAATAATTTCATTATGTTATCTGTAAATCACCACATGCTTACACAAATATAAGTAAATTGGAGGTTTATCCTAAGGGCAAATTTACCTCATTAAATCCGGTGTTTCAGCACTTCTGCCACACTCGGATACCAGAATCGCGATACGGCTGCTATATGAAGAAGCTGAAAAGCCCAGACACATTTGCCTATGGTTTCTATTTCTTTATTCTTCCTTCCTCTCTTGCGAACTTCACATCACCTTTCATACTTTATCATTGTGCTGCATAATCTCTATCTCTGCAGAATTGCTAGGCTCACTACAGCACCTAATACAACAGATAAAATATTGCACTGTGCACCCATGCAAAAGGCCAATTTTCATTAATCAAATATTCAGAAGAGTCAGTGCTCTATTATAATAAAAACTTAGAAACCAGAGTGTGAGGAAAAACGCATAAGATGGAGTTTCACTACAGATCATGCTGAAAAAGTTCCCACCAGGAAAATCTCAGTGCTTCATTTCAGAATAGCCATCAACCAGCTCCTGCTGCTGGAGGATGCTCTGCACCTTTATCACAAATGAAGTGCAATAGCAATGAATGCCTGTCTCTCTGTAGTAAAATGCATCCTCACATCCTTACCTGCTGACAGCAGGAACTCTAAAATATTGCATAGGAGGTGTTGCAGTGCACTCAGCAGTACACAGTGCAATTCCAAACCACTGACCTATTGCAATCAGCCACTGCAGAAAAGGCACAGCAAGTGATGCTTTAGTTTTTGTAAACATGGTTTAATCCCACCTAGGGACAATTAAGAGGGTGTGAAGTAGCTACAAATGCTTCCAGGCCTCCAAAGGCACTGAGCCTCATCAGGAGAGGACCTGGAGCATCTCCCCAGCTGCCAGCCTAGAGGAGCCACATTGCACCAACATCTGCCTTGCGTTAACAATGGGGTACTTGTTAAATATTGACTATTATTTACTTGATTTGTGCCTTTTCATGTTTGCAGTTTGGCAGCAGAGCACAATCGGGACATAGGGACAGAGAAATCACAAGCTCACATTTAGCAGGCCAGGGCAGGATGATCCAAGAAGCTCCCTTGAATTGCTCATATTTTAAAGGTGGGCTTTCCTCCCTGCCACATCCCCAAGTGTCTGCTTATTGTATTCCAGACACCAACTGAATAATCCTGCCAGCCCAGGACCATACCAGCACCCTTCCCATAAAAGCCTTCCTGCAAGAATAAGCTGCTCTGCTCGCACCTAAGCCTCACAGGTCTCCTCATGCCCTCCACATTCTTGCTGCCCACTTCCTCAAAAGAAGACATTTCCCAATAAGTCATTTCCTGACGTGAAGGCTCTAACCAAAGTCCAAGTTTTAATTCTATTTTACACAGTGCTGCATTAAAGTGGACACTGAAAAATTATCTGAGCAGGAGCTTAGCAATAGAAACCCATAAATCATCCTGGCAGTTATATAGTTTTCTTGTGAGGTAGTGCTTATGGGAGTAGCTGTTAACTAATGGATGCACACGTTTGGCGTTGGTGCTCTTTAGTCTGCAGTCAGTAGGTGCAGTGGCTATGGATTTGACTGCAGTGTCTCAATCCTGTATATACAGCCTTTTACCAAAGGGACAGAGAAACAGATGGCAAGGTCTGTCCTTCTCAGAGGTCATTTTAGGACCCAGGAAAGGATTTAGGGGTTGGATCCTTTAGGAGAAAAATAACAACTATAGTAATAATTAAAGAAAATAGAAGACGGAAGTAATAGGCAGTGAGAAACTGAGATTAGTTATTGTTAATTAAATCGGCACTGAGCACAATGACAGGAAAAATAGGAAATTAATTCATTGTCTGTGTAGCAAATGAAACTAAAGGATGTTTGGGGAGTTTGTGACAGCGAAGAAGAAAAACATAAACCAGAAAACCTGTGTGAAGCAGGAAATGAGACAACTTCTCCAAGCGCTACAAGGCCCCATTAGGCAGAACAATTAGCAAATCAGCAGATAAGCATAGAGGAGTTTGCGGTCACACTGCTGGATTTTACCTCACACTCATGTCTGTTAATTGAGTCTTATGTAGGATTTGGCTGAACATGTCAGCTACATTCCCAACTGGAATACAGTGATGGAGCTCAGTGGAACAGGGACAATTTTTCCTAGTTCATCATCTTTAATGCTGCAAACAGTATTTGTTTATCTACAGATCCCTTGTGCTTAAAGATGAGCTGGTTTCAATCTTGCAGATCTTAAGTCTCCTTCAGTCATGAATCAGGGGGAATGAGTGGGAGAATTTCCCACAGAGCTACCAAAGCCTGACTTAAAACAGGGAGAACCAAGACACCTCGCTCTCAATTTAAGGAGTTGCTTCCTGAAACATTTATTTCCCCAACAAATCAATAGCTACAAATCCACAAATCCAAATGGGTGAAACTATAGAGGGAGAAGTTGTTTGCTTTTGAGCCACTAAAATACTGGAGTTGTGCAGCTTAGATTTAATCCAAAAACATTAAATGCAAGCAGAAATATATCAATGCTGAAATACCTCACAACTCCCATCGTATAAAACAGCGAGTGCATTTGTCAAGTTAACTTGCTCGCTAATTACCCACTATAAAAAATAAGAGGAGCGAAGCACACGTAGGTGTGGAAACATTTCAAGAGGGAGCTGGGGGAAAAAAGGTTATTTGAGCATTTTGCATATTAATACTTCTTTTACTGTTCTTACTGCTCTTACATTTAATTGCAGTGGTTTCAACCACATCAGGAGAATCAATCATCACTTTAAAATGTAATTAACTCCTGCAAGAAACTGTTCATGAAGGGAATTAAGAAATTTATTGTCTGAAGCTGAGTTTGGGGTTATAGCATCCCAGTGCTGGCACTTCATCTTCTAGCTCCATGGGAGTTGCTCGGGTTGTGTTTCTGTTGGGGATGGGGAGAACTGCACCTTAACAGGAGACACGGGGCAGAAGGAAGGACATTGAGTGGGTTTGGGGGGTTTTGAGGCCTGGGTGATGTTTTCTTGGGGGTAGAGTAGAGGGATGAAGGTAGATTGTATTCTCTGCAGCTTTTTATGCTGTCCACAGTATATATTCTGCAAAGATCTTCTAAAAGGAAAAGAAGGGATTAAATTTAAGGTAGTAATGAAGCTGCTCATGAACTGGCAGATTTCATCTGTGCTTAATACAGGAACATGGTTTGAGGCTGAGTACTTACACATGCTCCCCACCAAGCCCTGACAGACACGGCCTCTGCCCATGTCACCTACAGCTCCCAGTCGGAGAATTGGGAGTCATTTGCCATCCATGGGGATAAAACACCAAGCCAGCTGATCTAGGTGCAGTAAATATCATCTTTTCATCTATGGATGGACTACAAACTTAATTCTCCATCAAATTCAAAATAAACAGATTCCTAAACCCAATGTGGAGGCCCAGTTCAATCTTTACTTATTTAGGAAAATAAAAGCCACGACAAATCAGGTAGCTAAATCACAACAAGTTTTTCTCCACCAGAAAGCATCCTCATCAGCTTCCATTACACTCTGACGTGCAATTTAATAGGGAGTTACAACATAAATATTCACCAGTTACTTGATTTTATTAAAGGAGTCTTAAAAATAGCCTTGACTTACACTTCAAACAAGGCTTGCTTTACAGCTGCCTGAACTGTGGCATTTGCCATGCAAGTAACAATAAAAACAAGGCACAGCAGCAGCAGAGGGATGGCAAATAAACATCACTGACTTTGAGCTACCTCTGAACCAGAGGTAGAAAAAAATACCTTTGCCTTAAAGTGTTTCTGTCAAAGCAGCAGCTCACCGAAAGCTTCTATCGCTCTCATTTGCACAGCCATGTCAAGACATGGTTGAGCATGGCGAGGATGATGCCCATGAGAAGTTTCAGGCAAAGAGCTGCAGTTTTGGTTACAGCTACATGCAACAGCCAAAGTGAAAACGTCCCGCAGCAAGGAATGTCTTGGTACCCCCTTCTGCAAAGAAACCCCAGTGCCATCATTTTCAGTATTAGCTTATGAACAGCCGTAGCAGTTACACAGAGGTGCTTTTAACAGATGGAGCAGCCAGCTGGAAGTTAGATGCTGCTTTCTATAACTGGACACATGCAGAGCTCTTAAATTTTAATCAGAGACTATCAAGTTCAAAATTAGACTCTGATTTTAAGGAAGAGAGGGAGTATCGTTCCTGCTTTTGAAAGCAGGTGTTTGGGCAAGTCATTTCCCTTCTATCCCTCACAGGGTTCTTATGTGAAAGACTTCAAAAGCAGGGTATCACACAGCCAGACCAAGTTGATGATTTCAAGAAATCAAATAAAAGTAACATTAAATAACCACCATACCTAAAGGTTTTTATATGTAAAACCTTAACAATTAAAAGTGTAACTCCAAAGAGCCTTTCTGCTCCTGACAAGACTGCTGTAAAAGCTAAAGTGTTCTCAATAATGCAAGACCAGAGAAATGCCCTACTCAGACCCGCATCCCATAGGACCACCAGACTTCCAATGCCTCTCCCATTCCATAAGAGCCTTGTCCCTCCAACTACTGCGACACAACTACAGGCTGGGATAAGAGCAGATCCCAAGCCAAATCCAGTGTATTCTGGGATGCAGTGACTTAGGGCATCGCAGTTAGAGCAACAGACAAATGCTGATGAGAACAACACTTCTCCTGATGTACTCACATGGCATTCCCATGCTTATAAGAAGATGAGGATGGAGGCTTCAAACCTGCTATGCTCCCCTGGTCACAAGAGCTACGTGGGTTTACAGCCTGGTTTATAAGTACCATTAGCCATTGCTGCCCCAGGTAAGATTTCTTCATCTGTTTTACTGCGTATGATAATGGGATTTTAAGAATTCCTTCTCTGACAATAATTTTCATACTTGGGAAGAAGCACAGAACTGTGATTGAACATTACAGCAGAGCACAGGTATTAAAATTGGAATAACCTTCACTTCTGAGAGTGCCTTCCCTGGAGCAGTACAAGCTACCCCACACTGAATTCAGCTCTGCTTGGAGAGGCTGCCTGGTCATAAGAGGTGCACAGCATTAAGGGATTCCAAAGTTCATTGCAAGAAGTCCCCAATCATTTACTTCTGTTATACAGATTCATTCCATATTGCAGTGTTAAAATCCAGCCTGACATAAAAGAGCCCCAATTTCACTTGAAAATCTAGGATTTTATTTGGTTTATATTAAGAGTGGAATCTGTAAAAGAGAAGAGATCAGACTCAGGCTTGCAGAACACGGACATTTCTACTTTTATCTGAACCTCTTTTCTGCTATGAGTAGAGAGGGACCCAAGATGCAGAGGTTTCACTTGAATGCTTGAAGCAGAGTGTGCTTCAGCCTCCTGACTCAGATCCGTTCAGAGGGAGCCCGAGCCACAGAGCACCATGCACTCCCAGGCATCAAAGTACAGGGCTGGAGGGAGAAGGGAATATCAGCTGTCCCTGTGCAGACCCAGCTTTGCTAACACAGGGAGGAAACAAAGGGAAAAGAACCTACAGATTCCCCCAAGAAAAGGAAGCGTGGGTTGATCTTTGGTGCCCATCACGGTGCAGAGCAGGTACAGCCCCAGGCCTAGCTCTTGTCTCAGTACGAACCTGAGACAAGGATTAACCTGAATGAGTAATTGCAGCCTGTAGTCCTTCACCTGATACCAGAGCACAATCTGAACAACCCGCGGATCAGATCAATAAAGTGAATCTTTAGAGAAGATTCCTAGTCACTTATTTTGGCACTCTCAGTGTAATTAAAGAGGAACACGTTTGGCTTTCTACTTCCTAGCTTAAACAACCCTAACAGCCCAAGCAAAAGGAAAGATAAATGGCAAATACCTCTATATATACAAGCACATGGCTACTAGTGTCAGTAAGTCATCACCTCAGACCCTGAGTAAACCTTTCCAGCAAGCTGAGGCTATTCAGTGGTGAGGGACTGGTGTGGGATGTTACTCCAGCTGGGACAGACTACACTGTCTTCACTAAAAGCAGTAGAGTTATAGGCAGAGGGAGGTTTCTTGGTAGGTTTATCAAGTCCTAGCTCACTTAACATATGCAATCTGATACACAGGTAGCACTAGGCATGCTAGAAACATCAGACAAACATAGATTTTACAGGCAGAATAAGTGCAGCTCTCCACGCAACGCAGTACCTGCTGGGTAGGACCAGGAACCTTGTGGAGACTAAAGACACTCCCAAAAATCCCACTCTGAACCCCAACACAGCCCTACCGCACCCTGCCAAGATCCTTCAGTCTGCTTTCTTCAGGGTTGCACAAAAGGCCATCATAGATGTGTCCATCCAACAGGCCACATGGTCCAATAATAAGTTAATGGACCACAAAACAATCAAAGGATGTATAGCACAGGCACAAACACAGTTCTGTTTTTATTACACAGATGGATTGAGATAGGATCCACCTCAATACTTATTTATAGTTCTACCATAAAACTTAACAATGAGTACTGCTTTAAATTTACATGGTCTGTCTTCCAGTTTATCAGTGAAGGGCAGGAATGCAATTTTTAATTACTCATATATTACATTTACTGCTCTTAAAACAAGTTTGTTTTATTTCACTTGCACTTAGTGAGAGCTTCGATGACTGAAAACCATTTATAACAAAACCTGTCATTTAACCTCAAAACACACATTCCTCACACCTTGAAAACCCCATTAAAACCAACACAACCAAACCAAGGAATGAAGTTCAAGTGCCATCTCTCCCTAACCTCCACACCATTAAACAAGCAGACAGGCAGACCTAGGTCACTTCACCTCTTGGCACCTCTTTTCTCCTACCTGTTTTGTCAGCAATAGTCCTCCTCCAGTGCCCCAGCCCGGGGCGGGGGGGTGAAGTTTCTTTGAGCACAGCACACATGCCAGTCAGCTCTCCTATTCATCACGCTCTGGCATGAAGTCTCCTGATAGATTTTGTTCATTTGCCCATAGACTTAAAACCACGTGGAAAGCCTGAAAGGGAGACCAGGAAAGGTTAATTGGTTTCCTTGACCATCTGTTTGTGCTGTGAATAAATGCTGAGAATAATGTGTAACAAATGGCATCTGCAAGGATTACATAAATCAATTCTGGGGATTAGAAGGAACCTAAGGACTGCGTTAATGGAGCCGGAGTCTGTGTAACAGAATCAGCCTTACTGAGCTGTCGAGTGTGTGACCTTTAGGGGATAGAGAACTAAGGTTTTCTGGGGAGCCTGATGAGAAATAGGAGAGTAAAACTTGAGCAAGTGTCCAGAGGAGTACACATGGAGGACAGCAACAGTTCCATTCCAAAATATAGCAGCAAACCTGCAATATCTTCCAGACTTTTATCCTCTCTTTATCCCACCCCACATTGAAGCAGTAGTTTAAGAACTCCTACCCTGTTAAAGTTACCATTTTTAGGCTTGAATGTTGATTTTTCCCTGTCTTTTGTTATCCTTGCTTTTCAGTTCTGGAAGATTTCAATGAGCCTCACTAAATATGACTCCATCCAACTGCAGACCATGACCCCTTGAAAACCAGGATCACCCAGAGGTTCTTGAACCAGAACTTTTGATGTCCTGTTTCCTTGTAATAGGCTGTTTCTGTACCCAAAACACAGAGCGACGGCACTGGGGTGGAGACCAGGAGAGCCCTGACTGCTCCCCTCTGAATTCCATTTTCAGAATCAGAAATATCACATAAAGGCATAATATTTTAACATGAATTAGGGAGAAAGAATCACATAAAATTAAGTTTTTCATCAGAACACTTTCTTAGGTGAGTTCAAGCACAGTGGGCATCAGGCATAATATCTGGCTGAAAATCCACACATGGTGGTATATGCACAAGTCACTGTGTCCTGAACGTCCTTGACAGGGAAAAGGTAATCTGTAAGGTGCCATTTCTTTCAAATGAAAGAAATGCTGGAGAATTATTCCAGAGATAGTCCTCCAGAATGGGTCAAACCTTGGTATGAAGTGACTGTCCCAGTCATGGTAAAGCTACGAGACAATGTGGGATGAGTTTCCTCCCCAAGAAGGACGGAAGAGGATTTGAACACCACATCCATCCAGGAACCTGGTGACATGGTCTGCTGAATTGTCAGACGGTCGATTCAGTTCAGCAGGTTTTGTGTTCAGAAAAATGATGTTTTGCTCAATACTTCCATAGAAAATTCCAAACCAGTCCTTGAAAACCCTAACATGGAAAGATGAATTTAATAAAAGGCACTTTACAAGTTTAAGTAACAAGCTTAGATCTCTGATACAACTGTATCAAGAACCATTAGCTTAGAAATATGTACAAATACACAGTGAACATGTTTCTGAAGACAGACGATGACTGATGATTAATGATCAGTTTATTAGATGTGACAGTAACTAATGCAGTGTCTCAGCTCCAAACACTGTCATTTCACTGCAAACATAAAGAAAAATAACTGCATGTTACCCAGGTTCATGCCTTTGGAAGCATTCCACTTGCAGGGCATCTCTACAGCCTTCTAGGACCCAACTGGGACCAGCAGCCCATGGGAAAGCTTTGCTCTACCAGGACTCTACCATCATTTTGCCTACAACATTTCTTACCGACGAGCCGAGCCCCTCTGACAAAGAGCCATATGGGCTCAATCGCACACTACATGGAGCTGAGAGCCCTTATTTCCCACAGGCAACAAAATTAACCTCCCACCTCCTTGTTGTTCATAATAAAAATCAAACATCAGTGGCAGTAGCTTGGAAGTAACCTTGGAACAAGCACACCACCTTCTCCCACCAATCCAGAGACCAGACACATCCTGCTCGTGCAGAGAAACCTACACTCCAGTGTGTTGCAAAACTGATCTTTACTTATTCCTTGTATGCAGTTGTGCCTGAATTGTTGATCCCAGGAGTTGCTGTAACCTTTGGAAACCATATTTCTCCACAGCCCTCAGCGAAGAGAACGAATAGGATATTGAAGAACCAGAAGTCTGAAAATCCAACATGAATGTGGAGTCTGGTTTTACATGTATATAAAAAAGCATCACCTTCAAAACTAATGACCTCCTTTTGCCCTAGACAGCCCTCTCAGTGCATCAATGGAAGCTTTGCTTCTGGAAACAGAGCTTGGCACTGACTCTCTAGTGCTTCAAGGGCTCCTTGAACCACCCACCTGAAGACCTCTTCCATTTTTAACAAGCCATAAGAATGGATGATGTATTTTAAACCCAGGAAATTAAATTAGACAGTTCCACAATACATGCTGGGAGACCCTCTAGCTGTGCATGACACTCCACACGGTGTGCTGAAAACATACTGTCAGTGCAGATCCATGTGCGAGCTGCAATAAGATGATGAAATAAAACTACATAACCCAAAGTGATGGGATGGTTTCTTAGGAGTGAACCGGAGGAAATAAGCTCTGATAGAAAACACTGGATCTTAGATCCCTTTAAAACAGATTCCTGGGGATTTATTTTGCATTTGTGTTACGAATGACACAACTTAGAAATATGTTTGATTTCTGTAAGCTGTGACTTGCAAAGAAAGATCATGTCTGATTATCCCATTTCAGGTAAACTGTTGGGGCGAATTATGAAGGGTCTAATCCTTTGCACTTATCTGGAGAACTTAATCATCAGATGTTAACTGTGCTAATGCTTGACAAGACCTGCAAACCAGAGCACATCTGCCTCAATTCTGCACTCTGGTTAACTCAATAATTGCCATCACATTAACCACTCTCTCCCCACTCCTGCAACTGCATATAATGCTTGCCAGGATGTGTAAATTATTCAGTGGCCTCTTAATGCATAGATACATTGCCAGCCTTAATATTTGCACCAGATGATACAGCAAAACCTCTAAGGATCCCCATTTTAACACATTTCCTGTCTTATTTAATCTTTTTTACGCACTGGCTTAAACCTCTGTGCCCTCATTGAATTGATTTTGCTGATACTTAAGGATGTCATGCAGGAAGCCTCAAGACACATAGCTATCTCTGAAAGTGCAGACCTATTTTTGATCTGGATATTTTTACCCTTAGTGTCTGAATAATCATCACACTTGTATTTACCCTAACCAAAGTCAGCAACATTGCATGCCACAAACTCACTGTCACCCACCTACTCCCTTCGCTTACCTACTTCTTCAACCTCTTTGGCATACCCAGATCACCCAGAGCTGTGGGTATAGGTTAGTATTTCCCAAGCTCATCTTCTGTTGATACAAAGGATGGGATCACTGCAGCCATAAAGGTATAGACGGAATGTCCTGATTCCCCTGTATGTCAATGGAAGTCAAATGCCTTATTTCCATTTTTGCTTTTGAATCCATCCCCCCCTCCCTTCTCTGCCATTACCCATTGGAAACATGACTACTTAACCAGCAAACTACATAGAAATCACCCACAAGGTCTGAATTAACAAACTGATGTTCCTGGGGTTCAAATGTGGGCTCCCAGACATGCAGATTTTGCAGCAATAGGAAATAAACTCCTTCTGGAGCATGAAAATCACCAACTTCCCTTCCCAGGAGAAGTAATTCCAAAAGTCCTCATCAGAAATCCATTTTTCTCTCCTAGCAATTACACAGCCCCTTTATATTCCACCTGCAACTTGCCAAAGTTAAATAAAGACATACTTTGCATCTGGTGCCGATGTACAGAGCTAGGTACATGTCAATACTGTGACATGCGAGTCACTTCAAAACAGTTCTTATACCACTAAGCCATTCTCCAGAGGCACCACATATCCAAAACAAGCCTTTCTTTTCTGCCAAATCCTAACAAAATAAGTTTAGAGCACAAATGGAACTTCCCAAGTTTCTTGTACCTGTGAACAGAGGAATGCGTCTCATTTGGTAGACCTCAGTATTGAGACCTGCCAGGTAAAGTTGCCTTTCTAACAATTCCCTTATGAAGATAGGATGAGAAAGTTGGGGCTGTTCAGCCTGGAGAAGAGAAGGCTGTGTGGAGACCTCAGAGCAGCCTTCCAGTATCTGAAGGGGGCTATAGGGATGCTGGGGAGGCACTCTTCATTAGGGACTGTAGTGAGAGGACAAGGGGTAACGGGTTCAAACTTAAACAGGGGAAGTTTAGATTGGATATGAGGAAGAAATTCTTTCCTGTACGGGTGGTGAGGCACTGGAATGGGTTGCCCAGGGAAGCTGTGAATGCTCCATCCCTGGTGGTGTTCAAGGCCGGGTTGGACAGAGCCTTGGGTGGCATGGTTTAGTGGAGGTGTCCCTGCCCCCGGGCAAGGGGGTTGGAACTGGATGATCTTAAGGTCCTTTCCAAACCTAACTATTCTATGATTCTATGAATCATGAAGGGCAACTCCTTTTAGAAACCCCTTTTACAGAAACTCTTGGGTTTTAGTCTGCTCATGCACTGTCTTTGAGATTTGAAGCACACTGTATGCAAGAGCAGGCTAGCATTTTATTTAGGGAAAGAAAACCTGGTTTAGTCAGGGTTACCTGTTCTCTTTGAATTACCCCACAGTGACAGATGCAATTTGCGAGCTTGCCACCAATGTTTGGCATCAGGTTTGCTGCTTTTGCTTTAGAATCCACTTTTTATTTATCTATTTATATATTAATCTCATCTCCTTTATTTCCTCTAAGCCCAGGAAGCAGCACTTCAGATGGGTGTGTTGGCTGTGAGCCCACAAGAAGATCTATTGGGGTTTTAATTTCCTGGACCTAATTTTTCTTCACTCCTTTCTATTAGATGAACCCTCTGTTTGCACCTCACCTCACCCCCAAACGCAACGCTCCTTTGGTCAGACACTACAAGCAACCGACCTTTGGTAACCTATGAAGAAAAATCACTTCTCAACAGTTTTGCACATTTTTGAAAGGCACCAAAGATCAAACGCAGGTTTAGTTCCTCAGAAGTGCTTCTTCAGCTGTGCCAAACCCGTAACGGTAATACCTGGGAGAGGAGGAAAACCGGAAGCTGTGCTCAGAGAGGGATGGAGGGGGTGGGAGGGATTAAAACCAGCTTTCCCCAATTTGCACTTTTCCCATCAAATTTCTATTCAAAGGTCCAGACTAAACCATTTCCTAAGGGGGACAGCATTCACAGGATTAAATCACATCGTGTTTAGGCAATAGTATTTACTTAAGCCTGGGTTTCCAAAGTCATTTCTTTAAATGCAACTTCAATCCATATAAAACAAAGATTTAAATAATTCTGCCTGCAGATCACATTGTGCAACAAAAAATACATTTATCTGGCGTGATGAAGATTTTTTCCTATCTCCCACTGAGAAAAGATTTCCTACATCCTTTCCTGTATACGTCAGAAATGGTGAAAGAATGGGGTTTTTTTACCCTGTGTATTATTAAACATAATAGTCAGGCACCTCTAGAACCCATCACTGATTGAGATAAATGAAGCTATTTAGGGAAAAAAAAGCCTAATGAAGTCTCTTTGGTGCCTCTGAAACTCGGCAGTAAAGATAAATGAGAAACAATTTCTTGATATCCATTATTTTAAATTACAGATCTCAGCCTTGCTGCTCTTCTCAAGGTTTATTGAATTTTCATAGAATACCATCAACTTGTACCTTCCACGTGTGGAACTGAAGCCCTGGATGAATGGGTTTTCCATCTGGTGTCAAATGTGTAATGGGGAGGAGATCACCTCTGCCCCACCTGGACCAAGTATAAAGTGTTGCCAATGGTTTTGGATTAATGGGGAGGAGGAAATATATAAAATAAAGAAATAAAATTGCAAGTCGGGGCCTTAAAATGATGTTACTGGACTAAAATTCAACTTATTGTCCTCTTGCTTGCTCTGAAATGTGTCTGGTGCTCTTCCTGCTCTGCTCAGAAGACTATATGAACAAACCACAGGCTCCTGTCCTCAAACCCAGGATGCACATATCAAACCAAAGCCAAAGGTCTTAATATTTCTAGCTGGCCAGGCTCTGCCCGCAAAGACCACTGGTTCTAAACACATCCCAGTGATGGCTTCCTGCAATGAGCACTGCCATCCTATGCCTCTTCTCACTGCCCAAAGCTCCCATTCAGGCACAAAAGCATAACCAAGTATATAATTCCAAACAGAGATCCGAATTCAACACAGACCCAACTCACTGAGCTATTCCAGGTCCTCTTTCCTTTGCAGTTGCCAAGGATTGCATTCAAGAGCAGCATGCAGGACAGGGAGCTCAGCCTTTCACTCATGAGGGTCTGGTTTGGGAACAACACAGTCAAATCCTTACCTTGCGATTCCCCTGTCATCTGCTGCTGCTGCTCTCAGCTTAAAAGCATCCTTGCTTTTCCTACTCTGTATTGTAGACACGGAGAAAGACTTGCAAATACCTCAGCAATTGGGAGAAAGTTAATGACACAGCAGGAAGATGCTGCTGGATTTGTCTCTTTCGGTTTTAGTATTTGCTTTATTACATCGGTATGGGGGGAGCAGAGCTGCTACTGGGTAATTTAAATTTAATCATTTATTTTGACACTTCTAACTAGAATGCCAAAAATACCTGCAACTGAGCAGAAGAGTTTTACTGTGCACTGCTATAAATCTACATTACAAAAAGTACTCTTCTTTAGCCTACTTTGATTTATCTTCAAGTGAGAGCTACCCAGAATTGCATAATGAAACATAATACTACTTACGTTTAGTATGGCATTTTATCTATAAACTGGAAAAGTATCTAAAAATGGTGATTTTTTAACTTCACAGCATTTTATAAGAACTCAAGAAATAAGAACTTAATCGTGGCAATGCTAAGGTTCTGGACAGAAGGAATCTTTTGGATCTAAAAGCCTTCTACATGATAGAAAAGTGTTGTTCTGTTAAATGTAACCCATTCCTTAATATTGTCCATTTTGTTGCTAGGTATGTCTGAAATCCTTAAAGCAATAGTTGCAATGGCATTAACTTTTTTCTTCTTCAATCTGTGCACACTCAGCTGGGTACCCGCTTCTTCATGCATAACCTCCCCAAAGCTCCTCTCATTTCGGAAGTTAAGCTCTAGATAGAGGTTTCTTTAGTTTCTTAAACCTACAGTACCTTACAAAAGGCTGGTGCTCTAAACTGATACCCGATTCGTCTTTGGTCTTTTAATTGCACAGAGTACTTACAGATCTCAAATGAGATAAAGCGAAGTACCACCTTGAAGCAACTCCTACTACAATTGTTGCCAATAATTCCATCGCATGTGGAGCCAATACCCAGGAGCACTGGGAGCACATTATCAGAGCTGCATACACTTCTAGGGTTGCAAACAGACAGACAGGACAGGAAAATCTGGCATTCAGCACATCCAGCCCACATACACTCAAGGATACCCAGGTTGATAGTCTTGGTTGGACAGAGCTTGGGTGACATGGTTTAGTGGGAGGTGTCCCTGCCCATGGCAGGGGGGTTGGAACTGGATGATCTTAAGGTCCTTTCCAACCCTAACTATCCTATGATTCTATGATTTATAGTAGGTTAGGGCTGTACTAGCAGAGTCTGTCTGGGAGGGACAGGGGGAGAACAGACCAATATTGGTAGTACACTTTGGGCATTTGCTCAAGGTCCACTTCTAGAA
This sequence comes from Myiopsitta monachus, assembly GCA_017639245.1. Taxonomy (NCBI): domain Eukaryota; kingdom Metazoa; phylum Chordata; class Aves; order Psittaciformes; family Psittacidae; genus Myiopsitta; species Myiopsitta monachus. The sequence continues at coordinate 24,392,459 of CM029917.1, forward strand.
AGAATTTTAACATGGAATCAGTCACAGATACATTTTACAATAAAATAATCCCCTTGGAACAGATCTTCAGCCTCTCTTTGCAGCAGATGACACAGATTATTCCACTTTGCTCTGTACCGGGCTGGAATTGCTGGATGTGTGCACTCAGACACAGTGCATCATGCCCAGCTCCTCCCTACATCTGCCTCTTGGAAAGGCTTCATACAACCACCCACCCTACAAGCTCATACAGCTCTTCAAGACTAAGTTCCTTTATACCAGAGTATTCCCACTATTCTCTAGCAGCTGAATCCCAAAGCACCTGAAGTGATCTGAAAGAGCAGTGTTTATATACACCAGGTGGTCTTCTGAATGTGTCATGGTTAAAACCAAAGAAAACCCAAACCCCACACATATTATGTGCGATCAGCAGGGCTACTTTTGTAAAAACCACCATAGTACAGCAGCTTTCCATGGTGCACAGATTTTGCATAAGGGAGCAGCAGGATTTGGATTAATCTGGCAGTTTCTTGATCACAGAAGACAGCCAAATTGTCCGTTTGTCAGTGATAATCTTGTGTCAGTGAGGTGGTTAATGTATGAAGAAAAAGAAATCAGTAAGTAAGAGTTTGCAACCTCCTGCCTGATCAGGAGCTGGCTGTTAAAGATGCATCAGCTGGAGATGCATAAAGGGGGAGGCACTGAACCAGCTCAACATTTAAGCAGAGGAGCTCTCACCCCGCCACAGGAAATTTAAGTGCTTCCAGCGCTGAAGGGACCCATTGACTTCCCTCTGCGGGATGCCTGTATTTATAAGCACTTTATCTAGAGACTTGCTTTATTCCCTCCCCCACTTCTTAGTTATTAAAGAGCCATGTGGTTTTTCTGAGTCCAGTGAGGTAATGGGGAAAAAGCAGCACTGAGCAGAGGCAATGTGCCTTGAGATGCGGCAGGAGCACCAGGAAAGTTACAGGCACAGACCAGAGACCCTGGAAGGCTGCAGTTCCCTCCTAACTCAAAGGGATCTTGGGGTGATCACCCTGCAAACCCCTTTGCTCCAGGAAATAGGGATGCTTAGGTTTTCATATCATGTCCCTTGCAGCCCCAAGTTTATTCCTGCCCTAGAGACGAAGCATCCCAATGTAAAATGAAAAGACCATTAACACACACAGGGGAAAGAAGGGAGAACTGCATATTTTTCACTGCAATTTAAGTTTGACATTCCCAAGCGCATGGATAAATGTGGTCCTTCCACCTGGGTACCTCTGCTCAGCAGCCCCTGGACACAGGGAACAGCAAACGCGCCACTTGAGACATTCAACATGTATCAAAAGCTTCCTGTTGACTTCAGTGAGCTTTAATCAAACATATATGGTACTATGAGAAAATACAAACACTCAGCCCTGAGAGTCTTGAAACTTCACTAGATTTAAAAAGAAAAGAAGATAAAGCTGTTTTTTAAGGGAGAACAGGAAAAGGAAACAATGAATTAATAACTGGTCTATTAAATATTGTTATCAGATTATGAAATGTTAATCTGTTACGGTATCTTCAGAATCCCAGGTGTTTGAAACTAGATAATAAATAGAAATCAATATCAATAAATCCAAACCCAGCAATCAAGAGCTGAACTTCCTTCTTTACCATTTAAAACTAAGTAATTAGGAAAGAGACACAGAGCAAATAGAGAAGGACCTCAAAGTATCTGTCCTCATGAAGAGATTTTGGTTTTGCATTCCAGAAACAACACGTATCAGGCCATGTCCTCAGCTGGTAAAATGTGATGCTGTCTCATTGATTCCAATAAAGTACAGCAGCTTAAAGCCTCTGGACTCTTTGGCATAATCCTTTCATTTAAACTCAGTATATCAAAATAAACTGCACTGATTTCTGTGGGGTCGCTGATCTGCCTTTGGGTAAGCTAGAGGAAAGCCAGGAATTCTCTATCAGAGGGATTATCGCTGCCTTGTAATTTGTAATCAATTACCCCCAGATGGAGATTTTAGTGTGATCTGCAGAAAACAGGAAACCATTCTCCTTTTCCAGGGTCATGCCGCCCCCATAACCACTTTCAGCTGACCCCGGCATCCAGCAAACCTCTCGCTTGCTTTCCACAATGCTCCAACTCGCCTGCCTTCACTGCCAGCTTCTTCCCCAGAGCCCAGCCTCATGAAGGAGTCACATTTTGATGTTCTCTTCTGGATCTGTGTTTCCCTCCAGCCTCACCCATGATATATCTCTGCTAATCAAGCTGCTGCCTGCCTCCTATGGCTCTTCTGAGAAGTTATTACCCTGCCCATTCATCACCAAGTCAAGTTAACTCAGGCAATCTTCCTGATCCATGGCCTTGCACTCTCAGTTGCGATATTTCATGTGATATGATATTTCTCTATAATAATAGTTTCACCCTTTGAAGATTCCAATAAATGACATCAAGACATTTTCAGTAATTAGTGCTAGACTGAGGTTCCCTTCTCAGTAGCCAGGAAGAGAAGAGCTACTCCAGCATCCCTATCTTTGACACATGGTGACTGGAGGGGCACGGGGAGGGGAAACAAAGCAGAATCCGAGTTCCCCTTTTTCCAAGTGTTTTGAACCTGAGCTATAAACACATTGACTGCTTTGCTTTCCAGAAATACTGCCTGTGATGAAGGCAGGGCTGGGAAGCCTCTGATAGAATCTAATCCAGCCTTCTGTGCCAGCTGGGGAAGGTCAACAAACCACATACATCCTTTGATTTCTCCACTAAAACAAAGCAGATCTCGAGCACTTTTGATGCTCAAATCTTTTCAAAGCAACCCAAGCTTCCTATGGTTTTTCAAAAGTACATACTGTGCTCTAATGTTTGGATTCAAATGCATTTAAGGGGAAAAATAACTAAGGATCAAATGCATTTTAAAGAAGTTACTGGAAGGAAATGTAGGCTCCTTGATCTGCCTTAGAAAAAGAGACAGTCTCCAAATCCATTTACAGTGATGCAAAGTTTTCCACCGCTAACAGGAATACAGAACACCGGGGGTTTAAATCTGATGGAAATCTGAACATGCTACAAAGCTGCACTGGAACACAGTCATGGAGATGTTTGCAAGAGCAGGTCTTGAGTCAGAGCGTTCTGATAAGCACAGACTCACTTGAATTTGAGAAAATCAAAGCAGATCCTTTAGCAAAAGTACCAAAAAAGTCTGAGTTTCTGAAAACCATCTCAAAATGAGGGGATGCTGATGGCATGCCTGCAGGGAACGTTGCAATGCTCACCATTCTGCCCTAACACCTTTGAGCTTAAACGCATATTAGCGCCTACAGAGAATGAAGTTACACAGTCATTCTGGAGATTATGCGTGCAGGAATTAGAAGGAAAGGTCATATTTGTGCAAGAGCTCTACTAACCACAGCAACAGGTAGGAGGAGAAGAGCTAGTAAGAGTCAGAGATAAATTACCTGACCATTTACCCAGTTCCCTGACCTCTGCCCACCCCCAGCATTTCCTTCTTCTTCAAACATCATCAGTTTGCCTTTGCAGGGCTGGAAGAAGAGAGAGACACCAACGAAAACAGATTTATATCTGAGCCAGCAAATAAACCAGACTCTGGCATACACTGGAACTGCAAGAACTTGCCCTAGCTTGACTATTTGCAGACATTGGCTCTGCTAAAAGAGTGATGCTGATGGAGGCAATGCAGGAAATCACCTCCCGGATCCCAGCATGAAGCATTACTTTTGTAAATTACAAAAGGACACAGTGGCTAATAGGATCAGGGCCTGGAGTGCAATAGAAGAGAAAGGACAAATGAGTGATGTCTAATATAAAGTGCAGTTTTGTTTGCTCTTCAGCACCTGAAGGCAGCTAGCCACTTCACAATATTGCCTGCATTTATAAGGTCACAGGGTTCTCTCCTAACACGGTTACAAGAGTGCAGTTGCCATTAATTTCAATAGAAGTTTCGAACATGCAGCAGCAGCAAAATAAGGTCTTAAAATTCCACCTGCCCTGCAAGATATTTATGGTTCTAGAGGATGAAATTCACCGCAACACACAGTTATTGTTAAAAGCCAGAATGAGAAAGAGATTCTGCTTTAACTAGCAAAAGAGGTAGAAGTGTGGGCTTTCTGTAGTACTGAATATGGGACTTAGAGAGGGTGAGTATTACACAGTGTTGAAATGAACTCACCTGACCTTAAAATCGCATTTTCTTTAGATTACATTTTCTATCACTGCCTCTGGACAGAACAGCTTCTTTCTCAGCGCCCTTGTCCAGGCATGGATTCCACCTGGAGCTCCCCTAATGATGCCAAACTACCCAGTTAAAAAGATGTAGGATTAACTTAAATAGGGCATTTAAAAGCCATAGACAACTGGAAACTAGGGCAGCAGGAAGATTGAATGCAACAGTTTTTGTCCTAGTAACAGGTAATACCACTGACAACTCGGAATCTCCAGACCCACAGCCATAGCCTCCCCCTCCATTTGCAGGGCAAAACGCAACATAAACATTTTAGGCTTCTAAAGTCTGTACTGTGCAAGTAATTAAGTACTGTGCTGTTAATACTGGACTGGGAAACGGCTCAAAAGCAGGCTAGGTCATAGTGCACTAACTCTTAAATATGTTATTTAGACCTAGCAATATATTAGCTTTTAGGCACTGTTTCAGAAAGAATGAGTCTGTTACTGTGAGCTGTATAATCCCTTAATTTCCACACCAGAGCTAATTTGCTTTTTAGGTAGTCTGCATAAAACCCCAAAACGTCAAGCATTTGCTTGAGATCCATTGCTAGGGAAGAGATCAGGCAGGTACTGATGCTCCAAATTCATACCTTTTCACTGGGGTACTCACATGTTTGCACACTCTGCCTCAAAGGGATCCAACAACACAAATGGGAGCACGCAGCACAGCACCAAAGGCACTGGCACACAGACAAGGGGAGGCTTCCTTCTCTGCAGCACCCCAAAAGCACCATAACACCACAGTAAATACAGTGGGGGGGCACTGGATGGAATAAAGTTGCTGGTAAAAGGTGTCCGTAGTAAAAGGCAATAATAAAAAGCCTCTTTGTCCTGTTCAGGGACAGTCTTTGGACCACTACAGCTTTTGACAGCTCAGCAACCCTTAAAAACCAGACATGGGTACATACAATCTCTTGATGCAGCTGCATCAGACAAAAATACAGAAAATGGACTGAGTGCACCTACCACTAACAAAAAGCTGCCTAAGCCACAACTACATCCAGGCAAATACCAAAATGCCACCTGCAGCACTAAAAACGGTGCTGCTGACGGTGGCATCACCCCAAGAAGATAGATTTGGGGAACTTCACTTCAAAGGAGGGGAGAAAGTTGGCTGCTCTGTACCATCTGCACAGCCACAATCCACAACAACTGCAGCACTTAATCTTCTCTACAGCTACTACTAGCACTACTTTGATATTTAAGATGAGGATAACATTCAAAACCACCACTCAAACAGCATTTTGTCCCTCGCTATTTTCTTTTCTTTCACTATTTTTTTCCCTATGAAAAGCATTGCAGTGAAAACCACAACTAACTTAGACACAAGATATACAAGAGCACATTTAATAAGCAACAATTTATTTCCTGCCACACCTCCAGATGTGTTTGCACTCAGACACTGCAATATGAGCAATAACAGTAATGGAATAAACCACCTCTGTGTCAGGCTAACTTTATCCACATTAAGGGTTTCATCTACCAACTGTAGCTTTATTGGTACAACATCCAAGTACAACCCCAGTCCACCTACACACCCTATGTGACCATTGGAGGAGGACTAGCAGTGGTGGGCACAATAGATCTTCCTTTAACCTACCTAGCCTGGTACTGGTTACGGTGATGTTGGGGCTGCACAGACATTGACATGGAAGGACTCTTGGTATCAGACTCATGACTCTTACAGCTGCAGCATCCTTGGCATTTGGGATGTGGCTCTGGAGACCCAGCTTGACTCAAGGCAATCACATCCTCACACTGTTATTCAGCAGTGGCAGTAGCTAAATCTATCAGCGGCAGTAGCTAAATCCATCAGCACACACCAGATCGAAGGATTTACTACTGCCAGTTATGACTAACACAGCTGAATCAGACACACTGTATTTAGGAATCAGATGGGATATCATATTTGTGTATGGTCATACAAATAGCAGCTGTGCTGCCGTTTATTCCCAGCTTACTCCTCGCAATGGTCAAAGGGAAGGTTTCCAGCCATCAATACTGAAGTTTAAAACAGGGCCAGCTGGAGCTGGAATGATGCAGTGCACTGGGAAATCCCATCCCAGGCAAACCAAACCCCAGATGAAGGGTTTGTTGCTGCTGGTGGGGCACTGCCAAAGACAATGAAAATAAAAAATCCAAATAGACTGCTCATTTCCCTATACACATGAAAAGCATTCCACTTCCATTATTAATGCACTTGGGCCCATTTGTCAAGAACTCCACAAAAATGAGCTCAAAACCCAAGCAAACCTCCAGCATTTTTATGATAATGCTGGCGAGTCTGTAGGATGGAAGATTAGGCTGCACACTGTGCTTCTTCCCAGCAAATCCCTCCCCACCACTTGAGATTAGTTTGAATCAAAATGAGGAGAAAAATGAGCTGTTTAAAGCACCAGTAAACAAAGGCCTTTTACCAGTAGGCCTTTATCCTCAATTTGTGCTGCTTTTATACTTTGTTTTATATGAAAATGTAGTGCCTTGAGCCCCCCAACTCTGCTACTGCTGCTTTTAACACTTTTACCCAGTCAGACAATCATTTATTTACCATTTCCATTTTGTTTTCAATCCAAGAGGAATTGGTTCTTTTATCAGTTATTTATTTAGGACTCCAGTAAATTGATTTTTCCCTTCTCTGTGCACTGCACAGCCAAAACATTCAAATAAGTGAATCCCATTCTGCTCATTTATTTGATTTTCTCTCCCCATTCAGATGAGTTTCCAAATTCCCTCTTTGCACCCACCTCTTCCACAGCACTTCCCAAAGCACCAGTTTGCCCAGTGCCATGCAATGCCAACCCAATCTGTTAGGTGCCACTCTAATAGCAATAAGTTGTAGCAATACAGAAGCTGGATGAACCGAAGCTTGAACACAGCAGTGCCAATATTACGACTCTATCAGCACTGGGGTGACCAGAGCATTCAAACAGCTCCATACAGCCCATGTCCCCAGACCAGTTTGCCCCACCTTGGTTTGAACCTGCCCCAAAGCCCACAAAACCTGCTCTATATTGGCCTGCAGGAAAATAACTAAGTGCTGTGTTGCAAGCGTTTTCCCCACCCATTACAAATGCAAACACATGCATGCCCATCTCTCTACTTTCGTCTCTCCAGGGCTGGTATGTACTCAAGAGACCATGAGGAGAGAGACTCGAATGGCACGCTGGAGGGGAAAAGCAAGTGTATTAAGGAAACAGTGTAATAAATCCACACCTGTCAGGGAAAGGTGCCCACAGAAACAAACCTCACACGAACAGGCTGTTTCAGTCAGTTGTATGAAATTCACTCCAAAGCGATAGAAAATGAGGCAGAGATGGGCAAATTACAAAGCAAAAGCTGCAATGCAAATGTCCTGATGCCCACTCTCCTATGCATTTTCTCTACGGCCTCATGAGAGCTGGAGGAAAAGGGCTGCTGCTTTCTGTTCCTTTTATAAGCTCCTACATAGGAGAATGAACATGAGCCAGCAGCGCACGCTCACAGCCCAAAGCCAACTGTATCCTGGGCTGCATCCAAAGGAGCGTGACCAGCAGGTCGAGGGAGGTGATCCTGCCCCTCTGCTCTGCTCTCCTGAGACATCACTTGGAGCATTGTGTGCAGTTCCGCTATCCTCAACATAAAAAGGACATGGAACTGTTGGAACAAGTCCAAAGGAGACCACGAGGATGATCAGGGGCTGGAGCACCTCCTCTATGAAGATAGGATGAGAAAGTTGGGGCTGTTCAGCCTGGAGAAGAAAAGGCTGTGTGGAGACCTCAGAGCAGCCTTCCAGTATCTGAAGGGGGCCTACAGGGATGCTGGGGAGGGACTCTTCATTAGGGACTGTAGTGAGAGGACAAGGGGTAACGGGTTCAAACTTAAACAGGGGAAGTTTATATTGGATATGAGGAAGAAATTCATTACTGTTAGTGTGGTGAGGCACTGGAATGGGTTGGACCAGGGAAGTTGTGAATGCTCCATCCCTGGTGGTGTTCAAGGCTGGGGTTGGACAGAGCCTTGGGTGGCATGGTTTAGTGTGAGGTGTCCGTGCCCATGGCAGGGGGGTTGAAACTGGATGATCTTAAGGTCCTTTCCAACCTTAACTATTCTATGCTTCTAAGTTTCCATAACTCACAGTCTGTATACACGCACTGCGCCAAGCTGAGGTGGCCTTCACATTGCCCACCCATCCACCGCGACACAGGGTTTAAAAGAATGCCCATCCCTTGGTTCACATCCTCTGCAGTGCTCAACAGTGAAGCCAACAGTATGTAACATGCTTGGCAAAACCACGAGTCACTGTAAAAGTCCCCTTTGTAATATTCTTCATGAAGAGCTTAAGTCACTTCATTCTGGTTTAATGGAGTAATTTATCACCAGATTCCTTTTAAAACTAACTAATATAGATAGATTAGATAGTAAGACGTGATGCATAAAGAATAATAGTGATTATTAATAATAAGTTTCCAATATATTATAATTTTGTGTGATTGATTACAAAGTCTGTTTTTTACTCTAACATCTTTTTAAAGACCTCTCAATATCAGTTCAAGATTAAAAAGTTAAAGGCAGCTTAATCATCAGTTCTAAATGTAACACGGAAGAGCTTTGGTTTCTGGAGCACTTGAAGTTGTCATCTGGCTTCTTGAGCATCAAAATGGGGAGCATTTTATCTACCTCCCATCCCAGTATCACTGCAGCCCAACTGTGGAGTTGGTAAACAGTATTTAAACAAGTAGGACTGATTCAGCTGTTTGTGAACTGACCAATTTCTTCATTACTCTTTAACGAGCAGCACCTCTCCGTTCTCCATGAACCTCAGTGGAGACACGCTCTTACAGCCAGCCAAGAAGCTAGTTTCTAGATATTTCTAAAGCATGCATTAGATCAGGATCTAAGAAGCATTTCTTCCCCAGCACAGAAATACCTGCGCGTCAACGAGCCACAGCCAGCAAACATGGTAAAAATGGTAAGTGAGTCTGGAAAATAAAAGAACAAGACAGGAAAAATACAACATAAAAAAGAGGAAGAAAAAGAAGTTTATCTTTTACTAGATTCATTTGCACCAAAATACAGTCACCGTGATCACAACACAGCTACAGCCCAAAGCCCCGGTTTTCCAGGCCCTTACTGAAAGTTACTTCCTTCTTCCTCCGCACTAAGTCAGTTAACCTCCATGACATGCCAGCCTGGATATTCAGCATATGCTGCACATCTGCATGAAGAGCCTTGCAGCAGTTTCTGCTTCTAGAGACAGAAAGTAGGAATAAATTCAGCCTCGGTGTAGTTCTAATGACCTTGATTAAACCCGAAGGAAATTCACTCTCCAGTGAAACTAAACATCTATTACAAGAAATATTTTTTAACCTCCATTTGGATTCAGGCGCTTTGAAATTTCAGCCTGAAAACCATCTCTAATCTCTTCTGTGAATGATAATTCAGTGAGATAACACTGCAAAAACAACCCTGCACCTGGGTGTGATTATCTCTCTGAAAAGGACATTTTCAACCAACAACTTGCAATACAAATCCAAGCTTTAAATCAGAAAGTAGTCTGTAATTTAAGGTCGGAAACTTTGGATAAATGATTAAGATGATAAGTAGCAGTAATGTGACTGCAGGGTCCAATGTGGGACCCTGTTGCATGAGCTGCACATCTCTTGGGCTGCCCAATGTGGTCCAGGATGGTTTCCAGCCAAAATGCCAATGAGCACAACGCTTGGTTGTGTCCTTCCTCTGCAGGGGAGAGGAATGGATCTTCCCAAGCTCCTGGTGCCTGTGTACATACACAGACACTACTCAGGGCAAGAGCAGAAACTGGGTTCATGTTTCAAACGATGAAATTAGTACACTGGCTGTAGAATATGCAATTTCTTGTTTATTGCCTTTCAAGTCAATCCCATTACCAGAGGTTGTCAGTTTAACAACAGGGAGAAAATGAATTTGCCAGCATTTTAAAGCAGCCCAGTTAAGTCACAGGGACCTCTCGATTCCGCTGCTGCATCCCAGAAAAGGATGAGCCCTTCCCTTCCCATCCTTTCCCACCCCTCTTTGGCTGCGGAGCCTTTCCATGGACACTCAGGAAACAGGGACCAAGTGGAGTGGTGGGAGATGTAGGCTTTGAGGCAGGAAAACCCAAAAGTGCTTGAAAAAGTAATATTTCTTTTCACCATGATAATCTAACCGGGTTTATTTTCCAGTAAAGAACAAACAAAACTGTGATTTGCAATCAGAATGTCTGCAAAGTTCATCTGATTAAAAAGAAAAATCTATATAGTGGCAAACTTTACCCTCAAATCGTACTTTTGGAGACAAAAAGAGAAACCCTTTGTTTTGGAAACATCAAAATGAGATGTGTATTATAATGAGACATATATTATAAATGATGTATTAAATATTTCGACACTCCTCACTTTGGCATTCATTCATCATTTCATCCGAGACCAGCTTCACTCTGGAACAGCATGGCAGAGATCTATCCAACCTGTCTGCATACACAGCTCAGCATTGCAGCACCTCTTTCATTATTAACACCCATTTCAATCGACTCAGAAAAGCTCATTAGCCACAGACAAATCCAAACCATTGCTCAGCTGCTACAGAGGCCCCACGTCTGCCTGCAGTGCCCATCCTGGGCACCCACCAGCAGATGTTAGAGGAAGGGCACAGTTGGAGAAGAGCGTTGCATCTCGAATCAATGGCTGGATAAAGCAGTGCCCTTTCTTTTCTGATAAGGGCACGGATTACATTTCCACTATTATAATCAGCAAGGAGAAAAGAAAAGGAGCGTTTGGACAACAACCGCCTGCTGAGGAGCGGGATGGGCTTAATCAATAGCCAAGCACAGAATTATCTCAGCAGATTTCAGCTCATTTCCATAGAAAATGCAGATTCTGCAAAACCCATAAGTAAATAACATGAGTTCTCCTTGCCAGCCCAGTGGAGGGGGGCTTGGGACCACCCTGTCTGCTCCCCAGGATGAGCAGCCTCTGCTAAACAGCCTGGGCTCTCAATCCAACATCAAAGCTGCTGTGCACACATGTCTGAATAAAAGCAGAGATGAAAGCTTCATTCTGAAGAAAACATCCTGCAACCCTTCTGGCCCGAATTGAGCACATTACATCTGGGCTTTATTCTGCTCTCAGTTGCACGCGTGGCAATTCAGAGCAATTTGGCCAAGTCATTAACCGTATGCTAAGCAGGATTCATTCTGCTGCTGCCTTCTTTCAAGTTGTCTTGGTAGATACTGGCTCAGTCCTGTTCAGTCTTCTTTGCTTCTTGTTTTAAACCACTGTGGTCTGTTTTAAATCATTTCCCCCTACACACAGCACAATCCTGTTCAACATTTCATGTTAATTCCCTGTATCTAAAACAGAAAAGACAAATGTTTCACAAGCTTCATGGGATAATTCTTGAAGAAACAAATACGAGGGAGGGTTTCTAGAAACAACCAGTGAGTGGAAATCCATCATTAGGGATGATGAATTTCCTGACCTGACTCCATTATCTATACTCCATGCACTAGTAGCATCCACAAACAGCAGCAATGCCCATCCTGTGCTTGCTGAAGCTTCAAACACACCCCAGCCCAGCTGTAAATGCTTGGTCCTGGATCTACCATCAGTCAAACTTCGGGCTTCTCTTCCTTCCTCTTTAGGAACCAAAACCTGAATTTATCTGTGTTCAGATGAGAAAACTCTATCTTGGAACTTGAAACACAGGGCAGTATTTTTCCTGCTCAATGTGCATTTGTATCAACCTATTTCCCTTCATTACAAAAACAATAAAAAGCAAACAGTGACAGAGCCAAGAGTAAGGGGTTGCATTTCCTTATCAAAAGTTGAGCTTGGCCATAATATTATTCATATGAAATCTGATATGAAACCTCCTGGGTGTCATGATGTTCTTTATATTACAGTAAATTCAATACATTAAGGATGCAGAAAAATCTCATTTGGGACTGCAAAGCAGCCAGGAGTCCTCATAGATTCCCCAGGAGCCAAGAGAACAGCAAATCACAGCAGCTCTCCCAAGCGGTGCAGAAGTAAAACGATGTCATGTACCAGCACCAGCATCCATCTGAGGCAGCTCAGAGTGCTTTACAAACTTTAATAAATGTAAACCTTACAAATCGCTCTTGTTTTACAGATGGTGCATCCATCCCTCACTGAGGAGAAGCAAGGCGCAGAGGTCCACAGCGCTGCAGAGACGGATGTAGCATCACCCCATAGGAAGCCAGGACCAGGCTCTCACCTGCACCAGCTTCACATATCTTTCATCCCTGCAGGGCCAGCAAGATCCCGAACGCAGACAGCACACAGCTTAATGATCTCTTTGCAGGGCAACGGAAGACCCTAACAATAATCCCACCATGGGATCCTCTTGACTAACACCAGCACAGCAAGTGTGAGGCACAGCCTCTGTTACCAAAGAGCTAAACAAAGAAATGCGCACAACTCCATGTGCAGCTTATTCATATTTCATTGTCTGCACACAACGAGCTTGTAAATAACTTTCTGCAGAAAGATGCTCAACAGCATTACAGTCAATAGCTGTGGTGTTCTGGATTTGGCGTCTCAGCAAGAATTAGGGAGCCCAGGCACGAGGCTTACTGCCAGGACAACAAACCCAGCACCAGCTAAGCCAAATGCCTGCCACAAGGTTCTTTAAATCATCTGGCTTTTCTGAGGCTTTACCTGCCGGTCAAAAGCCAGCCACCTCCCCTCCTCACTTCACACACAAGCAGAGAAGCTGTGTCTGCTCCTCCCAGTGCCTCTGTTGTATTCGTGAGCAGGTGCTCAGCTCTCACTGCTAGGTGGGGAGGGTCCAGCTCCAGGGACCCCCAGCAGCTGCTGAGTGATGCCCAACTGCCAGAGATGGCAGAGAGCTATTAGACCTGCTTTCAGCTTCACACAAAGAAGGTAGAACACCTCTCTAAGCAGATGTCATGAAATCCCTGCATGCTGTTATCAGTTGGTTTTAGAACAGGAAAACTTTCCCCGATTTCTGTATCTTTATTTTATGGTTTAATCAAATAAGAATCAATGTGAAAAGCAATAAATTCCTTTTGTTACCTCCCAAATTATTGCCTGTTCTGGCTCAGTTCAGCAGAATAAAGTCCATTTTGTACATGAAGATGCTGCAGTGGTGGGCATCCTGTCTGGACTAGGGTCATAGCATCATAAAATGAATCACAGGATGGTTTGGTGTGGAAGGGACCTTAAAGCTCATCCGTTTCCAACCCCCTGCCATGGGCAGGGACAACTTCCACTGCAGCAGCTTGCTCCAAGTCCCTGTGTCCAACCTGGCCTTGAACACTGCCAGGGATGGGGCAGCCACAGCTTCTCTGGGCACCCTGTGCCAGGCACCTCAGCACCCTCACAGGGAAGAGCTTCTGCCTAAGATCCAATATGAATCTTCCCTGTTTAAGTTTCAACACATTCCCCTTTGTCCTTTCACTGTAGTCCCTGATGAAGAATCACTTTTCCACTGTGTGCATCCTCAGACAAAGCTGCAGTACCACATAAATCACTGCAACTCAGAACACAGCCATAGGTTCTGTGAATACTGTGAACTGCTATTAAATGGCACAAAACCTCCCTGGGTCCTGTGACACAGTGACACACAGCTAATAGCATAGAACCCTCCTACAGGATTCCCAGCTATTTCTGGACTGCAGGTTGCTTATATCTGATATATTCAGGGTTGTAACACACCAGCTAGACCAACTGGCTGTGGGAATGGACATCTCTTTAGATACTGGTTTCCAACTCCATTTTGTACAGGACAAGTAAGGCGCTGAACACACTTTGGTGGAGCTGTTTTCCTGGACAATACCCATGCCTGTATCCATACATCCATCTGGACAGACAGGAAAGAGTTAAAGAGAAATCTGGACAACTTGTGTTCTGAAATGCAAAAAACTTGTATTTTACCTGTTATTTCAATCAATTTGATGTCAAGTTTTATATCGTGCTGAAATATTAACTTTGCTCCACTTATATGTTTAATATACTATAATATGTTTTCAAGTAATTGAAATAAAGTATTTTATCATATTAAAACTTTAGAATCATAGGAAGGCAATCATTTGGTCTTACTGGAATAATAAAAAAGTTGTGAATAATTCACATACTTTAATAATTTTCTTTCACATAATTTTATCTTTTAATTCAAATTCTCAATGAAAAGCCTTGAAATGACAGGATTTCCCACAAGAAGCTTTCAGCTTGTGGCTGGTTCCAGTCCGTTCATCAGAAGTTAATTGGAGTGCATGAAAGCTACCCCAATGGTACAAACAGAGCCCCAAGCATTGCCTTGCACCCACTGGCAGCAGGTTCAGCATCAGCAGCCTGGGTGGGAAGATGCACTCCCCATTTAAACCCAGACCCTCAAACAGGCAGGACCCTGCTTCTGGCTTGCCTGAACACTTCCCAGCACTCCAGCATCCATGGAACCAAATCCTGGTGTCAAACATCTGAACATCACTGAGGGATTCTTGCCCAGAACTGATTTGCCTCAACACTTAAAGCATGTGTTTTATGAGTCAGCTTGCAGAAAACACTGCATCTTTGCACTTCCACACCTTCCTCTGCCATAAAAATCTCCATTTCTCAGTCACTCAGCCTTTTCTGCCCTGCTAAAACATTTTGCAGCTGGAACGCCTTTTACTCCAGCTTTTGCACGAGTCATTAATCAGGACCTTCTCACACCAAGTGGTTGTATTTTGGTGTTAGAAACCCACACTTGGCAGCGGGGGACCAATTTCTGCAGCACAAATCAGAGCAGGAGCCTCTGAATTGTACTTTTCTTATAGAAAAAAAAAGTTAGAATTAATGCTAGAACATAATACGGACAATTTTTGCTATATGCATTAATAGGACAAGTCCCAGTCCAGAAGTACCAAAGCACAAGGTAGCAAAGAAAATGTACGAGAACAGTCACAGAGAAGAGAGCTGAGAAAAAAGGTGGTGCAAAGGGGATGTCAGTACTCCTTCTGCACTCTGCATCCTTCTGAAGCATACCTGGTATCTCACAGCTAAGGGGTCCTTGCCACAGACACCACCTCCATCAAGATTTGATGAGCGATGACCCACCTTGCAAAGCCTGGCCACAGAAAGCAGCGTTGCGTGCTCACTTGCTTCCCTCCCATCCTCGGAGTTATAGTGAAAGTTCAGAAAAAGGCATGTAAAGAGGCTGAAAGGCTTTATCCAAACCAAATCACCTGAGGCATTTTACATTACATTATCTAGGAATTAGAAGTAAAACTGAGAAATGCCTGCTGTCTGGTCCTTGTAAGGGAATTGATCCTCTCCAGGAACAAGTCAATAAAGGTCCAGCTCCACCAGGATTTGGACAAACAAGATCGGATCCCAGCAAGTCCATCTTAGGTTTAATTACTTCTTTTTGGCCTTTCTCAATAAAATAGATTCATCCAGAAACAAGGCGCGTATCCCAGGAACACCCGTGACAGATTAGCTCAGCAGCAAAACCAACAGGCTGTAAAGCAAACGCATTACTGACCTAATGCATTACAAAGCTTGCTGTGTAATAATGGTGTATATAAATAACAGACTGCAAAGCTCATTAAAGCCATTCAAAAGTATAGATTAGCTTATAAAAACCTCTTATATTCTGATACATAGAAAGAGCAACTCCAGTCAGCAAGTGGATGCACTTGGGAGCAACTCTGGCCTTTCAGCATCTCCACTTTGGAGGTCTTCCCCCACTGTGTTGCCGCTGCAGTGTTTCACATGGTGGTTCTCCACAAAAAGAGTAGCTGTCAATCACAGCTATATTCCAGCCACAGGCTCCCAAAGAGGCCAAATCCAGCACAGCTGCCCTGCCAATCCCAGTCTCAGCACCTCGGTCCTGTTTTGTGGCCCACCAGCACAGCCTAGCACCACCATGGAGAGCCCCTCCTGGGGTGGGTGTATGGGACAGGCAATGGTTATGGATACACAGCTCCCTCCAGTGTCTCCATCACCTGGATGCAGAAGCAACTCTGTTCCTAAATGGATATGCCTACTTAACCAATAGAGATTCCATATGCTTATTTTCTGCTTTTTATAGAAGTACTTCCTGATTACGTACCATGTCTGATATTCCTATTTCCAATATTTCCTGATTAAATTTTATTTACCCAAGTTTACCCCTACAAAAATATAATCACAGTTTTGCCTTAACTAGGTGCATTTACGATGCCAACATTGCATTACACATGCAAGACAGACAAGAGAACAGGTGAGGAATAGCTCACCCATTTTGCAAATCATCATCTACATCCACAAAACCTCCTAATATTAACAGAAGGCAGATAGATCCTGCTGAAAGACAGGCACCACATCGTCACGGGAAGGGCCACGTTTCTGGTCTGACTTCCCCTTTCCCAGCACAGCAACCTTTGGAGCTCAGCAAACTAGATTCTGCGCTGCTATATTCTCTAGATGAAGAACAGGGTCAACTTGTGGACCACTTTTTAAAGCAGATGCACAAAGCAGGAAGGCTGAAATCAGACTCTTCCTGGAAAGACTTCACATTTTACCTTGCAGACAATTTAAGTCATGTTGCATATGTTAATAATAGCAATTTCTTAAGTTGCTGTTTAGTATAAGAAGCGCCTGATGCAGCATGTAAACTCTGCAATTAATATAAGCCATAACCTTGCTGCAACAATTTCTCTTAAATAACTTTCTTTTCAAGAACCACAACTTGAGCTGAAAGCACATTTACATTTTATTACCCTAAATGCTTAACTACCATAACTAACACTTGATTAATAAATAGCTAGCTACTACTGCCACTTTAAACCTCACCATTTATAATGTGGTTCTCCTGCCATTGAGTTGTGCTCCTTCTTAAGCAGTCACAGAGGAAGAAAAGGATCAAAATAAGGAAAACAGCTTTAATTCATTGCATCTTCTGAACCATAATTTATTGTTCTGGCCAAGCTCATTAAATGCTGGGTAAAGCTATAAGGTTCGTAGGGTTGTTGTTAGGTTTTGGGTTTTGTTTGGGTTTGGATTTGAGGATGTTTGATTTGTTGGTTTGGGTTTTGCCTTTCGAAAACAAACCAAGCTCCCATTCAGACACTGGGTTTCCTTTTCGTTGTTTATTTATTAATGCCACTAAGCTTGTAGCTCTTGAAACGTGAAGGCTCTTGGACTAATTTGAATTCAAATGCAGCATTGTGGATCCTATTTGTTTGCTTCCAGGCCCTCACAATGGAGCCTTTGGGAAGGAAAAAGAAATACACAGAAAAATTGCAAAAGAAAACGTGAACCGGATGTCAAAGCTGCTCAAAACCAACTCTGGGTAAAGGCCCAACCTAGGGTGGCTGCTTTTTCAAATGCAAACATCAAAAACATGTAACCATGCATGAAGCAGACCTCAAGCTCTTTCTATTGCTTCAAACCTTCTCTCCTCAAATCCCAGTTCCTAAATGCTTGTGCCTTTCAGGTGGCACCTGATTTAGCAGCTCCACCTTGCTTTTCTTAAAGATAAATGATGCTCAGGCTGGGGGCATCACGGAGAACCAGCCGCTTTTGCTCCTCATCTTCACTCTTGTGGTGGTCCACACAGCCCAAGAAGGTGCATCTCCTTCCCCAGCCTGATCCTGCACTCTGTACCATATGTCATATCAATAAATATGGTTTCCAATTACTTCCACAGAGCTACATTGCTCGGCCTGATAACACAATAGTAGAAACTCAATAAGCAGCAGAGCAAGAAGCTGTTTTGAAAGGAAATAGTGAAGTCAATGGAAACCTCAAAGTGCAGTTAAAAGGAGGAAAGCAGAACTGACAGCAAAGAATCAACTCTTGCTCTGGTTTTATGCAAGACACCAGCAAAGGTTCCAACCTGCTGCATGGCAGCTGTGGACACAGCTGTCATTTTGGATTCGATTTCCTAATGTCTTCTTTTGAATTAGGCAGACTTCAAAACTGATTAGGAACAGGCTTTGTTTCTGCAAGTGCTTCTAACAAGAAAAGCTTCCTCACAAGTCACAGCCTCACAGCCCTTTGTCTAGCTCTAGAAATACATCAAAATATCCACCCCCATAATCACAGCCTTTTTATCTTGGCAGGTCCTATCCAAGAGCTCAGTAGTTTGGGTTTTCCAGTGCTGTCAATAGGGCTAACAACTAATAATTGGTAATTTCTCAGAACTCTTTTCAAGCCTTGCAGGAACTTACTTGTATGAAATATTAACAGGAAAATGTTCTGAAGTACTAATAAATTTGTCTCTTTCCAGGCTCTAACAGAAATGAAGCAAAATTTAAGCTCTCTTTTTGGTCCTGCAGGACTTCAGGATGTTGGTTGGTAACAGCATCCCACAAGCCAGCAGCACAAGGGCACTGACCCACTGCAGGCAATAGGAGCACCGGGACAGTCCTTCAGTCATCCCTACTCAGACATTTGCCATCCCAATTTCCAAGGATGTCCTAGCTTTGTGTTTAAGCAGTCAGCCACTTCTCAAAAAGACAAGCAGACAGGTTGATAAATGTAGTGAGCTGCCTAAAGATGCATAAAAGCATCCAGGAAGAGCTGCTGCAATCCTTTAAGTAACTCCAAATTACTCTCTTCTGCATGCATAAGCCCCATATGATTCCTGTTCATTAAGTACCAGAACTGGTCCAAACCCAAGAAAACCAGAACATTTCTGCTTGTGCAAAGTGCTCCTTTTTACTGCAGGACACCTTGAGGAAAGGTTAAAAAAGCAGTTGAGAGCTCCATATGCAGGCAACGCACCTTCAGTCATCAGCATGCAATAATAGAGACCATCCATTTTCCATAGACAAGAGAGCAAAGCTGAGGTGTCTGCACATTTAATTGAGATTATGGGGGGAATTAATTATAAGATTAACAATCTCTTGGAGTGATATGACAGAGCAATACCCATAACTGCAGCACAGGTTTGATAGGACTGTAAGATCATAAAAAGAGTGCTATTGAAGTACATGTGATTGAAAAGAAAATGACTCGTGACACTCCTGGAATGGGCATGAGGTATGTTTGGATAGCCCCAAAAATGCCTTTTGCCTCCTAAAACGTAAGAGATATTTCAAAGTGTGTACAAAAGAAGCAGAATGAGATTAATCCCAAACAGGCAGAGCCAAGGAAGGGGAAGGACTCATCAGGTGTGTTAAGAACTAATCCCACAGGAGCAGCAACAGAGGGGTGTAAAATTAACATGTCAAATTGCTCACCGTTTGCATGGGTTGCGGGCTGTAATTCAGTCCAAGTTATTTACTGCAAAATTGGAAGATAAAAATCCCTTCCAGCAATCCTGTCTACCTTGCGCCAAGGATTCTTTGTCTGAAAGTACCTTATTTTAATCTATTTACCAGATGTTTTCAATACAGTCCTTTAAAACAACGTTGTGCTGAGAATTTCAGACTGAAAGGAAGGCTTGGTGCATTACGCCTATTGTTCATTTCCTCAGCTCCTGTGCCTGCACAGACAGAACGATGCAGCAAAGGGAGACAGCCCTTCCATATGAAGTATTAATAAAGTTTTAATAATAAAACATTTCTCCAGGCATCAAATTCCCCACTGAGGACGTTGGAGTTTTACCATTACCTTCAGTGGAACTGAGATACAGTCTCTGGCTATATATTTCATATAAATTACATTGCTATTAGGCTTGACTCCCAACAGAAATCACATTCATACAAGCTCCAACCCAATACTCATGACCTCCAAAGCACTTCCAATATTTCCTTCTTGCTTCCCTTCCCATGCACAGGGTTTTTTTCTCTTTAAGTATCATCGCAATTAAGACAAATAACCAAGATTAATTTTTCCTCTTTAAGGTCTGTTTTAAAAGCAAAGCTTTAATCTTTCCAAACTTGGCACATCCAAGCACAAGCCCTGGTGCATGAACACGTGAGCCCAGCAGTCCCATAACTGTTCTTGGGGAGGTCAGGTTCAGCCTGGAGCCTCCCTTCTTGAAAGCAGCTGAGCACATCATCAACTGGCATGATATCAAGTGCAGTTAGCTCCTGCTTCAAGGGAAGAACTAAGAAGCGTGCTTTGTGCGTAGAACTGAAGTGCATAATATATCATACTTCAGTTCTGCCTGTGTGCCAGGAAGGCTGGATTTCCCCTTCCCAACCCAGTGCCACGGCTGTGCCCCACACCAGAGCTCCATCGAACATTGATTTTATCCTATAAATCAGTGCAAACTTCTGTGTCATACAGAGCACACAAGTTCACCCGTATTTAACTCAGCAGCTAGGACTTGTCCAAGGCAATGGTGATCTACACTAACTTCAGTCTCTGCTTCAGCATAAGAAATCTCTTAGACTGTTGAAACCAACCACACACAGGCTTTGAGAGCCCAAGGAGTATGCGTAACCTCTCCTGACTGAGCTTCAAAGCTGAAAGACAATTTAAAATGTTTTTAATTGAGCAGAACGGCAGGTCTACCCAACAAGGAAAGGCAGGAACCATGACCAGGATCTGCCAGAACTCTCTCCATGTCTCTGATGCTGCCTGGGGAAGTACCAACCCATCCAGCCCACAGTAGGGAGCCAGCAGTTTTGGGTGAAGTATATGAGTTTTCCTCGTTAATTATTACTGGTAGGTGACTCCAAGCCCCCTGCCAAGCTCTTCTATCTCTTTGTTCCATAAAACAAACCCTCCAGTTTGTTACTGAGTTTATATTCAACTCATTCTAAGAAAATGAGATCTACAAAAGAATGAAAATCAGCTCCCCAGCAATGCAGAACTCAGTTCTATGCATATGAATTGAAGCCATATTTTTTCATTTCTAAATCTCACATTCCTCAACCTCCATTCTCCCCACACCAGCCAAGACCATGTTCCAGATATCAGATATAAATGGTTATTCATCAAGTAAAGGAAAAAGGGAAAAGAAGGCAGTCAAGCAATGCATCCATATTGTAGGATGCTGTGGTTATCCAAAGCAGCTTTAAACAAAGATACCAAGTGCTAAAAATGGGGAATTAATCTATGTTAGTCTCCCTGTTTTACCAGCTAGACAGGTCGTTTAAAGCTGTTGCAAGTATCTTTACACTACATTACAGACAGCAGCAGAGACACTTTCACGATTCATCCTGTAAAGAAGCACTTTCTAATTATTATTTGTTTTGTCTTCTGTTTAGGGCTTTACCCATTAAGTGGTGGAAAATCAAAAGGATATATGCAATAGTTATTCCTTCCTCTTCATTGCTGTTAAATTGCTTCTCTAGCTTATATCAATGCATAAGTAACTGTGCCAACATGTAAGTATTTCTGTGCTTAAATAAAAAGAACATTAAAACAAAGAAACAACACTGCTTGTTTAGATGCCAGCTAGAGACACTGTGGTCTGCATGCATTCTCCTGTGATTCACAAGCAGAGAGGCATCTAATTTCTTCTGCTTTTTGGACAACCTGCACCCCTCACCAATCCCCTGCATTCCCACAGCCCTCAGTGCTACGACTTCTGGCACCTTGGAGCTTTTCCGTCACTCGATAAATTCGCCTTTATTCTGTGTCACAGGCTTGGTTATGCTAATGGACATGAAAGCAAACTGCAGATGGATCTAGATTATCACAACAGCCTTTTCCTCCCTCCACCTCTTGCCATCTGCAGTTGCAGCGTTGGCATTCAAGCACTTGTGGGACCACGGACAAGCAAGACATCTCCTTTGCTGTCACAACGCCTGGGGTATGCACAGAACAAACAAGAAAACAAATTGGCTTGGGAAGTTTCTTGCTTACAAAGCTCAAAGGCACCAACTGGGTCAATCTGCAGACTCAAACAAAAGCTAAATCCTTGTTTCCCCCCTCCTGAGGCTTCTGTGCTTGCTCATGCAGGATACACCTTTTTGTGCAATGTGCCCCTGGGGGCCATAATGATGGGTTAGCCAATTACACAGAGAGAAGAGGAACTTGATGAATGGATCATTTTTGGTGCACTCTGCACTTTTGACTCATAAATTCCACAGAAAACAAGGTAAATGGAGCATAATTTATTAATGAACAGAGCCCTAAATATCAAATGATCTGCTGTGAATCATCAGCCGGAATTGTAGAGCCTTCATATCACACTAGTTACAGCATGCTGCAGCGACGAACAAACTCTGCAGTCCAGTGTAAGGCTTACAAGATAACCTAGGAAATAACATCCTGCTTTATTTAAAGCACGGTAAAGCAAGGAGCTTGCCAGACCTTCAGACTGTGACCTCCAGAGAGGGTGATCTTGCAAGCCTCACCTTGCATTGCAAGCCTGAAAGCACCATTAAGCTCGTGATGGATTGCAAGCCTTGAGAGAGGTGCATGTACCCTAAATCTCACCAGGAAGCGGGAAGAAGTTCAGACAGCTCCAAAGAGAGACTCCAATGAGGTCTCTGTACAGTGAGGTAACTTACGAGCAAGAGCTTTTCATCATTTCTACCCTTTCACTGGTGGGTAAAAGGGGACAATCCTACCAGGCTTGTAAGTCTACCAAGATCCAGATTAAGCCTGATGCGCCACATTGACTATTCTAAGAGACCAAATAAGGGCAAGGAAAAGAACATCAGAAACCTCCATTTGCCACCTTTCTTAAAGTTATATTTAAGTTGAAAAAGCATGACAGAAAGAATAAAAAACAAGAAAAAAAACCATGCACCCAGGTACTTTTGCTTACATAGTCCCTATCAACATGAGAAACACATGAAGATGAACATGAGCACACACATGCCTGCACACTGACCATTTACTAGTCATGATGAAATACCTGTTCTGGACATTTAACATCTTCCTAAGTCAACAACAGAACAGAATTATTCGGGTAAAACTGTATTTTCCCCTTACTGATATAAAGGTATATTAGTGTAATGATCAAAAGTGCAGAAGAAAGACCAGCATAAGGAATTAGGAGGTTAGCAGCAATTAAATCCATCTATAGGAGACCCTTACTTCGTTGTTTTTATACAGCACTGACTTCAGGTGGATCATCCTGGAGATACTGCCACTGCTAAAAGGAAGAAGTTCCGACTCGCTTTTTCATCCTCAAGTGAATTTTCCATAGGTGGCCTGAGATAATACATGATGTTTACTCAGCTAGCATAAGACAAATAAGCAAGATTTGCTGCTAATTCCCAATATTGATGTGCTGAAAGTGTTTTCTGCTTGAAAGATAAGGGAAAAGGGTAAGGCTAAAGTTACCCATCTACTTGACTAATGTGCACTGTTTACTTTGGTATCCCCTTCCACAACTGCCCCTGCCTTTGGCAGCATCACACCGACAGATAGGAAAATAGTGCTAATACATTAAATTGAACAGCAAGATCACAGGGGCTGCCTCTCTGAGACAAAGTGCATTAACTACTGATAAATTCCACCTCCTTTCGAAATTAGAATTAAGAAGTCACTAGCCAATACCTGCAGAAGACAAATCACATCCTTAGAGCTACCCGGTACCCGTGCATTGTCCACAGATGCCATTGAGAGCTAAAGCCAGGAGCAAGAAACTTGATGGCATGAGCAGCTTTTTGACTTACAAAGGGGAAGCAGAGGCTCAGGGAGACAAAGCACTCCCAATCCAGCCAAAAAACCTCTTTTCACATCACCCATTTCCCTCAGATCCATTCCTCTTCTCACACCTAAAGCAGAAATACACTCTCAGTGTAAATAAAAAAGGAAAAAGGAAATGGAATATCAAGTAAAACAACCCAAAACCTAACAAAATCAACCCCCTGGAACACAACTGATCTGCTCACAAGCGATCCATCACCTTAAAGACCTCTTTGGAGGCACAAAATTATCCGAGATAGCACCAGGGACAATTTACCATCTCTCCTCATGTACATTTTGGCAATTTCAGGAGCGGTCAGGTATGCCAAGCTACATCTCTCCGGTCCGCTCCAAGGACTGCCTTCATTCTTCATTTGCTACATCATGTCTAAGACAGAAAACTGCAGATTTCCATGGCAGCAGCAGGTGCTACCTGGATACATCCAGACCGGTGAGAGCTCTCCTAACGCAGGAACACAGTGCTCCTCCCCGCTTCCCTCCTCTATTGCCAAAGGCATCACTTGACACAGCTGTGCTGTTACAAACACAACAAATACGTTCTGAAAAGGCAAAATGATTTTTCTTCCCCTTCTTATGTTTAAAATAATAGCTTTTCAACAAGCCAAATGGGGAATGGTGTTAATGTGTTTCCATGGGCAAAGCTTGAGGACAGTGTAAATTGCCTTGTTTAATGGACTCTGGAATTCAGTTATCCATTCAGAAATTCCAGACCTTTAAGTGAGACCAAATCAAATGGTTTATTCCTCAGGAAGCACACAAACGGTTTCACGGTTCTGTGGGTATCATTATTTATGTCTGTTGAATTTGATGAAGCAAATATCTTTCAGAGCAGAGGAGAACCTGCATCCACTATCCCCTTAGGCAGTCCTCAGCGCTCAAGGAACTCTGCAGATACCCATCCTTCAGGGCTCCACATCATTTTAATCAGCACAGAAACACGCATAACCAAAAGAACCAGCAGGTATCCACATCTGGCTCTAAATGCACTGTAATGACCAAGCTTGAGTGGCTTTAACATATACAAAAGAAAATCAACCCATTAGACTGCTTTCCCCTGCCATGGACAGTGGCTGCCCAGAAGGAGGTGGAGGGACAGTACCCATGCCATGCCACGCCACCACCTCCCATGCCTGCAGAGCCACTGCTGAGCTAAGGAGCCCAAAGGTGATGCTCATCTTCCTGTTACAATTAACTTACCCTACTTGTATTATTTCTTTCAAACTCCAAGTTAAAATGAGGGCGCAGCCACGGTCTTTCTGGCTGGGAGTGTCTGCCAGCTCAGTCAGGATATTCTCAGCTCTGGGATATTAGAAGATGAGGTTACGAACTGGTGTCTGGAGTAGGTTACTGCTTCCCAGTCCCCTCAACATAGTCCTGAGACATAAGAGGAGATTTAATATCGCACACTACAATATCACATACTACCCGTCTCCCATGAGGCAGCCAGGCACACACCAGCCCTGACTCTCAGCCCATCAGATCCTGACTGTGACCCTGCAAATAAATACATCCAAGAGGCACAGAGCCTCACACAGCAGAAAGGGGCTGTCTGCACACCAAACACTACCTGAGCTCTCTCTTACAGGGACTTCGGGATCCTACAAACAATGCAGGAAAAGCAAGGACATTTTGTCCTGCATGCATGGATCCTACAAGAGGAGGAGTATAAATACAGGAAAAAACCCACTTGAACTGATGTCATTTGCAACTTATGTAAAGTATAAAATATGCCAAAGAGCACAGGTTCCAGGTCTGATTACTGCTAGTTTGCAGAACTGTGCAAACATGGGTACACATACACCAGTGCCAATAATAACACACATATACCACAGCTGGGACCTAAAGCAGAACCAAACCATACTGAAAAGACTTAATTCATCTCCCTCCCGTGCACCTCAACTGCTCAGAGGGACTTTTTTTTCCCCACTCAAAATTGAAATTAAAATACAATAAAAATCAGTTCTAGGATTAGATGCTGAAAACCAGATTCCAGCTGGGAGCTGAGGCACCTGCCGAGCTGTATTTATAAATGGAAGCACTGACATGACTTTAAATGCAGTGTCGTCAGAAACTTAATTATACAGCAGCAAGTCTCTAATTGGAAGTCACAGAGCAATGTATTGGCTTTGCCAGGTGATTTGACACTCTCCAAACTGCTTTGTCCCAGGGTGGTTTGTGTTATCTGACTCAGGTTTGAACAGTGGCGTGTGTTTGCAGGCTGCCGGGGGATTAGCCCTATTTATCTTCATGGGCTTTGTTTCCTTGCACGCAGACTCAATTCATATGGATTTGTTTCAGCGCATGAGGAAGAGCCTCAGCTTTGCTTCACCCAGCCTTTAAGTGTGTTTGTGCTGGTCCAAGCAGGGTACCTTGGGTGCATGTTGTGGAGGCTACATCTAAGGAAAGCTGGCCTAAAATTAACAGTTTGGATACTCTTGAAATACCAGAAATTGAGTAGTGGGAATTTCACGTTTGGTGCCATTGTTTAACGGTGCTGGAATGAAACCAGCCCTGTCGGGGTGCAAACAGTTCACTTCTAGCTAGTGGGAACCCACCCGGTGAGCAGGAGGTGGGATGGAGAAGTGTGTATGTGAAAGAGAAATGTTTAGAGGGAAGGAAGCCTGTGTTGAAGAAACATCTACCCATGAGAAATCAACGTGAAAGTTTCAAAAGCAAGGTGGTTTCATACTGAACTATGGTTCCTGTAATCACAATCAAATGTACTTTCTAAGCGCTATTTCAAACAAAAACATGCTGCTAGAGGAAAAAGCTCCAAAGAAATTACTTAAAGAACTGAAGGTCCGTCCTCAGTGCCCTTCGTTTTCCACACAGACATGTTCTCATTTGACTGAACATCTGTTGATCGAATAATGCAACCTCCCTCTCCTGCTTGGAATGCTCTCTTGGCTGCTGAACTGCTCTGCCTTAAAATACAGACACCAGCTCACGAGCAGTTATTCATTTTCTAAACCTGATTCTTTCTTTAAACTGAATGTGCATGATTTAAACATCAGTTGTGTTCCCTTGACTTGTGTTTCCTTCATCCAGACATCCTGTTGGCGTCACCGATAAGTACTAATAAATATTCCTGGTTGGAAGTCTTACATGTGAAAATAACTTATGGCATCCCTCATCTATGCCATCAGACACATCATACATCTCCAGGACTTCCCAGTTCACTGAAGGAAAGTCAAAAACCCCTCTAATCACCATTGTGTTACGCCTGCATCTCATCCTCTGGTTGCTTAGCCTCATGCACCTCCTGCCTGGCATGTCTCCCCATGTTTCCTCCCTGTCTGCCCTCCCCCCTCCTGTCCTGCTCACCCCACTGCAGAGCTACCATAGGATCATCCCAGTCGGGATCTAACTGTGCTAACTTAGCTCTTGCTATTCCCATAATGCCTGGAGACCGGTATCTGCAACACTGAATTGTGAAGGAGATTACAGAGCTGTAATTACTGGAGCTGGAAGCTTCCAGCCCAACTGATTTGTCCTGTCATTTAACAATCTACTTGTTTCCCAACACAGTCAGGAGCGATATAAACACGGAAGCCTTTGGCACAGGTCCAGCCAGCATCGATGATGTGATGCTCTATGTGTGGCACAGCAAGAGATTCTCCACAGCTAAAAAGACATCAGAGAAATTGATTCTACATCTTAAAGCACAGGTTATGAAAAGCCGAGACAATAAATCCACTCGGCTTCAGATAGTCTGAAGAAATGTGACCTTTCCCTCTCATTTGTAACCCAGGAGGCTGCAATGAGCACCCAATCCAATTACATTATATTTTTATTTAGCTAATCTACCAGCAGATGGCCTTTAAATTTGCCTAATTTTGGAGGTCTGCTCAGGCAGAACTGGCAGCACAACTCGCATCCCTCCATAGGGAATGGTTTGATGAGAGCCCCGTGAGCCATCACTGGTTATTGCCTTCCCAGGCCCCCACTCATCAGCCCCTTTCCCTTGTTATTAGATACATATATTTTCCTTGTCTTCCTATTGGATTATGACGTGTTTCGGGCAGGTGTCACCTTTTTGAGCTATGATTGTACGGTGTCTAACACAAGCAGACTCTAACCCTTGGCTGGAGCTCCTAATCACAGCGGT
Source organism: Myiopsitta monachus (assembly GCA_017639245.1). NCBI lineage: Eukaryota > Metazoa > Chordata > Aves > Psittaciformes > Psittacidae > Myiopsitta > Myiopsitta monachus. The sequence goes on from CM029917.1 coordinate 24,420,276, forward strand.
ATTGAAAATGCTTCATTTTCAGTTGTAAACTGAAGAGTCATTTCTCAATTAAAGGGAATAGCCAAAGGATAAACATCTAAAGTATGGCAAAAATAGGGCTAAAAAGGCCTGTAATTTAAACTCAACACAATATACTTTTAGAGCTTATATATAAAATTAAAGTACTGAATGAAGCCACACTTCCACAAAGCAAATAAATTGGTGTCTATAGAAGTGCAAGATCCACCCTGACATGACCGAGGAGTGCAGCTGCACTATGGCAGGGAGATGGGCTGCACCGTTAACAACATGAAACCACCCACTGACTCTTGCACAGCATCCTTCTGCCATAGCTGGGGGCGTCACAGGGCTTCCCAAGGTGGTAGAGAAGTGCCCTCTGTGCATTAAGGTTTTAAGCCTCCTTCCATCTTCAGGATTAAACCCCAGAAGCCTTCAAGCAACATTAGGAGCTCAATTGCTGCAAGAAAATCTGATCCATATCTGAGCCACATGGTACCAAAGGAGTTAGTTACCCTCATCGTTCAGCACTCTGACAAGCTTCATCTCACCCCTGCATAAAAGAATTCCCTGAGTATCCAAGAGTCCCGCTCCAGATAGCTTTACCTGAGCAGCCCAAAGCAGGGGTTTAATCTTCCCTTACATCTCAGACTGCATTGGAACAGGTAATCCCCTGGGTCCCAGGAAGCCTTCTTACTGATGCACCAACACCTTTCCCATCCCATGAGAGGTTCAGGTAACCATTGAACTCCCAGTATCACTGCAAACAGCAGTGAGCACAGCCTGGATGTAACAGCCACTGATGGGGGGGACATATTCTCCCTCCATCCTGGTGTGCAAAGCCCAGGCATCCCCAGGGGCTGCCCAGCTGCAGTGCAGAGGGGGTGCAAGCCAGTCTTGTTTCCCTTCTCCTCTGCCCAGCAGAGCCTGACTGAAATAAAGTATCGCTACAAGTAAAATACACAGACTTCAACCAACCCCTATTTGCATAAACCTCCAGTTCTGCTAACCACAAAATGTAATATAAATTACTCGGAAACACTTTCCCCTTTTCCTTGCCTTTTAACAGAGCAAAATACGATTTACATTCCGTTTGCAGGCAAATCAAGTGAAATGCTTAATTATAAATAGCACTTGTAAATACAATCCTTTCAGCTGGAATATTTGTATAGTGAAAATGAGCAAGACCTTTATAACGATTTCAGTTACAAAATTTAATTAGACCTGTTTCTCACTCCAGCTTGGGCCCTGTGCAATGCTCTGGTGTAAATTTGCACTTACTCGATGGGGCCACGAAACACTCAGGAACAAAGCATTGGTAGGCACAAAGCACCCAGGCTCCACCGGCTGCAGCGATGCTGAGACAGCTCACACTGGCTGAGGATCTATCCCCACATAGATACAAGTGGTCTTCAGCAAAGATGAAAATTAGGCCCATTATTTTTATTTATGGGGAGCTGAAATACACACTCGCTAAAGCCAAGTCTGCATGCAGCCAGTGAAATATTTGTATAACTTGCCACCAAGGTTATGGGAAGGTGGAGGAGAATGTACATCAGTGGTGATAGAATTTTTTGCCCCTTATATATTTGCTAGGACAGATCCTCTTCTACAGGTAATAGAATAGAAGATATTACTTTTATGCTTGGTCTAATTGCTCAGACATCACGAGGTGCTACCAAGTAGGAAAGCACTAACTCTGACCAATCGAGCTGCAACCTTGAGGCCACCAAAAGAGATGATACAGAGCTGGAACTAAAAATTAAAGATGAGGTTTAAGAGGCAAGAAGACTCCATGGTAAAAAGCTGAAAGCATTTCAGTCAGGAGAGGGTATTTTTTACTACATCCACTGTGCCAGGGCTTGGCCATCCTTGTGAATGTGAAGTGCAAATGACAGAGAAAAGACATTGGTTTGTACAGCTAGCTCTGTTTTAAAATTAACTTGTGAGGTTTCATCTGTTTCTGAGAGTTCATTCCTCCTCTTTGCTCTTTGGGTGAAGCCCTCTGTTTGCCATCACAGCTTGATGTATGATAATGAATGCGATATCATACACAGAATTATTCTGACATCAGGCTGAGAATAAATAGAAGTGATGTTTGCATGAATTCTCTATAAGAAAAATCAGAGTCTGTTATGGTTTAACCCAACAGGCAGCCTAACACCACACAGCCCCCCACTCCCTCCCCAGTGGCACTGAAAGCAAAAGCAGAATTTGTGGGTTGAGATGAAAACCATTACTAAGAAATAGAAAGGGAAATAATAGAATTATAATATACAAGTGATGCACAATGCAGTTGCTCGCCACCCACCAACTGATACCCAGCCAGTTCCTGAGCAGCGGCACCAAGCCGAATTTCCCACTAGTTTACATACTGATCATGACATTCCATGGTATGGAATACCCCTTTAGGCAATTGGGGCCAGCTCTCCTGGCTATGTCCCATCCCAGCTTCCTGTCCTCCATCACAGCCTCCTCACTGATGGGATGGGCTGAGAAGCTGGAAAGGCCTTGACTTAGCAACAAGTAAAACATCAGTGCATTTTCAACATCATTCCCATCCTAAAACCAGGACACAGACCTACAGCAGCTACTGGAAAGAAAATTAACACTGTGCCAGCCAAAACGAGGACAATCCTACCCCTTAATTCTATACCAGTTGCATAATTCCCAGGTCCCACACATCCGGACCACCACCACCATTCCTGTTTTCAGCATACATCACCTCCTCCTCTGGTACTCAAAACCTTTTCCTTCTGATCAGTCTATGATGACTTCCAAAACTCCTGAGCAACTGGGGTTTTCTATGTGAGCCTGCTTTATGACCAGTGACCCACTGGAGAGCCTGACTGCCCCGATGCACACATGCAAACGAGCTTCACCAGGGCAAGTAACTACCGCCAGGTCCCACCTGGTTCTTCAAAGTGCACCATGAAATCTCACCAGAGATGGGTGAAATTGGAGAAAAACATTAGTTTTATTTAAAAACACACCTAGAACTTCAGCAGCCTCAATATTAATTTCTATTTATTTCCAGGGAGGCTCAAACACACCTGAAAATCCAACCAGGCAAATCTCATCACCCAGGAGTATGCCAACACTTCAGAAGTCCAAACTCCATCCTTAATTAAACCAGCAGTGATGGAAGGCAGGCCAAGAGGAGAAGCATTTCAGGCTACTATTTGGTAATCCAAATGGCCTGGGATTACAGAGGTTTGTATCCTCCTGGGCAGTTGGTGCTCTCTGAGTTAGTAAACCAGGGAGCAGCAACTCCCTGAAGGCTCCTTTCCATCTCCTCTGAAATGCCAGAGCTGTACATGGATCAACCATAAGCAGAAGGAAGAATCCCAGCCCTAACGTTTACAGAATAAGGGATTAATCCCACCGTGAGCAATGCCTTGGGAATATCTCCTTAATTTTAAGGGGAGATATTTTAGACTCCTACCTAAAAAAAGATGTTTGCATCTTGCTACAGCTATGAAATACTAAATAGAACATTAGAGGGTATTAAAGATAGACTGAACCAGAAATAACTCATGATTTCACAAGATCCAAGCAACTTAAAACAACAAGCCTAAACTATACAGATTAACTCAGGGTCGACTGCAGGTTCAGGTGCACCAACTGCTATGTAGTCAGGGAGGGGTCCGGCCCAGAAAGCAGCCAGCAGCACCTGTGCACAGGTTTTTTCCCCAGCCATTCATTAAACAAAGAAGCAATGGGCTATCTTAGAGACAAAAGAGCGTTACATGAACGATAAGAGACATCAGGGCTTGGGAGCTTCGCTGAAGCAGGGACCTGCCAGCTTAGACAAGCTCCAAAGGCAAAAGCAACCCAGCATCTCCGCTTTGGGGAACAGAAAGCGGAGGAGACAAAAACTGCTTAAAACCTTCTGCATCCGTCCATCGGACCAATATATTTGTTAAATAGATAAGGAGAGTAAAGTTAAACAAACAGAGAGCCATTTTGATGCGCTGATTTGTAAGTTAGGAGAGAACCCACCATGCAGCAATTACACACTTGGTTACATTCACAGAGAAACTTCAGCTTTCTATTAAGAAAAAGGAATGCAATTATAACTTGGGCATGAAACAATTTATCCCATACTTGGTATTTCTTTCTCTTTGACAGTTTAATGCCTCAAAATTATTTATCTTGTTATTTATCTCTCTGTTTGTTTTTTGAAGGACATCTTTTTGTGCCTTCAAGCCACTTTATTCATTAGCTCTCCGGAGTTCATGTCCTATTTCATTATGTTTTAATCTTTACAGTTGTTAATTTGCATTTCATTTCCTGTTGCAGCAAAATTTACTAACAAAAAAGTTATTGTAAATATTAATGCAAGTCAACTGATAATCATCCAAGAAAGCGTTTTGCAGCAATAACAATTACCTATGTCTAAGGCAGAAAATAGCAATTCAAGTAGTTAGAGACAAAAACACCTCAAGCTGAGGGGACAGAACGTTCTTAAGAGGCACAGACTGGGACATCACAAACAGCGCTTATAATTAACAACTTGCTTTAAAGAGAAACTGCCTGGAGAAAGGACGAGACCTGTTCGGTAACCAGATGCCCAAAGCCTATCAGAAGTTTGCTTACTTTATCCTCAGCACAGCATCTGTTAAGTACAGGCAAATGCTTAACTAATACCATGACCACAACTGGAAAACAATAAACCAAACTAAACCCAACATCCTACACCACCAAAGCCAATAAATCAGGTTTCCCCCTCCACACACACCACCTTCACCATCAGCTCCCTGGCTCCTAGCGCCGCACCACAGCGAGCTCAGGGTTTGGAACAGACATAGCGAACCCATCTAAACAAAGAAAAACCTTTCAGCTTACTCAGATCTGGAGTATGACTGTGCAGGTCCCGAGCGTTGCTTGAGCTAATCCAGAGCAGTTCGCCACCAGACTGCTCTGCAGGGACAGGTCAAAGGGAACTAGCAGTACAACACCTTCCCCAGGTGCCTTAGTTTAACTGGATCATGCTCTTTGGAGGTGGATAATTACCCTCATTAAGGCAACACAAGGCAGGTTTGCAAATGCACCTTAATTTTAACAGAAGAAAGCACTTAGCAACTTAAACCACGAGAGTAAGAGCCCCAGCTTTGCTGGCTCCCTCATTAATCTCCTGCAGGGCACAATGCGCTGGGGGAGCTGCTCCTTAGAAAGCCTCCACGAAAGAGAGAAGGGAGCCTTGGGGACCAGCATTTGAACTGGCCCCTTTGTAACTGCTCGTTGGCCTCAGAAAAAGTCCCTATTTTATCCCACTTTAACTCCAGAAACCATATTTCCTGGCTTGGTTATTATTATATATCCCCAACACATGCCTATGGTATCGGAAAGACTTGCATGGAGTGGTGCTAGCTGGGTTTTGAGCAGAGCCTGTAAGAGCAGCCATTCAGCTCCACAGTTTGCAAGAGGATTGCCTCTAATTCCTCACTCTTGTGCATTTGTGAAAGCTCTAACAACTTGGACCAAATCGCACATCTAAAGCTGCTTCTCTGAGCAGCCACAGCTCCTGTCCATCTATCACAGCAACCTGCCCTTCCAAGGGTGCTGCATGACAGCTCTATGGGCTTCACACCCATAAGATAAATCAGGTTCTTCCCTTTATTGTTTTATTCTCCAGGTCCTCAGCTTTCCCAGGTTTTCACAATGGATCTGATAGGGACCAGCCCTCCACCACCCACCTGGGGGCCTGGGGGCACTCCCTGCAGCTGCTTGCATTTGCCACAGGTGACCAAAGGAGCTGTCATTAAGACAAAAATACCCTGAGTAAACTTGTGAGGATGCTGCAGGATTGGTCCTTGCCCTAAAGAAGTAAAAGCTGGGGAAATAGTCTTTATTTGAAATAATTTACTTTCATCATCAACTTAAGAAAGCCTTGGAGCTGCCCTTTAGATCAGCACAGCCCTCACCGAGCTCCCTCCTGCAGGAACAGGAATCCTTTCACAGGGGTTTCAATGTTAAAGTCATTCTATGAGGTTTTCCACCCCATGCCTGGGAGGAAGACAGAAGGTAGAGGTAGGCAAAGAAGAAGTGCTGCTGCCCTACAAACCCATGGAGAACAACAGACCAGCAACCCTGCAACAGTGCTGACACAACCGGGACCAGAGCAACCTCCTGTTGTAACTTTAAAGAGGGAATGACTGCCAGCCACACAGGGAAAACTGGTGTTCATGAACTCAATCAACAAAGCACCCAGGAATCAACTGGGGGTTTGCAGATGCAGATTTCCTGCTGAGCAATGTCAGCCTCACATCTGCCACCTCCCTACGGATAATATTCCCTTCCCCAGTAAAAGGACCTACATTCAGCCCATCTTTTAGGCACAATGCTTGTTTAGTGCTACAGACTGCACGCAGCTTCGTTTCCACCATCCTTATCCTACGGGATACCACATGTGCGAAGAGCTCCAGCAGCATTAGTGAATTTTCACATCCCCTATAATAAATCCTCTGCTTCTCTCCTTTACAGAGGAACAGGCCGAATTCTGCTTCCAGTAGGTAAAGTCTGTAGCAACCCCTTTACAGTCACTTGAGTTTTGCTGGGGTTTAGACTGAAGCAGGGAGGCTTTCGCTGTCAGATAAGCAAAATTTGGCAGAGCCATCCCAGATTCTGCAGCATCTGCTCTGACCCACAGGTGAGAAAACACACCAGAAACCTTGAATCAGAAAAGCAAATGTACCAGACAAGATGAAGCAAGAACTGAAACAACAGAAACACCACCCAAGGCTTAGGCTGCAGACAACTGCCCCATCCTGCTTTATGATCTCTAATCCAAGATGAGCTAATTCCTCTTCCGAGGCTCATTCAAGAAAATCTGGCACAAGGGATGATTTGGGAGCATCATGCACAGACACAGGGCTGAGCAGGAAGCCAAGACCCCATTCTAACCAGCTTAAATGTTAGGCAAATGCACAATACCCCCCTTAATCACCCTCATTTTCCCTTTCTTCCTGCCATCCTCTCTATTTAACTCCCCATCAAATCTATTTCCCCAGAGCCTGAAAGCCTTGCAAACAGCTTAGGTTTTTAAGCTCTTGAGACCACTCCCAATCCTTCTTACTTCCATTCTCCCTTTCTTTCCTGCTGGACCAAAATCCATCACTGCCTGGCTGTTGCCACTTGTCTTGTTGTTAACTGCAGGCTCTCCAAAATCACTTTCCTGGCTTGTCCTGGGCTTAGTAGAGTCCTGGATCATGACCAGGACTCCAAAGCGCTTTGGGAATCTCAACCAGAACAGATTTCTGCAATCATAACTTTGTTGACAAAATCAACTATTTTATACTTATAGATGGAATTCTTCTTTTTCACTCTTTTTTCACACTTTTTCCCTGCCATGGCACTCTCTCAGTGCAGAACTGTACCTCATCAACAGTCTTCTTTACTCGGGGTTAAACTCTTAAGTGGTGCAGAAAGATGAATTCCCTTCCCTTTCAGCTGGTGGAACAGTGTCCATGATCTCCAGCGGACAATGTGGTCACCGAGGCGCTAGGAGGCTGCTGCAGCTCCCTCCCCATCAATAACAGTCAAAGCACAAGGCTCAACTTTAGCTCCTGAAACGATCATTAGTAATGATGCATCAAAAAGCTTTTGATGAGTGGATGATATAAGTAAACAGGACAGAGTAATAATCAGGCTTTATTTATAGCCAGGTAAACCACCACCTGATGTCAATTTTGCAAAGTGACTTTGAAGGAACTTTCTAAAGGGGATACTGAGAACATCTCTCCCCTCCCTCCTGCAACCAACAGTAACCATTATTGATGGCATTTCTGAAATGGCAGGTACAGAGAAACGGAGACTGTTCTTTTGTGTCAAAATTGGTTTATGGCACCTTTTTTCCCTTGTTTAAGGCAGTACCACTCATTTACAACATTAAACAATGTGATTTATGTACTTCAGCAGAGCTTGCTACATTTAAATGTTTCAGGCATTTCATTTTTACAACATATCTTGTTCCAATATAATCAATGTGCTTTTTTCTCGGGCTGTGATAGGAATGCAGTTTGTGTTTTATAGCAAAATCAATATAAGAACTAATGGGTGAAGAACAAAGTAAATGGTAAAAAGTACAGGGAGGTTGTGAGATCTCTTTTGCTCTATCGATTCCATTAGCACGAGGCTGCCCAGTTGTACACAGTTTCATATTTGATAAGCAAGCAGCAGACTTCATATTCCAGGGAAGACAAAAGGGGCGAAGTTTAGCACTGAAATCACTTATGCCAAAGTCATTGAGGTTAAAGCAAGAATGGAGACGAGCCAAGGTGGATGCTGAGACACAATGTGCTTTAAAGGCAGCAGCTGTAAACATCAGATGGTCACAAATGGTGCCACTCTGACTTCTATTAAAGGCTGGGATACTTGAGAAATGACATTCTTGGCTCCTTCATGCTCCTGCGTTAAACAGGTTTTAATTAATAGCAAAAAAATGATGAGAAGAGAAAGCTACTCGTGAGTTTTCTCACTAATAGATGAAAAGCAACATTTCTTTTTAAATACATGCAACCCAGATTTCTTGTTAGGGACACAAAGAGGGAGGAGCTCTGACCGGCTACAAGCAATGTAACCTGGAAAACATTCTTTCTTTGCCATCTTTTCATGCCTGAATTTTGCTCTTTCTCTTGACGAGGTGCACATGGGTTAGTGCCTAGAAAGGGCCTCTCAAAATATGTCTGGAGTCTCCTACCCCACTGGAGATGCCTGGCAAAGGTGCTGTAATGCTTTCCCATGCATCAGGAGATGAAAGAGGTCACAGCACCTTGTATCTGCCACAGTCTGCTCAGACAATGAGATGCCTCTAGCCTGGCACAGAGTCCCAGTAAGTGCAGCACCCACGAGTGACACCGGGCAAGGGATGGGTTCACAGCTCCAGATCTCCTCTTGGGTCCCTTCTGTCCTATCATAGAATCTCAACCTGGTTTGGGTTGGAAGGGACCTTACAGCTCACCCAGCTCCAACCCCTGCCACAGGCAGGGACACCTTCCACTGGAGCAGGGTGCTCCAAGCCCCTGTGTCCAACCTGGCCTTGAACACTGCCAGGGATGGGGCAGCCACAGCTTCTCTGGGCACCCTGTGCCAGTGCCTCAGCACCCTCACAGGGAAGAGCTTCTGCCTCAGAGCTCATCTCGGTCTCCCCTCTGGCAGGTTAAAGCCATTCCCCTTGCCTTATCCCCACAGGCCCTTGGCCAAAGCCCCTCTCCAGGTTTCCTGTAGGACAGATTTCCTGTCCCTACATTGCTATTCATTGCCAGCAGCTCAGGCACGCTCCTACCTCAGTTCCACAACTGCCAAAGACAAGCTGCTCCCTGCAATCCTCACACACGCCATTTTATGGAAAGCGAACACGCTTGGATCAAACATGTTTGCAGACACCTTTCCAAGTGTCCAGTTAACTCTAATAATTACTTAGCACACTGACTCGTGTTTCTGTTTCACAGCTTGCATCAACAAACTGCAGTGGTGACCTTCTACACTTAGAAGCATCTCTAATCGTTCTTATTCTGAATAACAGATTAGATGCATCTGTTCATTTTGCTACATTCCTTTTCAAAGCCATGACCCAATAAAGCAATTACTGTTCATATCAGGTTCTAGGTATCTTCTACAGCCAGCAGTAAAGCATTCTGGGGTGCTGTAGCATCTGTTACTATTCTTATCTCCCCCCTTTCCTTTGGGAACATTCTTTTTGCTTCCATAACAAGTTTTAATAGACCCCAGCAAACAGGTCCAAGAATGGTTGTCTTATATTTGCTACAAGAATATTATCCTCCAAATGTTCCAAATCTTCTTTACAAGGCACCTTTTATTCACGTTTTACTATATGAATTCTGAGTATTTATTGCTCTTTGGGTTGTACTCAGAGCAAAAGGATTTGAATATATTCTATTTCCAAACAAACTGTTGATACAGACTCGAAGTGTCAGTAATTAGATAATTTCACAGCGCACATTCCATTATCACTGTCATCCTTAATGACTGTTTATTTGAAGAGTCCTTCTAGCATTGCAGCTACCCCAGTAGTAAATATAATAATAGATGGTGTGATTGGTAAGATTCAGCCATTGCTTTCATATTTAAAGTAACGAGCTGTAGAGAAATTTCTACTCAAATGCAGAGATTTAGATGGCAAGAATTAAAATGCTGGCCTCAATGAAATTGGTAATAAAATACTCATTGACTTCCCGGGGTTTAAATGTAATCAGTTCCTTGCAAGTAGAGATGATTAGTGGCATATACTAAGTATTAAATAAACAGTTATTATGAGCTCTAGCCTGACTTAGGGTGCCAAAAGGGCTCATGTAGAAAGACCCTGTTTATTCATGGGCCCTTTAACCCAATTAAAGGCATGTGCTACATGCACCAAATCCATGTAACTACACTCAGCAGAGAGCTTGCAAGCAGCAACCTCTGATCTCTGCAAGCCCTGCCCATTGCCATGTGCCTGGGGAAGAGGATGGGGTGGCCATACCTACCACCGTGGGACATGGGGTGGAAGCACGAGTCTTCCACCACATCTCCCACCAGTTCCAGCACTGATAAGGATAAGACAAACCCATCCACCTCCACAGGAAGGGTGCTGATACCCCAACGTGAGCTTCTGCTGGAGCATACCAGAGGAGCTGTAAGGGGATCCCATTGCCCTCTCCTGAGCTTCCCACTTACCACAGTCCTAAAGTCACTGGGATTTGAGGTCATGATGCCATGAACTTCCATTAGGTCATTTCTGGAGCAAAGCACGAACAATTCACTTCCTAATTTACCAGGAGTAGGATTTCAAATTTTTTCCATTTTCTGCCCTTTTTTCTTTATGAGCACAAGATGTGCAGACAATGTAATGAATTTTTTATGATTCTATTAAAATACTGCATAATTATCCAGCTCCATGCTTGTCATAACTGTGTTTGATCCCTTTTAAGTTGTTGACGATCTCAGATACACAGAGCACTGCTGCAGCCGCTCACCACCAAGCAGAGTGATTGCCAATCTCATAACATGGGACTTTACGATTCTAGCGCTATTCAGTAAAGCACAGACTAAATTTAAGCTTGATTAGTGAGGCTGTCTTGAGGAAACACCAGCTGAAGTATCCATTGGGTTCAGTGATCTCAGCTCCCAGCAGCTGGCGCATTCAAAGGGAAGTGCAAGCATCATTATGGGCTAGATACTGAAGTTGGTTGGTTGGCTTTCAACACACTTTGCTAAGCACAGTGATGGGTAAATAGAATTTTCTGTGACGAAAAATCCACTGCCTTATTGGTAAGTGGTGCAGCGCAGCTGGGAATTAGAGAGAGCTCCATAAAATGCTTTACTTTTAGTCCACTTACTGTAATGGAGGAAGAGCCGAGGCCTTTATCCTAAACAGACTGATTGAAGGCATGTGTTGGTATTTATTACTAGTGAGATGCCTTTAAGGACCATCAGGAAACACAAACAAGGAAAACACCCTCTCCATTTTCAGACGTGGCTCTTCAAAATGCATTAGGAGGCAATTTGGCCCAACACACCAACAATTATCCTTTTTATTTCAAAGAAGGCATTAATTTGAGCAAAAGAGCTAATTTGATCTTTTTTTCTGGCCGGTGGAAAATATAATGCGAGATTGTAGTAACGTGGGGATCAGAGGCTCAGCTCCTTAACACAGAGGCCACCATTCTCCCAACACATAAGCACCACAGCATGTTCAGAAATGCCCTTGGATTTCCAGTGGCTTTTGGCTTTGTTCTGGCTTGCTGCATGGTCGAGAGCAAGTGCTGCTGCCAGTCCGTCTTAGACGCCAGCTAATAACCCACACAGTATCAACAAGAAGGGCATAATAGTCTCCCTGGTTTTTACCTGGGAGCATATTTTGTATGTATTTTTACGTGTAATTATTACCTGAGCAGTATCTTTGCTTCACCACTGACTGGAGCAGCACTTTCAGAGATTCATTATCTCTGAGCCTTCTTCTCATGAGCAAATTCAGGCTAGTCAAGGGATTCAGAAGTGGCTAGGGGCAGGAGGTGACGGTGGAAGGCAAAAGCACACTCTCATAACCTTAAAGCACACTCTCATTTCCTTAAAAAGAATAGGCCTGCAAAGAAAAAGAAGGATTTGAACATAAAATACATCAAGAACATCACAATAGCAGCTATCTGAATGTGCAGGACATCATCCGCAGCCTCCTTTTCCTTTAAGTAAAGAAACTGTCAGATAATGGCCAAATCAATCAGTCAGCATTTTCAGCTACAGCTGCTGCCCATGCCTGTGAAGTGCAACGCAAGCTCGGCTCCAAGGCTTGGGAAGCACTCCCAGATCCAGGCTGTTCTCCACGAGGAGTGCCGAGATCTGGATATCGTATTTCTCTTTTTAATTAAAATGTATTTTTCACTCCCGATCTACAGAGGGAAAAACAACATAAAAGTAATTGAGACTTCACGTTTCACATGTCAAATCATGATAGCTTTTCCTCTTCACTGGCATGCCAAATAAGTACTTATAACAAGATTCACCATCAAAAGCAAGCACCCTCCTTTCCAAGGATGACGGAATCAGGCTTAGATAAAATAGGAACCAGCTCATGCTCAAAATGAATCCCGGTGTCAGGCTGCTGCACCTTCATCTCTCTCAAACCTGCCATACTTCATTATAGTAGATGGAGAAACGCACCAGCCTCTGCAGGCATTTCACAAAAATTACCTACTAAAGCAGACAGTATTCAGGAATTAATGCCTTTAGTACCTGCGAGCAGCACTGAGTCATATATTGCAGGCAGTAATTTCAAGGTCTCATTCATCCCTCCCTGGTATCAAGTATTTTGTCGTAGCCTTTTTGCAGAGCACTTTTATTTCCATGGGTTGCTCTGCCACTAATACACCATTAAAAGGAGAAACATAAAAAGCAAACAAAGAGAAGAAAATAAAGCATTTCCTGCACTTGGAAGGCACTGCAGGTTAGAAGGGATATGAAACCATGGGACACTTCCCCAGTGATGGGGAGCTGCAAGTCCCTGATGGCAATGGGACCGCTCCTGCTGCAGGGAGGGTTGTGGTCCTCAGAGCAATGGACTTGATGGGGACCTAGCCAGAAAAGAAGGTTTAAATTTCCCTTTTATACACACAAGGGGTGTAGAGGGGTGTGTGTGTGTGTGTGTGTGTGTGTGTGTGTTTTCAACATGAGTGTTCTTATGGGGATTTCTAACAACCTTTTTAGTGCTTGGGAGTGGTAATTCTGCTGCCCTGGGATGATGATCTCTTTTAAACCAGGTGCCGGGAGTGTGCCTGCCTCTGCCCTGGTGCCTCACATGGGCTGCAGCGGTAATTCACCAATGTATTTTATGCAAACTTAGAAAATGTGGGACTGAATGGGGCAGAAATAATGAGCAGTGAGATTTGGATCCTGGGATCGCTGTTGAGGAATGCCAAATTTGCCCATTACCTCAGCTAATAGAGCACTTTCAAGTCCAGACAATTAATTTTCTGGAGATTTTCTATACCTTCCTGAAGATGAGAGCACAAGCTCCCAGCACCAACCCAATTTCCTGTCCATGATAGCTCTTCAATTATCCTGGGTAGAACAGATACAGAAAATACAGCACTTACATCAATGTGTATACCTTCCTAAAGGAAATAACCAGCCTCAAGGCTGGATAAATAGTAAAGAAGTGTTATAGTACTGCATCTAAGACATTAGACACCTTTTCGATCACTGTCATTTAATCTCATTATTTTCATCTCTTAGTTCCACCTCATTTTGGATCTATTCTATTTCCACATTAAATCTGTTTACCCCAGAGCCATGATCTGATCATGCCCAAGGTCCGTGGATAGCTGGGACATCAGACACAGGAGAAAAGTGATTAGAAACTCCACACTTAGCATGCTCTGCCTCATATCTACTGGAAGGTTGTTACAGTAAATGCAAAACCAATGTGGCCTGACACTGGTGGAAGTTAGGAGACTAGGAGACATAAAACGCTTGAGTTATTTTTCACATTAGGTAGCAAACCGAGTTCTCCTTTAACCACTTAATTACCTTTGGCTGACAGGAAAACACATTGCTATGAAAATTAGTATTATCTTTATTATGGATGTGTCCCTGAAGATGCTGATGCGCTGACATATATCCACGTACAGGGCCTGGAAGCCATGAAATAATTCTACCTTGCGAGCAAATGCAAAGGTTTTGTACCATCACCAAGGATTTATTACGTAGTTTAACGGTCATTACTTAGCATCATGTGCTCTCTTTAGATATTCTCTATCACCATGCCCATTTTTGTCTTTCAGCCTTATTATCTTATGTATATGAACAAAGAATATTAGAGGGTGATAGGTAGTGGAAATATAAACCAGCCCTACCTGGCCACAGACAAGCCAAGCTCAGCTCAAATGGAATAGCCTCAGCATGAGGCGTATTGAGGATATGGCGCAGCTTTAGTGCGATGTCCAAGGGAAGGACAACCTGATGCTTAAACTAAAGCAGGACCTGCTTTGCCTTACACCTCTTTGCTGGCACCTTCAGATACCTACATGCTTTTTCCTGCACCTCAGCTCTCCAGCCATTAAACAAGGACAATATTGCTGCCATTCTGCCGAGACCAAGCTCAGGGCCTCTGAGAGCTGCTTTTTTCTTGAGGTGGGCATTACTGATGTCGGTGGCTCTCATTGACACAAAGCACCTGTGTTTTCACATGCTGGTTCTGGAGCACAGCTAAAACACAAACACTGCAGCTCTCCCCTTTCTTGAAGGCTCCATACTCCAGAGCTGATGCTGCCAGACAGGAGTGTGAGGTGAAAACACACCCAATTCCTTACTGCTGCAAAGACTGCAGGTCCCTCTGCGGCAAGCTGTGCACAGCAGAGGAAATAGCAGTGTGCAGGATGCCTGCCCTGAACAGGCTGTTTGCTCCAGCACTGAGACAAAGAAACGGTCAGAACTATCTCCAGTAACATCTGCTGGCTCTATACATAGAATATATCATCAATATTTCAGAGGAGCAGAGTGCATCGCAGTGCAGTTACCTGCTCATACACAAGATTCCCTCTTCCAGTATTTGCTTTTCCTGCATCTCCTCCATCCAAACACTCCACAGTTAGTTCTAAATGTTTTGTTGCCCCCTTCGATTTCAGAATTTATGTCATTTCTGTTGCTTTTAGACACATTAACAGAAACCTTACACATTCCAAATACAACAGGACGACCAGTGAGATGTATCTGCATTTGGGGCTGTCTGGCCATTTAGTGGCATGCTCCAAAATCCACCAGGGCCATAACTCACGAAATTCAAGAGGAATCATGCAAACAAATGTCCAAATCTTTCAATATGCAGAAACACTGAAAGAAACAAGGAGAGCCTTTGACTTCCTCTGCCCAAGCAACGTAGCTCAAAAGCTACTGACTGGCTACTTGCGATTAAATGCTGCAGCATGATGACATTTGAGCACTTGGATTGCTTTTAGTTTCACCCACTTAGTTTCCTCCTAAAAATTAAATCCTTATATTGAGGCCATGCCCTAAGAGAAACTTGTGTTAGGCTGTAATCATGGTAATGTTAAAGCCTGCTTTCAGAAGTGCAGACTTCCCAGCACTGGGGGACATGCAGCCTAATTTACACTGCACTGAAAACAGGGACTCTGAATTGAGATGTTTAACAAAAACCAAGTGTTTGTGGGGAGATGTTCACTGAGCTGACCATAGAGGCCACTAACCCTGGACACGCAGGCTTGCACAGGCTCTGCTGCCAGTGATGCATCCCTACAGCCACATGAAGTCATGTTGAAGCCACCAGCAGCAGGCCAGGTGGGAAGGATGAGCCATGCAAATCCAAGTGCAAAATCAGGATCTGTGATTGCTGATGGAAGTTTTCACCCACAGCCCATCATTGTCGGGTTAAAGAATATAAAATACAATTTATTTCACACATTGAAGCATGTGGCCATGCGCTGTCGCTATAATCCCCCTGCAATTTAAAAGTCAAATGTATGGAAATGCTGCCTCAAAAGCACTTCGCTGCGAGCATCACAGTGACCAAGTAGGAAATGAGAGGAACAGTGGGGGAATCCCATCAAATACTGGGTGTCAGATACATCCTTCTCCAAGCAGGCTTTTCAGAAAGCAGGCACTACCTTCCATCTCCTGTAACCAAACTGGAGTGATGATCCTTGTGCATTTTAATTTTGCTAGGTCTTATGTTTGGATGAACTTCCAGACCCTGCTCCAGATGGACTCAAACCCTTCCGTACTGAGGCATGTTCACAAAGAACAGTCAGATACAAAAAAGCTTTGAGATTTGGGGCAGCAGAAATAAAGCCTCCCTGTGAATTCCATATAACATCACCATGAGTGCTAAAACACAGAGAAGAGCTGTTTGACAGAGAAGCCCTCCACTGCTCCGCTGCAGGCATCTCCATCTCACATGAGATCTTCCTCTACCTTTTGGAGTCAGTCTGACAGAGCTTCAAGCTAGCACCAAGAGAGCTGTTCACTCTAATGTGAGAAAATACACATAAATTTAATGTAACAGATGTCATTTCACTGGGAAAAAAATGAATATAAAAGATGCACTATTATGTATAGGCTGATTTTCCTTTTTTAATGCTGTCCATTTCACTTCCTGAATAAAATAACATTTTACTTCCTTAGCTACACACACCCGAATGACATATTCCTGTTAATATTGGGAAGGCCATATGTGAGGCTAAGTGTAGGGTTTCAAGGTTTCCTTCCCCAGATGAATTCATTCAATGCGGCTTTGCTATAAACGGGTTCACACCTGGTCTCTGTAGTTCTGAGCATCTCCATGTCTGCAGGGAAAAATCTTTTGCTCCACAAAAGGCTTTGAAATTCACTTTGCAAGGACCAATTCACCAAGGAGTGTCTGCAGGCAGAGGAACATGGGGCAAGAGGATGTGAAGAAGCAGATCCTATCACCTCCTAAACCCATCACGCTCCCTAAACTCCAACACTGTGCTCACCTGTAAAACAACCTGGGTTCATTGGGAATCCAGGTGAACCTTGCTGAAAAATATAGAGGTAACCATGTTATCAACCACAAGGAAATTCCCAGCATGCCAACCCTCAAGGGAAGGCAAAGTACCAGAGAGGATTCACAAAGCCCAGAACAAGTACCTGGAATCCCAACTACAAATGGGGGTGCCCGAAGATGATCTCGGATCATTTACAGTCATGTCTTTTGCTAAAGGAGAATATCTGCTGTGGAGCCTCAAAATGAGACAGATCAAGTCCTTGTTGCAAGGCCTTGTTTTGGAGACAGCCTGTGGGTGAACAAAGAGAGACTTGTGGCTCTTTTCAATCAAATATAGCATCATCTCCACCAAGCTTTGACCCATGCCTTTTCTGTGCTACCTAAACTCATCTTAAATCCCACCTTGAATCACATCACTCTCTGCTGATGCAGAATCAGCCTAAGAGTCCTTGCATTAACTGTCCTCTAAAAAACACATTGGTGGCAACAGCACATCTCCTGCTTTTGGAATTCATACGAAGTTTCAAATTTGATTCTTCTATGGAAAGGCACATGCAGTCCATTACCTGTGGTGGTGTTTCCCGATTGCTTGTTGGATCCCTGCGACCATGGACTTTGGTCCATAGTTATCACCAGGCACTGGTGTGCCAATGAGCTGGTTGTTCCCCTGTCTCTGCCAGGCATCCTCCTCTCTACAACCCACAGTGACAGTCACAGCTGAAGTTCAGGCTGTGACAACGAATTCTCCCACTGTGACCTGGGTCACTGTTGAGCCTCATGCATTAAGAACTGAAATATAAAGGGGAAAAAAACCAGAGACTAATCTGAAATAAAAGCATAACTAAATGGTGTGTGAAAACTAAATTGCCATCTCACAGCTTAGTGCCCAGCCCAGAGCCAGGTATTATCAGCACTTATGATACAACAAGCCATTGACTCATCAGTGGCATGACAGTTAACTGCTCTGCTGACAACCATAAATCTATTCCACCACTACTGTTTATTATTAATTAGGAGAAGGGGGGAGCTGCATCCGTAGCACAAACCGGTGGCTCATCCACTGCCTAATGTGAAAGATTTTATTTGGCTTGAAAAATCACCCATTTAAATTGTGCATCAAGGTCATAACACCCGGGCAGCTTCATTCACCGTGGCATCGCGATGGAGGCTGTGCAAGTTGTGAGCTTCTGTGCCATGTCATTATTTCCCACACGTCAGAGAAGCAAATAAACTTTTGATTCATGATAGGAACACAATGGAAGCAAGCTGAAAACCTGCTCTGAACAGCTCTAATTAAAGGTATTAGGAGTTAAGGTACAAGCTTGCAGAGGGATAACAATATAAATCTACTCAGTCTCTATAGAAGTATTTATCACTACCCCCCATTGCTGGTACCTGTGTATATGTTTCATCAATATTCAGTATCGCCTCCACTTTACCCGAGGTCTGTGCAATATGCTAAATTAGCTTTTTCTATTACCATATCAAAGGTATGTTTGAAATTGAACATCACTGTAATTTAGCTGAAATTACAGGCAGGCCAGGTCTGTCTTGATCAGTTTGCAAAACCCTCCACATTAATCAAATAAAAGACATTGCAGATGAACAAATCAGCAGTGCAGGCAGAAAACCGGCTGCCTTGGCAAAGTCCTCACATGCTCTAACACTGGAGATGCAGAGATGTCTATCTGCTGCTGCAGATGGCTCTGGCCCTGCTAACACCTCACCCACCATGCCCATCCCCTTCCCCAGTCTCACACCACCCAGCAGTGTTTCATCATCACCATCACTCACCATCACCAAAGCATCACTCAGTTGCTAAAGGCTGCTCACAGTTCCTCCCACATGTTTGCCCTGATTTAAACCACCATTATTTCCCTTGGACCGTGCAGCAATTTATATTTCCAGGTATCTGTCAACAGCTAAAGATGGGTGGCATGGTGCAGGTGGCTTAAGACATGCAGCAGGACTGGTTAGCTCAAACTCACACACCAGCATCCCCAACAGCAGGGATGCAGAAAGCTGGTGGGAGGAGCTTCCATGCATCCTGCTCAACTCAAGCAGCATCTATCCTTGAAGGGTAAGGTAGATATACCCATTGCCCTTCCTGACCCTGCTGGGTGTTTGGCTCCTGGTTCAGTTCTTTGCTAGGAACATGAGCTCTTGTCTTTGTCTTCTCCAGCACCTCCACCCTTTGCTGCCCACCTCCTGCTATGCCTCAGACATTTATTGTTCAGTAGCAATTCCTCTTTTCATTGAGGTGACTTGCTTTTGCTCAGGATCTTTCTGCTTTTGACAATCCTTAAATTATGTCCTTAAAATAAACCTCACAATCAGCAATATAGAAATTATAATTTCCTTCTCCCCATGCTTCAACTATTATCTTAATCAAGCAATCACGTCACTTCACATATAGTCCCTCATTATCCAAGTCGTGCCCTGTTTGTATTATATCATCCTTATCAGATGGCACACCAAACTATCTAGCAGATCCTCAAAGTTCCTTAAATGTCTTCCAGTCCTTTGGCACTGCAAGAACTCATTTCTATGCCCATTAGGTGATCTCCAGGTGATGAGGTGGCTTTCTTTACACATTCACCACATTATCTGACTTTGTAAGCAAGACAGAAGGAAAGCATCACACTGCTAAATACTGAGTGACCTTGGGTACCACTTCACCTTTAAAAGAAAACTCTCTAGAGTCAGGTCTTGCTGGGATCACTTACACAAGTGAAGTTGGCAACATTTGAACTGATGTTGGAGACATTTTGAGGTAAGTGTAAACCCTCCATCAGATGGACATGCATTTGCCTGGGACACGGTCCTTCAGCTCAGACGTACCGGGAGCATCAGGCACAGAATACCTGAACAATGCATCCCTGGCAGTGTCCAAGACTGGGTTGGATGGGCCTTAGAGCAACCTGCTCTAGTGGAAGGTGTCCCTGCCTGTGGCCTGAAGGAGCTTTAAGGTCACTTCCAATGCAAACCAGTCTGGGATCTGCGATGCAGACTCCAGCTTCTGCAGCCACATCCTATTCAGCAGAGCTGGCGATGCTTTTCCACACAACCACTGCCCAGAAAGTGCATTTCTAACATGGGAACATCCCATTTGTATGCTCAGAGCCAGCCTGGCCGCTCGCCCAGCACCCGGCCTCCCTTAATCCATTATTAATGAGCTAAATCAGTCTCTCGTTTTCAGTCAGCTAATTTGTTCCCACAGTCATGATTCCAAATATCACACGAATAATTTAGCAAGTTATTTTAACAGTGGTTAGATAAGCCTGTTAGCCATCATAAATTTAAATAAATTACCCTTTTCTCACAGGTGGAGGTGCAAAGGCAGAGCACTTTGTCAGGTGAGATACACATCTCTGCATCTCAGGTAACACAGATGGTACCTAGTGATTCAAATCCACATGGAAGTGTGCCCTGTAGAGCCCTTCTCTGATTTGCAGCAGGGAAAGGGGCAGCCAACCCCAGCCACCAGCCCTGCTACCCTGCCAGAGTGCATCTGGGTCACCAGGAGCACCTCAGACATGTGCAGCTGTGAGATTTCAGTGTCACAAATGTCCCGAGGTGAATGATGAACAGACCTGAGTCTGAGACCCCAAAGATGGAGAGGCGCTTGGCTTGGTCCTATCCCTCAGGAGCCATCGGTTCTTGCCCAGACACCTTATTTCCTTTACAGAAAGCCAAACACCTTCTTCTCTCACTTGCTCCACTCCTTTGAAAGAGCACTTTTGCAGTAACTCAAGACTTCAGGTGTATGTTCTCCCTTAGGCTCCTCACTGCAAGATCCATGTTCAGTGCTTTGAAATCCTTCCTTTTGCATCCTTGAGAGCTGCCAGTGCCCTGGGGCTACAAAAGGAGAGGTAGGCCAGGAAGTCATTCACCACTGTCACCACTTGCTTTGATCACAGGGACTCGCCTTGTCCTAGGTAAGATGAACAGCTCTGTGTGACGCCACATTTCTTCATTCCTACGAGGCTCAGCCACCCCTCAGCAGAAACCAACAGAAGAGGATGAGATGCTGCGAAAGAACACCTCAAAGCACAAACAGCCCATGTGAAGGAGCTGTTGTAAGCACTGATTCTCACAAAGGTAACCTCAGTGTGACAGTCCACAGCTGTAAACCGTGCCTGGTTTCCAACCCACTGTGAGAGAAACACCCACATGCTGCCACACAGAGCTCTGCTGACAAGCCACAAGGCTGCTGTCTTCACCACATCAGGATGGCAGTAAACAGTACACAGGAAATCTAATTTTAGAAGGCAAAGAAATGACAATAACAGGCTTAGTTTAAATTGCTGGTAAGAGGGGTTTTCCCCAAGCATTGTAACTGGAGGTGCAAACATTGAACTGAACATTAACAAATAGACTGAGGTTTACCATTAACAACAGGAGAAAACATTGTGAGGCATATCAAACCTTGGAGGTTTTGGGTCTAGAACACTTGCTGTGAGGGATTAAGATCAGACAATGAGAGGCAGGAGCAGCTTATCTCACATCTGCCTGCGCTGGGGCTCTTACAGCATCTGGTGTCCACCACCATGCAAAACACAGCCATGAGACTCAGCAAGGGCTGGAGTGGGGTCACTCAGGCAATTTTTAACAGCCTTGCCTCTGGATGGATGCCACTACCTATGGGTGAAAGCTGTGCAGCTCCTTAATATCACAGATCTGAAGAAGCAGTTTAAATTAGATTGGTACAAGGACAGAAGGAGCTTACTTTCAAATACTGCTTAGGAAGCACAGAGAATAAAAAGGTGGTTTCAGTCTAGTTGTCCAATTTTTTGGGTTTTTTAAAGCAACAAAGGATATGAAATCCCTGTGAAAGGGAGACAGCCTGTGGGCTGGGATTATTCTGATTTCTGAAGCAAACACAGAATGTCAACTGCCTCATATCTGTTGGCTACACGGATTCAATAACATAGAAAATAATGTGCTTTTCCCTTCACATTCATTGCTGCGTACAGCACGTGGCACCCAGGCACTGGCATCAATCACAGCAGTGATTTTCTTCAGCAGACCTCGAGTGAGCAGTACAAGGTCTGCTTTCCCAGCGAGGGCCATTGCTGGGGTCAATGTGCTGCCCTGCCTGCAGCTCCAAGTGCTGAACCGGGGTAGCACGGGCCCCCATGGTGCTGCGTGATCTCCATCAATGGAAATAGAAGCCAACACCAAACCTAACCTAGCTGGGAAAAACACTTACATCTCTGTAATAACAGGAGATGTCCAAGGGATTGACTCAGCCGCAGCCATCCTGCAGACAGAGGGACACACGGACACTTACAGGTCCTTTTTAATCCTTCCTGGTAACTCATTTTCCCAGCCCATCATTTTTGTCCTTTGAATGCCATTCTCCGGCCGCTGTTCCTCGTTACCTTCCAGCTCCTGCCTTTGTCATTCTTTTCTCACTTAGGTCTGCTCTGCCCTAAATTCTCCCGCTTGTTCTCCCACCCTTTCTCATCCATAAATTTCTGTCCCAAGATACTTCAGTTCCCTTCATCTGTCCCAGGAGAGGTGAGAAGTAGGGACATCATTTTTGACCCTGTCCTCCATTTCAGCATCCAGTTTACTTTTCCACTGTACCCATCCCTACTCACAACTGTGTTTAATATTGCTGAGCCCTCTCATCTTCATTCCCCTTCGGTACTGGATCCAAAGCTTTCCTTTCACTCCCTGCACAGAGAGAGTCCCTCAGATCTCAACTGACCCTCAGACCCTGCCAGACTATTGCAAGACTCAGCTAATAAATATTGGTGAAACGCAGAGATCCCTGGATGAAAACTGCAGTGGAGCTGTAGGCTGCCACATCTCACTAACTTCTTATTATCTTATAAGGGCTTCACTGGAGCCTAGAGCACTGCATGAATCTGAAGAGCTTGCTGTCATCCTCACCTTCTGCTTGAAAATGTGGCTCATAGGAACTCAGACCTGCAGGATCCCTTCGCTGAGGATGGACGACATACCTGAGAATGGACCCCATCCACTGGGGGGGAGCTGGGCTCTCACACCCCTTTAGAATTTAGTGCAATGCAGATAAATCACATTTAATTAAGAGGGAAACCCTTCCTGAAGTTAAGGCCAGCATAATGTAATGCAGAAAGGTGATGGACTGTGCAGGTAAAGCAGGGATGGTCATGCACAAGGTGGTGGGAGAGAAAGGATGCTGCTTTTTAGAGGGAATAGCAAAGCAGCTGCACCCAACACCTCCAATCACCCCAGCACCCATAAAGGATGTCATTTATCTTCTAAGAAAGAATGGCTCTCAGGTACCAAAGGAAAGCACCGAAGTTGGGTGTTTCCTCTCCTAGGAAGCTTGTTCTGCCTACAGATCAGATGGGATCTGATGGCAACTGCTGCTGCAATTGGTGATGCATCACTGAGCAATGAGGTATTACTGCTTTACAGAGGCTTTCCAGCTACTCCTCTAATCAGTGCAAGGTAGTTCATTTGTTTGTAAGCGCTTCGTTATGGTATTTTAAAGGAAAATCGTATCTCTTTGTTTAGCTCAGCAGTTTGGAAGTTCGTACGGCTGAAACGTGGAAACATCTCTCACCAGGAGAGACAGTAGCAATATATATAGAGAGATTTATACAATATAAACCACCATTGGCATTTAATTTATAAGGATAATGGTACTGGTATCAGCTAATTTGCTAAGAAACACTTTGTTATTGCAACATCTGCATGGAGAGGGCAAGGAGACCCATAGGTCAGTCATTCAACCTCACTTTCCCACCAGCTCCAGCATAGCTCTAGTACCCAAACCCACACCTACGCACATTCTGTACCAGGTGTGTTTTACAGCTGAAGCCCAACTAGCTAGAGAATGCAGGTGACCAAGCAATGATGCTGGGCAATGTGTGAAAAGCACCCAGTCACAGGTTCTGTCTTTGGCTGTTCTTGGCACTGGGCATTTTCTCACCTGTAATTTCATATTTCACTGTGTTCGAGATGCTTTGGTATTTATACCTAAATACAGCCTGATTCCTGCCCCCTTCTGTTCTCAGTGACCTGAGAAGACAGGCAAGACTTTCGAAACCATCGTGACAATGCCAGCAGCTATCCCAGGGATGGAGCTTGTAATTCTTGGGCATCCTTTATCTCAACCCCTTGATGCACTTAACCTAAGTAGTTAATGATGTGGCTCTGGAGTACTTCTGTGGAAGCAAAACTGTCTGGAATGTCAGCCTGATGGCCCCTGAGGCTCAGGCAGTGCCAGGGACTCCAGTGCCCAGTGTGACTCCAACCAGCAAGAAGGCAATAAAAGCAATGGCTTGAATTGCCTGAAGAACAGCAAAGTGCAAGACCCAGAAGAAGAGATAGTGGAGGCCTAATAAATGGAAGTGGGTCCAGGGACCGCCTACGTACCACGTACCTGCAGCTCCCAAACCTCTGCCCCTGCAGCCTCAGGGCTGCCCAAACCACAGTTCATCTCCAGCTGCTTCCTGCTACAGCACACAGCAGGAGATGAAGGCAAACACCAGCAGCACATGCTGAGAGCCTGCGGGGGGGTTTGTGGCACTGACATCTCGGTTTAGGCTCAGAGGCGGAGCTGAGCCCAGAGCGCCGATGGAGGAGGAGGTGTTCCCTCCTCACCAGCGTTCAATATGTCTCTTTGTGACTGCTGTGTTAATGCCAGCCTGAAATAGGTGTGTACCACAAAGCCCTTTCAGATGTTAATGACTCGAGCATCTCAGGATGATCTTGGTTAAAAGACTTCTGATGTTGCCCTCCCTCAGTTCACTGCCTGCTCCAGCTCAGCCTCAGTTTGCTTTGGCACGAATTCCAGCCCCACATTGCAGCCAAAGCTTTAGCATTTTGATAAATCCAGGGGCTGCTTGGCCCACTGCAGCCTGTGATGGACAGACTGTCCATGAACTTCACGTTAGCAACAAGGAGGAAACTTGACATTAGCAACGAGGAAAACTCTCCTTTTCCTCCAAGACCACAAGTTCTTATGACCCTAAAAGCACATCTACTCTGTGTCAGCAGCTGCAGGGCCAACAGCGCATGGAGGAGCTGCTCTTCCAGCTGGCAGAGAGCACCAACCCCGAGGAAAGCATCCTCCTGTGGCACTCACCAGCCTGCTCCAGAGCCAGACAGAGCCCTCGAGTCCACCCTGGTGACTTCACATTGACTCTGACACATGCAGGATGAACCTGATGCAGTTTGCTCCCCCAGCTGACATTGAAATAACTTTGCAGCAAGCAAACACAGAGACACCCCGTGCTTCAGTTACCTCCCCCGAAACAGAAAGACTGTGCAAAGCACTTTTCTCCATCCAAACACATCCCGGAGATGCAGTAAGCATCTTTGCTTCCTAATTGAAATCATACATCACTTACTTAAGTGATACTAAATCAGACGCAAACACCCCTAGCAATTTAAGCATTAGTAACCAGTTCCCTGCTCCAGAAGACAGCAGGTCCTCTGCCAGCATAAACCTCACAGCTTCCTGTGAAGCCAGCCCCAACCCTGCTGCTGCCACCTTGTCCCACATCACTGCTGCATCAGTCCCACAGACAAGTCTTCGCTTCAGTCTTCACATGCATTTCATGCTAAGGGACTTAATCTGCTATAGGGGAGATTGTGGCTGCCCATCCCTGGCAGTGTTCAAGGCCAGGTTGGGCACAGGGGCTTGGAGCAAGCTGCTCCAGTGGAAGGTGTCCCTGCCCATGGCAGGGGTTGGAAGTGGAGGAGCTTTAAGGTCCCTTCCAACCCAACCCAAACCAAACCTTTTGCATTGCTTTCTCCATTAATTTGACTTCTTCTACCCCAGCACAAAACGGAGCCCTGCACATGATTCTGAACTTAGCTGAACTAATACACAGCAAGTAATTAACTTAAACTCCTCTTCAAAGAGGCCTGATCCCTGCCTGTCCTGCTCAGACCTTGGCTGATGCTGCTGGAAGAGGTGCCAATGGCAAATGGAGAGATAACATCACTGAGGTCTCTCCAATCTCCCTGTTAAGATCTGCTAATAAAGATGCCTATTTACTTTACATGTCCTGTGTGGCTCTGCTCTGCTCAAGCCCCATGTCAGCAATAATAATAGTTATTACGACTAATCTCTGCCAATTAACTGATTTACAAGACCATTCAAATGCCATCCTGTGCTGAAATCTAATTTGCTCATTCCCAAGCCTATCCAACTGTCCTGCCCCTCTAGCAGAGGAAAACTTCATCTCCGCTTCAGAAACAAGGCGGATTTTCCCTTACTTTGATTTTCATTTCCCATTCAGCTATTGAAGAAACCCATTCGTCAAAGCTATAGGCTTTCCCTCTGAAAACCTTCAGCATTTAAAAGCTTTTGACTGAAATATAACCTATTAATGGAAGCTGTGACTGCGCAGCACTCTGCCGACCTTCCATAGGCTGAAATCGCTTATTTTGCTACATTTATTTGCTACCCATTTATCAATCTAAATCTAAGGTGGTTTTAAACGTCATAAACCAAACAGCCACTGAAATATGATTAACGGATATGGAAATAAATTGCAAACTCATAATGTTATCCCTTCCTGTGTCACCGTGGCAGACGCTTGCATGAAGTATGAGAACTTGTTTAACATCTTACATATGTGGGGATTCATCTACCTCTGGAGGGCTGCTCAAGCTCTGTTAATTCACAGCGTGCTGCTTTATGCCCACTGAAAGGAGGATTATAGGAGGCAAACTCTGGGTCAGAAGCAGGCTAAGGAAAGGGTTTAACTCTCTTTCGGGGGAAAAGTCTCTCCTTGGTGACCAACAGCATTTATTAGCAGGGGTTGGCATCATGCTGAGAAGTTACTTCCCATTGAATAAGCAGTGCGGTTGTTACCATGCACAGTGCTCAGACAACCTCCAAAATAATGGAGCATTAAACTGCCCTAATGCTGCAGGACTAGCACTGAACCCACTGATGATTATAGGGAAAATGAGGAAATCTTTATCCTCATTGCCTGGAGGACAGAAGTAAAGGTGAACTTAACATGATACTTTGATGCAGATAAAGCAAGCCTGGTTATGGTAAATACAGGGGTTGGAAACAATGCAGTGGCCAACACCAGGGAGGAGGATTTCGAGCACAGCTGAAGTAAGCAGTATCATCCAATTGCCCCATCTGAGCTGCTCGAGGAGCACCAGAGCAGCATCAGGCCTTAGCCAGCACTTATTTGGGAGCAATTAGATATAAGCACACAGCAGTGGTCATGCTCTCTTCTCCAGCTGCCATCCATCAGCTGCTCCTACCACCAGCCGTGGAACACTGAGGGCAGCAACAGGGATTTGTGCCCAGGTCCTGTTCTGGCACAGGATAGGGCTTCTTCAGAGCGAGCCAGACCAAGGAAGCCCTCAGACCCACGCACAAAGACCTCCCTCTCCGCGCTGTATGACAAGTAACCTGCAAACGATATTGGCTGTAAAACAAGCTGCCTGCTCAGAACCAGGCATCAATTCCTCCATGTCATCGGAACACTTTTGGCTTTATCACCAGGAACTTCAGTGCGATGACTGTGCAGTCACCGGTGAATTTTAATTCTTGATGAACCTGTAACTGCTTTGCCCATTGGACTCTGGTGCGAGCACACGCAGACGTCTGCTTCCTGCAAAAATCAAACCTCAGCTCCAGGAACCGCCGTTTTCCTCAATATCAATCGATTTCCCGGGGAACGTTTTTTCCATGTAACAGAAAAAGAACATTTTCTCTTATTTTAAAGCAGAGCTACAAAAGAAAGAGCTCCAGATGTCTGATATCTCTGGCAGGGGTATTGCAGGGAGCGCACACGACTGATGCAGCCTGAGGTGCAAAGTACGCACAGCGCAGCTCTGGAGCTGTGATCACTTCTAGCTGTTGGTTTTGGTGCCTTTTTTCCCTCTAAATTGATTAATGAATTATTAATAAAAGAGAGACGTGCACAGCAGAGAGACAACGTTTTATAAAGACCTCTTTAGATGCAACAGGATGGAGATAAAAACTAGCAAGGCAGTAAAAAGGCAAGATGAAAGCAACCAGCAGCCTTCCGAGGGCATTATCAGTAACAATGAACCCAACAGATGAACAGGAACACAAGCTACTGCCAGGCACTGCCCCTGCAAGGGTGCTGCAGAGATAGATTGTTGAAAAACATATATATATACACACACACATCAAATACATTATTGCAGCTGGGAATAGAACCTTGCACATCAGACCAGTGATATTACAAACGTGCACCCACACAGCTTGCAGATTGCTTTATCTCTGGTTTTACTCCAAGGCAAAGGATCCAAAGATGAAATACAGTGTGAAAGATATCTTAGAGCAATCAAGAAAAACAACAGAGCTTGTGACTTGGTTAAAATATCCAGTTCTTCACCCCCTTTTTCTCAATACAGGCAGCTCTGCGTGAGCCAGTGCAGCTCCTGCTTGCCTTCAGAAGCCCAAGCTATGGGCAAGCAACCCTGCAAGGGCATCCCTTTCCTCTGCTGATGCCCCGGTGCTTAGCAAGGACTTGAGGCAGCATTTCAGCCTCTCCCATTGTCCAAAGCTCTGAAAAGGGTTTTCTCCACTATCTGATTTCATTGAATTTGTAGGAATACCATTGCTTCAAAGCCTCTACCATTGGAAAACAGGGTTGAAGTGTGTTAACACACCCAGAAGTTGTGAGAAGAAAGGCTACCCCCTCATGCAAGCCTGATAACACAAGCGTCATTTCCAAGCTGAAAGAAGAACTGGGTCCATGCTGTGACCCATATCACTTCTGCCAGCTTTTGGCCAGTTTTAATTCCAGGCTCTGCAAAACCCAGCTCTACGGAGGCTATTCTGGGCTTAAGGGGATTGGAAAGGGGCCAGATGTCAGGCAAGTGATTGCACTGATACAGATCCAGAGGAATGCTGAGGTGGATCAGACCCAACTTCCATAAGATATTACAGCAATTTCTCCAAGTCCAATTTGCAGCTGATGCGTAATGCACTGAGAGCACCTGCAGTTCCAGGGGTTTCCTATTAACACTGTTATTACCTACAGAGTGTGACACATTGTCAGCTTCAAATGCATTGCAAAACCCTATATTTTAAATAAGGATCAAGAGAACGAATGAATGGGCATAAACAGCGCTCTACACCTATCCATAATAGAGCAGCAGAAATAAGAAATTAGTGCGTTTGAAAGAACACCCAGCCATTCTGATATACGATTACAGAACCATGTCTTGATTGACTCTTTGCCTCAGTGCTTGCATTGGCGCACTTGGATCACAGAATTTCCTTTGAATAGATTAACATGTGTTTAAAAAGGATCAATTTTGAAGTTATGAAATGTTCTTTAATTCACTGGTGCGGTTTCCCGCTTGGGAGCCAGTTCCTCTTCCAGACACACTGGGAGCTCATTCTGGCATGTCATGTCTTTCAAGACAATTAGTTGTTTGAGTTTTCTAATGATGCTACTGGGGGTAACTGGGACAGATGGTGGAACTGCAGCAGAAAGATCACAGTGACCGTAAGGACTGCCCTGTTTCCTAACCCCAGCTCTATAACCAACTATTCCACTGTGGAAGTCGCATATGAGAAAGGACTCAATAGTTTTAAGTTGTTTGAGACCATTACACACAAGCGGTCAGAAATGAGGGGCTAATTCTGACCTCACAGATGTGTGTGATCGATGGAGACATCCAAAGTAAGGATGTTTTCTTTCTGCTAAGAACCTGTAACGCTCATAAGCTGAACTGGACACACACAGGGAGCACGCTGCGCCTCCAAGTCCTGCTCAGCTTCTCCAGAGTAGAGTAAAAACCCCTTAAGTCTTCACTCAAGCAGACACCTGAGCCTCCTCCTACCATCAAGGGGAAGAAGAGATGGGCTCCCTCCAAGACACCATCTGATAGCCCATAACAGTGCAGGTTCCTGTCTGCTATGATACTGATGGACAGGAGTTAATGGACATCACCACCACGAGCAGAAGGTGACGCAGCTATCCCCTCCATCACACGCTCTTTGGGCAATAGCTTCCCTTCAGCACCAGAAGAAGCTCCAGTTTGAAGAAGCTGCACCCAAGGCCCATTTCAAGTCAGTGGTGGCCAACAGCACTGTCTAACCTGGCTCTTCTCAGCCCAAAGCCTGCAACACAGGCAGGTAGCTGATCCGCAGAGAAACACCCCTCCAAATGCGTGTTTGGGGCTCACCTAAATGAATGATGGCTGTGGAAACACCTACATGGACGTGTTTCTTTTGATTCATGCCAGACTGGAATTATAGGGTTTCATGAGGCTCCTGACTAAAGCAGCAGATAGGGTGCTTATTTGCTAATGCTTCTTCCAACTGCAATAGCAGCCATATCAATAAATATACATCCTCAGAAAACACAAGCTGCCAAGACAAAAGTTATTCTATTTCACTGCTGAGATTCCCCCGGCTGCAGGGATTTGATTGCCAAGATCTCGGCAGGAATTGGAAAGAATCAATTATTGATGTTGCAATCCAGGGCTTACAACAAAGCTGTGCCCCTTGCTGGAGATCTGGCAGTGAGAGAACATGCTCAGTGGCTCTACGGAACATCTGGATTGGGAGCTCTGCTCGCAGCACCCCGCTTCCAGCATCCGCTGCCCCAAGAGGAGCTTCCCAGCCAACAGGCACAGGAAGGAACTGAGCAGATAAGGGGGAGAGTTTCCAAACCACATGACACTTTAATAACAGTCAGCAGCTTGCAACGCATTTGGCTCCCG
This sequence comes from Myiopsitta monachus, assembly GCA_017639245.1. NCBI lineage: Eukaryota > Metazoa > Chordata > Aves > Psittaciformes > Psittacidae > Myiopsitta > Myiopsitta monachus. The sequence continues at coordinate 24,450,940 of CM029917.1, forward strand.
ACCGTATGTATCCCAGTTGTCTCGTTAAACATTTTGTGTAAGTTTGGAGACTCAGCTTTAGCTGTGTTACTACTAATTGCCTTCTCCTCAGCTGTGCAACAACAAACCTCCCTGAAACACAGCTTTCCATTAGCACCAGACAGGGATTAACTAATTAGCCAAAAATAAGATCTTCTTGAGATAACATTGCATAGATAATTAAAACCAAAAAGCTCCGTCCAAGAAGGACAAGCTCTGCCTTAGCCAAGCTCCAGCTTTTGGCTTGTTATTCCCCAGTCACACGTTTTCTTTTCCTCTGCCATGCCGGAGGCACGACACATCATTAGAACTGTACCTGCATCTAATTAAGTAACAAGATCTTATTTATACTCTTCAGGGGTCAAAAAGAAAACTTACCTGCTTCATTTACCTACTAACCAATGAGTAACGAATCAGTAACACTGATTAGTTGCTAAGTACTCACGCAGCACAATGCTATTCCATTTCTGGACTTTTTGGTTAAACCAACAAACTGGCTGTAAAGGAAAGGAGGAGAGGGACAGAGGCTTTTACCTGGGAAGACCCCATACATTGCCTGACAGTAAATCCACACTCAGTAACTCAGAGAGGGTGAAGAAGTGGGGATAGGGGGGGAAAAGAGGGATAAAAAAGGTGCAGAAAGTTAGAAAGGAAAAAAAGGAAGGGAAAAGCAGCAGGAGAAGTGTTTAAGTTGCTTCTGAAGCCAACATGTTATGAACATAGGAACCTTTAGCAGGTGTAAGAGCATCAGCTTGCACAGCTGGAATTCCTACAGCACCATTCAATATGGGCAGAGTGACAAAGCAAGGCTGCAAGAGCATCTGATGAAAACATTGTTGGTACCAGCAAGGCAGGAACTCCTATTAGACCCTGGTGTCTAACAAAGCCTCTCCTGAAGCAGATGGAGGTAACCAGCAACCATCACCCCTGCCTGCAGCAGCACAGCTTTCCAAAGCAAACCAGTCTGTGGTCCTGAGGATCAGAAACTGGAGCTCGGGAATCACACAAACCCAATTCGCATGGACCAAGAAACGCTTTCCCAGGTAACAGATTATCTTTTTCCATTATGGAAATTACCAGCACACATCCATAAGACATCAGCACACATCCACAGACAGGTCTGAGCATCAGGCTTCCCTCAAGGGAATACAATCAAAAAGCCCTCCTGTCTCACATCAAACTCAGCCCTTTGCTGTATTTGATAATACCTCTTCTTTATGCATGGACAGGAGAAGGGGAAAGAAAGGTATTATCTCATTACTGACACTGATCACAGTTCAGGCACTAAATCCTGTCTAAGAGAACATGCATCAAAATATTCATAACTTCATTGCATGAGAAGAAACTATTATCAGTCTGCAGCACTGAGAGGCATTGTCCTATGACATTCACGAGGAGACCACCGCATGCCCTTCAAGTTTTATGATTGAGACCAAAATTTGCCAGCATTTCATTATGATCTTATTAATGCTATGAGATGAAGGGAAGAGCATGGCATAATAGAACTTGCCATCATCACTGATATTATTTCATGTATGTACCCCAAACAAATCAGCTCTGTTATGTCCCAGGGCTTTCACTTTGGCTTTCCTAATCTCATTGCCACCCCGTAACCTCCAGCTGGCTTTAAATCCAACTGACACGGCCACTTTCTTATTTAAATCCCCCTGCTTTTTATTGGCTTCACTTTTTAAGGATATCATTTACATTTGGTTCCCAGTGGCTACAGGAACATGTTCAAGCGAGTCATTCCCCTTGTCTCGCCACAACATGAGGAATCCCTAAATGATGCGATTTCTTCTTCACTCAGCCTTGAGCTACAGAGGACAGTAAAAGCCAACTCCTCCTGGCTACATCAGATGCTCGAACACTTGAGCACTGTTTTGTTCTAAACAGCTTGGGGACTGCAGGCTGTTGCTTTGTGACTGTTCAGATCATGGATATTGGACATTTCTCACTAGAATAAGAGACAGATTTCGAGCCCATCCTTTTGGCTGGTACCTCGCTGGGCTGGCTTCTTGCACCAAAGTGGAGCCAGAACTTCTGACGTGTCTATGGCTGAGCATTGGCACCAACATCTCCCAGTCCCTGGCGATGAGCAAGTGAGTAGATGTGCTCACGGTTTCCATCACACTGCAAGTCTGGTCTAGCCTGGATTTAGGTCAGTGTGAGAACACACTCAAGTCCTGCTCTTCAAGGAACAGCACCAAGCCAGTAAAACACTGGAACCAGCAGCCAATGCAGAAGCCCCTGAGCTTCCTAATTTATGGAAATCTGATAGCTCGGTTGGGTTTTCCCCCTAGGATTTAATTCTTTATTGCCCTGTGAATCTGTGCAACCATTTGCATACATATCAAACACATGCAAGACAGACGTGAGGACATGGTGCTGCTGCTGCAAAGCCCCAGGGTGAATTCAGCCATTTAAACATTTCCTTTAGGTCTCACTAATATCCAAGTCCAACACCTGGGTTTTGTTAAGTTTTCTGGTAGCATTGCTTTCAAAGCTCTATTACTATATGCTGGGGTGTGATTTAAGTGTTTGGCTTTCCATGGTAACATCACCCATCTATAATCTTGTTTCTTAGCGAGATCCAAGCCAACTGTACTAGTAATTTCCTTTAATAATAAGGCTCCAGGAGTAACTCTGCCCTTTAAACCCCACATCTGATTCAACACCTGATTGACAGGTATCAGGCTTTCAGCTAATTAAACACTCTAAGCTGAGCCCTGGGAGCGCTCTCGATGGAGATAATGACAGGTGCCAGACTCCCTGCTGCAGATCTGCCACCACCAAAGGGTCCAGCGCAGCCCCAGGGTGATGCTGCCAAGCCATGGAGCTGCTCTCCCTCTGCACCCAGGGGGCTCACAGCCTCCCCGCCTCTAACTGGGGGTAAATGGAACTCTACCCTCCACTGCACAAGGCAATTAAGCATGCTGTGTTAATTAGTTACAGTGAGGCTGATCTGTTAGAGGAGGGATGTGCTATTCCTTTTAAGCACCGCTGCCACGGAAGCGTTAATTTCCTTCTAAGATCAAGCTGCTTGGGTATAAATCAGATGCTGCAACCACCTCAAAATACAAATTGCCATGCAAAGATCATAATCAAAGGCAGGGAGAGTGAAGTGCTGCAATACTGTGCACAGAGTAGGTAGCTTTGTAACCCCCTGAGATGCATCACATCGATGCACTGTGACGCATCAGCTTAACTTTTGGGGGTTTTATGGTGTGAAAGCATGTTCAGCTCTGAGCTGGGTTTAGGCTTTTGGACAGCAGGAAACCACAGTACTGCCAGGGAATGCACATTGGCACTTTGCAGTTATCGTAGAGGACAAGCACTTTGTCACAAGTTCAGCCTCACTGCTGTGACTGCTGCTCTTGAGGAGCAAATTCCTCTGTATCTTCACAAACCCCTTTGTGTTTGTACTTGAGAGCCCACCTATAGCAGAGATGATTTGTTATGATAAACCTCAACCAAATCAAGCATTTTGCCAACAGCAGTTGGAAGGTGTCCATGTTTCTATTGCATGCACATTCTATACATCCACTGCTGTTGTTCGATAGTAAATGTATTCATCACTTGTACCGGTTCCCTACCTCCAATTCAGGCAGTGTTATAGCCAAAGCAGCCACCTGTGTGGACTGGAACACACAGACCTCATCGAACAGACTGCAATACATAACAAGTCAGGTGTTGTGCCCAATTTTGCTGCAGAGCATTTCATCTGCTCTGAAGCCTCCAGGTCAGCCATAACCCAGCATCTCCCAAGGCTTTGTGAGTCCTTGGGCTGAGCTTTGAACAATAGGCTCCTTGGAAAGAGAAGAACAGGAAAGGGGGGGGGAAGGGGGTTAAAAAGCTGCATTTCTGGAAGAAATGAAAGAAAAAAGGTTTTACATTTGCAAAACTCAACCCATTTGCATGGCAGTTGAGCCTTGGTAAAGTTTCAGCTGTTCCACATAGAAGTATCGACGTGTTTTAGACACAAGATGCAGGTGGGGATATGCTGGAGGAGGTTACAGACAGACTGTAGGCACCTTCCAACCTCATCGCTGTGTCATTGTAAGCAGATCTACATACACAACAGCACACCCAGGCCCAGATGGCCAGAAATCAGGCACAGAAGTCGGGAATAACCCCTGAAGGCAGCAGCGCTGCCAGGATCAGGCTGCGATCCCAGCTCTCAAACCGCACTGAGCTATGTGATGTGCAGGGTTAACATCCCACCGCTCCGTGAGGATGTGGATCGGTTGCACAGACAAGGATTGGCATCAAATGAAATACGTGTCATATCAGGCTGTTAATGAACACACACATCACTGACAGGGCCACTGCATAATTTATCACCACAAATCCCATCTTTCTCTAGAATTTCCACAATTCTCCTATCTTCATTTACTAAGTCTTCATCTGCCTGGAAAAGGGAAAGACAAAAGTTCAAATGTAAGTCCTAAAATGTGGCAAAATAAAGGAAGCTGTAACTGGAAAGGAAAAGGGAATCAACTCAGTGATTTAGCACCTTCCAAATGCCACATGTTCCTGAAATCCTGAGCTCTGTGGCAATAACACTCAGCACATGGAGCCTGAAATCATCCCCGAGCTGCAGAGCTGCAGAAGAGGACCTGGCTTAGGCTGCAAGTTAAACACACTTCAGCTGGGATTGCCTAAAGCCAAGCACTATGATCCCCACTCTTTGGGTCACTCTGCGGTGTTAAAGGCCCAAAAACCTCTTTGGGATTATCAGCAAGGTAAAGGTTCTCATTTCCTGTATATTCCACATGCAACTGAGTGATTATGGCAACAACAGTAACTTCAAAAACGGGTGGTTCCTGCACTTTCAGTGTCAAAACTCTGCTGGAGCAACACGCTGTTATGTATCGTCAATAAAGGAGAACAGCTGAGGGCTTGCCTTGCGCTTTATTTTGTTTAAGAGGTTTGATGGCGAGAGGCGAGACGTTCCATACATCAGTTTTGTACAGAGGACCTCTATTACAATAAATGGTAAATGATTGTATAAAAACCTGTAAATGGCTCACTCGCCCAATAGAAGAAATTGTGACATTCAAATACTGTCACCCCAAAGCAAAAAGACAGCCTTTAGCAGCCCAGCAACGAAACAAGCAAATTATAGCCCTAGAAATGGGAGAATATGTTTGGAAAAGCTTTTAAGTATCTCAAGAGCAAAGGGTGATTTGAAAGCCAACACGTCAGCCAGGCAGTTTGTCCTGAACGTGCTGCTTCCAGCATCACCTCTATAGTAAATGGGTCAAGAGAATCTTGTCCTGGAATGGGAAAACTGCTTTGTTTGAATGCCTCCATCGCTGCTGGGTTCCTAACAGCAAACCAAGGCTCAGCGTGATAAAGCGGGTTGAGCTGTGCAATCCTGGCACTGGGGGAGAGTAAAGCCAGGCTTAGGAGGGTGATGGCAGGCTGGGAGGTTTGCTGGTACAACATAAGCACTCCCAAACCCAGTCACTTGTTGAATGCTTACGCATGAGCTACGCGCCCATCCCCTGCCCTCAACACGGAGGCTGCTCCACCTCCCCTAGTATGAAGGGGAAGGAGACCACCCCTTCCCTAAGCCAAAAGGACGCTTTGAGCCATGGGCACAAGAGAAAGGGGTTGTTTCCTTTTAGAGTAAGGGAATCTTCTTCCTCCTTTCACAGCCAGCAGCTCCCACCCGAACTCTTAACAGAGCAGCCCTGCTCTTGGCGAGGTGACAGCAAAGCTGCAGCCATGAGCCCTGGAGGGACAGGGGGCAGCCACATCCGCCTGCTCTCAAAGCAGGGCTGAGCAGCCAAACCACCCCCCGTTACTGCGTTTTCTTGTCCTTTCTCACACAGACCACGTTTCCCCTTTGCCCCTCACTCTCAGTGGAGCCTCCTGCAGAAACCACTGACATTAATCTCAAAAGCGACGCAGAGAGAAGGGGGAAGAGCTCTGTAAACCTGAACAAGAATGAGGCCATCTGGCAAGAAGCACCAAAGCCTGTTAAAAGCTCACTTTGTCCTTCCTGCAACACCAGCACAAGCTGTCAGAGGCATTTCAATAAGAACAGATTTCATTTACAGTGCTCAGTTTAATTTAGGCTCCCCCCCCCCCAATATTGTTTGGTTTATTGTACCAAAGCTGGTGAGATTGCTTACAAAGTAAGGTATAATCCAGCTTGAGTAACAGCATCAGAGCCTGCACCATCATCTCTAAAGCCTCCGCTCTCAATTACCCAAGCATCTGTCTGCAATTCAGTGTAGAGATAGAATTTAACAACACTCAAAGCAACAAGAAACTGGACAGAAATACACAGACTCATTCAGCCTTGCTGCGCCCACAGTGCTAAACCCTTCCTGCTGTAGTCATTCACAATCCAGTCCTGCACTAATATGTCTCAGTCGTTAGCCCCACATCCAGACCATCAGGGAGCTTTGGAAGGACGCTTCCTCATTGGCACTATTAATATCAGGACCTGGGAAGCTTTACACAACCTTAGAGTCCCAGAGGGTCTCAAGCTGGAAGGGACCCGCAAGGATCAAAGTCCAACTCCCTGCTCCTTGCGGGACTACCTAAAACATCACCAACCTTACCATGGGGAAGAAGCACCGTGTGACTCCTGCATCCATGGCTGGATGGAAACCAAGGAAACCAAACAGAGCTCCAGCACTTTCATTAAGTGAATGATATAAATTAATTCAAGTCATTAAGTTCAGACCAAAACTTCTCATCTTATGCGGAGCGGATTCAAACGTTTAAGACAAGCACCAGAATAATCACAAGTCATCATCCAGTACCACTCTTGTGATGCTGCTGAACCACCCCTACTTAAACAGTGCCATCTCGAACCATCCCAAAGTGTCACTACCATATTGTTAACAAGAATCCCTATCCGCTGCTGCTATTCCCACCTCTGGATCCTGCTTTATATTCTAGGACTGCCGTGTTACAGACAAATCAAGTGGGAATTCAACCAGGAGGCGTGGTGGGTGTTATGATGGCAATTTCCCTTTTCCTTTAACAGTTACGATTAACCTCTGTTAGGAAATCAATCACCCTCATGTTGGGAAAAGAAGCATAGCAACATTCTTCCCTTTCTCCCACCTCTTCCTAGGACACTTTCTTACCCAGCACTGCAGCTCCACAGGCACTAGCAATTCCCATACACCGACTGCATACACATGTCATTGGAAGGAGAAGTGGCTAAAGCAGGTAATTAGGCGAACAAACTATTTACAGATATAAAGTAACCACTTTTCAGCTACCAGGTTCAACAGCGAGACAGTATGAGCAGCGTGTGTGCAATTAACCTGTTAACTAGTGCTCTGGTGATGTATTTCTATATCTGCATTTACTCGAGCACGTAGCGATCGTTTGTACATTGCTCTGGAAAAGGTTAGATGCTGTCAGGTAAAATTCATCATAGTATAATCCCCTAATTAGCAACATTTGTTTCTTTGTATTTATTTCTGTTGCCATGCAGTAACATTTAGGAAATGGGGGTCCTTATTTACCAGAGTTTGCCTATTGTACAATAACAGGAATGGATGCTGGGTTGAGGAAACAGATCTATTTTCCCCAGGGTTGGAGATCGCTGTGATTTCAAAGCTGGAGGTTGCTTTGCTGAGCCCCACAAGGGTGAAGGCTGGTTTTATCCATATAAACATGTTATTACAGCTCAGCTGAATGAAGATCTAAGAGCTCATGAGGTAAGAGACCCACATTGTACAGGATGAGAAGGAATAAAGGTCTGGGGATGCAGTGTTAGAACATAGAAACATTTAGGCTGGGAAAGACCCTGAAGACCATTGAGTAAACAGACTCAAAGAAAAGCTCCATATCTTGAGGGGTTTTGATAGAAAGAATAAGTAAATCCCTTCAAATCTCTATTGCCCCAATGGGGTACAGTGGAGGACACGCTCCGGGTCAGCGCCCCAGTTCAGCTTGTCCTCAATATCAGCGCTCACCTCCCTGAGCAGAGGGGCTTTGGAGCCCTTCCCTCAGACCACCACCGTGGCATCAGGGCACATCCCGCACCCGGGGGTGCAACCAGACACACACCACAGAGCAGCCCTAGCCCTCCTCATTCCGCACACAAGCGGCTGGAAGCGGGATCACTGTGACTGTCCCACTGTGCCAGCTTTGGTCCAGAGGGATCCCAGCGCTCCTTTCCGAACTCGCTTCAGCGCTTCGCTGGCTGGAATGCTGCGTTCCATGGTGCAGCCACACTCCCACCTGCTGGCTGCTTCCCCGAAAGGAACAGCAGGGAAAAGAAATTGGCTTAATACCTAAACCGATGACCGCCCTGGATGTTCCTTAGGGAAACTTAGAGCGCCCCTGTCCTCAGCAATGGTGGCCGCGCAGCACCAGCAAGGTAAGCTTGCCTGCCAGTTCAAACACCTTCCTGTGCCTCCCCACTCAATTCCTTCTGTAACACAGTTCTCACTTAGGGCTTTATCTGCTTACCCAGCAGAGGCCCAGGCTGGGAGCAGGCAGCACTCAGGGCAAGTGCCATGGATGGCAACAGGACCCTCTTGTTCTCAGAAGCAGAGCACATCCCATTGGTAAGTGATCCTGAAAGAACAAGATTTAGACCATGAAAACCCTCTGAACCCTTAGAAAGGGCTATCAGCTCCTCCTCACCCTAGTGACTGCAGCTCAACACCAGTCACCAGCTACAACTTCCTTTCGAAGCTTGACAGAACTATAAGCAATAAGCACGAGTTAACCTTAAAAGATAGATGCTAAGTGAGTCCTTGCCGCTTGTTGTAATGCAAAACCTATGCACAAAGGTACTTCTGAAAGGTTTATTCACTGCCCCCGACTTGCATGGGGGAACAGTTACACATTGAGCACAATGCTTTCCCTCTCAAGACAGCAAATAAAGACAGGGACAAGAAGGACTTCCATCAATCATAACAAGTCACCATCAGTCATAAGCCAGTGGCAGCTGAAAGGCAGGAAGGTGCTAACAAATACAACATAATTCCATTGCCTTGCAGAGGTAGCTGACAGGGAGCATCAGCCCTGCAATCAACAATGCAACAGTATCCCAGCTCATCTAATGCGATTCTGAACTACTTCAGCATCCTCTGTACATCTGTAAACCTGAACTTCAGTCCTTAACCCCAGCAGCGTCCTTAAAGCTTAATCACATCCCTTTCACCGGTGTTTACAGACCAGTAGAGTGATGAAATCTGGCTTCACTCCATCTTTAATAAAGCCTCAGTGAATGCCCCTCCATAAGGAGAACCTGACCTTTGGATCCGCATTTTAACAAAGAGGGGAAATTGCCAAGATTGGCGCTTTTCAGTGTTAATAACAAGGCAATAGACCTTGTAATTAAAAATAAGTTTAAGGAGGCCGCTAAGTGATTCTGATGGTGATTTAAGGACCAATTACAGAAAATAAGGCATTCTTCTCTTTCTAGTTCAATATACTGGAAACAGTGAAGCTGAGAACTCTAATATTAACCATTTCTTATTGCACTCATATGCCCTGTATCAGAAAAGTTTAACAGAAGCCACTATAGGAACTCTTCTTTAAAGGCCACTTGATTGTAAAAGAAAAGGGGTGAGAAGGATGCTATTAGTTCTGCTGCGTTGTGGTGGCTGGGATATACGGCCTTGAAGATTACTGCTCTATCAGCCTTACATGAGGATTTAGCACTCCCATAAAGCTACTCAGCCTTGCAGGAGCACAAAATGCAGCTTCAGTTTGGATTTAGGGCAGGAGAGGGAAGCTGCGTGGCTGAGCAGGCACCGTGGTGTTAGGGGAGCATGCAGACACCATCACCTTTGCCTTCCCAGTGAATCCACCCAGAGATTTACCCTCCAAGTACCACAAAAAACCAACCCAAAGCAAAGGAGCCTCAAATCCTCAGTCTGGCCCAGCCCCTCAGCAACAAAACCCATCACATTGATACTGCAGCGACCATTCACCCGGACTCTACAGCATAAAACACTCTTGTTTGGGCTTGGGTTTATAAGCGAGCTTAGAAAGGCTTTACAAAACCCCAGATTTAACAGCTGACTGCTGCTGAATGGGGACATCCCCATCTCTGTCCTATGCAGTCCAAGTGTTCACCTTAAGCCACACCTGGCACTGGTATGGCAGCGTGGTAAACCAGCTCAGTGCCTTAAAACGACTGAAAAATCAAGCATGGAAGATTGAGAAACAAGAGGAATTATTTCGCTGGTTCAGAACTCACCAGTGAGAGGAGCATGGTGCAAGGGGAAGCCACAGCCTGCTCTCCACACGTTAGGGACTCCCAGTAACACAACCCCGAGGCTGGTGGCACCCACAGGACTTCCAACCAACCCTCTCCCTCCTCTCTCAAGCACTGGCTCCTTCCTTCTCAGCTGCCTCCAATTAAGGCAGAAAATTAAGGCCCAAACAAGCACCAGCTGGGGCAGATCTCGCACTGCCCAGCACAGCAGCCATCCATGGGCAATGAAAGCAAACAACATCTCACCCACCTGGGTCATCACCGCCTTCCTAAATCCACACCAGTGCTCTGTCCACCTTGGCCTGCAGCTGCTCCCTGTTTGGAAACAGCAAACGCTGAGTTGAAGCTGTAAGAACATCCCCCTTCTGCTAATACTGTCATCTGTGTCGGAGCCACAGGAACGTTATTTTTGTAGCATTGAAATGTATTTAAGAGAGGTCCCATTTTTCACCTCCACATTGCAGGTTAATTTCCCGTAACCCAAACCACCCCGCTCAGATAAACCTTCCTCTGCTCACCCTGTGCACAGCGGAGCAGCAGCCAAGGACAGTTGACTTCACTGAGTAATATGCACTGGTGCTAAATGAAAATGAAACTATAAATAGTTTAAAACACCTGATGTCCTGGCTAGTAAAAGTGAAATGTTTCATTTGGTTAAACCGTCCTCTTCGTTCAGCCTGTGCCCATTGCAGAAAGCCCAAGCACCGGCAAGGACCTACATAAATTAAGCTTCAACTTTCATCCTGGGAAGTTTAATCAGAAAGCTCTTCAGGAATGCTTTATTCCTTTTATCGGAATATTGATGGAAGTCATAACTCACCTTAATGTGAGAAAGTTGCCTTTCTTCAGCAAAGAAACGCGTGCAGATGTTCCCCGTTGTGAGATGCGGTATCAATCTGCTTGCTTTTGCCTCTATTTGATCTCAGCACTTGATGAATTTTTGATTGCCTGCTTTTAATTTTCTACAAGCAAATTCAATTGAAGAAATTAAAACCCAGTAGCTCAATCCCCATTACCTCAGCAGCAAATGGCTCTTTTATTGCACATGGAATGACATACACCCCGCTCTCCTGGAGCCTGCATAAAACTGGAGCATGGGAAACCCTTCCCTCTCTATTGAGTTAGGAAACCGTGTGTCAATTCAGCAGGGCACTGCCCCTGCCCCCGCACCAATCAAGGGCTATTGGGAATGGAAAAGTGCCCTTGAATAAAAGGAAACCTGCTGAAGCCACTGTGTCTGTTTAAAGTCTTTTGTTTTACAAGGGTGTGCAGTCCCTTCTCTGCAGTACCAAGATGATGGGGATGATACAACCCAGCACAGCCCTTAGCCAGGGTGGAGTGGTAATTCACCATTTCTTGCCTTTGTTTCCAGTATTACCTTGCTACAAGTGAAGGTGAGCAAGTATAAATGCAGGGACTAGTGAGATGTCATTGATAACAGGCTAATTATTTAGCCTTCATCGTTTGAGGATACAAATGACCAGTGTTAATCAGTACTGGTTGTGCTGGCATTACCACTGAGTGCTGCAGCAGGTTCTGCACTGGACAGGTTTTATGAATAGAGCTATTCCACAAACATCATTACCTAAATTTGCTTACATGTCTCCACAGACTTTCTGCTTTGGTACAACCAAACCTACCTCTTGGGGCAATTTGCTACAATCACTGTCAACCTGACGGGCTGAATCTTGCTCAAAGTTCTTAAATACATCAGCATCCTAGAAGGGAATCTGTTCAGACAATTTCCCAAATGAAACTCAGTTTAAAGAACTTCAAGGATTTCAATCCATGCGAATTCCCTGTGAATTCAAAACCATTTGGATAAGCTGCCCTTAGTACCATTAGTAAAGAGCCTTATTAAAAACTGTTTGTATAAATATTTAACACAGATTTGTGTTATTTGTGAGCTAAAGATGCTGTGCACAACAGGTGAGAGTAACTGCGCACCTTAAGTGCTTGGAGTGAAGTACCTGGAGTGAGACAAAGCTGCACTCTGCTGAAGACAATATACATGCAAGCCATGGTTTCATGACCTCAAATACCAGTTATTTAACTCACAAGATTTGTTTTTCTCCTCTAAGGTAACCTAATGCAAGAACACCCTCAGAGAAGACAGCTAAATGGACATAGCAGAAGAGAATATATTAACTTCTGCATTATAACCAAAGTGAGTTGCAGTCCATTAGGCCTAAACACTGTTAGGTGCACCTAATGAATATTAAATGTGTGGGACAAGTACTGTCACAGCATAAGAGCATTTTAAAATGTGATGAATGAAACCCAAACTATTTACTAATTGAGTTTACATCAGGCCTTGGGCAGTTCTCCCTAAAATGCTCACGAAATGCTATCTTGCCATTAGCTGCGTGTACTCCTCCTCCAGCAACAGTGATGGGGTTTTAAGAGTGGGATTGTTGGCAGGAACAGCTCAAAAACTGGAAAGCTAATAGATTTCTTTCCCTACACACAGTCTTTCCACAAGGAGAAACAATTGGAGGGAGGGAGGGCAAGGAAATGCAAGACTCTTCCATCACCGTATCAACATAGTCTTAAATCATTGTTACTCGTTCAGAAACCTTGGGAGAAAAAACATTTATGTTGGTTTGATTCAGCCAGTTGAGCTGAACTTCCAGAGCCCCTGGAAGACATCCAGGATGGAATAAGGTAACACGGCTATGAACTCCAGAACCCAACCAAATACGCCTTATTTCTACTAATTCAGGTCCATGCCAATTTTCTCTATTTTTTGTAGCAGTATTCTAGGTGTTACAGTCAGATCAGCATTTTCAGGCTGAAAATGCAACATGTGCCTTGATGGTCTAACTCACTGGATGGGGGGAAGAGAAAATGACATCCGAAATGAAACTTTAAACATGGGTATCACTGTAGTTGTGCTTAGTGGAGCACTCCAATACCTCGATTCAGGGCTCTCTGTATGGCCTGTGATATCAAGCTGAAAGGAAACATGCCAAGTGTGAACACACCAGTCTCTACTGTCAAAATCACCACACTTTACGAACGTTATTTAAGGAGAAAGCTACTGAATTTCTTGGGCGCAAAACCATGAGTCACTTCCTCCAATTCCAACATTTAAACATCCTAAAGAAGCTTTGCAAAGTAACCTTTCCCTTTGGATCCCAACCACAGCAGTGCTCAGCTTCAACACAGGTACATTCAAGCAAGAGTTCCAAATGTCTTCCGTAAGTATTAGTAATTACACAGATCAGGTCAGAAGTTATTTAGAAGTTAAAGAACTTACTGATTCCTACAGCTTCAAAGATTTCATTTCAGCCTCGCTATGTGCCCTACATACCACTTAACAGACAGAAAAACCCACGCACCCCTACACAGAGTGAATTTAATCAGTAACGGAAAAGATGGTTTGGAACCATCTTTTACATGAGCTCTTTATCATCAGGTGCTGTAGAGAAGCAGTGAAGCAGTTCAGATAAAACACCAAAAACTTATTGTTCTCATTTATTTAAAAACCTTATTCAAAATATTAAGTGATACATGTCCAAACAGGGTAAAAATTACTGCAAGAAAAGAGTTGAGGGCTATTTTGTTTGTGCTTTACTTCTTGTGGTTACGTAAAGAATGCATTTAACAGTAGGATTTAGAACTTTTAGCACTTCATTTGTAAGTAATATCATGCCTTCAGCATCCTCATGCCAGCTGCTGGAAAGGAGATTTCCTCATAATGTTACAGAATTACTTGAATACCAAGTTCTTAATTATGGGCTCCCGTTCCACCATTATTTACATATTTCTCCATTTGAAAACTCAATCACAAACAGAATGTACAGAAAACCAAGATTGCATATTTTACAACTCAGGAAAACATAAATTATGGAAGTACAAAAGACAAAGTAAAAAAGAAAAAGCCAAACCCCAAACTACTGTACCAGTAATGTGATTGACACTAATGCATAAACTGTCTGTCCAAAATCGGTGTGCTGTCGCAGCCTCACACACCAGCACTTACACCTGCCTGTTACCTGGATCAGAATAACAACGTCAATTACTCTTCCATTTTTCAGGCCCTTTTTATAATATAGCAAACCATGTAACTGCTCCCCAACTGTCATTAAAAATCAACAGGAAGCTCTGATGTACCAAAACCCTGTTGACTATATTTTAGTTAGATTATTCCACAAGGCTTATTTTCCATTCATTAATTACAAAGACAATGAAATAGCCACAAATACCATGAGAGGAAAGAACTGGACAGTCGAGAAGCTGCATACCTTCACAAAGGTCTTGAGTATTTTAAGGAAATATGTAACTTCTGAACTAAAATGGGATACATATAATGAAATTATTTACTGTATGACCACATACAGAAGTTATGAAATTGCCACGCCAGCAATTCTGCCTAAAATAGGATCACATTATGCAACAAGAAAACAGAAACCAGAAAAAAACCCAAGATGATTTGCAGCATCAGGATTTAAGCATAGAAAAATGTAATTATATTTTAAGTTTGCAATACAGGGGGATTTATGAACCATAGAAGTGATAAGCAGAGAGACCATTAACTTGACTTAGTGATGCCAAAGTCATTAATTTATTAGACCTAAGATATTTTATGCTTATTTTTTTTGTATTATCACTATTAAGACTGCTCCAGACAGAAGGGATGATGCTTAGTGAATGGAAAGAGCACTAAGTACTAAAGTCTGTATCTTTATAGTTGATATAAAACCTGACCAAAGTAGCAAACAAATGTATCATGCCCTTGATCTTCCATGAGATTTAATCTCAAAAACATCCAGGTCAAAGAGGGTGCATCTCATTTCAGTACAAGCAGCATATTTAGAATACCTGAATATCATTACATGACTAGGCAGGCAAAGAGTGGTAAGTTCAGCAAACTCAAATCACAGTGCTTTCAAAAGACATAGTCATTAGTTATCTTGAGGGAAGGCATTGCTTCATTAACATTCTGATCTAGACGATGGTATTCCACTGTCCTAGAGCACAGCCCATCCCTCCATCTTCGGCTCTGGACCAGTAAGAAGATCTGGAAGAAAAAGCAGACAACTTACAGAATGCTATGGAGAAACATTTTGGGTTTGATAAACACACTAATGGTTCTTTTGACATCACAGTTCTAACCCCTCGATCCTGGCAATCGTGTCACTGTTGCTATAGAACATGGCACTGACAGTCACCTCCACATGGTCCTTGCCATCAAGTCACCCACCAGCAACCTCAGCTGGAGTTTGGCAAAACCACGTAATTCAACCCAGAACTCTTCCAGTAATGTGTGTGGCTTCATAAGTACTGCATATTCAGACTATTAAACTATCCCCACATGGTGACACTTGTTAGCTTATTACATAGCGAAGACAAGGCGTTTTTATCACTCACGCAACCTTCCCTCAAAGTTAAATTTTCAAATGTAACAACATTTTCCCCCATAAAGACTTGGCAATGCACATTCCAGAGACACCACTGCACTGTAAAGCGGAAGTTCAGGGTTTCTTTTAGCTGCATTCTTTTCAGACTCCCCCAAATCCTTGACCAAATCAGTGTTTTCTATACGAATAAAACCTCCATTTTCCTCATTTCTAAAGATTAACCTACGACTTAATTGCAAATTTGTGCATGCATCAGAGAATTGCTTTGCTCTAAAGAAATGGCTACCTGAAAACAATTAACTTTGAGCTTCTCCATGTGAAACTGGAGTGTTAAACATTTCCTAAAAGCCTGGAGTTAAGCCCTCGGAGTATGTACGATATAAAGACCACCTTGAAGGGAATACTTATTATAAGAATTATCACAGTGGTTAACAGGAACATTCCCACGCTATTTGGGATTAAACCTCCCTTAATTTGCTGTTTATAATCCTGTGCAGAAACAAAATCAATCACTTAACTTGGCTCTGGTCTCATTTATGGAAGTCATGTTGTACACTGCCAGAGTCCGTTACTGAACTGACTGGTTACTGATGGCATCAATCAACCGATTTTTCTAATCTAAAATGTTTTACTCAAGTTCATTTTCATTGTGCAGATAAACTCTCAGTAATGATCTGTAAGTAACTATCCCAAGAATAAGCAAAGATATCATTCTCCCAACAGCTAAGTTCCTTTTACTAAGAGTGTAAAAGGCAATGCAACTCCATTTTAACTACTATAGCTGTTTCTCTCAACCTTTCACAGCATACCTACCTTCCTCTTATTGTGATAGGTGACATAAACAACAGCTACTAGGAAGGCAACTACAACCAGATGAAAAAAGAAATGGCCATCTTCTTCTTCTTCCAACCCTGTGACAGAAACATCTTTTATCTTCTCATCAAGGCCCTTGATTTCCTCATTGTAGTTACTAATGGTGTCAGAGTCATCATCTTCTGGCATCTCTAAAAGGTCTGGGCTGTATCTGGAATTTGAGGTCACTTCATAAGGATCATAATCATCTCCATCTGACTCCACAGTTTCTTTTATGATGGGTGGTGAACTATTTAGTGTGTCTTTCAAATCTGTTAGAAGATCTTCCTCAATTTTAGTATCTTCAGAAGCATCAACATCAATCTGAGATACTGAACTAACAGTCACCACACGAGAGAGGGGTGGAGAACCCCCTTTCGTTGTAGATGGCTTTACTGCAGTCACTGTTGTTGGGAGCTCCTCTTTCTTTGTTGGGCTTGCTTCTTTTCTGGTTGGGGTTATACCCTGCAAGCCGTCTGTCAAATTCTGGGATCTGCTCACTGTTTCATTCTCACTTCTAGAGGAAATATTGTCCTGGAGCACCTCTACTCTCACAGACTCTGAGAAAAGGATGAGAAACAGCCAATATTAGCACAAGGCACTAACTTGTGATACTCAAAAATTATTGCAAGGCATTCACTTTAAAAACATGAAATCATATTATGAACAGGGCATATTTCACACTGCAAACCTTTTAGAAACCCCCTGCAGAGACACACACTCCTGTACTTTGGCAACTTCAAAAGAGAAGTCTTGAGTGGGGCACGAATTAAAGCTTGGAAGCACCAGTATGCCAAAGTGTCCCTGAAAAACTGAGCATGCATATTTTCCACACTCAGAACTTCAGAGACATGTCCTCCCCTCCCTCTGTGGATTTATGGTGTCTTGTAGAATTGCATTTTCTCCATCATCAAACTCTTTTTCCCACAGAATCTGCTGAGGTCTGCAAGGAAGAAGCTCTCAGTGAAGCTTTTCCTGCAGCTCAGAGGTTTTAATCTTTCACCACTGCATATTTTACCAACAAGAAGAGAGAATACGTTGTGATGTCTCCTTCAGGCAGGACACAAGGTCCTGGCAGCTCTTCGCAGGCACTTACTTTTATTGAATTTGCAGAACACAGAACGATTTCCAACCTTAGGTTAACTCAGATGGAAGTACTGAAGCACAGCTTATAAAACAAGCTGAAGAAAGGACAATGTGACTGCACATGCTCCTGTAGGAAAGCCTTTTGTCAGCAGCAAATTATTATAACCAAGTAAGCCAGCGACACTGCTATGCAGCAATGCACCCTTAGGCACATTCAGAAGCACTACAACGCCAGGACAGCTTTGCAGAACTACATAAAAACCAAGGTGAGCATTAAAACCTCATGCAGGGCCCATCATCCCTCTTCTGTACCCAAAGGAAGGTAAAAAAAGATGCAGAAGGAGTTTCTAAATAGCCAATGGGCTTTAATCCTAAAACAAAATAGCCAACTATTCCTGTTTGTAGCACATCGCTTCCAGACTCAGATCAGGAGGCCTCTTAAAAATGAAGAGCACATTTGAGATTTTTAGTACATCCTAAGTTAAATAGTGGAGCCATTCCTTGCCTTGTAGTTTGGCAAGCCAAACTCATTACTAATCTTTCATTTAAGAAAGTAACAACACTTCCATTAAGCACTCCCAAGGAGCTCTCTGGAAGGTTACAGGTTCTAGAAAAGAAGCATTCAACCAACTGCTTGTGTTGAATTACCCATAAGTAAAATATTATACAGTGGACACTGAATCATGCTATTCATGAATGGGGTATTTACACAGGGTCGGTTACAACAGACTTCTTGTTTACAGGGTACACTCTTCCACTGTGAATTACTCTTCAACCACAGAAAACAGAGAAGACTCAACTAATCCCATATGAACGAGGCATTATGGAGCCTCTCTGCTGAAGTTTAAGTCAGCTACTTAACATTTAACATGCTTGCTGCTGAAGGAACTAGTAGCCTGAATTGTCACATTAACTTGTTCAGTTCTCATACAGGGCAAGTTTAGGGAATTCTCATCCTCCCTCAGGAATAAAGCTGGCTAATTGCATACACAGAAATATATAGGAGGAAAATTTAAGCAAGAGAGTTTCATATTTATAGCTAGTTGGCACACAGGTAAGATGGGTAAAGTTTACTGCTACCCTCACCAAAAGTATCAGAAAGTAATAGCTAAATTGCTTGAAATACAAACAAGCATGTTCTTCCTATAGAACTACACTGTGTGCATCCTTACACTTCAAACTACTCTTAAACTCATTTTATCGTGAGGGTTTTGAAGGATATATGCTGAAATGCACAGACTCCCACCAGGTAATGCAGCAGCTTCCTGTTATTCCTAAAAGAGGTTATTTTTTGTTTTACTAAGAATAGCAAGTTTAGCAACTACACCACAATTGACTCACGCTATCTACCCAGAGCTATTTGGCATTATAAAGGGTGGCTGCACTGTGTGCAGTTGTACAACAGGGTCAGATGATGTTACACATAGTGTCCAGGGCTCCCGAGATACTTCAGCTTCAGAAATAAGATACTAACGTTCAATCACGATGACAGAACCAACAACACAGCCCTCTTAGTAAACAATGAACAGACAACACCTGACAGGGTCAAATTTCACTTTCAGAACTTGGTTTTTAGAAAACAAGTTGTTCCATGGTGTTTTTACATTAAAAAGTCTTGCTTTCCTATAGGTTTGTGTCCCACATCTTGAACCTCTTCCGTCCTTACTGCCTACCCATCACCCCAGCCGAGGGGCAACAAATAGAGCGGGTTTAGGTATACTGACTGTCAGGGAAGAAAGGAACTAACAGGTCAGAACTGCCCCCTTCCTTTCCTGCAGTAATTCCCTTCCTCTTCACTGCCCAACTGATACTCCAACTAAAAACAACAAAACTTGAAATACGCGTTTCTTACTAGCGTTTGGTTACAGCTGGTTAAAGGGAAGTGGGAGAAAGAAAACAGCCAGGTTGGACGGGGCTTGAAGCAACATGATCCAGTTGTAAGGTGTCCCTGTCCATGGCAGGGGGTGGAACCAGGTGAGTTTTAAGGTCCTGTCCAACCCAAACCACTCTGTGATTCTATGACTTACCTCGACTCATCTTGCACAATAACAAGCTTATATGAGATTAAGGGGCCTAAACCCAGGCACCCCACTACAATAACTGCAACGAGGTATTAACTCCGGTGGGCGAAGCAGGCAGCTACACCGACCTGCACAGCAACACACGGCGACAACCAGCCGAGCGGCCTCTCGCCCCCCACCCGGTCACTAAACAGGCGCTTCTGCCGAGCGAACGAGCACTAAATCGCTCACAAAGTGGGACAACAACCAACCAAACCGGGGCCGGCCCCACCGGCGCCCCTTCGCTGAGGAGGGCGGCGCACCGGCGGGCAGGCCCATCGGCGGCCGCAGAGACCTTCAGGCCTAAAAGCGCTGAAACGGACACCGGTGACAGACCGGCGGGGTGGCCGCGCACACACACACACACACCCCCAGCCACCACCGAGCCCCGCCGCGCTCACCGGGGGTGTCCTGGCCGCGCACCGCCAGGGTCCATCCGCACAGCAGCAGGAGGCAGAGGGCGCAGCCAGCCGGGACGCGCCGACCGCCGGCGGCCGCCATCTTGCCGGGCAGCCCACACCGACGTAGCGACGGCACCGCCCCCCGGTGGAAAGGCCGCGCATGCGCACAGGGCTGGGCGGGAAGGCGGTGCGAGGGTGACTGAGGGGTTGGCAGCCCGTGACAGGAAGGGGCGGTTTTCCTTCCATTTCCCATTATTTCCTCCTGTTTCCTCTATTGTCTCGTATTTCCTTCAGGCGGGGGTTGATGCTCGGGGTTGGACCCTCTCCACAAAGCCACTTCCTCCCCCGTCCCCGACCGGGCTTCACGCTGTAGCGCTCATGCAATGCTTTTTGCAGTTATATAGATTTCTGGCAAAGTTTTCCTCGTTTCGCCCCAAGTGAGGCGGCCCAAGCCCTGAGGGAAGCCTTGAGGCTCATCACAGCAGGGAAAAGTCCACAACAGCCGATTCAGAGGTGAGAAAGCCAAGAGCAAAGAGCCCATGGGCTTATGGAGACCCCAAGGGCACACTGGACACAGAGCATAGAGGGACATAAGTTGATTTTGAGCATTTGCCGCGTTACTCTGAGCTGGTTGCAAGTTATTTGTTTAAATGGGTGAAGTCTGAAGAGGATGACTTCCCCCTGGAGCAGTAGGTTCCGGATTTGAGATGGGGCACATAGGATGTGCTTGGCAATACTTGTGGTGAGGGGGGAAACAGCCAGCGTTGCTCAACGTGCGGCTGTTACTGGCAGATCCAGTCTCATGATGTCCTAAAGCCATTGCCTCACCAGGCACATCCTCCCGTGCCACAGCCCCTCGCCATCTGCAACTGCTTACACGTACAATCATAGAATAGTTAGGTTTGGAAAGGACCTCAAAATCATCCAGTTCCAACCCCCCTGCCATGGGCAGGGACACCTCCCACTAAACCATGTCACCCAAGGCTATGTCCAACCCCGCCTTGAACACCACCAGCGATGGAGCATTCACAACTTCCCTGGGCAGCCCATTCCAGTGCCTCACCACCCTCACAGGAAAGAACTTCCTCCTCATATCCAATCTAAACTTCCCCTGTTTAAGTTTGAACCCGTTACCCCTTGTCCTATCACCACAGTCCCTAATGAAGAGTGCCTCCCCAGCATCCCTATAGGCCCCCTTCAGATACTGGAAGGCTGCTCTGAGGTCTCCATGCAGCCTTCTCTTCTCCAGGCTGAACAGACCCAACTTTCTCATCCTATCTTCATGCGGGAGGTGCTCCAGTCCCCTGATCATCCCCGTGGCCTCCTCCGGACTTGTTCCCACAGTTCCATGTCCTTTTTATGTTGAGGACACCAGAACTGCACACAATGCTCCAAGTGAGGTGTCACAAGAGCAGAGTAGGAGGGCAGGATCACCTCCCTCCACCTGCTGGTCACGCTCCTTTTGATATAGCCCATGAAATAAAGTACATGAAATAAAGTCTTAATGAAAAGCCACTGAACTTTACCCTAACTGATAACTGTTCGTTGCTCACACCTATTTCTACGTAGATGAGCAATGCAACATAGTGCATTCTGCAGTGAAAGATTAACAAGTCACGTTATCTTGTTTTCCTCATGAGCTAAACGCATGTATGCAGTTGCCAGCACTTAGCAAGCACTAGGAACTAAGTCTCTGGAACTTCCGTCTCTGGAACTTAAACCTACTGACTATTTTGTGTGTGTGTAATACAAAATACACACTACGATGTTGCCAGTCTGCTTCTGGAGCCAAGAATTAATATAGAAGTGTTTTCACAATTAATACAAAGACGAAGTAAAAGGTGACATTTCAATATTTATTCAAGTTGGGTTTGGGTTTGATATCCATTTTTAGTAGTGTCAGGTACAGCATTTTGGGGTCTAGTTCCACACAAAATGGAAGACTCTCTAAAAATGTACCCATTTAGTTGCTAAAAAAAAGTGGTAATAAAACAAAGCTCCATTTGAAATTCCGTGATGCAACGACCATGTGATTGCAGTTACAAAGACTCTTCCCTGATTATGTCCCTGTCTTACAAGCTTTCCAGTCTGTGCAAGGGAAAGGAACCACAACACAGGACAGGGAGTTTTGGCTGAGTCACATCAAACCTCCTCCGTGACGGACTTACACAAGGTGGACAACCTAAAGCACTCTGGAGACAGCTGTAGGCGTGAGATGGCCAAATAAGACAAACCATTCATGAAACACTTAGCTAAAAAAGTAACAATTACAACCAAAAAAATCCCTTTTTCAGACAGGTTTGCACATTCCATCGTGAACTGAAACCTTAAGTGATGGGACATTTTGCTTACAGAATGAACAGTACAATATAGTGGTCTGAGATTCTTAACATCTCGGGTTTTATATGATTTCATACTATTAACATATTCTTTGTGCAGTCAATACGTTAGTAAAGGTAATCAATACCTTCCTACTTCCTATTGTGTGGCAGCTGACAGAAATGATGGGCAGGAACATTCAAAACAAAAAGCCTGGAATTAGGATTGGGTTTTATGCTTTTGTCTCCATGTCTTTAACAACATCATTTTTAAAGCTTAGCTGTCTTTAACCAGGACTAGCAGGACTGATACTGAGCAATACTCGCATCCCAGACAAACATTGAAAGGTACACTATATTCTGAAGGTAGCTATGCTGTAGTTTTGATTGTAGAATCACTCCTTACGCTTCAAATTCCAATCCTAGACCAAGTTTGTGTCCACCAGCATTGACGTTCTTGCCATCCAACAAAGCTGACAATGTCAGTTTGATACCTGTGAAATAGAGAAAAGTGAGAGAAAAAGACAAGTTCTACAACTTAGAATGAGCTTTATGTTCGGTAAGTGCAGTGTCTGCATTACTGCTTCAACTTACGGAGCAGCTGGGTTAAGGTAATTTGGCAGCTAGCCTTGTAAGGACCAGCGTTTTGAAACAATTTGCAGATAAGAAACCTTTATGAATTATGAAAGTTATAATAAACCACGGTGATAGATTCTGCTTTTTATCACTCCAAGTAATTAAAGCTCGAAGGCAGTTTGCTGCTTGTCTGATTAATCTAATTTTAGAGTCCAGGACTATGAAAAATTGGCACCTTGATACATAACCACCTTTCTGAACCATTTTAAAATCTAGGTAGGAAAAGGCCCAAGCTCTGTCTACTGTAATATCTCATGTCCATCTGCTCGGTATTGTGGCAGCAGATTTATTAGACTACATTCAAACCAATTTCACAGCAGTAAGACTGTCCTCTTCCTGCACCAGGCGACCTTGAGAAAGTCACATTTTCAAGCAGAATAAACTCTGTAATAGGAAGCCTCTGAAAGTATTAAAAACGCATGTACTTATCTGTGAAATACCTAACTGCAGATATGTTTTGTATCAACATAAAGGGGTGTGTGACTGTAAGTGGTCCCTAATAATTCTGCTGCCAACAGACACTCAACATTAACAGAGGAGTCAGTAACATTTTGTGACAAACCCTAAACAATATTTCAAGATTAAAGTATCACTTGATTCTCAATTTCTCCTGCATAGACTCACCTGGCTTTAAAGTCTGAGTGTATCCTAATCCGATCAGACTGGAGTTGTTCACTTTAGCCTTAAAAGGAAAAAATACCATATGTAAATGATTTGGTATCTTGCTTCAGAGTCCTTCCTGCTTGAAGAGTAAGGAACACCTCTAAGGCAGGCACAGGATTTCATGTTTTAAATCACAAAAATAAATCTATCTAAAGTTACTTTTGCCATAACTTAAAGCCAAAATTTTAACAAATCTACAGTCGCTATGGGAAAAAAATGTTTTATTAACATAGTTTTTCATTTTTTTCAAGAGTGACGCAAAACCCCCTCAAATATGATTAAACAGCCTGTGTCACTTCCAAGGCAAATCCTGTACTTGTGCTCTCATGCTGCCTAAAGCAAGACATTTACGCACTAATTGTACATCACCGACCTGCATCAAACCCCTACTTCCATCACTGGCAGAGTTCAAGACCAGGTTGGATGGGGTTTGGAGCAAGCTGCTCTAGTGGAAGGTGTCCCTGCCCGTGGCAGGGGGTTGGAGCTGGATGAGCTTTAAGGTCCCTTCCAACCCAAACCAGGCTGGGATTCTGTGATTCCCTGACATAAAGGCTGCTTTGCATTTCCATTTTGAGAGCCTATTTTCAAGTGCTTGTAAATGTACATGCACAGCACTCACAGAAAAAGAGGCATCTGGGTCGATCTGGTACTTGGCTGCAATTCCAAAGCGAGTGTTGCTATTCCCAGCTGTCCAAGCAAGATTCACAGCAGTTTCCAGTTTATCATTCACCTTCTGGTAAATGGAGCCGCCAAATTCCGTTCCATCATTCCTGGAAGGAACACATTAGTCTAGTTTTAAACTGCATCCCAAACCAATCATCTTTTTCTTTTCCCAGTAAGATCTATATTTGCAGAACACATCTCATTTAATATCCCTGGAACAATTAAGATAGAGACATTAGGCCAGATTGGTTCTGAAGTTGTTTTTAGAGGCTTAAATTCATTGACGGTTGCTCGATTTCAACAAACAACTTACAGCACTGAAGAAAAGCCATGACAAACTATCAAAACCAGACAATTGATACCAGCTTCCAGTTTTCCCTTCTCTAAATGGGAGTCTTTGTAGTAAAGAGAGGCCATGCCCCAGTCCCAGAGCCTGAGCAATCATCCTACAACTGCCTCAGTCACCAGACACAGATGGACTGTAGCAGAAGATGCCCATTTAATGTCCAAGGCAAATTAATACCACTTGCAATAGTCCTTATGGTACATCTGTACTACAGATATCTCTAGAAATGAAACTTATTACTTTGCAGGGAACACAACAGCCTTCAGCACTGCTACCAAGTAGCACAACTTCCAGTTACTACTGCCACCAATGTCGCATATGGAATAATGTGTGCTAAATAAAATGCAAATCGTTAGACCATGCAGATCATAAAAACAACAGCAAAAGGCTTCTAAAAGCCTTGCACTCCTTGTGAAGCAGGCAGCAATTTCCATTTTCACTCGTTTTCTTAAAAGAGGATACAAACATACTGCACAAAATGGGCCTTTAAACCACATGGAAAACTCTGCAAGTAAAATACAATTCTTTCTGAACTATGAAACAATCTGGATCCAATTATTAAAGCATACCCAAACTTTAGTGATTAAAAAAGGAGTAGATTTAGAACCTCTCCACTTTTACCCCTTTGGCCTGATGTTCCTTAGTTCCACAGGTCATGCCCCATCCCTGGCAGTGTTCAAGGCCAGGCTGCACGGGGCTTGGAGCAAGCTGCTCTAGTGGAAGGTGTCCCTGCCCATAGCAGGGGGTTGGAGCTGGATGAGCTTTAAGGTCCCTCCCAACACAAACCATACCAGTGATAACCACTGACTAAACAGTAACAATAACACCTATGGAAAAGTTCAAGCAATAGCAGCAGCCTTTTAAATTGTTAGAGCAATTCTTCCAGAAGAACACTACAATACTTACTTCAGATAAGACTGAAGCTCACATATAACTGCTTGTGCTTGGCTCTCAAGAAAAGGAGGGATTAAAAAGGACTGAGGAGAGCTGGTTACACAGGCAGATTTTTGTGCAAGGTTCCCACTCAGCTCTGTCTTGACCTGCAACATTAGGGGGGGGCGGTCTGAGCTATGCTTAAAAAACGAGGAAAGTCATATGTAAAACTAGAAATTAACCAGCCCTACCTCCCTTTAGTTATTATTTATCATTAAAAATAGGACTAACTAAGCAAACAAACCTCCTTTTAATTCTAATAGTAATAACAGCACTTCATAGATAAAAAAATAACAAACAAACCATTATCCCCCTGTGAAAATTAATATATTAAATCACCATTAAGGAAAGTCACTTCCTTCGGTCCCCAGCTGGTCTGCGGAACACCAGGAACAAAAGACAATGCTTCCAGCCCCTCCTAGTTAAGTTATCAGCTCTGCCACAGCATCCCTGCGAAACACTGAGCTCTCCAGATACAACGGCCGAGGGGGAGTGTGATGGGAGATCCATGCACAAGTAACTTTTCGGGGATTATAGAAAAGCTCTGGCATTTCAGAGCTGAAACACATCAAATACCTAATGTATTCATATCAATAAATATCTCTTCATATCACATACTTATGGGTTTGCCCATCAATTGATAGGGTATGAATATTAAATAAACAAACCGGGTGTCCTCCTGAAGAGGATGTATCATCCACATACAGTAACAGCAACCCAAGAGAAAGATGCTCAGGAACCCAAGAACAGTAGAGCTCCTGCTGCTCTTACGAAGTTATTTTCTGCTGTTGCTTTAATTCATAGTTAGAGCATTTTATATTAAAGGTCAATAATACAACGTTTTGAACCACTGCAGTACAACAAAGTTGAAAGTCATTGTGCTTGAAGGAATAACTGAATTACTGAGTGGGGGGGAACCCACATATTGTTCTGCTGCAAGTTTTCTGCCCACATCTTTGTGCTTTGGCAATCCTTCAAGCACAGGCTGGGCTCTGAAGGTTCAATTGTTCCGTAAGGCAGGGAGAGCTTCCTAAACCAGACCTCTGCAAACCAGCATGAAACAGAACAGAAAGCCTTTGAAGCAGCAGCTCCAGGAAGGCAGAACAGTTGCTCAGCCCCTGAACAGGAACAGCCTGCAGTAGCTCTGTCACATGCAAACTATCCAATTACCCACGGGAATGGGAAAGGGGGGGTTGGGGAATGGATTAGGGATTGCCTAATCTTAAAAAACCATCTTCTCCAGAGGCATAAACTGCCTTTTTAACAGGATCAGGAGACAGGGAAATTAAGGTTTTCATGGAATTTGAGTCCGGGTTCCTCACTGTTCCTGCGTTCAGAAAGGACAAATGCCTGTGTAAATAGGTTATTAGGAGTTACGATACTAAACCAAACACTTACAACATATCCCTTCCAGTATTAAAACAAAGCCAGGCCCTATCTCTTCTATGCACTCCTTTTTGCCTGCTCTTGCTGCTTCTCTGTTTAACTCTTTCATCTACAGATCAAACCACCATTTTGTTTCATTTTGACATTGCTTTTATTTCACATTTCACAAAGAACATTTTCATAACCCACCTGCTTTATTATTCCACTAATAGAGTCCAATAATCCTTATCTGTTAGAAAGAGATGATGGGTACTTGGGTGCTCAGTGAGTTCCAGTTCCTTCCATCACTGCACTCCCTCCCCCACATAATTAAAAGGAAAGTTAATGCAGCCAAGCAATGCAGCTTGCCATCTGAAATGCAAAGTCATTTCAAACCCACCCTTCCCTCTTTCACCATGGCTCCATCCCCTTCACTGTTCTAATAAGCAGCAAAATCCTTTCAAACTCCTTTTTAACGCCTCTCTGCCAATACTTACACATTAGTATGAAGCTGGAACTCATCAGTCTTATAGCCAACAGCAAAGTTGCTCTGGGTTACTCTAGACTTTGTTGTCTCAAAAGTCATCTGGTAACCTGCCAGCCACCCCTCGTAGCCAACCACCAGGGCTCCACGTATTGAAGGACCAGCAATGTCAAAATCCATGTCGCAGCCAAGGTTGATGTGTTCCCTTTTGTACCCTGTCTTAACTTTAGCACTCTTCTTCCTGAACAGAAAAGAACGTATCTTTGAACAGGTACACTCACAGGGAGCAATTCCATCAGATCAGTGACTTTAATGCAGTGTAATAGCTCTTGAAGGCGAAGTATGAACCCCTGGAGAGCCACACGGTACGTCACCTTCCTACCTCTGCAGAACCCTCGTTCAAGACACAGTGAGTTATTTGAAGTCAAGCAATAAATTGCTGTGTGGTGCCCACTGAGCACTGCTGGGCTGTGCTCTGAAACGAGACAGCACGAAAAGCCGGATGGGAGATGATAAAACCAGATCCTCACCTCCAGCTCATCTGATGGCTTGGGAAGTTCGGTAGATGCAGGGAAGGAATGGGAGCTGGAGCAGTTTGCAGGTGTGCCACAGAAACTCCACATACAACTTTTAGACAACCCCAGTGACCTGGGTAATTTCATTTACTGTGACAAACATCAAGAAATCATCACTTTCTCTCCAGCTTCTTGAGGGAACAGAGCAGTGCTTTCTCAGGTGTCCTTAGGCTGGTTTACATCACGGATGCAGGCCCTCACAAGAGAGTTATGTCTAATACTATTCAGCTGCTCTTATTAAAGGATCTTTTTCTCCTTTTGCCTTGCAAGTGTCTTCTGTCCCTTGACCAAATCTTCCACTGAAATCTGCCTGGAAAAGCCAGGCTAATTTGAGATTTCAAAGCAACTTTTCCCTTCAGGCAGCAAAACCAGTCTGCAAGAACTGTTGCGCTCCTGTATCTGCCCCACACAGAGATCGCTCGCAGTTTTACTCTGAGTATTTCAGACTCAGGAATTCGTGTTTTGCAAGATCAGACACAAGAGCAGCAGTGCCAGAAGCACCCAGCATTAGCTCCTGCAACTGCTCTAAGTCAGCAGTACTTCTACCAGCGTCAGCAGGGACCGGGGCAAGCTAACACAGAGCACTCCTGAAAATGACTCTCACTGGTGAAAGACTCATCGCAGCAGTAAGGAACAGGGAGAAGGTGTCTCTTACTCAGACGTGACGCATCCCTGTCAGCCTAATCCAGGTCACACCAGGGTTGAATCTCACTCCATTTATTCAAATTACAATAGGCCTCCCACAAGGCAATTGTTATAAATCAGATACTACGGTGTCTGAAGTGCTAAGAAATAGCTGTAGAGCTGTACCTTGTCATTCTCAGACCAGGTTTTTCTTTCTCTAAAACCCCTACCAGC
Source organism: Myiopsitta monachus (assembly GCA_017639245.1). NCBI lineage: Eukaryota > Metazoa > Chordata > Aves > Psittaciformes > Psittacidae > Myiopsitta > Myiopsitta monachus. The sequence continues at coordinate 24,479,774 of CM029917.1, forward strand.
TAAGAAATAACTAACACCCAGCACTAGAGATTATTCTGGTTAACAGAGTCAGAAATATCTGCTTCATGTAGAACCAGGAGTGGCCTGGAAGCAGCTGACAATGCAGGACACTACAAGACAGGGTGCAACCTCCCTGTGACTGTATCCCAGTAGCCTCAGTGCAGCGTGCTGCTCTAGGAAGCTCCTGTGCAGGGTATTCTGACTCACTGGCAGCACTGCTTGCAAGAACATAATCAGGGGAATAAAAGAAACCAACATCCAGATTCCAGCTGCTGCTTAATCCCTCTGGCCTAAATAAAAAGTGACATCCAATGAGAAACACTCATCCACCACCACGCCGCGGCCAGTGGGAGCTCACATGCTAATGGAGCTCGGGAGAAGAGCCCAGTTCCTGTGCTGACCTATTAGAGCCAAGGCCAACTGGCTCCTGGAGCCTGTTCAGCCCTGAACTGACTTGTTTCATTCAGACAGTAGCTCAGCCTCTGACACAGCCAGAAACGGGCAACAGGAGCACAAATAAACCCTCTCTCTTCACACCCGAACTCAGGCTGTCCTTTTCAAGTTACTGTCTGTAAAAGTTTGCTTGCTATAGTTTGGATTAAAACCGGACTGTTAATACTGAGATTTAAATCAGATGCACATGATACACAGGCTGACTGTTAACTGTCTCCAGGTCTTGGGACAGAAGCAGTAAAGAAGCAAGACTATTCTGGAAAGCTAAAGTCAAAGATGCCTTTTTGGGTCACTTAAGCTTACTGGCTTCTTACCCAGTGTTAGGAGAGAAGGAGGAGTCAAAGGTCAGCTTCAGGCCCCGTGCAAGCTGAACAGAAAAGAAATTCACCGGTTGGATTTACAATGAAGAGACTGACGGAAGTGAATCTGCAAACTGCATCTTTTGAGCCAAAAGTTACCTGGTCTTCGAGAGTAATCTCGGTGCCGAGTGTGTTGTCTGTGTTCCACTTCTCTGTGAACATCAAGCCATATTCCACCCATCTGTATTTTGTTTCCAAACTACCACTAACTTTGCTTGTTTCTGAGTTTGCTGAACCTGAGCTCGTGAATTCCTAAACGGAGGAGAAAAGTCATTACGTGTATGTAATATATACATATATATTTGCAAAGATATAGATGTTTGCACACAGGCAGTCATCACATTAACTTGGGATATTATCCAATCCTGCAGAGGTCTCAGAGGATTCAAGAACATTTGCTAGTTATTAACATCAGCGCACCCCTGCCCCACAACAAGTTTCAGTGTCAGGGGAGTAAGGAATGTGCATTTCCTTCGAAAATGAAACATACAGTAACCACAAGAACACTGCAATGCTTTGATTGCAATGGGTCTCCAAACTCACCAGTCCGTTTTCAGACCTAGTTTTCAAATCAAGTTTTATCAGCCCAAAACCTAGAAAATGAGTAAAAAACATGAACATTATATATATGATAACTGGAAAAGCAGTTCTGATTATTTCTTACAACTCCCTTCTAAATTGCCTGTGGATGATTAAAACAATACGCCAAGGGTACAGTTATCAAACTGTGGTTTTATGAAGCAGATTATACAGTTGTGCTCACTTCAGATAGCGCCTGATTAATCCTAATGACAATATAACTGGGACCAAACTGGGTAATAGAGTCCTCACTCACACTGAGCAAACTCCTGACATCTGTCATCCTGTTCATGAGACAAGGAGACAGTCAAAACACATTTTCTTTCAGCCAGGCAGGCCTACGGGAACGGGCAGAATTCTGTTTAAACAAGTTCCTCTCCTTTCCAGCAAAGGGCAATGGAAGCGAGGAGAGAAAATTCTCTGGATTCTAATGGGAAATACTGGAATACTTATCAGAAAAGAGTGATAAAATCCTGACACCCTCAGGAGTAGGGCAGACGGAGAAAGACCAAACTTGTTTCGGCTTTACTTACCATATCCCTTGGTGAAAACATCCCTGGCGGATTTGCCCAGGTCAGCGTACGCAGGTGGAACAGCCATCTTCTGCAGGGGATAGAAAGAGAAATTCCACTGTTCAGAAACATCTAACTCATTTGTGCAACATGAAACCCAAGGTCATTTCAGCCAGTTGCATTTTCTACCCCTACCTATCAATTAAATACAGCCCGAAGAACGTAGCTGTAGCAAACAGAGTGATTCCATTCTGCTCACGAGCCAGGAGAAGCCCTTGCGATGGATGTGCCATGAGGATCAGGATCACGGTGCAGAACAAATATGTATTTCAAGGAAAAAGGAGTTGTCTTTGCCGTTGCAAAGAGTCAACTGTTGCTCTCCTATCAATGTAACTGCATGAGTGAACGCCTGTTCTTTAAAACCACCCCTCTGAAACATTTCTCCTCTTGCAGCAGACTTATGTGTTCTGATGCACAGCAGGAGGGCCCCAAGTCATCCACTCAGGAGCTCTAACCAGGACCGGTGTCCAGCATCAGGAGCATTACTCCCCCCTAATTCAGAGCAGCAAACAGACAACATTTATGTAGCAAAATTAACAAATAGTCATTCCCAACAGTGGGACAGCACAGGGGCAGCTTTCTCCATCGTGTTTTGTTTGGGATGCCCACACTGCCATGTCAGTCCTCACTTGCCCACCTTCAGCAGGCCCTGACCATTCTTAGTTTAGTGGCCTCCTGCCAGAGATAGGAACACATCCCATTTTCTCAGCCAGTGAGAAAACTGTTTCATCATGTAGCGAGGAGAAAATAGGATCCCAAGAGAACAAAGCAACCAAATCTACTTATCCAAGTACAGTAATTTGCTTGAGGGAAGCAAAGTCAAACAATCTGAAATCACGGAATCCCAGACTGGTCTGGGTTGAAGGGACCTGAAAGCTCCTCCAGCTCCAACCCCTGCCATGGGCAGGGACACCTTCCACTGGAGCAGCTTGCTCCAAGCCCCTGTGTCCAACCTGGCCTTGAACACTGCCAGGGATGGGGCAGCCACAGCTTCTCTGGGCACCCTGTGCCAGCGCCTCAGCACCCTCACAGGGAACAGCTTCTGCCTAAGAGCTCATCTCAGTCTCCCCTCTGGCAGTTAAAGCCATTCCCTTGTCCTGTCCCTACATCCCTTGTCCAAAGCCCCACTCCAGGTTTCCTGCAGCCCCTTTAGGCACTGGAGCTGCTCTGAGGTCTCCCCTTCAGGAGCCTTCTCTTCTCCAGGCTGCCCCAGCCCAGCTCTCTCAGCCTGGCTCCAGAGCAGAGCTGCTCCAGCCCTCGCAGCAGCATCAAATGGTGCACACCTTCTGCCTTTATAGACAAGATTTCATAACTTTAAGAAAGCAAAGGAGATGAATCATAAACTGCTCCTCTCGAGACCGGATGTTGCACTAAAATTCCACGTTCCCAAACTTTCGGGTTATGCAAAAGTACCTAGTTTATTACACATGCATGGAAATGCTTAAATAATTCCCTGTCAATCCTTACTCCTGACTCTTCAGAGGAACAGAAAGCTATTGTGTCCCTGCCCATGGCAGGGGGGTTGGAACTGGATGATCTTAAGGTCCTTTCCATCTAAGGTCCTAACTATCCTATGGTTCTGTGATTCCTTTAAACCACAAGGAAAACAGCTGGCTCTGAACTGATGTTCCAAAGACTTCCTGGTTGCACTTGGACACAGCTCTCTGGGCAGGCACAGCACCCCAAGAGTACCAGATCCGGAGCTCCAGCAGTCACCCACCGCCTCGAGCACTCCATCCAACAAGTTGCTGCCTGTTAAAGCAGGATATTGCTACTGCCTAAATGAAGAATCCCTGTCCTAGAGGGAACAAACCAGATCTGGTGGCTCAATGAAAGCCAAGTCTTCCCAGAACGTACATCAAGTAGGATACAAAGGTGAACACCACGAAGTAGCTTCAGTTGCAGAGACTACGTGGATGCATGTCATCTCTTTCCTGTTACAGTTCAGTAGTAAGATGCAGCCTCAAATACATAAGAGCTAAAGTTAAATAAAAGAGGGAAAAAGTATCCCATATTCCAAAGCAGTTTTAGCTGCCTATATTAGACCTAAATATCTCTCTTCAGGTTTTGTGCAAACATGAAAGCAGGGATTCATTGTTTATACACAAAACCATTCCCTAAATAAACCCTCATGCTCCCAAAAACCCCAAACCAAGTATTAACAGAGTTGTTTAAGCCATTCCTCTGCTCCTTGTTAAAGTCACTAGAAGCTGGGCGCAAGGCCCTGCTTGGAGATTGTAGCCTAGAGTCAGCGCTAAAGCAGCACTTAGGATGGGGATGGATAGATCCAGTTTGGGCTCTGTGTGTGCAGAAGATGTTTCTTCCCTGCCAGAGCAGCTCAGTCCCCTGATGGGTTCTTATTTCCATACAGCATCATCAAGAATTAAGATGTTAAAAATCCCTTCTCTTCCCCCAGCCCATGAAGCCAGTGGTGTCTGTGCGTCTGCACTGGACACAGCCAGGCTCTGCGGGTGGATGAGCTGCCCCACTGCTGCAGCCCAGGCTGTGGCCATGGACAGTGGGAGATGGCGAGATCCCCGCTTAGGCAATTACTATAATTAGGGGGCAATACTGAAAAGCAAATTCCTGCCGGCTGTGAAGGCGAATCCTGCAATGCACACAGAGCAAGGTGCTCAGAACTGCTGAGTGTGGAAGCCGCGAGGAGCCCTGTACCTGGTGGTTAACCTTGCTGCTGTCAGCAAGAAGAGGAAGAATTGTTTCTGTTTGCCCCGGCTAATCAGGAGCCTCTTGTTTAACAGATGGAAAACAAAACTGATTACATCCTGTCGAGTGCAGGTTGTAAGACAAGCGTGCTTAGCAGGGATTCAGACTCTTAAAGGATCAAGGCATGGCCGTGGCCAAGTGCCCTTGCTTTTCACCACTGGGATCCCAGCACATTAACTCCAATTAGGTTAGGACCGAAACGAATTCACTGCTTTTATCCTCGTCCAACTGGGCAAATAGCTCAGTGCCCACGTACCTCACCCCCTGCGCAGAGCAGGCCAAGGAGAATATATATAGCATGTTCAAAGCAGGAAAAGAGTTTGGTCTTCTTGAGCAGGAAATGCTGCAGCGCAAGTCACGGCTGAAGGGAATGTAAAGGGAGGAGCTGTGTCCAAGCGCCTCTGCAAGCAGCACCTCCATGAGCGCCTGATCTGTAACTGCCATGGGGAGAAAAGAGGAATCTCCTTTCGGAGCTGCAGAACCCAGGAGCCCTCCCTAGTGAAGAGCTCATTAAAGGTGAAGCAGCAGCTCCAGCAAGCCGAGCCTGAGCATTTTCCAGGGTCACGGATGGCAAAGTTCTCACCCCACAATTCAGTTCTGGGCAGTTAAATCAAAATCAGCCCAACAGGCAGCAAACCCCAGGGTGCCCTTGGCAAGTGCAAGCATTGACTGCAACCAAAAGACATCTCTGCTTGGCAACTCTCACAAGTGCCTCAGTTGAAGTTTCCCTCCACAGACTGAGCAACCTCACAGTAATTACAGGAGGGGAAGGAGCAATCTACAAACCAAAGATGAGAATAAAATCCATGATAAGAATAAAATCTCCATGAAGACAGTGGGAACCTATCACGTTCAAGGGGAAGAAAATAAACAGGTTGCGTTTAACCTTACTGTGCCCACAGTTTTTGCTGATACATTTGAATTTGTGAACCACTTCTTGATGGCAACAGCAGTTCTGAACATGTCAGCTCCCCGTCTCCACAAACGGCACCCCTGAAGAGACGGTGACTGCAGAGCTGGCATGTAGCGGGTGCCAGGGACATGTCCCACCGGTGTGAGCTGGGAGGGACAGACAGCATCGGGGTACGAGACCAGGTACCGCCTGTCTGCAGGAGGGAAAAAGGACACAAGGGTCTCCCGCCTCAGGATAAGCAAATGCTTCCCTGTGAGGGTGCTGAGGCGCTGAGGGGTTGGAGCTGGAGGAGCTTTAAGGTCCCTTCCAACACAGACCAGGCTGGGATTTCTCATTTATCTCCTTCATTAAAGGAGAAATTACTCCTTGATACGAAGGAACTTTTAAGCGCATTCTGGAGCCCCAGCCTGTGCAGTCATTTCCCAACCAACACAGCAATAAACAGACCATGAATGATGGTGCTTTTGCCCTCCAGCAGAACAGGGCCCAGCTCTCTCCAGGCTGGCTGAGTCACCAGCTCTACATCCCAGAGGTAGCAGCGTGGTGCTGGCTCCACAGTTTGGGTTTATGATCCAGATCCCGAACCCATTCGAGTCACGACTCCGGCGTGCTCTGAATCAGGTTCAGAAGCCTGATTGTGCAGGGATTTAAAGCCATGCTTAACCATAAAGGCATGAGTAGTCAGGCTGAGGTCAAACATCAAGTCAGGCACATTCACAAGGAGCAGCCAGTGCAAGCATGTGATTTGTAAATACTCTGCATCCTGGGACACAAACTTAACACCACTTCTGCCCCAACTTGCTACTGCTCAAGCATCGTATACTCCATACACCATTACGAGTCAAAACTGAAGCCTCTGGAGCGCACAGCTGCTTTCATGCAGGCAGTAGTAACCCCGTGCAGCATCCCTCCAACACCCGCAGGATCACAGCGGCCTGCCGCAGCCCCACTTCTGAACTGCACGCGTGATGGAGCAGAGCTAGGCTGTAATGACTGGTTTGTGCAGGATCTCTGCAGCCCAATAAACACAGGAGCAGAGAGGAGTTAAACCCCTTTAAAGCACTCAATGTTATTATTTGGTCTATACTAATATTTATGGAATGAAAGACAGAGCCTGCTCTTAATTGTATGGGTGTAAATGAAGACTGACAATGCTCCACAGCAACCCCTTATTAAGCTATCACTTACAAGTGTCAATTAGACAAAGCTGGGGATAGTGCAGCTGTAGCTGTTGTAGTTACTGAAGCTGCAAGGGAAGAACAAAGAACCACACTCCCAATGTTCAATTAACCCTCCAGGTTAACTATCTGCGGAGCAGGAGTTGCAGGGGCCCCAGCACAGCGCTCCAGAATGGACATGTCCCTGCAGAACACCAGCACCAGATCAATGGGGATGACTAATTGAAAAGGCATTTTGTCTTCCAGCACCATCTGACAGCTCGCTGCCCTCATGCACAAGAGCGGCATCCACACCTCAGAGCTCAGGCTGCATCCCGGAGCTGTGGATGGGGTGTTCTCTACCTGCAGCAGATGCCAAACGCAGGAAGGCCTGTGCTGTGCTTCCCAACTCCATCCTGTCCGCATCCAGCAGAGCACCAGGGCTGGGGACATCACTCCAGCTGCTATGGCAACCGACAGGATGTCCTGCATCCCTTCACACCCAAAACGTGGGCAGGAAAAGCAGCTGAGTGTGGAGCAGCGTAAACCTTCAATGGAGACTGGTGGGGAGGGACTATTCTGGGATGTTTTCCCTATGGAGCAGAAGCCCTTTTCTGAAGGAATTCTGACTAAATTCCATGGATGAAATGCCATGAGGCAGGTGATGATTCAACCACCCACTGCCCCGAACACCACGAACTGCAACGTGCGTCTGATCCTCCAAAGGCCATCTGAGAAACGAGGCGGGCTCCGTGTCAGCGGGATCGCCATAAATATTCCCCAGGGACAGGGCCGCGGGGATGAGTCAGCTCCGCTTCAGTCTCAGGGAAGATCTGTTACTCTCTTACAGACGCCCAAAGACCCAATGAGTCTTTACCCTCCGGCAGGAGCTGCTGCCAGCGAGGGCTGTGACGAGGCAGAATGGAGGCAACGGCACTGCTGCACTCCGCACCCTGCACGGGGAAACCCGGTCCTCAACATTTATCATGGAACCATGGAATGGTTTGTGCAGGAAGGAGCCTTAAAGCTCCTCCAGTTCCAACCCTGCCATGGGCAGGGACACTCCACTAGAGCAGCTTGCCCCAAGCCCGTCCCGACCTCTGCCATTATTCCCCCCCAGGCCATGTAAAGAGCTACATTTTGAGGACAAGCAGAAGGAACGGGAATCAGCCTGCCCGCTGCGAGCGGGGCTTGGGGTCACGGTGCTCGCCATGACCAACGTGCCAACCTGCGAAACGGACCCCGTGTGAGCAACGTGGAACCATCTCAGCGCCAGCCCCGCGCACCGCGACCTTTGCCCCTCGGGAACGCGCAACCGACCCGCACCCGCGGCAGCGCTCCCCGCGGCACCGCCTGCCCGGGGACCCACGGCCATCGCCCGTGGCCCCGCACCGCGGCCGGGCTCCGGGCAGCGCCGGTGCGGACCCCGCAGGCCCGAGCGCCCCGCGTTACGTAAGGACACGGTTACCCCGCTCCGACGCTCCCCGACCGCGAACCCGCCCCCGCGGCTCCCCCGGGACCTCCCCGGCTCCCCCGTACCTCCCCCGCCCCGGCGGCAGCTCCCGCTCTTCCGCCTCGGCCTCCTCGGCGGCCGCTGCCCCTGTCCGGCGCCTCCCGGGTCTGCGGCGGCGGCTGCGTGACGGCGGGCGGGGACGGGGCGGGCGGCGGGGCGGGACCTGCGGCTGCACCGGGACCGGGACCGGGACCCGAGGCGGGAGCCGGAGAGGGGCTTCGGACGAGGGAATGGCTTTAACTGCCAGAGGGGAGACTGAGATGAGCTCTGAGGCAGAAGCTCTTCCCTGTGAGGTGCTGAGGCGCTGGCACAGGGTGCCCAGAGAAGCTGTGGCTGCCCCATCCCTGGCAGTGCTCAAGGCCAGGTTGGACACAGGGGCTCGGAGCACCCTGCTCCAGTGGAAGGTGTCCCTGCCCGTGGCAGGGGTTGCAGCTGGGTGAGCTTTAAGGTCCCCTCAACCCAAACCAGTCTGGGATTCCGTGATTTCAATTAAATTAGATACCTAGAAATAATTCAATCCTAACTTCCCATCCAGATGAAATTCCCATTCCCAGTATTCTTGAGCCCAGAAGAAGAGGATGGGAGCAATCAGGAGAGGGTTTTGAGGCTGGTGATGCCGTGTGCGATGCTGAGTGTCTGAAGGGGCTGTTGGAGGGCAGCGAGCAGCAAACCTCCCTGCGCAGGGCCCACCACAGGGATGCTCCCGTTAATTGTGGAGCTTCCCACCCTCCATAGCTCCCACTCAGCCACATGGATCAGCCCTCACGGTCCACAGGGAAGCCGGGCTGAGCCCAGAGGAAAGCTCCCGGTGACAAAAGGTCAGCGTGGAGAGCTCTGCTATCAGAGAGGAGCAGAAGCTGAACTGCGCCCGTTCAGGATGAGATAAAGCCACCCTTCACCGCTGGAGGCTGCTGCACAGCTCAGAGCATCACCCACAAGACACGCAGGAGAATCAACCCACCCAGGGAACTGCTGCTGGTCTTGACCGTCGCCCTTCTGGCCCAGCATCCAGGGAATGTTCCTTGTGTCAGGAACAGGCACCATGGCTGAGAGCCCACATCCACTGTTGGCTCCGATTTACTTGCTTCTCTTTCTTATGCAATGAATCCTTTCCTGCTTTCCCCCTCACAGTGGCAGTGGGTGGCAGGAGGCAGTTTCCTGCCTGTGCTCCTGTCTCATTCACCCCTTTGCTGCCCCAGCAGCATCTCTCCGGAGATCCCGCTCCACACACACAGGGCACTTAACTTTGAATCAGGGTTCAAACTAAATGAGCCTTGCAAGGGATTTCGTGTTGAACAGATACACATAAATGGTGTGTGGGATGCAGTGAGACCTCAGGGATTTCACGGCATTCCTGGTAGGGGGGTAGCACGTGGTGGAAAGGGCTGCACGTACCCATGTGCGGACCTTGGAAATGCAGCTGTAGCAGCAAAGGCTGAAGCAATTGCGCCTGATCCCAACTCCACACTAAAGTGAAGCACACAGCCTTCCACCAGGACAGGACCCATGGAAACGAGAGGCCTTTTTCACATCTGGGGAGTCACTTCCAACCACAGCCATTTTGGCAACCCTGAGAGCATGGGTTTCACACCCGGAGCACAGGGTTGACGTGAGGGGGAAGTGCTGGCTTTGGGCAGCCTCTCAGCTCCCATGTGCCCTCCCTCTTGCCCTGCATGGAGCTTGTCGGAGCCTGCCTAGGGTGGACTTCACTCGCTGCCCCATGGAGAGCCCCAGCCCAGCAGAAGCAGCCGGGCAGCTTCCTGGGAGGGGCACTGCGCCCCATCACTGAGAGCCACAGGAGCCAGGGAAGAACTGGCACAGAGACAGGGCCCCGAGGGGAGCAGGGCCAAGGGACATCCTTCATCATCCCTTTGGCTCAGCCACAGGGCAGACGTTGATCCCAAGGGGCAGTTCCTTGTGCCACCTCACAGCCCCAGCTCTTCACCTCTGCAAAGGTAACTCACACAAGTGAGTGTGGTCCATAGAGCACTGCCCTCCTGCCTTGCTCCCTCCCAGCAGTGGCCCTGCTGCTGCCCCATCTTCTCAGATACATTCTATTACCTTCAGGCATAAACCCCTCATTCCTACCTGCAGGCATGCAGATTCTTTACCTGCAGCCTGTTCCCTATGGCTTTTCTCTATCTTGGAAGGTCTTCACACCACCAACCACCCCCCTGGCGTGGTGGTTGAGCCCTCACCACGTTAAATTGAAATCCACCTTGTACACACACTATTTACCCTGATTTTCACTTCTCTGGTTTTCCTCCTTCCAGGTTCCCACCCCTCAGTCTCTGCCTGAGCCTTCTCCTTTCAGCAAGACCAAGAAGAAACCACCCAGGCCCATGTCCCTGCACTCGGCCCTTCCAGCCCCAAAGGCACCTTTGGAGGGGTCCCTGGTTGAGATTCATTTCACGGGCTGCCTCCGCAGCAGGGTCTGAGAGGATGCTGCAGGTGGGGTAAGGACGAGCAGAGGGGGAAGATGTTCAGTGCGCAGGTTTTCATGCCTGGCTGGAACATGCATCTACCAAGAGATGGCAGCAAATCCCCTCACATGGATCTGGGCATCCGTGTCATCTGCTCTGCTGAGCTTTGTTTCATACAGAGCTCTGGGTGATCCTGGTGAGCACAGCTGAACTCAAGGATAACACCAGATGTTCTCAAGGGAGGAAATCTGTGCTTGGGACTGCAGGTTCGGTTTTAGAGGCTCCTTCAAGGGGGTAAGGAGTCGCCAAAATGCTGTAAAGGTCAGAGCCCTTATATTTTGGCAGCCCAGGGCTTTCGGTAACGCTACATCTTAATTTTACAGGTGAAAATGGAATAAAAGGGAATCCATAACAATAGATTTGACAAATAATAATGCACAAATAGCTCATGTACAAGGTCTGTCTTTGCCATCACAAGCTTTGGGTCTGGAGCTCTCAGAGAGGCTTGCTTTATAGAATCATAGAACCAGAGAGTGGTTTGTGTTGGAAGGGACCTAAAGCTCCTCCAGTTCCACCCTCTGCCACGGGCAGAGACACCTTCCACTAGAGCAGGGTGCTCCAGCCTGGCCTGTTTAACCCCCGTTTGCTGGAAAACCTGGAGCTGCCTCACCCCTGCTACAGAAATCTGTGTGTCAGCCAAAGGATTATTTTAAGCCCTGTGCTGTATCACTGATGGATACAGCCATGACCCTGGTTCTGAGACTGTTGCATGCCGAAGGAACTGGGAATAAGTCCAAGTCAGTGGAGTTTCACTGCAGGTACAAGACGACCAGGTTACACTGGGATCCTCCTGCCTTGTACAGCAGGTAACAGTGACAAGGCGGGAGCACGGGAGGATCATCCATCCCTCCAGCACTTCAGAGTATGCTTTTGATTCAATCCCTTCACTCCCTCCTTTGGAAAATGGGATCAGTCAATCCTATCTGCATGAACTACCTCCATAACTGTGCAAAGCTGTCATCTCCTCCAGAAACCTACCTGCCTAAAATGAAGCTGTGATAAAATTGCCCTTGTGCTCATTCCCAGCTTGCGGATTGTACATGACCGCCAAGATCTAACTCAGCTGCAGCTTCATTCATGTCGCACAGCGTGTTTGAACAGCTGAAAGCTCATTAGCCACAGACCAGGGATGTGTTTGTTCAGCAGAGCTTGATTTGGTTTTTAATAATATGAATGGTTTTGGCTTGTTAACTTGCAGGGAATTCATTCATGATCAGGCAAGGACATGCTGATGGAGTGATAACACAGGAGAGGACGCCTCGCTGTTGGGTATCACGCTATATGAACACCTCTTCATGCCTTTTACACTTAGCGACTCAAACCGGGTTTTGTTCTCGGGGACAAGCCCCGACTGCTGCTGTTCCCAGGTCAGGGAAAGGGTTGTTTCCACTGCAGAACACACCACATGGGATGCTCCCATAGCTTTGCTGCTCCACCAGGCATCTGTATTTGTCATCGACAATTCCTACCTTGACCACTGTAAATGGGCTGCTTTTGGCCTCCAAGAATGAGCATAAGGAGCTGTTGCCACCATCAGCACAGCCACGTAGCACCAGCAGGCTGGGCAGTGCTGGTGTCCCTACTCAGTCCCTACACCAGCGCTCTGCCACATAGCCTGGGGTGGGCTTGGGCGCTCAGGGGGCTTACAAGATGCATTGATTTTTAAGGAAGAAAGCCAAAAAGGCAGAAAACAAAAAGGAAGGCAGTGAAAGCCAAACTCCCCCCTGCTGCTTTTGATCTCAGAGAATAACAAGGAATTGACCTGACATTATCACACCCCTCGCTCACTCCCGTTGGGTTGTGTTTCTATTCCCCATAACCAGCAATGATCAAAGCCAAGAGCTGCTCTGTCACTTTATGTTTTCCTTTGCACTTCAAACAACAGTTGCAAAAGCTTCTACACTTTCCCTCACCCTGTCCTGGACCAGTAGTCTGCTTCAAACAGAGCTGGTGCAGGAGCACAGGAGCTGTGGTCTCTGTAACCTCACCACCACATGCTGAGGCATCTCCCCAAGCAGAGGTGAAGGGAAGGGGATCTGCACCTTCAGCATTGGGCACGGGCTGTCAAAGCAGATGTCAGAGCTTCTACAGCTGGAATTGCTCGGGAAGAGTTGGAAATCTGATGTGTCAGGCAAGGCTGGCTGGAGTCATTGCCTCTGAGGATGGAGGATGGATGGGCATGGAGCTGCTGCAAGGGCTGGAGCAGCTCTACTCTGGAGCCAGGCTGAGAGAGCTGGGCTGGGGCAGCCTGGAGAAGAGAAGGCTCCTGAAGGGGAGACCTCAGAGCAGCTCCAGTGCCTGAAGGGGCTGCAGGAAACCTGGAGAGGGGCTTTGGACAAGGGATGTAGGGACAGGACAGGGGAATGGCTTTAACTGCCAGAGGGGAGACTGAGATGAGCTCTTGGGCAGAAGCTCTTCCCTGTGAGGGTGCTGAGGCGCTGGCACAGGGTGCCCAGAGAAGCTGTGGCTGCCCCATCCCTGGCAGTGTTCAAGGCCAGGTTGGATATACACCATTATCTTGTCCTGAAAGCAACTTCAGAGAAGCAGCAAAGATATGGTATGTAAGATAAACATGTGATACAAACATGCCAAGCAGAATATTATTTGCAGGCTCTTTAAATTCAGGAAGCATTGGTATTAATTTGGCAGATAAGTCTCCCACATTGTGGTTACAGAGCTGCAAACATGATTGTTAGCAAGACAATCTGACACTTCTTTTACTTGTCCAGGAGCCAACTGCTGAATATCATTGGAAGAAAGCTATTCATCAAACACAATACAAGCAGTGGGGTGGCAGAAGGGTGCCTCTAGGTGAGAGAGATTTCTGGCCACTGGCTGCTAAACCTATTTGCAAAGCAGAGCACAAATAACCCTTCCAGCCTTGTCAGGAGATCCATTTGCAATGAAAAGGGACACAAAGCACCTTGGAATGATGCTGTGAGGCTGGATCACAGAGAGGTTCAGGTGCGCAGTGGATCACTCTGTGGGCACCATCCCAAAATGCAACTCCAGAGCCTGATGCTGATGGCCAGAGGCACTGAACACAGCTTGTGCTTCTCTGCTGCGTGTTCCCGGGCAGGAACGTGGTCAGAAGATGAAGACATCCAGCATTTCCCAGTGAAAAGTGGTTGGAGAGAAACCAGCCCTCACGCAATGGACCAGCTGGTATCAGAGGTGCAGTCCTGGGTCATCCTCAGTGTTTGCCATGGAGCTGCAGTGATGGGTGAGAGATTGAGGGAAGGGAGAAGCTGCCAGTGCTCACTGCTGACCATCACTGGCACGGGAGCAGGATTCATGCCATGCAAAACGCTCAAGGAAAGTTCCTCTTGGCAATCAAGAACTGCTGGAGTTAAGAGGATGCTCGGCTTTGCCATCTTCCAAATGAAGTTTAAGCACTAGAACGCTGCTGGAAGCAAACAGGGGTTTGGCAGCAAGATGTCCACATTGGGTTGATACTTGCCAGAATAAAACCATGAGTGGTTCAGCTCGGTTTAAGTGATTATTTAATCAGGTCCTATTTAGGCTGAATAATCCTGCAAATACAGGCAAAATGTAACACTGGGTTTAAAAACAGAACTAAGAACACCTGCACCTCAGCTGCAGCACTTGTTCTGTGCAGTTAAACCAAACGCAGCAGATCTAAATGAGGCTGGGCTGTGAGAGCACATCCCCAGACTTAACTGCAGCTGGAGTTCTGGTACCCAGTTAAATAGGACACACAGGTTTAGGCTCCAGGTGTTCAAATTCCTCCAGATAAACCTGAGTATTTCAATGAGATGTCCAAGCGTTGCGATGAATTGGTTCTGCTGTTGTTTGAGTAGATCCAACTGTGATAGCACTGAAGGAGATGGTGGAAACTGCCATCAGACTCGGACAGTAGAATGACGTTACCTATTTAGTGCAATAAATAGCATTCATTACATTATTTGATGTCCCAAACAAGCTAGGTACACCCCTTCACAAGGATATACATAGGGCATCCATTGGAGTGTGTGTTATATATAGTTTTTCCATTCAACCTACTCCTCCCCATGGCAGAAAGGGGCATCTCTGGTTCAGAGAAGAACAGCCCATGACGACGAGCTGCATATTTGTTCCCTTCCCACCCAGTACTGCAAAGAAGCAAAGCATCCACAGACTGGACCAGAGGTGGCCATTGGGTCCTTCCCACCTCACACGGGTTTAAACCAGGGTGTTATGCAGGAATAGCCAGAGCTCTCACTTTGGTTCCACAACACACAGCTTCTCCTCTCCAAGGAGTCTTAGGAGTGACCAACACCTGACTGGTGCCAAGAGCGGGGATGTAGCATCAGAAACTGGAGAGGAAGGATTACATGGTCAGGAGCTTGCAAGAGAAAAGACCTTTCACAGCCCTCTGAGCAAGTCCTGGCATCAGATTAAAGCTGGGTATCCAGTGCACTTGTACTCCCATCCCTGC
This sequence comes from Myiopsitta monachus, assembly GCA_017639245.1. Lineage (NCBI taxonomy): Eukaryota > Metazoa > Chordata > Aves > Psittaciformes > Psittacidae > Myiopsitta > Myiopsitta monachus. Next base: position 24,494,965 of record CM029917.1, read on the forward strand.
AGGAACAGCACTGAATTAGCACAAGACAAATTGCTGTTAGCAATTGAAGCTGGGGGCTCTCTGGGGAAGAGGGTTGGGGTTTTCCTGGAAGCCGGCTCAGCTGGGAAGGGCATTCCTCAGAGGACACAGATCCTGCTGCAGGGGCAGAGGCTGTGCCACAGCGCTGAGGGAACTCTGACCAAACCTCCACCCATTTGCTCAGACACAGGAGGGAAAACAGCTCAGAAGCTTCACGGCACCAAGCTGAGCTCAGGGCAGCCTCCTCATGGATCCCAGCGGGTTTGGAGCAGACTTCACTTCCCGAGCACAAGCCAAAGCATTCCTGGTGTCTGGCACCTCTAAGGCACTGGAGCAGCCCGTCTCCTGGATGTTGGCCTCCAGAACTTAGCACAGATCTGCCTTCCCTTCTGCAGCCAGTCTGGATTGGGTCCAGGCGGCAGGACAGTGATAGCAGCATGCGGAGCATCCTGCATGGATGTGGGTTTCCTCTTTTGGAAGAGATTCTCTCTTTGGTCTCCTCCACCTTAGAGAGGGAAAAGGCAATTTTCCTCTCAGCCCCGAGAAACGTCAGGCCCAGCATGGAAATACACTTGGGTTGTGAAGGAATAAGGCAGAAGCTGACACCAAACACTGACTCCATGCACGTTTGACATGTGGTTTAAGCCACTTTGGGCTATGACTTTGATGCATGTCACCATGTAGTGACAGTGGGGGAACAGATGCCACAGAGAAGGAGAACCAGTTGCTCAGGGCCATGCAACGGGACAGTCACCACCCTGTCCCCTGCCAGCACAGACCATCTGACCACTGTCATTCTGCATTGTTTAGACTTAGACTGCCACTGCAGTTGCAGCCACTTATTTATACAAAGAATTCATAAAACATGATGAAAATAAGTTATTTATACGCAAACAGAATACATAAAACATGCTAAAAGACAACCTTTATACAGATAAATCATTTTGGTTTATTTATCATATGGTATTTCTTGGGCTTGTATTTAGTGCTGCTGAAGGATGTCAGAGCGACGGCTCTGTCCTGGTCCACCCCTGGGCTGGAGAGTGCAGGGTCAGGAACGTGGCAGAGCCACACTGAGAGCAGGATGGCTTTCAGCGGGGCCGTACGGCAGGCTGGGTGTGTTTTGTGTTACTCCACTGGCAGAGGCAGCCACAGAAGCCTAAAAGCGAGGGAAGAGCCCTCACGGCCCGGCTTCAACTCTGCACAGCTCACATGTGCCATCTAGTGATGCTGAGGTCTCATATACAGCAGCTCTCCCAGCAGGACCAAAAGCATTCAGAAAGGTTTGAGTGCCCGGAGCCATGAGGATGGGCACGGGTGATGCTGCACAGGCAATCCCGACTGACAGCATCCCCCATGTAGACAGTTAGGAGTGATCTGAACACAGACACACACACACACACACCCCAAAAAAAAAATACCCCAACCAGATGTCCTAAATACAGTAGCAAAGTTTGTGTTCAAATTCATTCACCCTTTCATGCAAGCGTTAAAAAAATACAGCTGGCAAATTTAGACCAACTAAATAGCCAAGAACTAAATGACAACCTAATATATAAGTAGAATATCTCATAGGTAGGAACTAAATAGCCCAGAAAACACCAATGTTTAAATGTGAGGAAAACCCAAGTTAAAAAACACATTGATCAAAGATGCCCTGAGACCATTACCCAGGGGCAGAGCCCACATCCAGATCAAAGCCTTGGCCTTGCGTGGGATTCATAAGGGCAAAGGAACAAAGGTGGCAGACACTGGGATTACCATTTTAATTCCTGACAGTGGGTTGGAAGGGCCCAGGCTGGAGGAGGATGTGGGAATAACTATTAAAGCAAAACTGGAAATGGCTTGTGCCCATTTGCTTCCCGTGGCATTTATCACTGGGATGCAGGATGAGCTGTGCAGTTTCCCATCAGCAGGGAGACACTGTGGAGCCAACAGCCTCTCCTGAGCTTATGGGCTTGAGGCCAGTTTATGTCGTGGTGGTGAGGATGGAGAACCACAGCACTCGTTGCTAAGTGCTGGTGAAGAAGCTTCCTCAAGAGCTCATTAGAAATCAATGGGGAAGCAGCACACTCCAGAGCAGCAACAGGAGAAAACATGAGCCGAGAAGGGCAGGACGGGGAATGAGTGCACAGGAGAGCTGGTTCCAATGCAGTCTGGGTGGATATTGGAGGGGTACTGAATGCAGCCACCACCCGGAGGTGTTTGTTCAGACCTGAATCCATCACTGAAGGGGGCAGGGTGCTGCCCTGAGGGCACAGGGACCAGGCTGCAGCCCAGGGCTCCTCTCATCCCCAAAACTCATTTAAAGCTGTGACACAGGCACTTTGCATCCAATGTGTTCAAACAGGCTTCCATGTTTACCAACAACTGCTCTGTCTTTCAGGTTCCCCTTTACCCTCCTTCACTGAGGCAATTACAGGGCTGCTGTAGCCCACCTACTGCTCCAAGAAAGCAAGCACAAGACACTGGGAAGAATGGATCAGCATCTTCCGTCACTGCAGCATGGCTCCGTTCTTGCCCCTAAGGAGGAAGCTGCTCTCACTCGTGTCTTCAGCCACCTTGAGGGGCTGGCTCTCAGGATGTGACCTGACTCAAAGCCTGCTTTTTGCTGGATTGGGATGTGGAAGACACCCCCAGATTCTTCCTAAACCATTTAATCCCACGCTCCTTCAGCGGTAACACGAACAGTTCCACTCACTTTCAAGCCCCAAATGGTTGCCCTTTTCCCTGAAACAACTCCAGATTTTATCTCTCATTTCCCTATCCACCTACTCACACATTTCTCCACTTTTCTCCCTGAATTCTCTTGCTCCCTTTTCATGGCCTGCAGCTTTGCTTTTAACATCCAGAGCACTGTTTCTGGCAAGACATGAAGGTGTTCATCGGTTGCCAGCCTGAAAGCCATAAATACACCATTTGCATTCAGATTCTGATAGTCCCTCCATCTCTGCTGGGATGGCATCTCTCCCTCCCCAGAAAGCCTGGCTGTCTCCATCCTCTTGGCACAGGCTGGGATCAAACCTTCCCTCTTTGCATCTGAGGTTATTCCAGCCATGGCAGTCACCCTCTCAGTGCAGCAACAAGGGACGTTGCTTGGCTTGGACTCCAGGAGCTTTGCTCTCTTCTTAGGTGTCTTGCAGCAATCTCATCTCCTAGTGCAGAGCTTGGAGCCCCCACAACAGAGCAGTCCAGGGAGGCTCTGTCAGCCTGCTCACAAACACAGAGGTAGTTCCTCTTTCGTTTTATGTGCTTCCATGGAACCATGCTGCTCTTCTCCAGCAGTGCCTGGTGTTCCTCAACCAGGATTGCAGGGTACCTTCAGCAGCACCCCGAGTTAACAGCAAGGTTTTAAGTACATGGGATGAATTACAACCTGGCACAGCTCCACATCCACAAACACCCACCACCACTTAGAGTGAAGCAGCACTTGAACACCTCCAACTGCATCTACACAGGTTCAGCTCCAGCAGAGCTGTTGCCTCTTCCCCCTCAGATGAGTCCAGAGCTGCAGCCCCAGCAATCCCCTCCCTGGTTTCCACCACTCATCACGGTACAGACTAAAATCTTTGTCCGCCTTTATTGCTGAGCCACAGGAAATCTTTTCTAGAGGGCAAAACCAGACCCCCACTGGAGTGAGAAATGGGATGAAGTGAGAATGACTCCCAGAACCTGCGATTGCCAACTGATATTTTTATGTCAGCAGATTTTATTAGGTCTTGTTCCCTTTTAAATCAATTCTGGGGCTTCAGCAAGAAGATTTGAACTACGAAATGCAGAAATATGATTAAAAGCAGCCATAAAACATGAGCAAAACCCTCAAAACTTATGGCTGACGCCATATATCCTGCCAATTAACAGCTTCTTAAGCTCTGGGGAGAAGACATTACTTGGCTTCAGCTCTCCTGCATCTCCTGGGGAGATGGGCTGTCACAGCTCTGCATCAGTGAGTCCTTAGTAGATGAAAGCAGGAGATGAAGAAATCCATTCATTCAGTGAGTTTTGCACTGCCAGCAATTCAGGGGATCCCTGTAGCTGCTGAGTTTAACCTCCCCATTCAGAGGTGACAAGTTAGAAATGCCCCAGAGGAAAACTCGCATTCATCACTTTCAAAGCCATGGATGGCATTCCCCAGGTTGCAAACTCTGCCTTGAGTTCGCAGCATGCAGGAGAAGAAAGACCAAAGTTATTTTTCTTATTATTACTTGGAAAAGGTACCTCCTGAGACTGGATGTGGAGCTGGGCACCAACCACCATGCCCCAGCTCTCTGCAGCCTGTTCACAGGCTCTCACAGATCATCTGTGGCACGTTTGGCCATGAACATGTGCAGTGCACACGTGGTGCCGGTTGAACCCCAAAGTGGAAACAGGTTGTGAGCTCCCCCAGCACAGATCACAGACACAGCATCACCATTTGCTGCTGCTTTGAATCCGAGTTTGACCTAGTTTAGGTCTTCCTTTTTCTTTCTTTTAGTTCCTTTGAACTAAAGGAGCTCCTCTGGAGCAGCTCAGTGATTCAGAGGGTGCCCCATTCCTCCCATCCCACTGTCCTTTCCATCCAGCTCAAAGCCTCACTCACGCACACAGCTCCCCCCGACACCAGTACAACACTATCTTGTTCTCTGAACATTTGCCTGGCATCTTCCTGAAGCACTTGGCCTACATCTTCTTCCTACTCTTCCTTGTGCTTCTGTATATCCAAATTAACCACTTAAATGAGTTATCTGCTTTTCTGTGCTTAACAGTATCATGGAATCATAGAATAGTTGGGGTTGGAAAGGACCTCAAGATCATCCAGTTCCAACCCCCCTGCCATGGGCACAGACACCTCACACTAAACCCTGCCACCCAAGGCTCTGTCCAACCCAGCCTTGAACACCACCAGTGGTGGAGCATTCACAACTTCCCTGGGAAACCCATTCCAGTGCCTCACCACCCTCACAGGAAAGAACTTCCTCCTTATATCCAATCTAAACTTCCCCTGTTCAAGTTTGAACCCGTTACCCCTTGTCCTATCACCACAGTCCCTAATGAAGAGTCCCTCCCCAGCATCCCTATAGCCCCCTTCAGATACTGGAAGGCTGCTCTGAGGTCTCCACGCAGCCTTCTCTTCTCCAGGCTGAACAGCCCCAACTTTCTCAGCAATACTATCTGCAACAATGCTTCACAGATCAATCACGTTTTCAGTCTGTGACAACTACCACATCTCTTATTTATAAAGCAAATCCCTTTAAAGAAGCTCTGGAATTGCTGAGGCTCTTTTGTACTACCTTATTCAAATTGGAGATCTTAATTGGAACTTAAATGGTACACGGTCTGTGTAGGCTGGAGGAGCTCACGAGCAGTTCCCATCTGATTTGATCAAGAAATACTTAAGCAGAGCTGGTCACAACCACAGTCCTTACAGAAGCATGGTTGTGCATCAGGCTTCACCCCAATCACAACACAGGTGCTAACAGGAAGACAACAAAGAGCTCCTTTTTTACCACCTTACATCCCCCTCATCTTTTGCCAGCCTGAATCTACATCTTCCATCAGAGTACTCCTGGCTGTGGGTATGTGGGCTTGAATCAAAGCCAGCCTCCCAAATCCATTGCAAATAGCTGCTGTCACAAGAAAGGAAAGGCTTTCACTGGGTTTCCTGCTGAGGCTGGCACTGCCATGGTCTGACTGAGGGACCCAGGACATTGCAGAAGGCAGGTGATGCAGTGACACTGACCCCAATGCCCTTTTCTGATGTGTCCTGCACTTCACAATAACCATCAAGAGCTACCAGCTCATAGTATGACTTCTGGTAAGCCATCTACCTGATTTCTACAGGCAGCACCAGCAGGGCACTTGGAAGGGCCAAGGGGTTCAATTCCTTGGTGTGTGTCAGTGTCAGACAGAAGAGGTACAGAACAAAAGACCAGCCACCACTAGGGAGGGACTAGCTTTGGTTTGATCTTTGCAGCATTCATCAGTGGGAGAAAACCCCCGTTTCATTAGGACAAAGCCAGGGCTCCATGACTCATGTTTAAGGATGGCATCAAGTACCAACACCAGCAACACCTCCCAAGCTTCCCCTTCACCCCTTGATCCCCAACATGTACATGACAGCCAGGGAGGAGCAAGACTTTGCAGCTCTGAGCAACAGACGTGGGTACCCAATACCCCTCCAAGCAGCAGCAGCACAAGACGCTGTCTGCTGCATCTCCTCCCACTGCTGCTTTCGTCAGGCACTGGACATCAGCCAAACAGGCACTTGCACCATTGCAAAGCCTGCTTCCCACACACCCTGGGCACAGTGAGTGACCTTTCGCAGTCTCCCAGGTGAGGACTCTGCTGGTGTTAGCACTGTGGTCTGTCCCCGGCTGGTTATTCCGTTACAAGTAAGCAGTTTGCATTAATGGTGTGCACAGCCTTAACTACCCATATATGTTATAGAAGCATTTAGACTAATTAGGAACTTGCGCTTCCTGATGTGGATTTTGCTGCTATCCCTCCCGTTTCATTAGGAATACAAGATCAAGAGGTTAAAGACCAGCTTTTCAAAGGTGACCAGCACTTAAATACCTTGGCAATACTGAGCAATTACTGCGAGGCTGAGCAGCGCCTGTGTCAGAGCCAGGAGCCTCTCAGGAGACATCTGTTGCAAATACTGGGGTTGGTCTTGTAGACACAAGCCTCCCATGTCTTTGGTAGCAGCCCCATTTGCAGTACACAGAGAGGTAACCCCAGGAGGGAGCAGAACAAGGTCGCGGAGCCCAAAAAAATCAGATTTGATCTTGTGAATACACCCAAGAATTGCATTTCTACCACTCAGCCTTACCCAAAGCTCAGGCAGAGCCAGAGGAGGGTATCTCTAACAGGAGCATGATCTCTCTAGATGTTTCTACCAAGATAGATACTTGCACAAGATGAAAACACACGATACCACAAAAGACATGAAGTGCCCTTATGTACAATAGAAGAGCTATTCCCATGAGAAGACCGTAGGTGTGCTTACTGCTCAGCCCAGGCATGTCTTCTAGGTCAAGCAGAGGGTGTCATTCCCTGTCCAGTAAAGGCATCCTGTGTTCATACCAACCTATTCTGCCTATCCCATCCACTGACCACCTATGAAATCAAGGCTTTATTAACAGCACAGGGGAACGCTTTTGGACCCTACTCTATATATAGAAATGCGGGAGGATTCCTGCAGCTCTGGTTTTGCAAACAGAAGTAGAAAACTGGATTTAGCCAAGCAAGCACTCGGAGGGCAAAGCTACCCATTGTTTCCTAAAGAAAAATGTAAAGGGTCATTCTATTTTGATGCTTCAATATTTGGTTTTAAGACAGATGCGTTTGAAAACACAGACTCCAACAGCACCGTTTTCACACTGTGCAGTTTGACCCATTCATGAAAGGATTTTGGTTGTTAACCAGATGAGTTCCCTTGTGCATCTCTGTCACATTGCCACAGCCTGGGAGCTTCTATGGACACCAGCACAAAATCAGCATCCCTGGTGGGTTATCTCAGAGATGCAGACATTTCCGATCATGTTCGGCAGCCACACAGCTTGTTTGATCCTCATCCATGCATTCACTGAAGCCCCTAAGTACAGCTGAACACTGGCTGAAGCCCGGGGGTGGACATCGCTGTCATTTTAAGCCATTTTCCTTATGAAAGAGTACCCTTAAAAGTCACACCAGGGTAGCTCTGAGCAGACCTCTATAAATCCCTGACCGCTCGCTCCTTGCTGCCTTTCTCCCTGCCCACATCGGCGCGGTTTGCCCGGCTCCCAGCAGAACCTTCCTCACTTCAATTAAAATTCCTTTGCGGCCATCATCAGAGAACTCGTAATCCAAAAAACTCAAGCCATTGCACAAACCAGCTCCAACTCATACCTCATGTAAGCCCATTGCAATGGAGTCAACAGTTACACCCAAAACCAAAGCATCAAAACCTGCGAAGAGCTCCTGGGCTCCTCCAGCCTGCCTTTCTCTCACTGGGATTGCTCCTTACCAATCTTCCCCAAGACTTAATTCCAATGTAGTTTTCAAAGGGATTAACCTGGGCTTTAAAGATCTCATTTCCAAGGGCATATCCTGATATTTCATCTGCATTTTGCTTCTCCCCATGCTGTACTAATGAATGGTGGCATCCCCAAGGCTGAACCCCTTCAGCACCTAAGCCACGACCACCTTAAGCACCTCTTGGCTAAGCTTTGCCCTATTTTGCTGGTTTAACCTTTCTTCTCCAACACCCCAAATAGTTTTGCCCTTCTCACAACTCTTAATTAGCCAAGGAAAAGCTCCAAACCCCAGTAATGCCCAAACCTGAACACAGCCACTGATGAGGAATTTGTACCATCATGTGGTAGTGGGTAATACCATGAAAATGCCCATTTGTCTGGATAACTGAGCTTCATTCCAAAATCATGCCTAACATGGAAACTAACACACCACCCTAATGCCAATTATTAGCTTCAAAGGCAGCAGCACAGACTAACGCTGTAGACAGATAATATCAGACATCCCTATATTAAAGCAAACACAAATGATTTAATTTCAGTTCACCTGGAAAGTTCTGGCTCTCCCATTTATTGTGCTGGTCCCCACGTGTCATGGGAATGGCATCAGCCATGTTCCTCCATCCTACCTCCATCCCAGATGTCACCTCTGCTAACCTGGGCTGGTGGCACCACTCCTTGGCTCACAGTCAAGCCCATCACCACAGTGTATTCTAATAGCAGTTACTAGCTATGGTAAGGTGAAAATAAGACTATTGGGGAAAGGTTAATCATTAACTTCAGGTATTAAAACCAACCCAGTCTCTCACACAAGTTATCATGGGGTCCTCATCTGCTTGGCATGAATAAAATGAAGCTGAGAGAAGTTTGAAGTGATCTGGGCTGCACAGAAGAGTTCCAAGGTATCTCCTGATCCAATCCATGTTTAACAAGGCATTTTACTTCTCAGTTTAGGAGCATTTCAGTAGCTCTCAGGAAGCTTTAACTAGCTTGTTTCACAGAATTACATGTTGCAACAGATGCTGCTTGCATGGTGGATGCCAGGCTGTCTATACTGACTAATCCATATGGGTCCTGTTGGAGAAACCACTCTGGTCAATGGGAATTGTCCAAGCTGAACCCAGCTGTTTGTGCAAGCTTGTATATTGGCCTGGTTCATGTCAAGAATTAAGAATTAACTCCCATTTGCTTTACCTCCTGTCAGATTTGCTCTTCTCACAACTACTTCTGCTGCTGGGTCTTTCTGGTCTGTTAAGAAAACATCAAGCGAAACACCCCCAGCCCTATTCCCAGCCAGTGTCCTACAGGGAGTTAGATAGGATGATGGGGAACACACAGATTGTGCTGGAGTCTTATGCCCCATGTTTGGAAACGCAAGGAATGGGTATAGTGCAGTTAAAAGAGAATAGCTGCATAATGTGTATTTACCTGTAATTGCCAAGAATAAATTCCATGAATGTTTTTATGTTCCTTTTCCAAAGTTTCTGGCTCGAGTTCTTTCCAAAGCAACTGTTGGTCTCTCATCACAATCTCATGCATCTGGTTTCATTCATTAAACAGTTTGTTTCCTCCTATGATAAAACCAACTCTGGCAGTTGACGTAAGTGTGCAGAGCAAGAGCAGTGCCAAGCCATCGTCAAAGCTACTGCAGCTTGAGGTTGGATCCAGACCTGACAAAGTATTCCAAAGTATTTCTTTGCTAAGAACTCATTACCCTGTACAACAGCCACTGCAGAGCCTCCAGCATCTGCAATCCGGGAGGGAAAACTCATGGGCAGCTCCAACGGGATGCAGACACAGAGGCAATAACTCCATGAACTTATGCATCAGCTATTGAGTTCCTCACTGCCAGAACACTGGTGGGGATGAAAGCAGTGCAGGGCTATAAAAATATTACAAGGCTTTATATAAAGTGCTGCAAAAACAGAGTTTTGTTCCTATTCTCTCCCAACTCATCCTGTGGAATTCTATAGGACTGAATGATCCTTATTCATGGGGTGGTTATAAAGCCAGTAGAAACCCTGCAGGCAGATTAAACTCTGTAATACCCTCCAATACTTGGTGGCCAGAGGGACTCTCAGAGGTTTGTGTCTTTATACCAGACACTGAAAACTGGGAATACCTACTCCTAAAGAGGGAGCAGGAGTGCATCGTGCAACATATTCATCCAGTGAGAAACAACATGGATTTACAATCTAAAGACACCCATAAATTGCTCAGAACAACACAGAAATAAATAACACAGTGATTTAGTAGGGAATAAGAAATTCCTTGCAGGAAAGTGATAGGATGTGGATGAGGCTCCTGCATGTGCATCCCCCAAGGGATGCAGAGGAGAGCATACAGCGGGTCTGCCAACCAGGGCACGCATCTCCTGGCCATGACACCGGAGCACACATGGCTGTGGCACAGCTTGCTCCTTCCTTGGAGCAGGAATAACCAGGAGACTGTTGCCCGATTCAGACACGCTGGGATGTCCAGCACAGACATGCCCAAGCCCTGCCCTAGCTCAGGACCAAGCACCCAGATCCATGCTTGGTCTTGCAGCAGCCCAGGGGGTGATCCCATGGCAGGATCACTGCACTCCAACAGCCCACTTTCCTCCCTCCCTTCCTCCCTCCCCTCTTTTTAATTTCCCAGTAAATTGCTGGGAAGTCTTTAAAGGAGATCAAGTCCATGCAGATTACTCTTAAATAAGCATTTGGCAAAAAGATGGGCTGCAGTTTAATTGATGAGCAGGGATTTGGTTGGTATGAAAATCCTATCTCCAAGCATTGGGGATGATGGAGTCTAGGGTTTTTTCCCTTTCACAAGCACTGTGGCCAGCAAGCTCTCTAAAAACATGACAAGGAAGCAGTTTTGACTGGTTTTCCTTATATTTTCAGTTTTCAGAGATCAACGGGGGAATGGATCAGGGTCTTCCCCCTTAGTGGTTTATTCCCCAGTCCTGACTGATCCACAGAGCATCACTACACACCTTGTTTCACATGCTCCAAACTTAAAAGTCCTATTTCTGTCCCCCAGACACAGAAAGCAGCCCCTTGTACTCCCAACCACCAGGTCACAGCAATACTTACACAGCTTTTGACAGAAAGGTTTATTCCGTGAACCCCAAAGCACATGAATACGGTTTGCCTTCACAGATCTCAGCAGGAGTTGCCTTATTTTTGTTTTCACACCATAAAACTCTGCCAATTATTTTTAAACAGAAAATGAGCCCAATTTAGGAGAATGAGAGAGCAGGAACCCAAAACCTGACATATAGGCATTCGACCTGCACTGTCAGAACTTGCACTTAATGGGTTTAGGTCCATTACTCCCTTGTGCAAGTCCTGACCGAGCCCTTTGTGCTCCCACTCTGCAGGAGATGTACCACAGCTCTGTGGTATTGAGATGTCAACTGAAACCAAGCCAAAGCCCCAAACTTCCTTTCACAAAGAGATATAAAACCAGATTCTACAGACACCTGTGTGAAATATTATAACCCCTTTACTTGGCTTTTCTCATGAGGAGGGAAGGAGACATTTAAGCCATTGTTTCTCTATTGACAAATTCAAAACACACCGGTGAGAAGAATTAGAGACTTGGAAACAAGTATCAGAGTAGGTGTCCAATGCATCATTTGGACAAAGTCAGCAGAAAAGGTAAGTGGATTTTTCCCCATGTGCTAGATGAGGTTTATTACACTGGGAGTAAAGGATTGCTACAGAGATCAAAGCCTGACACATTATACAGAGACATTAACTGAAGGTTTACCATAACTTGCCATGAGATGCAAAACCAAGTTCCTGTGGTCAGTGAAAACCTCATGACCTCTCACAAGAGTTGACCGCAGCATCCTGGTCAAATACCAATAAGTTAATTACATTTTGGCTTTAAGCATCCTCTGCTGTGTGAGCAGACCAGGGCAACCTCTCCTGCTGGGTCCAGAGAGCACCACTAACCCTTGCTGGCACTTGGCTCTCAGTGAGGAACAGTACAATTGACAGTGCAATATCAAGTTAGCTGAAGGCAAAACTTTCCCTGTATTTGCGCACATCCCCTCTCTGACTGAAGAGAAACTCTACATACATCCTGGTCAAAAGAACTGGCATTTAGTGTTTTAGGCTATTCTTAAGACAAACTCCTATCTACTATCCAACTTGGTTCCAGGGACGCATCAGTAACCCTCCATATGAAAAATCTTTACAGAGCATTTACCTCCCTCTGTTTCATGAATGTCTTTCATTTCCCCCCCACCATTAAAACCATTTTAATGCTAGAAATGTCTGGCTGCTCCACAGAGAGATGGATGCTCCTATAATCACATCTAATAAAACAGAAATCAATCACAGGCTCCAGCTCTCCGTTCTCAAAGTCATCTATACAATAGAGCATAAAACTCACAATAGCTCAGCTCTGACAACTCGGATTTTGAGCAGAAACCATACAGTTCTTTAGTAGTTCGTATCAAATTGTCATAGAAGAAGCTAGTAGGTAGCTCAAAGAAAGCTATCCATCTGTTTGCTGTGTCACTCTGCTGCATTAGCCCCAAGCTCCAGCCAGGAGCATTACTAAGTTATGGAAAAAAAAGGAAATAAAAAGCAAAACCCCAACAGTTGTTTAATTGGCCTAAAAGCAGCAATTTTCATTTTCTGTTCTTTGGGAGGGTTACGCTCGTGTTGTGTCAGATGTGGTTACCTTCCCTGTTCTGAGAAGAGCTCCCGCTTTGCTCTCTCTGCCCTCCTCACAGGGTTCTTGTGACTCCAGAGGCAGATGGAGAGGGGAAAGGATGGCTTAAACTTCAAAATAGGAAACTGAAAAGCCACATGAAGTTTGCAGTGCTATGGATGAGGCATGAGCAGGGGCATTATCTAAAGGTCCAAGGCTGTTTGAATGTGATCAGGACAGGCCCCTTGAGAAAACTCAAGCAAAAGCTGAATATAGAGAAACACCTAAAAGTAACATTATTATGTAAAGCGATGGGGATTTATGGTACTGAAAATCATTCCTGAGGACCCCACGATACCAGAGGGCCACATCACAAGTGCTTATTGCCCCATCCCAGCCTGGGCAAGGGGAAATCACTGCTTTGATTTATGGCCCATGTTTCCTTACCTCTGTAGAAATGACCCCAGTAAAATCAAGGCACCACCACTCAACAAGCCGCATCACCCTCCTGTGTCACCTCTGTGCTCTGCAGAAGAGCAGCCATGAACATATCACCCACCCATGGGACAGCACAGAAACTCACTAGAGGCTGTCAAAGATACAGCAAAGGGGCAGCAATTGAGGATAAAACACACAGCATTGCTCATCTCCAATTTTTGAGCATTAGACAGAAAAGTGAGAGCTGGGCTTTGATCATGAGGAGTGAATGTTTCACACCGGAGGGGATGGCACAGAGACCAGAGCTGTAAGCAGGGGGTGTCTTCGCTCTGTATTTCCTTTGTGAACTGAAACAAACCACTAAATAACATAATCACGGCTGTATGATTAACACACACACACCCATCCCTGCTCTGCTATTGCCAGAGATTATTTTGGCTGGTCACAACTCCCAGCATTTCCACTCTGCCATAGCCTGAGTGTTGAAGAGCACAAAACTCTCCCACAGGCTTTTCCTCCTGCACTCCAACACCTTTAAACACAACCCTTCAGTCTCACAGAGGTGTCTTACCACAGAAATCCTCCTTGTTCAACCAGACTGAGCTGCTCCCCAACAGGAGCAGAGGGAAGAATCTGCCTGATAAAGCTGCCATTACACCTGCAAGCTTTTAACTTGCAAATTGGTGAAGCCAGTACTGATAAGCGGGAGAAATGAGTGACCAGGGGACAAATCCCCTGGGAGGGTAACACAGGAGCTGCCCCTGCAAACCAACAGGGAGATGCCACTAGATGGTGACAGTGCCCACAGAAATTAAATCAAGCAGGGGATAAAGAGCCCCATCTCCAGGACAAGGTTGCTGTGGACTGAAAACAGTGTTTGGAAATCAATGGTTGGCACTTCTTGATTGTAAAGAATGAGGATTAATTAAATCATGTTATGGTCAAGGCAGTGGTTTAGTGATAAATAGAACAGCGAGTGAATTCACCTGCTTGGTGTAAGTGTGAAATGAGTTAGCTCTGCCTGGCCCACATCAGAAGCAGCTAACTCCATTTATCTTCATTTCCCCTGCACCTCTGGAGCCCTCAGGCTGCAATCAGGCATAATCTGGGCTGTGGGATTCAATCGCCATTCCCAATTGGAGCTGATAGTCTTCCATGGAGCAACTTCAATTGTTCATTCCCAGCAGAGGAGGAGCCCACGTGTAAGAGCTACTCCCGTGTCCTGCCTGGACACTGCCCTTGTGCTGCTTTTGCAACACATTTCTGTTTCAAACTACTGGTTTACAGAACACAAAATCTATAAGCATCAGCAGGGATAAGCAGGAACTGGATTGTAAATGGTTACCTTGGTTTGCTTTCTGTGCAAACACTTGTGTTAAAGGATGGTTTATGCCTGTGAAAGGCTCCTCAGTGTTCCCGTGTGAGAATGAACAGGTTCACTGACCTATTTCATCTACAATTGTGATGCATTATAAGATACTGGATCTGTCTTTCATCCTGGAGTCACCACCTAAATGATACAAGCAAGAAAATGTGAGGTTTTCAATAAAGGGTTGAGGAGAAACTTTTTCTGATCCTTCACAATCCTTATTATCTCTGATCAAGCAAACTTAAGGGATCCTTTACATTTGGCTGGTTATCTTGTTCCTGTACCTCTCATCCAAAACACCAGCTACAACAGGAGAGGAAGCCCAACTTGAGAAAACCCTACAATACCCAGAGCCTTAAAAACTCCACGTGCATGTTGTGACTTGCCAATGTCAGACTCGTGCTCTCAGCTTGCTGCAGTGCAACCCTGAGCAGAGCTGAAGTGATCACTGTTAATTACCACAGAGTGCACACTAAATCCACTTCTGTTAAATAAAGCTGATGGGAAGAGGAGAATGGCTGGGAAGGATGGAGAGCTCGCAGAAGCAAGGGTGAGATCTGCAAGAGTACAAGAAAACAATATTATTTCAAAGATGGAAAGATAAAAAAATCCTTAGGTAATACTGGAAAATAAGATTATTATGAAATTGAAGTTAATATCTGACTTTGGGCTCTGTTTAGCTCCTCCTTAAGCCATCTCAGGCCCATTGATGAGACTGTGCAGCAATCACAGAGACAAGAGCAGACACAGGTGAGCTGTTGTCAAGCCTGACATTGGTGCAAATCATGGGAAAACCAGGTCATTGAGCTCACTAACATAAACCACACTCATTTAATAACAGCATCATAGGATGCTAAGGAAGCATGGCTGGCATTCCTGTTGTGATGGATTATTCCTGACGCCCAATTGCCCAAAGGAAAAACATTATAAAACACATAGAAGGAAAAGGGTATCTTCTCTGGCTTGGCAAACAGGTTGTGAATGTGGCTGTGAAGCACCTTCTCCATCTCCTTTTGGGTGATGCTGCAGACACCATCGCCCAGCCTCGGTTTTGCCAAGTAGAGTTCTCACATAGGAACATGCACACGCATGTCACTGCATGAACCCAGGTATTCCCATTGCAAATCCCCTTTGCTTAGAGACAGGACACATTTTACTCAATTCTAAACAAAGTCTCATCTCTTTATTTGAAAATAACCCATCTCTCAATGGAAGGGGAAAAAAGCAGTGAATTTTGTAACACAGAAAAAGAAATCAGGTTTCGATTTTACAGCGAGTGTGAAATACCCGATTGGGACAGTTTTCACTTTTATTCTACACTGCATTTATTTCGACAGCTCGTTTCTTTGCCAGGTCAGTAAGTTCTGGAAAGTCAAGGTTTCACCTCCTCTAAGGCCATAGAACCCCTGAGAGAGAAGCTGCCAACACCCCTCTTGAGCACTGGGGTTCCCCGGCATTAGGTGGGAGGCCCTGAGCAATCCCAAGGGAGGAACAACCAAGGGGCATCTGACATGGTGGGATCCCCAAGCAGGGACGGATGGGAAGCCCACAGGGGTGTCCTCAGCTGCCCACGATTCCTCCGGTGGAACCATGGACAACACAGCCGTGGAAAACTGCTGTGTTAGAAGGTGCAAATACAAGATACTCCCTTGCAAAGAGATGTTTCCTTCCCAGCTGCACAGGCATTTGTGCGAAAACTGGAGACCGAAAGTCTGCTTGTGAACACAACCACCTGCTCTCACCTTGGAAACAAGGGCAGCAAAGAAATTCAGAGAGAAAAGAACATTGCTTTGGGTTCCCATCACAGGGCCCTGGCAGCAGGAGATGGGGGCTTCTTTCCTATAAAATTTCTTTCATGCTCCCCACTTGGTGCCAGCAGAACTGGATGAGCTTTAAGGCCCCTTCCAACCTAAACCATTCCATGACTCTACGAATTAATGCTCAGTGTCAAGGCTGCATTGCCCTTCTTAGAGGAGCTGGTGATAGCAGCCAAGCTGGGGCCAAGCAGACCCCTCATGGGGGCAACCAGAGGTTTTGGAGAAAATACCTTCAGTCTTTCAAGGGTTTCAGCAGGAGCAAGCAGGGACTCCCAGCAGCCCTGCACTGAGCCAGGCACAGGATGGTTCCCAGCCCCAGAGCCCTGCAGTGTGTTGGGGTGTCAGTCGGGGAAGCGGCAAAGGGAGGTTCATGCGATGTGGCCCATTCCCACCGCAGCAATAACTGAAGTGCTTGAAAACAAACTGTCTGTGGTTAGTTAAATGGAAAATGTGTGAGATCGTTCCCTTCCCCTGCACACCCTCACCCTGAACCCCGCTCTGCAGTAGGGGCCAAGCTGCTCCTGTACCCTGTATCTTCAGCAGGGCAGGAGAGGACCCAGCACCTCCATCACCCATTAAGGGCTGTGCACAAAGAGGTTTCACAACTTATATTCCGACTAATAACACCCCATCGTGGTAGGTTCCAAAATCCCCTTCAGGACCACCTTGGTGCTGAGTCGCCACAGGAGAAGCTTTGTCCCCACATCAGTTCAACTGAAGGCAAACACATCTCTGTTTTGGAGAGAGCTGCTTTGCACAGTGGCCCAAGCTCACCCATGGCAGCAAAAGGGCTTCAAATCGTAACCCCTGCCACCAAGATGACAATTACTTTTCCAGACTTACAAAACCCCAAAATCATTTAAATATTGCATCATATAAACAACCTGATTCTCAAGCAGGGGCTCATTCATTCCATCCCAAACCAGATGTGCAGTGGGAGGTGACAAGCAAAGGAAAGGGACCACCAAATAAATGTTTTCTACAAGCAGAAAATGTCTCGAGGTCTCATTGAAATGATCTGCTGTATCCCAGCAGTGAACTGCTGATCATTTCCATGTTTCTCTGACTTTCTGGTGCACACATGGAAATACATTGTTATAAAGCCCAAATTTCAGACTAATTAAAGGGAATTTAGCTGCTTAAAATAATATCTTGCTTTTTCAAACCTCAGACATCTCCTTGCTCCTGTGTTCTAAACAGCATCTTAGATTATTAAAGCAGAAAGGAGTTTTATGAAGCTAATTTCCACCATGCTGTGTAGTGTCTTCTGGTTGGTTTTGCATGTCTCCTGGTGCAGTCTAGTCAGTTCCACCTTTTCTTCACCAGCACTTTCTAATCAATGGCATTTTCAGACTCTTTTGCCCGAAAGCAGGAGACAGGATGGTTCAGTGGTTAGGGCACTAGACAGAAATACCACTCCAGCATTCCGTGGGATCGCAGGCCAGGCGCTCACCCACTCTTTGTCTCTACTCCCCATCTGTAAAACACCATTTTCCTAAGGCACGGGGCTGCCCCAAAGCACACAGCATTTTATCTGAATGGGGTAATGAGCTACAGACTGCTCTTGTCTGCACCTCTGTGCAGTGCTTATCAAAAACAAAGCTACAAACTGCTTGATGGGAGCTGAACGTTGTAATTGTCAGAGTAATGAAGCTGAAGGTAAAGCAGAAGCTTTGAAGAAAAGAGATACATGAAAGTGTGCAAGGGCGCTTCAGTCCCTGGGGTGGAATGTAAATACCAGCTTTCCAGGCAAACACCCTGCTTCAGAATTGGAGGAACTTCATTCAGGCATAAATGCCCTGCTTTAAATAGCACGGCAGGGCTTTATCTTCCTGTCTTAACTCCTCAGGAACCCTTTGTTTTTCAGCAGACTGCCACTGGCCTGAGTGATGATCTTGCAGCATGTGACTTCTGGGGTTGGTATCAGCTAAAATAGGATTCCAACAGCAGCCAGGGATGCTCGTGTTTTCTCAGTGAGATCCTTGCATGTTGCAGGCAGCCTGTCCAGGTATGGCTGGAGCTGAAGAGGAAGGCAGAACCATCATCTTAGACATGATGTTACATCCTCTATAGGCCTGTTCCATCAGTTTAAAACCCTCCATAAATCCCAGTGCTCGCGTTCATCACAACTGCTGTACATGCTGGGTTACATGACCATGTGCTCCTAACACACATGCTAATCTCCCCATTTGTTTTCTAAATACTATGGAGTGATCGGGTCACCTATTTGTAACAGGACCCATGGAAAAGCAACAGAATTAACTGTTTTCTCACCGATATACAGACTAGTAGCAATAATAATTCTCTTACTAGTAAGACTTCACAACCATAAAACACATACCACTGTGTGCACACTGCTAACAGTAATACCTGCAATTACTGGGTAAAGCCCAGTTTGCCCTAAAACAGTAGTTGACTGTAATTACTTGAATTTACCTAATTGCAGCTCATCACGCCCCTGACTAAGCGGGGATCAGCAGCACTCTCATGGAGATACTTCTGAACATGGTGATGCATTTCAACATCCCTTTGGGGAATGGAAGCTCCAAGAGCTAACCCATTTAATCAGCACCCAGCTCCCAGGGTGTCACTCACCACCCTGTGCAATGTCACCTCAGGAAGGGAAGCCCAGCCAGGCACATCTGCAGAGCCCGTGTTCATGCATCAGCATCCTCAGAGTCATGCTCAACTCCCAGGAATCGTGGTCAGTAAATAAAGAACCTGTGGATAACCAAGTGGACACATCCAGATGTTTTGTAAAGAAGGCGGCAAATACTTAAGGGCTTGTCAATGCTTTAACATTCATTTCTGATATGAGCTGCTGGTTTGAAATACAGGTACTTATTTATTCAGCAGGATGTTACAGCTGCTACTTGACTTTTGCTTGTGCCCTACTATGTACATGTTTCGTTTCTGAATCAGGCTTACAAGCCTGGAATTTATTTCCTGAAGTTTCATGGAATATGAAGAGTTAGAAAATGAGAGAGGAAAGATTTATTTTAGTGAATGCAAATAATTCCTTTCTTCTTGCCCCTGGTCTGCAAGCATTTCAGGCAAAGATGGGTTGAGGGAGCAAGAGATAAAGATCTTTTCTCAACAAGACCATGCTGAACAACAGCACTAAGCTACACAAACAGCGCAACAGGGCCATTAAGGTTGGCTCAGATGATCCTTGAGGTCCCTTTCGGTGTTTTATGGTATTCTATGATTTTCCAGGAGCCTGTAGACATCCGCTTTTATCTGAAGTGCTTGACTCCTGAAACGGCGACTGGAAAAATGCAATGGAATCAAAATAACCTCAACCATTTGGGCAGAAACCCTACTGGAAATGTGGAAATAAAGAGCAAAGCATATTACTGGTCTGGCCTGTGTGATTTCAAGGGTGGCTGCTGGTTCACGAAGGCTGTTTTACCTGCAGCTCTGCAGGGCAGCCCAGAGGTAGCCACCGTATCATGCTCATCTGCCGCAGCTCACAAACAAGAACTTCTGTGACCTCTCTCTGCCTCTCTCCATCTTGTGAGTCTGTAACTGTCATCTCGGCATGTATCACTCCCAGCGTTATTACCAGACATAATATTATCCAGCTGTTTGTTGATTGGGTTTTTTTAGAGACAAAAAAAGACAACGATCATATTTAACTTTACAGACATTTTGCTGCAACAAGACTTCACCAGATGTTCTGTCCCTTGATTATGCATGCCACAAAAGCATGTTTTATAATGACATAAATACAAAGCAAGATGAAAGTCATGGAAATGCCTGTGTGTTCTTTTCTTAACACAGCTGTATTTGAGATGGTTTCTGCATCTGTCAACCATAAATCAAATGGAAGAAAATGATCCTCAGAACTAGCCCGTTCCTTGACAGAGTCGGCATTTTCCCTCACAAATATTAATCTATGTCAAGAATTATTCTCTGCTATAAACTTTCACTTCCCGCATTCATGGGAAGGTTAAGTTACAACGTTTCTAAAGCATTTCCAACCCTGGACTGGCAAGTGCTGTGAGCTTCGGGTTTGACTACATTTATTGATGGGATTATGAAAGGTAAGTAATGAATACCGCTTAAGGGGGGGGTGTATGTTAGCTAGAACTCCTAATTCCTATTCCCAGTAGTGCCAAAACAACATGAGTGGCTCTAACCAGATCTCAGACCAGGGCATGAGGCTCTTCAAATGCTTTTGGGGGACATGGCACTTAGTTAATAGTTGCGATGCTGAGATGAACCTCCATTTTCAGTAAAGACGAATGTTTAGTGTGTTTAAACTTTTCACGTGGCATCGCTGGGGCACTGGCAAGCAGGATATCACAAATGACAAAGGTGTTACTGTGTAAGCACAAAATGCAGCAGTGCCCAGGAGAAAAGATCACCCAGGGGTTTTGTGACATTTCCCAAGCAAAGCATCATCTGCGCAAGCCCTCGGCTGCGCGTTACCTATATCCTGTATGAATGAATTCCTTTCTTGTGTGATTGTTCAAAGCCAATAGGTCCGTTTCTATAGAAGCACCCACAGGATCACCAAAAAAAACCACATATTCAGCTCTTGTTAATGTCAGCAATGACGTACCAGAGCAAGTACTTGTTTGTCCTGAAGAAATACAGGACTTCCACCGCTCGAGAGCGAGCTGCTGCCAAACGCCTGCTCAGAAGAGAAAGACATGAAGAGAGAAAAAAAGTTGTTGACATGAGAGGAAAAACCAGGTTTCCTGTTTGAACTCTGACAGGTACTGGAAGATATGAGTAACATCAAATCTTGGTCTGCTCTAAAGGCAGTCTGTGGTCAGGGGGTTCTCACATTTGTTTGTGTGGAACAGCTTTGAATTGTTTGCAGATACCGCGCAGAAGAAACTCAGAGATCCTTATCGGGGCGCAGGGCCTGTT